>CP129451.1:19780832-21099165 GCA_030445155.1 Quercus variabilis | reverse complement strand
GATAGATTTAATCTGGTTTGGAGTCAAACTTGTCCTTGACAATCAATTTATCAATGCACTATTGGTCACTCACTAACTATGGGGCCGTGGGGGCCCTATAGCATCTGCAGCTCTCAATAACAACATCCAGATATGCATCCTAGTATAAATCCAGGACTAGGAACTCTGCATTACCATAGCTTTCGTCAGATGTAAAAAGCATCATTCTATAAATCAAAAACTAGAGGAAGAGAGTTGCTCTTTTAACAGAAAATAAGGATTAATACTTGATCAAAAACACATCCTTTAGAGTGCAAATTATAGCCAAGAAAGCAAAGAAAAAAATCACTTAAATATAAAGAGAAATAAATATTACAAGTTTCGTAAGTTTTTCCCGACCAATCATAAACAGCATTTCTCATGCCTATTTTGTACTATCAAGCACAACATAGAAATGAAAGAACAGGATAGACCACCTGGCAGTGCAATCACCTTGAGGATAGGTTTGCCCTTCCTGTCATAGTTTTCAGTCTAAAAGGTAAAACCAAAACTGTCTCAGCTGCCTGCCAACCAAAAATTGTCACATCAATCATCCTTGTTAAGACCCATCTCCACATAGAAATGAAAGAATAGGATATGACATGGTCAACTCCTCACCGCTAGATTCTAAATTTTCACTTGATCTTAACGAATCTCTGAATGGGCTCCATCAAAGTTGGACCTAAATAAATTCTCTGAGTTTCTGGAATACAAAAAGAAAAGCCGTCTTGAGTGAAATTGTTTCCCCTAAAATGAATGCAAAGTATCAATCTTATGTTCAAAATATGCAATGGTTCCAAGTTTGAACCACCATAGTCCATAAAATAAAATAAATATATGGAAGAAAGAATCTTAATCTAGCTTTCCCATATATTGATGAGTGTGTTTAGATGAGCTTATTTTTATTGGATTCTCCTATTTAAAAATGTGTAAAATACAGTTTTACCTAAAATAAGTGAATCTTTAAAAAGCTGTACATAAGTTGATGATGAAAATAAACTGGGATTTAAGCTAAAACAAACAGACCTAACTGCAATATGACACACCAATACATCGAAAATATCATGTTTGAACAACCAAGAGACTAAATTTTCCAGAGAAATTTCCAATTTATGCATTTTGCCCATTTGGAATTAGGTACTTGAAGCCTAGTACTGGCACTGTACAAAAAACTCCCTTCCCAACAGAATAAATTCAAGCATTTTGCCCATTTGCAATTTTGGAGTTAGGTATCTGAAGCCTAGTACTAGCACTGTCCAAAACATTTCCCATACCAATGAGTTCTAGCTCAACTGGCAATTCCTCCCTTTATAAGAGCTAAGCGGAGGGTCGTCGTGAGTTCAAAACTTATCGGGTGTGTGTGTGTGACTTGCTAAAAGAGGGGTGGGGGGGTAAGTATTTACAAAGAAACATGAAATTTATGCAAAGAAATGGAAAATCTTGAGTGTGCCACCAACAAATAGCACATCTTAACTGTATTCACAGCCAAAAATAAGTAAGAATACAAGTTCTTGAACATTTGTGGCATAATTCTATTTAATGAAAAAAAAAAAAAAATCACCTTGGATGCAATGATGAATATCAAGATCACAAGCCCAAATTTCTTGAAGTCAGTTTGTCCCCATGCAATGTAACTTTCCAGCAATCAACTTGGAAAATAAAGACAGAAATCCTTTTGGGCACAACTGCAAAATATATTTAAAAAATTAAATCTTTAACTATCAGCATCCTCCAATATGAAGTCAGATGATAAGAAGAGAATGTAAATGTACATAGAGCAATTACTGATCCAATCTATCAAAATAAAATTATCGATCCAATAAATATAGAAATAGTGTCTCTTAAGTTTCAGATGTCTTTTACAGCTTCTAGCTCAGGGTCACACTCAATTTGATTTACTTTCTACTATGCATGGTGTAAATGAACCACACAAAATCCGGTGACTTTCATTGCATATTTAGGAATTAAAATATACCTTGTGTTACTTTTTTTTTTTTTTTTTTGAGGGGGGGGGGGGGTGGGTGGTGGTTAGGTAGATAGTGGGGGCCTTGGTGTGATGGCAAGTACCTTCCACCAAAGGTTAGAAGTTGCAGGTTTGAGTTAGGATATCAGCCTCCAAAAAAATTTGAGGGTAAGATTGCCTACCTTCACCTTTTCAAGACCCCGCAAAAGTGAGAACTTTGTGTACTGGATACAACCTTTTAGATAGTGGGGAAGATGAGAGGTGTAGTTTGAACCACAAACATGGAGCACCATAAAGGATGCCATTGCCGTTGGGCTATCATTTGAACCCCCTGTATTTCTTACTTTTACTAAATAGTAAGGCACACTCCTTTGGTTTTGCTAAATAGTTAGAGATTTTCCTGATTAAGATAATTACTTCACTACCTTGTCAATTTACAAATACTGCAAAATCAAGGACAGAAAATATACTAGTCAAACATTTTATTTTGCCAGTTATAGAGCTCCATTACTTCATATAAGAAAAATTGTATAAAAGGCTACACAAGAGCCTATACACAATGCATTCAATCTAAATCTTCCTCATGCATGCATGTTTAGTATGGGACTATAAGAATATCAAAACTATAACTAATTATGGTTAAATTAGTTTGAAGTTGGGGCTGGTGGATGAATTACCTCGGAAGACATCATCTTGTGTAATTATCCCAAATGTTTCTGCAGTTTCACGAATCATGATGCCGCTCACTCCAGTGAAAGAAGTTGCTTTACACTCAGCAACTGCCAGAAATTTGGAAGGAAACTGTAGTAAGTAATTAAATTAAAAAAAAATAATAATAATAAATAAAAAAAGGAGAGAGAGAGAGAGAAGTGCAGGGCTTTTGAATTTTTTATGGGGGTCTTCAGAGGAGTGTTTCAAACATTCTTTGGTGGCTTGGGAGAAGGTGCGTTCACCATTAGAGATGGGAGGTTTGGGGATTAGGAAGTTAGTTCACTTCAAAGGAAAATGGTCATGGAGGTTTGGCCAAGAAGGAACTCATCTCTGATGGAGGGTTATTGCCACCAAATATGGAGAGGGTCAAGGGGGGTGGAATACTAAAGTTTGCAGATGGGCCCATGGGAGTGGTCTTTAGCGTGGTATTAATGACGGTTGGAAGAAGTTCTCCAAACATTTGGCCCTCGTGGTGGGTGATGGCTCTTGCATTCTTTTTTGGCATGATAAGTGGATTGGGGATACCTCACTTAAAATGCTCTATCCTCAATTATATGTGTATTCAAATGACAATGAAGCTTGCATTTTTGATGTACTGTTTCACTAGGAGGGTGGGAATAATAGATTTTGGAATTTGAGATTTTATAAGAATTTTCATGAGAGGGAATTAGAAGCTGCCTTCTCCTTCCAGGATTTCATTCAATCTCGGATTCCGAGAGGCATTGGGTGTGATAGTCCCCATTGGTGTCTTAATGGGAATGTTAAGTTTGACATTCGGTCCTTTTATAATAAGATCACGGATACCTCTCTCTAGCTTCCCTTGGAAGGGGATTTAGAAAGTCAAGGTTCCTAAAATGGTGGCTTTCTTCATGTGCACTGCAGCTCATGGTTGGATACTTACCTTGGATAATTTGATGCTCTGGGGTCTCCCTTTGGCAAATAGGTGTTGTATATGCTATTGTAATGAGAAATCTGTGGACCATCTTCTCCTACATTGTCCTGTAGCTCATTCTTTGTGGGTGCAAATGTTACAAGTTTTTAGGATCCAATGGGTCATGCTAGGTTTAGTGGAGAGTTTGGTGTTTTGTTGGAGTAATTGGTTGGGGAAATTTTCTTCGGACTTATGGAATATGGTTCTTGACTGTTTGATGTGGGTTGTTTGGATGGAAAGAAATCAGCGCTCTTTTGAGGCTAAAGAGAAATCGCTAATTCAGTTACAAGCTCTATGCCAGAGTACTCTTTTTGATTGGGCTAGGTGCTGGGGTTCTTCAAATTGTTCTTCTACTTTGGAGTTTCTTACTTCCCTTAGAATTGCCCCTTAAGTTGCTTTTCACATCTTTGTTGTTTTTTGTTGCTGTTTCTTGTGTTCACCATCATGAACACCTTGTATTTGCTGTTTTCGCTTTTTCTTCATGATTAATATGATTCTTATTACTTATCCAAAAAAAAAAAGTGCGGTACTTTTGCGCATATGTATAGTTTTTTTTTTTTTGGTTAAGGTGGGGGTCCTTTCATTTATTAATCTCTTTTACTGCAGTTGACACTGCTGATTAGTGTGCAGATTAAGTCTATGTGTGCACCACTCCAAATAGTTTAATAAGCTGGTGAACATTTAATAGACTATACATGGCCCACAGACGCACAGACAAGATATAATTGAACATTCCTTTCGAAGTAAAATGACTCAAAGGAAAAAAAGAAACAAGGGGGGAGGGGGGGGGGGGGGGGGGCACTTAAAGGCTTGTGCCCTTTCGGTAAGGAGGTTTCAAAACACTTTTTCAACTACAAATTTATTATCATCAAAGGATTGAAAAATTGGATTTCCACTAGCAAAGGCTTGTCTTTCAAAAATCCTCTCCGTACTCCCACTAGTACCTCCTTCCCTTTCCCCTTTCCCCTAAGCTGCTTACCCCATCCTCTACCTCCATCGTCCGACCACCATCTTCATCTTTAATCCTGACACACCACCGTGCCTCTCACAGCCATACCTTCTTCGTCTTTACATCTGACCTTCCACCGTATCCCTCACAGCCCTTCATCCACAACTTCTCACAGACAGCCATGGAGGTCTCCGACCTCGTCTCTCGAACGGAAAACATCTCATGCGAAGAACCCAGACTTGAGCTCCCTCCAAACCAAACCTCATCCACATCACCGGATCTTAATCTCATAGCCAAACTCATTACCTCCAAAGACACCAACCTAAGCTACGTTAGAGAAATTATTCTCAAGGCATGGAAACCAGTCTACCCAATGGAGGTCAAACGCTTGAACAAAAACATCTTTATGTTTTCCTTCCAACATGAAGTAGACGCACATAGAGCTTTCATCAGGCGACCTTGGTCATGCCGTGGAGGCCACCTCGTCCTTAAAAAATGGAGTCTGGACATCACATGGCAAGAAATAGACTTCTCAACAACTACCCTCTGGGCTCAGATCCACGGGCTCCCTGATCTATGGAAAACAGAGGACAATATAAGGAAGATAGGCTCTCATATTGGGGTGGTTCAAGAAATAGATCTAGTTGGAGAGCCTGGTGGCGCATGGAAGGCATTCCTTCGAGTCCGAGTCGACATTCCCTTAGACAAGCCTTTACGCCCAGGTTTTTTTCTACCCCGTCCAAATAAAACCGATACATGGGTTGGCTTAAAATATGAGAAGCTTGCAGACTTCTGTTACAACTGCGGGGTCGTTGGTCATGAGGAAAAATCTTGCGAAAGCAAAGTATTCCAACTCATCAATCCAAAAGGATTCCGATTTAAAGCAGCAGGTCCGTGGCTTCGTCCAGGAAACGATGACATCCCCACAGGCTCTCTAGAAGGCATGGACGAACGGTTTGGTGAATCAACCTCATCCCAATCCCAAAATACAAGTCAGCCCACCGGAATAGACTCTGCTACACCAACAATTCCAACAGCAGAGCAAGAAGATCGCTCACCCACGCCTTCTCTGGACACAGTACCACCGGTAACGGATAGTACTGTCCTTACACTCAATCGACAAAGGTGGCACCCCAAGCACGCTCCCACTACCATAGATACAGCTGGTACAAGCACGACCAAGGACATGCCTAGTACTGCTGAGCTGGAATCACCACAGAGAACGTTTGAGTACATGCGTGTCATAGCAACGGAGGCTACTAATTGGGTGGGCCTAGCCAACTCACAGGAAATGCCCAGCCTTCTCAACCTTATACGTCTAACACCGGTACAAGTGGGCCTAAAACCCACATCAGTGCATAAGGACACACCTATCATGTAGGACAACCAAAACCCAATTGTCAATCCCAGCCCACAACTATCCAATAGCCCGAGTCACTCCTCCAACATACATCATCCACACCTCCCAGAAGTTTCCAAATCCCAAACTTCCACACATCCCCACTATCAGTCTACCCATCAACAAAAGCTCACACTCGCAGAAAGCCATAGCTCCTTAAACACTGACCAAGCCACACACCTCAATACACCTCTCCAACCCAAGAACCTGAAGAGAAAGGGCATCAACGATGAGCTTGCCACATTTGCCAAGCGGCTCAAACAAGCATCCTCTGATCCAGAGTCAATCTACTTCAACCCAGACACCGCCACGCTCATTCCTCAATCTAGACTTGAATATTTCATCCTCCAAGAAAGACAGAAAGCTGAGGACAAAGCTCGGTCTAGTAAGTGTTTCTCACAGAGGCACCCTTTTACCAATTCTGCAACTTCTTTTGATTGTGAATCCTTTTCTACTGTGGCCGAGGAGGCGGGCCTTAACATGCCCCCACCGTCCCCATGAGGCTTCTTGGTTGGAACTGTCGAGGTATTTGCAAAGCCTCGACAGTCCGAGCCTTAAAGGCTCAAATAAAAAGGGCTAAGCCCGATTTTATTTTTTTGTCAGAAACTAAAGCTTTGTTTAGTAGAATGGATTTTGTTAGGCGTTCTATCAATTTTGATCATTTGCTAGTTGTTGAAGCCAAAGGAAAAGCAGGGGGTCTCTGTATGATGTGGAAGTCTGGTTGGACAGTTAAACAAGCTGAGTACAACAAAAATCTCATTGCCATGTCGATTTCAGATAATGTTGGTGATTGGTTATTGGTCGGCTTTTACGGCCCCCCTTATTTCTCCAAAAAAAAAAAAGCATGGGAAAATCTCTCTGCTTTCCTTGAAACTCACCAAGGCCCCTGGGCCTGTCTGGGTGATTTCAACTATGTGCTTAACGAGGAGGAATCTTTCGGAGGAAAAAAGGGTAGCTCATCTTCCACCAATTATCTCAAAGAGCTCATGTTTGAATTTGGTGCAGTTGATTTGGGGTACAACGAAAGCAAATTCACGTGGGCTAAGGGCAAATGGGGTAATGCTTCCATCAAAAGAAGACTCGACAGAGGAATAGCCAACATTTCTTAGAGACTTGCATTCCCAAATGCAACTATCTCCCATCTAGGAGCTATAAGGTCAGATCATGCCCCTATCCTGCTAGATACCAATCCTCAATCCACCTTCGCCCACCGCCCTTTTAGATTCGAAGCAGCTTGGCTTAGAGACAATAGATGTCAACCGGTTATTGCACATGCCTGGAAGAAAACAGTGGGGGGCTCAGATTTCATCAAACTGTGCAAGAAGCAAGCAACCACTAGAGATGTACTTCGGAAGTGGAATAAAGAAGTTTTTGGAAAATGCCAAGACAAGATCAACCTTCTCATACAAAAAATCAAGGAGACTCAGGTCTTGACCCCATCACCTGAGACTGAAGCATTAGAAGCCGCTATGCAATCCGAACTCGCTGAATGGCTCCTTAGAAGCAAAACCTTATGGCGTCAAAAGTCTAGAGAGCTTTGGCTCAAACTCGGTGACAAAAACACCCGGTTTTTCCATCTATCCACCATCATTAGAAGGAAAAAGAATAGCATTGACGCCATTAGGGAGGAGAACGGCTCATGGATTACGGATTCAAACGCTATCAGAAGTTTGTTCCTTGAACATTTCAAGAGATTATTCAAGCAAGAAGAGACAAATTTCCCACCCCACCTTGAGCATTTGATCCTACCATGCATCACAGAAGATGACAACTCTGTACTCAGTCGAATCCCATCCCTTGATGAGATCAAAGCCATTCTATTCAGTATGCAGGACCTCAAAGTGCCTGGACCAGATGGCTTCCTTGTCTTTTTTTACAAGCAGCTTTGGCCTACCATAGGAGATGATGTCACTAAAGCTGTCATATCCCTTTTCCACGTTGGGACCATGCCAAGAGAGGTAAACAGTTCCCTTATTGTTCTCATTCCTAAAGTCTCTAACCCCACTTCTGTCCCTCATTTCAGACCTATTAGTCTCTGTAACGTAGTGTACAAAATCATTTCCAAGTTGCTGGATGCAAGACTCAGGCCACACCTTGACAAGATCATTTCTCCGGCTCAATCAGCTTTCATACCTAATAGGTGGATAGCGGAGAACCAAGTCATCGTCCAAGAGATCCTTCACAGTTTCAAAACCCGAAAAACCAAGCCTGGGCTGATGGTTATCAAATTGGACCTTCAAAAAGCATACGACAGAGTTAACTGGAACTTCATCCATACGGTACTTCTCCATCTAGGCTTCAATGAGGTGTTTGCCAACTGGATTTTCTCTTGCATATCCTCGGTTTCTTTTGAGGTCCTAGTTAATGGGGGCAAATCCGAGTCCTTTAAACCAAGCAGAGGACTTAGATAGGGAGACCCGCTCCCGGCTTACTTGTTCATATTAGGCCAAGAAATCCTCTCCAGAATGCTTGATCTCGAGCTCAGAAATAAGAATATCAGTGGCATCAAAACAAGCATTAGTGGACCCACAATTACCCATCTGATGTATGCGGATGACATCATGCTGTTTTCAAAAGCAACCAAAAATGATGCTACTGTCATCTCAAACATTCTCGAAAAATATAGCAGTTGGTCTGGGTAGTCAGTGAATAGAAGCAAGTCAGGCATCTACTTTTCGAAGCACACTTTTACTCCCAATCGTAGAACCATCAGAAACATTCTCCAGGTCAAAATCCTCAAGAAGGATGCGGTCTATCTAGGAGCACCTCTCTTCTTATCCAGGTCTCCGTCAAAAGATTTCACTTATCTCCAATCTAAGCTTGAAACAAAGCTGGCTGGTTGTAGAAGTAAGTGTCTCTCCTGGGCCGGAAGAAGAACCCTCATCACATCAGTTGCACAAACCTTGCCCACTTACACCATGTCCACCTTTAATGTTCCCAATAATATTTGTGACTCCCTTGACTCCTTATCTAGAAGATTCTGGTGGAAACCCAATAAACAGGAAGGCAGACTCCTCGCATGGAGAGCTTGGGATAAGCTCTGCCATCCTAGATACCTTGGCGGTCTTGGATTCAAGAAAGCTAAGGACATAAACAACGCCCTGCTTGCTAAGCTAGCCTGGATAATTGCAACCAAAAGGGATAGCCTATGCATGGAAATATTAAGGGCCAAATACAAAATCAGCAAGGATTGGCTTCGCGCTGATCCTTCCAAGTCCACATCACCTATATGGAGGGCTATTGAGCAAGCAAAGAAAGTAATCATCAAGGGTGCATGCTATGCCATCGGGGATGGTTCAAACATTGATATCTGGAAGGATCCCTGGGTTCCTTGAATTGAAGGCTTCATTCCAACCCCAAGAGTGGTAGCCTACAATCTTTTACCTATCTTGGTCTCTCATCTGATCGCCACAGATATGCACTGTTGGAAATCAAGCCTTATCCACGAGCTCTTTGACCCATCCTCAGCTCAGGCAATCCTTAGCATGCCAGTCCATGTAACGCCTACCCCAGACAAGCTGATTTGGATACTCGAATCCAAAGGTTGCTTTTCAGTCAAATCTGCCTATCACACAATACGTACTCTTTCAAATCCTCCTCATCCCACAAACACAGGCTGGAAAAAGCTTTGGAAACTTAAAATGCCTGAAAAAACCAAGATGTTTCTCTGGAGACTAGCAGTTAACACCCTTCCCACTAGAGACAACCTCTCAAGAAGATTCCAAATTGCTGATACGAGCTGCCTATTTTGCAAAGAAAACACAAAGACTCCTATCCATTTATTCTCAAATTGCAATGTCTCCAGAGCATTTTGGTTCTCTGCATGCTGGGGTTTCAGACCTGAACAGATCACTATTTCGAACCCTGAAGACATCATCAAACTTGTCCTCCACCCACCTGAGCTCCTTAACAGCGAATTGGATCAAGGGATGGTCTCACTCAACATGGCCTTAATTCTGGAAGAGATCTGGTAGTCAAGAAACAGGGTGCTACATCACGCAATCAAATGGGATATTCTTGATTCCATCCAAACTGTCCAAACCAAATTTCAGGTGTGCTCATCATCTCTCTTCTCTCCCACCAGCCCCCTAACTCATCCCATACAGCAACACTGGACTCCCCCTCCTTTGGGATGGATCAAAATCAATGTAGATGCCGCTGTTTCATCCAACCTCGCCTCCATTGCTGTTTTCGCAAGGAACCACTTGGGCACCCCTATCAAAACTTGGGCGAGAACCATCAGGAATTCCACCCCTCTCCAAGCTGAAACCAAAGCACTTCTATGGGCTATTCAGCTGGCCAGAATAGAGAAGTGGAGCCATGTACTATTCGAAGGAGATGCCAAGCAGTGCTTTGATGCCATCAACGCCCCGGATTCCTAGGTCCCTTGGGCTATTCTCGCCCCCATCTCTGATATTCGTTGTTTAACTGTTTATTTTGTTTCCTTTGCTTTTGTTTGGGTCCCTAGATCCTGTAATGGTGCTGCCCACCATGCAGCTAGGGCTGCTTTAGACTCTAGGATGTCTTTTTGCTTCCATAAGGATAATCTTCCTCCTGACCTGTTGGTTGCGTGTAAGGACGATTTCCCCAATTGTATTTTGTCTTCTTAGTTAATGAATCGTAGATTATCAAAAAAAAACTACAAATTTATTAAACTCCACTTTTTTGTAGGTACAACTTTTTCAAACAACCCTGTTATTAAAAGGCTGAAAAATAAGCTATACCAAACGGGCAAAAAGGATATCCCCATGAACTTGAAGAGTCATACAGTGTAACTCTGTGAATTTTGGAATTATTGCCAGTAACAACTCATCAAAGGACACTGGCAGGGGAACTACCCATGTATCTTTTTCCAACCAGGGTTTGCTTTTATATTCTCACTATCTTATATTTGTTCCATAGGACAATTTTTGCAGTTCTTTCCAAAGGCATAGGACTGTGTGCATAGGTAAACGTTTGGTATCCATTGGGTTATGCCATATAAAGTTATTGAGCTGTTAGATTCTTCGCAGAGCAAGTTCGGTAGACATCAAAGTATAGATTTCTAGAGGTTTGCGTTGCATTGTTTGTTTTGGTGCTTATGGTGGGAGTAGAATGCTAAATGCTTTGAGGATTGTGAACGGTCTATCCTTGATATAAAGTCTTTCTTCTTCAGTACTCTCCTTGATTGGAGTTTATTTTTACCATCTTGTTCTTGTTTGTCCCTCCCTGATCTTATTGATCATTGTAATCTGGGTTCTTGATTTTTGCCACTATAGTATATTTCCAGTGTATTTGGTTGGCTTTTTATTCTTAATAAACTTTTTTACGTTATTTATAAAAAAAAGTCTCTCACAAGTGACAGGAAATTTACATGCAACCCAGCAATAACACAAGAAGTAGGCTGTTGCCATTGTAGACCAGTCCATCATGGCATGATGTAGAAAGTAACAGGGACAGTAAAAGGTGGATAACAAGATTACACATCAAAATTACTTCTACGTTCTTTAGAAGCAAACAGCTACTATAGGTTCCACAAGCACTCTTATTGCAAAGATTTCTGTAAAAAGAGTATAGTGTTACCTAGAATGAAAGCACCGTGTAGATCTGCGCTGAGAAGACACTGAGCCAACTGATTTTTCCTGTAAGATCAAACAAAATTATAAGCCTGTATACTGAATGATAATAAGCACACAAAAGAAAGATAAAAAATGCAAAAAAAAATTATAATAATAACAAAGGATAAGAAACTGCATGATTGCAAGATCAGCATAGAAGGACAATATTCCTACCCGACAGTTTTAAGCAGTTGCATCATGTAGCCTTTCCACATTTCATGCATAGGCCTATAAACATCAAACCTGTTATCCAAACACATCCAATAATAATTAGAACATACTGCTGTTTGAGAAAATTTAAAGGCAGAATCAACTTTGAAATGCATAAAAACAATTATTCTTCGGATTACATCATATACAGAAGTAAACTTTAATTTCCATCTGTATTCTCTCATCATCTAAACATTCAAGAGTAAGTCAATTGTTATTTTCCTAATTTCTTCCTCCAAATTGTTGGACAAACTACAGCTGAAAATTCAAAACAATTGGCAAGCTTCAAACTAGTAAAGAGTGGAACAGGGGAAACAGATCCCTCATGTAAAGTCTCTCATAAAACACCAACCCTCTGAAAAGTAAAACCAGTTCAACCAGCAGGATGGGATTATTTCTTGAAATTATTGCTTACAAAGGTTTGACCCGACTACTTATAGGATAAACCGATAAAGTCATGGTACCAGTTCAAACAACTAAAGCAATGCAAATTACAAGCTTACAACCCAACTGTCTGAGTGAGCAGTTTTGGCTCAACATTCGATAGAGATAGGTGATCAACTTGATACAGCCTTCCCCAGATTCCCAGTCCAGCTTAGTATGCATTCCAAAAAATGAGGCTATGTCCTCTTGAGAAGGTTAGCCTTAATACTTAGTTGTTCATGAAATAAAGTAGCCACCAGATATACAGTGAGAATAATAATATCTAGATTGCAAGTATAGAAGAAGAAAAGGACCACAAGGTCACAACCATGAACAAAGAAGAGAAGCATTAAATTAACTTAGAAGAAGGAGAAAAATCATTAAGTCACAACCATGAACAAATCAGAGAAGTATTAAACTCACTTATGAAGCTCTTGGGGCAAATCAAATGATCCACATTTTTTATGCTGTTTCATGGACATGTGCTTTTTAGAACGCTTCGAATGCATCCGCAAAGCCCTGATATGAGAACCAGTAGATACGCCATGTCCTTGTACATAATTATCAAGAAGGATGAAATGGTCAATATGTATTTTTCTGGACTTCTGCATGTACTTCTGAGCCATATCACCATTCTGAAGAAGCTCGTGTAAAATCTTATCGACCATGTCTCCTTTTCTACTAGAAAGCTGCAGGATGAGCCAAGGAGCTGAGAATATATCAACTCTTAATTCTGTAAAGTCAACTCACTAATTGAAGCAGCTCCAATGATCAAAGGCTCATGGTTCAGAAAGAAAAGATGTACCTTAATATTGGATGCCAGCAGATTCTCATGTACAGCTTGAGAGAGCTGCAAATATGCTGGAGCATTTTCTTCAGGATCTGCAAAAAACAAAAACAAAAAAAACAAAAAATTTGACTTCCATCTAATCAATTAGAATATATATAAGCCCAAGGATATAAGTACACATTACATTCCTTTTTTAAAATAAATTTTACTTAAAAAAACTAAAACAAGTATATGCATGCCTAAAGCAATACATTGTGAGTTGTGACACACAGTACATATAGAACCACGTTACATTCCTTTTTTTTAATACAGTTCATAAAACTAAAACTATATGCAATTTTGCATGCCTAGAGCAGTACCTTGTTAAGCAGGGTGACTCCAGAAAGAACAAATGCATTCCTTTATAACAGAACTACAAAGTTTGGTTCTAGAACAACTAACTAGACAAAAACCAAAAATGTTTATGTTATTTAAAAAAAAAAAAAATGGCAGCCAATCTGGACACCCAAGTAGCCAAACTATTTATAACGGTTGTCGGTTGGACATTGGACATACAAAAATGAAGAATTTGAGACTGTTCTGAGACAGCCTTACAAGATGATATTTATTTCTTACTGAAATTTTTTTTCCCCCTAATAGAAGGGAGATCCTCAAAACCAAAGTTAGGCATACAAGAATTTTTGTTTTTAATTAAAAAAAAAATAAAAAAAAATAAAAAAACCTTTCTTGTGTTGAGCATCAAATGAGGGAGTGACTGCTGCATCAGTTTTATCTGCTAAAGAAGTTGTCCTATGAGGTTCTTTTCCATCTCCTTCTTTTATACTCTTTTTGTTCTTTTGTTGTAGCAGATCAGCCTCGACAAAGGCAAACCTCCGCTTCAATGCCTCCAAAGCATGTTTTCTTGGATCTTGATTAGCTGTTTCAGTAGCCATGGAAACTAGAATAGTTCACAGCCTTCCTCCCCGCGATATAAAGAAAAAGGAACCACCTAAAAGGATGTGGAAAATAAGCCTGTTCAGAAACTTAAAATTAAAGATTTGGAAATTAAAAAAAAATTTCAAGATTTGAACAATGTAGTTATGGGTCTCTCTCTCTCTCTCGTAAGACTCGTAAGAAAGCTACCATCTCAACCTATAGACACAATCACACATCTCAATAACAATCTTCTTCTATCATCAATGGCTCAAGTCAATGGTTCAAATTACTCTCGAAGCCAGAGCCAATCTAGAGCTAAGCATGACCTGATAGCTCCTTGTGTTTAGAATTTACCGGTTCATGGTGAAAGAATATCATCACTAAAGCTATTATAATTTTAAACAAAAAAAAATACTTCAAACTTCAAAGTCAGATGAGAATCATTGCATTATCACTGAAATTTTGATCAAACACCTTCACGCATACTCAAATCAAGTCTAAGAGAGAGAGAGAGAAACCCACATAGACAAACACTTAAGAGAGACACTCGTGGAAACTCTTGGCAACTTTGGATTATTGCCTAAGCCACATTGCAAAACTGGGTTATGGTTTTTGAGGTGAAATTGCTAGAGAAGACGTTTGAACTGTGAATATTGAATTCTTCAGCAATTTTTTATTTTTTTATTTTTATTTTTTATTTTTATAAATCAAATCCTAAAAGTAACCACTTTTGAAACATATTGGCAAACAAATGGTCATTAGCATTAAATTAGCCAATAGCCTTCTAAATCTCAAACACATACGCAAAGTCTAACAACGGCGAAATCAACAAGGTCCATGAAAATCAACGAATTTTAGAGCATTATCACACAAGAGGTTTAACTTTATGCCGAAGCAACAAAGTATTGATTGAAGCAGAGGAGGAGAATCCGAAAAGAAGAAGAAGAAGAAAAAAAAAAAAAAAAGATTCACAGCAACTACATGAAATTTAATTTTCTTACCGAACAGAAGATCTGAGCGGAAAAACCCGAAAAGAAATCTGCACCCAATGATATCAGTGATGGCGGTGGACTATGCTAACAACGCTAGGCTTTCTCTACTTTTGGTATTTGTTAAGAGTGGCCTACTTATATTGAGTAACGGACGTTTGGGCTTTCAAGGTTTTTTTTTTTTTTTTTTTTTTTTTTTTTTTTTTTTTTTGGGTTAAGTCTGCGTTTATTTTTTTTATTTTTTATTTTTTTGTTTTTGTTAACTGTGTAAGAGTAATGCTACATACACAAATTATTTTATAAAAATTTTACAAACTGCTGATGTGGTTTTAGTAATTTTCAAATAATTATTGGTAAATATAAATGTGATATTAGTAGTGAATCCATATTAGAACTAATAAGAATTTGCCACATCAATAGTTTGTAAAAGTATTATAAAATAGTTTGTGGTTATAGCATTACTCATAGTGTAATAGGATTTGTTTTGTGTTTTTTGTGGGTGAGTCTTATTAATAAGACTTGTGTGGCCATCTTGGCATATTCTTGGCTGGGCTTGCACTTTTGTTATGGCTGTACTTTTTTTTTTTTTCCTTTAATTTTAACCTTGTGTTTATACATACATACATATATATATATATATATATATATTAGATATTGGTAATATAATGAATAAATCTTTATTTATGCAGGTTGAGATTGCTAAAAACATGTTATTGTTTAGTGAAATTATAACAATACTTTTTATATAAATCAGGTTTTATTTCTCATTTACTCTACACTTGAGAGTTATTTTTTATTTTAGCTTTTGTAAATATATTGTTTGATTAGAAATGTCTACTAGAAAATATGCATTGGATATGAAAAACTTAAAAAAAAAAAAAAAAAAAAAAAAAAGAAGAAGAAAAACTAATCGAGTCTCAAAAATGATCAATGGATAAATTTGTTATTAGTAATAAACAAAATATAACATAAAATTTAGATGAAAATATCACAAATGATCAAGAAATTCACCAAAAATAGATTTTTAATGAAATATATTATAATATAAAAATATTAAATAAATATTAATTTAATTAATACATAAATATAAAAAAGACCCCATTTTAGTTCTCGCCTTAGGTCTCAAAATGTTTAGGGCCAGTCCTGACAATATGTGTCTTGGATTTATAGATGCATAAGTGTAAGTGTTATGGGAAGCATAAGAAGAAAGAATATATATATATATATATATATGTATATATATATGAACAATAAAAGAAGATAGATACATATATTAATATATTAGGTGTCTCGATAATAATCTTTTATAATTTGTTGATGTATAAAGGTCGTATGGCATTGAGAAGGTCATCTGTCCTTAATCGAATTAGCCTTACCTTCAGCGGCATGGCAGAAACATATTAGCTTACTGATTTGTAATGATTTTTAAGCTTCATGGCATTCACAGCTTGACGTGGATCGGAGAAAAGCGAAAAGAGAGAAATGAAATAAAAAAGTAATCGTCGCCTGAGAGATTCGAACTCTCGCGGGGAAACCCCATGTACTTAGCAGGCACACGCCTTAACCACTCGGCCAAAGCGACTCGGTGATGCTATGGCTTATGAGCTTCAATTTATTATATTGTATGTACGATAGTACTCAAAAGGAAGTCGTTGAAGTTGAACACTTGCTTAAACGGGTGCAAAATGCAAACTGCACATTTGTCCTTGCAACTTAAAGGTTAAAATACGTTGGTTAGCTTTGGCCCTTAAAATTTTGTCCAAAGATTTTAATTCAAATTTTAAAACCCCTCTAATAGTAGCTTTTAAGCATAGAATTTTCTTATTAAAATTCAAACACATGATTATATTCGCTAATGAAACATAAGTAATATATATATATATATATATATTTTTTTTTTTTTTATAATAACAATTAAATTCAATACAATATGCTTGAATTTAATTGGAAAAATAAATTTTATATAAAAAAATTAATTAGGAAACTTAATGCACTTCACCTAGGATACTCTACCTTTTTACCTAAATATATAATGGTGGATTTTAGTTAGTTGGAAAATTATTGGTAATATAGTATCTTTACAACTTATTATACATTTGTTGAGGTGAAATGTAAGACATGTTGTCATTGATGGACATTAATAGTGGTGTTAGCAGTGAGCTGGTAAATACTACGTAAAAATGATATTAAACTCGTTATTTATTATCACTTCAATATATTATGAAATAAGTTGAGATAAAAAAAGTTGTCCATATAATTGCTCTTGGTATCATTTTTTAAACCAATTGAAAGTTATAACATGCCAAAAGATGACCCTTTTAAATTTCTCAAAGAAGCTTAACGAATATTTTATGAAGTTTGGAAGAGAAAATCATTCAAGCAACCCAAATATGGTTCACTTCATACTTTAATTGTACCATTCCAATTTTCATCGTGTGTTCAATATCCCTAAATGAACGATAAGAAAATCCTAGAAATTATATCCAAATTCTTTTTAACTTTTTAAACCTTCTTAATAATGAACAAGTTCCTACTAGTACATCTCTTCTTTTTTTCTTTTTTTAAATAATAATAATTGATAAGTTGTACATACATTTAATGAGTCTTAAACCTATGATGTCATCTTTCACCTAGAACTTATAAGATGAGATGGTGCCAATTGTCTCAAATTTGAAACATCCAAGGTGGTGACACGGAATGCAATGGGCAAAAAAGTTAGATTTCATCCCTCAAAGTACCCGTTATAGACTATAGGGAAGGAAATATTACTGTACTATATGATATACGCATGACTGCAATATAAGAGGGAAAAAATATAAACAAGAATTTGTAAAAAGAGAGAAGTGCCAAGAGTGAGTTAGACAAACTTTTGGATCATTTCTCTCACTTCTTCAACCACAAGCCAGGCCTTATGCCCTCCTATTACTTCTGCTTTCATCTCTCCATCTTTCCATAGCTGCAATAAATTTCTACAATCCGTTTGTAAGTTTTCCTTAGGATCACTCTCACTAAAATCAAGAAAATTTTGAAAAATAAAAAACTTAGATGGACAGACACAGACCTGAATTGTTGGCATCTTCTGAGAAAAGAGAACACAAGATAGCATCATTAAAAGCGTCCAGGGAAAACATGTGTGTGTATTATACATATTTAAGAAGACAAGTTAGAGAACGCAGTATATATCATACATACAGAGATGTTTCCCCGCTTGACTAGAGTTTGAGGTACCTTGTTGACATCCACCCAATAAAATTTGGCCCTGTTATAAACAAAGAATCAGAAGAAAAAAATTTAATTGGAATTATAATAACCACCAATAACTGAAATGGATATTCAAATTTTGATACATTAGTATTGGTTAATCCATGACAAGGGGCTCCCACGTTAGATTTTGACCAACTTCCAGAAAGGAAATGAAAGATTTGTGCTTAGGCTCAAGTCTAGTGAGCTAAGCTTGATGACAAGTCTTGATTAGATTAGTCTAAATTAATAAAAGAGGGAACAGAGCGAAAACTTCAATCTTTTCTTTTTAAATTATTTTTTATATATATTTGTCGGTTGGCTAAAACTTCTGAACCAGTAACCATTCTCAACATATCCTTCAACTCAGTGACTCAAGCACGAGTTAGTCATTGATGTCCAGATTTTGGACAAAACAGTGACGCCACATGTTTAATATTCATAGTCTAAAAGCAAAAGAATTGTAAAGAAAGCTGCTTTCAAGTCTTAATGTCACAAGAGCGTTCACTACTCTCATCACCAGAATTGATGAATCAGCATGAAAATTCATACTCATTGATGTCAACACACCAAATGTTTAGTTTGTCCTTTTATTTATGCATATGTTATTTGAAAGAGATAAGAAAACATTTAACACCTTAAAGTCTTAAATATTGGTAGATGTCAAATTGGAATATCTGACTCAATTCTAGTCAACAATACCAATGTAAGCAAACCAGGGAGGAAATAAGAGAGAAGAGACCATATGTGAACTGATGGAAGCTTATTTGGTGCTCTAAAGATATTCCTAAATACACATTCTTAAGCTGGCTGGGAGAGACTAAGAACCAGAGAGAGATTTGCTAAATGGGGCTATCAAGGAGACATGAGCAGAGTTGAAACTAGAGATTATTTGTTTCTTTGAATACAATTCTCCAAAAGAATATGGAAGGATGTTCTAGAGGTGTACAAATCACAGGCAAACTGGAGGTTGGGAGGAAGAACTCAGTTGGGCAATTCAATAGCTGAAAGGCAAGAGTTTTTAGAAGACGATATGCAGATTAGCTTGGACTGCAGTGATAAACCATGTGGATTGATTGAAATGCAAGCGTGTTTATAAGGGTAAAGTTTGAATGGAGGCTGATATCTTGAAGGCTACAATCTATTTTGTAAGATATACATTGTCATTTGTCAAGCTGTAAAAGAATTAGAAACTCAATCCAAGATAGAGTTCTATGCTATTTGTGGAGAACAACATTTTAAGTAGAGTAGTAGTAGGAGACATCCTCGGTAGCCTGAATGGCAAGTATGCAGTCAGCTGCTTCTGTTTGAAATGATTTTGTAACATTTTTCTTGAATAAAAGCTCTCATTTATCAAAGAAGAAGAAAAAATTCTAGTCACAAAACTTTTTTTTATAAAAATAATTCAAATGTAAAAACAAGTGGAGGAGGGTGATTCGAACACTGATTCTTTTCATAAAGGAGACTGGGCAATACAACTAGAAGGTTCTTAGCCCACCAGTCACTCAAACCTTGGCACTGATGAAATATTAACATTTTCACATACCACTAACTTCATGAGTGGTATGCTATATATATTGTGAGAATGTGGGAACTTTTTTTTTTTTTTTTTTTTTGGAGAAAGGAGAATGTGGGAACTTTAAGATTGTCAAAACTGTATAATGTGAGAATGTGGTGCCTTCAAGTTGAAGGCTATATTCATGTGGGATTTAAATAATATTAAAGAAAGAACAACTCAGTTATTCAATAACGCTAGTACTGTCAAACCATGATACAGGTAACAAATGGTGAAGAAAACAACAATTGATACCTAATTTAGATACGCTTGTTTCACACGCGAGAGAGAGAGAGAGAGAGAGAGAGAGAGAGAGAGAGAGAGAGAGAGAGAGAGAGGTTACTTGGTATCAAACTCAGCAGCCAATTTCTCCAACTTAGGCTTCAAGTAGATGCATTTGCGGCACCAAGTAGCCATCCTGGCAATAACAGAAAACCAGCCTTTGTAAAATTAGAATTTTGGAAGAAAAAGAATCCAAGTACCAAACAATAAAAGCATTTTGACTGCTTTTATAAATTTTTTTTTGTTGGAGAAGATGCTTTATAAGGAAAAAAAAAAAAAAAAACTCGTTTTCCATCTTTATTATTTTATATTTTGGTCTAAACCTTGATGCAATGTCAGCCTCTAAAATAAATATAAAAAGAAAAAGAAAAAAAAGAAAAAGAAAAAAAAGACTGTCTATCAATCCTTCCCAAAAAAGAAAAAAAAAATCAATCACTATTCACTAGCTCTCCTCTTGTCCCAAAAAAATCACTTGATCCAAATTTAGGCCAGATTCGGGCTACGTGTTTAAAACCCGACCCGGCCTGGGAATAGCTATTAAAAAAATTTAAACTACAAGTCGTCTGCAGTGGCTTGGTCTATGTCACAACATTCCATAACGACTATAACTTTTTATAAAAAAATAAAGAATAAATTACGAATTACAACATTAAAGATTGTGAATGATTAAATTTTACAACGTGAAGTTTCAAAATTTAAATTTTACCATGAAATTTGAAATGTTTGAATTTTTTTTTGAGAAAAGAATATTTGAATTTTAAACTCTAACGTTTCAAAACTTGATATTACCACCTAAACTTTAAGATTATTTGAATTTTACATCATAAATTCTAAAACTCTAACGTATAAAATTCAAACAACCCAAAATTTTAGTGAATAAAATACAATTGCCTAAAGTTTGTGAATGATTAAATTTTACAGCATTAAGTTTTAAAATTTAGATTTTACTTTGAAATGTTTGAATTTTAAAACGTTTCAAAACTTGATATTACCTCTTAAAGTTTAGGGTTATTTAAATTTTACATCTCAAATTCTTAAGGAATTTAAAGGTGTAAAATTCAAACAACCTAAAATTTTAATGGGTAAAATACAAACACTCATAAAATATGGAGATAAAATTTAAATACTAAAACTTGTGGTAAAATATAAACACCGGATAAAATTTAAATTCAAAAACTTGTTGTAAAATACAATTGCTTACAAACTTTAAACGTGTAATTTGCGCTTTATCCATAACTAAAAGAAAACAACTATTAAAAATTTAAAACAAAAAACCAGGTGCGCTCCAAAACAGCATCGTTTTGCAGAAATCCACTGAGAGCAGAACGCGCACACACACAGTGAGAGAGAGAGAGAGAGATACCAGTCGATGATAATGGGTTCGGAGTGCTTTTGTGCTAGGAGTAGAATCTGATCAAGATGATCACTATCGTTGATGTGTTCCATCTCAACAGTTGTGGGTCTTGACAAGTCTGGCCAAAACGCATCCACTCTAATGTCTCTTCTCAAACTCTTCTTGCACTCTCTGTTTCTTCTATCAACCCAATACCCAGATGAACTTCTTTGCAAAATCAAAAATCTCCCACCGCTTATTGAATACTGCTGCTGTTGGTCTCGGTGGTGAAATTCCCTGTACAGAATTTGAGCATTCGCTGCTATTACAGACATTTTTCCTGTGTCTCTGTCTCAGTCTCTCTCCCCACCACTTTTTGTTTAAGAAGAAAAGGAATAAAAAGGGATTAAGGTGGTATTTACTAGGTTGATTGGTGATGAGAAAGCTTGAGCAAAATCATTCCTTGGTGATAATTGTGGGGCTTTGAATTGAAGGTTGGAGTTAGTATTGGGGTCTAAGTCTAACTCACTAGAGTTGGGACTTGGGAGGGGTGTTTCATGGAGTGGATATTTTATTTTACTTTCCTCTCCTCAAAAAAAAGAAGAAGATATTTTATTTTACAAAATACTGTTTTTTTTTTTTTTTTTTTTTTAAGGCTTTTGCTTGGTTCGAAAATAAGAGAATCGGACAACGGCTGAATAGAAAGCTTATCCGCAAGGTGAGTTGGGGATGGGAAGGCAAAATGAGCGTGGGGCCCACCAATGGAGAGCGTAAATTGAATGTTCTTGTCCTGCTTGCTCTGCTCACTTTTCTTTTGTTTTAATTTCATTTTTTTAAGGATATTTACGTAAAGAAACCTTATAATTTTAGGGGCGTCTTTGGGTCAAATCGGCCTGGGTTTGCCCTAAGCCCAGAGGAGGCCAATCATTGCCGACTGACCAATATCAAATTATCAATTGATCAGGTCATCGATCTTCACTATTGGAGTTGTCTAGCTATCGGTTGGATATCTCGACGAGGGGAACGACGAGTAAGGGTCTATTTAGATATTAATTATTGTTAAAAATTTAAAATTTAAAATTTTAAAAATTGTAATAAAATAATTTTTAAATGTGTTAATAGTGTCGTGAGATTCAATTTTTTAAAAAAAATTTATTGAAATTTGTTTTTGCGAGTCTCGTGAACAGTGCACGAAACTTACACAAAAAAGGCCAACATGAGCACAAACACAAATGTGTTTGTATCCAGATGATTACTAAGTGTGTTGAGAAATGACAACAAACAACAAGAATTTTGACCTTTATGGTTAGATCTAGACTTTGATGGCCATATCTTGACCTTGATAGGTTAAGAGAAGCCAAGTCTCGGGCTTAATTTCTGTAACTTCGGCAAATTAAAAAAAAAAAATGGAAGAGGGAAAGACCAGTTTGGTGGTAAGGAAATTTGAGAGAGAGAGAGAGAGAGAGAGAGAGAGAGAGAGAGAGAGAGAGAGAGAGAGAGAGAGAGAGAGAGAGAGAGAGAGAGAGAGAGAGAGAGAGAGAGGATTCGGTTGGTTCAATTTTGACTTGTCAGGAATTAAGGGACCTAAGATGCAAATCAAAACCTAGCTTTTTTTAACATTCAAGACCAACCTATGCAAATGGAGCCAACCATGGGCTGTCAAATCGGTTTAAATTGACCAAGTGGGCTGGGTTTTGCGTAAGAGTGGCAATTCGGGTTCGTATTGTATCAACTCATGAGTATTCGACTATAAATGTCAACATTAACCCGATATGTTTATTAAATGGGTAAAGATTCTACAATCCTAACACAACTCATTTATTAATCGGGTCAGTCGTATCAACTTGTTTATTAGATTTTATCAAAATGAAAAAAAAAATTATTAAAAAAAAACAAATAAATATTTTTAATATAAAATTCAGAACTAACGAGTAACTGCATCACAAATAATCATTCAAAACTAAAGCATATCCTAATATCACAAATAAAAATAACAACATGTCAAAGAAAATGAACCACAACAATTATAAGTTTATATACTAAAGTTTGAAGGGTATATTGGTAAAATGTTATTTAATTAAACAGGTCAAACGGTTGACATTAAACAGGTCAAACGGGTCAAACGGGTTCTATGTGTTCAACAATAACGTAACCCATGTATTAAACGGGTCAGTCGTGTCAACCCAATTATGACACAAACCCGTTAAGTTTTAACTCATAATTTACTAATTTCGTATCATGTCATGTCGGGTTCGCAGGTTGTGCCACTTCTAGTTTTTTGTAGGCAATGGACAACCTATATTTGATCATATCTTTAAAATTTAGATCTTTAATAAATCTCTTTCAACTAAAATAATGGAAAACCACGAAAATTTTACTTACATTTTATATGAACAAAATATCTCTCCATTTGAATTCTTTTTGACACACAAAATTTTTAAAAACTCAATAAATAAACAAAGTTTAGTAATAATAAAAAGTCATATTTTAGAGATTTTTTTTTTTTTTTTGGGCAACAAAATAATGTTGACCTCTTCTTAAAAAAAAAAAAAATGTAGTGTTTGACTTCTATATAATGTGTCCTTATTTATTTATTTATTTTTACACACATAAGAGGAAGGAAATGGGGTGTCATTTTGTACCTATATAAGGAATAAGTACATTCTACTTTAAGGGTTTATTTTTATAATAAGTAAGAAAGTGTTGATAGGTCCATGTGGGGACACCCCTCCACCAACTATAACTCCCCATATGGGTGAGTTGTGCCACAACTTGTGCCCCAAACCTTTTTCAATTCTTAAATTAGACCAACGTCATGTTATTGCCTCTATTAATTAGAACTCAAGACCCATCCTATACTAATACTCTACCCATTCGGTCACTACCTTAGATGGTTACTTGTGGTTCTGATATTTTTAAATAATAATTCAAAGGGATGAATTGAAACCATTTTTATTTGAATAATTTGTGTCAAAATTTTAAATTTATGTTTATGAAATATCATTTCTTATCAATTTGTATCAATTAACTCCCTCACAACCATTTAAAATATAATAAAAAACTTCATAAAAAAAAAAAGTAATTACTAACCATTCAATGGAAGCAATATTATCCACATAGCAAGGAGGTGAGATCGACAAATCTATATATACATATATATAAACCGAGATCTCATGCGGAAAAACATAAAGTTCTACCAAGCGGCGTATTCTTTACAAAGAAAATTGGAATATTCTCAAATGTCATATTAGATATAAGAACAAATTAAATAAGAGCAAATTATATATATATATATATATATATATATATATATATATATATAAACAGAGATCTTATGTGGAAAAGTATGAGGTTCTGCCGAGTGACATATTCTTTTCAAAGAGAATTGGAATATTCTTAAATGCCATATCAGAGATAAGAACAAATTAAATTTAGACTTTTTGTTTCATTGGGTTTAATATTTCAAGACTTTTATAATTAAAAAATAAATATAATTTGTATCATTTGGTTCAATATTTCAAGACTTTTCATTTCTCACACATACACACAAAACTCTTTCCATTTTAATTCAGAATTTTGACCTCTTGCACTTCTATCCTTTTATGTATGCCTACCCATAGCCATTCATGCCATCTCATGTCAAATACATAGAGACAAAAAACGATGTCATTTACGTTCAGTCTTGTGACGACACCTACCTAGTTTTAACATTGTTGTTTCATTTAATCCTAACCTGTATGAGTTGGTTACAACTAGGGGTGGCAATTTTTATCCATATCCATGAACTCGCTCATTATCCACCTTATTGGATAAGTCTTAACCCAACCCATTTGAGTATTTAGGTTAAATGGATAAAGACCCATTTGGTTATTTAATTAGATGAATCTAAATGGATAAATCCACTAAAACCCACTAAACCCATTTAGAATTTAAAATTAAATAACCAACTAAACCCTTCTAAAATCTAAAACTTAAATAAAAAAATTTTCTCAATAACCAAACACTCCTAAACACTTTAACTTCTAGATTTCTAAACATTTTTTCAGACACAGAGAGAGAGAGAGAGACCAATTCTTTCAAGCCCAGAAATTTTCAAAGAATGAAGAGAAACCCAAGCTTTTTCAGAGTCAGCCATGGACAAAGAGAATCGAGCAACAACATCGTCTTCTTCTTCGTTGAATTCGAGCGCGTTCTCCTTCATATCCAAAGGTTGGTGAGAGGTTCATGACTCGGCGGACGTGGATATCCAACTCATGCGCCACCAAGCCAACACATTCAAGAACTTAGTGACATCGTTGGATCGAGAGCTCAAGAATTTCTTCAACTCAACTACAACTTCGTTTTCTGTGCCAGTGATTTGATCCCCTCCGGTGGAGATCAATTTTGTGAAGAGGCTCTAGCCGAAGTTTCAGAGTTTCGACAGGTGTACTCGTCGTCGGATTTCAGCAAGAAGGTTCTAGAAAAGTGGACTCCGAGGTCGCGGCTTCGGATCGATTTGTCAGCAATAAGGAACGTGATTGTGGCGGAGGTGGAGGATGTGGATGGAGTTGTTGATTTCGATAGGGTTAGGAAGAGTTGTTTGTGAGGATGGAGATGGAGTTGTTGAGTTTCAGAGTTTTGGGTTGAAAGAGACAAAGCAACACAAAGAAGAAAAAAGTCCTTTTTTTATTTTTATTTTTTATTTTTTATACTGTGGCTTTGTTTGGTTGCTGTGAAATGAAATTTTGTGAAGGGAAAATGAAGGGAAAGAACATGAAAAGTGTTTTTTGAACTTTTTAATTTTTGTTTTTAAAGTTTTTAACAAGTTATTTATTTATTTGGGTTAAATGGACAGGTTACTAATTAAATGGGTTGGGCAAATAATGGATAATTAATTTATATATAAATGGGTCATAAATGGATAATTACACACTCAATCCATTTATGATCCAACCCATTTATGATCTAACCCACCCATTTGCCACCCCTAGACTTACAACCAAGGAAGGGGGGTTTGCTTTTTATATTGAGTGACAATGACCATTATGATTTTGATGTTAAGGTTAATGGCATGTTTGGATGGTAGGGAGAAGAAGGGGGAGTGAAGGGGAGTAGAGTAGAGTTGGTTAAAAATAGGCTAATTTTGGACTAAATCTATTCTACTCTACTCTACTTTACTCCCCCTCACTCTCCCTCAATCCAAACAGACCATAAACATTGTGAATTTGTGATTTTTGTAAATAATGTGATTGATTGTGGGTGTTTAGGACGTGTATTTTGTTTTATATCAACTTCTATTCTATAATATTCCTCCAAGGTTGTTATTATTTTTTTAATAATTATTTCTCATTACTTCAATGAATAAATATAATGGATATGTGATAGCAATTTATAATTGTTGCTTTTTATGTTGAACTCATTACTAATAAAATTCTATAACAATTATGCTATAATACATATATAACATTCTCCAAAACCATTTTACATTAAATATTACAATATTATCTGTGAATTGCACGGGTAACTTACTAGTTGTACTAATAAGGAACTCTCTCTTCTTTAATCTATTACTACTTGTTCTTGCTTTATTCCTATGTCTTTTTTTGTCATCTTTAAAATAATGAATTTAGAAAAATAATTACTTGGCAGTGAAAATGACTTAAATTATAAACTTTTTCATTATTGGAATGGTTATATGATAAAATTAAGAAATTGACGGGGAAAAATCTTAAAAAAAAAAAAACGATGGAGAAAACTTGTAAAATATTAACGAATTACATCATTTCCTGTTTTTGAACTTGGACATGGATTTGGGTATGACTTATAAGTCCAATTAGGGGGCGTCCATGGGTCGAGCGACGACATCGGTTTTAGAGTTAATTTGGGAATCGACTCAATCACAATGAGTCTAGAAATGCTAAACCCATTGTCAAGTACGAGTATTGAAGTTCTCATCCACCACGGCATGGGAGTTCCAAAGATTGGATTGGACAAAACCACTAGTTAGCTCGAATTTGGTGGCAGTTGCAAAGATCTCAATAGATTTGATGAAGATCTTAAGATAGATTTGTAAAGAATAGTGGCACAAGGCAAAGAATGGTAGCTCATGGCGACGGGATGGGAAAGAGAACAAAATACTTTCAAACAGGTCCAATGAACATGATTTTTTAGACAAGACACTTGTCACTCGGGCTGAGATTTTCAACGATGCAAATTTGCCATCCACTAGTCTAGTGCTTAGATTGGATGACCTTCAACTTAGGTGCCTTCAAGTTGGGAGGTTTTATCAGGTTCAAGTCTAGGTTGGACAGTCCTAAGTCCAATATAATGATGACCTATGGGCTAAAGGAACATAATTTTGGTCATAGTGGAGAAGGTGTTTGTATCAAATGATACTCTATCTACATGTGTTAGTGAGTAGTTATTTTTGCACACATATCTCTCGTTTATTAGATTTTAATATACCAATCAGTTTTATCACTAGATTAATACATCAATCAGTTTTTGGTGTAAGCGGGGGTTTAGATAATAGCCATTTATCATCAGATCAATACACCAATCAGTTTTTGGTGTAGGCGGTGGTTGAACTCCAGATCTTTTATACGACCATCAAAAATTTTATCAGTTGAGCTAACTGGAACCCACACTTGACATCACTTTCTTGGAAAATATAAAAAGCCGTTAACAACATTTATTATTTTGTCATTCTCCCAATAAAATATTTATAAAAATAGCTCCTTAACATTTTTCATTATTAAATTTGACATTTTTGTAGATTGTATGTTACTAAAACTTGTCCTCATCCGATTCTAGAAAAACTAATTGAAATAAACTAGTTCAATTTAGAATTAGCTAACCTTTTGGTTTAGCTTGCTTTAGAACTGATCCAGTTCTATGGTGTGTACATAATTACTTAGGAGCCTAATTATATCACAGTTTTGCTCACAAAATGAAGATTCTTTTTTTTTTTTTTTTAAGAAAAAAAAGAAGATAATGAAAGGCAAAGCTTAAATTATACAGGTTTTTTTTTTTTTTTTGATAGATAAGTTAGGATTTAAACAAATTCTACCTACTCAATAATAATTGCTCATTTTTATCAAACCAAAACAATAACAAGGTTCTTTTTGGTATAAGCATTATTAAAATCTATATATTTTTTATCCAACAACAAAAAATTTTACTAATTAAATTAACTTAAAGTCATAATCAATCATGGTAATTGAACTAAGATAGTTAACACATTAAGGATCTGTTTGGATAGAACTTATTTTGCTGAAACTGAAAACTGAAAATACTGTAGGAAAATAATTTTTAAATGTGTGAATAGTCCCGTGTAACCAATTTTTAATTAAAAAATTGTTGAAAAGTAAAGTTTGTGGGTCCTGTGAACAGTACACGAGACCCATTGATGTGTAAAAATTGGCTAGAAATTCAAATAGTGTGGCTACTGTTCATGCACAGTGCATGAATAGTAGCCCTTGTCTCCTGAAACGCATGCCCCCCCCCCCCCCCCCCCCCCCAAAAAAAAAAGGAAGAGAGAAAACGCAACATTGAAAATGCAAACTTGAGATAATTTCTATCCAAACACATACTAACATTACTAAAATCAATGATTGATCCATCACTTATAAATTTAATGGTTAATCTATCACTCCCTTCAATTAAGAGGAAGGTGCATGACAGCACGAGAACATTCCATTACTAGATCAATATAAGTAGTTTTGCCAAGTATTTCATAATTGCTAGGGTGATAAGTTATAAATAGTAAATCAGAAAGTAATATATGTGGTAGTCCTAGATAAGAACAAATAAAAACATTGTGTGTTACATTATTTTTACCGTATTACCCATACTCCCTTTGTGTTGGTTTTATGGAACACCTCTCACAGGCATGTAGGTCTCAAGCCAAAAGTGTTGCATAAGACGAGCATATAGGATAACTCGTAAGAGGCAAGCTCCATAAGATAAGTACATGAGATAATTTTTTTCCCACTTACACCGCTTTTATTAAAAAAATAAAAAATAAAATAATATACAAATTGGAAAGAAACATGAAAGACCCTTTTCATTTGCGTCAACATTTGAACAGCATTAAACAAAAGTTCATATTTCATGTTGGAAAATGTTAGCCATGATAACTAAATGCACCATTTGTGTTCATAGAAATTGATCAAACACCTACCAATTCAACTATTGCCATTAATATGTCACTAGCTAAGGCCATGTAGAACTCAAAGAGTAGCCACAGGCGGGAAGCAGTAAGAGCTAGTAAAAACTAGTTATTGACCGAGCCTTCACCAAACCAACCTTACCAACCTCAAATCCCACATCATCATCATCATCACTGTTAAACTCATCCTCACCGTACAAACTAGTCTCCAGTACCTTCTCAGCTTTACTACTTATCTGTGCAGCTCGTCTTTGCTTACAAATATGCCTCATGTTTCTCACTCTTTCTTGATTCAAGTGATACTCACATTGAGCATAACCCTCAAGAGCCGATTGCCAACATCTCCATTTCTTCCCATTTGACCTGACGCACCTCCCCTCATCATTTGCAGTTGCACCAGTACTGGTACTCTCCTTACCCATTTCTTCCTTCTCTTGCTTCCTTGTAGCTTCATTTTTTAACATTAATCTAATGAAGCTTGCTCTTCTCTTCTTCAATGGAAATGCTTTCTCTTCCTCACTCCAGCTTCCTGTCAGTGTCATTGTTCATCAAATCCATAACAGAGACTGAAATAACAGTGTCAATAATCATCAATTCTACATACACAATATATATATATATATATATATATATATATATATATATATATATATTCTTAATATCATAACATCGGAGGTGAAAAAAGTTATGCAATTTTTTCTATAATAAACTCGCCAACATACATACACATACATACAAAAAACATTCATATTAATGTTATTATCTATTTTTGATGAAATGAAAAACTTTATCAATAAATAAGATTTATACATGGGGGGACCTGCAATTGCATTGCATCCAGCCCCCTGAGAACTTTAACAAGACTAGGAGCTAGGGCAGCAACCCAAATCAAAAGAGTACTTTGTAAGAAATGATGAGGCAATATTGGCTTCTCTAGGCAATAGGCACACAACAGAAGTATGGGCAATTTGTATATGGTTATGGACTTATGGGAACATTTGTATGTACGAATATAGAGCTGATATATGTGTACGTACCAAAATGAGATAACGACGAAGAAATGGAACTTGTAGGCGATGTCTGTGTCTGTGTCTCTGTCTCTGCAGGCCTTTTCTGATTGTACCATCGGACACTGCAAACACGCGCGCGCACACACACACAGATGCTAGGCGCATTAATTACTAAAGCTGGAAACTCTAAAGAATATTGGTGCTACGTACAAAAGAGGGCAACAGAAAATTTATAATAATAATAATAAAAAAAAAGATTGGTAAAAAGTTAGTATGAACAATATGAAGTATGAACTGTACAATGAACATCCTATTAAAACACAAAGAATTTTCCTTTAAGATTATTACCTTTGCTTAGTTGCATTAAACTTCTTGTCCTTGGAAGTGCTTTCTTCTTCTCTGGCAGGGGTAGGTGGTTCCTACAAGGGCAAGCCCAAAACAACACTGTTTAAACATTGATAAAAACCTTAATAAGCTACATACAAAGAACATAGTGGAGAGAAGAACAAACATTAGACCTCTTATGTACCTCGTTGGAATAACTATCTGAGCTACACTCCTTTTTTGCCTTTGAATAGTTGTCATGGTTTGGGCAATCCCAGCCGCTGATATTGCTGACTTTGACTGGCTGAAGATGCTCCGGTAGCGTTAGATCATAGGCAGTGATAGATGGCTGTAGTGGAGGTTGACTCGCCTGAGGAGTTGAAGATAAAACATCTGGCGGTGTAACTAAAAGAGGAGGAGGAGGGGGCCACCGTTTTCTGATCCTCATTGATGAACGGCAGTGAGATTGCAAAGATAACTGAGAATTTTGAGATGTTGGGGAAGAAGAAGAAGAAGACTATAAGAGCAGCAATACTATAGGAGTAATAAACCCCAATAATCACAAAAAGAGAGGCTTTTGTTTTTGGACATTTGGATTTTGATCCATATATTGTTTGCGTGCGTTGTTGTGGCACAGCAGTGTCTGAGAAAAAACCAAAGACGTTGTGTGTCTCAGAGAATTTCACTCTTGGACATGTCCGTCCACGCTCCATGGCCATGTGGGGCCATGGGCGGCGCCACCTTATGGTCCTGGGTGGCAGGGTGGTCCCAGGACAACTTGTCCTGAAAAAAAATATATATATATATACTTAATAATTTAAAATTTTATATTTGCCTACTTTTAAACAAATTTTTGGGAACACTTTGAATTTTTTTTATGCCAATAAATTAAACTTTGGTCAATAATTTGAGCAACTTAACAATATATTAGACTCTTTCAAGTAAAAAGAATCACATATTTTTATATTCTTTTAAGCCTATACTATAGCTTTACTTTTAGTTTTTGCTTTATCTGACACATTGCCATTGTACGACTACTTTTTTTCAAAAACATTATAATATTTATTATACAACTAATTGGTCCAAGGTATGTAAATTTAGTTTTTTTTTTTTTTTTTTCATTGTACAACTACTTTTTTTTTTCTTTTTCTGATAATTTTGATTAGAAAAAAAAAAAGTAATTTTAGTTAATTAAGTGAATAAACTTAAAAAGTTACTTAATTTTTATATAACATCAATTTATTCATTATATATATAAAATAAACTTTTTTTTTATGATTATAATTAAACATGTGATTGTCCATTCTAAGGAAATTTGATTAAATTTACACGAAAAATGTCACTAAATATTATGTTTTTACATTTTGCTATCATATTATTAGTAATAAACTTATTATATTTTTATTTATATAATTTAAAATTTATATAATTATATTATTTATGACATCACCAATTCGACTATCAGTCGGATCTCGGTTTGACCAAAAAACTAATAACTAATCCCTTTTCTGGTTCTTTTACCATACTGGTTTATAAAACCATGGAAAAAAAAAAACTTGAACTAAAATCTTAAAAAAAAAAAATTATAATAAAACTACTAACAAGACCCAAACCAAATGCCAATAGAAAAGTCCAGTATAAGATCAATATCATCTCAGACTAAAACTATCACTACTCCAACACCAACATGATTACATTTTTAATTCAACAAATATTTAAAAAAAAAAAAAATCCTCACTTCCTCAATGGCTCGCGGATTCACAAGTCATTAAACAATTTAAACTAAAACTAAATCAAACCTAAAGGCTAAAAAAAAAAAAAAAACTCACTTACTCTCTCCAGCCATCGCAGTTCATCCCTGTCCAGCAACATTAGCAACAACTACAATTGAACTCCACAAGTTTTATGTTGTAAAACTTTATGTATTTACGTGTTTTATTATTATTGTTGTTGTTGTTGTTGTTGTTATTGTCGTCAATATATACAATTTTCTTTTTATTAAATTGTGTAATTTATACTTCTTGAGAAACATTATGAAAAAATTTTTTGGAGCCGTCACAGTGGGGCCGTGCTGTTGTAGATACGCGCATATGACATGACTACCCCAATCGCTACGTAGATTATATGCTACCTTTTGGACTATCTATTTGTCAAAGTTTGAACAAATTTAACATGATTATTATTATATGTATACTAGTTGAACAATCTATTTGTCATATTTGCTATGAAAAAAACACAGTAGATTCTAAGTAAATGACAATCTTCCAACATTAATAGTAACCGTATTTGACTATAGAGAAAAATACTGTAGCAAATAATTTTTAAATGTGTAAATAGTATCATGAGACTTATTTTTAATGAAAAAGCTGCTGAAAAGTGAAATTTGTGGGTCTATAAACAGTAAAATTTGTGTGAAAAAGTCAAATGTTGCGGCTATTGTTCAATGAACAGTAACTGCAACAGTAATGAACAGTAAAAAAAAGGTTGATTGAAACGCATGAAAATGAAAAAAGAAAAAAGCAAAACGCAACGCAGACGCAAAACGTTAAATCTAAACGAGCACTAAGCAATTTTTGGTATAAAATATGGAAAATGCTAAAGTCATATGCCCGCACTTGATTGGTCTTCCTCGCTAACCTAAATTTAGTTTATGGAGTCAAATCCATGACTTTTGTCGTTATGAATAATAGAGAAGGCTAAGTGTATTTTAAGGCATGTTTGTTTCAACAAAATTTAATTATTGGAAAATATTTTTCGTATTTGTAGGTGTTTGGGGCAACTAAAAACGTTGGTTAATTGGAAATTGTTTTCTTGTTAATCGTAGAATAAAGGCACTTCTAGCAAAAAAAAATGTTTTACATTTTCATTTGCAGTCCTTTTATTTTCACCTCACTCAAAATTCATAAACCAAACCTCCACCCTAACTCCCATTGTTAACCACCCAACCACCACCTTCCACAAATATCCCTAGACTTCAGTCACCAACCACTACCACCAGCCATTGGTCGTTGACCACAATTTTTCTTTAAATCTAAAATTCTCATTTTATTTTTTTTTTTAATTTTTTTATATATGTGCTGGGGGATGAGAAAATATGAGAAAGTAGTAAAAAAAAAAAAAATGTTTTTCATATTATTTTCATAAACACAACCAAACATTTGAAAATATTTTTTTTTTCTTGAAAACACTTCATGGTAGAAAAATATTCAGTCAAAACAAAGCCTTGGTATGACACAGCACTTGACAAGCCTACAAAAGAAGGGAAAACACTATGTCCAACTCACAAAACTTGGGTAAATCATGGTATTGGCCTTGGAATAAAGAAAAATTGTGATTAGTGTAATGAAAGAAAAAAAAGTCACTCCTGTTTAGTGCACTTAATGTTTAAGTATCTACTAAATTTGTTTGAAGGTTTACGCGAATATAAGAACTAAGAAGCACCTGAATTCAAAATGTAATTTTCTATCTCTCTCTAAGTCTCCTCAATTTGATGTCCTAAATTTTCAGGTCCTCCTCCATTTTATAGATTTTTTAGAGTCACTAAAAAATCTACTGAATGAGAGAACAACCTGGTATATTTGATGGACTTATGTACTTTCTTTAGACAGAAAACACTCAAAAGGAGTAGGTAGTTATTGATTTTCCCGATTTGATGAATTTGAGAATTAGGAAATCAGCATTTAATGTTGATTAAATCCATTACTGGGATCAAAATGTATGTCAAGCATGTGCGTTAATTTAACAGACTTTTGGTTCTTCCTTGAGTGTCTTGGTTTTTGCATATTGATGAGCCAGTCTTTTGCCCTCCAATTCACTTCTCCAAATTATCCCTTTGTTGGGTTTCTTCTTCTCAAATGCAGGCTTGGTCCGCATAGCAAGTCCTTTGTTGTAGCAGTGGGCCTTATATTCTTGATCTGGCCATTTTTTCTAACTTAGCTTCACCAAATTTAAAGACCAAATGGTGGATCCTTGGGGTGGACATTGTGGGCCCAATTCTAACCAGCCTTGCATTTGATTGTACCAACAACATGGGCATCTTTCACGGGTTCGTCTGCCTGAGTTGCTGGAAATATTGAGTTAGTGGGCTTTGGGCTTATATTAATTTGTTATTCCAAAATTTCCCTTAACAGAAAGCATACGAGAGAGCACTTTGTTGATGATGTCGAGTTCATTTAAAAATCTCCACTTATTTTTTATTTTTATTTTTTTAAAATTGTTCTACTTAAAAATGCACATAGAACTTGATTTTGATGATGTTGAGTTCTATCTGTCACTTTATTTTGTTAAAATTGAATTCCACAATAAGAGCATTTTGCTAAATACTTTAGAAAGAGGTATTAAAATTAAGGGTATTTACCCATTTTGCCCAAGAAATTGTCATATCTAAAATCAGAAAGTGTGAAATTGTTTTACAAGAACTTACAATGATAAACAATGGAGAGGCAAAAATGGAAATTAAGGCTAGTTAATTGTGAATTGCAATCTCTTCTTTTGAGATCAAATTCAGACTGGTTACTTATATGGCTTTTGATTATATTATAGACCATGCTAATTATATGGAATCTTATATATGGTTATCATGGCAGGTTGCTGGTGATTAATTGGTAATTGCTCCATTCGTTTGCACAGATAATCAACTAGCAGATATCATATCTTCTAAAGAATTGTCCTATTAAACATTGTAAAGTTATGATTTAGAACTATTTTGTGTTGACTTTAATTTTGTGCCAAATTTGATTGTAATTATGTTCAACCTTATGTACCCTGTATTATATGTGGGTGTTCTTTGTAAGGGTTGTATGTGAGAGAGAGTGTGAAAACTCAAGGCAAAGAAAAGGGCAAGAAGTTTTTGCGGGTAGCTCGCGAGAAGCCTTTCCGTGAAGTGAAGTATGTGCTTAGCATATGACTGGAATGCGAAGAGTAATGACAGATGGTGATAGTTGGGTTTCGCGAGTGTCTTGTGGGTAAGGCCTTCCCGCGAGATACCTGCAAAACATTCTGTTTTGCTAATTTGTCATATCCGATACACCCTACCCCTAACCACACTATATATACTCACATTACCCACAAATGTTGAGTAGTACTTTTAGAGAGAAAACCTTACCCACAACCCTTGAGAGTGAGAGATTGTTATACCCACAATTCTTTACATAATCTATTGTGGTTTTCCTCAATTCCTACCTCTCCATTTCCATATCCTTGAGAGGTTGATAGCCCAAACACTTAACACACTCATTCTAAGTGTCAAGTGAGGTTTTGGTGTTGCTGGGAAGCATTGGAAGAAGCCAAGCTTTGGCGGATGCAATCAGGCGTATTGTTGGATTTGGAAAGCTAGACAAGACACAGTTCCGAGAAACCTTGTTGGAGTAGGAGTTTAGAGGGCTCAAGTGCATTGGGTAGATTAGGCTTGGAGGGTCTGCTGCTATTTGTGTATCCTAATTGATTGTCTAGTAGATCGATTTACCGCTTATAGGGCGGCAGAGAGGTTTTTCACTGAGTACTTTGGTTTCTTCTTCGATAACACATCGGCGTGTTATCTTGTGTTTTCATTCTTCTTCCATACTCTTTTAGCTTTCATTTTATTGCTGTGTTTTGATGAATATGGCTTAGAGTAGTTTTATTGTTAGTTCGCTCACTTTTATTCTATTCCACACTTAATTTAAGTTAGAGTAAAATTAACAGAGAAGTAATCTTTAATTTGGGGGTCTACACAGCTCTTGTGTTTTCACACATTTTCGAGCTTTCAAACATGTACTACTGTTCATTCATCTTTCTGCAACCTCTTAAGTAACTCAACTTGGTCGTTGGTGTTTATAACTTTATATGTTTGTAGATTGTAGTTTGAGTACAAACTTTTACTGCAAGTATTACTAGTTGCTAGTCCGAACTCTATAACGATTAGGACTCTATAACTATTATCTTATAAATAGTTGATTCTTATTAGTCTTATTATTATTATTATTATTTGGTGGCTATTGAATTTCTAGGTTTATTTTTATTGTCTTTCTATTCATTCTCTTCCTCCACTCCATTCGAATCAGGGTTAAAGGTATGGTATTCGTTTAGTTTGGATTTCTTAGCTTTTAGTTTAGTTTTTTTTTTTCTTAGCCTTTTTGAGATTTTTTACCCAAACTTCATTGATTTTTGTTTTTTATTCTAGAGTTGATGAAATTGTAGTTTTAGCTGTGTTTCTTTTTGTATTTGTAATTGAGTTTGGGTTTGGAACTCTATAACTAAGTTTAGTACTGTGTTTTGATGATAATCAATTTGATTTTTTTTTTGGTGTGGAAATTGAGCTATGGGTTTGAATTTGTTTAGTGGTAATCTATGGTTGGTCTACATTTATGCTTGCTTTCAATCAATTTGATGTTATAATTATGACTCAGGATCTGATATGCTTTTATTTACTTCAAATTAATTTACTTCGAATTAGTTCACTTTGATGAAAAGAACTATTGAGATTTTAAAGATTAGGTTATGATTGAAATAGCTGGTCTTCTTTCACTCTAATGGAATATGGAATATATATATATATATATATATTTATATTTATAGATAACCCCAACAATCCAGCTTTATGAATTTCCCTTTACTTCTTTTGATGTTTCCAATTCAAGTCTAAAATTCATTGTTCCATGGGTGGTTTGAAGGGCCATGAGAATTAGTAATTGGAGAACATCCCATTCCATGAAGCAAAGTGCTTCTAAGTGGACTCACTTTCTTAGCCACCTATGTGTCAATACTTGGTATGTTTTAAAGCACTTTGTGTTCTGCCACTTTCATTATAAATATGATTACACTAATGGATTCTTTGTCATAATAGTTGCTCCACTTCTTTTCATCCTTAACAAAAACACCATTATACATATACTTGGGAATTTTATTGATAGGCCACAAACTAAATGACCCTTTGTGATTAAACCAATTAATTAATTAGCCAGGTTATTAATTAATCAATTTAACATGCAAATATATGGAAGCACAAAAAAAATCACCAAAAACTAAATATGCAGTGGAAATTGAAAGACACAATGATTTGTTTACGAATGGGAAAAACTCTTGCGGCAAAAACCCCACTGGGTGATTTTCAGGTCACCACTCCTGAAACTTCACTATTATCAAATCAAGCGGTTACAAGTAAAGGAATCCCAAGTACCTTACCAACCTACAGTTGAACCCTTACCCCAATACTCAATTGGACTTGATCTGTAGTGACAGTTTCCCTTTTTGATGTATGGCTCAAAAGTACGTAACTAACCAATTTACGCAGCTTACTCCTTTGCACGAATCCCAGTACGTGACTAACTCCACAGCAACCCTTTGATTGTTGTAGTTGATTTTGCAGCAGCTTCACAAAGAAACACCAATAAGATATTCAATGTTGGTGTAAGAGACTTTGCTTGGTTATAGAACCCAAAAGTGTACAAGAAACGCAGCAAGAACTCTTTTTTCTGTAGGAGGAGGCTAGGGTTTCAAAAAGAAAACCTTATGAAGTTTTCTAGGGTTAGGTTTTTCTTTTTTCACCTCCTTTAAATAGGAGTTTTAATGGGCTCTCCTATTCCAAATAGGTTTACACAAACCTTGGGTTTTCCTAGTCCAATAAGGATTATAAAAACCCTTAAACAAATAGCCTTTTAGAATAAAAACATTGTGGCTATAATCTGAAAATCTGTAGGCTCGATCGATCAAGACATCTATCGAACTTTAATGAATCTCGACAAATCAAGCTTCTATCGAGCAGGTATCGAGATCTGTAGATTTGCACTTTTCTTGAACAGTTCTAAAGTAATCTTCATGTCTTCAATTTAACCACTTGTAATGATCATCTTGAACCTAATTAGATTTACCTAAATATAAGTAAAGTGAGTTTTGTCAAAGGATATGCCAATTACATAAAAATATGTCCCCAACATTTCTTTTGTGAAAGCAATATTTATTTAAGTAGGTGGTTTTGAGTCAATTTACTATTTTTTGCAAAATGTTTTTGAGTATATATTGATAAAATTTTCTGTATTGAGCTTTATTTTCTTTTCTGTATCATAAATTGAAAGATGTATCTTGGAATTAAGTGGTGTGATACGTTATAACCAGTATTAGAATGTGGGGCTTTGTTGTCTTGGGCTATCCCAAAGATGGAACTCTGTGAATTGCATTTGCAATAGATGGTGAAGTTAGCTATTTTGTAATTCTAAAGGGATTTATTTAGCTATTTATGTGACAGTTATTGGTTTCAGTAACTTCAATAGTTTACTGTTGGGTTATTATTTTAATATGTGCTATTTTAGTTGTGTTTCTTTTGTATCTGTAATTGAGTTTGTGCACACACTTAGATAAGTCTTAGGTTTGGAACTCTGTAACTGAGTTTAGTAGTGTGTTTTAACGATAATATTTTTTGAAGTGAGTTGCATCTTCAATATTTTAAATAGATATTAAAATGGTGATAATTAATTTGAATTGTTTTGTGTGGAAATTGAGCTATGGATTTGAATTTGTTTAGTGGAAACTGAGCGAGGTGGAGTTATCAGTTTGCTTTCATCACACAACATTCCTGATAATCTTAGTGAAATTGGTGTGGAGCACATTGAGGTTAGTTATTCATTACATTGTTCATATTGAATTATATGTCTCTCTTTTTTTTTTTCTTTTTCATTTTTGTTCTCTAAAAATCAGTTTTAAATGATATACAGATATGGAGCAAGTTTATAAAATAATTTATATCTATGCTTAGTACAATACTACAATTGTACCTTATAAATATTTAAATAAATTATATTTCCCTTGTGTATGTTTAATAGTTACAACAAATATATGGTTGCTGTTTTTAATCTACTTCTATGCTTGGAGTTTTAATATCATAGTATATTGTAGTATTCTGTTTACTTTAAAGAACTCATGAAACTCAATTTGAATTGTAACTTATTATGTATAAATACTTTATATGTTGAGGATGCTATGCTACCTTAGCAAAATTGGTGTGGGTAAATTTTTTGTAGCCCATGTGACCCAAGTTGTTAAAACTTTTTTCAACATAAATTGTAAAGTGTAGCTTAACATTGCTAAAATTTTAGAAATGCCCTTAAGCACAGTGTTGTTTAGTTTTTCAGATTTGAATATTGTATTGCTCAACAACATTATTTTTGTCTTCAAACACGTGAACGTATGGACATGCAAGGTATGATGTAGCTGACACATTGATTAGATAAGATACATTCAAATACTTGCAAGGCTGCAAGATTATAACTGAAAGTAACTACATAAAACAAAATGGAATTCTTAAATCAGGTAGAGGATTTAGTTTAGACTTTTGCTTTTAATATTTGGGTTCCTTTGCCTCTATAAATTACTGGTCACTATGGAAAACATGAGTTGAAGTTAGTTGACAGCAACAATTATGGTGATGCAGGTGATTGTTTTTTCATTGGATAGAATCATTGAAATTTTTATGCTAATCTATTTAATTCTTGAAGAAAATAACATATATAGGAAGAGTTCTCATTTTTTTAAATTTTTTTATGAGGGTAAGCTGCCTACTCTCACAATGAAATTGTTTGATGATATGAAGGAGATTAAAAAAGAAAAATTTGCACTACACTACACTGTTTCATTAAAATCTACACTACATTGCACTGTTTCAAACTTTTTGCACTGTACTATTTCTCTTCTATTAATGTTTCTTAGCTGAAAATTGGATTCTTACTATTTTGCAGGTATGGATTTAGCATTTTGATATCTTACACTATTTCAAATTTTCTACACTGCACTATTTCTCTTCTATTAATGTTTCTTGGTTGAAAATTGGATTCTTACTATTTTGCAGGTACAGATTTAGCATTTTGATATCTGGCTAAAGTCAGGTATGGTCCAGTCTTTCCTTTACTCTGTACTGTTTATTGCATATTTATTGATAATATGTTTGTAGAAAGAATTTAAAATTGGAATATAATTGCGTATTTAAGTTTCTTGGTTATCTCAAACTTGGTTTTATGTTTGGTTTAATTGTTTCATTGCAAGATTTCCATTGTTTTACTTACTTCTATGTACAATTTGTATTTTATCACATAATCATGTTTTATGTTTTTATGTTTTTTTTTTTTTTTAAATTCTGAAGTTAGTATGTGAATGCTATTTTTTTCTTCAATTTTCCCCCTTTCTATAACATATAATCATTAATTTGTAATATATGTTGTTCCTATATAGTTATATTTATGAATTAAAATTTTGTAAATGCTTTGCTTTTAGTTTATTCCCCAAGCATGGAGTCTACTTTCTATGCAAGATTGAGATGAAGATTAATTTTATCTCAAAAGAGAAATAGAAGGGGTATGATATTGAGATATTAAAAAAAATATTTTTCTTTAAAAAACTCATAATTACTATGTAAGCTAATAATTAGTATGTAACCTAGGCCAAACAAGAACAAGAGATGCTGAGCCATTTGAAAGGAGTATTCGACATAGACAATATAGCACTAATGATGAAAGTAGAAAACAATGTAAGTGCTATATTTTTTAGTTCTCCTAAAAAAGTTCTAAAATTAGGAAGAAAATGTGAATTTTTGTTTTTGTTGTCATAGGAAAATTTATAGAACCATTGGATTTAAGACCTCCAACAATAGTATGTGAACATTGTGGAGCTCAACTTTGGTATGAAAAGAGAACTATAAAGTCAAAAACGCCTACAAAACCGAAGTTTAGTTTGTGTTATTCTGAACGAAGAGTTAAACTTCCTTTATTGAAAGAACCTCCACCCTTTCTTGGAAGCTTACTCAGTATTAATAGTGATTAGAGATCAATAAACTTTCAAATAGGGATAAGAATCTATAACTCTCTCTTTGCTTTCACTTCTTTGGGGGGTAATGTTGATAGATCAATGAATAATAGTTCTGGTCCATATGTGTTTCATGTAAATGGTCAAACTCATCATAGAATTGGATCACTTCTTCTTGTCAATGGCCAAAAACCTAAGTATGCACAGCTTTATATTTATGAAACTGATAATGAAGTTAAAAATAGAATTGATACAGTTATACATGAAGATGACAGAAATTATGTGGATCCAGATATTGTTACTGGGTTGATGGAAATGTTAGACTAGTGGAACCAATTGGTTAAATATTTTAGAATGGTTAGGGACATATTTGATGAGTTAGATATACATAATGTCCGAATTAATTTGAAGTCGCAATTCTAGTGAAAGGCAATATGACTTACCTAGAATGTCTGAGATAGCTACTCTTATTGTTGGAGATTTTAATATTGAAATTTCTGATAAAGATATTATTGTTGAGAATCAAAGTTTAGGATTGCAACATATAAATGGGACTCATCCAAGCTTTATGGCATTGCAATATCCATTACTTTTTCCTTATGGTGAGGATGGGCTTTGTATACCCTATAGGAATTTGAATGGGAGCAATTCTAGAAGAAGGGAATCAATAACAATGAGGGAATACTATGCTTATAGGCTTCAACAACACTTTCATGAGGGTAAGACATTGTTGCTTGGTAGAAGGCTTTTTCAATAATTTATAGTGGATGCATACACTTCTATTGAAGAAGAAAGACTACAATGGGTTAGATTCAATAAAAATAATTTGAGGTTAGAGTTGTACTATGGTTTGAAAGATGTCGTTCTTCGTGGTGATACAGATCCCATTACTGTAGACAAACAAATAGTCCTACCATCCTCATTTACTTGAAGTCCAAGGTACATGGTTCAAAATTATCAAGATGCAATGGCGATATGTAGATAGGCAGGTCACCCAAATTTATTTCTTACATTACAATCCAAAATGGCTAGAAATCATTCTTTGCAATTTATAGAAGGCCTGAAATACGAGGATAGGCTAGATATTGTAGCAAGGGTTTTTAAGATAAAATTGGATGAACTATTACATGATTTGAGGCATAAATCTCATTGAGTTATTGCAATTGTGTATAAAATTGAATTCCAAAAAAGAGGACTCCCTCATGCACATATTCTTCTATTCTTGGATCCAAAGGATAAGTGTCTGAATCCAACAGACATTGACGGTATCATTATGGCCGAGATACCAGATCCAGATGAGGATCCTATTGCTAATGAAGCTGTAAAACAATTTATGATGTATGGGCCATGTGGATCTGCAAAACCGAAATCACAGTGCATGATAAATGGTAAATGTACAAAACATTTTCCAAAAAGATTTTATGAAGAAACAATAATTGATGAAGAAGGCTTCCCAGTATATAGAAGGAGAAATAATGGAAAAACAATAGAGAAGAACGGAATTCTTTTGGATAACTGATATGTTATACCTTATAATGTAGATCTTTTGGTGAAATACCAATCCCATTTGAATGTAGAATGGTGTAACAAATCTTGATTGATCAAATATTTGTTTAAATATATAAACAAGGGATCAGATAGAGCAATAGTTGATCACAACTCAAGTATCCTGTAGCTTTCAGAGAAGATAGAGCAATAGTTGTTGTAGAAGAGAATTTGCCAAATATTGGGAGTGATAGACAAGAGACCAACATTGTTGTTGATGAGACAAAAGCATACTTGAATTGTAGATATATTTCAGCTTTTGAAGCATGTTGGAATATTTGAATTTCCAATTCAGTTCTGATATCCACCTGTTGAAAAATTAAATTTTCATTTGGAAGATGAACATCCCTTCATTTATTCGGAAAATACAAGCTTGGATAATGTTTTAAATATACCTGATATTAAAGAAACAAAGTTTACAGAATGGATGAAAACAAATGAGGCTTTTGAAGATGCTCGAGAGTTGACTTATGCTGAATTTCCTACAAAATGGGTATGGCATAGTAATGACAAGCAATGGAAAAGAAGGAAATCTAAATATTGTATTAGAAAAGTGTATTATGCACATCCTTCAAGTGGAGAAAGATTTTATTTGAGAATGTTGCTTAACATTGTCAAAGGTCCAAGAAACTTTAAAGATTTAAGGACTATAAACGATATTACTTATCTAACTTATAAGGAAGTCTGTTATGCACTTGGACTTCTTAATGATGACAAAGAATGACATGATTCCCTAATTGAAGCTTTGAGTTGAGCTAGTGGGCAACAATTGCGTCAACTATTTGTTACAATGCTACTGTTCTGTGAAGTAGCTGATCCATTAAGTCTTTGGGAATCCAACTGGAAACTAATTACAGAAGATATACTAAATAGGCAAAGGCGTATCCTCCAATTCCAAGAACTAATCTTATCAGATGACCAATAGAGAAATTATGGATTTTATGAAATTGAACAAATCCTCTAACAATATGGAAGATTACTTAGAGATTATCCACAAATGCCCTAGCCAAATATGGATCTTATTCAGAATAAGAATAGACTTATTTAAGAAGAAATGTCGTATGATGTATCAAGTTTGAAAAGAGAACATGAGATCCTAATTTCTGGCCTAAGCAATGAGTAGAGAATAATATACAATTCTATAATGGAAGTTGTTGCTATTGAAAGAGGGGAATGTTTTTTGTCTATGGACATGGTGGAATGGGTAAAACGTATCTTTATAGAACCATTTTGACTGGTATAAGATCAAAAGGAAAAACTGGTCTTATTGTTGCATCTTCAGGAATTGCTGCTTTGTTGCTTCCTGGTGGAAGGACTGCTCACTCAAGATTCCATATCCCAATTAATGTAAATGATGACTCTACCTGTGACATAAAGCAACAAACAAAAGTAGCGGAACTTCTCTCAACAATAAGTATTATACTTTGGAATGAAGCACCGATTGTACGTAGGAATTGTTTTGAAATTGTTGACCGCACGTTATGAGATATACTTCAAATTTGTTAGGACATATATGTTTTAACTTGATTAAGAATATATGTCACTTAGTTATGTAAATTGGCTAATCCTTTGACAAAACACACTCTACTTGTAATTGGGTAGTTCTAGGTGTTTTTAATACTTCAAGAAACAATGTTTCAAGGTCAAGTATTGAAGTCATCAAGTCTATCCAAGAGAAAGCAAGCTGAAGTGCAAGGTTTTTAAAGCTCGACACCTTCTCGATAGCTACCTCGACACCTGCTATCTGTCGAGATTTAAAAATTCAAATTTCCAATATGATTTTCTTGGGATCCATGAATATGTTTTTGGGCCTTCTTTTCTTCTAACCCTAAACATATAAAAAGATTATTTTAAGAGCTGTCAAGGGTGACACAAGTGGCTTTAGCATTGAGCAATCTCTGTTCAAGCAAATTGTGATCAACAGACGAAGTTCTTGACCTAGTTCATCTTCCATCAAGAAGTTGCTGTGTATTTGCACCATAGGGTTTTGTAACCAAGCATCTTCTTGCTATTCATCATAAAGGATGAACTGAAGAACTTTGCAACCAACCATTCTTCCTCAGTTGGTGTTTTGAAGTCGCGTACTTGGATCCGCGCATTGGTTAGTCACGTACTTGGGAGCCGTGCATCAAAGGTGGAGACTGTCACTACAGATCAAGTCCAATTGGGTATTGGGGTAAGGGTTCAACTGTAAGTTAGAAAGGTACTTGGGATTCCTTTACTTGTAACCGCTTGATTTGATAATAGTGGAGTTTAGGGAGTAGTGACCTGAAAATCACCCGGTGGGGTTTTTGCCATTAGGGTTTTCCCCATTCGTAAACAAATCACCGTGTTATTTATTTTTCGTTGCATATTTAGTTGTTGGTGATTTGTTTGTGCTTTCATAAAATTGCATGATTAATTGATTAATTAATTACTTGGTTAAATTAATTAATTAGGGTTAATCACAAGGGGTCATTCAGATTGTGACCTATCAAGTGGTATCAGAGCAGGCACACTCTGATTAAGGTTTAATCTTTGCTGTGTCGATCCATTGACCCCTGTTTGTCATGGATAAAGGACAATCTTTAATTATACCTCCTTTATTTGATGGCACTAACTATGCATACTGGAAAGTACGCATGAGAGCTTTCTTGCAGTCTTTAGATGAAAAGGTGTGGCAAGCTGTAGAGATTGGCTGGACTAAGCCAACAGAAGATCCGGCCGATTGGGATGATACTAAGATCAAGGCGACTAACTTCAACAGCAGAGCGTTAAATGCCCTCTTTAGCGCAGTCACAAATGAAGAGTTTAAAAAGATATCCTCAACTGAAACTGCTAAGGAGGCTTGGACCATCCTCCAGACTACCTATGAAGGCACAAAGGCTGTCAAAGATTCAAAGTTTCAAAGGCTCACTACAAGCTTTGAAGAAATCAAGATGGAAAAGGATGAGTCGTTTGATGAGTTCTATGTCAAGCTCAAGGACATAGTGAACTCAGCCTTCAATCTTGGGGAAACCATCCCTGAACCCAAGATTGTAAGGAAGGTGCTCAGATCTCTACCTGAGCGATTTCATGCCAAGATCACGGCAATAGAGGAATCAAAGGACATTGACAAGATTTTTTTGACTGAGCTGGTAGGAAACTTGCAAACCTATGAGATAGGATTATCTAGGATTGGCAAGTCAAGTAAAGGTAAAAGCATGGTCTTGAAGGCAAAGAACAGTGATACAGATGAGTCTTCCGATGATGAAGATTCTAAGATGAAGTCCTACATCACTCGGCAGTTCAAGAAATTTATGAAGAATGCCAATGGAAGGAGCTTCGACAAGGACCGTAGGCAGTTCAGTTCTTCTCAGTCTAAAAGCCAAGACAAAAGGAAGAAGGATGCTAAGGATGGAAGTCAGTACACTGTTCCTGCTGGACCAAAGTGCTTTGGATGTCATGGGTTCGGACACATGAAACATGAGTGTCCTACATATCTCAAGAGCATTGGGAAAAGCAAGGCATTTGCTGCAACTCTAAGTGACACTGAGCCTGAAGATGATTCCGACAATGAGGATGACGGAATCTTAAATGCCTTCACTGCCACAGTCAATCCTACTGAAGGGATTGTTGAAAAAGTGGATGAAGAAGAAGAGCTGGTAGAGTCAAAATTTGAGAAAATGGATGATCAAGATGATATCCATTCAGCCTATGAGAAGCTTTACAAGCTCTCTGAAAAGCATGAGAAATTATACAGGCTAGCCACCAAGAAGCTCAGTGATGTGGAACTTGATCGTGAAGAGTTGTCCACAAAGTTTGATGAGGCAAATCAAACTATTGAAGCACTGAGATTTGAAAGCAAATTTTTGGCTAAGAAGACCAAGAAGCTTGAAGCAGAGCTGTTTCAAGTCAGAGCTCAACTAGAGAGGACTTCAAGTGCAAAGCTTGATGAGATGCTTAGCAATCAGAAATCTGCTTCGGATCGAACTGGTTTGGGGTATGGTATTTCTTTCTCTAATACTGCTTCTACTAGCAATACTGTTTTTGTTCCTCCTGCTAATAATTCTGAAATTGAGAATATTGATGTTAAAATTGAATTAGCTAGTGAGAACTTAGACAAGGGTAAATCTATCTTAGGAGCACCCCTTAAGTAAGATAAGAAAGATACTAAAAACCCTAGGGTTAAGAAGGCTAACTCTCAAAAGCCTAAACAAAAGAAGCAGCATCTCTGTCATCATTGTGGAGCTACCGGTTATACTAGACCAAATTGCTATAAGTGGTTAGCCACTCAACAGAGCAATGGCATGATAGCATCTGGAAGCCAAAATCAGCTTCAATCCTCTTTTGCTCCTTTTGGAGATCTTCTGAAAGCCCTCATGTTCCTTTTGAACTTAAACGGGTTAAATTATTCCCCCTCACTGCCTGTTCAAGGATTCAATCAAAGGAAAAGATCTTCCAAGGTGTGGAAGAAAAAGGATTTTAAATGATTTCATCACCTTCTTTTCCCTTATTGTTTTTCTGAATATTGCATTGCTTGTGTGCTTTGTTTTTCTGCTGAGTTAGTCTAGTTTTGCTTTATTTTGTTTAACATGTTTTGTTATTTACTGTCAGTTTTGTTTATTTTTTATTTATTTAAAAATAAAAAAAAATTGAAAAATCAGAAAAATACAAAAACAGTGTGTGCTTTGTGTACTTTGGTACTTGTGTACCTTGGATGGCCAATAAAAAAAAGTTTTCTAAACTTTGTATCTCTTGTAGCTTAGATGAGCATCTCTATGCACAACTAAGCAAGTGAGCTTTGTGGCTCTTGTTTGTGATGAGTAAGATTAGTTTATCTCTTAAAACTTAACACTCATATCACTCTTTTTGATGGGTAGGACTAAAAAATCCTAAGAGAAAGGCATAAATAACCATCTCACCACTGATGCCCGCCAATCATAATATGACACTTGTATGCTTCGGCATAGCAAAAGTGCAGTGTCAAAGACATTCGTATGCTTCGGCATAGCAAAAGTGCGATGTCAAATGCTTAACATCTTGGGTATTTCTTTTCTCTCTTTTATATACCCATGTATGATATGCTAAAATAAAAGAAAACATGCAAAGAAAATAAAAAGCAAAAGGATTAAAAATGCTTTAAATATGGTTGCAAGCGTGTATTCTAGGAGATGTGGGAGTTATAGGATGTACCTCAAAGGTGATAGTCCCCATCAAACAATTATGATTGTGTGTGAGTTGAAAGTTATGTTCTCTTGTCTCAGATCGTCATAACATGTATACACATATGCAATCTTGTGATGTTTTTTACACACAACACGCAATTTTCTTTGCTACTTTTGATACATGTGCAGGTACAATGTGATTTGGCCATCACAAAGGTTTTACATGTGCTAATGTATGCTCACTAAACTGTCATAACTTGTTTTTGAAATATAAAATTGGTTAGACTTGTTCAGTGTGTGTGTGTGTTTTGGATGATCCTTGTGCTTATATTTTTGTTGAAAGATGTTTTTGAGAGGTTTATATGTTGAGTGGATCTTTGGTTGAGATGTTTGTTAGATTGCATTCATGTCCATGTTTTTCCCTTCTTGAAAACTGCTTTTTACTGCTGGCTCGACACCTCCCTCAACAACTCCTCGATACCTGGTCATCTGTCGAGCTTCTCAAGTTGTTTCTTATCGCAATCTCGACACCTCTTCGACACCTGATGGATCGATCGAGAAAGTCTCTGTCCTCTCGATAGATTCTCGACACTTGATGGATCGATCGAGGTTCACTTATGCTGTTTGAGTCTTCTTTCTCAACACCTGTCTCAACACCTTATGGATCAATCGAGATATCTTTTGTCTCCTCAATACCTTCTCGACACCTTCGCGATCGATCGAGCATCACGTATCTAAATTTCTTCATGCATCTCGATACCTTTCGACACCTTTCGACACCTTCAGCTGTCGAAGGCAATTTTCTCGATACCTTCCTCGACAGCTTCCTCGATACCTTTCGACACCTCAGCTGTCGAGATTTACTGAGGTGCCTATTTAAGGGTCTGTCGCGATTTTCTTCAGTTCTCACTCGATCTCTCCGTGTCTGTTCACCTCCCTTTCACTCTCCTTTCACTCAAATCCTCCAACCCTCTTCGATCTTGATCATTTCTTGCTCAAATCACTTGGTAAGATCTCTATTCTCTTCCTTTTTCATGCATTGCATGTTTGAAAACCTAGTTTTTGGGATTTTTTATAAAAATTTGGGGTTTTTCAAAACTGTTGAGTTTTTCTTGAAATTTTGGGTTGGGTTTACACTTAAATGTTGTTAAAATGTCATACATTGCATTTCATGTGCATTATAATGATATTTACATGCATTTAGCTGTGTGCTATATGATGTGTGCTGGTAGGATTGGATTGGGCTGAGCCCATGATGATATTTGTGTTTTGCATATCACATGATCATGCATTCCCATGCATACGTACTTGTTATTCAAGATATTTGTCATTTATGAACTGTTTTGGGAAATTTTCTGAGTGTCTCTCTCTCTCTTTCTCTCATTCTTTTACGTTAGTAATGTCTATGGCACCCAAACGTAAATCCACTCCTGCTTGGAACCCTCTGCGTTCTGGAGCTTCTACTTCTTCTGATACTGCTCCCTTTAACCTTCGGTTCCGTGATGGAGATGCCCATAAGGCACTTTCGGAGAATTTTTCTAAACGAGGTGTTCATTCAGAACGACAAGTTATTCTGGCGGACTTCGCCGATACTGACCTTCCTTCTGTCATTCACAGTAGGGGATGGGGGTCACTATATGACATCCCGGTCACTTGCCCTCTTGTGCTGATACAGGAGTTCTACTCTAACATGCACGAGATTGATCTTTCAGTACCTCTTTTCTTCACTCGCGTTTGAGGTACGCGCATTCCTGTCACACCACAGTTAGTTGCGGAGGTGCTTCGAGTACCTAGGATAGAGTTTCCTGATTACCCTTCTTGTGAGCGTCTAAGGACTGTGTCCAAAGATGAGTTCATTTTCGCTTTTTGTGAGCACCCTGCTGATTGGGGTGAGCATCAGTTCACATCATGTAGGCCTTTTGCTAAGGGTCCTAGATTCATTAACATGGTGATGACTTTTGTTCTCCATCCTCTTTCTCACTATAACTCTATCATAGAGCCTCGTGCTCGATTTCTGTTATCTTTGCTAGAGCATGTTACCATAGACTTTCCTTCTCACTTCATCCGGTCTATCATAGAGGTATATCTTGATTCGGCGTCCCGTGATAAGCTCATCTTTCCTTCTGCTATCACATGGATTCTACGCCATTTTTCTGTTCCCTTTCCTGTGTCCGACCACTTCACACACATATCTGCCATAGATGCCGCTACCGTAAAACGTAGTGAGGCACAGTTTAGGTCGAGACAGCCAGGTGCCACTCCTCCTTCTTGTTCGGCTCCATCCAGATCAGCTCCATCTACATCTGCTTCTTCTTCCTCTTCAAGCGATGTATCCCTTGGAGATATTATGGCGCAGCTGCAGCGCATGGACACTCGTCTTGATACACTCTCTGCTGAGTTGTATCAGGTGAATGTTCGTGTGGGTCGTATTGCACGACGGCAGGCGATCATAGGTGGATTTGCTCTAGAGGCTACTCCTTCACCACCTACTCCAGCAGCTTCAGATTCTGAGGATGATGAGGATGATGATGATGATGATGATGATGGGGATGCTAGCTCTGTCGATGAGATGTCTACATGACACTCTACCCTTTGTCACCCGTGACAAAAATGGGTAGTAGTTTTGGGCTATGAGAGTAGTCATCTTAAGGGGAGAGTTAGTATAGGACATTTTTGATAGGAGTGTTGTCATTTTTGAGGGATGTAGTGAGGCTATATATGTATTTTTTTTCTTTTCTTATCTCTTAGATACATTGATCTTATATATGAGGTCCTTTGACCATTTTACATACATTGTACTTATATTCTTTATATGTGAATGTATGTTTCTTTCACCTTCCTCTTCATGTGTTGTTTCTTTTCTATCTTTATACACATGTTCCTTATTCTTGTATGCAATCTATTTATTTCTGTTTCACACAAGATACCTTAATGAGTTTTGTTTAAAGTGTTTCAGAAATACAGGTTGTCAAAGTCTACTTATCATAAGCTCTCTTCTTGCAAAATTTTTCAAGAGTTTGTGTTATGATAGATTTTATTGTATTCAACAAGTGAATATGAGTTGAGTGATTTATGACTTCTCTCATATGCTCATTTGTTTGTTGTGGTTTTGTCACAGATTGCCAAAGGGGGAGATTGTTAGGACATATATGTTTTAACTTGATTAAGAACATATGTCACTTAGTTATGTAAATTGGCTAATCCTTTGACAAAACACACTCTACTTGTAATTGGGTAGTTCTAGGTGTTTTTAATACTTCAAGAAACAATGTTTCAAGGTCAAGTGTTGAAGTCATCAAGTCTGTCCAAGAGAAAGCAAGCTGAAGTGCAAGGTTTTTAAAGCTCGACACCTTCTCGATAGCTATGTCGACACCTACTATCTGTCGAGATTTAAAAATTCAGATTTCCAATCTAATTTTCTTGGGATCCGTGAATATGTTTTTGGGCATTCTCTTCTTCTAACCCTAAACATATAAAAGGATTATTTTAAAAGCCGTCAAGGGTGACACAAGTGGCTTTAGCATTGAGCAATCTCTGTTCAAGCAAATTGTGATCAACAGACGAAGTTCTTGACCTAGTTCATCTTCCATCAAGAAGTTGCTGTGTATTTGCACCATAGGGTTTTTTAACCAATCATTTTCCTGCTATTCATCATAAAGGATGAACTAAAGAACTTTGCAGCCAACCATTCTTCCTCAGTTGGTGTTCTGAAGTCGCGTACTTGGATCTGCGCATTGGTTAGTCATGTACTTGGGAGCCGTGCATCAAAGGTGGAGATTGTCACTACAAATCAAGTCCAATTGGGTATTGGGGTAAGGGTTCAACTGTAGGTTGGTAAGGTACTTGGGATTCCTTTACTTGTAACCACTTGATTTGATAATAGTGGAGTTTCGGGAGTGGTGACCTGAAAATCACCCGGTGGGGTTTTTGCCATTAGGGTTTTCTCCATTCGTAAACAAATCACCGTGTTATTTATTTTCCGCTGCATATTTAGTTGTTGGTGATTTGTTTGTGCTTTTATAAAATTGCATGATTAATTGATTAATTAATTACTTGGCTAAATTAATTAACTAGGGTTAATCACGAGGGGTCATTCAGATTGTGACCTATCAAAATTAAAGATCCTCAAAATGTTGAAAAACCTTTTGGTGGTAAAGTTGTAGTTCTAGGTGGTGATTTTTGACAAATACTTCCAGTTGTGAGAAAGGAAAGATGAGAAGATATAGTCCAATCCTTAATTAGCAAGTCATATCTATGGAATGATTGTCATGTCTTTAAACTCCAAACAAATATGAGGCTTCTACAGAACAATATGAGTGGAATAGAAACATCATCTATAAAGGACTTTAGTGAGTGGATTCTTAAAAGAGGTAATGGTGAATTGGGAGAAGGAGATGGGGATAATAACATTTCAATTCCAAGTGATTTGGTTATCCAACCTTCAGAGAATCCAATGCAAGATATTATTGACAACACAAATCCAGGTTTGGAAAATAAATACACAGATCCAAGTTACATACAGGATAGGGCAATTCTCGCTCCTACAAATGAAGTTGTAGAAGAACTAAATGACTACATTGTGTCATCCTTAAATGGAGAAGTTCATGAATATCTAAGTTCAGATTCCATATGCAAGGCTTCTTAAAATGTTCCTGACTAAGATATCCTGTATACTGCTGAATTTTTGAAAACGTTGAGATTTCCAAGATTGCCAAACCATAAACTGACATTAAAAATAGGTTTGCCTATAATGTTGCTTAGAAACCTGAATCAAAATGAAGGTCTGTGTAATGGAACAAGACTCATTATAACAAGATTGGCTACATGGGTGATAGAAGCAGAAATCATAACTAGCACTAATATAGGCAAATGTGTGTTCATTTAAAGAATAACATTATCTCCAAGTGATTCAAAATGACCTTTCATTTTAAAAAGATGACAATTTCCAATTTCAATGTCCTTTGCAATGACTATAAATAAAAGCTAGGGACAATCATTGCAACATGTTGGAGTGTATTTGCCAAAATCTATTTTTAGTCATGGGCAATTGTACGTTGCAGTGTCTAGAGTTACCAGAAAAAATGGACTAAAATTCCTCATCATTAATGATGAGACTAAAAACCAGTCTAAAACAAAAAATATTGTGTATAAAGAAGTTTTTACCAATCTTTGACTCAAGAAACCAACTAATAGAGGTAACATAATTTTATATATTATTTATTTTTCTGTTTATCTCCTCCAACTTGATTTAGCCACTTCGTATTTGCTTAATGTTTTGTTAAATTTCATGTCTATAAGATAATTGAATACAAGCTATTTACTATTTTCTATCTTTAACAAGCTAATTACTTTTTGGTGTTATACTGCTTTGTTTTGTTTTATTCTATGAATTATCGAAATGAAAGATTGAATTTTGATGAACTTTCAAATTTATTAATCTATACAAGTAGGGATCCAAGATGATGCAATATTCTCTCTTTAATCAGCTTTGTATAGACAAACACACAAAAAAATTGGAAAGTCAAGATCAGAATATTAAGGATGTGGAATGCGATCAACTCAAAAAATAATAATATTATTAGTTTAGATATGATTTTAATCAATGAGCAGATTTGTTTTTCTTCTATAGCTTTTAATATTGTTTGATCATTATATAAACCATGAACTCTATCTATATAAAATTGATGCACTTTACTTGAAGAATAATGCAATACATGAAATCATTCGAAATAATATTGCCAAAAAGTTCAAGCCTCTTTTGCAAGAAGGAAAATTGTATGAACTCTCTTATTTTCAAGTGGTTGATGGCAATGCATTGTATAGACCAATGGGCAATGACTTCAAGATCATGTTCACATTGAAAACTAGCATTAACGAAATGAAGGAGACTAATGTTGATATACTGCGTCATAAATTTGAATTTGTTAACTACAATAAAATACATGAATGTGTTAATAAACATGTCCAACTATCAGGTATCTCTATATATATTATGTGTTATATTAAATTTTTTAATAATTATGCATTATATTATTGTTATATATGAAAATAATTACATACACATCTTTGTAATGCCTAGATATCATTGCAAATGTGATTGGTTTTGGACCAATTGAGCAACCTTGCATCAAAGGATCAAATGTCTCGATGAGAAACATAAATGTCATGACTATAGAGTATGTCTTTTTTTTTTTTTTTTTTTAATTAAATTTTTTTTTTGAATACATGCCCTTTTTATTTTTATTTTTATTTTTTTTTATATTTTTGATAAGCCAATACATGCACTTATACTATATGAACTTACACTGTAACATTGGAAAACTTGAACAGAGGAAATGAAATAAAGCTTACACTTTGGGGATCAGTTGCAAATCAAGTTGAGGATTGCTTCTTTACTGAAAATTCAGGCCTTTTATCATAATAGCTACTTGTTTGACTGTCATGACTTTTAAAGGCAAGTTCATTTCTCTTTTCTATTTCTCTTTATAACCATCTTTTGAACTACATAAGAAATTTTCTAATTGTTTGAAATACAAAGTATTTTGGCTGAATTATTAAGTAAGCATCCAATTAAGAAGTTGTATAACTGGCTGGAAACTCAAATTTAGTTTGTCATCTTCTATTTGATTATTGAATGCCCTGTAGATTTTATAATTTTGAATTTGGTTGGAAATTTTTATTATTATTTGTGAATTTGACAATTTGGAGTGGGAGCTGGTATGGGGCCTAGAACATAATCCTATTGAGGAAGAGATGATGTGTGTTGCTTAATGCGGTATGGCTAGCCTCTTACCGTGTTAGTCTTAACTGTTTCACTTAACTTGAATTGTCTATGGTGTTGCTTTAAATACAAATTTTGTATTTTTGTATTTGTAGAATCAATTTTGTATTGGGTTTTTGTTTTGAAATGTTTATCACATTCTGTTTGCAACTAAATTGTGTATTGTGGCTTTATGTGAATTTTTTGGTTTTAGAATTTTTGATATATTCATTAGGTTTTGTAGATATAGTTTACCTTGGAGTGAGGGATGGACCCACATTGGAGATGGGTGGGATCTCATTTCAAATTCTAGCTTTGAGAAACCCCATTCCCTCCATTTCCTTTTTTCTTTGTTGAGAAACGTTTGTTTTCTTTTTTATCCATTTCAAGAGCATGGTTTTTGGGGTCCTTCATCCTTTTGGCAGATATAGAACTTCCTCATCCCACCTCCAAAGAAATAAAATAAAGATAGGAGTAAACAATAAACTTTAGGTATCCAATAAATCATGTGAGTGAGCAAAGGTTGAAGAGCATTACCCCACGGCCATTGTATATCACACATTTCAGCCATACCCAAGAGCATAAAGAATGAATAACTGTTAGTCTGTATTGTGTAAAGGGAAGATTGAAAAAAAAAAAAAAAAACTAAGTGAACATAAAATGAGGACCTCATGTGCCTAGAATGACCCTTTTCCACCATGGCAAGTTGATGGTGAGCCACAACTTAGAGAAGGCCAATACTTCTCCAGATCATCATGTCATTTTTTAGAGATTTTGCTATTTGATTGGAATTAGTGGTTTAGAGACTGATTTTGTTTCACATGCTTACGAATTAGAATGCTGCCATTTCGATTAGTGCTTTATTGAGAAGTAGTTAGATGTTTTTTAGGTTCCTTCTCAGGTGATTTTTCTAAATTAAATTCTAAATTTCCAATAAATCTTTACCAATTCTGGCTTTCCAATGACATCATTCAATTTACCACCTAAGTAAGAGTGAATGGGTGATTTGTATCCCTTTTATACATCAATCTGTTTAGTCCATAACTTAAAGAGTCCCAAAGTTCTCCAAATGGAAAAATATTGTTTAAAGGGAGTTCAAAATATAGAGAACCAATCATAAAACTACTCTCCTGTGATATACACACATATTGCACTATGCAATCTGCACAATAATTGGAGGACTTCTCTGGTTATGTATTGTACAATAAATTATAGATATATCATTAGTAAATTATAACTTTCTTTTTGGTACATATAGTATAGCATACAAATACACTGATGTTTACAGCTCATGATCAGGTAAAATTAAACCAGATAAACCTTTACTCAAATGTCATTATCTTTAGCATCAATATTTAGCACAGCAAAGTTGGATTGTTTACCTCTATATTGAACATGTCTACAAGATATTATGTCCTTTGATCTAGACCTCTCTCTGTTATTGTGATGATTCAATTGAAACTTCAATGTGCTTTTTGTCTAATGAATTCCGTGCATTGCAGGAGAGTATAACTTACGTCAACAAGTGGAACCAGAGTTTATATTGATTTGGACATTCTTGAGACTACTGAATTCAAAGATTAGTAAGTGCTTTGTTTTGGATTCACATTTTTAATATATTTATAGTCTCTACAATACTATGTCTAATATCTTTATGTAATATAACAGGCTGGTGGAAAATAACCAACCAATAGTACAAATGCCAAAGCAATTCAAACCACAAGTGACAATTCAAGAAGAGATGAACATCAATAGAAGAATCATAAGTGAAGTAACAAAAATTACGTAAGACTCTGATAATGAGGTAAGAAAAAAAAATACCTTCAAAAATAACATTATGTCCTTAAAGGTTATAAACATTGACATAGATAATTCTGGTTGGTACTTTATCTCTTGTGAAGTATGTTGTAACAAGGTAAAGTCAAGAGATAAATTTTTATGGTGTGACAATTCCAACAAAAAGGTATGCTTCCCAATCCCAAGGTACACAAAATGAAAATGTTTACTTTTTTTTTTTTTTTTTTTATATATATATTAAAATACACAATAACTAATAGGATATTAACATTATATATGTCATTTCTTTTATCAGGTACAGAATTCAATTAAAGGTTGAAGATAGCTTAGGAATGGCCACATTCATTTTATTTGATTCAGTAGCAGAAAAATTACTCAACATAGCAGCCAAAGACTTTTTAAACAAATCTTTAAAGGTGAGAATATGGAAGATAAAATTAGCATTTAATATTTACTAAATTTTACTTGAGTGTACAATTAAAAAAAGAGAGATGCTATGTCTACAACAATTTTACAACAAATCACATGTGGTTAGTTATTATTGGTTCAAATTTGAAACTAACACTAAGATTACTCTTTTGCCCCAATAATAACAACCAGTAACAACCTTCCACTTAGGATTTGTTGTAAAAATGTTGTAGACATATCATTTCTCTTAAAAAAATGTTACTTTTGTTAGGAGCCTGATGAAGTCATCCTTCCTGTGCAAAGAGAAAATCTGAAAGGAAAACAATATGTTTTCCAAATACAACTAAATGACTATAATAGTATAATTTCAAGTATGGATGGGAATTCTACACTGTCAAGAAACTTTTTGACTCTTTTGAAGAAACTAACAAAGCAATTCAGCTTGATAAAATGTACATATTCTTTAATTTAGCAAAATTACAAATATGATATTTAAGATGTATATCTTGTAATACATTCCTCAACCTATTCTATTGCCAGACTTACATCAATGATACTTCAAATGAATGTAGCAACAATTTATCAACTGAAGAAGATGGTGATTGTACAAAATTTCAAAAACTTGAAAGCAATGTGCAACTCACACCAACATTGGTACTCAAGGAAAACAAAAGGGCATATTCAGGGACTACTACAAAGCAACAAAGGAAGAAGATACAAAAAACACTTTAAATTTGTCTTTCAATCTCTAAGATTTTCTATGCACAATTTGGTTTTAATGGATTTGTGATTTTGGTACTAAAGACATATTGGAACAAAGGAATTTTTTTTTTTACTTTTATGCACAATTTGGTTTTAAATTGAAACAGAGAGGAATTAAACTCATATATTTTTTTTATTTGAGGATATAGCTTTACTTCAACATTTTTTTTAATATAATGAATACATTGAATATTTAGTGGAAGACATGAAATAAATGAAATTGAAAAATAAAAAAAGCCATAGCAAAAAGACATGGTATTGGGACATTTTCCCAATATGTGCAAATAAAAAACTATTGGGAGGAGCTTCAACCTAAAACAGTTGCAGCTTTAAGAGATGACAAACTATTTGGTTATGTATTAAAAAGACTAGTGTACCCAGTTGGTCCAATAGTAACACAATTATAATGTCACATCATTTAGAGGTTCATCTTAATTTTTATTTATTTTTAATTAAAAAAAATTGGTAGCATTCCCGCACATTGCACAGGTTAGCGACTAGTTTTTATAATAAGTAAGAAGGTAGAAGTTGTGACAATCCTACTTCTATGTGAGTGTGAAAATAGTAACACTCTAAGTAGTGGGAGGCAATCATCCTTAAATTAGACCAACGTCACGTTATTGCCTCTATTAATTAGAACTCAAGACCCATCCTATAATAATACTCCAGACAAAATTGGCAAATGCCATTTTCGAGCAAAATAAGTAGCATTTTGCCCTCTTTCCCAAACTAATTAAAGAAATGTCCCTCTTTTGAAACTTGATTTTCTCAAAATCGAGTTAAGCCCTATAGTGGCATTTTAAGGAGCCTATAGTGACGTTTTAAGGACCTATAGTGGCATTTTGGAACTCGAGCTCCATGAACTCGAGTTATAGGTAATAAAAAAAAAATTACCTATAACTTGAGTTTATGGAGCTCGAGTTCCAAAACGCCACTATAGGTCCTTAAAATGTCACTATCGGCTCCTTTAAAATGCCATTATAGGGCTCTAGAATTTTTTTTTTTTTAAAACCCAATTTTGAGAAAATCGAGTTTCAAAAGAGGGGCATTTCCCTAATTAGTTTGGAAAAAGGGGGCAAAATGCTACTTTTTTTGCCCGAAAAGGGCATGTGCTAATTTTGTCCCTAATACTCTACCCATTCAGTCACTACCTTAGATGGTTACTTGTGGTTATGATATTTTTAAATAATAATTCAAAGGGATGAAGTGAAATGATTTTTTTTTTTTTAATAATTTGTGTCAAAAATTTATATTTATGTTTAAGAAATATCATTTCTTATCAACTTGTATCAATTAACTCCCTAACTACCATTTAAAAAATAATAAAAAACTTCATAAAAAAAGAAGTAATTACTAACCATTCAATGGAAGGAATATTATCCATATAGCAAGGAGGTGAGATCAACAAATCTATATATATATATATATATATATAAGTAGAGATCTCATGTGGAAAAGCATGAGGTTCTGCCAAGCGGCGTATTCTTTGCATAGAGAATTGAAATATTCTCAAATGTCACATCAAAGATAAGAACAAATTATATATATATATATATATATATATATATATATATAAGCAAAGATCTTATGTGAAAAAGTGTGAGGTTCTGCCAAGTGGCATATTCTTTTCAAAGAGAATTGGAATATTCTCAAATGCCACATTAGAGATAAGAACAAATTAAATGTAGACTTTTTGTTTCATTTGGTTTAATATTTCAAGACTTTTATAATTAAAAAATAAATATTATTTGTATCATTTAGTTCAATGTTTCAAGACTTTTCATCTCTCACACATACACACAAAACTCTTTGCATTTTAATTCAATATTTTCACCTCTTGCACTTCTACCCTTTTATGTATACCTACCCATAGTCATTCATTTCATTCCATGTTAAATACACAGAGACCAAAAACGATGTCATTTACATTCAATCTTTTGACGACACCCACCTAGCTCGAACATTGTTGTTTCATCTAATCCTAACTTGTATGAGTTGGTTAAAACCAAGGAAGGGGTGCTTGCTTTTTATATTGAGTGACAACGACAATTATGATTTTGATGTTAAGGTCAGATGTTGTGGATTTGTGATTTTTGTAAATGATGTGATTGACTGTGGGTGTTTAGGATGTGTGTTTTGTTTTATATCAACTTTTATTCTATAATATTTCTCCAAAGTTGTTTTTTTTTTTTTAAATAACTATTTCTCATTACTTCAATGAATAAATATAATGGATATGTGATAGCAATTTATAATTGTTACTTTTTTATGATGAACTCATTACTAATAAAGTTCTATAACAATTATGCTATAATATATATATATATATATATATATATATATATATATAAATATAATGGATATGTGATAGCAATTTATAATTGTTACTTTTTTATGATGAACTCATTACTAATAAAGTTCTATAACAATTATGCTATAATATATATATATATATATATATATATATATATATATAACATTCTCCAAAACTATTTTACATAAAATATTATAATATTATCTGCGCATCGCATGAGAAACTTACTAGTTGTACTAATAAGGAACTCTCTCTTCTTTAATATATAACTACTTGTTCTTGCTTTATTATTATGTCTTTTTTTGTCATCCTAAAAATAATGAATTTAGAAAAATAATTAATTTGCGGTGAAAATGACTTAAATTATAAACTTTTTCATTATTGGAATGGTTATATGATAAAATTAAGAAATTGACAGGAAAAAATCTTTAAAAAAACGATGGAGAAAACTTGAAAAATATTAATTGATTATGCCATTTCCTGTTATTGAACCTGGACATGGATTTGGGTATGACTTATGAGTCCAATTAGGGGGCATCCATGGGTCGAGCGATGACGTCGATTTTACAATTAACTAGTTGCTAACCCGTGCGATGCACAGAATAGTTTAACAAAATTAAATTGTATAAAAACTATTTTAAAATTGTAGGAAAAATACAAAAAAATAGAATGGAGATGATATGGCTGCTAATGTGGCTCAACGTGAGTATAGCAACATTAAATGCTACGCTTCAGCTTTTAATATTGTATAGATTTGTTGAAACTTCCTCTAGTATACAAATGCTAATAAGCAAATATATTAGAAAAGAGTACATGGTACTCATATTTTGCATGAGGACAATAAAATTAAAAAAATAAAATCTAAAGGGAAAAATATCAAGAGAATACAATTTAACTGAAGAGCAATAGAAGTAACTCATACTAAATATTAATTATCAAAAAATTCTTGTATGTAAATATCTTACATATTATAACAATGACAACAGTTTAAATCAACCATATATAAGTGGAAAGTCTTGTGCCACTAAATTCGAAGCTCATAAACATGAACAATCTCCATCATTAGGTTTTATATGTATTGGGGCATTCAAGGCTTTGGCAATATCAATGCAACATTATGAAGAACTCCCCGCACTTGAATTGTGCTCCATAAGCCTATTAAAAATTACCTCTTGACGCCGCTAGTTGTATTACATCGGTTTGGGGATTTCAAGCTTAAACCTCCAACAAAATAAGAAAGAATAACATCTATCCGAATATAAAACTAAGTCAAAACAAATATAATATAAGCCATGAAGTCAGGAAAAATAAAATTTTAGAACAAAATTTTCAGGCTCAAAACTAAATATGATTGTCCTTTTTATCCAACTTAATTTTGTCATAAAATATCTCTCTTCAAAAAGGAAAATATTTAATTTTGTCCACTATTCAAATTTGTGTAGTTTGACTAATTAAATATCCTAGTGCTATATCCGACCGAGAACCATAAATAAACCAAGAACTATAAAGAAAGGTGGAGGGAAGAAGGCTAATTTAAACGTACAAAAATGAAGGCCTCTCGAAGAATTCAAACTCGTATCAATAGCAAGCATCACCTCCAACTTAAACATTACAGCCCTTATGTTTGGAATTTGGACAATTTATAGGATTGAAACAATCAAATATTTATCAATGTGGTTCTCTCAATTACAATGATTAAATTATCATGTATGAATGTGTTTATGGAGTGGTTTCACACCCTTGTCCCAAATGATATGCATTTGGCTGTAGTTTTTATTGAGGCCTTTGGGGTTTACTTTGGGTACACAGTCATGAGGTCTCTCCTAAATTTTCAATAAAACCCAAAAACCAATGCACATTTGTGGGCTTTCAAGTGTGAAATCTTAGTTTTAGCTATAATACTTAAGCTTATAACTTGTATATACATGCAGAATCATTACTTTTTTTTTTGGTAGTCGCAGAATCATTACTTATCTTTTGCATAATTGGATGCCAAAATGCATGATGAAGTAAAAATTGTCAGTTCTTGTAAGTGCATCTAGATGGAGCTGAATCCTCGTTGGTGTTCCTACAAATATGGAAAGATGGCTTCCTTAAAGTAGTCATCAAGGAAAGATGGCTTCCTACAAAATTGTCAGTTCTTGTACTGATGCCAAAGTCAGTACAAGGAAGCCTTTAGAATAACTATGAGTAATTTTAGGAGTGTCTATGTACCTTCTGTTGGTGCTGTGAGGTCTTTATATATGTTTCCATAGCCCCTAGCCATTGTGGTTGTTATTGTGATTTTAATGCCTCTATTGGTAATGCCTCATGTTTAGTAATGTGGGCTTTGATGGGCTTCCAACGGTTTGTACAGCTAGTTTTGTAACTGTCTGAGTTATCATTGACTGCATTGAATAACTTTCCTACCTTCATCAGTGACGTGGATTTATTGACGCTGATATTTGGTTATCTCGTCTATGAGAGATTGTCGATCCTGTCAGCTGCCCTCCAGGCTCTATAGTCGTCCGTGTAGTGATGATCACTAAGAGGCGAAAGGCTTTTTTTTTTTTTTTTTTTTTTTTTTTTTTTGTCTCTTGGGATTTCCCTTCGTATTCAATGCGTAGTGGCAGTGCTGGGTATGTTGTGGCCACGTGGCATGGCTTGAGGGTTGAATTTAATGCTCCACTCCATGTAACTCTTGGTTTTCCTGCTGTTTTTCAGTTTTCTATGCCTAGATTTTTAAACTTCTTTTCTTTTCATTTTCCCTTTCACTCTCTCTAACTCCCAATCATTGCTCTGAGCTTCTTCCTCTCCAAATTTCCTCTATGATTTTCTCCAAGCCGGTGCATTCAGTGGCTGAGTTCTCTGCATTTTCTTTCTGAGGTATGCCTTTCTTCCCTCCTCTGTTTTTCTTTTATGACATAGACACAGATTATGACAAATTTCTGATTTTTCCTTCTTTTTTCTATGTTTCGATTTTTGGGGTTTCTAGGATTCATCTTTTTCTCTCCGTTTTCTAGTTTTCCATGGTTAGCAGCTCTAAGGTTAGGATAGCCTTTCCTTCCTTTTTACGCGTTTGGGGGGATTTTAGGTGTTTTCCCGCACCTTGAGAACTTTGTCTTTGAGGGTAGTAGTTTGAGTGTTGCATTGGCTAACTTGCTACCTTTGCTTCGTCAATCGATTGATTAGTTTGAAAGTTTGGTGAAGGAGCGAGGGATAATGTCTGAGGTGAGGTCAAGTGAGTTAAGGATCGGGTTATCGTCTAGTGACAAACCCGTGGAGGGGCATACTACCGTCTCTATCCCTTGAGAGGTTAGGGCTTTCAATGCTCTTGAGGAGGTGTGGTTTGGATGGCGATACACTTTCTAGGTTTAAGGACATATTTCAATTTTTAGATAGGATTTAGGGTTCGTCTACCCCGTGAGGAGGAATGGGCTTGCCACTTATTCCCTAGGAAGGTGTGCTTCTATGAGGCTGCCTTCCTATGTAGGCTTAGATTCCCTGTCCACCCTTTTATTATGGAGTTGTTAGGCCACTTTGGCATTGCTCTCGGGAAACTTATGTCTAATTTGTGGAGAATAGTGGTCAGCTGTATGGGGATATGGTTGGCTGCTACGGACAGAGACATGATTAGAATGGATGAGTGTGTCTATCTGTACCATTTAAAGGTGTCGAAGGAGCTTAGGTATTATGAGCTAATGCCATGGGAGAGGAGGAATAGGATTGTCCGGGATCTGCCTTCGTCCATCAGATACTGGAAGTCCCGATTCTTTTTGTGTCTAGGGATAATTGAGAGACTCCCTTTGACAAAGTTTGGGGTGATCTCCCAAGGCTGCTTTGTCAGAGAAGTACCCCAAACTTAGGTGTGTCATTATTCCTTCTAGTCCATTAATTTTCATTGTGTTTATTTATCGTCACTAACTCCTTTGCCCATTGTCTTATGCAGTTAAGAGATGGCCCGAGCTTAAGAGCAGGTATAAGGGACGCATTGAGAAGGCAATTGAGTATGCGAGGACGATTAAGGACTTCAAAGATTTGATGGATTCTTGAACTCTTGCCTTCTATTGCCTTGGTTTAGAATCATCTGCCTACATCCTACAAAATATGGATATTGAGGAGAAAAAAGAGTAAGTGTTAGACTCGTCCACATTGATTCTGTTGCCCTCTCTTTCCTTTCTTCTTCTTTTTTTTTTTTACAAGTGTTTTCCTCTTGTAGGAATGTCAACCAAATTCAACCAGGGAATGTAAGCTCGAATGAGGGCTAAGAAGAATGAGCCCCTATCCAATCTTAGGACTAGGGGTGTACGAGTGATGGAGAAGGGGAATCCCTTCACTATAACGACTTTGTCTACTCTTGGCAACGAGTTCATGAGGATTGCTTCCTCATCCACCTCAATTGAGGAGATTCCTCCTTAACAGAATAAAAGGCAGTGAACCGGGGATAAGCAGAAAGAAGAAGTTGACTCTGGACCTTCCAACGTCTGGGATGATGCGGGGGTTGCGCTGGCTCGGGCGCAATATACCTTTACTGCCAAGGATATGATAGTGTTCTCAAGGGTGTCTACCAATGAGGTTATGGGTCATCACCTCCACAAGCTTGTCTAGGTGTTGTACTTGTGTGATTTTATCTTTTTCTTTTTCTTTCCTTTTGTGTCATCCTTAATGTTGGGTTCACTTTTTAGGTGCTGAGGGAGAGTCTTCACATCACTTCTGAGTACCTTACTCTGGAAGCAAAGATTACTTTGGCTGTGTCCAGGGTGGAGGTTTTGGAGGCAGAAAATTCCAAGCTGAAGAAGGATTTAATTACTGCTATGGATGAGGCCAACTCCATCAAGGAAAAGGTCAAGTCTTTGGGAGATGACCTCAAGGCAAAGAGGCAGCTCATATTGGAGAAGGATGAACAGCTCCTGGCTACTAGGGAAAAACTGAAGACCATTGCTGCCAAGGCCATCGAAGCCTTTCAGTAAATTGACGAGTACAACACCATGCTCTTCAGTTGGTACTTCAAGGGCTTTGAGCTCCTTCGTCGCTTCTTGATCAAACATCCTTCTGGAGTAGACCTCGAGAATCTTGACATGGAAGTGGTCGACCAAGAGATGGCAGTGGAGGAGGCTTCCTAATCAATTGCTCTTGCTGAAGCTACTTCCGGTGATACTCCTATGCCTCCTCCAGATGGTGATGATGCTACTGCTTGACCTTGGCTTATATTTGTTTTTCTTTCCTTTTTATATATTTTTTGTTGCACAGTGTGTTTTGGGCTTTTGGATTCTACTTTTAGAACAATATTTCTAATTTAAGAACAATGTCTTTGGCCCAATGTTTTATGGGCTTTTAATTCTAATGTGAAAACAATAGTAACTGCCCATTGTTTTTAGGCTTTTAATTATATTTGTGATTGCATACTTACTTGCTTGCATTCTTGTTTCTGTGTGAATCTTGTTTGCCTTGTCCCTTTAGTTACTCTTTTAGTGTCAATACTTTGTACATAGCCAAATTTTCTGTTTGTGAGCTTTAGTGGATTTTGTCGTTCTTTGCCTGTGTCAGTACTTTATTTCTCTTTATGACTTACACCTTCTTAAGGGATTTTTTCATCTTTTGGCTTCGTTAGTAACTTACATCTGTCTAGGCGGAATTTTGTTACTTAGCCACCTTTCTCTTTATAATTTACACCATCTTAAGGGATTGTGTCATCTTTTGGCTTTGTCAATAACTTACATCCGTCTAGGTGGAATCTTGTTACTTAGCCATTTTTCTCTTTATGACTTGCACCCATTTAAGGGATTTTGTTATCTTTTGGCTTCGTCAGTAACTTACATCTGTTTAGGTAGAATCTTGTTACTTAGCCATTTTTCTCTTTATGACTTACACCCTCTTAAGGGTTTTTGTCATTTTTTGGCTTCTTCAGTAACTTACATCCATCTAAGTAGAATCTTGTTACTTAGCCATTTTATGACTTACATCCATTTAAGGGATCTTGTCACCATTTTTTTTTTTTTTTTTGTTGCTGTGCTTGCTTGCATTAAGTCATTGACTGAATGGTTCTTTTATTGCTTTTAAAAATGAATACAATGGTGGTGCTTCTTCAAGTGCTCGATGTTCCATGGTCGTGGGAGTCTTTGCCCATCTAAGGTTTCCAAGTGATAACTGCCTTGTCTGGGGTTATGGACGACTCGGTAGGGTCCTTCCCAAGTTGGGCCGAGCTTCCCTTGGATAAGATCTCTGGTCACTGTGGTCACTTTGCGTAGGACGAAGTTCCCTATGTCAAATTGTCTAAGCTTCACTCTCTTGTTGTAGTAATCAGCCATCATCTGCTGATACTTCGTCATCTTGTTAGCGGCTTCCTCTTTGACTTCGACTGGGATTACTGTCTCAGTGCCGTAAGTAAGTCTGAATGAGGTTTCTCTTGTTGGGGTTCTTGTTGTAGTCCTGTAAGCCCACAAGACATTAGGCAATTCCTCGGACCAGGCCCCTTTAGCTTCGTCCAGCTTGGCTTTGATGATTTTGAGTAGTGTCTGATTAGTCACCTCCATTTGTTAGTTTGCTTGTGGATGTCCTGGGGATGAGAACTTTTTGATCCCTATACCTGAGCAAAAATCCCTAAAGCTTTGACTATCAAATTGCCACCCATTATTTGATATCATTGTCTGTGAAATTTCGAACTTGCAAATTATGTTCTTCCACACAAAGCTCTGGATTTTCACTTTGGTGATGATTGTTAATGCCTTCGCTTCAACCCATTTCATGAAGTAATCAATAGTGACTAGTAGAAACTTTACCTATCCTTTACCTTGTGACAATGGGCCGATGATGTCGATTACCCATTGTGCAAATGGCCAAGGAGAGGCTATCATCGTTAGTCTCTCAGCTGGAAGGCGTTGGACATTCCCAAACCTCTGGCACTTGTCGTACTTCTTGACGAGCTCCTTTACAGCTACCTACATAGAAGGTCAGAAGTAACCTGTTCTGACGACTTTACTTACCAAGGATTTGGGGCTTGCATGGTCTTTGTACACCCCTTTATGAATCTCTTCCAGAATATACTTGGCTTCCTCTTCATCTACGCACTTTAGGTAGGGCATGGAAAAGCCCCTTTTGTATAGGGTGTCAGTTAGGATCGTGAATCTGGCTGCTCTCTTCCTGACCTTTCTGGCCTCCTTAACGTGTTGTGGGAAATGGCTGTCTTGGAGGAATGATATGACCGGGATCATCCAACTGCCTGTGCTTTAGATTGCAAATGTAGAGATTTCTTCAATGCTAGGGCATTTTTGGACTTCTATCTTTAAGCCTATGCTTGTTGATCCTTCTTCTGACGATGCTATCTTTATGATTTCATTTGCTACCATGTTTTAGCTCTTGGGGATCTGCACGAACTCCACCCTATCAAACTCTTGTGTCAAATGCTTCGCCAGCCTGAGGTATATTTGCATTCTTTCCTCCTTTGCTTTGTACTCCTCCTTTATTTGCCCTATTACTAGCTTAGAATCGCTCTGGAGGAGCAAGTTTTTAGCTCTCAGTGCCTTTTCAACCCTTAACCCCGTCAATATTCCTTTGTACTTGGCTTTATTATTGGTGGCCAGGAATTTAGTAGAACTCAGTATTTAAGCATTTCTTCGTCTAGAGTGGTTATAACGACCCCCGCTCCACCCCCCCCCCCATTTTTTGGGCAAATAAACCATTGGTTTGTATCGTCCACAGTTCTGTCTTGTCAGTAAGGTCGTTTTTGTTTGGAAGAGTGAACTCGGCGATGAAGTCTGCTAGAGCTTGTGCCTTAATGGCTGTCCTGGGGTGGTATTCGATGTTGAACTGGCTAAGCTTGATTGCCCATTAGACTATTCTCCCTATTGCCTCGGGATTGATCATGGACTTCTTGATGGGTTGGTCTGTCATTACCAAGATGGGGTTTTCTTGAAAGTATGGTCGCAACTTGCGCGAAGCTACTATTAATGCAAATGCAATCTTTTCAATCCTTGGCTACCTGGCTTCTGCACCTTGAAAGGCTTGGCTGCCGTAGTAAACTGGGAGCTGTTTCTTGTTCTTTTCTCGAATTAAGGTTGCACTCACGGCTGTGGTTGATACTGTCAGATATAAATATAGGTTTTCTCCTTCCTTGGACGGACTTAGGAGGGGTGAGTTCTTGAAAAAATTTCTCACATTCGTCAATCTAGGCAAAAGCTTGCTTCAATGTCTTAAAGAATGGCAAGCATTTGTCCATCGCTTTTGAGATGAACATGTTGAGTGCCACTATCCTTCTTGTGAACTTTTGGACTTCTTTGACTATCTTTAGTGATGCCATATCAAGTATGGATTGCACTTTTTACGAGTTTGCTTCTATCCCCCTTTGGGATACTATGAATCCCAAGAACTTCCTTGAGGCTACTCCAAAGGCACACTTGCCAGGGTTCAACTTCATTTGGTACTGTTTAAATGTGGCAAATGTTTCTTTGAGGTCGTCTAGATGGGCTAGTTCTTCTTTACTCTTGACAAGCATGTCATCCACATATACGTCCATATTTCTCTCAATCTGCTTGCTGAACATTTTATTCACTAGCCTTTGGTAAGTTGCTCCTGCATTTTTCAGTCCGAAGGGCATTACCTTATAGCAATATAGCTCTTGGCTCGTGATGAAAGCAGTTTTCTCCTAGTCCTCTTCAGCCATCTTTATCTAGTTGTATCCTAAGAAGGCATCCATGAATGTCAGTAGCTTTTGCTGTAGAATCCACTAACTGGTCTATCCTTGGCAAAGGGACACTATCATTTGGGCAAGCTTTGTTCAGGGCCGTGAAGTCCACACATATCCTCCATTTCCCATTTTCTTTCTTTACTAGGACGACATTGGCAAGCCATTTTGGATAGTAAACTTCTCGAATAAAACCTACTGATAGCAAATTTTTAACCTTGTCCATAATTGCTTGATTTCGTTCTGGAGCGAAGACCCACTGTCTCTACTGCACGGGTTTCTTTTTAGGATTCATATTTAGCTTGTGTTCGATGGCTTTTGGGGATATGCCTGGCATGTCCTCGTGACTCCATGCAAAGACATCCAGGTTCTTTTTAAGGAACTAGACAAGTCTCATCCTTATCTCAGGGTTTAATGTTGTCCCTATCCTGGTCATCTTTGCTGTTTCTCCCTCGACCAACTCTGCTGTCTCCAGGGCTTCCACTTTCTCTTCTTCCTTCTCCTCGATCATCCATATATGGTTTTCTTTGGTAGCTAGCACGGCCTGGTAGCATTCCCTGGCTAGTATTTGATCTCCTTTCACTTCGCCCACACCGTTCTCTATTGGGAACTTTACTTTCAAGCAATAGGTAGACGTCGTTGCTTTCCAACGGTTAAGTGTGGGTCTCTCGATGATCACATTGTAAGATGAAGGGTAGTTTACCACCAAAAAGTCCAACTGACAAGTCAACTGCCTCAGGTGAGTCCTCACTGTAACCGTCAACGTCACTATGCCTTTGGGATACACCCGGTCTCCATTGAAGCTGACAAGGGGAGAGTCAAGTAGGCGAAGCCTTCCTGGATCTAGCTTTAGCTACTGGAAAGCGAAGAGGTAGATGATATCTACCGAGCTACCATTATCCACGAGGATTCTCCTAGTATTGAATCCTTCTATCACGAGCATTATGACCAAAAGATCATCATAAGGTTGCTTTACTCCCCTAGCATCTTCTTCTAAGAAACACATGTCCTGGTTCATCTGTCTTTGCTTAAATGGGGACATCCTGTGGACACTGTTCACTTGTCTTTGATACACTTTCTTGAGGGATTTGAACAACCCCCTGTGGATGGGCCACCTGTGATCGTCTTTATCTCCCTAATTACACTTGGTGGGCGCTAGGACGTGTAATCCTCGTCACTGGGTGAAAATTTACGTTGGTTCTTGTTGTCGCCTCTGACTCTACTAGATTCCCCCTTTTCCACATACTTTTGCAATTTCCCTTTCCGAATAAGCTCCTCTATCTACTCCTTTAGGTCCCTGCAATCCTCTATGTAGTGGCCGTGATCCTTGTTAAACCAGCAGTACTTATTCTTGTCATAGACGTTGGGGGATAAATGTAATGGCCTTGGCCATTTGAGGTAATACTCATCCTTAATCTGCACCAAAATTTTGTCAACGGGCATAACTAAAGGAGTGAATTTTACCGTTTGAGGAGTTTTTTTGTCTTTCCTTTTACTCTCGTCATTAGTTCGATGATCTGGATGTTCTCTTTTTTGTCCTCTACAATCGTCCTCCTTCCTTCCCTTGTCTCCTGGCTTTTCCATGTCCTTTATGGTAGCTAACGCATCTTTTACATTTATGTACTTCTGTGCCTTTAGGAGCATCTCTGCCATCGTCTTAGGAGGATTCTTCATGAGTGAAACCATGAACTCTCTAGTTTTTAACCCCACTTTAAAGGTCGTCAACTGCACCTTGTCGTCAGCTTCGTCCACCTCCAGGGTCTCCCGAGTAAAGTGTTTCACGTATGACCTTAGGGTTTCTTTCCATCCTTGTCTAATGGTGAGTAAGTGGTCTACTGGCCTTTTAAGGCATTGCCCCCCGACGAAATGGCATAGGAAGGCATTGTTCAACTGTTCGAAGCTGTTGATGGACAATGTTGATAAGTTTGTGAACCACTCTCTTGCCGCTCCTTTGAGAGTGATGGGGAAGGAATGACATAGTATTTCGTTAGAAGGCTATTGAAGCCCTAGTGTCGTCTTGAAGGTGTTGAGGTGGTCCTGGAGGTCTTTAAGTTCGTCAAACAGCTCAAGCTAAGGTAACCAAAATTTTGACAGCACAGGGCATTCTAAGACTGTTGTGGTGAAGGCCAAGTCTGTTGCCTTGACCATTCTATCCAAGCTTCAGTCTGTTTTCCCCTTAATGGCGTTCCTTAGCTCGTCCATCTCCTTTCTCATCTCCCGAAGAAGATCTAAGTTTTGCTCATCTGAGGTAGCTGGTCCTCGACAGTCGCTCTTCCTGTGGCTATTTCCCTCATCCTTTTGATTGGCTCTAGATCAGTTCTCCTCCTATTGAAGCCGAAGCCTCATTTCCTGATTTTGTCTGGTGAGTTCTTCAATGCTAGTCGCAAAAGCCTGGACTTGTAGAGCTAATGCTACAAAATCTTGGTTGGACTCCATCTGAATGTAAAAATAAATTGGGAACTATGCTTTCAAACTTAAGTTCGAAAATGTCGTCCTCACAGACGGTGCCAAACTGATGAAGTAAAAATCGTCAGTTCTTGTAAGTGCGTCCAAATGGAGTTGAATCCTCGTTGGTGTCCTGAAAAATATGGAAAGATGACTCCCTTAAAGTGGTCACTGATGTGGTACCTGCCACAACGTTTTTGATGCCAAAGTCAGTACAAGGAAGCCTTTAGAATAGCAGAATAAGTATGAGTGATTTTAGGAGTGTCTATGTACCTTGTGTTGGTGCTATGAGGTCTTTATATATGTTTCCACAACCCCTAGCTGTTGTGGTTGTTATTGTGATTTTAATGCCTCTATTGGTAATGCCTCATGTTCAGTAACGTGGGCTTTGATGGGCTTCCAACTGTTTGTAAAGCTGGTTTTGTAACCGTTTGAGTTATCATTGACTACATTGAATGGCTTTCCTACCTTCATCAATGACGTGGATTTACTGATGCAGATATTTTGTTATCTCGTCTGTGAGAGAGAGAACAATGTGATTTGATTTAGGTCTTTTATTTATTGTGTTTGATAAAACATGTATTTTAGTGCTCAATGTTTGTTTCGCAATTAGAAACTCTTCTCAAAATAGTTTGTGAATTCAAGTATATCTTATGTTTCCTAGAATGAAAATGGAACACATAAATAACATTAAATCTCATGCTCAAACATTATGTCCAATTTTGGGTATCACATCTTCTACCTAAAAAACAACAAAACCCCAAATAAGAAATTTAGGCAACAGCAAACCAATGTCTCCAAGACATTTATTCAAGAAAAGATTGATGTGAACATTGTAATAAAAGAGGGAAATAGAATAATGTAAAATAAATAAATAAATAAATAAAAATAAACACACACACACACACACACACACACACACATACTTGAGCAGCCTAGATTTAAGATTTTAGCATTTGGTTCATTTTTCATATATTCTAAAAATATTAAACATACTAAAAACAAAATTGACCAAATAGGATCATGTTCTTAACTCTTCCAATTAGCAAGTAACAGTTTGTCGATGCCACCATTTTCTTGAAATCAATATAGGTAAATAAGCATATTCATAAATAGAAGAATTTGTGCAAAAAGTACAGCAAATTAATATGAAAGCAATTGTAACTAATCAAAGAATTCACCAAATTTAGACCCTAAGCCTCACATTTGGTAACTTAAAAAATCATGATAGCAATAAAATTTAGGTCCATAGCAGAATTTTGTGTTGTACTATCCTGAAATGGTTGTGAACAGTTTTAGACCCCTTAAAACACAACCAGATTGGTTAGCCTAGATTAATTAGCCAAGTTGTTACTTAGTCAAATTATGCAATTTTAGGTTAAAGCAATCAAATAATCATATCACAATAATAAAGCAGCAGAAAATAAATGAACACAAGATATGATGACCCAGGAAACCACATGGTAAAAACCTGGGGAGGATTTGACCTAGCTATCCTCAAGGTAAACCTGAATTCACTATGTGAAAGAATCGAAGTTCATACAGAAGGACTACAAGCTCCCCACTTGACTTCCTAATGCTACCCACCAGTAGAACTTACTGACACGACCACGTGCAAACTCCGAATCCACGGACTCCTTCTTTCTTGGATTCTTCAATCAACTACAAGCACCCCCGCTTGATATTCTTTAAGCTTCAATGGCAGCAACCAAGTTGATCATCAAGATGTAGATATTATCTCCAACTTGAAAATCCTAAGCTTTGTGTAAAGGAAAGCTCCTCAAAGATCTCACAAGAGATTTACACAAAACAGCAATGTATGAGCAACAACACAATTGGAGCAACCTTCAAAAACGTGGCTAGGGTTTTGTTTATATACCTAGGGTAAAAACATAAAACCCTAAACGTTTAATGAAGTAAGGCTGAGTGGGAAATTCTGCAGAAAATTCAACCTGTGCGATTTTCGATCGATCGAGTCTATTCTTCGATCGATCGAGCCAGGCAGAAAGTCCCAAGTACTTCTGCAGCCACTCGATTCCAACTTTACAATAATAAACCAACTTTGAGCAAGCCTAAACAAGACTAAATACATTGTTTTGATCATGGTTTGCCAACATTACAAATTAGAGTTCTAAATACATAAAATCATAAGACCTTAGAACCTAACAAACTCCCCCTTTGGCAATCCGTGACAAAACCCTAATTAAAAGCTCAAAGTTTTACAAGTAAAAAGCCCTTTACAAAGAAATGCTCATAAACTTCAAATTCAGCCTAACTACTATCCATTGGTTGCAAGTATAGACAGTAGCTTAGTTGAATCAACTTGTATATTCCTGAAATACTCAACAGATATAACATTCTTGTAAGATTCACACAACACAAAATAAAGACATATATAAATGATCAACTCATAAATATAAATCAATAAGCAGTGAATCACAAATCAACAAGAATCAATAAAAAAATGTATATCAATCAATGTTACTCCCCCTAACATGAATATCTCCAAAAAAATGATATACAAAGTGAAGTACCTAGATACAATCTAAAAACTCCACAAGCTCCTCTCAAACAAAAAAAATCTCCCCCTAACAACAAAAACTCTCTACAAGTCAAAACTCCACTCCCCCGTTTTGTGACGGAATGCCAAAGAGCAATCATGAGTCACCATCAAAAGGAGGTGGTGAGGGTGAATGAAAACGCGCTAAATCAGCTCAGAGAGCACGAATCTCATCGAGTAAGTCCACCAAAATCTGATCATGAGCTGCCTGAACAGTCACGACAATCTCCAAAGTACGATGAACATCAAAGTCAGTCGAAGGAGGTGGAGGAACATTAGCAGCAGCAGCAGCATCACCAACTGGATCAGGAACATCCTCACCAGCAGTACCTGTAGAAGAAGAAGGAGGAGGTGCGTTACTAGACGACTCGAACCTAGGGTGTTTAGAACCAGCTCGAAGATGAGCGGCCCTCTGTCTAAGAAAAGATGCACCTATGGGAGCTATCACATGAACGGGCTCAGAGGAAGGGAAATCACTAAGGTCAAGATGGAGCAAAATCCTATGAATGAAAATAGGATGAACAAAGGCATGAGAAGAAGATGAACTCCTATAAACATCGTTCAAAGAACAAAGAAAGAGATGGGGAAAACTAATAGGAGCATCAGTAACTAGAGCGTACAAAAATACACACCTCTCAAGAGGAATGGTGTGAACATGAGAAATGGGCCAGATGGAATGACATGCTATCCTAAAGAACAGATAGTGTAACCCGGAGAGCTCAGCAGAAGTGATCCTAGGATCAGAACCCCACTGGATAGAAGTCCCAATGATGTAAGATAAAACATCGCTCAACTCGAGAGACTCGTCATATGGATAGACAAGATCCCTAACCAACGGTACCCCTAGAGCATTAGCCACTACCTGAGGAGTAATGGTGTACCCTACACCTCGTATCCAACTCTTTACTAAAGTGTTGGAATCATAGACGTGGATAGAGATGTTCGAATAGAACTCTCTAATCAAGGCAGACGGTGGAAGAGGATCAGAAATGTCTAACAAGGGTAACCAGCCCCGACGCTCAAAATTTACCCTAATGGCAGGATCTAGCTCATCTAACAAAACAGAACGCTCAGCCTAAATCTTCCTCTTAAGGTTAAGTTTCTCAAAAAGCTCTTGGTTTTTCTCACTCGGAAACCTCTCACGGTCAAAGGAATGAGGGGATGGAGAGGAAGAGGGAATGGACCTACGGGCTTTAGTCTTCCTAGGCATGATGCTAAGGAAAGGACAGAGACACAAGAGAGAAAACCAAAAGAAAACACAAGAAAAACAAGACCAAGGGCAGACTGCAAGTTAGCAACAAAAATAATAGAATGAAAATTTATATGATGCATGAACAGATACAATGCCATGATACACGCACTAATGCAGTGAGCAATTAAGTTCAATTGAGTTTAAATTGACAAAATTGGCTTGAGCAGGGAATTTCTTAACAAAAACCCCAAAAATTGAAAACCACTTGAAAATTTTTTAAACAAATTGATGAATTGAGCATTACAAAACTTATTACATAGATTATAATGCTTAATTACATCAACACAACAAGCCAATTGCACCAAATTCTACCCAACTTAACAAAATCCCCAAATCGGATTAATTAGAAACCCTAGAATTTTCAATTTCACACCAAACACAAAATTGATCAAATTAAACTATTAAGATCATGTCTATAGCATGTCCCTACAAAAACCCATTGATCAATTGCATAAAATATGGCTTGAATCAAATGAAAATTCCAAAATTGCAAAGTGCGAAAATCGCCCTTAAATGCATGAAAATATGCATGAAATGATGAAAATAAAATCAAAAGGAAGGGCAAAAGTGACTTACCGGCTTGAGGAGAGAGAGATTTTGCAAAAACAACGGAGGAAAACGACAAAAATCTCTATGTGGAGCCTAGCCAACTCGGAGAGAGAGAAGAAAAAGTTTGAAAAGTTTGAATAGTGATTTTGAAAAAGTCAGAACTGAACTTTTAAAAAGCTTTTTCACGATATTCGATCGATCGAAAATTACATTCGATCGATCGAATGAAACAGTCATTGTAGAACAAACGAAAGCACTTTTTCGATCGATCGAAAAACAGAATAGATCGATCAAAATGGGCAGAGGCTCACTAAATTTTTGAAAAAAATCCAGTTTTGAAAGACGCAAACCTAATTTTGAAAAATAACTCCTCAAAGTATTAAACACAGAAAGCAAAATGCATGAGTATAAGATGGAATGCTTTTTCAAAAACCCAAATTTTTTAAATCCAAATTATGTCAAAAACAAGTTTCAATCATTCTTCCATTGAATTTTCTCAAGCAACAAAAATGTTGTGCATAGATCTCAAGATATTTTCAAACTTGGTTGGTCAGACCAAAAACACACACACTAGCATGTACAGTGTTTAACAAAGAGTAACTTGTGTAGTGTGTGATACTAGCAAGAACTTGAGATACATGTGAGGTGATATGTGAATAGCAATCAAACACAAAGTCTACACAATTCATCACATAGAATTTAAAAGAGACTATCACCTAAAGAGTTACATCATATAACTCCCACATCTCCTAGAACAAAAGCTTGCAATCATGTAAGTTTCTTGCATTTTTCCTCTTATTTGTATGAAATGACATTCAGCCTAATAGTACACATCGGTTTGAATTAAGTGCATTGGCATCAAGCCTAATAGTACAAACCAGTTTTAATTTAATTTAATTTGAGGCTACACCTTATGTTCTTTTTGTGCATGTGCTACACTTTCTCGAGCACAGAATCTTATGATATGCACTAAGGTGTTCATGATTTGCTAGTGAACAGTGATGAGATGGTTATTTATACCTTTCTCAAAAGAGTCAAGTCCTGACAATTAAATAACATATAACTTCATGATTAAGACAGAGTGATTAAGAACCATACACATCTTTCCCACACAACATGCACTACAAAGTTTCAACTAGTCAAGTGCAATGAATAAGTTCATCAAAGTTAAACAAGGTACACAAGACATGACATGTGTAAAAAGATAGACCAACCTTGTTTTTCAAAAATCAAGAAAAATAGTGTCAAACATAATTTTTGCTTTCTCATTTTTTTTTTATTATTTAAGAGAAAACAAATAAATCCTAGAATGAAATGCATGAATGTAATGCAATGCAAATCCTAGAACAAAACAAAAGAAAACACAAAAACCAAAGAACAATAATCATAGAAGAATAAGCAAGAAGCACAAGGACCATGTCAAAAAGACTCAATTAGGTCGAGTCTTTTGCATCCAAAACCCTTTAGATGCATCATGAGCATTAGAGTTCTTATTCACTTTCGAGTGATTTCCAACTCCAGGATTGTAATAAAGGTTCAAGACCTTTACCAATTCACCAATAAGTGCCATAGGATCTTGTGCTTGAAGCACAGACACTTTTAGTTTGTTTGCTTTCTTAGCAGCTTGAAACTTGTAACAGTTAGGACGAATGTGTCCAGACTTACCACAAAAATGACAAACCCAAGCAGGTTTACCATGCATCTTGTCCTTAGAAAGGGTAGGTTTAGTTTCTCTCAGATCCACCCTATTCTTCTTAGGAGGTGAAACTTCTATGGGTTTGACTACCTCATTCACAGGTGGTTTGACAATTTCACTCATAGCCTCACTCGCTGAAAGGTTTAGAAGAAGAAGAAGGAACAAAATTCGTGGAATGCGGCGCAGAGTCAAAGATGCTTTCAACATAACCTAAACTAGATTTATCAGAAGGATACTTTTGAACATTCAGCATGTGATCAAGTTTAGAACTAGCAGATCTAGCAACAGATAAATCATGTTCCAAAGTTTTAACTTTATCAAGCAAAAGCATGTTCTCAGATTTAACATTGTTCAAAAGATCATTAGCATCAAATAGTTTAACAAGCAATTTTTTCTTTTCAAGCTCAAGAGAATCAATTTTTTTCAGGCCAAGTTCTACATTCATAGCATCCCTAGCAGCAATTTTGCAGAGTTTATTGTAGGCCTCTTAAAGATCTGCATCCTTAGAGAGTTCCCCATCAGAAGAGTTCTCTTCAACAGATATGCTTTCATTGACTACAACAGTAGCAGTGAAAGCAATGAAGTTTCCATCCTCATCACATCCAGACTCATCATCGGAAACCTCATTATCGTTAAGGGTTACAGCCATAGCTTTACCCTTAGTCTTTAAGAATGTAGGACATTCAGATTTCATATGACCATACTCTTGACAACCAAAACACTGAGGACCCAAAGAATTATTTGAAGACTGACCAACTTTTTCTTTTGGTTTTTCAAGGTTATTAACCTTAGTGGGATCATTCTTCCTAAAATTTCTAGGTTCAGCAGTGTATGTACCTCTTGCCTTTCTATTGGTATTTCTAAGAAAATTTTTGAAATTTTTGGCAAGATAGGCAATCTCTGTAGTAGAGAGCTCATCATCAAATCCACCACCTTCAACATCATCAACTGACTTAAGAGCCATTGATTTGGATTTGATCACTTTAGGTAGGTCAGACTCATAGGACTGAAGAGATCCTACAAGTTCATCAACAGGGATGGAGTCCACATCCTTGCTTTCAGTGATGGCAGTCACTTTGGGTCTAAAGTCTTCAGTTAAGGATCTAAGTATCTTCCTAATAATTTTAGGTTGATCATAGACTTCACCCAAATTAAAAGCAGAATTGACAATATCATTTAATTTAGTATAGAATTCATCAAAAGATTCATCATCAGACATTCTAATGCTTTCAAATCTAGAGGTCAATTGTTGCAATTTATTGATCTTAACTGCCTTTATGCCTTCATGCACAGTTTGGAGGATTTTCCAAGCAATATGAGCAACCTCAACATTAGAGATCCTCTTAAATTCCTCTATGGAAACAGCGTTGAAGATGACATTCATAGCTTTGCTATTGAAGCCAGCTGCTTCTTTTTCAGAAGTTTGCCACTCACTCACAGGAGTAGTGGGCTTCTCCCATCCGTACTCAACGGAATTCCAGACTCTCTCATCAATGGATTTCAGGAATGCTTTCATCCTTACTTTCCAATAAGCATAGTTGTTCCCATCAAAGTGAGGAGGAACAAACAGAGAGTGTCCATGCTCCATGACAGCAGGGGTCAAGGATCAGCTCAGAGATTAAGAAATCTCCAACAAAAAGAGCAACCTGCTCTAATACCACTTGAACGGTTTTAGACCCCTTAAAACACAACCAAATTGGTTAGCCTAGATTAATTAGCCAAGTTGTCACTTAGTCAAATTATGCAATTCTAGGTTAAAGCAATCAAATAATCATATCACAATAATAAAGCAGTGGAAAATAAATGAACACAAGATATGATAACCCAGGAAACCACACGGTAAAAACCTGGGGAGGATTTGACCTAGCTATCCTCAAGATAAACCTGAATCCACTATGTGAAAGAATCGAAGTTCATACAGAAGGAATACAAGCTCCCCGCTTGACTTCCTAATGCTACCCACCAGTAGAACTTACTGACACGACCACGTGCAAGCTCCGAATCCACGGACTCTTTCTTTCTTAGATTCTTCAATCAGCTACAAGCGCCCCCGCTTGATATTCTTTAAGCTTCAATGGCAGCAACCAAGTTGATCATCAAGATGTAGATATTATCTCCAACTTGAAAACCCTAAGCTTTGTGTAAAAGAAAGCTCCTCAAAGATTTCACTAGAGATTTACACAAAATAGCAATGTATGAGCAACAACACAATTGGAGCAACCTTCAAAAACGTGGCTAGGGTTTTGTTTATATACCTAGGGTAAAAACATAAAGCCCTAAACATTTAATGAAGTAGGGCTGAGTTGGAAATTCTGCAGAAAATTCAACCTATGCGATTTTCGATCGATCGAGTCTATTCTTCGATTGATCGAGCCAGGCAGAAAGTCCCAAGTACTTCTGCAGCCACTCGATTCCAACTTTACAATAATAAACCAACTTTGAGCAAGCCTAAACAAGACTAAATACATTGTTTTGATCGTGGTTTGCCAACATTACAAATTAGAGTTCTAAATACATAAAATCATAAGACCTTAGAACCTAACAGGTTGTTTGTGAAATCTTTTTAAAATTCAAATAAAAGCTATTTTTAGTGTGTTATAGAGTTGATCATGTGTGGTTCCCTTGTTGCTATGTTGTTGCACTACCTAGCTAATATACTTATTGTGGGTCCAAATGCTAACACCAAAAACAAAAAAAGACAAAAGAAAAAAAAGAAAAAGAAAAAGAAAAACGAAAGCATCAAAATAAAAAATTGTAATCAGCCCATCAACATTTTTTCTCAACAAAGAATAGTTATCAAAAAACACCACCCAAGCAAGCAATAGAAACCATAAAACCCAGCAATATATATATATATATACACACAAAACAATTCTAAAGTTTAAACACTATATTCTAACTTTGTATAGTTTATACATACCTTCAGGTGCTTTAATTGGTCTAAAATTCTTTCATAAAGCTCTCTAGTCCTTTCAAACTCATCCTCTAATATTTAAAAATCAATGTATGCCTATTATTAAACAAATAAGAAAAGACAAAAAAAAAATCAATGGTAATAGAATTCTTTTACAATACAACGGAACCAAGTATATAAAACAATACTAAAGAGAATTGTTTTATGAATTAATAGCTTTCTCTTTTTATTTTTCTAATCTCTGTGTTTCTACAAATTGAATAAACTCAATTACTTATAATAAAAAAAAATTAAAAAATTGTTTACACATACCCTTATTTTGCACTACACGTATGGTACAAAAAGGGGAAAACTACATCAAACAAAAGGAAAATAGAAACGTGAACTGAATCATCAAACAAAAGAGGCAGTAACAAAATGTAAAAAGGGGAAAAAGATTAAACAAAAGAATAGAACGCAAAATAAACTGGATTTAGAGATACCAAACTGAATCATCAAGCTTTTGTCAATATTTATATACTGTGAGGTGAGGAAGTCAAGAAGGAAGGAAGGCGGAGAGGCTACCATTAGAAGGGGTGGAACTCTAGAATAGAAACGTGGGGAAGGGGAAGGAATCTGAAACCGTGCAACAAAAGGAAATTTGAAACCGTGCAATAAAAGGAAAACAAAGAGATTGAAACTATGAACGTTGGAGAAGGGGAAGGATCTTGAAACGTGCAACAAAAGGAAAACTGAAATTTCGAGTAAACTGTGTTTCTCAAAGGGTTTAGGTTGAAAAGGGCTTTGTGCTTGGGGCTTTATGGTGGAATTAAATTTATAAGTGGGTTTTATGTTGGAGATAGGGCTAGGAAATATTTTATATTTGTGAGTAATTTAAAATTGATAAAAACTATTTTAAAATTGTAGGAAAAATTAAAAAAATAAATATAGAATGGAGATGATATGGTTGCTGATGTGGCTCAACGTGAGCGTATCAACATTAAATGTTACGCTTCAGCTTTTAGTATTGTATAGATTTGGGAATCAACTCAATCACTATGAGTTTGAAAATGCTAAACCCATCGTCAAGTACGAGTATTGGAGTTCTCATCCACAGTGACATGGGAGTTCCAAAGATTGGATTGGATAGAACCACTAGTTAGCTCGGATTTGGTGGCAGTTGCAAAGATCTCAATAGATTTGATGAAGATCTTAAGATAGATCTATAAAGAATAGTGGCACAAGAAGAATGGTGGCCCATGGCAACGGGAAGGGAAAGAGAACAAAATACTTTCGAATAGTTCCAATGAACATGATTTTTTAGACAAGACACTTGTCACTCGAGTTGAGATTTCCAACAATGCAAATTTGCCATCAACCAGTCTAGTGCTTAGATTAGATGACCTTCGACTTAGGTGCCTTCAAGTTAGGAGGTTTTATCAGGTTTGAGTCTAGGTTGGACAGTCCTAAGTCCAATATAATGATGACCTATGGGCTAAAAGAACATAATTTTGGTCCTAGTGGAGAAGGTATTTGGTATCAAATGATACCATGTCAACAGTATTGAAATTTAAAAAGTATGAGACATGCCAGCAAAAAATAATTAACCCACTAACAAATGAAAAACGTGTTAGTAAGTAGTTATTTTTGCACACATGTCTCTCATTTATTGGATTTTGATATGGATGATGTGGTATCATTTAATACAAAATACTTTTTCGGCCTTAGTGAGGGATGTAATTGAACCAATAGATCACAAGTTCAACAGTTAGCAAGGGAAGAGATCTCTTATTTGGTAATTTAATTTAATAGTTTATTTTCCCTCTTAATTAACAAGAAAGTTTCCCCTCTTATTTCCTTTCTAATTTTACTAGCCAAATTATCAAGTAAGTTAAAACCAGGCCGCCAAAAACATAGAATAGATTTAATTTTTTTTTTTTTTGATAAAATTTTTTGTTTGGAAAATTGATTTAAAGTGGGACTAAATATAGTTCCAAATATATATATAAACCACTTCTACCTTTATCTATATATATATATATATATAACCAAAGCCTCTGCTGATATCACAATTTTCCACGTCAACACAACACAATATTTTAAAAATAAAAAATATAATTAAAAACAATATTTTTATTTTTCTCTCCAAAACAAAGCCTGATACTTTTTTTTTGGGTTGACCAAAGGCAATAAAAAAAACCCGATACTTATCTCTTCTTCTTTTGGATAAAACCTAATACTTATCATTAAAAATAAACACAAACTCAGCACGCAGACTCTCTCTAAGATCTTTCAATGCCGATCAACTCTCTTTTTCTTCCATCTTCTTCTTCTTCACACAGCCCCATCGCAATTTTCCGCCTTTTTTTTTTTTTTTCAAATTCTTTGTTGATTTGATTTTCCTAACAGCAACAACGACCAAAGGACCTAAACCTTCAATCTCTCTGACCCTCCTTTCACACCCAAACACAACAGTGGCATGAACACTCTTATTATCTATGTATGTAGCTCAGTTTTCCTAAACCTTCAATTTTTTAATTGTGGGTTTTTGTTTTGTGGAGGCCTTTGTTTGTTTCTTAGGAAAGTTTTATTCAATTTTAGTTTTCTTTTTCATCACAGGTTTTTTTGTGTCTTCTGCTATTGTCAATTTTTAGATCCTTTTAGTTGCTGCCGTTTCCGAAAACCAAAGGCAGGGTATCTAACGCAAGGTGAGTTTTTTATTCTCTTATTAGAGAGAGATTCTCAGTTTTTTTTTTTTTTTTTAAAACCTAAATCGTTCATAGCTAAACCTGCAAATTTCATAAGATTTGTTTTTTTAGTTGCATTCTATTCATTGTGGTGGTTTCATCATCAAAGAATTGGTTAGGACTTATTAGATCCTATAAGCTAAAAGCAAACCTACTTACAGGGCTTAACTAGTCTAGGCTTTCACTCTAATGGCACCAATCAGTCCTTTATTTCTGAGGATTCTTCTGAGAAGGGCATTCCATTAGCTATGTCAAAGGCTATTTTATGGTCTCATGTTAGCACATTTACATTAGTGTCGAGAAGCAATAATAGCTCATTCACTATCTGCAAGAAATAACATGTCACAATTGCTGCATTTTAATTGATTTAATGTTTTTGTAAATTGGGATTGGACTCTCTTCAATAGCACATTGCTATTATATTATCATTTGGGATTCCAAAATATATGCACCAAGTGTTTGATAAAATGTGTGTAAGTATCCTCTCTTGGAGTTGGTCTCTGTGGGTAACTTTTTTACTCTTTTTCTTTTATGTTTTTAGGTTGTAGTTGAATTGCAATGGTAAATTCGAATTTTGATAGCTTAGTTACATACATACATACATACATACATACATACATACATATATATATAGTTTAGTTATTATTCTCAACTTTATTTCCATCATCTACGAGGGTCTTTGGTTTGAATTTGTTTGTATTTGTTGTTGATTCATGCCCTATATGTAAATCAAAATAAAATAATCTTTTTGGTTGAATTTTTTTTCCTAAATTATGCCAAAATCACCTTCTCAATTTTTTTTGCTTTACTATTTTGTTGTGGATGTAACTAACAAATATTTTTGTTACATGCACACAAATTGCTTGATAAAATACATAATTGTATTGTCCTTACCACAATTTGATTTTGTACAATGTCCCTTTTTCAGGTTTAATAAGTGGACATATACACTCAATGTTTACTCAAACTTGCCTATGCCTTGCATAAAAAACGTATGATACTCCATTTTTTAATATTTTTTTTTCTTTTTATGCACCGTCTCTACAAGACTATGGTTTCTCCCAATGACTACTCTATTTTTTGAAATTTGAATAAAAAACAGAAAAATAAATTACATAATCATAGACAATAATTAAAGAAATGAAGTTGTTGATAGCATATTGAACTCAAGCTCTCACTTGAAGGATGATATGATATTATTTTTCTTTTACTTTGATAGTAGTTTGCCCTTTCATCATAACTTGAATCTCTAGAATGATGTATCTCTTTCCAATTTACAATAGAGTATAATATGCAAGGTTTAGAGAATGTATAACAACTTCTTTGTTGTAGCTTATGAATTTATAGGAGAAAGATGGCTTTCGATTGGCCATGAACTAGAGGAATTATACTACTCACCAGTGGCATGGAATCTCTTACTTTGTTATATTTATTCCGTTGATTCTTTTTGTAACAAAAAGGAATATCATTTCAAGCCAACTTTAGCTTACAATTTATATATATAACAATATAACCTTAGTGCACAAAGTTCAAGGCCCTAAAGGTATGAAGTTAGAGGTTGATTTTAACTTTGTACTTGGGTTGAACAAAGCACCCTAATTTCTCATATTGGTGTGATGTTTAAAGAGATTTGAACTTTTTATAGGAATTTGAACTTCTATAAATACTCCTATATTATTTAACATTCTTCAAGAAAACAAAAAAAGGAAACACAATATATCTGTAGATTTTATTTTTAGTAGTTTTCCCGTGCATTACATTGGTTTGCGACTAGTTTCTTTTAAATACGTTCTCTCTACAAATAAAATTGAAATGGTGTTTTCTCATATATATGTACTACAATAACTATTATTAAAGGGTGATGTTAATGGATGCCCTTAGGGCAATTGTTAATAAGCCATAATAGAAAATTTTTGACATCACTCTCTTGGGAAATGTAAAAAAAGTTGTCAACAACATTTATTATTTTATCATTCTTCCAATAAAATATTTATAAAAATAGCTACTTAACATTTTTGTACATTGTATGTTACTAAAACTTCTCCTCATCCAATTCTAGGAAAACTAATTGAAATAAACTAGTTCAATTTAGAATTAGTTAACCTTTTGGTTTAGCTTGCATTAGAACTAATCCAGTTCTATGGTCTGCTTTACATAATTACTTAGGAGCCTAATGAAATCATAATTTTGCTCACAAAATGAAGATCTTTTTTAAAAAAGAAAAATAAGAAGATAATGAATGGCAAAACTTCAATTATACATGTTTTTTTTTTTTTTTTTTTTTTATAGATAAGTTAGGGTTTGAACATATTTTGCCTACTTGATAATAATTGCTCATTTTGATCAAACCAAAACAATAACAAGGTTCTTTTTGGTGGAAATGTAACATTTGTACTAGATTACATAAAAACTTTTTTCTCCTCTCCCTAGGAGACTTTCTTTCTCACCTAGTGTGAGGCTTTTTTTCCCTACCCTACTGTCGGCCCAAGCATATTTTTCCTTGTCGACCCTTGGTGTAGGGTGTTACTCATCCTAGAATCCTGTTTTCTCAGATAAACTTACTCTTTTTTTCCCCACCAGCATGGACTCGAATTTCATAGAATGGCTTCAGAGGGTTAGTTTGACGGAGGCGGAAGAGGAGGTGATCATGGTTTGCTCGGAGCATCGTGCGAAAAATCTGGAGGACTGTTCCCTCAGCTTGCTAGGAAGGTTTCACACAACAAAACCAATAAATTTCTCAGCCGTTAAGAATCTGTTACACTCTACTTGGAAGATAGGAAATGATATGAAAATCACGGATGTTGGGGATGGGCTATTCCAATTCAAATTCAAAATGGAAAGCCAACTCAACTGGGTGATTAACAATGGACCTTGGAGTTTTGATAATCACATACTACTACTACTAATGTGGGAGAAGGGAATGATCGCTTTCTCATTAAAGTTTCAAACTGTTCCAATTTGGGTACAAGTGTAGGGGTTACCTTTCGACCTGATAACTGAGGAAGCAGGCAGAGATATCGAACTAGATTGGCAGAGTCATAGAGGTGGACACCAAAACTATTGCATTTGATCAGGCATGGTTCCTTCGGGTCTAAGTCGAGATGCTGCTGGACAAACCGATTCGTCAAGGGGCTCCTATGCTCAGTCTGAAAGGTGACAAGGTTTAGGTGGCCTTACAATACGAACATCTACTAGGGTTATGTTTCCATTGTGGACAACTCATTCATAAAGCCAAATCTTGTACCGACTCAATTGTGAGGGCAAGGGAGGAGAGATTGTATAGAGAATGGTTGAGAGTAGGCTTCCAGAAGTCAAAAGATTAGTTAGGGAAGAAGCCACCTAGTCTAATACGGCGACAAGTGGCAGAGAGAGAGAGGAAAGGTCACAGACCAGCGACGCTAAGATGGCAAATCCCCCCTTACCTGCGAATCCCGTATTAATGGCATTAATGGTGGAGAAACGGATACACATCAACAGATTATTTCGGGTAATAGAATTTCTTTTCCTTCAATATCTGAAACTGATGTGATTAATGAGGGAAACCCGGATATTATGGAGGGCATGCAACATTCAGAACTTAATGAGATGGAGTACAATCAGGAAGTAAATGCTGGAAAATTTATTAACGTGCCAATTGAATATACGCAAAATGTGGGAATTAGTTTGAAACCTACTGAAAGTGAAATACCAAGATGGCGGACTTTTGGTATTTCACTTTCTTGGTATTTCACTTTCAGTCCTAAAACATCGCATGGAGGACTTTTGAAGTGCATTGTTACATTGTGGGTGTATCAAATTTGGATTCAATGGAAATATTTTCACTCGGAGGAACAGCTGGCCTGGGAAAGAGTTTGTTCAGAAGCGGTTGGATTTGGCCTGTGCAACCATTGAATGGTGAGACATGTTTCCTCATAGCAAGGTATACTACCTTCAAGCCACATACTCTGGTCATGATCCTATTTTAATTACCACTCAGGCAGGTTCACAGGTTGGTAGACAAAATAGGAAGCCAATCCCTTTTAAGTAAAAGTGGGCATTATATCCAGATTGTGAAAATGTCATATGTGAGGCATGGAATGATGTGGTTCCTAGGGGTTGCCGAATGTACCAAATTTTTGATAAAATAAGGAGATGCCGTGGGCCTTGGTGGGGGTGGAGCAAAACTTTGGGCAATTCAAAGACCAAAATTGCAAAGAAGTATCAAGCACTGGAAGCTCTGACTTCTATAAATAGGGCCGAAAACTTGGAGGAAATACAGAAGGTGAGGGATGAAATAAATTCATTACTATTCCAGGATAAATTGTTTTGGAGACAAAGATCCAGGTCTATTTGGCTCCCTGCAAGGGATAAAAACACCAAATACTTCCATCAAAGAGCAAGCCAAAAGTGTCAGAAAAATATTATCCATGGTTTTTTCGATGAGAATGGGAAGTGGTGCACATTTGAATCTGACATTGCTAGGGTGGCTGAATCCTGCTTTCAGAACCTATTCACCACATCACATCCAAAAAATATGGAAACAATGCTGGAATCGGTGGACAAGGTGGTAACCCCAGTTACGAACCAATCACTTCTCCAACCCTACACACCAGAGGAGGTTAAAAAGGCATTGTTCAGCATGCACCCTTCCAAATCTCTTGGACCTGGTGGTATGTCCCATTTCTTTTTCCAGAAATACTAGCATATAGTAGGAAGTGATGTTACTAGTGCAGTTCTATCTATGTTGCATTTTGGTCATCTCTTGCATAAGATGAACTATACTCACATCATTCTAATACCAAAGATAAATGAACCTAAATCTGTCTCTGACTATTGACCCATTAGTCTTGGGAATGTTATATCTAGAATTGTGTTTAAAGTTTTAGCCAATCAGTTGAAACTCATACTACCATGTGTGATATCGGATTCACAAAGTGCTTTTGTTCCTGATTGTTTGATTACTAACAATACAACTGTAGCTTTTAACAAGGGTGGTGGCACGTGAAGGTCAGGGTGGTAGGAAGTGATGTTACTAGTGCAGTTCTATTTGTGTTGCATTCTGGTCATCTCTTGCATAAGATGAACTATACTCATATCATCCTAATACCAAAGATAAATGGACCTAAATTTGTCTCTGACTATTGACCCATTAGCCTTGGGAATATTATATCTAGAATTGTGTTTAAAGTTTTAGCCAATCAATTGAAACTCATACTGCCATGTGTGATATTGGATTCACAAAGTGCTTTTGTTCCTAATCGTTTGATTACTAACAATACAATTGTAGCTTTTGACAGGGGCGGCGGCATGTGAAGACCAGGACCACCCTAACCTGAAAATATATATATATATATATATATTTAAAATTTTATATTTGTCTACCCTTCAAAAAAATTTTGGGAACACCCTTAGTTTTTTTATGCAATAAAATTAAAATTTTCTCCATAATTTGTTCTACTTAACAATATATTAGGGCTTTCAAGCAAAAAGAACAAGCCCAAAAAAAATTTTTGAATTAAAATCTAAAAAACAAATTATAACATAGCAAGCCCGAATGCCCAATAGGCCCCAAGAAAAAATCCCAAGATCAATCTCACTCACTACTCAGACAGAATTTTAAATCAACAAAAATAATAATAATTAAATTTTAATAAACTAAATACCGAATACGCCACCAAAAAAAAAAAAAAAAAATACCTCACCACTTGCCCTCAAGGAAGTTGAGATCCTAAATACCTAATACCCAATAAAGGAAAATTGAGATCCTAACCTTAAATAAATAAATAAATAAAATAAAAAATATAAACCTTATCCTCAGCCTAGTATCTCAGGTTTTCAGCAAGTAGCGCCTCCATGGCTCCGCCTCAGACTCAGCAACAGCAATTAGAGCATCTCGGCAATGACAAGACCTCACCCCTGGTCCTAAAGAACATCAGCTGATTGGCGATGGCAAGATTGGATCAGACTTCGAAGATTTCCTTAGACTTGAGTCCTTGACATGCTACCGCCGCCCTTGCCCCTCAGGGTATTTTAGTTCTCTCTCTTTTTCTCTATCTCATCTCTGTTGTGCTCTGAGAGTGAAAGCAAAGCTCTCTCTCTCTCTCTCTCTCTCTGAATTGAAAAATGAGATTCTCTGTCTTTGGAATTGAATAGCTTTACCTAATGTCTAATTGCCTTTATTTGACATTTTGATTTTAACGGTTTGTGAGTTTTTCATTTTGTGTGTTATGAATTTTGTGTATTGTGAATGTTTTATATTCTTTAATGTTTTGTGTAATGTTGATTGGCTCTTGTCTGTTGAGTGGAGGGTGGATAGGGGCCATAGGGGCAGTAGGGTTAGATATTTGGATTTGGGAAGTGGATAGACAGAGGTAGTAAAGGCATTAAAAAATTGAATCAGACATTATAAAAGACAAACAAATAAAATTATTTTTGGTTGTAGTTTGAGTCAGATGGATAATACACAGTGGGGTGTGTACTAGACTGCTAGTAGTCAGTAAAGAAAAACAACGAAACGACTAAACAACAATAATTAATAATTTTATTAATGTTTCAAATGTGAACTTATAGTTTATTTTTTATTCTTTTACTAGAATTATGGACAAATATTTGATAAGAAAATCACATATCTAAGATTCATCTTGTGCAAGATTCATTTCCTCTGCAAGATTCATCTTCGTCTTCTAAGTGAATTTGTGTGGACTTTAACTTAGAAAATCTTCATTCAGATCCTGGACTACGAGAAAAGATATCATCTTATTATCCTAAAAATCATGATGAAATAAAAAGATTTTATTTACAAAAATACCCTTGTAAACCTGTTCTCCATGATTACCCTTCAACAGATTTTTTGGAAAGCCCCATCGATTTAGATTCGATTGGTATGTAAATAGAAACTGGTTGGAATATATTATAGACAAGGATGTTGTATTTTGTTTATATTGCTACCTATTTGGGCAAGATGTTGGTAAGCAAGGAGGAGGAGAGACTTTTGTAACGAATGGATTCAAACTTTGAAATCAAAAAGAGAAGTTATCATCTCATGTTGGAGGAGTTAATAGTGCTCATAACCAAGCTGTCAAGAAGAGTAAAGATCTAATGAAGGAAAAGCAACACATTCAAAGTGTTTTGATTAAGAAATCAAATCAAGATAAAATTGAATATCGGATTCGATTAAATGCAATAGTTGATTGTAAAAGATTCCTTTTATGCCAGGGGTTAGCTTTTTGTAGTCGCGATGAATCTCAAGGTTCAAGTGATAAAATAAATTTCCTTGAGCTTCTACAATTTTTGGCGAATCCTGAATCTAACAATGAAGTGTTGCAAAAAACTCAAAAAAATTGCAAGCTTACCCACTATGAAATTCAAAAGACATTGTGAATGCAATTACACGTGAAACATCCAAAACCATCCTCAAGGATCTTGACAATGGGTTCTTTTCAATATTAGTTGATGAGTCACGTGTTATCTCAATGAAAGAGAAAATGGCCTTCATTCTTCATTATGTGAATAAAAAAGGAATTATTATAGAGCGGTTCCTTGGTATTGTATATGTAGCAAGTACCACTGCTTTGTCACTAAAATATGTTGTTGAATGTTTACTTCGTGAACATAATTTGAGTTTATCAAAACTACGTAGGAAAAGTTATGATGGGGCTAGTAGTATGCAAGGTGATATCAATGGTCTCAAAACTTTTATTTTGAAAGAGAATAAGTCAGCTTCAATTTTGATATCAATGTCCATTGTTTTGCTTATCAACTTTAATTGACTCTTATTACCGTTGCTAAAAATTACATTAACATTGCTGAATTTTTTTATGTGGTTAGTAATTTAGCAACTATTGTTGAAGGCTCTTGTAAGAGATGAGATACTCTTTGAGATGCACAATTTGCCAAAATTAAAGAAGAATTAGAGAAGGGTGTATGTAGAAGTGAGCAAGGTTTGAATCAAGAGACAAATCTTAAACATCTTGGTGATTTACATTGGGGATCATATTAGGGAACTATTCTCAACTTGATTTTAATGTTATCTGCTGTTGTTGATGTATGTTAGAACATATGTGATTCATTTTTTAGAACCTATGTCAATATAGAAGTGGCTAATTCTTTGACAAAACGCACTTTACTTGTAATTGGGTAGATCTAGGATGTGTTTAATGCTTCAAGGAACAAGGTTTCAAGTTAAAGTGTTAAAACCATGCAAGTCTGTCCAAGAAACAAGTGAATAAGTGCTAGATTTTAAATCTCGATAGTTAGTATCTATTGAGGTTTAAAAGTCTGCTAGAGCCCGATGCTCGACAGCTTCTCAACAGATAAGCTATCTATCAAGGTTTATGAAATTCAGTTTTTCAGAGCTAATTTCACTCCAATCCGTGAATAGATGTTTAGGCTTTCTTTTCTCACAATCCTAAACATATATAAGGATTGTTTTAAGGATCGTCACAGCTGATGCAACTCAATGCAAAGGTTTTTCATAAGCATATTGTGAACTAGAGACATATGCCCTATTTCATCTTTTTCTATTCAAGAAGCTGCTGTGTTTGTACACTATAGGGTTTTGTAATGAAGGAGTTTCATGATATTCATCGTGTTGATGAACTAAAGAACTTTACAGCCAAACATCTTTCTCAAGTTGGTGAGTAAGTCGTATACTGGGATCCATGCATCGAATTGGTTAGTCACCTACTGGGAGCCATGCACTAAAAGGAGAGATTATCACTACAGAACAAGTCCAATTGTGTATTAAGGTAAAGGTTTAACTGTAGGTTGGTATAAGGTATTGGGATTCCTTTACTTGTAACCGCTTGTTGTGATAATAGTAAATTCTTAAGAGTGGTGGCTTTAAAATTACCTAGTGGAGTTTTTTCTATATAGGTTTTCCCCATTCATAAACAAATTACCGTATCAATTTATTTTCCATTGTATTTTTACTTAGTTGGTAATTTGTTTGTGCTACCACGCTTATTGCATGCAAATTGAATTAATTAATTAACTTGACTAATTAATTGATTAATTAATCACAAGGGGTTAATACATTCTTGGCCTATCAAGTGGTAATAAAGCAGGCAGACTCTGATCAGGTTTTAATCTTTGCTGTGTGATCCATTAACTCCTAGTTGTCATGAATAGAGGACAGTCTCTTATTATACCTCATTTATTTGATAGCACTAATTATGCATACTTGAAAGTACGCATGAGAGCTTTCTTACAGTCATTAGATAAAAAGATGTGGCAAGCTGCGGAGATAGGCTAGACCAAGCCAAAAAAAGCACCGGCCAATTGGGATGATGCTAAGATTAAGGCGGCTAACTTCAATAGCAGAGCATTGAATGCTTTATTCAATATGGTCATGAATGGGGAGTTCAAGATGATATCCTCTACTAAAACTACAAAGGAAGCACGGACCATCCTCCAGACAATCTATGAAGGAACCAAGGCTGTCAAGGATTCAAAGCTTTAAAGGCTTACCACGAGCTTTGAAGAGATTAAGATAGAGGAAGATGAGTCATTTGATGAGTTCTATGCCAAGCATAATGAACTCAGCCTTTAATCTTGGGGAAACCATTCTCGAACCCAAGATTGTCAGAAAGGTGCCTAGTTCTCTACCCTATAGATTTCATGCCGAGATCACCTCAATTGAGGAATTGAAGAATATTGACAAAATTCCTTTGATAGAGTTGGTTGGAATTCTATAGGCCTATGAGTTGGGTTTGACAAGGTAGGGAAATCTAGTAAGGGATAGAGCATGACATTGAAGGCCAAGAGCAGTGACACAAATGAGTCTTCAGACGATGAAGATTCTAAGATGAAATCCTATATTACAAGGCAGTTTGAAAAATTTATGAAGAATGCCAATGATAAAGGATTTGATAAAGACTGCAAGCAGTCTAGCTTGTCTCAATTCAAGAACTAGGACAAAAGAAAGAAGGATGCTAGGGATGGCAGTCAATACACTGTTCCTTCAGGACAAAATGCTTTGGATATTAAGGCTTCAGACACATGAAACAAGAATGCCCTACATATCTCAAAACCATTGGGAAGAGTAAGGCACTTGCAGTTACTTTGAGCAACACTAAGCCTAAAGATGACTCCGACAATGAGAATGATGGAATCTTAAATGCCTTCACTGCCACTATAAATCCTACTGAAGGGATTGTTGAAAATGTGGATGAAGAAGAGGACTTGGTGGAGTCTAAATTTGAGGAGATGGATAAACAAGATGACATCCACATAGCCTATACAAAATTTGATGAAGCCAATCAAGAAGTTCAGTGAAGTGGAGCTTGAACGAGAAGAAATTTTCACAAAGTTTGATGAAGCCAATCAGACCATTGGAACATTGAGATTTGAGAATAATTTCATGGCTGAGAAGACCAAGAAGCTTGAGGTAGAATTGTTCCAAGTCAAAGCTCAGTTGGAAAGGACTTCAAGTGCAAAGCTTGATGAGATGCTTAGTCTTCAAAATCTGCTTCAAGTGCAAAGCTTAGTCTTGATGAGATGATTTCTCTTTTCCTAGTATTACTTCTGCTAGTACTACTGTTTTTGTTCCTCCTAGTAATAATGTTGAATTTGAAAACAATGATGTGCAAAATGTGTTAGCTAGTGAGAACATAGACAAGGATAAATCTATCTTAGGAGCACCCCCTAAGCAGGATAAGAAAGAGATCAAAAACCCTAAGGCTAAAAAGGGAAACACTCAAAAGCCTAAACAGAAGAAGTAGCATCTCTGTCATCACTGTGGAACAGCTGGACATACTCAACCTAATTGCTACAAGTGGTTAGCCACTCAACAAAGTAATGGTATGATCTCATCAGAAAACCAGAATCAGTTTCCATCCTCCTTTGCTCCTCTTGGAGATCTTCTCAAAGTCCTTATGTTCCTTTCGAACTTGAACGGTTTCAATTCTTCCCCCTTGCCGTCGGATCAAGGGTTTGCTAAACGGAAAGGTTCGTCCAAAGTGTGGAAGGAAAAAGGCTCCAAGTGATTTAGTAATTTTTCTCTCTCTCCCCCTTCTTGTTTTTGTTTTTTCATTGCTTGTGTGTTTTGCTTTCTTGTTTTAAGTCAGTCTAGTTTTATGCATTGCTTTGTCTAACATGTTTTTGTTTGTTTATTTTCAGTTTTGATTTATTTTGTTTTTCATAAAAATTTAAAAAAAAATAAAAAATTAAAAAGATACAAAAACAATGTGTGTTTGTGTACATTGGTACTTGTGTACCTTGGATGGCCATTGAAACGAAATTTTCTAAATTTTGTATCTTTTGTAGCTTATATAAGCATCTCTATGCACAACTAAGCAAGTTAGATTTGTGGCTCATATTGGTGATAAATAAGATTAAGTAATCTTTGTACTTAATACTTGTATCACTCTTTTCGATAGGAAGGACTAGAAAATCTTAAGAGAAAGGTATAAATAATCATTTCACCACTATTGCCCACCAATCATGAAATGACATTTGTATGAGTTATGATTAAGTACACCATAGGATTTTGTAACCAAGGAGCTTCATGATCTTTATCGTGTTGATGAACTGAAGAATTTTGCAGCCAACATCTTTCTTATGTTGGTGAGTAAGCCGTGTATTGGGATTCGTGCATCAAATTGGTTAGTCTCGTACTGGGAGTCATGCATTAAAGGAAGAGATTGTCACTACAAAACAAGTTCAATTGGGTATTGGGATAAAGGTTCAACTGTAAGTTAGTATAAAGTACTGAGATTCCTTTACTTGTAATAACTTATTATGATAATAGTGAATTCTTGGGAGTGGTCACCTTAAAATTACACAGTGGGATTTTTGCTGTGTAGGTTTTTCCCATTTGTAAATAAATCACCGTGTCAATTTATTTTTCGATGCATTTTTACTTAGTTGGTGATTTATTTGTGCTACCACGCTTATTGCATGCAAATTGAATTAATTAATTAACTTGGCTAGTTAATTGGTTAATTCATTACAAGGGGTTAATAAAATCTTGGCCTATCAATGTATTTGAGATTATTGAAGAAGAATGTCTCTCCAACCAAAAAGTTGAAGCTTGATCTATTATGAGGTCAATTTTATTTGTTGAATTTTTCTTTACTCGTCACTTGATGAAAAACATTTTAAGAATCACAAATAAGTTGTCAATAGCATTGCCAAAAATATATATATATATATATATATATATAGTAAATGCTATGGATCTTGTTAAAGTATCTAAGCAACGATTGCAAGTGATGAGAGATAATGAATGAGAATCTTTATTGGTTGAAGTGTCTTCATTTTATACCACACATGATATTCCTATTTTAAACATGGACAAAATATTTGTAGTTAGTGGGAGGCCATGACGCAACACCTAACAAAATACAAATTTATTACATCATTATCGCGTTAAGCTATTCTATATAGTCATAGATTTGCAACTTCAAGAGCTTAACAACTGTTTTTCAAAGGCGAATACCAATTTGCTACTTTGTATGGCTTTATTGAATCCAAGTAATTCATTTGTAGCTTTTAATAAGAAAAAGTTGATACATTTAGCAAAGTTCTATCCATCTGATTTTTCTGGGACAGATATCTTGGCACTTGGCTTTCAACTTCAAAATTACATTTTTGATATGCACAACAATGACTGTTTTTAGAGCTTCAAGGAGTTGGTGAACTTACTGAAAAGTTACTGAAGACAGGAAAGCATGACACTTATCTATTTGTCTATTTGCTTGTGAAATTAGTTTTGACCATTCTTGTTGCTGTTGCAATAGTATAAAGAAGTTTTTCAGCAATAAAATATATAAAGAATGAACTGCACAATTGAATGGGAGATCAATAGATGAATAATTACTTGGTTGTGTACATTAAAAGAGATGTAGCTTATAGCATTAATAATGAGACTATCGTGCAACGATTTCAAAATATAAAAATTTATAGAAGGAAATTGTAAACTTTATGTATTTGCGTGTTTTTTTTTTATTGTTGTTGTTGTCAATATATGAATTTCTCTTTTTATTAGATTGTGTAATTTATGTTTTTTAAGGAACACCTTAAGAAAAATTCCTAGGGTCGCCATTGGCTTTTGAGGTGTTGCATAGGATGCGGAATAAATGAAAAAAAAAAAAAAAAGGAAAAAAAGGGGGGCAAATGGCAATTAAACTGGATATCGGTAAGGCATATGACCGAGCGGAGTGGTATTTTCTTCGAAAAATCATGCTCAGTTTGGGATTTGATGATAGATGGGTTCACTGAGCCATGGAAACAATTCATACAGCAACATACTCAATCCTCATTAATGGGAAACCAACTTCCCATGGCATTAAACAAGGTGACTCCCTCTTCCCATACCTTTTCCTATTGTGTGCGGAAGACCTTTCTTCTTTTATCAAAAAGGCAATGGAGAGACAATTTTCATGGCATCCCATCATGTAAAAATGAAGTGTGTATCTCTCATCTATTATTTGTAGATGACAATTTTATCTTCTTCCAAACCACGATGAATGAAAGGAAGCAACTGTTAGAAATCCTTGATATATGAGGCGACTTCAAGGCAAGCAATTAATAGACAAAAAACAACCATCTTTTTTAGCTGGAACACAGGGCCATAAGTTAAAGAGGACATACAAGCACTTTTTAGAGCTAGAGCCATGGAGAATTGTGAAGTTTATCTCAACTTGCCTATGGTTGGGGGAAAATCAAAGGTTAATACATTTAAAGGCCTACAGGAGAAAATAACAAAGAGAGTAATGGGTTGAAAGGAAAAATTTATCTCAAAAGTAAGAAGGGAGATACTTAAAACGGTTACTCAAGCAATACCTTCCTACACCATGGCAATATTCAAGATCCCAAAAGCCTTTAATGTAACAAGGTAAACTCCACATTCACCAAATATTGGTGGGGCTAGACAAAGGATGAAAAGAAAATTCATTGGATCAATTGAAAGAAGTTATGCAATCCAAAAGGAAAATGTGGGATGGGCTTTAGAAATGTTCAAGCCTTCAACCTAGCATTGTTGGCTAAGCAAGCTAGGAGATTTATTCACAATACCCACTCACTGTTTTGCAGGGTGTATAAATCATGGTATTTTCCTGACTGTTCTTTTTTGGATGCTGAATTGGGTAGCAACCCTTCCTATATTTGGAGGAGCTTGTTGGCAGCTAGGGATTTTATCATTGAAGGCTCCAAGTGGAAAGTGATGGCAGGTCTATTGGAGTTGTCACACACAAATGGCTCTCCCACAAACCGATCTTCTTGGGGAACAGCAACCTGGCTTAATGGTGAAGGATTTAATTGATAGTAACACGATGCAGTAGGATAGAGAGAAATTATTTGATCTCTTTGCACACAGGAGACGCATGGAAATTTTGTCCATTCCATTGCAGCAAAACACAGCAACTCGGGATGTCTTAATATGGAAGGAGAACAAGTCCCAATCCTTCTCGGTTAAATCTGCCTATCAGGTAGTGATGAGGATGAAGGAGCCGACTCTGATCGAACATTCCACAGCAACCACTGAGAAGCCACTATGGAGGAAACTTTGGAAGATAAATGTGCCCCCAAAAGTAAGAATGTTCCCCTGGCGTGCGTGTTCCAACATTCTGCCAACCAGAGAAAACCTTCATAGACGAAGATTACCGGTAGACCCGCGGTGCGAAATATGCTGCCAACAACCCGAGACCGTAGGGCACCTGCTGTGGGAGTGTCCATTAGCAAGAAATGTGTGGGCACAATGTAGGGGTGGAATCCAAAAATGCCAAAATGATTTGTGTGATTTTTTCCACCACTTTTGGCTGTTGGAGAAAAACTATCACGATCGGACTTGGAGAAGTGAGCAGTGACGTCCTGGGCAATCTGGAATGCCATAAATAAGTTTTACTTTGAAAAGACACAATCTCATCAGCCATCCCACCAACATATTGAAGGGAGCTATCGGATACTTGCAGGAATACCAACAGCTATCGGTTGCACAGCAGAACTCCCGAGGCTTTCAGATTGGCTGGGCTTCATACACAAGCATCGGATGTCTTGTAGTTGTCCTTCGTAATAGTTGTTTTGCTTCCCCTGTTTTATGTACGTTGAAACAGGATAATACTTTGGACATCGTATACTGTTTGATATTATTAATAAAATTACTATCTTTTACCTCAAAAAACAAAAGAAAGTATTATTTAAATCTATATATTTTTTATACAACAAAAAAAAAATGACTAATTAAATTAACTTAAACTCATAATCAGTCGTGGTTATTGAACTAAGACAGCTAACACATTAACATTACTGAAATCAATGATTGATCCATCACTTATAAATTTAATGGTTGATCCATCACTCCCTTCCAATAACAGAGCTAGAATTTGAGTTGAAGGAAGGCAAAATTTATATACGATACATGCACTTCATATATTATTCAAATATATAATATTTGAGACCAATTTGAAAAATTAAAAGCCATTCATTTAAATACGAAGTGATATATAATGTAATTAAAAAAAAAAAAAAAACTCTACAAAAAAGAAAAGGGTTTATTCATAATATTGTATTTATTTATTGAGATATTGCTCACATGAGTGATCTATTTTTTTAATTTTTTTTAGAGCCAAAACTCAAGTTATGAATGAAACTATTAGTAGTTAGATAAATATTGAGTGCAATATATGTGAATTTCTATTATTTTAGTTAATATGGACTCATAAAAGGTTCAAATTATAATATGGTAGGAACAAACTAAAAAATTCAGTGTAAGGCATGCTAGTGGAGGACTTTAGGTTTTTCAATGGTTTATTTACAAGTTGTGCTCTGTTTCAAGGAGTCCAAATCCTCTGTTTCATCAATTATGCTCCACTTCATGCTCCACCAATAAAATTTAGACAACTAGCCTCTCTCATTAAATAAAATATCTCATTAAATGAGACAACTAGTCTCTTTCATTAAAGTCAGAGTTATTTTATTTAATAAGAGAGGTTAGCTATCTAAATTTTATTGGTGGAGTATGAAGTGGAGTACAATTGATGAGACAGAGGATTTGGACTCTGTTTCAAGACTAAAGAAACATAATAGCATTTAATAAATCCAAAAACAAAAAGTAAACAAAAGTATTTAATAATAAATAAGAGTATTTTTTGGGCGGGCCAAGGGGGCAACGACCCCCCCCCCCCCACCCCCGGCTCCACCCCTACTCCCTCTACTCCCTTCCAATGAATTAAAAGGAAGGTGCATGACAGCATGAGAACATTCCATTACTAGATTAATAAATGTAGTTTTGCCAAGTATTTCATAATTGCTAAATTGATAAGTTATAAATGGTAAATCAAAAAGTGATATATGTGGTAAACCTAGATAAGAACTAATAAAAACAAGTCAAATAAACCGTTGTGACAAATATTGTGTGTAACATTATTTTTACCACTCATACTCTCCTTATGTGCTAGTTTTATGAAATACCTCTTACAAGCATATAGATCCTAAGCAAAAGGCGTGCTACATAAGATGGGCACATAAGTTTTGCTTACTACATAAGACGGGCACATCAGATAACTTGTAAGAGGCAAGTTCTATAAGATAGGCACATGAGATCTTTTTTTCTCCACTCACCCCGCTCTTAATAAAATATAATAAAAATAAACAATATACAAATTGGAAAGAAACAAGAAAGACCCTTTTCATTTGCGTCAACGTTTGAACAGCATTAAACAAAAGTTCATATTTCATGTTGGAAAATGTTAGTCATGATAACTAAATGCACTATTCGTGCTCATAAAAATTGATCAAACACCTACCAATTCAACTATTGCCATTAATTTGTCACTAGCCAAGGCCATGTAGACTCAAGAGTAGCCACAGGCGGGAAGCAGTAAGAGCTAGTAAAAACTTGTTATTGACCGAGCCTTCACCAAACCAACCTTACCAACCTCAAATCCCACATCATAATCACCATCATCATCATCATTACTGTTAAACTCATCCTCACCGTACAAACTAGTATCCAGTACCTTCTCAGCTTTACTACTTATCTGTGCAGCTTGTCTTTGCTTACAAACATGCCTCATGTTTCTCACTCTTTCTTGATTCAAGTGATGCTCACATTGAGCATAACCCTCAAGAGCCGATTGCCAACATCTCCATTTCTTCCCATTTGACCTGCCGCACCTCTCCTCATCATTTGCAATTGCACCAGTACTAGTACTCTTCTTACCCATTTCTTCCTTCTCTTGCTTCCTTGTAGCTTCATTTTTTAACATTAATCTAATGAAGCTTGCTCTTCTTTTCTTCAACGGAAATGCTTTCTCTTCCTCACTCCAGCTTCCTGTCAGTGTCATTGTTCATCAAATCCATATCAGAGACTGAAATAACAGTGTCAATGATCATCGATGCTACATACACTATAATTTTTTTTTTTTTTTTAAATATCATAACATCGGAGGTGAAAAAAGTTATGTAATTTTTTCTATAATAAACTCGCCAACATACATACACATATATACAAAAAAAACATTCATATTAATGTTATTAGCTATTTTTGATGAAATGAAAAACTTTATCAATAAATAAGATTTATACATAGAGGGACCTGCAATTGCATTGCATCCAGCCCCCTAAGAACTTCAACAAGACTAGGATCTAGGGCAGCAACCCAAATCAAAAGATCCAAACAAAAGAGAACTTTGTAAGAAATGATGAGGCAATATTGGCTTCTCTAGGCCATAGGCACGCAACAGAAGTTTGGGTAATTTGTATATATGGTTATGAACTGATGCGAACATTTGTATGTACGAATATAGAACTGATATATGTGTACGTACCAAAATAAGATAAGGACGAAGAAATGGAACTTGTAGGTGATGTCTCTGTCTCTGTCTCTGTCTCTGCAGCACTTTTCTGCTTGTACCATCTGACACTGCAAACGCGCGCACACACACAGAAGCTAGGCGCATTAATTACTACAGCTGGAAACTCTAAAGAATATTGGTGCTACGTACAAAAGAGGGCAACGGAAAATTTATAATAAAAACAAACGAGTGGTAAAAAGTTAGCATGAACAGTATGAAGTATGAACTGCACAATGCACATCCTATTAAAACACAAAGAATTTTCCTTTGAGATTATTACCTTTGCTTAGTTGCACTAAACTTGTTGTCCATGGAAGTGCTTTCTTCTTCTCTGGCATGGGTAGGTGGTTCCTACAAGGCAAGCCCAAAACAACACTGTTTAAACATTGATAAAAACCTTAATAAGCTACATACAAAGAACATAGTGGAGAGAAGAACAAACATTAGACCTCTTATGTACCTCGTTGGAATAACTATCTGAGCTACACTTGTTTTTTGCCTTGGAATAGTTGTTATGGTTTGGGCAATCCCAGCCGCTGATATTGCTGACTTTGACTGGCTGAAGATGCTCCGGTAGCCGTAGATCATGGCCAGTGATAGATGGCTGTAATGGAGGTTGACTCGCTTGAGGAGTTGAAGATAAAGCATCTGGCGGTGAAACTAAAAGAGGAGGAGGAGGAGGGAGCCACCGCTTTCTGATCCTCATTGATGAACGGCAGTGAGATTGCAAAGATAACTGAGAATTTTGAGATTTTGGGGAAGAAGAAGAAGACTAAAAGAGCAGCAATACTATAGGAGTAATAAAGCCTCAAAGGTTTAAACCCCAATAATCACAAAAAGAGAGGCTTTTAGTTTTGGACATTTGGGTTTTGATCCATATATTGTTTGCGTGCGTTGTTGTGGCACAGAGCAGTGTCTGAGAAAAAACAAAGACATTGTTGTGTGTGTAAGAGAATTTCATTCTTGGACTTGTCCGTCCACGCTCCATGGCCATGTGGGGCCGTGCCGACGTACGTACGCGCATACGACATGACTACCCCAATCGCTGCGCAGATTATATGCTACTTTTTGGACTATTTATTTGTCAAAGTTTGAACAAATTTAACCTGCTTATTTTTATATGTATACTAGTTGAACAATTTTTTTTTTTTTTTATTTGAGAAACACTAGTTGAACAATCTATTTGCCATATTTTCTTTGAAAAAAACACAGTAGATTCTAAGTAAATAACAATCTTCCAACATTAATAGCAACCGTATTTGACTATAGAGAATAAGAAGGATTTGCCTATAGATAACAATACTCTTGGGGGTTCTTATTTTCCCATAGCTAAAGCAGTATAATTTATGTGCTCCTTGTCTTTTTTTTTTTTTTTTTGGTGAAAAGGAAAGTTTTATAAACTAAGAAACTTGTTAGGTTCTAAGTATTTAGGTACTAATGTATTAGAACTCTAATTTGTGTTGTTGGTAAACCATGATCAAAACAAGTTTTTAGTCTTGTGTTAGACTTACTCAAAGTATGTGTTTTATGTAAAGTTAGAATCGAGCTGTTGCAGAATTCATTGTGCAATTCGGTCTGGCTCGATCAATCGAGAATTAGACTCGACCAATCAAAAGTCGGGCAAAATGTTTTTTCTGCAAAATTAGCCACATTTTAGAGGTTGCTCTATTTGCTGTATGTGTAAATCTCTTGTGAGATCTGAGAGGTGGTTGTCTTCATACATGCTTAGGATTATCAAGAAGGAGATTTCATTGAAAGCTTGATGATCATTCAGTTGCTGCACTAAAGAACTTAAAGATACATAAGCAGGAGTGCTTGTACTTGCTGGAGAATCCAAGAAAGAAGAAGTCCATGGTCTCGGAGCTTACACGTGATCATGTTAGTAAGTTTTCTACATGAGGTAGTAAGAGGATGTAAGTGGTCTAAGTCGCTATTGTAAAACTGCAATTCTTTTATAGTGGATTCAGTTTTATCTTGAGGATAGCTAAATTAAATTCTCTCTAGGTTTTTACCAGTTTGGTTTTCCTGGGTGATCATATCTTTGTATTCTTTATATTCCGCACTTTACATTGATATCATATATGATTGTTGAAAACTCAAAAATGTGTTGAAAGCACAAGAGCTGTTTAGACCCCCAAATTAAAAGATTACAGCTCGATTGATTTTACACTAACTTAAAACTAAATGTGGAACAAGAGAAAATGAAGCGCAATCAACCGATACTACTCTAGTGCATAAACAAGAATAACAAACAATAAAAGTAAAGCACAAGAGTAAGGGAAGAGAGAATGCAAACACAAGATAACACGCTGATGTGTTATCGAAGAGGAAACCGAAGAACTTGGTAAAAAACCTTTTCGCCACCCTCTAAACAGTAATTAATCCACTAAACAATCAGTTGGGATACAAGAGTTAGCAAAAGACCCTTCAAACCTAATTTACCTGATGTAAGTAAGCCCTCCAAGCTCCTACTCCAACAAGACTTCTCGAAACCGTGTCTTGTCTAACTTTTTGGATCCCGCAATACGCCTAATTGCATCTATCAAGCCTCACCAACTTCTTTTGGCAAATTCCCAAAGCTTTCCAAGCTCCAAAACACTCTCTACACTCTAAATAAGTGTGGGTTGTGTTTGGATACAAATCTACTCTCAAGGTATGACAATGAGAGAGGGATAGAGAAGAGACTACAATAATTTCTTACTATGGATGAGTAGTTCTCTCTCAAAAAGATGGGTGTGTGTGTTGTAGAAAATCTATCTAGAGTTTTTCTCTTTGAATGACCTCCTTTACATTTGTTGGTAATGAGAGTATATATATTATGAGTGAAGGAAAAGAAAATCACTCTTAAAAATCCTCTAGGTAGAATGTTTCGCGACTACCTCGCGAGAAGCCCTTACCCGCGAGACACTCACGAAAACGATAGCCTGTCACGACTCTTCAACTTCCAGTCAAGTGCTTTTCACATGGCTCTTTCGCGGGTTAGCTTCTCGTGAGTTTCTTGCAAAATCCACTGGTCTTCAATTAAGTTTGAGTCTTCACCAACTTAATACTAAACCCAATATAATAAAATCCCACAAATTACAAGGAATAAAATTAAAGCAATTACAACACATTTTGTCATGGAATAAAGCCAACATCAAACATAATTGTAAATCACAACTTTACAATTGTGTTAACTTAGATTTGGAATTTGGACTAAGTAATAACTTGGTTTGTTAACTAAGTTAATCTGATTGTGTTTTTAAGGGGTCTAAAAACAAACAAAACTGAAATAGGAGCAATAGTCCGCTCATTCAAAACCCCAGCATTTTCTGAACTCAACAACAGAGCAATGTCTGTTGGGGGGAATCAAAAACAAGAAAATCACAAGGAAGCAGCGCACCCCTCCTAGCTAGCGCATCCACACATTTGTTAGCCTCTCTATAACATTGTCGAACTTGAACCCTTGGAATTCTGGCCATTCCTTCTCTGCAATTAGCAACAAGATTGTTATTTCCATTTAGGTTGTGGTTTGTATTCCTCATCAAATCAATAACAAGCATAGCATCCTATTCAATTATCACCATGGGGAGATTCAGCTCTAAACATAATTGAATTCCATCTCTCAATGCCCACAATTCAGTAGCAATGCTAGTTGTGTTTCCAATAGCTCTCACATGCCCCTTAATCCACTTGCCCTCTACATTCTTGATGATGTCTCCTCCACCCGTGAGCCTCGGGTTGCCCATTGAAGACCCATCTAAATTTAGTTTGAACCACTAAGCCGGGGGCGATGTCCATCTAAATTGAATAATAGTTTTCACCCTAACATTCTTCCCATTCACACCAAAGAAAGCAAATTCTACTGCTTTAGTGATCACTTCGTAGTTGTTCAGCTTTGGGGGGTTATTACCTTTAAAGACAACCTTATTTTTGTGCAACCAAATACTCTAAACACCAAAAGGAAAAATAATATTCCAGAAAATTCCCATATGAAAGCAAGCATTAGATTTGCAATTGGTACACAGCTAGTCCACCAAGGTTGAGCCATATAAAGTATTTATTACAAAAGAAGGAATAAGGAACTTGAAAACCTAAAGGGCCAATGGGCAATCTCTTAGCATATGGATGATTGATTCAGCTTCATTATTGCAAAGGGAGTAGAGGTGGGAGTTGTTCATTCCTCTGGATGCAAGAGTTTTTCTGACAAGAATACTTAGGTGGCAGCATTGCCAAAGGAAGCACCTAATTTTTGGAAGTGTAGGAATCTTCCAAACCTAACTACCAGTGTCAAAATTAAAGGTATGGCTACCATCTTCAGTACATGCAAGCTTATAGGCATCTTTCAAAACAAATTCTCCACTTGGGGACAAAAACCAAGAGATGCGATCTGTGCTAGTAGTCATAAGCGGCATAGGATTTGCTTTAATATCCAACAATAGAATCGGAGGAAAAGCAAAGGAGATGCACCCCAAGTCCCATCACCCTTGTTTAAAGACATCTTTGAGTTGGAGATTTTCTTCCTCTATATTAAAAGGGCCAGCAATAAGCTCTCGCAGTGTCCCTTTATTGAGCCACTTGTCATACCAAGATGATAAATTGCTCTCTTGACCTGCAATCCACTTGGTGCCTTTCTTAAAAAGAGATTCCCCTCCCCTAATACCTTTCCACACAGTGGATCAACCTTTAATTCTTCCTATACTGATCTGGTTCCCCACACTTCTCCTATGATTAATGTATTTATGAGTCAACACCTGAGCCCACAGGGATTCTTTTTCATGGTGCATACGCCAATTCAATTTGGCAAGCAAGGTAGTATTCTTTTCCTTGGTTGGCTGCAAACCAAGACCCCCATCTTTCTTAGACTTTGTCACCTTCTTCCAGCTCATCATATGGATTTTTTTTTTTTTTTTTTAGTAGACCCCCATAAGAAATCCTGATTAAGCTTGTCCACACACTTGATAATTTTTGGGGGAAGGATTGAACACTGCATGGTATAACTAGGGATGGCTGCAGTAACAACTTGTGTGAGCATAAGCCTTCCTACATAGGAAATTAAATGGGATTTCCAACTAGCAAGCCGGCTTTGGACCCATTCGATGACAAATCCAAAATCATAAGGATCTGAGGTATGCTTGATGGGAAATCCTAAATACTTCCCTAGAGTTGGTGTAGATCAGTACCCAAGCGTGTTGCATAATTCCTCACCAGCTTCTCTAGAGATATTCAGAGTAAAGAAAACATGGGATTTTTCATCACTCACCTTCTGTCCAGAAAGCACACAAAATGTCCCAATGGCATCTTTGATGGCAATACAATTTTTTTGATCAGCCTTAGCAAAGAGGACCAAATCATCCGCAAAGAATAGATGTGAGAATGCTATACACCCCGATGCAACTCTAACAGGGTCCCAAAGCTTAGCTTCACACTTCTCAGTAATTAAAGCTCCTAGAACTTCCATACACAAAATAAAAAGGTATGGGGATAAGGGGTCCCCTTGGTGAATTCCCTTAGAAGGATGAAAATAATCAAGACCCCCACTGTTAACTAGCACAGAAATGGAGGAAGTGGACACACAACTCATAATTAGAGAGGTCAGATGATTAGGAAAGTTGAACAACCTCAACGTATCTCGAATAAAGCTCCATTCGAGGCAATCATATTCCTTTTCTAAATTGATTTTTATAGCCATCAACCCTATCCTTCCTTTGAAGGGAAAAGACCAGTGAGGGCAGCAGGTGTCTTATACTGCCAACAATAATTTTTGTGACAAACTTGTAGACTGTATTGCAAGGACTAATAGGCTGGTAATTATTTAAAGACTCAAGACTTTTGCACTTAGGGATCAGCGTAATAAGATTTTTATTTAAATACTCCGACATAACCCTAGTGGAGAATATAGATTTTACCACTATTTTGACTAAATTCCCAACAATGAGCTAGAAACGTTGGAAGAATCCCGAATAAAGCCCTTCCGAACTAGGTGTCTTATAAGGCTTGAGGGCTTTAAGAGCATCAAATATCTCATCATCCATCACTGGAACTTCTAATATGCCTTTATCCCCATTACCCAATCTGCATTGCCAGCAAGGAGGTATCCAATCTTCAAAAGGCACACTAACTTGTGATGAGAAGAATAGGTCAATAAAACCCTGTCTTATGAATTCAGCAATTATAGAGTCTCCATTTAGCCAATTTCCCACTTGATCCTTAATGCAAGTAATCTTATTTCTTCTTCTATGGACAAGGGCCGACGTGAGGAAAAAAGCCGTGTTTCTATCTCTTTCAATAATCCAGGTGATACGCGACTTCATACTCCAAAATTCTTCTTCAAGGTGAAGGACCTCCAAATATTCAACCCTTAAACCCCTCTCCAGGTCAATTAGAGAGCTACTAGGCCTATCCACAAGCACAGACTGAACGCCCTTAAGCCTAGCACCAAGTCTTCATTTCCTGTGGAAGATGTTACCAAATTGATTCTTATTCCACTCCTTCACCTTAGCCGCAAAATTAGTCACCACAGTAGCCAAGCTATTAGAAGCACTCCAAGTCACCCTTACCACACTAGGAAATGAAGGATCAAACAATCAAATTGGTTGGAATCTAAATGGCTGAGAAAATTGCACTCCAGCTTCATGTTTCAACTTAAGAACAATGGTACTATGGCCCGAGTAAGCCCTCTCCAAGTAAGTCACACACGCTTCCAGATAGATGTTGTTCCACTTAGTATTCACAATCACTCTATCAATTCTCTCCTGAACCTATTGAGAGAGAGGGCAAAGGTTAGATCAGGTGAATCTTGGTCCAAAGAAGCCAAGATCAATCATTCTACAATTATTTAAGCACTCCTGAAACTTCATAGCTCTACTCAGATTCACTTGTCTACCCTATAAATTTATCTTCACCATCTAGTACTTCATTAAAATCACCAGCCATAACCCAAGGCATGAAGTGAAGACTAGCAACTGTGGTAAGATTTTCCCACAACAGCTTCCTTTCAGCAAATCTAGGGCTAGCATAGATAGCTAAGAGAAACCAGGAAGTACCCAGTGACAAATCCTTGACAATGGCATGAATTTCCTGTTCAATGGATGATAACTCAGACACTTTAACCTGGCCTAAATCCCAAAGAACCTACAAACCTACAGTCAAACCAATATTATTAGCATGGATGGCTCCATCAAACGGTAATCGATCAGTGATGTCCTTAGCCCTAGTGCCACTAACCTTGGTTTCAGTTATAATCATAATAGCAAGAGACAAAGTTTGAACTAAATCAATAACAGAATTATTAAAGGAGGGGTTAAGAGCACCCTGATAATTCCAACTAACAATGTTCATTTATAATAAAATAAATAGGTAGTAAATAAAATCAAGAAAGGTGTGAATCACTTCCCTCATCACAACACATTTCATTGTCATTGTGGCCATTCCTACTATCAGCCTGCATTTGGTCTTCATTGTCATTAGTAGAATGAGTAGCATTTTCTACATTGTTCTGCCTAGCTTCCGGTTTGGCTCTCAAAGCTAGATCAATTCTTTGCAATGAAGCCCTCAAGATGTTCATAGCAGTGTCTGGCTATACACCTGCCACTTCCCCACTTCGAGCTTGATCCTGATTTGTAATGTCTCGCAACGAACCTTTTGTTAGGGAAGACGTCAACTCTACCTCATCAAGATGAGTGGCGATATATCCGATTTCTGCTCCACTGGATTTGTTAGGATCCTTAGAGCCCCCCAGCAGTGAAAGCTTGAAATTCTAGCGATGTTTGATTGAAGGGTCTCCATTCCATCATCGACATCTTGGTGGACTTACTGCTAGTCTGAACAAAGCTTTGGAGTCTAGTCTCTATTTCAGAGAAGCTTATCAGACTGCCTCTAGCCCTAGCAAGAATCTGAGCTTTTTGCTTATTCTTCTACCCTCAATTATGACCTTTGCTTGGCGCATGGTGTTGTGTCCGTCTAGACTAATCCTCACCATTGAGTAGGGTAGTGCGATCTGCAAAAGGACCCCTAGTAGCTAGATGGGTCACATGATTTCGATTCCCATCACTTTTCTCAACCTCCGAATGAACAAATTTTGGACGGGTTGGGCTCATTGTCTGATCAGGGCGAGATTTTGATGGGCCTTGATGTCCATAAGAGGAAGAAGGAACCATTCTATTCCTTCTCTATTGTTCCTTTTCTTCTCCCTTTTATCTGTGTTTGAGAGGCTTCCATCATCAAGTTGTGTTCATGGTTGAAGAAGAGGAAGCACCCATTGCTGTTGATGTCAAAATTGCGAGAAAATCGCTCCTACCGTTGCAAGACCCGTGGTATTGCTCTTCTCCCTTGTTTCCCATTGTTCCGATTAACATCGGTGCATCTAACGCTCCTTCTCAATGGAATATAAAGGGTGAAGCCCCCAATCCCAAAACTGCATGGGTACCTACAACATTTGGGGTTATGGATTTGTGCCTCCAGCGGAAGGAGCTTTTGCCTTCACCAGTGCAATTTTGTTGTCCCAGCGAATTAATCAATGGTTGGTCTGATTGGCTTGATAAGGAAATTGAGAATGATGGATTTTGTCAGGCTCTTCGCAATGCCAACATTTTTGAAGCGGTACTAATGTCTCGAGGGTGGCATGTATTCAGGGACATTATTGCATTGCAGTATTTGATTCGCCGCTAGAGCTCGAAAACCCACACTTTCTTTTTCTCCTCAGGGGAAACCATTGTCACCCTTGAAGATGTAGAGAGATTATTCTTACTGCCAAGAATGGGGAGGTTGAATCCAATGGATTTGGAGTTGGATAGCAAAGATGCTAAAATCAAAGAGAGACTTTATAAGGCATTTAGGGGTCATGTGGCATCACCTACAGGTCAAAGGGCCAGCTTTTCTTCATGGATTCCTGCATTTAATAAGCTTGGTAGTCGTGCGATTGGGAGGGCTGCATTCTTAGCAATGTGGTTGAGTAAATGCATCTTTAGCTATGACCCCGCTCAGTTCATCAAACCCTTCACTTTTTTTCTTGCCATAAAGCTTTCCCAAGGTATGTCCTTACCGTTAGGTGCTTTATTTTTAGGCTGCCTTTACTCAGAATTAGACCAACTTTATTAGAATGAACTAGCTGGTTCTTTGTACCACATTGTTGATTCTGGGGTAAACATAGTGATGTTGCAAGCTTTTGCTTGGAAGTGTTCAAGAAGTTACCTTAATGTAGGAAAAAGCGTAAGTGACATTTGTGACACTAAGAGGGTGATTTTGATTGGAATTCTTGATGGTGAAGACAGATTTTTTGGGTTTGAGCATGGCTTTCCTTTATTGATGAAGTAGATGGCTTTAAAGGTATGGGGTTTGCTGGCAATTGATTCGTTAGATACTGCCTCTGATTTTATTTGGAGGCCTTATGCTTATCATGCCAACGGGTTCTTTTCTCCTTCCCCATTTTCGTGTGCTAGGCTTGATTCTCAAATGTTTAACTTAAAGGATGGCAGCAAGGTTTTGAATTTTCTGCTCATTACTTCCCCATTGTCGATCCCTTGCCTCAATAGTTCAGGTTTTAGCCTCGTGAAATACAATCCTCATAGAGTGTCACACCAATTCGAGCTCGACCAAGATGTGCCTATAATTAATGATATGGAGTATGATATTTGAGAGGCAATGAGGCCTTTACTTCATGGTTCGGCCATGGAATATTGGTGTGAGAGGGAGGTAGATGTGTTGATCCCATGTAGGTGAAGGGAAGGTCATGTTACCCAGAATATGTGTACCTACTGGCAGAAAGTAATGAACACCTTTGTTGACTTTTTTACTAGCCGAGAGAACAAAAGGGTGACGATTGGCCGTCCAAGGAATGATATTCCTCCTAATCGGTGCTTGGTATTTGAGTTGTTTGTTCATGGGCAGCTAAGTAGAAAATAAGTTTCGCCAAATGGCATACTGACCTTGATGTTTGGGTCGTCTATGGCAAAGACTTCCAGAAGAGTGGAGCAAGTAGAATAAGATAGTGGAAGCCCCTGAACCCGAAATAGAGGAGTGTAAGACACCAATTAAAAAGGCTCAAAATGAAACTCCTCTGGCTGGAAATGTTTCTAGAAGGACAAGGTCTAAGATAGAGCATGTTGTTGGTAGTAGTAAGAAAGATAAATCCAAGTCTCCGATGATTGTGCTGGATGATTATGCAGTTAGGGATACAAGTCTTGCCTTCTCCAGCAGTAGAGGCTGTCGGGCCTCCATTAGTGTCGACTATCGAGATTGTTCCTTTCTTGAGCCTAGATTTTAAGGCAAGGACATATTGGAGAAAAACCACTACTCATAGGGTGAAAGCTGTTAAACCTAATGTTGAGAGCTCCTCGGGAGAGGTAAATTCTTAACCTTCAAACTCCTCTTCTTCTCTTCCCTTTTTTTTTTTTTTTTTTTTTTTTTTAAATTTTATTATCATTGTTATTATTATTATTATTATATAGGCGAAAAGCACATTTTAGTCCCTACATTTTTAGGCGATTTCCATTTTAGTTCCTACATTTTATTTTTACCGCTTTTAGTCCCTATCTTGAAAAACGGTTCTTATTTGGTCCCTACCATTACATCACAAACAGATATTGCTGACGTGGCAAACGGCAGAATTAAAAAATATTAAAAATATTTTATTTTATTTTAAAATAAAATAAAATTTTAGTTATCAATAATTTTAAAATAAAAATATTAAAAAAATTTGTTAAAAATAATTGTTATTCATGTTCTTCCCCCCAAGAACATGGTTGCCCAGAAAATATTTCTTCTCTTTTATTTTATTTTCTCGGCATCCAAACAAGCAAAAACATATGCAAAACTCATTTCCCTTCACGCTCCGCCACCGATGCCTTGGTCTTCTTCTGCATAGTGATCAACACATTGTGCCAAGTGTTCACCCTCGACCTCTCTTTCCCAACAACTCCCACATTCATTTCCACCAAAAAAAGAAACCCAGATCAGAAGAACACAAAATGCAAACGAAAAAAAATGAAAAAATAAAATACTAAACAGGGAGAATGAATAACTAAGAACGAGTGAAAATTCAAGGAATTTCTATTCCAAGATTTGTATATGTTCTTCCACAAAAATCAAACACAAAGACCTTTAAAGATTCTTTCACTCAGACGAAAACCAATTCTTTCACAAACCACATCCATGTGTGTCTCAAGGTTAGATGAAAACCAATTATTTCACAAAGATTTCAACAATTACTCAGCCAATTTTTCACTATCTCACTACAAACACAAAGGACCTTCAAAGATTCAAAACACAAATAGCAACAAAGCAAACCCAACAAAGTAAACCGAGGTGTCTTGGGTTTGGCTTTGGTGTCGTGGTGCCTGTCGTGGATGGTGGTGGTGCTCGTGGGGTTTGGCTTTGGTTGAACTAGAGATTTGAGGGAGATCTAGGGATAGATCAAAGCGAGAGAAAGAAAACAGAGAGAGAAGCGAGATCTGGGAATGTTCAAATGAAGGAGAGAGAGGGTGGTGGGGTTTGGTAGTGAGAAATGAGGGAAGCACCACCTGGATAGGCGATGGTGTTGAGTGGCGGTGATCAAGGAAGAGAGATCTGGGCGGAGAAAACAGAGAAAGATAGAGGGAGGCCTTGCCAATTTGTGGGTATCGGAGCTTTTGAGAGAGTGAGATTGAGAGATGATGATAAGGATGAAGAGGAGTGATGGGTTAGCAAAAAATGGCAGTCTCCTATTCGTCCAGAGGGGTCGTCCAATGATACGCGGTTTGCCTAGCGACTCTGCTTCTCTTATTCGTCCAGAACTCTCTTCCTTGTAGGGTCAACGAATGGTGCAGGCTCCGTTATCTACGGAAGGTCGTCCACGGATGAATCACTTGGACGACCAACGAATAGCGTCATAAAAGGTCGTCCATAGGAATTGCACATGGACGACCACGTGAACTTAGCAAATTCTGGAGTGGTTAAATCAGCCCGTGTTCGTCGCCGCCTATTTCTCCCAAGTGTGTAACTTCCAGCAGCGGTTATGATTTTTATAGCCGTTGAAGAAGTTACATCCGGATTCCACAAATCTGGAGGAAGTTATTGGACCAATAACCGCCCCAGAGTATCCTATATAAGGACCGGTCCGAATTATGTGAAGGTATGAGATTCTGAGTTTTTTACTTACAGTACGGTTAGAACTTCATACGAGAGAAGACACTAACTTCACCATCGGAGGACATTTGGCCGGTCCATCCCGGTCATCCTTTGATTCTTTTCTTCTTTTACAGGCCTCTGTAAGCACCGCAGCCCACCGAAGCCGAAGTGTTCAACCAGACTGATTTTACTCACCATCAGTTTGGCGCCGTCTGTGGGGAACGATCGTAAACTGGTTTGCGATTTGGCTCTCTGAGAAAAAGGTTGAATGGTTCGGACTAGGTCGAGGGCTACAAGCCCAGGCCATCAGGGAAGCAGAGATGCTTCAAGTAACCCCCATCGCGATCGCCAGTCAGCGCCTGTCATGCAGTCGCCTTCCATCCAACACATGCAATCTATGGCGGCCGCGATGGCAGAGTTAACTCGCCAAAATCAAGAATTGACTAGGGAGATGGAGTGGCAGCGCCGTGAAGGACAGGCTGAAAGACAGTCCCAAAGTCAAGAAGTTAGAGGAAATGTTGAGCCTGAGGCTCAGTCAAGAGGCACCGCGTCACGAAGGGTGCCACATTTGGAGAAGGAAATGGATCAAATGAGAAAGGTTATGGACGAGATGAGGGAAAATATGAGAAGAGCGAATCCCGTTGAGGACTTGGTTCACCGGACAGATTCCCCTTTCACGGCTTCCATCAATGGGCATCCCTTGCCACCGAAGTTCAAAATGCCTTCCCTGGATTCATATGATGGAGCACGTGATCCTTTTGACCACATTGCTACTTTCAAGACCACAATGCATCTTCAAGGGGTTCCAGACGAGATTATGTGCAGAGCCTTCCCTACCACCCTGAAGGGACCAGCGCGAGTATGGTTCAGCAAAATACCCCCAAATTCTGTAAGTTCTTTCGAGGACTTAAGCAAATTATTTGTCAATAATTTCATTGGGGGACACAGACACAAACGTTCCTCGTCCAGTTTGCTGACTATAGAACAAGGAGAGAATGAGAGCCTGCGTTCCTTCATCACCCGTTTCAATAGGGAAGCCCTGACAGTAGACGAGGTGGACGACAAGCTCCTTTTGGCAGCCTTCCACAACGGGGTTAATTCAGACTTATTCATTCACAAGTTGTATGAAAAAGAACCCCAATCCATGGCTGAACTCGTCCATTCAGCCCAAAACTTTATGAACGCGGAAGACGCCATCATAGCTAAGAAAAGGAAGAGGGCTGAGAGAACGGAGGGCAACCCCCCGCGTCATCCTGACCAAGGGCCTCGTCCAAGGAAGGGACGAACGGAAGACAAGAAAGATCGAGATAGGGATAACAGGAAGGCAGGCCCATCAGCAAGGAATCAAAATTACACACCCTTGAATGTCCCACTTGATCAAGTGCTTATGCAAATCAAGGATGATCCTTCCTTGAAGTGGTCGGAGAAGATGAAGGGAGATCCTAACAAGCGCAATAAGAATAAATATTGTCGCTTCCACAGGGATCATGGGCATGACACGGACGAGTGTTATGACCTGAAGCAGCAGATCGAGAATCTCATTAGACAAGGAAAGTTGAGGCATTTCGTTGGAAGGGATCATAAAGATGAAAAACTGAAAGCGAAGATGGAAGAGTCATCGCGGCCCCCACTAGGAGAAATAAGGGTTATTGTTGGAGGGACTTCTGAAAGACAATCCTCTAGATCAAAGAAGACGTATCTTAAAGTGGTGCAAAATGTCCAACTCTCTGGACGATCATCGAGGACGAGGGGGGCGGACGAGCCAACCATTTCTTTCACAGATGAAGAAGCTGAAAGAATTCATCATCCACATGACGATGCAATTGGCATTACCCTACTGATAGCAGACTACAGAACTAGGAGGGTGTTGGTGGATAATGGAAGTTCAGCAGATATATTATATTATCCTGCCTTCCAGCAGATGAAGCTTGGACGAGATAAGCTTCGTCCAGCAGGCTCACCACTGATAGGATTCGGAGGAATGAAAGTGCAGCCCGTAGGTACTATTACCTTGCCTGTAGTGGTAGGGTCATACCCTCAGCAGATAACCAGGGAAGTAAATTTCCTCGTGGTGGATTGTTCGTCCTCATATAATGCTATTATTGGAAGACCAACTTTGAACAGTTGGAAGGCAGTAACTTCCACCTACCATCTATCAGTTAAATTCCCTACGGAATGCAGAATTGGACAAGCACAAGGAGATCAATTGGCAGCCAGGGAGTGTTACCTAGCCATGTTGGCTATGGATGAGCAGATGTATACTATGAATATAGAAGAAAGGAAACTTGTTGCAGAACCAACTGAAGTATTGGAAGATGTTTTGTTACAAGAGAATGACCCGGAGAAATTCACTAGAATTGGAACAAGTATGAAGGAGAAGGCGAAAGAAGACCTCGTCCGGTTTCTGAAGAAGAATGCTGATGTTTTTGCATGGAGCCATGACGACATGCCTGGCATTGATCCAGATGTAATTACTCATCGACTGAATGTGTCCCCCTCTTTTAGACCCATTCGTCAAAAGAAGAGGGTATTTGCCCCTGAACGAGAGAAGGCTATCAAGGAAGAGGTTCAAAAGCTGACCACGGCACAGTTCATCCGGGAAGTCTACTACCCGGATTGGTTGGCAAATGTAGTGATGGTAAAAAAAGCAAATGGCAAGTGGAGGATGTGTGTTGACTTCACTGACTTAAATAAGGCCTGTCCTAAGGATAGTTATCCCTTGCCTCGTATAGATCAATTGGTTGATTCTACTGCTGGCCATCAACTGTTGAGCTTCATGGATGCCTTCTCAGGATATAATGAGATAAAGATGGACGAGGCAGATCAAGAAAAGACATCTTTTATTACTAGTCAGGGTTTATTTTGCTACAAGGTGATGCCTTTCGGTCTGAAGAACGCAGGGGCGACTTATCAAAGACTGGTGAATCACATGTTTCATCCACAGATAGGGCGGAATGTAGAGGTGTACGTGGATGACATGCTTGTGAAGAGCTTAGACGAAGGAAGCCACTTGGACGATCTTCAGGAAGCTTTTGAAACACTCAGGCGATACAAGATGAAGTTGAACCCAAGTAAATGTGCCTTCGGAGTATCTTCAGGAAAGTTTTTAGGATTCATGGTCTCAGAGAGAGGAATTGAAGCAAATCCAGACAAGATCCAAGCCATATTGGACATGGAGCCACCGAAGAACATCAAGGAAGTCCAATCCCTAACAGGACGAGTTGCAGCACTAAACAGGTTCGTCTCAAGAGCCACTGATAAGTGTTTGCCCTTCTTTAAGATTCTCAGGAAAGCATTTGAGTGGACGGACGAATGTCAAAAAGCCTTCCAGGACCTAAAGCATTATCTCGCCACGGCCCCTTTGCTAAGCCCGTCCGTTCCAGAAGAAGAGCTATATTTATACTTAGCAGTGTCTCCACACGCCGTGAGTTCAGCGTTGGTCAGGGAGGAAGAAAAGGTACAGAAGCCTGTGTATTACACTAGCCGGGCACTGAAAGGAGCAGAAGGAAGGTATCCACTGATAGAGAAGTTAGCCTTCGCGCTAATAACAGCTTCTAGGAAGTTAAGACATTATTTCCAAGGTCATGTCATCATTGTCATGACGGATCATCCACTCAAGAAGGCAATGGGTAAACTTGAAGCTGCAGGACGACTAATTCAATGGGCAATTGAGCTCGGTGAGTTCGATATTCGGTACCAACCGAGGAATGCGATAAAAGCTCAAGCCCTAGCAGATTTCATCGCAGAATTTACTCCGAGTTATGAGGACTTGGGTGATAAAGAAGGCAATAGAAGATGGGTCGTCCATGTAGATGGATCATCTACGTTGTATGCAGGAGGTATAGGAATGGTTTTACAATCACCAGAAGGAGATAAGTTGAATCACAAGGTTCGCTTGCAGTATCAAACAACTAACAATGAAGCAGAGTATGAAGCCCTTCTTAAGGGGTTGGAGTTAGCTAAATCTGTAGAGGCAGACTCTGTACTTGTCCTGGGAGATTCACAATTGGTTATAGGCCAAGTAAATGGAACATGTGAAGCCAAGGAAGATAGAATGAAGAGGTATCTGAAGAAGGTGTTACGCCTTATGAAGAAATTCAGAGAAGCTAATTTCGTGCAGATCCCGAGGGAAGAGAACATGGAAGCAGACACTCTAGCGAAGGAAGCCTCCGCCAATGAAGCAATGGACAAATTAGATGAAATACAGTACATGCCGAGCATAGACCTTCCAGAAATGTTGCAAATAGAAGGTGAAGAGAATTGGATGACCCCAATAGTCTCATACCTAAAGGATGGAAGGCTTCCAGAAGGGAAGGATGAAGCTAGGAAGCTAAGAGTTAAATCAGCCAGATACATCCTTATAGACGAGATCTTATACAAAAGAGGTTTTTCACAACCATATCTGAGGTGCTTGGCTCCAGACGAAGCGAACTACGTACTGAGGGAGGTTCATGAAGGAGCATGTGGAAATCACTCAAGAGCCAGATCACTCGTCCACAAGGCCATCCGTGCAGGGTACTACTGGCCAACCATCCAAGCTGATGCTAAGGCATATGTAAAGGTATGTGATCAATGTCAACGATTCAGCAATATTCCTAGACTTCCTTCAGAATACCTCACCCCAATGATGGCCCCTTGGCCTTTTGCACAGTGGGGTTTGGATATTTTAGGCCCCTTCCCAACTGGAACCAGACAGATGAAGTTTTTGGTAGTGGGAATAGACTACTTCACTAAATGGGTGGAAGCTGAGCCCTTAGTGAAAATTACACAACAAAATGTCAAAAATTTCGTCTGGAAGGACATTGTATGCAAATTTGGTGTGCCAAGAGTGCTCGTATCTGACAATGGACGACAGTTTGACAACACCCCCTTCAGAGAATTTTGTGAACAGCTGGGAATTAAAAATCACTATTCCTCACCCTCCCACCCACAAGCTAACGGGCAAGCAGAAGTAGCAAACCGATCCCTGTTGAAAATCATCAAGACTCGGCTTGAAGGGGCAAAGGGAGTATGGCCGGATGAATTACCAGGTGTTTTGTGGGCTTACAGGACGACAGCGAGGACTCCCACAGGAGAGACTCCTTTCAAATTGGCTTATGGGAGCGAAGCGGTCATACCCGCAGAAGTGCATATGGCTAGCCATAGAGTGCTGAAATATCAGGATAAGGAAAACGTAGAACAGCTTCGTCTTAACCTTGATCTCATAGACGAGGTAAGAATAGACGCGGAGCAAAGAACAACAAGGTACAAGAATCTCATGGCGAAGCGGCATGATGCTATGGTGAAACCCAGGCGCTTCAGTGTTGGGGATCTCGTCCTTAAAAGGGTCTCTTTGGCCACCAAAAACCCAGCTCATGGGAAGTTAGGACCAAACTGGGAAGGACCTTACAGAGTTATCAACTCTAAGAGACAAGGATCCTACTATTTAGAAGCCCTGGATGGACGGAGGTTAGAGCACCCGTGGAATGTTGAACACCTAAGGAGGTACTATCAATGAAAGGTGATCACGGACGAGTCTTGACATGGACGAGACCTTTGGAAGTTTAAAGTGACGCTTAATATTATCTTCCAGTGTTTGTTTATTACTATTGTGTTTCTAAGTGTATAAGTATTTTATGCTGCTCATGGACGAATTTGTGTTTATTATGTGTTTTTAATTCCCTAAAAAGCACAAGCTCTTAAGCATGTGCCATAATTGTGGACGAATGATTACATAGTATGGATTTCTGAATATACAGTGTTTTATGTATGGTTGTATGGGAATCCTTTATTTTCTATGATTCAAAATGGTCCACGGAAGGCGAAAAGCCAAAGACGAGTAAAATCCTTGGACGCAAGGAAGTATCGTCTAAAAAGCTTCCAAGGAAGTAGTCTAGAAGCTTTCCTTGAAACAAGGATAAAGCAATAAAAATGAAGATATGTCCGTCTAAGTTTTAGGCAGGACGAACTCAAAGTATAATCGTCTAATCCATCGTCTACACCATGGACGAACAATGTGCGTGTTAAAGCACCACAAGCCCAAAGACGAATTTAACCAACATAACAATCCAGCCCATGGACGAGAATTAGTTGGAAAAAATTTATTGTTAAGGACGAACAAATAATCGTCCTAAATCTGGACAACGAATCTAAATCTGGGAAAAGGACATTGATCATTACTCGAACATTTCATAATGTTATGCGCAAAGGAAACTCGTCCATATGTTCAAGACGAGATGAACAAGGAAAATCATACATCAACCAAAACTGGTATGGACGAAGAAATTGAAATTTCGTTCACAAAACTTAAAAAAAATTCAAGCACAAGAAACAGTGAAAGAAGCATTCATATATTCATAAAATTCAGGGTAGACGACTACCGTCCAAAAACCCTTACAATACTTGTTCATAAAAGCTCGTCCATATACTTGGACGAGGAAATTGTACTTGAATAAATTTAAAAAAAAAAAAAAAAAAAAAACAAACAAAGAAAAAATAAAAAGCCCAAAACAGTAGGCACCTCCAAATAAAATGAAAATACAAACTTTTAACAAAACATAAAAGTCACTTAGGTTCACTGCTGGGAGCGTTCTTCGGATCGTCCTTGGATACCTCGTCATTGGCGTCGTCCTCCATATTGACGTCCTCAGAGCCTGTCATAAGCAGGGAACTTTCTGTAGCGAGGGGGATCTTAAACGCGTCAAAGTTCAAGTCAGGGAACGCGTCCTTAGCATCAGCACGGAAGTCTTCATACCCAGCAGCATAATGACTGTCTAGACGATTCTTATATTCGTCAGACTTCTTGAAGGCTGAAATGGCTTCTTCACGTGCCTTCTCCAAGGACGAAGTGAAACCTGAAACTTGTCCCTCCAGGTATACAATACGTGTATCCTTCTCAATGACGTCTGCTCTAAGTTCCTCCGCCTCGTCCTTCAGTCTCGTCTCAATTCCCAGTAGACGGTTAATTTCCTCGGTTAGCCTTATCACTTCTCCCTTCTTCGACAAAACTTCGTTAGTTACCTCCTTAACCTTCTCTCTTGCCGTCTTGGTCTCCTCAGCAAGTTCCTTGGCTTGGCACGTCGCTGTATAAAACTTTGACATAGCCTGTTCATGGATGAAGAAGAGTTGGGCAAAGAGGAGAAGAAGGAAAGAAGTGCATAAGGACGAGTTAAAGTCTTACCCTGAAAAGATCATGGATGCCAGAGCGTTCAAAGTCCTTCACTGACATGTTGTAACATTCGTTAACTTCATTGTCTGTGACGATTCCTTTGAACGTCCTCCATGCATAACCTTCGTCCAGCACCAGGTTGGAAGGACGATTTGATTCTTCTGGCAGATGAGGCTTACGCGAAGTCTTGGTTGGAGGAGGGGGAGGATCACTTGGAGTAGGATGAACTATCTGGACGGGCTCCACGTTGACAGGAGGCTCGTCCAGATTCACCGTCGAAGGGGGGAATTTGGGGACCTTGGGAAGAGAAGTCTGAGTGGTCTTAGGTTTTTTATGGCCTCGACGACTGGGAAGGTTCTCCAGGTCCACAGCACTCGAAATTTTTGACTTCCTCTTCCCAGCCTGGACGGAGCTCTTCTGGACGACAGGAGGAACGCCCTCGTCCCCACTAGTTACTGTTTTGTCTTTATTCTCTCTCATGGTCATTATTCCTATGACGAGGACAATCAGTTAAAAAAAAAAAGAAGAGAATAAAAACAAGTACTGTGGAGCAGAAGGTACTTACTTCGTCTAGTGGTCTCCTCGTGACTTAAGTTTTCAGGGGTAGGTTCTGGGCCTAGTCCCCACGTAGCCAAACTACTGAAAGTGACTAAGTCGTGGAAAGTCCTTCTAGGGAAGGCACGTACTTGGTCAATACGATCTAAATAAAGCCTATCTAAACGTGGACGAGTAACAGCTGCACCAATAAAATAAAAAAATGGTTAGACGATTAACAGTTGGAAAAAGTGTGAGAAAATGGAGTAACATGGAAAGAAAACATACCCTCAGGACGAAGACGACCTATGGGGCTGGTAAAAGGAGGGAAGGGGGCATTACTAACTTCTGTTGGGTCCCCAGCCCAGTTTCCAGAAATGATAAAAAATTCTTGTTTCCAGAGCCTATCAAACGAGCTATACGGCCCTTTATTAAACTATACTGAGAGCCTCTGGACGAGAACTGGTAAAAATCAGCTGATTGCTTTATTTCTGAGGGCTTATAACAGTAGAGGAATTCGTCCACTGTTATAGGACGATCCCCTTCCAGTGCCTCACGCCATAACACTTGCATGGCAACTACTGTCCTCCAACCGTTGGGATTAAGCTGGTTAGGACCAATACCTAGCCTATGAAGGAGACCTCTACAAAATGAATTTAGGGGAAACCTAAGACCAGCTAAGAGATAAGACGAGTATACCCCCAGACCCGAGGAAGGTGAACAACACCATTCTCCTTCCCTGGGTAGACGAGGTCCAAATTCAATAGGAATTTGGTATCTATCTATTAATGTTCTTAACTTAGGAACGTCTAAGATGGACACTACCTCAGGTGCACAGCTATATATAATACTTTCCTCTTCCTCCTCCTCGTCCTGAGAAGGACTGGGTGGCGCTCTGGACGAGCTAGCCCCAGTTCCAGAGGCCATCCTGCGTTGCATTTCCTGAAACTCTTCTAAGGAAATGCCAGGAACCCCGGACGAATACTGCTCGTCCGAGGAACTGCTACTAAAGCTAGTGCTACCCTCACCACTCTCGTAACTTCCAGACAAGACGTCCTGATATTCGTCTATCTCTCTCTCCATGCTACTAGACGAAGACATAACTAAAATGAAGATCAAAATGAAAACCTAAAGGAAGAGGGAGTACCTGAGAACTAAGACGAATGCTAGACGACAGTCTCGGACGAGATAGCAGAAGGAAGTTTTTGAGAAAGGTGTGGGGGCAGGAAAGAGAATATACCTATTTATAGGACCCAGAGGTAGGGTCAGCGAAGCGTCACCATCCACTAAGAAAACGACACGTGGCAATCGCATTGAAAAATGTAATCGAATTAATTCTTCAACAAGTTAAATCGTGACACGTGGCTATATCAAAGGGATAAAATCCCAATAATATCCTTGGACGACACCCTAGACAAGGGGGCAACTGATGGGTTAGCAAAAAATGGCAGTCTCCTATTCGTCCAGAGGGGTCGTCCAATGATACGCGGTTTGCCTAGCGACTCTACTTCTCTTATTCGTCCAGAACTCTCTTCCTTGTAGGGTCAACGAATGGTGCAGGCTCCGTTATCTACGGAAGGTCGTCCACGGATGAATCACTTGGACGACCAACGAATAGCGTCATAAAAGGTCGTCCATAGGAATTGCACATGGACGACCACGTGAACTTAGCAAATTCTGGAGTGGTTAAATCAGCCCGTGTTCGTCGCCGCCTATTTCTCCCAAGTGTGTAACTTCCAGCAGCGGTTATGATTTTTATAGCCGTTGAAGAAGTTACATCCGGATTCCACAAATCTGGGGGAAGTTATTGGACCAATAACCGCCCCAGAGTATCCTATATAAGGACCGGTCCGAATTATGTGAAGGTATGAGATTCTGAGTTTTTTACTTACAGTACGGTTAGAACTTCATACGAGAAAAGACACTAACTTCACCATCGGAGGACATTTGGCCGGTCCATCCCGGTCATCCTTTGATTCTTTTCTTCTTTTACAGGCCTCTGCAAGCACCGCAGCCCACCGAAGCCGAAGTGTTCAACCAGACTGATTTTACTCACCATCAAGGAGGATGGGGAGGTGAAGGATGAAGATGATGATAAGCAGAAAAATTTCTTTTTCTAGGCAACCATGTTCTTAGGGAAGAAGAATAATTATTTTTAATTAAAATTTTTAAATATTTTTATTTTAAAATTATTGATAACTAAAATTTTATTTTATTTTGAAATAAAATAAAATATTTTTAATATTTTTTAATTCTGCCGTTTTCCACATCAGCAATATCTGTTTATGATGTAACGGCAGGGACCAAATGGGAACCGTTTTTCAGGATAGGGACTAAAAGCGGTAAAAATAAAATGTAGGGACTAAAATGGAAATCGCCTAAAAATGTAGGGACTAAAATGTGCTTTTCGCCTATTATATATTATTCTTATACTGAGATTTTTTTTTTTTTTTTTTTTTGCTGTCAGCTGCCCCATCAGTCTAGTGACAGTGAGAGAACCCAATCTGAAGATCGTGAAGGTGACTTTATGGACACCACCACGGGTTCCGATAACCTTCTGCTACTCGCCTCCTTATCATCCTATGTTTCTACTGTTGTTGATGGCATTTCTATCACAGGTAATGTTGCTGATTCCTCAATGGTACACACGAAAACTGTGGAAGTTGGTGAGATTATGGTTGTTATCGACCCTTTGCCGGCACCTAGTGGTGTTATCGATGCTAGTGTAGTTGAAAGAGATACCGATGTACCTCCGTTGGTCCTTGAGGAAAGTTACTAAAGGTGGTGCAACTAGAGGGGGTGTCACTGACCCCTTGCTGCCACTTGAAGGAGTTACTTGTGGTGGTGCAGCTGGAGAAAGCATTATAAGTGAACCTACCATGCCCACATCTGACCTTGATCCTCCCAAGAGAAAAAAAACTACAGGTACAACTTCTGCTGCCCATGCTTCAATAATATCTAAAGATTTATGTTTGGCTAGCCTTATAAAGAAAAACTTCCCTTTTGTTTCTTTGACATATAAATTAACTCCGCCAATCTTGTTTGACAGTTGTTGAAGGAAAGCCATCAAGTGCTGCGTTTCATGGGGGTTAATGTTCAAGATTTCATGGAGATGTTCAATTAAGAAAGGGAGAATGAAAAATCTGCCGAGGACTTCTATACACTTTCGGGAACCATAGTGAAATTTTAGCAATTTGATGTTCCCATTGAGGGTCTGCCATTGCTGGAGAAAATATTGTCCAAGCATCTAGATTTTATGTCTAGGTGCACATATGGTAATGTAGTGAGGAAGGAGATGTTCCAATCCTTTGTTGCAGTTTTGCTTGATATAGAATGCAAACCCCTCAAGAGTTTTAACTTGCATAAAGTACTTGAGTGGAAGGATGTACTTAGTGAGTTACAATCCATGAAGTTTGATGTTGGGTTCATTCTTGATTGGCTCAAAACTACTGCTACCTCATGCATCATTCGTGATGGTGAGATGGAGTTGGCTGAGCTTGCAGTGAAGATTGCAGATTTAGATAAAGAAATTGTAGCTAAGTCAACAAAACTATCCATTTTGACAAGTCAAAAGAATTCCATCACGCTGTCCTTAACCACCAGCGGTGGCTCCTCCTCCATAGAAACCCTTGGTAGCTTATTGGATTAGGCTACGCTTGCTTTAGTTTACTTTTTTAGTGGGCAACTCTATTGGGATGTAATATGTATCTAATGTGTTACTACATGTTTTGAGACTCTCTAGTTATAAAGACTTCTTTCCTCTCTTTTTTTTGTAATAGGAGGAAAAAGCTCTTCCAATGGTAGGTGCTATTACTGTTCATGTATGCGAAATTGTTCAACTATAGAAAAACTTATTTAGTTGTGATGATTTGTTCAATTATAGGTGTTGTTGTCATTTGTGCAAAAGGTCATTCAATTGTAGGTACCAATATCACATGTGAAAGAAGGACTAGTTAATTATGGACATTGTTTTGCAAAAGGTTCGTGCCTAAAAGAAATTCTCTGCATAAAAGGGGTTGTCCATTGTCACTTTTTTATGTGTACACATGTTTTTCCTAACTGTTCATGTGAAGATATTGCACTGTTTATAGCAGAGGAAACCTCCAGCCGTAGCTGCTATGCCCCTTTTTTTTCCTGTAAGAATGATTTTTTTGAGCCAAAAGGGAAGGAAAAAAAAATGTTTTGTGATAAAATAGTGTTTATTCATCGACGTATATGTATACACAAGTATACTAACATCCGTATACGCATTATTACCCTTTTCTTTTAGCCATTCACGTGTAAATATTGTACTTTTCATGGCAAAGGACACCTCCAACTGTAGCTACTGTGTTCTTTTTTTTTTTTTTTTTTTTTTTTTTTTTTTTTTTTGCAAAAACCACTTTTGAGCCAAAGGCAAAGACAAAAATGTTTTGTGATTTTGAAAGAAAACAAATAGTACCCATTCTTCTATACGTGTATATAAACATACATATGTGCATTGTTATTTTTTTCTTTTTGACTGTTCATGTGTAAATATTGTACTGTTCATGGCAAAGGACACCTTCAGCCATAACTGTTGTGTTCTCTTTTTTTTCTTTTTTTTTTTCTTTTTTGGAGAAAAAAAAAAAACATTTTTTTTCTTTTTTGAAGGAAAGAAGATAGAGTGTTCACTTACATATACATACGTATATATATGTATGTATATTTATATACACACACACACACACACATATATATATATATATGTATGTATTTTCAAGAGAACAACTATGTTTTTTTAATTAAAAAGAAAAAAAGAAAAACTTAGTACTTTTCAAAAACATGCATGATTATGGCAAAGGCGGTGCTTACTTCTTTATTTAGTAGTAGTTGTGATCTTACAAAGGAGTGGCAAAAGACCACACAATTCAAGCATGATAGATTAAGTATAATACAACTTAAGCCATTTGCCATTAATAGGTTCCACGAGGACTTCACCATCCGTTGTAGCTAGACAGTAGTAACCACTATTGTTGGCTTCCCTTACAAGGTATGGACCCTTCCAACCTGGGGCAGATTAAGAGGGGGCAAAAAGGTTCCTTCTCACGTGATCTGCTACCTTCAAAACTATTTGCCCATTAACAAAAGTTCTAGCCTTCATGACCTTGTTATAGGCATTGGCCATCTGCTGTTGGTACCGCTGGATATGGCTAAGGGTCAAGTTCCTTGCTTCCTCTAAGGTTTCAAAGTCGGGAACCTTACATTCTACATAGGTGGATGCACTCATTTCAATTTCTTAACCATGAATCACCCTAAGTGTAGGAACTAATAGCTCCACCGGTGATATAGCCTCGATGCCATATACAAGAGAAAATGGAAAAAAACTAGTAGCAGTCTTTGTTGAACTTCGGTAGGCCCATAAGGTTTCCAACAAATGTTCACTCCATCCTCCCTCATATTCGTGGACCATCTTGCTGAGAATTCTCAACAATACTTGATTGGTTGCCTCCGTTTGGCCATTGCCTTGGGGATAGTAAGGAGTAAACCTTTTATGCTTGATGTGGCGATGGTCAAGTAGTTTACGAACATCTTTGTTGACAAAGGGAGTACCATTATTGCTGATGATCTTATGGGAAATGCCAAATCTACAAATTATGTGCTCACAAATGAAATTTGTAACTGTTGGATGTGTAGCTTTCTTCAACGAAATTGCCTTAACCCATTTTGTGAAGTACTCCATAGCTACTAATATCCAAATATAGCCATGGGATGGTGGATTGATTGGCCCTATTAAGTCTAGCCCCCAAGTGTGAAATGGCCATGGCGTTGTCATGTTTTGGAGACTAGTGGGGTAAGTATGGATCAAGCTCCCATGGACTTGACAAGCGTCACAAGTCTTCACATGCTTGGCCGTGTCTTGCTTTATGGTTGGCCTAAAATATCCAAGGTTAAGCAACTGTTGGAGAAGTCACTTCTTGCCTTGATGGTCCCCATAGTCACCCATTTGAACTTCTTACATGACAGATTGTGCTTTGGGGGTCCCCAAGCATCTTAAGGGCTCCCCATTGAACCCTTTTCCGAAAAGGACACCTCCTTCCACAAAGTAGCGAGTCGCCATCCTTTTTAAACGATATGCCTCATCCCAATTGTCAGGCAAAATGCCTTCTATGAGATATTCAAGAAATGGGATTCGCCAATCGTTGGAGGTAAACATAGAATATGATTCTTCATGGCTGGGGATGTGCTGACATTTTTCACACTGACTTTGGATGTTGGCAGCCTGTTTGTCCATGTCTAGCCAGTAATACCTTGACCATTGGAGACACCTATAGAGACTTACTGTACCATTGGAGCTACAGGATTTCTCATGGACTTCTCTTAGTCACTTGCTAGACTCACTCAGACTTAAGCACCTTGCCAAGACTCCTCCAAAAATTTTTTGTATAACTCCCTAACTACCAAAGTGTAATCCTTGAAACATTTCAATTGCTCTTTGCTAGATGGAGATAATAGTGCTTCTTTGATGGGTGACCGCCAATTTGTTTGGTTTAGTGGTTGACCGAAAATCTCCTCTTTCAATACCTGTATGACTGGAACAGGTTTCTTTATGATTGTAACTTTAGTGGTTGTACCTTCAAAACTAATCCTAGCCCCCAAAGTGGCTACAACATCAACAAAATGGTTGTCAAACCTTTGAGAGTGTTGGATATCAAAGTCTTCAAATGAATCTTCCAACATTTGGGCCAGTGCTCTATATGGTGCCAATGATGGTTCTTTAAGTGAAAACTCTCCCTTAGCTTGATAAATAACTAGGTTCGAATCTCCAATCACCCTAAGGCATTTGATTCCCATTTCACGTGCTACCGCCAAACATGTGAGGTATGCTTCATACTCAGCCATGTTGTTGGTACAAGAAAAGTCAAGTTTGAAATATATGGCTACTGCTTCCCCTGTTTCTTTGATTAGAACTACTCCAGCTCCTCCTTTAGCAACAGTGGAGGACCCATCAAATCTAAGAATCCACCTAGCTCCAGCTACTTCAACAATTGAAACCTCCAGTAAATCTCCAGGGACTTCATCAGTAACATCCAACTTTCTTCTCCTAGGAACCACGCTAGTAAGTCAACCATAGCTTGCCCTTTTACAGCTATAGGGGTGATATGGATGATTTCAAATTCAGACAATTGCAAGCGCCATTGTGCAAGCCTTTCGGAAAGAATGGGATGCCACAAGAGTGAGCACATAGGTAAGGCCTTCCCTTCTTCAGTAAGGGGGTGAAGGCAGTGGTAAAAGCGGCTAGATCGAGAATAAACCTCCGGATGTATAAAAGCTTACCAAGGAAGCTTTTAAGCTCCTTGACTGTAGTAGGGGGCTTCATGGTAGCTATAGCTTGTGCCTTACTAGGATCAACATCTATCCCTCATTGGTGAACAAGGAAACCCAAAAACTTTCCAGCAGAAACACCAAAAGCACATTTAAGGGGGCTTCATCTTTCAAAGACTCTCCTTAAGACATAAAAATGGTTTTCTCTTGCTTTTGACTTCACCACAATGTCATCCACATAGTCTTCAATTTCTCTGTGCATTATATCATGAAAGATTGCAGTCATGGCCCTTTGGTAAGTGGCACTGGTGTTCTTGAGGCCAAAGGGCATAACGGTATATTAGAAATTCCCAATGGGGATTCAGAAGGCAGTCTTGGCTGCATCCTTAGGTGACATCTTAATTTAGTTGTAGCCACTAAAGCCATCCATAAATGAGAACATAGCATGTCCGACAGCCAAGTCAATTAGCATGTCCATGTTTAGAAGTGGAAATTCATCTTTTAGGCATGCTTTATTGAGATTTCAAAAATCAACACAGCATCTTATTTGCCCATTCTTTTTTTTGATAGGCACTATGTTTGACAACCACTTCAAGTGCTCAATGGGCCTAATGAAACCAACTGCAAGGATTTTCTGCACTTCCTTGATGATTTGAGCTTCAATATTCAGATGGAAGGTTTGCATGGGCTGTATTACCAGCTTCACACCTAGTTCAACATTAAGAGCATATGCCACTAAATTGGGGTCCAAGCCAGGAATTTCATTGTATTTCCAAGTGAAGACATTAGCATATTCCTTTAAAAGTGCAATGAGTTGGGTTTTCTCAAGCTGTGATAGACTTGCATTAATTACGGTTGTTCGTGGAACATTAGGGTCATTACTAAGATCGAAAACTTCTAGCTCCATATTAGCTGGTAAGGACAAATTAGGTGTCGATAATAACTCTTCACACGATTCAGCAATGCTGTTAAAAGAATGCCCCGTTGGAGCTGCTGCTATTAAAAGAATGCTCCGCTGGAACTGCTGTTTCTTGAGTGCAACAGCAAGTGGGTGTTGTATTGGCTTTATTTAGTCCGGGGCCTTTCTTTTTTAGACAACTAGGCCCTACGTACCATCATAATCGGTAACCAAGACGCCCATCTGGTAGTTGGACTTGCACATACCTTAGTTGTGACCCACTGCTAGATGCTTTCTTACGCTCTCTCTTCTTTTTCTTTTGATTAAGGATCCCCTCCAGATCCACCTCAAGTTCTTCCTCAATAACCTCCCAATCAGGCGGAGGGGTCCTAATAGGCTTTGACGTGGCATCTTCCCCACACAGAGTGAATTCATCATAAAAATTTGCTTCAAAATAATGGGCCTTAGGCAATTCAAACGAAGTATGGTTGGCTGGGATGCATATGGGCTTGCTGTTTGTTAGGACATATGTGATTCACTTGTTCGGAACATATGTCACTATTTTATGTAGTTGGCTAATTCTTTAACAAAACGCACTTTACTTATATTTAGGTAGATCTAGGATATATTTAATACTTCAAGGAACAAGAGTTCAAGTTTAGTATTGAAGCCATGCAAATCTATCCAAGAAACAAGTGAAGAAGTGCTGATTTTTTAAGCTCGATAGCTGCTTGACACCTCTCGATAGCTTTACACCTCTCGATAGCTAGTGGATCGATCGAGCAATTTTCTATCCCCTCAATAGCTCCTCGATAGCTCTCGATAGCTTGCAACAGATAGGCTCGACACCTCCTTGATCGATCAAGAATTACTGAGCTTTACGAAATTCAGATTTCCAAATCTGATCTTCGGCCATTACTTATGTATTTGTGTAGGGTTTCTTTTCTCACAACCCTAGACCTATATAAGACTTATTTTAGAGGTCGTCACATAAGAGAATACAAGGAGAATGAATGCAAAAGGTGATCGATGCCTTATTGTCTCTAAAAGAAGCTATTGTGTCTTTGTGCCTTAGGGTTTTGTAACCAAGTGCTTCTTGATCTTTATTGTTGATGAAGTGAAGAACTTTGCAGCCAACAATCTTCTTCAAGTTAGTGTGTTAGTCACGAACTAGGAGCCATGCATCTTTGTTTAGTTACGTACTGGGATCTGTGCATCAAAAAGGGTGGCGTTCATATATTGAAGAGTTTAGAGGTTCTGAAGCAGTAGAAGGTTCCTACTGTAAGTTCATCTACGGAGATTGTAAAGTCTAGGGAAAAAGGTTTTGTACTAGACCTGAAACTTCTCTTTACTATAGTGGATTACTTTTCGGGAAGGTTTCCCCCCAAGTTGTTTACTGTGAAACTAATTTGTTTCATTAGTTTTCCTAAGTCATCATATCTTGTCTTATTTATTTTTCCGCTGCACATGATTTTGACATGATATTGATGTTTGTTTGTTTTAACAAGTTTTATTCATAATAAATCTAACTAACAACTTGGATTTAAAACTTGTTAATTCTATCAATTAGATTCTAAATTTTCCAACAAGTGGTATCGAAGTGGGTATATTTTGATTGGATTATTTTCCTAAGTGTGATCCTTGACCCCTGTTGTCATGAATCGTGGACAATCTCTTTTGATTTCTCCTTTATTTGATGAAACTAATTATACGTACAGGAAAGTTCGTATGAAAGTGTTTTTATAAGCTCTAGATGAACGGGTATGGCAAACTATTGAAGTTGGCTGGATTAAGCCTAAAGAAGCACTAGTGGATCGAGATGAAGAAACAATCAAAACGGAAAATTTCAACAGTAGGGCCTTGAATGCTTTGTTTTGTGGAGTGACCAATGACGAATTCAAGAAAATATCATCCACAAAAGTTGCCAAGGAAGCATGGATCATTCTTGTGACCAATTATGAAAGTACCAAGGCAGTAAAGATTGTGAAGCTTCAAAGACTCATTAGTAGTTTTGAAGAAATAAGGATGGAGGAGGATGAGACATTTAATGAGTTCTATGCTAAACTCAAGGATATTGTGAATTCTGCTTTCCACCTTGGAGAATTTATAGCAGAATCCAAAATTGTTAGAGAAATCCTCAGGTCCTTACCTGAAAGATTCCATGCCAAGATCACTGTCATTGAAGAAGTAAGGACATTGATCAAATTCCTTTGACTGAGCTTGTTGGGAACCTTCAAACCTATGAGATGGGATTAGGTTTAATGGGAAAATGTGGAAAGAGTAGAAACTTGGCTCTTAAGGGTATAGAGGAAGAGAATGAGGACTCTGAAGATGAAGATGAAAGTGAAGATAGGGATGAGGATCTAACCTTCATAATTGATGAGATTATCAAGCTTCTTCAATTTAGGAAAAAGGATAAAGGCAAACCTCCTAGGAAATCTAAATCCTTTAGGAAGGGTAAGAATGAGAAACCCCTCATCCAATGCCATAAGTGCAAAGGTTTTGGTCATATGAGGATAGAGTGCCCAAAGTATCTCACGAAGAAAAAAATCAAGAAGTCAAAAGATAAAGGGTTGGTTGCTACTTGGAGTGATACTGAGAATAACTCTTCTGATGAGTATATGGATGAATGTGGTTATTTTATGGTCTTTGCTACCTCAACCGATAAGGTGATTGTGGGGAGTGCTAGTGACAATGAGGATTCTTCTGATGATGAAGTACCCAAGAAGATGACCCTTCGGGAAGCTTATGATAAGCTATGCACTGAATTTATAAAATCTGAAAAGACTTCTCGTCTTTGTAGAAAAGAGTTTAATGAGATAAAAACTAAAAAAGCTAATCTGTTAGTCAAGCTAGATGAGGCAACAAGGTTAGTTGAGACTCTTATTGTGGAGAATAACTTATTAGAAGAAAAGGTCAAGAATCTTGAGGTTGAGCTTAGTCAAGCTAGAACTCAAATAGAGAGGATGTCTAGTACAAAACTTGATGAGGTATTGAATGCTCAAAAGTCTAGTTCTGATCAGACTAGCTTAGGATATGTTGTTTTCTCCGACCCCTCCTCTTCCACGGCTTCTGGATCAAAGACTGCCTTTGTGCTTCAATCTAAGAAAAGTGATAAAGGTATGAAACCTAAAACTGATTTGGCTAATTCTAAATCCTTTGTTAGACCTCATGTTTGTCACCATTGTGGTATTTCTGGACACATTCGTTCTAATTGGTTTAAGTTGTATTCTCAAAAGCAAGTGTCCAAACAGTCACAAGTTTCCTCTCAATGACCTACACCTTTGTTTGGAAAGTTATTAAAAAGTCTTGAGCTTTTTAACTCAATTTCAAGAGAATTTCAATTCTTCTATATCCTTTAGTAGACATACTAGGACACGTGTCTTTTCATCTTCAAGGCCAAAGACTTGTGTTGTATGGGTGAGAAATAAGTCTAAGACTTAATTGTCTTTTCTATTTGTCCTCTGCTTTAATTCTTTCTATCTAAAGTATGACTCTTTCTATTTGATTTCTTATCTGCTTTTGGAATCATGCTTTCATGCATCTGTACATTTCTATCATGCCTTCATGCATATGCATCTTTCTTTCCCTTTTCATGTTGTTTGTCTGTTTTTGTTTGATTGTTTAGTTTTTATTTTGTTTTGTTTTCAAAATAAAAATAAAAAGGAAAAATCAGAAAAATACAAAAACAGTGTGTTACATTGGTGCTTATGTACCTTGGATGGCCATTGAAACAAAGTTTTCTAAACTTTGTATCTTTTATAACTTAGATGAGCATCTCTATGCACAACTAAACAAGTGAGCTTTGTGGCTCTTATTTGTGATGAGTAAGATTAAGTTATCTCTTGTACTTAACACTCGTATTACTCTTTTTGACGGGAAGGACTAGAAAATCCTAAGAGAAAGGCATAAATAATCATCTCACCATTGTTGCCCGCCAATTATGAAATGACATTTGTATGTTTCAACATAGCAAAAGTGCAATGTCAATGACATTTGTGTGCTTCGAGGTAGCAAAATTGGAATATCAAAAGTTTAACATAATTGGGTATTTCTTTTCTATCTCTTATATATGCCCATGCATGATTTGATCAAAAGAAAAATATGCAAAGAAAAATAAAAAGCAAAAAGAATAAAAATGCTTTCAAATATGATTGCAAGCGTGTATTCTAGGCAATGTGGGAGTTATAGAATGTATCTCGAAAGTGATAGTCTCCATCAAACAGTTATGATTATGTGTGAGTTAAAGTAATTTTCTCACATCTCAAATTGTCATAACTAGTTGACACTTATGCAATCTTGCGATGTTTTTCACACACAACACACAATATTCTTTTCTTTGCTACTCTTGATACATGTGCAGGTACAATGTGATTTGGCCATCACAAGGTTTACATGTGTTCATGTATGCTCACTAAACTATTTTGACTTGTTTTTGAAATACAAAATTAGTTAGACTTGTTTAGTGTGTGTGTGTGTGTGTGTGTGTGTGTGTGTGTTTTGGGATCTATGTGCTTAACATTTTTCTTGTTGAGAGATTTTTTTTTCACATGTTTTGCATCTTTCTATTATCTTGTCATCCATAACATCTTATTTCATTACATTCATGCATTTATATGGATTTCTTATGCCCCCTTGACCATCCTTTATCATCTTTATGTTTCTCAAGTGAAGCTTTCTAGCTTCTTGTACCCTTTGTTGACCATAACAAAAAGGGGGAGAAATTGTGGAGAATATGTGGTTTCTTTTTAAGATTCTACATGTTAGGGGGAGAAATACATGTCCTTATAAAGGGGAGTTGTGTTTCATCTTGTTAGGGGGAGTGTTTACCTCCTTATTGTTGTAGGAGCTTCTTTTAGCTTCTTCTTCTTGTACACCGGTCTTGTGACCATGTTTATATACATTGTGCTTATCTTTGATATATATATATATATATATATGTGTGTGTGTGATGATGTATGTCTTCTTCACCTACCTCAACATGTGTTGTTTCTTTTCTATCTCCATACACATGTTTGTTATTAATTTTATGCAATCTATTATTTCTGTTTCACACTAAGATGCCTTGATAAGTTTTGTTTAAAGTGTTTCAGAAATACAGGTTGTCAAATTCTTCTTGCCATAAACTCTCTTCTTGCAAAGTTTTTCAAGAGTTTGTGTTAGAATAGATTTTATTATATTCAACAAGTGAGTATGAGTTGAGTGATTTATGACTTCTCTCATATGTTCATTTGTTTGTTGTGGTTTTGTCACGGATTTCCAAAAGAGGAGATTGTTAGGATATATGTGATTGACTTATTATGAATATATGTCACTATTTTATGTAATTGACTAATCCTTTGACAAAAAGTACTTTCCTTGTATTTTGGTAGATTTATGATGTATTTAATACTTCAAGAAACAAGAGTTCAAGTCTAGTATTGAAATTATGCAAATCTGTCCAAGAAACAAGTGAAGAAGTGCTGATTTTTTAAGCTCGATAGCTGCTTAACACCTCTCGACAGCTGCTCAACACCTCTCGACAGCTAGGCTATCTATCGAGCTCTTCAGTTGATTGTTATCGCAATCTCTACACCTCTCGATAGCTGGTAAATCGATCGAGCAATTTTCTATCCCCTCGATAGCTCTCAATAGCTCACAATAGATAGGCTCGACACCTCCTTGATCAATTGAGAATTACTGAGTTTTACGAAATTTAGATTTCCAGATCTGATTTTTGGCCCATGCTTATGTATTTGTGTAGGGTTTCTTTTCTCACAACCCTATACATATATAAGACTTATTTTAGAGGTCGTCACATAAGAGAATACAAGGAGAACGAATGCAAAAGGTGATCGATGCCTTATTCTCTCTAAAAGAAGCTATTGCGTCTTTATGCCTTAGGGTTTTATAATCAAGTGCTTCTTAATCTTCATTGTTGATGAAGTGAAGAATTTTGCAGCCAAAAATCTTCTTCAAGTTAGTGTATTAGTTATATACTGGGAGCCGTGCATCTTTGGTTAGTCACATACTAGGATCTGTGCATCAAAAAGGGTGGCGTTCATATATTAAAGAGTTCAAAGGTTCTGAAGCAATAGAAGGTTTCTGCTGTAAGTTCATTTACGGGGATTGTAGAGTCTAGGGACAAAGGTTTTGTACTAAATCTGAAACTTCTCTTTACTATAGTGGATTGCTTTTTGGGAAAGTTTTCCCCTAGGTTTTTTACTATGAAACTAGTTTGTTTCATTGGTTTTCCGAGGTTATCATATCTTGTCTTATTTATTTTTCTACTACACATGATATTGATGTTTTTTTTTTAAAAAAAAAAGTTTTATTCATAATAAATCTAATTAACAACTTGAATTTAAAACTTGTTAATTCTATCAATTGGGGTCTAAATTTTCCAACATCATTGAACCTCCCTTTAACACATTGGTGATATGTGGATGGAACCAACTTGTGTCTATGGAGTCAAGGCCGCCCAAGCAAGGTATGGTATGATACGACTAAATCGATCACATGAAACCTTGTAAGTGCCACAATAGGTCCCACTCTAAGGACAAGTTGTATGCTCCCTATGGTATACTCTTGCATCCCAGCAAAACCAGCCACTTTTATGGGAGTGCCAGTGACTTGATTAAGAGAGATTTCAGCTGCTTTGAGTGTACTAGTTGGGATGAGATTAAAGGATGCACTAGTATCAACTAATGCCCTCTGTATGTGGACATAATTAATTTGAGCAATGACATATAAGGGTCTACTATAATCAAGGTGCTGCACTTTTATGTCCTCGTTAGTAAAGGTGATGGCATTAGTAGTTTCTACGAAAGCTCTACTGGCATGAGCTTCAGCGATAAGGCAGTATGTACCGGAGTCAGAGGCAATTAATACTAGTGCTTTAGTTGCCACCTTCCTTGCTTCTTCTTTGAATTCAAGCTAGTTGAACAAGGCACAAAAGGCAAGGCTCCTTTAAAGTACTGAGATGGTTGTGGGTGGTAGTTCCCCGCTGTTACTCATATCAACCTTGATATTCCCTGCATAAATCACCACTGCCACTGTAGCCTTCCCTCTGTTATGTTGTGGTAGCGAGTTCCACTGGACCTCTTGCTCTTAGGTTAAATCAAGGGTCTCATCTACGATTTTTTTATGAAACCTCCTCCAAAGAGCCCTACAATCTCTAGTCTTATGATGCACATACTGATGATAGTGACAATAATAAGGGCTTTGCTTATCTTCCTTAGTAGGCTCTCGGCTTGGCTTGATGACTCTAAGAACTCTATCTGCCACCCACTTCTCAACTATCACCTTGATTTCTTCGTCAGTACATGGAATGGGAGGCAGTTCTTATTGTTTTGCATCATCATCCCTCTTACGTTTTATCCCTGCTGCCGATTCTCCGCTAGAGACGGCAAGAGCTTAAGGAGGGCTTCTTTTTTCTGCTCTAGGCTTGTCAGTGACAGATGGCTTAACTGATAGCGCTGTCTTGCGAGCTTTTTGGAGTAGTTGGGCAAATTGATGAATGTCAAGGTTCTCCAAGTGTGCTAGGTATTCCGGGAACATGTTGTTGGTGCAAATCTCTACTCTTGTTCTTTATACTGTCCATAATAATCAAGGGCAGTATCTCTAAATCGCTAGATAAAATTAAGGAGCCCTTCAGAAAGCTTTTGTTTTGAATTGTGAAGAGTGATAATGGTGACCTTCTCCTCGCCATGGAAAAACTTAGTGCAGAAACTTTCCACCATATCTTCCAACATGGGAATGGAATTAGGTTGAAGAGTAGAATACCATGTGTAAGCACGATCAGTGAGGGATTTTGAGAACTCCCTTAGACAAAGCTCCCTGTCTCCTGCAAATGGTCCCATGGAATCAATAAATTTGTTGACATGCTCCACTACATTCCTTTTCCTCCCATCATAAAAGGCAAAGGTAGGTGTTTCATACTTCTCTGGATATGGTTTTCCAAGTAGCTCTGCTGGATATAGGGGTTTGTGAATGTAATGCATAGGCTCCTTCCGCTGCCTGCCTTTTTCTCTCTTTAGCAGATAAGTGAGATCAGATAGAATGACAAACTAGTGTACAGGAGTGTTTTGTTCACCAGATTGATGATTTCCAATTGCTAAGCCCCTTTCTTGTTGCGTGCGAGGGTCTGTTCTACACGTGGCAATTGGACACCTTGACCTTAAGCCTTCCTTAGGACTCTGATAGATTCAACTAGCTCAAACTGAGCTTACTGCATTCCTTGTAGCATTTCAAGAACAAAAGTGAATGGATGATCAACATTCTCTTGGGTAACTTCGGGTTGCTTGAATTGGTCATCTTGTGCAATTGGACCCTGGTGGCTTTGTGTTGCTGCAAGTACATTACCTTGACTTGCTTCTTGTCGGCTATTGCGCAACCTTGGAGGCATGATAGACTTTTGCTTATTGATTGGCTCCCCAGTACAGTCGCCAAAATGTTGTGTGTCTCTAAATAAAATGTTGGGAAGCTAAGCCGAAACTCGACTATGGGCTCTTGAGATGGTACCCAAAGGCTTTTGATGTGATAACAAGCCTATCCAAGTAAGAAACAAAGGCTGCACTTGACAAAACAGCGGCAAAAGCCCAATGAAAATACTTTACAATACTTAATTAATACGTTAGTGGTCCTATTCTGATAGTAAAAGGGAAATAAATTCTCCAGCGGTAAGGGTGAAATTACACTTAAGTCCAGAAAGATAAATTCTCCAACGGCAAGGGTGAAATTACACAGTCCAGTAATCAATGATTAAATAAATTTAGGAAAGTCTTAACTCCTGGAGGTCCTTGTATGTCTCAGTTAGAGGAATTTACTGTACTTTCAGCCATCAATGTGAGGGAAGAGTTCGATTGTTACAAACACATTATATCCTTCAAGAGTAAAACAAAAAGTAAAAATTAAAGGTTCCATAGGAAGAAGAAAAGGATTAATTGGCATGGTGTGAAGGGAGAGAGGGATCCTAGCTCAGTGCAGCAAGTATTAAACTAAGATTTTGGTGAGTGTGTGTTTACAAGGTATGAATGAGGTAATGTGAGCTGTTTTGAGTGAGTTGGATAAGATTAATACTGAGGTTAAGCCTTTAGTGAGTAGTGGGTTGTTTGTGACTAATTAGGAGACATTTATGAGCTATGATTGCATTAAGGGGGGAAAAGAATATCTGAGGTTAGGTGAGTGTGGTCTAAGGGGAATGAGTGGTGAGCTTAAGGAGAGCTAAACCACAAGCAAAAATGGCCAACAAATCAAGAGTTTCAGAGGGAGTAGCTGTGTGTTTGTGGGCTGAGGTGCTTATATTTTTATAATGGATTTTTAGAGAAGCATTAATTAACAAGAATCCAAAAAATGTAGGACTAATCAGAGGCTGGGAATCAAGGTTAATCTTCCTAGGATTTGGCCAGAAGTAGGAGATTTACTTTAGGGGCTGCCTTGCTTTTTTCAATAATATATGACACATGATGGGATTTTGGAGTGTTTTACATTAAATGCCAAAATTTCTGAGGCTGAGTTTGACCAAATGGATTAAGGCATATATCAAGAGCGAATCATAATGCTACAATTGAGATTTGGACCCCAAGAAGTAGGATTCAACACCCCAAGCCAGGTGTCAAACTCTAAGTCCACTTCAGGGAATTCCACTGAAGATCCCTTTATGCCTTCCAAACCACATGCTCCCAATTTTTTCCCCTTTAGGATTCATGGGCTTGGCATATGAATCATGTCTTAAACATTTTTGACATTTATAGCATCAATTTGTTAAGGTTTGGATAACTTGGTTTCAGCTCCCTTTCCGTTGGAGGTACAGTCTTGAGGAAGATGATGGAGTTCCATCACCCTTTAGACTTCAGCTAACATCACAACCCTCGGGCACTATTCACGTCAGGTAAAGGGTGATAGAAAGTTGATGGGACAGCCCCTAGTTCATCCTCAAAGACTTAGTTCTCTTGTAAGGGCCTCCAGCTATACTTTGGTTAGGGATGAACAAAGGCTAGTTATCCATTTTCAATTCTATGCCTCTTGTTGGGGTCTTTTGGATTGGGCTTGCTCATATGGGCTGGCTCCTTTGGGCTGGGTTATGTATCCTACAAAATGGACATCAACAACACATATTGCCATGGATTTTCATTCCTCATGGACTTTCATTAGTAAATATTTTTGGGTTTTTTTATAGATACTTGCAATGGGCATTTGGGCAATTAGTTGTAATGTTTGAAACAATAGGACAAGTTTCAAAATACCTTTGCAAGTGACATTTACTATGATGAATACCATATCGTAAATCAGTGGCGGCTCCAAGAATTTTTCCCAAGGTGTTCCTATAAGTTCCCAAGAATTTTTCCTAGGGTAGCAAAAGAATAAACAATAAACTATAAGTTCATTTGAAATATTAATAAAATTATTAATTATTGTTGTTTAGTTGTTTCATTAATTTGTTTGTCTTTTATAAACTATAATTTTTTATATTGTTATTTCATTAATTATAAAATTATTAATTGTTGTTTAGCCTAACATAATTTGATTTTCTTTTATAATGTATTGATTAATTAAATTATTAATTATTGTTTTTTAGTTGCTTTCCCCAATTAATTATTGGTTAATTAAATTATTGTTTATTAGTTGCATTAGCACACATCTCATGTGCATTTACTTCCCCCAATTCAAATATTCCACTCAACGGACAAGCCCCATGCCTAATACCCCCAATCACAAGAGCCAACTGCCAATCAGAAAATTTCACAATCACAAATCACAATACACATTACACTAAAAGATAGTTAATATCATACCAACACCAACGGATAAGATAAAGTTAAATTCAAAAAGTCAAAAACCAAGCAAAATATTAATAAAATTAAAGTTTCAGCTAATCATAGATAAAAGTTAGTTTTAAAGAACAAAGAGAGAGAGACTCGCATTCATTTCATTTCAGTGATTTCACATAAAGAGAGAGAGAGAGAGAGAGAGAGAGAGAGAGAGAGAGAGAGAGAGAGAGAGAGTGAGAGTTAGAGAAAAAAGTTAGAAAAATGAAATACCTCACAGTTTCTCCGACTCACTTTCATAGCGCCCCCATAGCTATTTCATACAAGCTCCTCAAACCCTCAGCTCTAACACTAGAGACCCAAAAGATGCCTCCAAAGCTCAATCCCTCACAGGTGGTGGACGTGTACATCTGAGTTACCGGAGGTGAGGTCGGAGCGGCAAGTTCACTTGCACCGAAGATTGGTCCACTAGGTCTCTCCCTAAAGAAGATCAGAGAAGACATAGCCAAGGAAACCGCCAAGGACTGGAAGGGCCTACGCATAACAATCAAGCTAACGGTCCAAAATCATTAGGCCAAGGTGTCCGTGGTGCCCTCTGCCGCCGCGCTGGTCATCAAGGAGCTGAAGGAGCTGAAGCGCGACCGAAAGAAGGCAAAGAACATCAAGCACAATGGTAACATCTCGCTCAACAATGTCATCGAGATCGCTAAGGTGATGAAGGCTAGGTCTATGGCAAAGGATCTTAGTGGGACTATGAAGGAGATTCTGGGAGCTTAGGGTTTGCTTTAGCCTTTAGTGATTTTTGATTTAGTGATTTAAGGTTTTTGATTTAGTGATTTGCCTTGTATTGGGGTTTGGTTTTTTTTTTTTTTTTTTTTTTTTGCTTGAAAGTAGAACAAATAATTTTATTTTTTTTTTTAATTTTAGGATGTTCCTAATTTTTATTGAGGGTGTTCCTAATTTTTTTTTTTTTAAGGGTAAACAAATAAAAAAAATTAATTATTATATATAAATTTTTTTTTTTCAGGTCAGGATGTTCCTGGGAGCACCCTAACCATAACATAGCATCGCCACTGTCGTAAATAATGTTCATGGTTTCTAATAATTGCATCATAATTTAAATGATAAGCTTGTGGGATCGAATATTTACCATGAGTGTTGAAGGTATATATCATGGATGTTGTGATGCAAATGATGACCATGTATTTCATAGGTTTATAATATGAGAACATATTCTTCAAGATAACTCCCTATAAGCTTTTATAAGACGATTGTCATGGTGTTTGCTATGGTGATATTTAAGCAATAATTATACCATGATATTTTTTCTTTGTCAAGCGTTAATAATCTTGGGCTTTTTGATAAAATAGTACCAACGTAAATTGGACTTTCGATATTGCCAACAAGAACTGGGTTTTTAATATTGCCAATAAAGCTTGGGCTTTTGATATTGTCAATGAAGATTGGGCTTTTGATATTGCCAGTGGGAACTGAGCTTTTCGACGAATAATTTGCCACGGGTTTGAATCATGGGCTTTTATCATGGGGTTGATCCCATTGGAAAAATAGTATTGCCATGAATTTGAATCATGGGTTTTTTCGAATATTTGCTAAGTATAAAATTCTTGGGCTTTAGAAAGGATTAGATTTTATCTCGTTCAATAAATAATTCGGGTTTTTACGAGAAAATATTAGGTCCCATTGTGTTTTGCATTTGTAGCTCAATTTTGTGATAAAAAGGAGAAAGGTTGTGGGCTAGCATAGTGATAGTCAAAAAATATTTAGGCATGCCCAATAATTTGTTTGTGACATTTGAAAAGAAATAAATAGGTGTTATTTAAATAATATTAGGTGTAAAGAAATGTAACCCAACACTTTTACAATCAGAGCATTAGACCAATGGGCTCAGATGCTAGCCTTTCTTTCTCCTGACAAGTTCACCGCAACAATACCCGCCTCTAGATCTGATATTTTGTCATCTGACTCTGCTTCGGTCTCCATATCATTTTCAAATGCAAAAGCCTATTCAAATGCTCTCAATATCTCCCCTAATAGTTTCTCCTTGTAGGAAAATCCCCCTCCCCTCCCATCTGTTCTCGGTGAAGCAAGGTGACTAGTCATGCCCTAAGAATGATTCTCCTTAACCTTTTTAGTGCTCCTTTCTAGTTCCTCATCTTCCTCTCTAGACCTTACTACTGCTTCTTGAGCCATCCTAAAAAAAATATATGCTTCTTGTCTTAATAACTAAGAAATCTAAAATAGTATGATTTATGTGCTACTTGCATTCTTATTGACTAAGCAATTTTTGGTATAAAATATGGAAAATGCTAAACTCACAAATTATTTTACAGATTGTTGATTTGGTAGATGGTTATTGGTAAGTAAAGAGATGATATTAGTGGTGGACCCAAAGGAGAACTAGTAAGAATTTATCAAATAAAAATTTTGTAAAAATATTGTAAAATAGTTTGCGTTTGTAGTATTGCCATACACCTGCACTTGATTGGTCTTCCTCACTAACCTGAATTTAGTTAATGGAGTTGAATCTATGACTTTTGTCTTCACGAATAATAGAGAAGGCTAATAGTGCATTTTAAGGTACGTTTGTTTCAACCAAATTTAATTTTTAGAAAATATTTTTCGTGTTTGTAGGTGTTTGGGGCAACTAAAAATGTTGGTTAATTGGAAATTGTTTTCTTGTTAATCGTAGAATAAAGGCACTTCTAGCAAAAAAATGTTTTACATTTTCATTTGCAGTCCTTTTATTTTCGCCTCACTCAAAATTCATCAACCAAACCTCCACCCTAGCTCCCATTGTTAACCACCCAACCACCACCCCCCACTAATATCCCTAGACTTCAGTCACCAACCACTACCACCGGCCATTGGTCGTTGACCACAATTTTTCTTTAAATCTAAAATTCTCTTCTTCTTCATCTTTTTATATGTGTTTGGGGGATGAGAAAATATGAGAAAGTAGTAAAAAAATATGTTTTTCATTTTATTTTCAGAAACGCAACTGAACAATTGAAAATATTTTCTTTTTTCATGAAAACACTTTATGGTAGAAAAATATTCAGTCAAAACAAAGCCTTGGTATGACACAGCACTTGACAAGCCTACAAAAGAAGGGAAAACACTATGTCCAACTCACAAAACTTTGGTAAATCATGGTATTGGCCTTGGAATAAAGAAAAATTGTGATTAGTGTAAGGATAGGAAAAAAAAAAAAAAAAGTCACTCCTGTTTAGTGCACTTAATGTTTAAGTATCTACTAAATTTGTTTGAAGGTTTATGCGAATATAAGAACTAAGAAGCACCTGAATTCAAAATGTAATTTTCTGTCTCTCTCTAAGTCTCCTCAATTTGATGTCCTAAAATGTTCAGGTCCTCCTCCATTTTATAGATTTTTAAGAGTCATTAAAAAATCTACTGAATGAGAGAACAACCTGGTATATTTGAGGGACTCATGTACTTTCTTTAGACAGAAAACACTCAAAAGGAGTAGGTTGTTATTGATTTTCCCAATTTGATGAATTTGAGAGTTAGGAAATCAGCATTAAATGTTGATTGAATCCATTATTGGGATCAAAAATGTATGTCAAGCATGTGCGTTAATTTAACAGACTTTTGGTTCTTCCTTGAGTGTCTGGTTTTTGCATATTGCATTTAACCTGAGCTATATGGTTTCTCTACAGAGTGGCCCTTGATGAGCCAGTCTTTTGCCCGCAAATTCACATCTCCAAATTATCCCTTTGTTGGGTTTCTTCTTCTCAAATGTAGGCTTGGTCCGCATAGCAAGTCCTTTGTTGTAGCAGTGGGCCTTATATTCTTGATCTGCCCATTTTTGCTAACTTGGCTTTACCAAATTTAAAGACCAAATGGTGGATCTTTGGGCTCGACCTTGTGGGCCTAATTCTAACCAGCCTTGCATTGGATTTTACCAACTACATGGGCTTCTTTCACGGGTTCGTCTGTCTGAGTTGCTGGAAATATTGAGTTAGTGGGCTCTGGGCTTATATTAATTTGTTACTCCGAAAATTTACTATGTTGATTTTTTAACCCCTAGCAATGTCAAGTTTTATGCATATTTTGTAACTTAATTTTTTTTTTAAATTTTTCTACTTAAAAATGCACATAGAACTTGATTTTGATGATATCAAGTTCAGTCTATAACTCTATTTTGTTAAAATTGAATTTCAATACAGGGGCATTTTTTTAAATACTTTGGAAATATGAGTATTTTTTTACATAGTTTTAAAATTAAGGATATTTACCCATTTTGCCCAAGAAATTGTCATATCTAAAATCAGAAAGTGTGAAATTTTTTAACAAGAACTTACAATGATAAACAATGGAGAAGCAAAAATGGAAATTAAGGCTAGTTAATAGTGAATTGCAATCTCTTCTTTTGAGATCAAATTCAGGCTGGTTACTTATTTGGCTTTTGATTATATTATAGAGCCCATGCTAATTATATGGAATCCTATATATGGTTATCATGGCAGGTTGCTGGTGATTAATTGGTAATTGCTCCATTTGTTTGCACAGATAATCAACTAGCAGATATCATATCTTCTAAAGAGTTGTCCTATTAAACATGTACTGCTGTTCATTCATCTTTCTGCGGCCTCTTAAGTAACTCAACTTGGTCGTTGGTGTTTATAACTTTATATGTTTGTAGAATGTAGTTTGAGTACGAACTTTTACTGCAAGCATTGCTAGTTTCAACCTGGAGCAAAAAACACTTTGAACCTTTTGGCCATATGTTTTGCCCCTACCTACGATCTCGGTGTCCATTTTTTTATTTTTTATTTTTGCATTCTTTTTGGGTCCAAAATAATATTTTTGAACTTCGTGATTCAGCATTGTCACAGTAGAGCACTAAATTGAGCACTTCAGAAATGAGAAACATGGAAATTCATTCTTATGTTTGCGTGTGTTTGCATGAGTTGTTCACCACTCTAGTTTTCCTTCTAAAACCATCATTGCAATTTTCCATTTTACTCAATCCACTTTTTTATGTGTTAGTGTACTTTATCATTGCACTATTTTCAAAGCTTCATTTGGACTATGCTGGGTTCTGGGATGTTCTCAAAAAGATAACATTCTCATTTCCTTCATTAGTGGAGGGGCAAAGCTTGCCGTTTACTTGTTTGACTAATAATAAAGGTCAAAGCGCTTGCACCGGCCAGGAAACATGTTCCAATCACTTGAGTGATTTGCTCACACATCATTAACAATTCCTAAATTCTTTATCTTTTATAATATGTTGGGATCTGTAGCAATATATATTCTTAATAATAAAACAAAGTTTTGTTTTACCAAATCAAGTGTGTTGAAGTAATCATATTAGTAGAATTAGAAAGTACATGGGGTCCTCTTTTCTTTTTCTTTTTTTTGAGGCTGATCAATTGTAGCATTGGGTGATTGGATTTTGTACATGAGCTGCTTGGTAAAATCTGAGTGGTCTCTGGTCTGGACCATAGCTGCTTAAATTTGGATTCTTCAATTACACTAATGTTAATCACCATTTACATTTTTTTTTTTTTGTGGTCACCAAAAAGGCAGAAAGTGAAAAATCAAGAGGAAGTGTGCTCGATCAAATTGATGACTAGATTGGCCATGGAGCATGAAATAGACAAGGCTAACATGCTAATTTCCTGAAGCAAAGAGTGGTGATAGTAGTTTCTGATCTTCATCATAATTGAAGAAACTCATAGACAAGTTTGATAGCAAAGACAGAAAATGATACCATATTGTCCCATGTTTCTAGCTATCACTAAGGCATGCTTGTCTCTATCATTTATAATATGGCTATGGTTGGCAATTATAAGCTGAAACCAGTTTGATCCGTTTAAAGATATAGGGATGCCTCATGAATCATGATCATGGGACTTCTTTATCGAATAAGAAGGTTGAGCCTGGGTCCCTTAATAATTACAATAGAACTAGTGGATAGACTAGCTAAACTTTTGTGATTAGGTCTCACATGGGCAGTGCGTGGGATGCTTTTACAACGTAGAGTCCAAGACGTGTACGTTGTTACTTTGTTACTCCAGTCCAGAGATCGATGTCACTCACATTCTTCTCCCTTACGTTTGGATCCCAAGCAAAGGTGAATTGAAGTCCAGCTTATAATCATTTAGCAAAAAGAAAGAATTCCAGCTAGAATCCACTGTATGGAATCATATATTGTTTGTTTTATTGGGAAAAAACAGTTTCGTGCCCCTATGATACAGTAAAAGTGTGTTGAAGCAATATCCTTAACACGTGATTTCTCCTTCATGTTTCTTTTAATTAGTATGTGATTTTCATTGTACCGACCATGCTCTTATGAAATAAAATAAGCTTTTTCACAGATTTGGATTCAAGTTATGATGGTATCCAATTTTTGATGTAACCATAATTCAAGACTTTATTATTAGAAGAGTTAATTGTAACCCACTAAAATAAATTAAGTTATAGTTTACTTTAAGCCACAATAATGGCCAACCATCATTGTTTTTGGAATCCTTGTAAAGTTATTTATGAGGACGAAATTATTGGGGTGTCCTAACTTGTCTTTCTGCTTTGCATAGTGGTAATCAACAAGACAATACTTTTCTGGGGCTAAGGGAAAGGGGGGTCGGTTCTTTAGTTAAAACGCCTATCTTTGGAGCTAAGGATAAGGGCATACATTTTATACATAATATATGGTTATCCATTATCCTAATTACTAACATAATTAATAAATAAAATACCAACACGCTGGTGGCCTAGTGACAAGGGCTTGGGCTAACATGCCTCTAGGCTTGGGTTCAAACCCACCTGCAGACTGTTTATCTAACTCATCAAAGTTTGTGGTGTGGGGTCTTAACTTGAGAGTGGTTATGTTTCTACTATGGTCACACCCTGGTAGATAGGGAAACAACATTGGTCATCCTTGTCTAACCAATTTTTTGTGTATATATAGATATATATATATATATATATATATATATAAACATAATTAATAATGTATGAGGTTGTATATTCATATTTCATTTAGATCCAGTTTTTTTTAATGTATTAAAATTAGTGTTGTAATAGGGTGAATATGGGGCCTTATTATAAAGGGATAAACATTGGGCCTATTTTAAGCATTGGCCCAAACGGAGGAAACAAATCTAGCATAGACTAGCCCATTCTAATAATAAACGAAGATCTTTGGATCATTGGTCAAAACCAATGACCTTCCAGGCTCAGTGTTGGGATTGTGTCCGAGGCAAGTCCGAGCTACGTCGGAAGGTACACTTTTCCGAGGTAGCTTCTTAAAATTTCCTTCATATGTCTTGTAATTAGCATATGATTTTCATTGTACTGACCATGCTCTTATGAAATAAATTGAGCTTTTGATAGATTGGATTGAAGTTATGATGGTATCCAATTTTTAATCTAAACATAATTCAAGACTTTATTAGATGAGTTAATTGTAACCCACTAAAATAAATTAAGTTATAGTTACTTTTAAGTCGCAGCCATCATTGTTTTTGTAATCCTTGTAAAGTTATTTATGAGAACAAAATCATTGGGGTGTCCTAACTTGTCTTTCTGCTTTGCAAAGTGGTAATCAACAAAACAATACTTTTCTGGGGCTAAGGGAAAGGGGGTCGGTTCTTTAGTAAAAACACATGCTTTGGAGCTAAGGCTAAGGGCATACCTTTATATATAATGGTTTATCCATTATCCTAATTATGAACTAATTAATAAATAAAATACCAACACATTGGTGGCCTAGTGGAAAGGGCTTGGGCCAACATTTTCAGGCATGGTTTCAAGTCCATCTATAGACTGTTCACCTAGCTCATCCATAATTGTGGTGTAGGGTCTTAGCTTGAGAGTGGTTATTGTGCTACTATGGTCACATCTAAGTAGGAAAGCAACATTAGTCACCTCTATCTACCCAACCTTTGTACACCAAAAAAAGAAAAAACATATGTTTAACCAATTTTTGTGTATATATATATATATATATAAACATAATCAATAATATATGAGGCTGCATATTCATATTTCATCTGGTTCCAATTTTTTTTTTTAATGTATTAAAATTGGTAGAGAGATAAATTAAAACGTGTATTACAAATTTAAATAAAAGATAAAGAATAAAAAAAAAAAAAGGAATGTATACATTAGATTATTTCTTTTAATATATTCATATTTAGTAATATATTTATACTATCTTAGTATAATTTTGTAAGTTGTTGTCAAAACCCAACTAATATATCATATTAATTAAGTAGTCTAACGTACTAACTATTATATATACTAATTTTTGTTGTGTCTTAAAAAAAATAATAAAAAAATTACATACCATTTATTTTTAGTATAAAATCAATAATTTAATTTAGGATCAAATTTTATTGTACGCTATTTAATTTTAGGCAATTGTCATTTTGCTCCATTTCAATTTTATCAATTTAGTTTCTAAGTTTGAGATTGTTTTCAACGTTTCTCTTCAGTGGTAGAATTATTTAGTGTACCTAATGTACGCATTTCTCTTATGTAAAGGTGAGCCTCACATGCGAGTCTTGCACATGGAGTACTCCTATTAGCCAAAGAAGCGATAACCATTGAAAAGGATGACAAATGATATATATAACCTACCACTAAAATGAATTATAGATGATATCAGTGACGGACCTACGTGCCCCCCCCCCCCCCCCCCCCCAGATTTGAAAAATCACATACTAGCATGTGTATTACACAAAAGTTCATAATTTTTTCCCTGAAATGCATATCTTGGCCCCCCTCCCCCAAAATACTTTTCAAATTGACCCATGAAATCAAAACAAAAAGCTTACCTGACCATTACTACATTCCATTTGCCCAAGAAAACAAAAACCTTGTGACAATCCTTTGGACAATTCACAAAACCGGATAACAAAATAACCTTTAAATAGGGTTAGGCTTAGGTCCAATGCATCAGTGTACTGAACCCAGTCAAATGGTGACATGTTATCATATCAACGAGTCTAGTACTACTAAACACTGGACCTAAACCAAATCCCTTTAGACAAACCAACAAAACCATTCACAAATTCAAATAACAAGAAAAACATTTAGACAAATCAAAAATACCAACAAACAAATCACAAATCCAGTCTAAACATAAAAAAATAAATACTAACAACACAACAAATCTCAAATCTTGACAAAACAAATCTTTGATCTGATCTTTTCTTCTCTTTGATATCCTCCTTTCTCTATTTCTTTAAGTTGTGGTGTGACTTGTGAGGCTAGGCAGCTGCTCTGCCTTTCTTAATTTTAAGTAATAAAGGTGGAAGCTTTTATTTCAAAAACTATTAGTAAGAATGATCATAAGTAGCCACGATATCATCAAGTTATTGACAATCCAGCAAAATGGGTACACCATACCTATAGTCCTTTTTAGTTAGAACAAAGTTATTAGTAATATAGATTAATGTGTTGTGGGCCTGTGGCTACTTCAAGACACACCTAAATTATTAAAATATCTTCTCTAGTTTCTCAAAAAAAAACAATATATATATATATATATATATATATATATATCTTCTCTCAAAGTTTTTCTATTATTTAAATATCATTTATGGCTATTGCTAAATTAATGAAAAATGTTGCTATAATTAGTATTAAAAAAAGGCAAACTATAATCTTTAGTTGTCAATATATCATTATAATGATATTATTATCAGGTATATAAGAATGTGAAATGAATAGCTAAATTGATTTTCTTTAAAATTTAATGTGAAAAGATTAAAGAATAAGTTTAACCCCAATCCAACCAAAGAACGTTGAAGTTTAGAACCACTCATTTTTTAAGATAGTTACAGCAAAAATGAGTGGGGATTTGAACTTTTATTGGACACACTAGGAAGTTTTAGTTGAACTACAAAACTATTGATTATAAATCCATATAATTAATATGATTTTTATTTGCTTCATAGATTATGAGAAAGTCAACTACAATGTTTAATACTTTTTAGAGAAAAAATGAAAATAATATTAATGATGCAATATTTCCAACCTTAGTGTGTTGACATACCAATTTTAAAAAAATTTCAAACAAAGAATTTTGGCCCCCCTAAATTCGAATTTTGGCCCCCCTAAATTCGAATTTTGGTTCCGTCCTTGGATGATATTGCTATAAGAGTTGGTGAATCAATGGGGAAAGTTCATTTTTAGTCCTAAAAAAAGGGAAATGGGTCAATGTGACATGTTATACACATGTAATCAAATGGATTACCGTTGTGAATCGATTGGGAAAGTTGATGAGTATAATGACTATATGAAGCTGTGAATATGTGACAGTGATCCACTGATCCGTTGTGAAAATTTATTTTTAGTTTGAAAAATTGTAAAAATTTCAAGTCAGTCTTTTCATAGCCTTGTCATCATAATTATTGATTAAGTGAAAAAATTCAACAGAGTGAAGTATCACTAGATTATTATAACATGCACACCACAGAAGGACTAACTCTAATATGATTGTAATTATTTGGAATTAAAAAAGCATTTTATATTTTAAGGAATTAAAATAAAACTTAACCCAAACTTTAAAAGACCATGGTCTTTTGTGTAAGTTCATTTTTAGTCTTAAAAAAATTATAAATGTATCAAATCAGTCCTTTCATAACCTTTTCGCTATAAGTATTGATTACGTGACAAAATTCGGCAAAGTTGTGTATGGAAAAAACTACAGAAGGTGTACTATCCTTTCTTACTTTGGTTAAAACACCAAAAACAACACACACAGAGAGAGAGAGAGAGAGAGAGAGAGAGAGAGAGAGAGAGAGAGAGAGAGAGAGAGAGAGAGAGAGAAGTTAAATTTAAGAGTCGCATTAATAATTCCTGCAAGAGCAAAATGCATGAGACTTGATATGCTTAAACGGTGAGAAATTAGAATTTGAATGTAAATAGGGATTATAATTATTGAAAAAATTTGTTAAACAAACAATTAAATTTTCTCAAATTTTCATAAAGTATCCATTTTCATTCCGAATTCCTACGTAAAATGCACATCAAGATTCAATGTTATAGTAATCTTAATGGTCGTTTTTGGTGGAGAGAGAGAGAGAGAGAGAGAGATCATGGTTTAGAATGATACAGTAGACAAATTTCAATTTTAAGCGTGTACCCATGTGCCATTCATTTTTCACTTTTTTTATTTGTACTTTCTCAAGCAAATGTAGAAACTTTTATCTTTTAATAAGGCAAATAGAGAAAAAAATGTTTACAATATATAGTTAAAACTTAAAAGATACTAGGGATTAGACGATTAGTAAATTGAGAAAGAAAGAAAAAAAGTAGAACAATAATTAAATTATTTAATTTAAAATTTTGACAAAGTAGTAGTTTGAGAAATCGATTCCACCAATTTGCTTTGAAATTGAGACAGTCCATTTGAAATTAAATATTTGGTAATTAATAAATTTCAAGGTGAATGTAGTAGCTCATCATTTAAAATTAATTCTCATTATTTGTTGGAATCAATTTTTAGTGATGTAGTATCGTGTACACTCTTAAATTTAAGAAAACTAATTTTCAATCATCAAAATAATAACAATTTTACACTACATAAATATTACAAACTAACTTGATTTCCGATGAGATGAACTTGGCTCTGACGGGAGTATTTTTTGAATCTGAGGTTTCTTTAGCTCTAAAACAAATGACACCACTTAAGGCATCTGGCCCGAATGAAATGCCACTGTTGTTTTATCAACATTTTTGGGGAGTGGTGGACCATGATGTTACAAATTATGTTCTATCTTGGTTAAATTCAAGTACTCTTCCTCATCCATTAACCACACCTTTGTTACTCTTATCCCAAAGACCACAAATCCTAAGCATGTACAAGAATATCAACCTATTAGTTTATGTAATGTGCTACAAAATTTTTCTAAAGTTTTGGCTAATAGGCTGAAGAAGATTTTGCCATCCATTATCACTGAACATCAATCTACTTTTGCTAAAGATCGGCTTATCATTGATAACATTCTTATTGCCTTTGAGACATTGCATCGTATGAGAAATCATAAATCAGGTGATTCGGGTTTCATAGCCATAAAACTCGACATGAGTAAAGTTTATAATCGTGTGGAATGGGTGTACCTGGAAAACCTTACAAGGAAGATGGGCTTCAATGATAAATGGATTGGCCTTGTAATGGTTTATGTGAGAATAGTTACATACTCAATCCTAGTAAATGGTGAACCTCATGGTATGATACATCCCACCAGAGGGATCAAACAAGGAGACCCACTGTCTCCTTTCCTTTTCCTCCTATGCACAAAAGGGCTACATGGACTCATAAAACATGCTATACATACGAGTGACATCAAGGATTTCTCCTTATGTCAACAAGGTCTTGAACTAACTCATTTATTGTTTGCAAATAATAGCCTTTATTTTGCAGGACTACTCTTGAAGAATGTGAAAAAATACTTGGCATTTTGAACCACTATGAGGAGGATTTAGGACAAAAAGTTAACAAAAATAAAACAACCATCTTCTTTAGCACATCAACTCAGGAAAGCACTAGACAAGAAATCAAATCTATTTTGGGTCTACAGGAAATTACACAATATGAAAAGTATCTTGCTTGCCAACTTTGGTGGGTAGAAACAAAAAAGAAAGCTTCAATTTTATCAAGGAAAAAATATGGAGGAAGTTGCAAGTTTGGGAGAGTAGGTTATTGTCTTAAGCAAGGAGAGAGGTCTTAATCAAAGCAATTATCCAAGCCATCTCAACCTTTACCATGGGATGTTTCAAAATCCCTTTGGGATTATGCCATGACTAGGGGTGTCCACGGGTCGGGCCAGGTCGGATTTGTGCCCAACCCGGACTCGACCCGAATGAGGCGGGTGGATAAAAAATTGACCTGAAACCGACCAGGAGATCTGGTCAGTTTTTCCGGTTCGGGTCTCGTTGGTTTCGGGTTCATTCGGGTCGGTATCGGGTTTCATCTCTGACGCCAAAATATAGTCGGATTCAACGAGATCAGGCCAAAATCTAGCTGGATTCGACGAGATCAGGCCGAAATCTGGTCGGATTCGGCCAGATCAAGCCGAATTCTGGCCGGATTCGTTGAGATCTCGCCTAGATCTGGCCAGATCCGTTGAGATCTGGCCCAGATTTCATCGGATAACGACGATATCTCGCCAGATCTAGAAGGATTTGGACCTGATTTCACTGAAAATGGTCGGAAAATCGTAATAACTCATCGACAAGAGAAACGCCACAGTTCGGGTCAGGTGTCACGGGTTTCGAAAGGAAAAACTGACAACTAACCCGCGTGGGATTGGGTTAGCAAGTTCAAAACCCGCGTCCGACTGCCGTAGTCGTCAGATCGAGTGGCGACAGGTCGGACACGGGCGAGTGGGGCAGGTTGACTGGGTCTCCGGGTCTGTTGGACACCCCTAGCCATGACATTGAAACTATGATTAAAAAATTCTGGTCGGGGCAACAGGGTGATAAAAGGAAAATTTATTGGATTAAATGGGATGAGTTGACAAAGCTCAAAATGGTAGTTGGAATGGGCTTTAGGGACCTTCCTTTGTTCAATGATTCCCTACTAGCTAAACAAGCATGGCAGCTTTTGCAAAATAAAAACTCCCTCTTTCATAGAGTTTTTAAAGCACGGTTCTTCTCACATTGCTCGATCATGGAAGCAAAAAATTCAAGATCAAGCTCATATGCATGGACAAGTATTTTACATGGATGAGAAGTGCTAAAATGGGGATGTAGGTGGTGTGTTTGCGATGGCAAGTCAATTAGTTTATGGCATGATTTTTGGCTACCTAGACAAAGCAACCCCAATGGTGTTTCCCCTGTATTAGACTCCTTAACAGATGCCAAGGTCGAAATTCTCATTGATAAGTCACAAACGCAGTGGAATCACAACCTCATTAATGGAATTTTCACCAGGGACAAAGCTATCCTCATTAAATCCATTCCTTTCTCACAAGTGAAGAAAGCAGACAATCTGTTTTGGCCATACATGAGCAATGGAGACTACACTAGCAAATCAAGATATCAATTCTTGAAAAAGGAAGCCCTCACTAAGCACTCTATTTTGAATCCACAACCTAAAACAGAATTATGGCGAGGAATTTGATCTCTCAACATCCCAAACAAGGTGAAAATTTTACTTTGGAGGGCATGTCAAGAATCCTTACCTTCAAAGCAAAATTTGATGCGATGAATAATCATTGATTGTTCAACATGTGACTGATGCAAACATGAAGCAGAGACAATGTTGCATGCATTGTGGGTGTGCAAAGAACTTGATGTAGTTTGGGAGGATGCAAACCTGTGGGGTTTCTGGAGATTAACAAGTTTTCTGAGCTTTAAGGAACTACTCTCATGGATTATAAAAAACCATAAACAACCAGAGCTATTTGCTGTCACTAGTTGGTCAATTTGGAACCAACGGAATCAATTCTGTATGCACCAACCCAGCTGCAGTCCTCTTTTGCTTGCTGCCTCGATGAGAGATTGACTTGCTAAATTTCTATCCATCCAACCAGCACACAGTGTTCCTCTTTGTTAAGGACATGTTTATGTAATTGACTAATCCTTTAATAAAATACACTTTACTTGTAATTTGGTAGATTTAGGATGGATTTAATACTTCAAGAAACAAGAGTTCATGTCAAATGTTAAAGTCATGAAGATTGGACCAAGAAATAAGTAAAGAAAAGCTGTTCATTAAACTTCAATAAATACCTCAACAGAAACAGTATCTATCGAGATTTAAGAATGAAGCTTGATAGAAACTGAATCTGTTGAGATATACAAAATCAGAATTCCCAGATCTGATTTTTGGCCCTAGCTAACATGTATGTGTAAGGTTTCTTTTCTCATAACCCTAAACATATATAAGACTTATTTTAAAAGTCGTTATACTTGGAGAACACATGCAGAAAGTGACCTAGTGCCTTATTCTCTTTGCAAGAAGTTACTGCATCTTTTGCGCCTTAATGTTTTGTAACCAAGTACTTCTTGATCTTCATTGTTAATGAAGTGAAGAACTTTGTAGCCAACAACATCTTTAAGTTGCTGGAGTTAGTCACGTACTAGGATTCGTGCAAAAGGGTGGCATTCATATATTGAAAATTTCAGAGGTTCTGAAGCGGTAGAAGGTTTCTACTGTAAGTTCATCTATGGGGATTGTAGCGTCTAGGGACAAAGGTTTTGTACTATATCTGAAACTTCTCTTTACTATAGTGAATTGCTTTTCGGGAAGATGTCCCCCTAGGTTTTTTACAGTGAAACTAGTTTGTTTCATTAGTTTTCCTAGGTCATCATATCTTATCTTATTTACTATTTCGTTGTGAATGATTTTAACATAATATTGATGTTTGTTTGTTTTAACAAGGTTTATTCATAATAAATCTAATTAATAACTTGGGTTTAAAACTTATTAATTCGATCAACCGAAGTCTAAATTTCCCAACACTCTTCCTCGAGTGCAAATTCAATGGCAGCCTCCACTACAGGGAACAATCAAAATAAATTTTGATGGGGCTACCTTAGCAAAGGACCAAAACTCAGTATTGGAGTAATTTTGCGCAATGAGAATGGCTCGGTGCTGGCATCTCTTGCCTAACAACTCCCACGGCTCGACACTCTCTGATCATTGAAGCAAAGGCAGCTTCCAAGGAACTCCAATTTGCAGTAAATTTGGGCTTCAACCGAGTTATCCTTGAAGGAGATTGCCAAGTTCTCATGAAGGCTGTCAAAGAAGATAGTATTTTCTTGTCCACTAATGGTTTATTTATTGATGATGTTCGTTTTGATGCTAGACTTTTTAATTAATTACGTTACTCTCATGTAAAGAGAGAAGGTAATATGGTTGTTCATTCTTTAACTCAATATGTTTTAAGAATTTTGGATTTTGTTGTATGGATGGAGAATGTTCCACCACCTTTGTTTTCTGCTATCCAAGCTAACATTCTTGGTTTTCATTAATAAAAAGTACGAAGTTTGTCCCTCAAAAAAAGTAAAATTAACCCAATTAGTAATTAATAAAGTCTCTTATTATCAAATAAGAGATTTGAAAATTTAACCATAAGCAAAGAGAGAACATTGTAGGTATAAGAATTTTGTGATAATAAATCTATGTTGTGTTGAAGTAGACCCGCCATATGTTAGTATACAAAAGCTTTATAATTCAACCGACATTTTTTTTTTTTCTTCAATGAAGACATTTAGCATTCAAACCCTTCTCTACATCATAATTTTTGAATTATTAACCAAAAATAAAAAGTTGAGCTACTACAAAATCCCCGTCACCCAATACCCCCATGAGCCTCAGACAGCTTTGACTTAATTAATGGTCACATGTTGTTGTTTCCAGGGGAAGACGCTTTCCACTCTCCTAGGTTATCAACGTCTTATTCTTATGCCTTGACTTCCAATTCAAAGCTTCTATTTTAAGAAAAGTACGAGGGATGTGCTTGCGTTAATCTTGGCTAGACCTACGGCTTATGCTTTTGGAACTTCATTTTCTTAAGATTAAAAAAAAAAAAAAAAAAGCTTCTCTTTTTTGGTTCAGGTTGATTTTAAAATATATCATAATCTATTAGAATTTAATATACATTCTCATGCTAATTCCCTTCGGGTCTCTAATGGGATTTACTATTAAAAAAAAAAGAGTCAAAAAACAAAGGAATGGCAGGTGTAGTTGTAACTTGTAAAGTCTGAAAGAACAGGATACATGCCCAGGTAAAGGACACATGCTTAAAAAGAAAGTTTATGGCCACAACAAAATTATGACGATTCCAATGATTTTGATATGATTTATGGGTCCAGATCTGGTTGGTGGGCTACAGCAATGTGTGGGTTTGTTTGGTTGCCAACGGCGGAGGCGATTTGGGTTTTGGTTGTATTTGACTGGGTGGGTGTTTTGTGTTTGCTCATGGAAATTTTTATTGATTTGGGTTTATGTTTGGTTTGCTCATGGAATTTTTATTGATTTGGGTTTGAGTTTAGAACTTTGGGTTGGGGTTTTGTCTGATGACATCCTTCTTTGTTTTTTGAGTGAATTTCAATTTATAGAGTTCGCTCTTAATAATAGTTCTTTATCAATTATCATCAAACCAAGATATCAATCGATTTTTTTTTTTTAAGCAGAAATTGAATTTCAAATATTTTATTCAATCATCAAAGATTTTACTAATTGATCTAACTGAAACCTACTTGATCGCATCCTTCTCATCAACAAACAATACAGAGTTTGACTAGGAAAAAAAAAAAAAAAGGCACAAGTTATTTTTAAACGTGAGAGTACTCTGGAATCATTTCTTTAGATATGGTTCAATTTGGCACTACTGTACATAAGAAAAAGGCCCAGGCCCATGGGTTCAATACTGTGCTTTTGTATGTGACACAATGATAAGGATTTTGAAAAAACAAAAGTCTGAAATTTGAATTGTTTTTTCTTGGGTGACCGTTGGCTGTGGTTAGGTGGGGCTATGAAATATTTTTGGGTTTGTAAAGGTGAAAGAATTTAAAAAAAAAAAAAATTGGAATAGTAATATAGAATTGAGGATAATGTATGCGTTAAAAAATAGTAGATAGTTAAATTAGAAAAAAGTAAAATTTTTTGGATTAATTTAACTATAGATGTGAGGAAACTGATGCGAATGCTCTAAGAAATCATGGTAGAAGGAAATATTATTTGTAGATAGATCCTTGATTCAACAAATTTCAAATCAATGGACCCTGTTTTTGATGCTGCTAGTAAATCTTGTAATAAAAATGATTTTCAACAATAAATGAAAAACTTCTATAATTTTCTATAAAAAAAAATTAAAATTAAAATAGGTGCAAAGAAAAAGGAAAAATTAACTATAGCATTTGAAATGTTATTAAGATCTTTTCCGAATAAATTAATATACTTTATCTGAAAAAAATTCAAACCCTATGATTTTATGATTAAATCCTAGTACACTAAGGGTAAGGCTTAGGTATATTACTTAGGTGTTGTTGTTTAGATTCTCTTTTTAAAATTCTGCCATATGGATTTTTTTTCATAGAATTAAAATGTATTTTTTTAGTTAAGTAGTCACATAACTCAATTTTAAGTGAAGAAACTAAGGAATAGCACCTAAGATATTGTACCTAAGTTTTTTCCATACACTAACTAGAGAACAAATGAACAATTGAATAAGTTTCTCAAAAAAATAGTGAACAATTGAATAAGCTCCACAGTTTGTAATAAGACAAATCCTAATATTGTGGCTTAAGTTCTTTTATATCTTGCAAAAAAAAAAAAAAACTAACTGTTTAGGATGATAGTTTGGCCCAAGGATGTTCTTAGTGCGATTTTAGGCTATTTTTAGCACTGCATTTTGCGGTGTGATTTAGTCAAAATCATAACTGCACCGCACCTCATTTTTGCGGTCAAATGTGCGGTGCAATGCGGTGTATAATTTAGCAAAAACCATAACCACACCGTGCCTTATTTTTGTGGTCACATGTGCAGTGCGGTGTGGTCAGTGTATGAAAATTCACTTGTTATTATCCATGGAATTCTAAGCGATCAAACAATAAGAAGACATTATAAAACTCTCAAAAGTGAATGAAAAGCAGTTCAAAGTATCCATAAGGCACTGTAGGTAACATAAATTAACTCTAAAATCCCAATAACACATAGTAAATATTTAAACCCAGATTTAGTACTAAACAAAAACAAAGAAGACCCACAAAAATTAAACTTAATTATCAAACATAGCTATTGAGTAATGAGGCCTAACCCATCACTTCCAAGTGCCAATATACCAACGGCAACACTCAATAAAAAAATAATATAATTAACAAGTTTGTCATATACAAGCTACCAATAGATTAACTTTAACAAAGGAAAACTTGAATTGAACACATATAGAGAGATAAATACCGCAATAGTAGATGCAATTAGTGCAAGTGAGTGGTCTAGTGGCAATTCAAGTGGAAGTGTGGCGGCTAGGGCCTGATTTCTAAGGGCTGAGAGAGTGATAGGATTTTTTTTAATTTTTTTTTTTTACTAACAGAATAGTGAGATATGACTATGGTATTAAATTATTGATGTATTGATATTTTGTCCTTAAAATATAAAATAAATAAATATATCAATATATAAAGATGGTGCAGTGCAATACAGTTTATGTGGTTTTCATATTATAAAACAGCAAACTGTACTGCATCATACGGTGTGATGCAGTGCACTGTTACTTGCGGTGCGGTACAGTTATACCATTTTACGAGTAGTTTTAGTGCGGTTTGTGTGGTTTGGTAAACACCCCTAGTTTGGCCATACAAAACTAAAAGTTTGGTAACTTGAAATAATAGTTATAGTCATGTAGGCTGACTCAATACTTCATTTGAGAGTTTATAAAATAATGAAATGGAATAGAACATGTTTAAGTAAAATGGAATAGGATACACGCAATGGCTATATTTTAAAATGGAATAGGATACACACAATGGCTATATTTTAAAAATATTTTTTCTATTCCTTTTTTTTTCCTTTTATCCAAACAAAGATTATATTCTCAACACTCATGTCAAACCGCTACAATCAAATTTTTAGTCAAATTTTGTCTTAATAATAATAGCCAAAATGAAGAAATAGTTTTTTTTATTTTTTTAGAATAAAGCTGTAAGTTTTATTAGGAAACAACAGTCAAATCGACTTAAGTTACAGCTAAAAAATAAGGTAGAATATTTCATCCATACATATAAACCTATGACATATAAAACATGTTTAATAAAATTATAAGCTATAGAATTACCATCACAGCGTACACGAGAGAAACAGATACTTCCGAAAGAAGCCAAGAGAGTTAAATGGCCCCGTTTGTCTTTTCCATAATCAAACTTTAGGTAGAGTTTGAATTTAGTTGTAAAGGTGTCCCGTCGGTGGAAAAAAGTGGTTGGATGAATTATCTTGGACTTTAAATGAATCAGGGGCCCTTCCCCACTGTCATTTTCCTTTCTCATTAATGGCCATTCCATCAATTTTAAATTTTAATGAAAAATCAAAATGGCATTTATATGGGGAGAGCTACAAATTTATGAGTGTTCTTACACCTTTGCCAAATTGCCATCCAACTTAATGAATATAATATTTATTTGCTATACTCATTGATATATGTTCTTTTAACGAAACTGATATGTCAATTAAAAATAAAGTTTTTGATGGTTGATTAAGAAATTTGATGTTTATTTCTTGTCTATACTAAAAATCGATTAGTGTCTTAGTCTGATAATAAAAAACTACCATCAGGAGTGAACGTTATAGGCAAGGTTGTCAAAATCGCGATCTGAATCGTAAAATCGCACGATTTTACGATCCCACCTCACCAAAAAGATTAAAATCGTAGCAGGATTGCAAAAATGTTAGGATAGTAGGTAGGATCGTTTAGGATCGCATAGGATCGTAGGATCGTATGGGATCCTACCGATCCTACCGATCCTACCATTTGGCTTCCTTCTTCTTCTTTTTTCTTTTTTTTTTTCTTTTTTTTAAGTGGGCTTCATTTAGGTCATTTGGGTAAGTCCAGTATCACAAGCCCATCAAAACCCAATAATAAATTGAACCAAATTTACCCCTATCTTAACATTAAATCTCAAAAAAAACCTTTAGTATTAAGTTAAACGTTTTCAAAACCTAAATATTTTAGAAACACTAAGCTCCATCAGACTAGCACCTCTGTCCCGTGCCTCCACAGTGCTCTGTCAAAAACCCAGCCCCTTTCAGCCCTCTCAATGGTGAGCTTTCTTAAGTTTAATGTTTTAAAAAACAAAACCTAAAATATTTAGAAACATTCAGTGCTAGCACCTCGGTCGGCGCCTCCTCAATCCTCTGTCAAAAACCCAGCACCTTTAGCCCTCTCAATGATGTTGCCGTGAGCTATCCCAACGCTGCCTTTAAGCTTTCTAGTAATTTGTTTTGGTAGTTAGTAGTTTATCATTTATTTGTACTTTGATAGCTTGATTCCAGATTGTTGTGTTGTGTATATGATTTTGACAAAGCCTAACTTATTTTGAATTTGGAACTTAGAATTTGGAAAATATTTTCCATATGTGTAGATAATATTTTGGTACTTAGTTGCTAATTAAACATGTACTAAACTTTTTAGATACATTATGTCAAAAGTTAAATATATTTTGTTTCGATAGAATGACATAAGAACAATGTAGTGTGTGCAAATTACATTTTATTATGCAATTTTTTTTTAATGGATGAATTCATATTTTAAGTGATTATATAACATACAAAGTCACTATTAATAGGTTTTTTTGCTTAAAATCTAAAAATAGGTAGGATCTTATGATCCTACGATCCACGATCCTACCTACCTTCCACGATCCTACGTAGGATCCCGATTTTGACAACCTTGGTTATAGGTTAAAAAACTCTCTAGAAAAAAATTATTAGGTGAAATTTTGATAAATACATGAACCAAAAAGGTGTGTTTCAAATAATTGTATAGAACTAAAATTAATATATAGTGTGCTTTTGATGAAGAAAGCGAAGTTTCATTTCAGACGGTTTTTTTCCCTGGAGAGATCGTCTTTCTATGACTTACAAACAAAAACTTACTATCTTTTAATAGATTCTTCCTCATCACGTGAACTAATTCATAATGTTTTTTTTTTTCCCTTTGTCTTTAATTTGTGATATGGACATCTAATTTGGCATTGCCCAAACTCAGAACCAATAGGAATAAATATTAACCCTACTCATCCTGTGCTTCTATCTCCCATAACATGATCTAATAAATTTTTGATAAACCAAAGCAACATTTGTAGTGTAGTGTAACAATCACAGCTTAACTATTAATTATATTGTGATTGTTACACTACACTACAAATGTTGCTTTGGTTTATCAAAAATTTATTAGATCAAATTAACTATTAATTATATTCCTTCTCAAAAAAAAAAAAAAAAAACTATTAATTATATTGGGAATTATTCTATTGAGGCTGTTTTGTTTCGAGACCACTTTAATGTTTGATTCATCTATATGTTATACGCAATTCATCAATAGTTTCTTATCTGACCTCCACCTTATCAATACACTAATATGGCGAATTTACCCTCCAACCCACAATCCCATGGACGAACAAAAGGTGTGCACTCACTTCCTATGAGCTAGACTTAAATATGGATAAATTTTAGGTACAATAATTTAGGTGCAGTTTTTTAAATTCCTCTCTTAAGATTCTGCCATATGGATACTTAACTTGAAAATAAAGTTTCATCCTATGAAAAAAAAAATCCACATGCCAAATCTTAAAAATAAAACTTAAGGAACAACACCTAAATTTTGTACCTAAATCTTGCCCCTTAAATATACAGTTGCATTCTTTTTTTTTTTTTTCTTTTTTTGATTTCCAGTTGCATTCTGTTTAAAAAAAAAAGATGGCATAACATTTGCATTTGCTGTTACTTTTTGACCCTAAAAGGTTAATAAGTTAGAAATTGGTAAGTCTATAAATTTGTTGCTGCCCTGCACTTATTATAGCTATGGTTATTGGTTAAGTTTATTGCTATTAGTAAATTTGCTTAAAGATAGGATAAAAAATTATGTTAAGCAAATAAGTTAACTTCTTTCAAATAAACCAAGTTATCTAAAAGTCAATATTTATCTCACTTTTAACAGATTAATTAACAGCAAATAAGAAAGTTGCAAAAAAGAATTCGTATGGTTCACTTCTCTTTTTGATAATTCAGTAGTTTTTTTTTTTAATAATTCAATAGTTACAACAAAGGATTTGAATCCTGAATGTATCTGTTAGAAATATCATAAGGTATCAATCAGTTGAGTTACAAGACTCTTAGCGATAATGCAAAAATTGGGAATGAGAAATTTGAACCTTGAACGTCTCTGTTGAAAACATTAGGAGATAAGGTTGTAATGACTAAGCTATTTATGAATAGCTCGGGAAAAAACTTGTTCATGTTTGTTTGTTTAGCAAATAAACGAAAGTTAAGCATAAGTTTATGCTCGACTATTAAACAAACCAAACTCAAACATAATAATGTGCTCGTAAACAAGCTTGCAACCAAGCATGCTCAATTTAACTATATATAATTTCATATTTTTATATGGAGACTCATCCAAAAATATACTCAAATAGATTTGAGAATAAATTGTGTAAGTTTGTAACTAGTTTTATATAATATCAAATACGTATTTGTAGTTTATTGATAATATCAACAATTCATTCCTCGTAAATTTATACATTTAAGAAGGGGTAAAAAATTTTAGTTAGGGTTTTACTATATATGAAAAAAGAATAAGTTAATCAAACATCTCGTGAACAAGTTTGAGTCTTTTTTACTAAGAAAATAAATCAAGCTTAAACTTATAATCTTGTTTGGTAATAAGTTTAAACTTTAATGCCCGCTTACAACCCTACTAAGCAGTAGGTTGTATCAGTTGAGTTATAAGGCTATTGCCTTTTATTATTCACTTTTTAATTAGATTTGTTACAATTTAAAAAATAAAATAAATAATTTAGAAGTAGATTTGTTACAAATATGATATCAATTAATATAAGTAAACACCTTTTCACCTTTTCATTGTAAGTCGTTACGATTATTGTTGTCTTTTTTCTTTTTTCTTTTTTTTTTCTCTCTTTCTAAAAATCTTCTAAGCATATGATTATCATTATCTATTTAGGTGTGAAATGTTCCTGGAAAATCAATAACATTTGTGTGTTTATTAAGCATATCTTAAATATTTGTTTCACTTAGCTTTCAAAAAATAAAATAAAATTTTGGTTTCTCAAAACTATCCAAACAATTTGGATTGACTTTGTTCAATTCCTTCTCTCTCTCTCTCTCTCTCTCTCTCTCTCTCTCTCTCTCTTCCTTTTAATTTTTTTTTTCGGTTCTAATGAATGGCATATGGCAATTCATACATAACAGTAATTTTTAAGGCATTAAAATCTTTTGCATTTAGAATTTCAAAATAAATGTAGAGAATCCATTTCATAATATTGTTTTTTTTTTTTTTTTGAAAAAACTGTTTTAATAAACAAAGAAGAGGGGAAATTATTGTTCCACATTCCAATATTCACACAATGTACACATTAAATTTACTCACGAAATGATGTCCACGTTTTCTAACTGATGTACACACTTTGTTAGTGAGTGCAAATGCATAGAGAACATGGATATTAACTATGCTAAGTCCAAGGGCAAGGGGTCCATGGCCCTACTAAATATAATTATTTTTTTTATAATAATAAATATTAATATTCAATTGGTGAAGAGGCTGAAAACAGAAAAATGAGATAGCCGACTAGCATAGGGTAACATGGCCCTTCTTATAAAACCAATAATAATAATAAAATAGCAGAGCATATTTTCGATTTTTTTTTATCAATTTACATTTTTGGTATTTTCTATAACTATAATAGTTTTGTATATAAAAAAAAATATTTTCCTAATCAGCAGAAAATTAAGAGCAGATAAAAAAATAGGAGTCTAAGGGCGTTCTAGCAATGTTACCATGTTTTTTAACTCCTCAATAATTCCATGCTCGTTTTTTATTTTTTGGAGAGAATTTTAATCTATGACATCCGCTTCTGATGATATAACTCTTTATTGTCAGATCAAGACATCAATCAGTTTTTAGTGTAGTTAATGATTGAACCATAAATCTCTTATTCAACTATCAGAGATTTTATCAGTTGAGTTAACTGGAACTGACAATAATTTCATGCTCTTGTACATGCATATTTGAGCTTTCTTTTATATTGATATATTTCACATTAATTTTCTGTTGCTCAAAATTTTGATGGAGATTGTCAGAGAAAATCCAAACAACTTATGTTGCTTAGAAAATTGTCTATGTGTTCAGGGTAACTTTAAAATAATTTAACGCGTCAATGTCCAATAATGCAAAATCATAAAATCACAAGGCATCCTGCTATGAGTGCGATCCATCTTTTTGCATACTATAAAATTGTTCATTTTTGTTCTTTTAAAATAGTAGTAATAATAATTAATTAGTAGTAACGATCAAACCCCGACAGAATCGAGCAGAGATTTTGGAGGTTGGCGCGAATACTCTTTGAAGTCCAGCGAAGCCCACACTCATAGTTGTACGGATTCTCTAGATTTAGTCAATTTATTAGTCATTAACGTGACGAAAAATTCGTTCAATACCGAGTTTTTTTTTTTTTTTTTTTTTTTTGAGAAAGGAGTAATATATATTTTTTTTGAAAGAGATACCGTGTAATGATTAATCGTATAATGATGTGACAAAAAATCCGTGACTAACTATTATTTTACAAGCAGGTGTCTTATCAAATAAGAAAAAAAAAAAAAACACGTAGGTGAACTCTTTTTTTATTTTTATTTATTTATTATTATTACAATATAATACTTGGGAGGGGGGGGGGGGTGGGGTGATAAGCCCAACCATATACAGTGGGCCTAAATCTCAATGTGAAAGTTATTGTATGTCCGAAAAGGCTAAAATTGTCGAGGGATACTTCGCGTGAAATGAGAATACATGGGAACGAAGAGACTCCGTCCGAAGAGAGCATCAGTATTCCAAAGAGATCATCGGTGTTCCGAAGAGATCATTATCCTTGGGTGTAAAGATTCTGGGTTATATAAATATCTGGAGGGTTCGAATGAGTTTACTAGTGACTTCAGCAATCTAGATAAGCTTTGGACACGCCTGGAGATAATAAGAACTGAGAAATATCTAAAAGGAAAAGCTGCCACCACCGTATTAAATGCACTGCAGCAACTTTTCTGACCGCATTTATGTGGAGAATACCCCTGAGCAGTACAACTTCAGCTACCGCCATTCACAAAAGCTGAAGGAGATACATGACATGACATGCACTCAAGTAGGGAGCTGAATGAAGAACAAGTGGACGATGAGGATGATGGGGGAGGATGCTATATAAAGAAGAAGGGAGAGAGGTCTAGAGAGACCGAAAAAATTGTAACATGTATTCAATCTATCATAAGTCTCTTCGGACTTAAACTTACTTGGTCTTTACGTGTACTTTTATGCTAGTTTATACTTGTATGTTGTGATCAACCATTATAAGCTTCATAGTTAACCTAACTCTATCATCCACGCTCTACAAATTTATATTTTTAGGCTTGGGCCACAAATCCTAACCCTACAATTAGCGCCGTCTGTGGAAAGAGTTTGAGTAGAAGTGGAAGCAACAGTTGATAATGGCTGAACCAAGGCAACAACCAACAGAATCTGGAACGTCCCAACACATAGACCATTTTCTCAATTTGGAGCAAAGACAAGATCGTGAAGGTAGCGTGCATACTACGCACCTTGAGCGAAGTCAACCGCATGGAAGAAGTCACGTGTCTCATGCAGAGAAGGACAACATGCAACTGGAAATTGAGAGGTTAAGGAGAGAGTTGCGCAATGCAAAAAGAAAACGTATTTCTTTGCATTCGGATGAGAATTGGGGTGACGATCGAGATGTCACTTACGAGCAGAGGTCTCGAACACCAATCAGTGAATCCTTTTCATACGAAGAGGAGCACCGTCGCAAAAAGCAGCCTCAGAGCCCATCACGTGGAAGGGTAGGAAACGATGCTATGAGTAAGGTTTTGAATCAAATCTCTAGGTTACCCTTCACGCACAGGATTAAAGGAGCGAGACTTCCTCGGCGTTTTAACCAGCCAACCTTTACCATTTATAATGGTAAAATAGACCCTGTGGAGCATGTGAGCCACTTTAATCAAAGGATGACTGTTTATTCCAGAGATGAAACTTTGATGTGTAAGGTCTTCCCCTCCAGTCTTGGACCGGTTGCAATGAGGTGATTCAACAGCCTGAAAGCAGATTCCATCAATTCCTACAAAGAGCTCACTCAAGCTTTTGGTTCACGTTTTGTCACATGCCGAAGAGTGACCAGGCCCTTGTCTTCTCTGCTATCCTTGAGCATGCGTGAGGGTGAGACCCTGAAGGCATACTCGGATAGGTACTGGGAGATGTTTAATGATATGGAAGGCAACTTTGATGCAATGGTCCTTGACATGTTCAAACTTGGCCTCCCTATTGACCACGGTTTAAGGATGTCCTTATCCGGTAAACCTGTTACTAACATGCATCAGCTCCTGGACTGTATTGAAAAATATAAAAGGGTTGAAGAAGATCAGCAACAAGGGAAGGGTAAGGACAAGGTTATCCCCCAGAGGAGGAAGGATTTCAGGTCGGACCATTACAACAACAAGCCACGAAGAGATTTCGCTGGGCAGTCGGGATCAACAAATGCTCAAGCAGTCAATACAGTGTTCAAGGAGTCAGTCCACCAAGTTTTGGAAAAGATCAAGAATGAACCATTCTTTAGGTGGCCGAGTAAAATGGTGGGGAATCCTGAGAGGCGCAATCACAATTTCTATTGCCAATACCACCAAGACCATAGGCATACCATTGAAAACTGTAGAAGTTTGTGGGATCATTTGGACCAACTGGTCCGCGAAGGTAGGTTGAGGCACCTTTTGCATCACTCCAGTGGCCGAGGAGGTCAGATGAATTCTGAGCTCGAGAGGAATGATTCTTCGAAACCTTCATTAGGAACTATTAACGTCATTTTCGCAGCATCAGGAAGAATAGGGTCCTGGCCATCCAAGGTTATGTCAGTAGCTCGGTTACCAACAAGGGACTTTGGTCGAGATTCGAGGAGTGCTAGACCGGTTATCCAGCCAGTTTTAGGCTTTTTGAACGAAGATAAGATTGGAACCATCCAACCTCATGATGACACTTTGGTAGTCACCCTCAGAATTAGAGGATATGATGTAAAGAGGGTAATGGTAGATCAGGGTAGCGCAGTGGAGATAATATACCCTAACCTCTACAGGAGGCTGAACCTCAAATCTGATGATTTAACACCATACTGCTCTCCCTTGATTAGCTTCGAGGGAAGAATTGTCACCCTGAAGGGCCAGATACGGCTGCCTGTACAGACTGGCTCGAAAGTAGTGGAAGTAGACTTCATTGTCGTGGATGTGTATTCCCCTTATACGGCAATTGTAGCCAAACCTTGGCTACATATGCTAGGGGCTGTTTCCTTTACTTTACATCAAAAAGTTAAATATCCATCCGAAGGGCGAGTTTGTGAAATTCGTGGAGATCAGTCCTCGGCCTGACAATGCTTGGTGGCTGCCATCTAGTACAAACCCGAAATTGAGTCCTTGGCTAGGGTCGAGGGAGACTTATAGCAGTTAAAAAGTCGGGTGTCACCCACCAAAGATCTTGATGAAGGCGTTAGTGAGGATTTAGTAAAAGTTTTAATTGGGGACAATCCTGAAAGGTTCTTTCAAGTCGGATCTCAGATGCCTCAACCAGAAAAAGAATAGCTAATTGATTTCCTTAAGAGAAATATTGACGTATTTGCCTAGAATGCTTACGAAACCCCAGGAGTGGATCCAGAGTTCATTTGCCACCATCTGAAGGTCAACCCACTGATTGTCTCCAAGAAGCAGCCTCCTCGGCGGCCATCTAAAGAACATGCAGATGCAGTCAAAGAAGAAGTAACGAAACTCAAACAGACTGGAGCTATTAAAGAAGTTTTTTACCCCGAGTGGTTAGCAAATACTGTGGTGGTGAAGAAGAAGAGCGAAAAATGGCAAGTCTGTGTAGATTTCACCGACTTAAATAAGGCTTGTCCTAAGGATCCTTTCCCCATGCCGAAAATTGATCAGCTAGTAGATGCTACTGTCGGCCATCCTCAAATGAGTTTCTTGGATGCTTTCTAAAATTACCATCAAATACCATTAGCCCCAGATGACTAGGAGAAGACCGCTTTTGTTACCTCTACTAGTAATTACCATTATAAAGTGATGTCATTTGGTCTGAAAAATGTAGGCTCTACTCACCAGCGAATGATGACAAGGATGTTTGAATCACAGTTAGGCAAAAGCATTGAGGTCTATATAGATGATATGGTGGTAAAAAGCAAAGTCATTTCTAAGCATGTGAAGGACCTTGACAACACTTTTGAAATCCTAAGAAGGCACAAGTTACGTCTGAACGCTTCCAAATGCTCATTTGGTGTAGGGTCAGGCAAATCCTTAGGTTACATGGTGACGTACAGGGGAATTGAGGTTAATCCCGATCAGATAAAGGCTATTCAAAATCTACAGCCCCCTCAGAATGGGAGGAAAGGCAGTGGAGTTATTCTCGGACTCGAGGTTAGTTGTGGGTCAAGTACAGGGGGAGTTTGAAGCGAAGGATGAAAGGATGTAGGGATACTTAAGCCGAGTTAAATGTCTGCAGTCGGAATTCAAATTTTTCAACTTGCTACATATTCCCAAAAGTGGTAACACACATCCTGATTCTCTGGCCACACTTGCTACCTCTTCGGCGCAAAATTTACCGAGAGTTATCCTCGTTGAGGACTTGCATGGGCCTACCGAGGCAGGAAGAGATGCAGTCCAAGTTCACCAAATCAGAACCGGGCTCTGCTGGATGGACCCTATAGTCAAATTCTTGAATGAAGATACTCTGCCTGAAGAAAAGGGGGAAGCTGACAAAATTCGGTGGAAGGCGACCAGATTCTGGCTATCCGAAGACCAAAAATTATACAAACGCTCCTATTCAAGACCGTACCTATTATGTATTCATCCTGAAGCGACTGAATTGTTACAAGAGGAGTTACATGAAGGAATTTGTGGGAGTCACACCAGAGGTAGATCTTTAGCTCACCGAGCCATTACTCAAGGTTATTGGTGGCCGAACATGCAAAAAGAAGCCCATAAGTATGTTAAGAAGTGCGATCAATGTCAACGATTTGCGCCGAACATACACCAACCAGATGGAGTCCTCAACCCACTATCTAGTCCATGGTCATTTGCTCAATGGGGCTTAGATATAGTGGGTCCATTCCCAAAAGCCGCAGCAACACAAACTATTTCACCAAATAGATTGAAGCTGAACCTCTGGCCAACATCCGAGACGTAAATGTGCAGAGATTTGTATGGAAGAATATTGTTACTCGTTTCAGAGTTCCTCATATTCTCATCTCGGGCAATGGCCTACAGTTTGACAATTAAGCATTTCGAAATTATTGTAGTGAATTGGAAATCATAAACAGATACTCCACTCCTGTCTATCCCCAGGGGAACGGACAAGCAGAAGCAGTTAACAAAGTCATAGTCAATGGATTGAAGAAGAGATTAGACGATGCGAAGGGCAAGTGGGTGGAAGAGTTGCCACACGTACTTTGGGCTTACAGAACTACGCATCGCAGATCTACTGGAGAAACCCCTTTCTCGATGACTTATGGGGCTGAAGCTGTCATCCCTCTGGAAACTGGGTTCCCAACTTTGAAAATCAGTTCGTTCAGTCCGACCAGCAATGATGAACTTCTAGAAAGGAGTTTGGATTTGATTGAGAAAATGAGAGAAAATGCAATGGTTCGATTGGCACATTACCAACAAAAGCTCAAGCAAGGCTATGATACCAACGTAAAGTTAAGGCCTTTAGAACCTGGTGATTTGGTACTCAGGAAAGTTGTGGGCACTATGAAAAACCCAACCTGGGGAAAGCTAGGACTCAATTGGGAAAGGCCATATCGTATCACTTCAGGGGCTGGCATTGGGGCATATTTCCTAGAGGACTTAGATAGTCATGTAATACCGCGCCCTTGGAATGTAAATAATCTCAAAATATACTATTATTAATCGAATCTTTTCTTTAATCACTATGATAATTTGTCATCCTCAGACCAGATGATTTGGGTTAGTTAACACTCCTTATCGGTTCTCTAAGTGTTTAAACTTAAATCCAATCATGCCTGTAGTTCTCGAACCAAATGATTTGGGTTAGTTAATACTCCTTAACGGTTCTCTAAGTGTTTAAACTTAAATCCAATCATGTCTGTAGTCCTCGGACCAAATGATTTGGGTTAGTTAATACTCCTTAACGGTTCTCTGAGTGTTTAAACTTAAATCCAATCATACTTGGAGTCATCGGACCAGATGATTTGGGTTAATTAATACTCCTTAACGGTTCTCCAAGTATTTAAACTTAAATCCAATCATGCCTGTAGTCCTCAGACCAGATGATTTGGGTTAGTTAACACTCCTTAACGGTTCTCTAAGTGTTTAAACTTAAATCCAATTATGCCGTAGTCCTTGGACCATTTGGGTTAGTTAACACTCCTTAACGGTTCTCTAAGTGTTTAAACTTAAATCTAATCATGCCTGTAGTTCTCAGATCAGATGATTTGGGTTAGTTAATACTCCTTAACGGTTCTCTAAGTGTTTAAACCTAAATCCAATCAGGTTAGTTAACCCTCCTTAACATGCCTGCAATCCTTGGATCAGATAGTATAGGTTAGTCAACACCTCTGTGTTGTTATTATTATTGAAGTTTAACTCTGAAATGAGTCTTGCCTGACATCCCCGAATGTATTTGAAATAACTCTAACTTATGTTAGCCTTCTTTGTGCACGTTCGAAATACTTTTGAAGCTTTTATAACACTCGTTGCATTCATTATTTAGTAATAGTTCTTATACAAACTGCTCTTTTCAGTGCCAATCTTAGTTATGTGCATTATTAGCATGATATGGTGATTATGTTTATCTACATTACCATAATTACAAAGTACAGTTATTTGTAGCAAAAGTAAGTCATATGATATGCAACAAAGACACCAAAACTAAAAGAGAAACTGTTTCATTGATCAAAAGAGGATATTTTACAATCCCTTACATAAAAGAAAAACAGGAAAAAGAGAATAATAATAATAAAAAATCCTAAGTATCTAAGCTTTTGCTTAATGGACCACAGGGTTGGCAACCTGGCTTGTCCAAGTAGCAGTAGTTTCTGGGGCCTGGTCCTTGGGCTCTGAAGAGGTCTTCTCTTTTTCCAAGCCCTCGCCCTTATCCTTAGGTGGCTCAGCTGGTTCGCTCTGATCACCTAGTTGACCAGACTCCTTGGAGGCCTCAAGGGTAGGGGGAGGGACTTGGCTGACCAAGGATTGCTCCGAAGCCTCTGAGAGATGTGTTGGAGGAGAGGGATCAGACTCTAGGAGCTCTCGGATGTCAGGATCGTAATATATGCCCCTAAGCAGCCTCAATTCCGAGTTAGCAGGCACCCCAGCAATATCCAGTGCCTTGCCCCATGTTATGTCGCAATAGTCTCGGCTGACCGAGGCGAACTGCTCAGTTAGACCTTTTTCGGTCACCTCCACTCCCAGTTAGTATGCTGCTTTCTTTTCAGCTTCGGTCGGCTCCTTGGCCAGCTGAGCATTCCTCTGAGCTAGCTTGGCAATATTTTTAGCCTTTTGGAGTTCGGCGCGAAGTTCCTTTACAAGCGCTTTCTCAGCTGCCAAATTAGTCTGAGTCTCCTTTAACAACTTGCATTGGGTTGCGGCCTAACTCTCAGCATTTTGCAGGCCAGCATTGAGGTTATTCCTTTCGTGGGTTACCTCTTTGAGCTGCTCGGAGATTTGAGAAAACTCCTTTTTCAAGCTGCCCAAGGTTTTAACTGCCTCGGACCGAGAGTAGGCCTCTACTTGGGCTTTAACGTATGCCTTTTTGTTCCACTCTTTGGCCACGAAGACTTGCTGGGTAATATGCATAATAAAGTAAAAGAGTTAGCATAAAACAAGCGAAAAATTAACATGCCAAACCGAAGAGCTGGATTAACTCACTTACCATGGCCAGGTCCCTTTTCAGGGACATAAAGAGTTCATACTGGCTAAGCGCCTATATGACTCCATGTCTTGGGGGAGAAGCAATGGTTGCTCCAAAGCTTTAGCCACTAGTCCTGCTCTTCTCCCATCGTAGTTTCTGAGGGAAGTCTCCCAAGAAATAGGAGCGTCGTCCAGCTCTAACTTGAAAGACCATGTGCGTGGTCCTCGGCGCACATCAGCAACAGAAGGCTCATCCCAGCTCTCAATAGATGAGGCCCTTTTGCTCCAGTGGTCCTTCACCACCTTCTGTTGCTTGGTTGTCTTTGGTGGCACCACCACCTCCTTCTCTTCAGTTTCGAGGGGCCTCTTCTTCCTCAGGTCTGGTATGGGCTTTAAGCCGAGGTCAGAAACTTGAGGTGGCGATGGAGGCAAACTCACCACTGGTTGGGAAGTCCTAGTGCCTTTCGGCTCGGCCTTCTTGCCCCTATTCCTCATCAATGCCTTTAAGTCTAACATTTTTTCCTCTTCCGAGGAGTATTCTGGAAGAGCAATTATCAAGATAAGAGGATGGACACTGGATTGCCTATCAATCTCCTCCTCGAAGTCTGAGGATGGTATCACCTAAACCCCTCCTAAAACTTCTCCCTCGAATTTAAATTTATCTATCTGCTCCTCTAGTGAGGAGGTCGAAGAGCCAACCCTTTCGCCTACAACCACCGGTTCAAGGGGGATTTGCTGAACCGACTGGACGAGCAGTGGGACACCCTAAAGGTTTGGATGTGGCACTGGAGGGAGATCGAATGGAGCCAAAAAATCCTTTCGACCAACATCGATTCGGTTGAGGCGATAGTCTCCTTGCCTTATCGCGTTCCCGACCGACTGTAAATCGGATGGTTTGGATGTATAACTGAGAATGAGGGGAACCGATCGGAGTTGCCCGTCTTCACTTACCAAAATCTCTGATCGCAACAAGTAGTTGAGCGCGGCAGTGTTGGTAGGGCTCAACCGAGGAGAAATGTTTCTTTTATTTGTAAACATCACAAGAAAATTCAATCAGAAAGTTGGCAACAACAAGACCGAGAAGACTAAGTTGCAATGAAAGGTCAATCCTAAATCTAATGTTAGCAAGCCTAAACCTAAGATGCCCCCACCTGGTTCTCCTGGTGTGGTTGGTCAGTGAAAACCGTCGTGCCACGCACCCGAGACGATCAGATAATCGTCTTTTATCCCCTTGTTAGACTTGGGAAGGCAGGAGACGAGCCTAACAGCATCGGATCGGGATTTCAAATAATATCCTGCTCCTTTCTAATTGGGGCACTCGTACATATGCACCACGTCCAGCCAGGTGAGTCCCAAGCCCAGATGGCGGTTCAGATCAACGACGGCCCCTAAAATCCTAAAAACGTTGGGCGCATATTGCTCGGGGCTAAGCCTATGGTTTCGAAGGTAGTTAGTGGTGATAGGGCTCATAGGAATCGTCATTCCTCCTTCTAGGAAGGCAATGATGGGGATTATCACTTCACCCTCTTTCAGATCTGTTAGAACTTTTTCTGGGGGGTTATATCTCAAACCCACGTCTTCAGGTATGCGGTAAGTGGCTCTAAACTTCTCCATATGAGCGGGACTGTCCACCAGATACTGATACCTACCCATCCTAAACAAATGAGATAAGAGGAACTCTAAACACAATGACTAGGGGGCGACTACTCGAAGGACAAAAAGAGTGTCCGAAGAGAGGAATAAAGACAAATATATGAAGACTTACACGAACCGGATCGAAAAATGATATCTGAGCTTGTGGAGATGCTTGTAAATTTTGGAGCTCAGCCGAGGAGAAACGTTTCTTTTATCTGTCAACATCACAAGAAAATTCAATTAGAAAGTTGGCAATAACAAGACCGAAAAGACTAAGTTGCAATGAAAGGTCAATCCTAAATCTAATGTTAGCAAGCCTAAACCTAAGATGCCCCCACCTGGTTCTCCTAGTGTGGTTGGGCAGTGAAAATCGTCATGCCACGCACCCGAGACGATCAGATAATCGTCTTTTATCCCCTTGTTAGACTTGGGAAGACAGGAGACGAGCCTAACAGCATCGGATCGGGATTTCAAATAATATCCCACTCCTTTCTGATTGTGGCACTCGTACATATGCACCACGTCCAGCCAGGTGAGTCCCAAGCCCAAATGGCGGTTCAGATCATCGATGGCCCCTAAAATCCTAAAAACGTTGGGCGCATATTGCTCGGGGCTAAGCCTATGGTTTCGAAGGTAGTTAGTGGTGATAGGGCCCATAGGAATCGTCATTCCTCTTTCCAGGAAGGCAATGATGGGGATTATCACTTCACCCTTTTTCCGATCTGTTAGAACTTTTTCTGGGGGGCTATATCTCAAACCCACGTCTTCAGGTATGCGGTATTTGGCTCTAAACTTCTCCATCTGAGCGGGACTGTCTACCAGATACTGATACCTACCCATTCTAAACAAACGAGATAGGAGGAACTCTAAACACAGCGACTAGAGGGCGACTACTCGAAGGACAAAAAGAGTGTCCGAAGAGAGGAATAAAGACGAATATATGAAGACTTACACGAACCGGATCGAAAAATGATATCTAAGCTTGTGGAGATGCTTGTAAATTTTGGATTTGATGATCGTAGAGTCTGGTTGATTTGAATGCCTCTGTTCGCTGGAAAGTCTGAAAATATGTAAAGTAAGGGAGGAAAAACCTCCTCTAAGGCTTTATATGGAGACAAGCAAGGGAGAAGGAGTTATCTCGCCCAAATTCCGAGGAAGGATCACATCCGTTAGATCAGTAGTCCACCATTAGATGGTAAAGACAAAACACCACTTGGAGTAATTAATAGTGCTTTGGAAACCTTGAAACAGCAGCAGCAATTATGAAGCGCGCAAATCCAGGCTACTACATGTGTGAATTAAGATATTTTTTCATTTCTGGTTTTTATTTTTTTGTAGCAAATCAAATTTTTTTTTTCTCTTCGGAAGCGAAAGAAAAATTAAAATTTTGAGGGGCTATTGTGGGGGGGGGGGGGAAACCCAACCATACGCAATGGGCCTAAAGCCCAGTGTGAAGGTTATTGTATGTCTGAAGAGGCTAAAATTGTCGAGGGATACTTCGCGTGAAAGGAGGATACATGGGGACGAAGAGACTCCGTCCGAAGAGAGCATCAGTGTTTTGAAGAGATCATTATCCTTGGGTGTAAAGATTCTGGGTCATATAAATATCTGGAGGGTTCGAATGAGCTTACTAGTGACTTCAGTAGTCTAGATAAGTTTTGGACACGCTTGGAGATAATAAGAACGGAGAAATATTTAAAAGGAAAAGCTGCCACCACCATATTAAATGCACCGTAGCAACTTTTCTGGTCGCATTTATGTGAAGAAGACTCCTGAACAGTACAACTTCAGCTACCGCCATTCACAAAAGCTGAGGGAGATACATGACATGACATGCACTCAAGTAAGGAGCTAGATGAAGAACAAGTAGACGATGGGGATGATGGGGGAGGATGCTATATAAAGAAGAAGGGATCACATCCGTTAGATCAGTAGTCCACCATTAGATGGTAAAGACAAAACACCACTTGGAGTAATTAATAGTGCTTTGGAAACCTTGAAACAGCAGCAGCAATTATGAAGCGCGCAAATCCAGGCTACTACATGTGTGAATTAAGATATTTTTTCATTTCTGGTTTTTATTTTTTTGTAGCAAATCAAATTTTTTTTTTCTCTTCGGAAGCGAAAGAAAAATTAAAATTTTGAGGGGCTATTGTGGGGGGGGGGGGGGGGGGGAAACCCAACCATACGCAATGGGCCTAAAGCCCAGTGTGAAGGTTATTGTATGTCTGAAGAGGCTAAAATTGTCGAGGGATACTTCGCGTGAAAGGAGGATACATGGGGACGAAGAGACTCCGTCCGAAGAGAGCATCAGTGTTCTGAAGAGATCATTATCCTTGGGTGTAAAGATTCTGGGTCATATAAATATCTGGAGGGTTCGAATGAGCTTACTAGTGACTTCAGTAGTCTAGATAAGTTTTGGACACGCTTGGAGATAATAAGAACGGAGAAATATTTAAAAGGAAAAGCTGCCACCACCATATTAAATGCACCGTAGCAACTTTTCTGGTCGCATTTATGTGAAGAAGACTCCTGAACAGTACAACTTCAGCTACCGCCATTCACAAAAGCTGAGGGAGATACATGACATGACATGCACTCAAGTAAGGAGCTAGATGAAGAACAAGTAGACGATGGGGGTGATGGGGGAGGATGCTATATAAAGAAGAAGGGAGAGAGGTCTAGGGAGACCAAAAAAATTGTAACCTGTATTCAATCTATCATAAGTCTCTTCGGACTTAAACTTACTTGGTCTTTACGTGTACTTTTATGCTGGTTTATATTTGTATGTTGTAATCAACCGTTGTAAGCTCCATAGTTAACCTAGCTCTATCATCCACACTTTACAAATTTATTATTTTTGGGCTTGGGCCACAAATCCTAACCCTACAATACTAACTTTGAATCTTTTCTCTCTAAACCCTTAATATTTTGTGTATAAAGTGGCGTCAATTAAGTTAAAAGGATCTTGATCATAATAATTAATCTAAATGCAAAGATTACTTCCTAAAGAAATTCATGCTAAGTCTTTTTTTTTTTCTTCTTTTATAAGAATGTTAAGTCTATTTATAATAACTCTAGTCACAAATTTTTTTATAAAATATTTCAAACTATAGAGATGATAAGTTTTTAACAACAAATGAAAAATAATGTTAATAGTGTATTTAAATGAGAAGTAATAAAACCTTGTCAACTCATTGTAACCATACAATAGGCCCATTGGTATGGAGTGTGACGTAGATCTAGAAATCTCAAATTCAATCCATAACACTATCGATCCATGAGATTTTGAGGGTGCATATAACATTACTTATCTATCTAAATCTTGCTTTATTTTTTGGGCACATAAATCATCCATTAAAATACAATAACAACAAAGTCTTAGAGCATAATTTTTTTGGGCCAGTTACAAATCATTAACAAATTAGTCAAGGTTGACCTTCATAATATAATGACCAAATCCTCTATTAGTGGACCAAGAAAAATGTAAGAAATGATTTCATACAGAAGAAAATTATATGTGGGTCTCAGTAACTCAACCAATAAATTTTATTGGTGTAGAATAAAATATTTGGGGTTTAAATTCTACTTATCCCAAAACCAATCATTGTTTTAGCCTAATGTAAGAGAAATCATTATGAATTAAATGCCATATGTTTAAATTCTATCATATCTATAAAAATGTTGTGAAAAATATTGGATTCCCCAAAAAATTCACATTTTTTGAAGGAAAATGCTAACAAATGCCCTTAGGGTATTAGCTAATAATCCATTTAAAGTAAATTTTTATTAAAAAAAAAAACAATTAATGTTTTAACAGCTTTTTTCATTTCTCATAAAAGTGATGTCAAAACTTTCCTAAAATAGATTGTTAACTAATACCTTAAGGGTACTTGTTAGCATGACTCTTCTCTGAATTAAATTCTTAGAAATATATGACTCACGTGTTCGAATGGAAGACAGCTTCCTTATATAAATGATAAATAAATAAATAAATAAGTTAAGACATATTCATGCCTGGATGAAAATGTTTTATTTTTTTAATTTTTAAAGATAAACTATATATTAGACATACCAATTACCATCTAGAATTTGTTCATGTAATATTCAATTAACATGTGCCTTTAAAAATCAAGAGTTTTTTAGCTTAATTGATATTTCTTAGTATTTTCAATGAAAACATTTAAAGTTCAAATGTCTCATCTCCCACTTATTGAATCATTTTTAATAGCATATTACCCTTTTTTATATAAATAAAGTGTAGTATCTAAGGATGACAACAACTCGTTAAGAGGGCAGCAATGCCAGCAATCCAACCTGGCGGGCACAATTTTTTTTTGGTAAACCATGCAAGTATTATACAACTAAGGCACCACAAGTCTATTACAAAAATAGCCAGCTTTGTCACTAGCCAGGAGATCTTCCACCACAGGCGGTGGATTATACAAAATAAGGTGGTCTGAATGCAGATTAGCCCTTAACCTAGCTAACCTGGTGGGCACAAATTTCACCTAACTCATTAGGAGGTTCAAGAATAGGGTCAGGGTTTTTTTTTTTTTTCGAACTGGGTGGATCGGGTAAGGGTATTACAAATCCCAACCCAATGACTCTTTTTTCTTTTTCTTTTTTTTAACAGAAAAAGATTCTTTTTTTTTTTGGCCATAAAATATCTAAGCCAAAGACCATAATATTCCAAATTTTATCACAAAACTTCCTTAAGAATTTGAGGGAATATGTTAAACAAGCACATATCTCATCAATCTTCCCGCTAATCACTAATTGATTTTCTTTGTGAATGTCAATCTTTCTTTAAAATGTATTTGACGTCATTTGCAAGATTACATCAATCATGTCATTTTTATTTCCTTAACTTATTCAATCATTTGTAATATAATTAGAAAGTTTAAATTAGTTTTTTTAATTACTGGCGTTAAAGTCTTAAGTTTAAACTAAGTCTGTTTGTATTTAGTAAAAAAAATATAATAAAATAAAATAAAAAACTAAGTCTGTTTGCAATAGAAAACTAGAGGAAAATTTTTAATTTTGTTTAGCTTCACTAGATCTAATTCTCTTCATTAGATTTGATTTTGATTTTGATTTTTTTTATATGCCCCATTTTTCAAACCCTCATAAAAACAATCAAATCAAATCAAGTATTTGTTACCCAACAGGATAGGGAGAGAAAACTTGTCTCCAAAACAGACCGGATCTTGAGTTATGGCATTACAATCGTGTACGGAAAAATTGGTTCTATGCTTGGTTTGTGTCCTATAACTATATCTTATAATAATGCTAGAACCGTAACTTGTCCATGTGATAAGTTGTAAATGGTAAAGTTATAAATTCACCATTCTTACTTCATCACTTCCAATTAACTATATTGACAATTTGTAGTTTTAGTTGTAAGCGTGATATTTCTATAATTCTAGAATCATAAATTATTTTATAACTTTTTTTTATTATAATTCTGATATGATAGACTGTGAACTTGTGAGTGATTAACCATCACTTACATATAAATTTACAATTTTTTTCTTTACCAATTTCACTTTATCATGTTACAATTATGTTAAGAAGTTGTAAAAATATTTGTAGACCTATACTTTTTTTCTTTATATATGTAGCAAGCGTATATGTCATTTGCCAACAAAGGCATCAAAGAAAGCGGAAGAAAGTAAAAAGGTGATTCCATTGAATGGCAATACCATTGGCCATTTTCCGTGTCCGCTCTGTCCCAGTCGACCCTCCAATAAAAACATTCCACGTTACAGCCTCACAGGCCATGTGGAATAAAGAGATAGAGAGAGAAAGCTATTTTAGATAACGGTCAGATGATGGGTGTGCGGAACACTCAAACCTCCTTAGATCAGAACCGTTAGATCTCCCTCTCATTGGATCGCAAAGCGAACGAGTTGAGTTGACAAATACGGATGAGTACGACTGAATTGAAAGCTGGAAACAGTTATGTACGGTCCCACGCGGAAAATCATTTACTTCGTTTTCCTCCTACTAGCTACTCCATTAAAGTAAGACGGTGAAAAGTGCAAACACCATGAACTGTATTCGGCTTTCCAATTCAAGGCCATGCTTGAACTAACTTGGAGAACTGCATTGGTTTACAATATATTTTTTTATTTTGAATTTTTTACGAGAAGAAATTAATGAATTTTTTAGGAATTATTTTTAGAAGTATTTTATTAAAAAAGAAAAAAAAAACTTGATTTTTTTGACAATTTTTTTATATTTTTTATGAAAGTTGTATTAAAATTTTTTAAAAATAATTTATGATAATGTTAACAGATGTCCTTGAGACAATTGTTAATAAATTATAATAAGGTTTTAACACCACTTTTATGAGATTGTCAACAATATTTTTTGTTTTATCATTCTCTCAACAAAATATTTCTAAAAATAGCTTCTAAAATTGGGGTATTGGTTAACATTTTTCAATAGTTTATTAACGAATGCTCTAAAAACATTTCTTAACATGACATTCTATACACACACACATATAAGTTATTGATTTGTGGAAAATATTTTTGTTACAAAAACTTTTTACAAACGACTAATGTGATGAGTGATTGTTGATAAATAAAAATAATAATGTTATGGATGGGACCAGATGAGAACGAATAAGAAGTTTGTCACAATAACAATTTGTAAAAATGTGGTAAAATAGTTTGTGATTGTAATATTACTCTTGATTTTTTGACAGTATTTATATTTTCTATAAAAGTGATATTAAAATTTTCTTAAAGTAATTCATTAATAAATACCCTAAAATATTTATTAACTGGACTAATTAATATTGCAATTTTTTCCACAAGTTTGGATGCTATTTGCATATATAGTTCAACGTCAAAAGTTAATTTTTCTCAACCAAAAAAAAAAAAAAAAAAAAAAGTCAAAAGTTAATTACTTTATTACTCAAGGTTGTCTATGAATTCTTCTATATAAAAAAAAGGTTGTTTATGAATTTTGATATAGCGAGTCATTTACTCAAAAAATAGATAAAAGGTCGTTACAATAATCGGGGAATGTTGGGCGGGATATTTCGTTTTATAGTCCTTTATCTAATTCTAGTCTATATCTCTGGAGTCTGGACCAAAGGAAAAAATATATAAAAGCTAGTCTTCTAAAAAACAAAATAATGGTTGAACATAGCCGCCGTTCTAGCTATTTTCATTTACGTTACAGGAGCTGGGGTTCACCCACCCTCTGACCTTTTGGTAATTGAAGTTTTTTCTCCGTTAATTGATGACCTGACATAAATAATTTTAAATAAATATGGTATCATCAAATTACAATATTTTTTGCCAATGAAAATAATGTTGAAACTTTGAAGTTTCCACCCCATAAAATGGGGTTCGGCTAGTTAGCCCAAACTTCGGATGATATTTATATTTTTACCATTTATTATTTGAGTTGAAGTCCAAAGGTTTGAAAAAAAAAAAAAAAAAAGAGAGAGAGAGAGAGAGAGAGAGAGAGAGAGAGTTCTTTCCTTCTTCAATTTTTTTTAGAGATTAAATTCTATAAGAATATGGTAAAAAAACTTATGTTTTACTCCTCTAATCTCAACGTGTCATATTATCTTATTACATATTTAAAAATAAGCACAATCACACTCAATCAATTCTAATTCCCAATTTCTCAAAAAAAAATTCTAATTCCCATATACAAATTCAACCAAATTAGAAAGTTATTGAGATATTATTAGATGAGATATGATGTATTGAATTTTATATAAAATGTTGATGTGATAATCTCTTTTTGAATTGTGTAAAACATGGATTATACACCCTATATTTACCAAATTCGAACTCTTTTTTTATGCGCAGAATATTAATATATATATATATATATATATATTCTTTTCTTTTCTTTTGATAAAAATATATATATTCTTTGTTTATTTATTTTGATAGCAATATCAATATATTTTAAAAGCCTTATAAAGGGTGACTAAAATAATATAAAATTATTGAATTTAAAATTAAAACAAGTTTCTTTCCTTAATTAGTTAAATGTTTGTTTTTCGTGCGTATCTATAAAGAACAAATGGTGCAATTTTTTGCGGATGATAGGTGTTTTTTGAAACCAAGCGGTGGGGTAAACAGTACACGTGGTGAGTAGTGACTACTACAGTGATCTCCAAAAATTCTCCGAATCAAATGACAACAGTGGCAACCGACGCAAATTAACCACAAAACAATGGTTAATATTTCAAGACTCTTTTCCAAAGCGACAAAGGTCTTCGTCGGTTCCTCTTCCATTCATAGGAAACTGTAAACCCTCCACTCTCTCCCTCTCTCTCTAAAAAAACATACAAACGAAGTTACACTAAACAGTGGCATTCACTTTTTCTAGAGTTCTCACATAGACCACAAACTCTCTCTCTCTCTCTCTAGAACTATCGCTAGTACCATATTTTCTTTTCACTTTTTTTGATCCTTTGACAACTGCCATTCTCTCTCTCTCTCTCTCTCTCTCTCTCTCAATTCTCTTCTATTTTCTTTCTTTTTCTTCTTCCATGGATAATAATGCTGAAAAGAACATCCCCAATATCAATGGAGGAACCTTGATCTCAGACCTCAAAAGCCTCTTCTTCATCCTCAAAACAAGAAGAACCGTTGTTTTTGTATATGGGTTCATGCTTGCTTTTGTTGCTTTCACTGTTTTCTTAGCTTTCAGTCCCTCTTCTAACTCTGCCTCTCCTTGGTTCACCAACATCTTCAGTAGTAGTAGCACCACCACCGACAGTGATTCTGATAGATCCCAATTCTCTTCTATTTTCTCCTACTTCTTCCCCAACAACACTTCCCCACAAACCACTAATACTTATAGATCTACTAATACCACATTCCAATCTCCTAGTCCCAACAAAGAGCTTCAAAACCATCCTCAAACTACACTGGTTTCTGATAAGGATAAAGTTCCAAACTCAAATCAGACTAGTACCACATTCCAATCTCCTAGTCCCAGCAAAGAGCTCCAGAACCATACTCAAACTACACTGGTTTCTGATAAGGGTAAAGTCCCAAATCCAAATCAGACTATACTTGTTGCCCCACAACCCCCGGCGGCAGAAGCGAATCACACTACAACTGTGCCTGTGAATTCTGTTCCTAGTGTGAATAAAGAACCAACTTTTGTGAATAACCAAACTCAAAGTGTAGAGAATTCTGATAAAGGTAAAGTTTTGAACACCAATCAGACTTCAATATCAGCCCCGGCAAAAGCTCCTGTGGCTAAAAATCAGAGTTTGAGTTCATTGGGTTCTCCAAGGAAGAGTGATTCTGATGAGGCAGGGAAAGGCGCTTCCCTGTTGAAGAAACAGGGCAATGAGAGTAAATCAGGTGTTTCGGTGAAGAAGGGAGGGGATAGTTTGGTGGAGTCTTTGATTAACTGTGATTTTTTTGATGGGGAATGGGTGAGAGACGATTCGTATCCGCTTTACAAACCTGGGTCTTGTTCGCTGATTGATGAGCAGTTCAATTGTATTCTTAATGGTAGACCTGATAAAGATTACCAGAAGATGAAATGGAAGCCTAAGGGGTGCAATCTTCCTAGGTATGTGGTGTAATTGTAGATTTCTATGATGATTTTGATTTTTTGTTGGGTGTTTATTTGAAGTGTTTATTTTTAATTGTGAAGTCAAAATGATTTTCAATTCAGATTCTGGATTCTGTTATTTCGACATTGGTATCCAGTAAGAGTATAAAAGTTTCATTTTTTAATGGCTGACTGTTTTAGCATAATTGATAGTCAAAACAGCTTTGTATTATGTTATATCAAGCTTGAATTAAGGTAGTTACAAGTAAGGTGATAATTTAATTTAGTATCTGGGTCGTGTGTTGCTTAGATCAGAGTAGGTAATGAGTTTTAGCCTCCAGTTTATTTATTTAATTATTCTTCTTATTAGTCTTCTAGTTTTTTTGGCTTTGTTTTATACAATATATACCTCTATTGGAATTGATCCATGAATTTAGTTTGTTGGGTCGTTTTCATTAATGAGGTTGACTTAGATGAACTTTTGTTTATAGGTTGGACGGAAGTCGCTTATTGGATTTGTTGAGAGGCAAGCGGCTAGTTTTTGTTGGTGATTCTCTGAATAGGAATATGTGGGAATCTCTAGTTTGCATCTTGAGGAACTCAGCGAAAGATAAGAGCAAGGTTTATGAAGCCAATGGTAGACACTATTTTCGAGGGGAAGCATCATACTCTTTCATATTCAAAGTAGGTTAATGAACTGCTCTACTTATTTGTGTACTGCATTAATTTGGTTATTTCCTTGTTATGATGTGCATCATTCCCTTATTTATTGTTTTTCTCTTTTGGTTTGGAATGGTTGGATGGATAGGATTATGACTGCACTGTCGAGTTCTTTGTATCTCCTTTCTTAGTTCGAGAATGGGAATTGCCTGACAAAAATGGATCAAAGAAGGAAACTCTTCGTCTTGATTTAGTAGGGAGATCTTCTGATCAATATAAAGGAGCAGATTTTATCATCTTTAACACTGGACACTGGTGGACTCATGAAAAAACTTCTAAAGGGTAAGTTCAACATCATTTTCATATTGAAGTGAATGCATTTTGTTCTTGAGAGTATAAGATAGTTTCTAGTTTGGAATCCCCTTTGGAGTTAACTAATATATTTCTGATGAAAATTGCAGCAAAGACTATTATCAAGAAGGAAGCCATGTCTATGGTGAATTGAATGTTCTTGAGGCATTTCGAAAAGCTTTAACTACATGGGCCAGATGGGTTGATGCCAATATAAATCCATCGAAGTCTCAAGTTTTCTTCAGGGGTTATTCTGACACCCATTTCAGGTAATTTGAAAATACATATGTTGATGCTTTTTTTTCCCTGGATGAATAAATTTGGGTGATGAATATTTGTTTGTTCCCTGGATGACTTTTGGCAAAGCTGCAGAACCTTTTTTTTTGGTGCTGAAACTCTTGTTAGTTTATTAGAATTTAAAGCTTTATTAATACTAACAATATATTAATTATGAAATATGCATGTTTGGCTGACTGAGCAATTTGTTGATTTCCTCTGTAATGTGTTTATAATTCTGCATCAAATTATTATTTTTTGAATTGTAGAATTTAGCATCATTGAATCTTTGTAGCAATAAAAATTTATTGGCTTTTGTCTCTCTTCAGTGGTGGACAGTGGAATTCTGGTGGGCAATGTGATCATGAGACTCAGCCCATCAAGAATGAGACATATCTGAGGCCATATCCAGCCAAGATGACCGTACTGGAGAAAGTACTCAAAGGGATGAAAACTCATGTCACCTACTTGAATATTACAAGAATGACAGATTTCAGGAAGGATGGTCATCCATCAATTTACCGGAAGCAGTACATGTCTAAGGAGGAAAGGAGATCACCGTTGAGGTTCCAAGACTGCAGCCATTGGTGCCTACCTGGTGTTCCTGATGCATGGAATGAGGTTTTCTATGCCGAGCTCTTAATAAAACAGCATAAAATGCAGCAACATCAGAAGAGACCTTAGGTAAAACTACACGTACTCAAGGCTGCATCCACATTTTAATTAATTGTTGAGTTGCAATCACACCTATATTCAGTATAGTTTTTGTCTCCTTTTTGGGAACTATAGTAACAAACAAGATACACGGGAAGGAGGAGTATTTTTTTCCTATAAATTATAAAAGAAGAGAAAAAAAGAAATCTTGAAGAGGTAAATCTGTGGTGTAATAATGTCTTTGTTTATATGAATGTAAGAAAGGAAGGGGAGAGGATAGAACAAAGACAGGGATTCCCAATTTGTAGTTGGAAAATTTTCCCTCTAGATCCACTTCCCTCTTTTAGCTACCCTCAAAAGCTATGAGGATTGTAAATCTATAATTTGTTTTGTTTAATTTTAAGAAATTGTCAGTTGTAATCATTATTTCTCATCCCTTCCGATTTTTTTCTCTTTCTATTCCTTGGTGTATTTTGTGATTTGGCACTTGAAATTGTGATGCTCAAACTTTCATACCTTGTGCGTGGAATCCTTAAAATTGTAAAAAACTATATTTGTTTTGCTCTCTTTCATGTCATTTCCTTTACTAAGAAAATGCAGTAAATATTACTCTTTGCTTAGAGACTCGGAATTTTAGCTTGAAGATTACGAAAATTTGTTTCTTTTGATGAGTACTGCATGTAGTACGCATAGAGACAACCATTTGGGTTTACATACCTTGTACATGGGATCCTTGTTATAGTGTCTCAAACTATGTTTGTTGAGGCTCTCTTTGATGTCATTCCTTTCCTTAGAAGATGTAGTAAATATTATTTATTTAGACACGGGGAATTCTAGCTTGATGATTACGACAATTTGTTTCTTTTGATAGTACTGGCATCTAATAAGAATATAGAAAACCATTTTGGTTTACACTTTTTAACTTTTCCCTACTTTGTCACATGGGATGTTTGAATCTTACACGATAGTGTTTCTCATGTTGTAGCGTTAGAGATTGGCATCATGGTAGCTACTATTGTGGATCATGAATACTTAGCGGGAGCAAAATACAAATCATTGAGTCAACAAAATAAGAAAATAACAAATGCATAAGCTGCCGCATACAAATTATTATTATTTTTTTTAATGAACTACAGGTATCCCATTGTTGAGAACTAATAGGAGATGCTAATTCAAAAAGAATCTTTTCATGTACTCGGTTATTTGTAGGATTAGGATGCATTAGAGTTTTTTAGGCATAGTGAAATGAGGATTGAATTTTGTAACTAATATGCATTTAAATAAACATTGAAATATAGTGGTATTCATCTTAATCTGTTATTGTGAGTAGTATTCATCTTTATCTTTGGTAGTTTATTTTGAAAACATCGTAGAGAGAGAGAGAGAGAGAGAGAGAGAGAGAGAGAGAGAGAGAGAGAGAGAGAGAGAGAGATATTCTTTTTCAGTCTCTAAAATAGTGTAGTGATTTTTCTATACAAAATTAGTAAACTATGTTTATGTATAGGAGTTTCAAAGATTTACCATGTGTTTTGGGGAAAATCAATAAGTAATAGTGTAGGGTTTTTTTTTTATTTTTTTTATTTTTTATATATATAATTTTTTAAAATTTAAAATTCCTATTGTCTTTAACCATTTTTCATAATGCTTTTTGTCTTGAAGTTATGTTTTGGGAAAATCAATTTAAACTAAACAATATATTAGTTATTGGGTATATTAAAAAGTTGATACAAAAATTAGAGAGCAAACCTCAGTTTTCTTAATTAAATTCAATACATGGATTCATTAAATTTAATTATCTTTCGGAAAGATATATATTTTTTTGTATGTTTTAATTTAATTAGATAATCTATGATATTGTGCTTAAATTTTATCCTTAATCGAATTGTTAATATTCAAGTATGAAAATTCTCAACATTTGCTATTTCTTTTTATGATAAATAGCCCAAAGTATAAAACACTTTTATAATGTATTCTTTATTCGTTTCTCATCCCTAAATTCATTTATTACCTTTCTCAAAAAACAAAAAACAAAAAATCCATTTTATTAACATGATTACTAAACGGGTATATCAAGTCTAAAAAACTTAAATAAATTGGCAACAGTTGCTAGCATGTTTATGCCACATAGCACTAAAATATAAAACCCTTGAATAATGTTTTTTACGTACGTTCTGTTTATTTTGAAGTAAAATATTTTCAAACATATAAAATATTTTGGGTAAAATATTTTATCAACTTGGTAACCAAATGAGTGTAACGTATTTAAAGAGCTTGGTAACTGTAATATACCACACATTAACAACTTTTCAATAAGATTTTCCAAAAAAAAAAAAAAAAAAATTCAAGTAGTTTGTGTAAAATCTATGTATTTCCATTTTAAAAATCTAACTTTTAAATTGCATATTTTTTACGAAATTTGGTTTAGGTCTAGTGCATTCAATGTACTGGATCCGGTTAAATGGTGACACATGTTCAAAAGTTGACATATGTCATTATCTTAACGAGTCTAGTACTACTAGACACTGAACCTAAGTCTTACCCTTCTTTATGTTTTTAATATACATATCAAATTTTGCGTCAATTGGATATTATTAACTATATGATCTATAATCTTACATTTTTTGCATAATTTTAAACTATAAAAACTTGCAATTAAACAATTTATTGATGACATAATTATTGATCTTTAATTTTATAGAATTTTTGTAAGCATGAAGGATATAAGAAGAAAATGTAATCTAATTGTGGATTTGTCAAAATCCACCTCCAATAAAAAGATATTAAGTAAGATTGTAGTTTTAAGTTACAATGAATTTTGTAACTAAACTTTATCTTTTTTTCTTAAAATTTTTAAAAATATAATAAAGTACTGTTAGTGAAAATTGACAACACTTTATTGTGAAAATTATTGTGTGTGATATTTTAATATTACTGAATTCATTTCTTTATTTGGTTGTGAGTTACAACCGTTTAAACTGGGAAAGATTTAGTGGGCCTATAGCCCTGTAAATACTTCTTAGATACTCAATTAAGCCCTCATTAGCGGTCATCTAAATTTGAAGTTCAGTTTTATATGGTCTGGACTTTCTGATCTTTTACCTCTGTTGACCTGCAAATTCCATAATGCTCATCAACATTACCAGCTCTTTTTTATCACACAAACGTTTCTTGGTTGCTTGAGCCTACCTCTTCCATGAAGTCGACTAGACAATTCCATCACAGTACAGCAATGGGATTATGGCCTTTCCTTGAGAGATACCCGATTCTAATTGATGGAGTGATAAGTGATTATAGAGGGTGTTGAAAGCTAGATCATCTCAAGGAATCGACCACTGAGAATGACAATGTTTGTTTGCTTGGGCGTATCTTACACATTCTCCACACGAGCATCATGTGCAATATTTGAGAAGTGGGAAATTAATGATTTATGAAGACTCATGACTAATTGATTTTTTTAGGTGTGATTGGTTACTTATCTTTAATCAATTCTAGGGAAAATTGTATTTCTCCTCTTAAGATAAGTTGTAACAATCCCCTTGGCTTTTTGTAACAAGCATTTTATTTCTTTGTTAGTATTTTTGGTCAAATTTAATAGAAAATTCGAAACAATAAAAATGAGAATTTTTCTAGACCCACATGCTAAGTTTTTAATGACTTTAATACCCTCTAATAACAAATAAATTTCATGCATAAACACATCACATGCATATTAATTTGAAGGGTCATCATTACACATGTGAATTGTTTGTTATTGGAGGGTACTAAAGTCATTATTGATTAGTTTACGCACATTTTTTTTCAATTTTAAAAAATTGATCATGCTATAAGAGATATGAGGAGATATTGTTAAGGGAGAGTGTAATTTTACCTTAATTTAGTTATCGAACCTAGGTCAAAAAGGTAAATATCACACATCTCATCTTGAATATGTGAACTATATTCATATCATTCACTTTGTCTGCAGTTTCAACCTCAAACTGCACATACTGATATTGCGGCTTTGATTTTCTAATAATCTTTTTTTTTTTTTTAATCTATAAAAATCTCTTTTGACTATCAAGAAGAAGAAATCATTAAATTTCATATCTTTGTTAATAATTAACCATAGGAATTTTGGATATGTATACCCCAACCTATTTTGTCAAAAATCAAGTCGGCAGAGCATGTGTTTCTCAAATTGAAAAATTATGTGTATTGAAATTATCAATTTAGACTAAGTTTGACCAGTGCTAACCAAATTTGACAAAGTTCTACCAAGAATTTGACTGTTTGATTGGAGTAACCCACAAGAAAACTTCTTCTTCTTTCTTTTTCTTTTTCTTTCTTTTTTTTTTTAATAAATTAATTCTTGGTCCTAATTTAACCCAAAAGGACTTTAATGAAATCAAGTTTTGATTTTCTACCATTCCACCATTCATACGATGACATTTGTATTTTCTTAAATTGAACTTAAGCATGGAACGCTATTCGTGCCTCTACCCACAATTTTTTTAAAAAAAAAAAAAAATGGTAATTTTGCATTTAAGATAGTGAACAGTGAACTCTAACCGTGTCTCTGTCTCTACAAGTGTCCGATTTTTCCTTTAGCCAAACCAATTTGTTGAAGAGGCTAACAAGTAGGCATTTGATGTACAATTTCATATTCTTCACAAAAAGTGAAGAAATCAAGTAAAAAGTATTTCCCACATCTATCATTTCTACTTTTGATTTGCAATGTTTGAACTTTTCAAAGTACCTTTTTGCTCCGCTAGTTAATAAATCATTTAATTCAAATATATTAGAAGAGATAGGTTCAAGTAATACTTGGTGTAACATTATAAGAGTCACACATTTTCAAAGTACCTATTGGCTCCGCTAGTTAACAAACCATTTAATTCAAATATATTAGAAGAGATAGATTCAAGTCATACCTGGTATAATTTCTCAAAAAAAAAAAAAAAAAAAAAAGTCATACCTGGTATAACATCATAAAAGTTACACATTTTTTTGGATTACTGATTACTATTAGATTTAAGAGTCAAAAAACACTCATGGTAACGGCATTATTGCTCTCTAGAAATTAGCCAATTAAGAATTAACTCTTCTTTAAAAAAAAAAAAAAAAAAAAAAAAACCGTAGCATTAACGTTCACTCTATCCTCATCATCATCTTCTTCCTCTCTCACATCTTTCTTTCTGCAATATGTGTTTTCTAGCCTTCACCATTGATTTCTTTACAGTACTGTCTTGAGATACTGGAAAATTTAGAAATACATGGCCAAAGTCACTATTGTTTTAAAGAATGATTGTTGAGGCCAAGTATTTCTAAGGATTAAAAACACGGACAAAGTCAATTAAAAAAAATTAGTGCTCTAACAACATTATGTTTCAGCCATGTCATCATCTCCCACCATGGTCTTTTGAAAGATTTTAAAAAATGTGGGCTCTCTTCCATCAATATATGCAAAGCATCATGGTTTATGGCAAAATAAGCTAATACTTTGGCATTATTTGTCTTTGGATAATCAACACTCAACAGCAACATTCCAAGGACCACCATGGTTAATGTCCTCCATGATATGGCCCCAAAGTCTTCTCCAATGCTCAACACACCCCAAAATAACAATTTAGTTGCTAACCTCTACATCAAAAGTCACGGCAAACCTAAGTAGCGAAATATACAACCAACATCTATCTTGCTCCCTTATGATTTGTTTGCATGAGAACAAGAAGGCGATGTGAGAGAGGAAGACAGGAAGAAGATGATGATGAGGAGAAGAGTGAAAGTTAATGTTGTGTGTTTTTTCCCCCTTTATTAAGAAGAGTTAATGCTTAATTGGCTAATTTTTAGAGAGCAATAATAACATTACCATGAGTGTTTTTTAACCTTTAAATCTAATAGTAATCAATGGTTCAAAAAATGTATAATTCTTGGGAAGTTACATCAGGTGTAACTTGAACTCATCTCATATTAGAATATGTATAAGATCTAAAATTTGTGAATCTCTATGGGAGCTTGAGAATGGCTTCTTGACATTTGGCTTGAATACGCATTTCACACTTAGCATTATCATCATGCTCATAAGAAATTAAACCATGCTTGGACATATATTTCAACTTTCAAGTATTTGAAATTTAAATGTGCCTAATGACCATTCCATAAAGAAAATTAATTAACAAAATAAGCAGAATGTGCTATAACTTCATTAATAATATCATCACCCCATTTTGACAACATGGGAGACATCAGACCTCCCTACTATGTTACTAAGTTTTAGCCTCATTCATTTGTCCATACTGTGCTTGTTGCATGTAATGGAGCATCTGGTATAAAAGAGTTATTTGTGGCTTTACAACCCCTTTGATTGACCTCATGGGATTCGGTGGAATAAGGCATCTTAAGATGATGGCTCTTTCTTTTTGCATGCTCCACGCCTTAATTTGGTGGCATGGTTCCAACAGAGTGATGCTACGTGCCTCTCTATTTGTCTCACAAAAATGTTGGGCCCTTTTCGTTGTCTTGACTCTTGAATTTTGACTGGCTTTGTCTTTGGACCCGAGTTCGCTTTTTGCCTTAACATTGGCAGCAATGGCGGCTACGAGTGCATCCTCATTTCTTCCTAGTCCTAATCTGTCGGCAAAGATAGGAAACAACAAGCCAGTTATGACTATATATGTTCGATAATCTCTACATTAATGAGTTATAAATGAGTGGAGGCATTGGTTAAGTGAGGAGGGAGAAAGATGGCAGCTTGTGATACTAATTATAAATTTATAATGAAGGGAAAAACACACACAACTATAGTTGTTGGGTGTCTACAACAAAGCCCTTTGATATCATAAATTAATGAAGGGTGGAGTTTGGTGTGTTCAGCTAATGTTGGAGTTTTCTGAATTTTATAGCAACTTAGGGATGTTGTTAAAATCCTCTACAAAGCAAAAGCGACATGTTTCGAATAAGAGTTATTTTAACGGATGTCTTGAAGTGATTCGTTTATAAAATACTTTTTAAAAAAAATTAATTAAAAAAAAAACAATTGAATTTATTTTATAATTTTAAAATTTTCATAAAAGTAACATCAAAATTTTTAAAAAATTGTTCATTATTTCTGTTTTGTGCCGAGTACGGTAAATGGTCAACTTATTATTCTGCTTGCTTTGCTTTATAATATCCAGCATGTCCTCTTGTATTGGGCTTTTTCACAGCATTTCTTCCAGGAGCGTATGGGCTTTGCAAACACTCCAAACCCACTTGCCAAGTTTCCCATAAAGCCTAAAATAGGCAGAACCTCTTTTCGGCTTTTTATTATTATTGAGAATCACAATCAAATTCAATTAAGACTACGACGGTTAATTGGACCCCAAGTTACAATGTAATGCAAATTTTAAGCTAATCTACCAATTTAAGGTCCAATTGTGTAGATAATTAGCCAAGTTAACATTAATAACCATGTATAAACAACAAAACCAGCGTAATGTAAAGAGACAATAACACAACCATAACACACAAATGTGTTATCAAACAGGAAAATCCGAGAACCGGGTAGAAAAACTCTCTACAGCCCTACCATTGAAAACGACCCACTAGAATATTGTAGTACAAATTTACCCTCAAAACTCTCCCATTAATGTAGCAAAGATGTACTCAAGCCCTCTAAAAGCTCCTACTCGCAATGAACTCGGAAATTAGGGTATTAATCTCATGAGAAATATGTTAAATAAAAGGTTGGGTAAAGGCTAGAACAGTAGGAGAATCTGTAACTGAATTCTCTCAGGTTTTGACCATTTCGACCCAATGTCCTGCAAAATAACTACCTCAAACTGATTTTCCAATTGTTTCTCACGTGCTACTTCGCCATACAACTTTTTGCTAGACCGAATCTCCATTCTTGAACAACTTCAATTTAGCTCATGAATCCTCAACCTAATTAGATAAAGACCCACAAAATACATTATGCAAAGTATTTGCATGATCAATTGCAAGAAACCATTGGAATATGCCCCCAAAAAAAAAAAAAACCTTTACACTAGATTGTTTGTATTGTGTGAAAAATTGGCTCCTAACAAGCGATTTCCTAGTTTCTTCACTTTCTTGGCACTCTGGTAGCCCGGGAAGTAGAGCAAACTCATTGGTTGGTTCTTAAAATAAGAACAATTTTCACAAATTAATTCTCTTTTGGGAACTAAAATCTTCACGTTAAGGACAAATAATACACGTTTATCACCTGCCATGGCCGCGTTACAATGCCAATACTCGCAGCCTCCCGTAGGTTCCAAGGCTGCCATTACTAGTTGCAAGTAATTTTATTCTCGGGTGCGGGACTAGTCAATTTGCCAGTGCCTAATTAAACTCCTAGTAGTTCATTCTGATCCGTTTGTATGTTTCCTTCATCTGTTTGCATTGCAATCATACAACACATAATTTTGTCCCGTAGCCCTACTACTAGGCCCCATAAGTATTTTCTTAGGATCCTATGTTCACATAAAATTTCAATCCTTCCTGGTCCCTTCTAGTTCTTGGCCTCAAGTTGAGAATCCTAGTCCTTGATGCTTCACACCCAAAAAGAACACAGAATAAACTGAAAATTGACAAAGTGGAAGTTGCAAATATATATATAGCTAGGAACTTTGTTCTAACAAAAATCTTTCGAATTTTCTCATAAATCAACAAATATATATCACCCTTCTAATCTCTCTTTTCTCGCGTCCAAAACTCCATTAACAAGACACAAACTAGAGACAAAAAAGGTCGCAAAAGAAAGTAGGAAAATGCTCCAAACCAAAAGTATATACAAACGGAAAAAGGTCATGAGTACATTTAATTAGAGACTCGTGACATCGATCTCTCTCTTTCTCATGAAGCTGCTTGGTGAGCTGGGGCCTGTTGCATGTGAGCTTGGACTTGAGAGGAAAATGGATATAATCTAGCTTTAGCAAGTGACATAGCCGCTGAATTAGTAGTATTATTGGTGTTGGTGGTGGTGGTGGTAGTGGTGGCGGTGTTGTTGGTGTTCCCATTGGTACCTGAAGTGGTTGTGGTAGTGGTGGCCACGCGCTCACAAGATGGGCACATAGTGAGAGTGGTTGCAGGAAGTTGCATGTAGAAAGGTTGAGAGGTTTTCAAAGCTCTTAATTCTTGCAGTTCCTTTTGTAACCTCCTATTTTCCTCTGTCAGTGTTTCACAGCACCTCTTTAAATACTCACAATCCACTTCTGTCTGCTTTAGCTTTGTCCTGTAATTTTTGCCAAGAAAAAATGTAAGTACAAATTTTTTAAAATTTAAAAAAAATATGTAGACAAAACCCACCAAACATATTAATAAGAATAAAAAGAAGCAAATACCTTGCTCTTCTATTTTGAAACCAAACTTCCACCTGCCTAGGACGAAGGTTTAACTGTTTTGCCAGAGCAAGCTTTTGTTTCTGCACATTGATTCATTGCAAGAATAAATAACAAATAAACAAAAATGTCCAATCAATTAATACTTATAACAGAATAGAAATGGGCGTCTAAAATTTGAAGCTTTGTACTTACAGGGTTGAGAGTACTGTGCTCTTTGAAACTCTCTTCAAGAAAAGCAGACTGTTCTTTGGAGAGCCTGAGTTTCTTCCGAGTGGAACCATTTTCGTCATCATCACTCGCCCTTGAACTTGCTCTCTCAGTCTCAACATCCAAATCTCTCTTGCTTCTTCCACCATTTCTTACACAGAAGTCCATCTGAAACGATGAAACTGTACTATTTGGAGAAGACAGCGCTGCCCCATCGTCTGTCTCCTCCGCCGCTGTCGCCACAGTCGGAAACCGGTTCACATCCAACCCTCTTCCTGGTCCATCCGAAGAACCCGGTTCAGACGCCACTGTAGAAAGCGAGTTAATTTAATGAGCAAAGCAAGGAAAACCCACCAAAACCCAGATCCTAAATAACCTAATAAAGTTGAAAGAAAGCGAAAAAAACAACGAAAACAAGAGCACAAGGTAAGTGGGGCATTACGTACAGTTATCAGTAAGCCAAGGAAAGCGAAGCTGTGAAGGTTGGTGGGTGCGAAGAACAGGTGTGAAAGGTAGAAGATCAAGCTGAAGTGGTGGATCTGAAGAAACTCTTCTTCTTTCATCACCATCGTCTTCTTCACTCTCACGGGTCTCCCTTGTTTTCTCGTCCGATGATCTTGATCCACTACTGGTTCCTAAGCCCATGCAGAACCCAAGATCCTTGTTAGACAACTTGGGAGTTTTGTCAAGAAACGTGAATGGTTTTGGTGCATCACCAAGACTCAAAGCTAGTTCCATGTTGGACGGAGCAGAAGAGAGAAGAGTAGTACAGAGAAGGTTGATTGTTTCACAAAGGTTTGGTTTTTTTGGGTTGTTGATGAAAGGAGCTGTGACTTAAAAAGAGACCCTATCCGATACCTTTTTGTTTTTTGTTTTTTTTTTTCAATTTTTTTTATATGTATAAAAAAAAAAAAATTAAATGCAAACACACGAACAGAGCAGAAACCCTAAACGCTGGTGCCTTTTTATTTATTTCTTTTTGCCTTGTGCGAGTAAAAGATTGACCGACATATTCAGGTTGACAAGTGCACGTGATTCTATTTAATTATACAAACCGGTTCATACAATGGGGGCAAGAGAGATTTTGCTTGTCTAAACGACCAAAAGCTTTTAAGCATTGGTTTATTAAAAGAATTGAAAATTGGATGTGTTTTTCTTGACTTTTTCTTCCTTGGAAAATTGTAGACCTAGAAACAATTTGCCTGAGATATTTTCCCTTTTTATGTTCCTAGTTTATCACCAACATGGCAAGAGAATGTTTTTATTGAAAATAAAACATACCCTTGGTATTTATGTTACCCTTCCTGTAGAGTAGTGTGGATAACAAAATTTGTACACGATTCTTATTGTATTGGTGAATATGACAAGTTATGATTGAAACATGCTCTTATTCACTATTAATATTATTTTTATTTATAGAAATAATATATTTCCACCTTAACATGTGTAAATAAAATTGTGAATTATTTGTACTTTCTTAGTATTTCTAAGGAAATGTTCAAGTTTGAAGCCCTACCCAACTTAAGATGTTTAAAAAATCAGGTAATTTAAAACTTATTAAATAAATAAAGAATAAAAAGAGAGAAGAATTGTTTGTAATTAATGTGATAATTACTCCCCCATTGTCACAAAATAATTGTGTTCTTACCAAACAAAGGGCCACATATTATCACAATTACTAGAAAATGATAACTCATCCAACGGCTTGCATCATTTGGCCCTGTTGATTCATTGACTAAGTTGTTACTGTACATAGTCATCATCATGACAATGATCATATGAGAGGGGGTGATTAATGTGCTCCTACCAAACTCACAATTATATTGGTTTTTGTTTTGTTTGTTTCCAAATGATGGAAAACCAAATTAAGCTAAGGTTTTTTTTTGCAGTTTCCAAGTTTAAATTTAATTGTCAGTGACGTAATTTGAAATGAAATGACTTATGGCTTGGTCCGCTGACTTACAAGCCAAAACAGTGCACCTATACTGTCCACACGTACACGTGGCAGTCATGAATTGGTTGGGCTAAAACCAATGAAAGTAAGCGTGAAGTGTGAACAGTGAGAAGAAAAAAAAAACATTGGGAAGGATTAGTCACAATGGCACGAGATTTGACCATGATAATATGTGTTTTACTTAGGCAGACAAAACGACCATCTTTTCCTACTCCAAGGAAAGTTCTATTTTTTTAATTTTTTCTTGGCATAATTAAAGGTGGCAACCTTCCTTTTGTGTCTTTTAACATCCATAGCTAGCCATGAGTATTGAATCCTCTTCAAAGCGATTTTAATTTTTGTTTATAGGGTTACAATTTTTTTTTTTTATGAGCACAATTCTAATCCTATTAAAATATATTATTTATCATTTTTACATAAATATACTATTTTTTTATTATTTCAAAAAAAAAAAAAACTATGACCCAAAATTTGTTAATCATGAGTTTTGAATCCTTAAGGCTCATTTGATACGTGTGTTTTCAAATTTTGATTTTAGGATTAAAATTTTTTTTCCTTAACTTTACCACAATTTTAACATGATATATTATAAATGATTATTTATCAATTTAACATAAATAATTTTTTCCTATTCACAATCTACTGTATTGTCATTATAATTAAGTTTAAAAAAAAAAAAAAAGAGAAAAAAGAGCATAATTCCAAAATTTGCCCCTCTTGAAAGTTGAAACTAGAAGAGCCACCAACATATAGGTATCCAATGAAACCATAATAGATGTACTTGGTCCTAGGCATTGGTTTCATTTTATAATTTTTATATAAGTATTTGTTTTGGGTGGTGTTGATGTTTGCTTTGGTAGTTTGATTAAAAGGAGGAGGAGGAGGAGGAGGAGGAAGGGTGGGCTGTGTGTGGTCCCACGCGCGTGGGTTAGCTTTTCAAACAAGTCGTAATTAAAATACACATCTAGAGGATGTGACCAGGTCAGATATGTCATGCTTTTGGGATCATTGCAATTATTGAAGTCATGCAGGCTTTAATGATAAGTTGGAGAGGGAGAGAGAAAGTGAGATATACATGTGTATATATATATATATATTTATATATGTATGTATGTGTGAATTATTGGGTGGGTCCCTAGAACCGTGGGATAAAGGTGACCCATAGAAAAGCCATACCAACTACTCCTTCCTACATTCCTAATCACCATTTTGGCAATCATTTAGCCATGTAGAATTTCTACTAGTGATTTGGTCAAGGCAACTAATTAGGCATAGACAATACTCCCTTTTTCTTCTTTTATATATATATATATATGAGTCATACTATCGAGTATTTATATTATAAATTTGATGAGAAATTATTAAAAAAATCTTGAAGGATACACTATATTTTAGAGATTAATTTTCTTCTTTTAAAAAAATATTTCAATTCAATGTCTTTTTTGTTACGGAAGAAAAAATAAATAAATAATAAAATGGGGAACAATTAATTAAACTATGCATCTCAATGATTTCATTATAGAATTGTTCGTAAATCAATTTGATGATTACAAAATAGAGAAGGGAATGAGAAAACCAATACCTAAATTGGTCTACTTGCTTAATTGGTCACTTCACTAATTCAATTGAATCTGATAAAATCGCATAAAATCGAGTGGGGTCTTTTTGCAGCCACTGCAACTTGGATGAGTTATTTTCACCAAATCAATCTTATAATTCTAACAAAATTATCATTATGAATCCATTGCAGTACCATTTTCTACTTGACTAATATATAAAATCAGACAATTCAGTGATATACTATAGTTAAAAATTTAAAAAGAAAAAAAAAAAGAAAAAAAAGGAAAAAAGAAGAAGAAGAAGAAGGAACTGTATTGCAGTGTCAGTGTTGTTCCTATCTACCTATCCTATTGTGTTATGCATCTGTACCTCTATTTTCATGATTGCAAGTTTGTAGTGTGTAGACCGAAGAGTGAAAATGGCTGATTGTTTTGAGAAGATATTCTCTTGTTAAATTGTCTTTTAAGACATGAAATAGGATTTTATTTAGTAAGACTAGGCTGCAATTGTATGGCATCCTTTTATTTTATCTAGTATTATTATTTGTGAAATCTTAATTTTGAATTATATTAGGCAGCAGGTTTTTTAGACTTAATTTTAATTGGTAATTTAACCATGCCTATTTTTTCAATTTGAATATTTATTTTATGATCTCTCAAATTTATTTTCAATTCGACTGGTAACCTATTGATTGAACTAGGAACTCAATGACCCAACTCTAAGACCAAGTAAACTGCATGTTTAGGTTTAATAACTATGGACTAAGGCTTTAAATTGAAATGATTGTATAAGTTTAAGACTATAAGTAACAACATTAAAAATTCGGGGCCTAATTTAAAATAACATATAAACTCCAAGCTATTTATGTAATTTCCTTGAATTTTTATTATAGAAATCATATAAATTGATATGTCAGTGTCACTGATTACAAAATAAAAGTAATTATGATATTTATTTACTAAGTTGTTGAAGTGGCACCAATCTCAGTCGTTAGGACATCAGTTTCAAGTAGATTTGGTATTAATTTTAACAAATTTCTTTTTAAATTGATACTCATCAAATAGACGACAATCATATTAATTATTATTTTTAGGCAAGTCGAGTGGTTTCTAAAATGCAAATTCTATAATTTCTAGCAAATATTGTTGGTCTTTTTTTTTTCTTTTTTTTTCTTTTTTTAAGATATCTCAAAATTTGCTTCTTTTAAAAATTAATGGACATAGTGTTAATAAGTTTTTGAACTTACTCTTTACTTTATATCAAAATTTAATAACTTTTTTTTTTTTTTGGTGATAATTCGATAGTTAGTAAAATGTGAGATGTGGGATTTGAATCATGGTTCTCCTAATAAAGGAAAGTAAGCTATGCTACTAAGTTATAAATCTCTTCCTCTCAAAAAAAAAGTTATAAATCTCTTGACAACTATTTTCATTTGTGTTTAAATTAAAGATAATAATTTTGGAAGCTTATTTTTTATTTGAAAGACAATGTATTAAATAATGTTAGGTCTAGTTAACGGGTATCCTTAGAGCATTTGTTAATTAATAATTTTAGAAAATTTTTAATACCATTTTCATGGGAGATATTAAAAACGTATAAAAAAAAGTTATTTGCTTTCTTTTTTTCCCATAAAAAGTTTCTAAATTATTTTATAAACTAATACCCTTAAGGTATTCCTTAGCTTTTCCCAATCATGTTTTACTTAAAATGTCTAGTCTTCTAAAACAAGATCCATAATATAAGATGAAGGGGAGTTCAATTTATTTATTTGACCTAATATAAGTTTGGGTTAAAATAAAATTGTTAAAATTTAGTGGAAATTAAATATTTTGCTTTATGTGGAAAAATTTATCCCTTTATTTCTTTAATGAGGTTACTTTGTTATGATTTGGCTTTATAACAATTTAGTTCCGCAAACTTTTCAATCGCTATATTTTGACCCCTAAATTTTGATTTAAAATGAAAATTTTAAGAGGTTTCATGTCCCCACATGCGAGAAAATGCATATTTGGATGGAATGTCAATGACTTTATTTTAGTCCAAAATTTGGGGGTCAAATGTAGTAATTCAAAGTTCTTAAACCAAATTATGGTTCAGTCAAACAACATGAGAAAATTGTATCCTCACCTCAATTTAAGAAAAGCAATTATCTCCATGTTGATATTTTGATGTTATGATCCAATATTTATGTGAAAGCTGGAAGTATCACATCTCTGTATGTTGAAAATGCTGAATAATTTGTTAGGTAATAACTAGATTTGCGGATTGCAATTGTATTTATTCATGCTTTAGTTTGACTTCTTGATTTTTTATCATGAGTTAAGGAGAAGAAAATTTATTGAATTAGGACGTTGCTATCATTTGGTCCAACCTAAGAATTTCTTGTACTCAATGCCAAGGGCATTGAATTAGCAAATGAAGGGTTTTTCTTTTGAGAATCAATTACCACATTAAGTTTAAATAATGTCTTGCATTATTGTTGTTGTTGTAATAAGCCATGCTTTTCCTTTCCAAGCGAGAATTCTGAAAAGAAAGCAGTGAATCGAAAAGTCACCCTAATCAAATTGCATCATGACTTGTATATTGGATGCCCAAACAATCTTATAGTTGAAGGGTTATGACAGATGATCATGATCCTGATCATGCTCAAAAGACACAGAAAAAACCACCAATCATTTGCTAGAAAACATAGTTGAGAGCCTAACTTGATGTTATGAATGGGCATTCACATGTATTTCTGATATAAGATGGCCTTCCACCTGGTCATATTAGGTGAATGGTCCCATTTTGGAATATCTAAAAGCCAATCATTTCATGCATCAATTATGTGATGTTTTGCTGCTCACACAGTAACACCTTCCCTTTTCTAATTAATAAAGATCGGAAAAGACACTCCTGGCCTAGAACGGGTCATAATCTAAGGGATATCTCATTCAATTGCAGAAAATGGGCTTTCGTCCTTAAAAAAACAAAAAAAAAAAAAAAAAAAAAAAAAAAATCTAGCACTTCACCTATTTTCTCAAACTAATTAAGAAAATATTCCTATTTTGAAACTTAATTTTCTAAAAATTGAGTTTCAGTTTAAAACTCGATTTTTGAACAATCGAGTTATAAGAAACTGAAAATTAAATAATAATAATAAAAAATTTCTTGAGCCCTAGTTTTGGAACTCGAGCTCCATGAACTCGAGTTCCATGCAAGTTTTTTTTTTCTTTTTCTTTTTTTTAAGTTTGATTGCCCCATACTTATTGTCACGTTTTAAGGAGCCTATAGTAACGTTAAAACTCAATTTTGAGAAAATCAAGTTTCAAAATATGAGCATTTTCTAATTAGTTTGGAAAATTGGGTAAAATGCTAGATTTTTTGCGAGAAATAGGAAAAGGCCAATTTTCTCCCATTCAATTGGTTAAATGTCCTTTATGAGAAAATTTAAGAGACCACTTTTGTTGTTACAACTTCTACGTGATAGACTATGATTTATGAACGGGCAGAGAAAAATTAGCAAGTTCATGTAAAAATATTAAACAACTCACAATCACACCAGAATTATGATAAAAAAAAAGTTGTGATCTTAAAACCACTCATTCTTGTCTTGCACAAAAAAACTAAAGAAAGAAAGTATGTAGGCTTCTTTGACTAAGTTTTCTACAATCCGTACTTATATTTTATGTATACCTAATTTCAAAGTTCTAATCCAAGAATCAGGAACGGTCCATGATTCCGTGTAGTTTGATCATAGACTTCAAACCTAAAAGTCACGGTTCACATTGTAGGAAAAGTAAATTAAAATTCTGCTGAAGTTTCCGCATTGACTGTCACAATTAGATTTGTCTCCCAGCAGTCATTGAAGGTTTGCAGCTTATATCCTAACATTTCTCTTGGAGATTATCATTTAGACGACTGCAAATTTCTCTTAGATTGTGTTACAAATTTCCTTTTATTTATTTTTTATTGACTTTTAAGATAAGGCTATAATATTCTATTATGATTTGTTGTGGCTAAGGATGTGATAAGAACGGTTTATTTGACATGCATGATATTTCCATTACTTAAAATAGCTTTTATCAAAGGTTTCGATGCACGGGTCACCACCTTTGACTGTGGACCACCATGGTAGATGATCAAATTTAAGAAGAAAAATGCTATGTTAAACTACAACCACCTATTTTTTTTCAAAAAAAAAAAGAAGTAAAATAAGAGTACAGTACTTCATATAATGCAAATCATTAATATGTCATCGATTATCCTGTGATGTCCTGAAATTTTGAGTACAGGATTAAAACCCATATTGTTTTTAATTAAATGATGATATGTCAGATGTATCATGCAAGGAAGTCCAAGCTCTCAAGAAAAATTTATTACTTTTACTGGTACAAAAATGGAGATTGAAGGAAATTCTTAAAAAAAAAAAAAAAAAAAAAAAAAAAAAAAAAAACAGGGTTGTCTGTTGTTTGGATTTGAATGTGGTCCAAAATATCATTAATTCTCATAAAGATGCTTTGTCCAAAATCCACGCATATCCCGTGAAAGACTATTTTTGTTCAGGTACTTGCCAGGCAAGGTGAGGAATGAAAATTTCAAAAAGATTTCGGCCTCTCTTTGTACTCTATTATATATATATATATATATATATATATATATATATATATATATATTTATATATTTATTTTTTTTTTCTTTTGGGTTTAGCGACTTTATAAGAGGGTGAATAAATGACAAATTGAGATTAGTGGAGTATAATTTAAAAGATTAGAATATGTGATCTTTGTTCCATAGATAAGGGAATGCATAATGGGTTCATACAATATGTGATAGTTGGGAATTGTGTCATATATAGTATTCTATCTGTATGATGATTTTAATTAATAAATGTGTTTTATTGTTGAAGATTATAACAATTTGATATTATGCGTTCATATGATGAAGATTCCATAGGTTATATTGTATGTAATTTAGGTATATTAATAAGATTAATGTACAAAAGATATAAATTATTATTACATCAAACAGGATTGTTGTGAGTTGTTGTATAAATTATGGTCACTTGAACATAAGAACTCATGATTAATAAGTGCATTATCAATCTCTTCATCATAAAAGGAAGGTGAACTGAAACATAAATTGTAGGATACTTTGATATATACAAAAGTGAAATATTGTACGATCAATAGCTCAATGTTGCACAATCACATGTTATGTTGTGTTGACACTATTCTTTAAGATAAAATTCATAACATTTTTACGAGCCAAGAAATATCCCATTGAGATATACTTAATGAAAATTGATTATTAAAGTATCCGGTTCAAAATCTATATACTATGGAATTGGATGCCAAAAATATAATAAATCAAGAGATTAAATAGGGAAATCTGTTTCATTAGGTTCAATTTTTTCCTAGTCCAATCTCAAGCTATATATATAGCATCATAGGGTTGTCGACCACTTAAAAGGTCTTTAATGTGAAAAGAGTCTTTGTTGAGAAAAAAATATTTCACTAGGGTGTTGACTTCACAAAGAAAGACAAGTCAGATTTTTCTTGTCCTTTCTATCTTGCATGAGTCTAGGGAATTTTCAACATAGGAAGATCCCACCCCTGTAAATATTGTCATTGAGATGAAAACCAATAAGATACAAGAGTTTATTTGCAAAGATCTTTTTCTTTGTTGTTATGTATTTTCTTGTTACAAGTTTTAAATTAATAGTTTTACGTGGTATATATACGCAAAAATAGAAGTAGATTCTATTTTAATTTTGATATGTTCGATACGTATGAGATGCATATAGCTTTTCAAAAATGATCATTTCTGTTCATATTAGAATGGACAAAAGTGGTGATCCTTTAAAAAACAAAAACTTAACCCCAAAAGAAAATACGAAATATCTTATCATAGACATTATCTGTTGTTGAAGATTGTTTAGTTTGTGATTAGTTTAATCTGATTTGTAACAGTGTACATAAAACTACATGTAGTAGTTGTGAGCAGAACGACATGTAGTTTAGGAGTCCAAATCTTCTATCTCATCAATTGTGCTCCACTTCATGCTCCACCAATAAAACTTGGACAACTAGTCTATCTCATTAAATGAGATAACTTTGACTTTAATAAGAGAGGCTAGTTGTTTCATTTAATGAGATATCTCATTTAATGAAAAAGGCTAGTTGTCCAAATTTTATTGGTGGAGCATGAAGTGGAGCACAATTGATGAGACAGAGGATTTGGACTCGTAGTTTAGTAATATACATGGTTAGTTTGTTAATACTATAGATGACACATGTATAGCAGCTATAGGTTGTATAGTTAGTTAGTTTTTCTGTTACTCTTTGTTGCCTCTATATCCGTTATATAAAGAACAGAGCAAGCTAACTATCAATATAGAAATTCATTCCTTCAATCTCTACTTCTTGCTCTTCATCTCTTTCCTTGTGTACTGAGCATTCCACCATTGCAGAAGCTTAGGTTTGTGAATGATTTTCAACATCGTATCAGAGCTTGAACTAATCTCAGAGAATCAATTCATTCATCTGGTATTCTCTAAACTTTCCTAGTTCAATTTCTTTTTTGTAGTTTCAGTGCTTTCTCGCGAATCAAGCAGATTTTCATCTGTGTTCTTTTAATTCTTGCGCTTGCACTATTGTTTGTATTTTGAATCTTGATCTAGGGTTTTCAATTGCTTGATTGGAAATTCGTTACTTGATTCTTGATTTAGGGTTCTTCAATTACTTAATTGAAGACTCTGTTTCTTCGATTCTTGGTTTCATTTTTTTGAGATTGATTCGTTGTGATCAAGAAGGTTTCTTGGTTGATTTGAGACTGTTGTTTAGATTTCTTTTACATTGCAAATGGTTGATACTACTTCTAGTTCTTCTGTACCTATTGTTCAACCATGGGAAAATCCTTGTAGTCCTTTTTTCTTGACTAGTAGTGATAATCCTGGTGTGTCCCTTGTTGTGGAATGACTCATTGAAGAGAATTACAATACCTGGAGTAGGGTAGTGTTGATCTCATTAGATGCTAAAACTAAGATTGGGTTTATTGATGGTTCAATTCCAAAACCTCAATCACCTGATCACCCAAGCTATGCAGCTTGGTGTAGGTGTAACAGCATAGTGATAGCATGGTTATTCAATTCAATCTCAAAGGATTTACAGCCTAGTGTGGTCTATTTTAAAACAGCAAGGGAGGTTTGGGTTGATTTGCAATATAGGTATTCACAAGGTAATGGTCCTACAATCTTTAAGCCAAGAAAAGAAGTTAGTTCTTTTGCTTAAGAGGATATGACTATTAATGCCTATTACACCAAATTCAAGGGTATTTGGGATGAGTTTACTACTTACAGAAATTGCACTTGTGGTCATCAAGTGGAAGATTGCACAATGTCTTTCTTAATGGGGCTGAATGACACCTATTTTGTAGTGAGAGGGCAGATTCTACTCATAGATCCAATTCCTCCTTTGAGCAAGGTTTTCTCCCTTTTGCTTCAAGATGAAAAGCAAAGAAAAGTTGGGGCAGGAAAGAAGATTTAGATTGATACTGTAGCAGTCTTGGCAGCATTGGGGAACAAGAACAATGCCAAGAATCTCAACAAGAATAAGCCTCTCTTAGTGTACTCATTGTGGTGCCATGGGGCATGTTGTAGTAAAATGTTACAAACTACATGGCTACCCACTTGGCTATAAATTCAAGAATAAGGCTCGTACAACCACTTTTGCCAACTTTGTTGTTGCTGTTGAAGAAGGTTCAAGTGAAGGTGTTTCTATGACCAAGGCAGAATATCAACAATTGATAGGGTTGTTGAATTCTTAGTGCCATTTTGGTACTCAAGCTCCACCAGGAGCTGTTGGGGAGACCCCTTAGGTTGCCAACATCATTGCATAGCCTTCAATTGGACTTCAAGGTCATGATCTCACAAGTATTTGGTCCTTTCCATCTCTAGAGTATTTTGTGTTTTCTTCCACTGTTGACATTTCTTACATCAATCCCACTGATTGGATTCTTGATAGTGGGGCCACAAATCACATGGTCCATTCACTCACTTTCTTTAAAACCATTACTGCTTCAATCCAATTTTCAATTAGATTGCCTAATGGAGACATGGCCAAAGTTACTCACATAGGAACTGTGCAAGTGTCAGCTTCCTTAATACTTGAAAATGTCCTTTGCATTCCATCCTTTTCTTTCAACCTTGTTTCCATAAGTAAATTGACCCACAATCCTTCATGTTGCTACATTTTTCTTTCCCATTATTGTTTCATATAGGACTTGCAACTTTGGAGGATGATTGGGTTAGGTAAAAAGCAAGGAGGTCTCTATACTTTGCAGAATTCTACTCGAGTTGCTTTGCCCAAGTCTATTTCTGAAGTTCTGTCCAAGTTGTCTTTTCATTTTTCTGTCAATAATATCCATTCTTGTACTTCTGTTTCTACAAAAGATGTTTTTAGGTTATGGCATTGCAGGTTAGGTCATCCTTCTTCATAAAGACTAGCTTTGATGAAAAACATTATACCTGCTTTTAATTCTTATAATGAAAATAAATCTTTTGAGTGCAATGTTTGTCCTTTAGCTAAACGAAAAAGGCTGCCTTTTCCTCATTCTGTGACTGCATCATCTTCTTGTTTTGATTTAATTCATGCTAATATTTGGGGACCTTTTTCAACTCCTACCTTGACTGGTTCTAAGTACTTTCTTACCTTGGTAGATGATTATAGTAGGTGCACTTGGGTTTACTTAATGAAACATAAATCTGATGCATCCTTGCTAGTACAATCTTTCCTTAACCTGATCCTCAATCAATTTAAAACATCTATCAAGGTACTTAGAACTGACAATGGTCCTGAGTTTTCTATTAATTCTTTTTATGCTTCAAAGGTGTTGTACATCAGTTGTCTTGTGTTGAAACACCATAGCAAAATGCAGTGGTTGAAAGAAAACACCAACACCTTTTGAATGTTGCTAAAGCATTAAGGTTTCAAGCAAACTTACCATTGAAATTTTAGGGGGAATTGCATTTTGACTGCCACATACCTTATCAACAGAATACCTGTCCATTTCTACATGATTTAACTCCTTATGAAACATTGCTGGGTCATCCTCCTACTTATGATCATCTTAGGGTATTTGGTTGCTTGTGCTTTGCTTCCACATTGCATAGGAATAGAACCAAATTTGATCCTAGAGTCAAAACTTGCATTTTCCTTGGTTATCCCTTTGGTTCAAAAGGTTACAAATTGTATGATTTGTCTACTAAGTCTTGTTTCATTTCTAGGGATGTTGTCTTTAGGGAGTCTATTTTTCCTTTTAAACATTAGACATCCAAATCTGTGTCTCCCTCTCTTCCCATCAATTATTCTATATTTCCCTCTTAGCCAATGGTTCCAGATGATTCCCAGGTTCATGTACCATTGGTTAATGCAGAATTGTCCCCTTTGTTATCTGCTAATGACATTGTTGTTCCACCTGATGAGTTTCCTGATTTGGTTCATCTTGATTAGGTTGCTTCTAATGCTGATCAGGTAGATTCAAGTCTCACTTTTATTTTTGATGTTCCTCTTCTTGCCACTGATGCTCCTGCCCTTCCTTCCACTGCTCCTGCACCTCTTAGAATGTCTAATAGACCTCATAATCCTCCTACCTACCTTCATGACTACCATTGCAACCTTGTTTCTGCACATGTATTGGCCTCAACTTCCCTCACTCAATCTCATGAATCCAATGCTACTAGTAATTCAGGTATTCTTTATCCCATTTCTTCCAATCTTTCATATAGCAAATTGTCCACTCCACATAGACTATTTTCTGTTGCCTTATTTGTTGCTAAAGAACCAAATTCCTATGCTTAAGCCTTGAAAGATCCTTTGTGGCAAAAGCTGCAATGAAGGCTGAAATTAATGCTCTTCAAGCTAATCATACCTGGGTTATGAATAAGTTGCCTCCTGGTAAAGTCCCTATTGGATGTAAGTGGGTGTACAAGGTTAAACTCAACGTAGATGGCTCTATTGAAAGATATAGTGCCAGATTAGTTGCCAAAGGCTTCACTCAAACTGGAGGGGTTGATTTTTATGAAATTTTCTCTCCTGTTGTGAAGTTTGTGACTGTTAGAACCCTGTTAGCTTTGGCTGATGTCTATGGTTGGCATCTCACTCAATTGGATGTCAATAATGCCTTTCTCCATGGGGTTTTGGATGAAGAAGTATATTTTCTTCCTTCACCAGGTATTGGTAGCAAGGGAGAGGTGTATAGGTTAACAAAGTCTTTATATGGGGCTTAAGCAAGCCAACAGGCAATGGTTTGCCAAATTGTCATCCACCATTGTTGACCTTGGTTTTCTTTAATCAAAATCAGATTATTCTGTTTTTACTAGGGTCAATAAAGGTTCAATCATCATTCTTTTGATCATGTGAATGATATACTAATTGCTAGTAATGATGTAGATGCAGTAAATTTCTTCAAGCAATTCCTAGACAATAAGTTCAAACTCAAGGACCTAGGCACTTTGAAGTATTTTCTAGGTCTTGAAGTTGCTAGAACTACCAGAGGACTATCCTTATGTCAAAGAAAATATACCTTAGAGCTTCTATCTGACACTGGTTTATTGGCAAGCAAACCTACAAAGATACCAATGGAGCAATCTACCAAATTCAGTAGTTCTTTTGGCGAAGATGTTCCTGATCCTGCTCTTTATAGAAGATTAATATGCAAGCTGCTTTACTTGACACTCACAAGGCCTGACATTTGTTATGCAGTGCACAAATTAAGCCAATTCATGGCTGCCCCTAAAGTGCCTAATTTGCAATCTGCTTATAGAATTCTTAAGTATTTGAAAAAAAGTCCAGGAAAAGAATTATTCTTATCTGTAGAATCATATTAATGCTTAAGTCATACTGTGATGCTTGACGGGACTGACGAACTCATTTACTGAAGACAACGACCATGAGTCCAACGAAGACATCCCTGAACGAGCAAATTAATACCCACTGACAGGACTGACGAACTCATTCGCCAAGACGACCTCAACAATACAGACGAGGGCATACTTGGATGAACAAAACCAATGCCCACGTCACTGACAAGGGTAAAGCCATCCATTCAATACAGCCAATTAATACATAGGGCAGTTACAGATCCAGCTGTGTGAGCCGTTGGAGCACATTAAAGCCACATTATGAGGCACGAAATGTTACTAAGAAGAGCATTAAAACCACCTTAATTGCCCTAACGGCTAGAAGCTATGAAAAGCATATATAAAGCCCACACATTGCCAAGTACAAGGTACGCACACACATAGACACTAAGAGATCTCTTTCATTCTGTTCAATTACATTGTTTATTCCCAAGAAAGCTTCTTATACTGACTTTGGCATCGGAGGCATTGTGGCCGGCACCACACCGGTGACCACCTTTAAGAGTACGTTCATACAGGCTGAGGATTTCTTCCATCTGACCAACTTGACTGACGAGCTTACGCTTCATCAATATAACTCTACTGACGAACTTATTCTACAGACAAACTTGGTCTACTGACGAACTTACGCTTCATCAATGCTGATTGGGCAGCATGTCCAAACACTAAGAGATTAGTTTCTAGGTTTTGTATTTCTCTTAGCGATTCCTTAATCTTTTGGAAGTGTAAAAAACAGCATGCAGTGTCTAGATCTTCTACAGAATCTGAGTATAGGGCTATGGCCATAGTAACAAGTGAGATAGTATGGCTCATAACATTGCTTAAGACTTTTGGTTTAGACCACAAATAAGCAGCTTCCCTCTACTGTGACAGTAGGGTAGCTTTGTACATTGCAGCCAATCCCGTGTACCATGGAAGAACAAAATGCATTGAAATTTATTGCCATTTTATTCGAGAAAAGATTCAAGATGGTACAATCAAAACATTCCATGTTCCCTCAAGACATCAAGTTCCAGACTTCTTCACTAAAACACTTGGGCACAAATAGTTTCATTACCTTTTGTCCAAGATGAACCTAATTAATATATATGGTTCATCTTGAGGGGGAGTGTTGAAGATTGTTTAGTTTGTGATTAGTTTAGTTTGATTTGTAACACTGTGTACATAAAACTACATGTAGTAGTTGTGAGCAGAAGGACCTGTAGTTTAGTAATATACATAGTTGGTTAGTTTGTTAATACTATAGATGACATGTGTATATCAGCTATAAGTTGTATAGTTAGTTAGTTTTTTGTTACTTTGCCGCCTCTATATCTGTTATATAAGGAACAGAGCAAGCTAGTTACCAATATAGAAATTCATTCCTTCAATCTTTGCTTCTTGCTCTTCATCTCTTTCCTTGTGTACAGAGCATTCCACCATTGCAGAAGCTTAGGTTTGTGAATGATTTTCAACATCTGTGATGCTTTTAAATTGCAACCCCAATATATATATATATATATATATATGAAATACATATTTTATTGGTTATTACTTATTATTGAACTCCCTCGTTTTGTTCAAGTTACACCTAGTATAATTTTATAATAGGTACACCTTTTTTTTAAACCATAGATCTTCAAAAGATCTAAGGATGAAAAATACACAAATGCCACATCATCAGTATTTTGTTTATTCAGTCAAAATTTTTTTTTATTCTATCTAAAAATTAATGAGTCACTTGCCTTCGCATTAATTTCCCTAAAATCAATGCTTCTCTCTTTAAAGTTTAAATCTAAAAAGCTTCTCTCCCTAAACTCATTTCCGTTCTCTATGGCTCCACCAATCATATCAATTTCTGGTTCTTGCTATTTTCAAATTATCATGTGATAATCTTGGCTCGTTTATACTAAGGTAGAAAAAAAACCGTATACCTCTTTTCTTCACTTATGAGTTTTCCAATGGTGAAAGCTGGTGCTTTAAAATCCATAATTTAATTATTTTCCTAAAGTCATAGCATCTCTGATTCAACAGTCCAATTATAAGTACTTTTCCTTAAGCAAATCCTTAAATATGGAAGCTCAAGCCAAAGAATGTTGTAATGGCTGTTTTCAATCTCTTAACACACCCAATTAATCTACATATCATTTTTGAAACAAAACCAACCCATTCAATGCTTAATTTCCTTTTAAAGAGAGAGACAGAGAGACAGAGACAGAGACATAGAGACATAGAGGCAGAGAGACAGGGAGACTTCAAAGATTGTTGAAAAATGCAATGCTCTCATATAGTAGGTTTCAATGAAAGAGGAATTTCCTTGACATCAGAAGAAGGTGGAATGCTTGCAGAGAAGGGGTAATATTGCCAATGGACTAAGCATGGAAATCTTTTTTTGATCTTTCTCCTTTTTAACCTTATTTGTTCAAAAATTTATATATCTACCAAAAACAAAAACAAAAAAAAAAAAGACCAAAAAAACCAAGAATTACTAATGAAGAAAAAACTAGTTTTCGCACAAAACTATTCCACCATGGCCTCATCGTGGTTTTGGATCCTTCATCGCAAGCACAAGCATCTTCTCCCTTTGCACCCAGCTGGGTTTATCATAGCCTACGCAACTCAACTGTTAGCAGGGCGTTGGAAAGTGTGGACTGGAGTCGTGGAGAAGAAGGTGAGTTTAGAGAGAGAAGCTATTCAAGTTTAGACATTAAGGGAGAAGTGTTGATTTTAGGGAAATTAATGTGGGGGCAAGTGACTCGTTTATTTTTGGACAAAATATTGATGAGGTGGCATTTGTGTATTTTTCACCCTAAGATCCTATATAGATCTACGATTTGAAAAAGGCATAACTCTCATAGAGTTACACTAGGTGTAACTTGGACTCTTCTCATATATATATATATATATATATATATTGGATCTGGTTATAAAAATATAACCAATTGATCTTTAGTCTATCTAGGGAAACTTGATTATGTTTCCTATAGACGATGATAATTGACAATATAATTGATTGTTGTTGTCACATTGTTCATGAATAGCTGCAAAAAGGAGAACAAAAAATAAAAAAGGAAGATGAAGGGAAGGGGAAAAATCAAAGATTCTTTGGGTTGGTGCTAGTAGAGGACTCTCTAATGCTTAAGTTAACAAAGGGTTTTTTAGGGATGAGAAGAGTTATTCTATAGGATTTCTATACCACACATTTTCTAAAGTTGCCTCCCTTTTTCATGAGACACGTCTTTAGTCCAGTGTTGGACACGTGTTTGCATTGCATCATGTCTAGTGAACTGATGTGCTGAACATAAGCTTAACCCTTTTCATGCTCTTAGGGGAGTGAATCTCTCCATTATTTTAGCATGGAACTTGAATTTAAATTAAACATTATTTTGGTTATGATAATCGCGGATGATAGGGATATGATACTAGAACCTTTATGGGGAGGTTGATTTAATCAAGTTTTCATTTGGAATCACGGTAGATAGTAATGTTTTCCTACCTAGAGAAACCAAAAATAAAAATTAATGCATAAAGAATAAAAATAGTGTCTATTTGGTGTTAACAATAAAAAAATATATTAATTATTTTTTTAATACATTTCTCAATTTTTCAAAAGTCTTATAATTCAATTGGTTGGTACTTCTTGGTATTTCCAATGGAGATATTCAATGTTCAAATCCCCCACCTCTAACTATATATATATATAAATTTAACATAACATTTTTTAAATCCTGAAAAATCATCTATGACTGATTTCATACTAAGTTTTGCAATAATTTTATTGACTCTATCTCAAGAGTCTACCCTAAATTTTCACATATAAATACAATTGTGTTATCATATCCTATAGCAAACCTAATTCTGATTTTTTTTTTTTTCTTTTAGAAAAGCAATTTTGAAAACAGAAAAATGATGAATTGATGACTAGAACAACGAGATAAAATAGATAAAATAAAATATAAAAACTTAATTATAAATTATTAAAATAATTTGAGGCCTTGGTCCCAAAATAGTTATGTTGTTGCATACTTGCATGTAAGAACTATCATTTCAATTTTTTTATTTTATTTTATTTTATGTTTCTGGTATATTGTTAAAGTTATTTGCTGATGTATTCAACAATGCTAATTGTGGCACTTTTAGTGCCGAAAAGGACATGATTGTGGCATTCAATGTGCCATAATAATAATGGGTATTAATGTATTATAGTGATAAGGATAGGTACTATAGGTGAGTATTTGTCATAGTGTTGTTCATAATAAAAAGTCTAAACCTTCTCTCATTGTCAATAGATATTTGGAATTCGAATCTTGCTTATACTAAAAATCAATTAGTGTATTATCGTAATAATAAAAAACAATTATCATGGAATAGATGCCATTAATTAAAATTCTTTCATATCTATCAAAAGCTTGAACCTTAAAATATATTGATTATAATTTTATAAACGATTATATTATTCTAAAAAAGTACTTATTATTTTCTTCTTCCACATTAAATATTGTTAAAACGTATTTCTACAATTTTTTAATTTTCACAATGAGTTCTAAATAATAATATTATTTTTTAATAAATAAACACATACTTAAAAGAAAGAAGCGATGAAGTTCTAACACAAATTTATTATTAATAATTAAGATATTATGATTTTTAAATTAAAACAATATTGTCCTAATTCACAAATAATACTATTAAATACCAAATATTGGTGACCATCATATTTTATAACTGGATGGATACCTCTATCACTCTTCAATGAAATATATAATTATAAATAATTTTTTAAATATAAAAAAGTTGCATTTTCATCTTTAGGAAAATATACTACTCATTGTCATGAAACATTTCAAAATTTCATGCAAAGATAGTATGACGAATGGAACTTGAAATCTTCAAATTTATAATATGTCATTTAAATCTGTTAAAAAAAAAATCCACCATTGAAATGTTCCAAAGCATCTTCAGTGAGATAATGGGAGTGTAGTTCTCAAAGAAGGGTCATGTTAACAAATACCCTTAGGGTAACTATAATAGGAAAATTTAGACACCGCTATCATTAGAAATATAAAAAGCTGTAAAATTTATTTATTTATTTATTATTCTTCCAGTAAATTTTTTTCTAAAAATAGCTTCTAAACCAATGCCCTTAGGGCATTGGTTAACATTTCCCAAAAAAAGAAAATAAAAAAATACTAGATAAAATACAATCAATGTTACAAGGTTTTGGGGACGAAATTGAAAACTAACCATAAAATCCTAACAATATAATTAGTTGTCAACGTTTTCAAACTATATTTTTTTTTAGCACCTCGAGTTTCAAAAACTCGATTTTGGCACATAACTCGAGTTTTTAAGACTTGATTTTTATGGCCTAATCATATCTTATGTGGCATATTTTTCCACATGGCGACCACATGGAAATCGAGTTTCTTAGACTCGATTTCTAACCAAAAAAAAAAAAAAACAAAAAATATTTTAAGTCTCTGCACTGCAATACCCACAAACAAATTTCAAAAACTTCAAACGCATCAATCTCAATCCAAACTCAGATCAGAGGGAGAGAAAGAGAAAGACCTCAGAGGAAGAGACAGAGAAAGAGCTTAGAGGGAGAGAGTCTCACCAGAACTCAGATCAGAGGGAGAGAGAGAGAAAGAGCTCAGAGGGAGAGAGCCTCACCAGCCAGGCGCGGCCGGGACAGGCGCTGGGCGGCGCGTCTGGGCTCGTGCGCGGCCTGGGGCTTGCGCGCGCGAGGCCTGGGCCTCCGCGCAGGCCTCGCGCACGGAGGCCCAGGCCTCACGGGCTCCGGCCTCGCGCGCGGAGGCCCGGGCCTCGCGCGCGGAGCCCCAGGCCTCCGCGCACGAGGCTCCGCGCGCGCGGCCTGGGCCCCTGGGTTGCGCGCGGTGGTCCGATCTGATCTCTACTTCTGGTTTTTTTTTTTTTTTTTTTTTTCTTTTCTCTCTGGGTTCTTCTCATTCTGTGCTTTTTTTTTTTTTTTTTTTCTCCGGGTTGTACTCTGTTATGGTTCTCTCTTATTTGCTTATATTTATTTGGAAATCGAGTCTAAGAAACTCGATTTCCATGTGTTCGCCACGTGGAAAAATATGCCACATAAGATATGATTAGGCCATAAAAATCGAGTCTCAAAAACTCGAGTTATGTGCCAAAATCGAGTTTTTAAAACTCGAGGTGCTAAAAAAAAATATAATTTGAAAAGGTTAACAACTAATTATATTGTTAGGATTTTATGGTTAGATGTCCATTTCGTCCAGGTTTTGGCTAATGTCAATTATGTTTAAGACTTTTTAAAATTGATCAAGTTGCCGTTGTGCATTTATCTTCTCTCTCTCATTGATTACAATCCAGGTTGACCAAAATTTTGAAAAGTTTTGGAACTTGACTCACATTAACCCAAACTTTATTTTATGCAAAGTATTTAAGGGCTTGTTTGGTAAGGGAGTCCAAATAACAATTTTCAGTGTTTAAATACTGAAAACTGTAGGGAAAAAAAAACCACACACGTTTGGTAGGAGATTTCTTTTAGGAGTATTTGAGTTACATTTCACATTTTAAGGTGTTTGAACACTGAATTTAGAAAACTCTTACTACCAATTTTTAGTTTTCAAATAATATTGTTCAATGGTATTTTTATAAATATGTTCAAAACTGTAAATCCCACTTAATTAGACCACGTGATGAAACTTTTTCTCTTTTCAAATAAAATAATAATAATTTTACTATACTTGTTAACTTTAAAAAAAAAAACACATATACATATCAAATATACAATTATATTTTTTACAATTTAAAATATAGTACCAAACTTATTTTTTTACATTATAAATACTTTAAACAGGTGTTTTGATAACATTTTATAAACTAGAATCTTTGTATCATTTTGAACAACCATATTTGAAAGAGATCTGCTACCAAATAAACCCTACTAGGGCAGGATGGGAAAGATGACATTGGTCACGTGGCTAACGCGTGAGTGAAGAAGCAACAATGAAAGATGGAGGCGGGAGTCAGAACTCAGAAGAATGAGGGGAGAGAGAGAGAGAGCGGGAGGCGAAGATAGAAGAGAAGCAGGAAGAGAAAGAATGCATAACATATATAACATACATACACTTACCAATGAGGAAATGATAGCGGTAGATCATACATACATCGACAAACTGTGGGGCCCAACAATAGGGACACGCTGCACCATCCATAGGAGACAATCCATACAGCAGCAATCATTTGTAGATGGGATCTTTTTATTTATTTACATTGGCCTATAATATATGCTTATTGGGGCTTTCTTTCACGCTTTTCAAATTATTATTATCATTATATTGTGGGCCCCTTCACTCTCAATGGGGAATTATTGTGAGCTGATTGTTTGTAATTTAATTTTCGTAGTCTCCACTCTCCAGTCTGTACCCTTGTCTCGTCGTTTTCCCTCACGATAACCAATACTCATTACTCAGTACTCACGACTCCTTAAATTGACATTCACACTTAAATAATAACTGAATTACTACCATATCAGTCCTTTTTTAACGTCTTTCATAATTTTTCTTTCAATTTATTAAGCTTGTCAATTATAAGCTTTGTATTTTCTCCAATTTATATATATATATATATATATTGCTTTGGAGGTTTATTTCAATGCTAACCTACCCTTCCCAAGTTGAAAACCAATGATCATATATATATATATATATATATAAACCAACCCAATTTACATGGATTAAGTTGAGTGAGATCACTAAATTGTGCTTACGTTTTTATAAAAAAATTAGGGTTTTGGTAAACCATTTAAGCACTTTTTTTAATTTCAAAATTTCATTATAATTCACATATTAATTCAACTTACAGATGCTAAAACTAAAAGTAGCAAATATTAAAAGTTCCAAACAGAAAAAATAATGGAGATTAAAAAAAAAAATTGTGCATTAGGAGAAGAAACACCAAGACCACATCACATTCCTTACATAATCTCCTTTCTTCTAGCAGTGCGAGTAACTGGATTTGGTTTATGGTTTGCTAATTTTCGTGGGTAATTTCGTAGATTGATTTCGCAAATTTATTGATTTTGGTGGGTGGTTTGCTTAGTGGTGTCTTGACTTTGAATTTGTTGTGATTTGGATGTAGACAACTCATTTTGTACATATTAATAACCATTGGTCCCTAACTCCACCAATGAGCTTGACATATATCAAACAAGAGTAATTAAAATGCTCTCAATAGTTTGAAGGTAACCACAACATAAAAGTGCTCGAGTCGCTTTGAAAACGATGTTGAAAAATAACATTTTATAACTATTTTGACTATAACATTTTATCTATGTAGAATTTTTAAGTGAGATTTGTTTCATTGGAAAGTAGACCTCTTGGGCTTTAATTTGAACATAGATTTTGTGTAATTTAGATTTAACATAAGTGAGTTATGGCTGATTAAAGTCAGGTCAGCAGTGCAGTCAAATTTTTAAGATTCTGCAATTGCATGTTTGGAACCATAAGTGCGTGTGGTGCATTCCATAACTTCAAAACTTCAATTTTTAGGGCCTAAAACTTCATTCTTTGATGGGGGTCAAGCCCAATGTCAAAAAACCTCCAAAAAGCCTCAAAAACTCTTGTTTATATGTATAAATGCACACCTCATGTCTCCAATCCAAACCCTGACTATAGAGAGTTTATTTTTTGCTTCCATGTTTTCTAAAACCTTAGTGTTCTTTCCATGAATTCTCTCTTTGTTTAATATGATTTATATGAGTTCTTGATATAGTTTCTTTAACATGTTATATTTGATGTCTATGTGGATTCTTATTCATTTTGATTAGTTCTATTTTGATCTTGGGTTGATTTTAATATGTTCTTTTGTTCTTGTGTTGTTATTTTAATTCCTAGGTTAGATTGACATGCTCTTCCTTTTGATGTGATCTTAGTATATGTCTTGTTTTGTTTTATAATTATTTTTTTTATGATAATGGTTTGTTCTTGTTTTTCATGTTAGATTAGTTTTTAGTTTTTCTTGTGCTTTTAGGTTAGTCATGTGCTATATCTTTGGTTGATTAAATTTTCAAAAATGTGATTTTTGCAAATTCTGTGCTAAGGATGCGTACGCATGCTCGAGGATGCGCATACGTGGTTTTGATCAAGCATATGCATGGTTGAGTGCGTACTCACCCATAACCTAGATTAGGGCAAAAACCTTGTTTTATTTTGATTAGTTAATTTTCATGTATTTTGTGATCTGTTTGACTTTGTTTTGGGTTGTTAAGTATGTTTAATTTTTTTTCTTTTTATTTTAGTTAATCTTTCCATGTTTGGTTTTATTGATTATATATCCTTGCATGTTTAATTTCATTGTCAACTTTCTATGTTTAGTACAATATGTTTGATTTGTTTTAATTTGTTTTGTTACGTGTTGTGATGTGATATTTAACACGTTGTGTGTGTGTATGTGTGTGTTTTTTTTAATGTATGTTTTGGTTTAGGATTAGGACTCTTTTAATAACTTCTTTATATAAATATTGTCTATTAACACATAATGGAGGCCAGCCCACAAGTAGGGCAATTTTGGGTACCTAATACCTTTCTAAGCCGTACCCGAACTCCAAATTAATAATTTGATATGTAAATCTATGCCTATAAGTGGCCCGCCAAAATGCCCAATTTGATTTGTGGACCTAAAACAGGTGGCAATTACCAAATCTCCTCCTCCGGTCCATTCGGTTGACATATTTCTCATGGGGGACATGAATCAAGCGTGAGTAGTGGGAGACAACGCACTCACAAGGGGTTTTGGTTAAGGAAGAGAGAGGTTGTGATTTGTGTCAGTAGAGATTTTTTGTGAGTGTGATTTGGGTTAAACCGTGTTTGTTTGATGCGAAAAAAAAAAAAGAAAATAAAAAGGAAAATCAATGGAAAAAAAAAGGATATAAATTGTAGTAAAAAAATAAGTGAAGAATTAATATTATACTGAAATAAAGCGTAAAATGGATAATTTGATGTAGATATTTTTACAAAGTGATTATGTAAAAAAAAAAAAAAAAAAAAAAGGTTCTTATGCTAAAATAAACAAAAAATTTTAGTTGAGCTAATGTGAACTCTTATCATGAGTTTTACATTCTATCCTTATCAAATTTAGATTCATTTTTTTAAGGTATAACTATATATATTTTATCACTTTTCTTTTTTAAGTAAAAAACAAGCTGATGAATTTAAACTATCCTATTGTAAGAGTATTAGCATCTGGTTTCTAAAATATATCCTATTTTACCATCTCAAAATTTACTTTATCTATATACCATACCATTTTACAATACACTCAACATTCCAACTTTTATTTTAAAATACAACACTTTAAAATAATAAAAATAATAAACAAATTATCTATCTCTCTTCCCTCTCTAAGTTCTATCATTGCCTCTCTATCACTCTCTCAACAACCAAAGAACTTAGTCACCACCACACAACCACCATGCCCATTGCCCCCCAAAATCCCACTGGAACCAAAAACCCAAATAAAAAAAAAACTCAGCAAATACTCACCAAAAACCTAGCCACAAACCCAACCCATAGCAAAAACAACCAAAAACCTCGTCACTACCACGACACCACAACACCCACCACGCCAACCCAAATCCCATCAAAATCCAAAATCCAACCCATCTAAATCTAAAACCAACCTATCCAAACCTAAAAGACAAAAATCCATAGTTGTGACCACGTCGATATCCACCACTGCACGACCCACCCGATAAAAACCCACCCCCCTGTGCCACAACCCACTTGATTTTTCCCATGTTGTGACCAATTTGATATCCACCATTGCACGTCGATCTTAACACCACGGCACACATGCCCCACAATGAACTCCAGGCAAAACAGCCCAACCCAACTCTAGTGGTAGGCTTTAAACAAGAGAGAGAGAGAGAGAGAGAAGACTAAGGATTGAAGGAGAGAGAGATTCAGATAAAATACGATAGGGAGAAAGATAAAAAACATAGCAGATGAAGTGACGAGTGAAAGACAAAGAGAGGAAAAATTAATTTTATATTATACCATTTGTTACAATATCGTCATACAAGTAAGACAACACTATAGCTATATTTGTAAAAAATTTTATGATTAGAAATTCAGATAATTAATCTTTTTTTATACTTTGATATTAAAATATAGCATATTATAAGCTATAACGATGACAGTGGATGGAAAAAGAATAAAAAAAAATCTATGAAATTAAAATAACATGATAGCATTCTAGGGCTAGCTAGGTAATAATTTTTTGATCTTCTTTGGAAATCTGAATCCTTTATCGTGGTCGGCTGAGCTAGTAGATTTATACATTACATCGAATTTTTTTTTTTTGGATTCTGCTACGGACAGAGAGAAGTACATGAATTGAGAGACCTTTTCACCCAACAAGGATTTTGACCCATTATTTTTTTTCTGCTGAGAATTTAGACCCATTATTTAAACTTGAGTTTTACTTTGCTTTTGTTTTACATTGAATAATTTTGTTTACTTGACAAGATCTATCATCGCTTGCAGGCTATGGCACCTTCACTAGGGTTAACTGGGGAGAGATATTTTGTTACATTGAGAATAATGACATTGATCACAGCGATAATATTTTTTAAGAAGGAAGGATCTGATTGAAGGGACTATTGATCTTGATGATTTGGATATGGTGTCAGAGAGTGGGGCTAGAAGAAGAGGCCTGTAGTATAATGGTCGTAGCGCTGTACCTAAAACTTTCACCTTTCAACTCTTGGGGAGTGCCCAAGGAGGACTGTCAATTTTTTTGCAATGATGACTTTGCTAGGTCCTTTTGTCAGCCCAATGAATATGTGGTGACTAAGATTTCGTCCCTTTTGATGCAAAATCCGTCCCACCATTCCCTTCTCCTAGGTCTCTTTCTCTCCGTGACTTTCTTCTTAAATTGTAGTTGAAATTAAACTAGATTATATAAGGTGTTAAAACTTTCTAGTTTGTTCAATGAGTCAACGGCCATAAATACTTAGTGAGAATCTCTGCATTTCCATTAGGGCATATTTTGATTTGGCCTTCTCTGCTTGCACTAGTGGTGGGGGCTTCATCAATTAAAATCTAATACTACAGTCATTTTGCTAATTCAATTTCCATGGAGGAAGTCAATTTTGATGGTATTGGGTACTTATTAAAAAGATCATCATTGACATAGTTGATGGCAAAGAACGATTTAGTCAAATTAATTATCTGAAATGATAAAGAGTATCACAATAATGCCTATGCAAATTTTAATCATTATTTTTGTTCACTTTTCTTATCCTATAAAGAAGAAAGAGAACACAGTTATTCCCAGCCTAAGTTTTGTTCTTTTTTTTTTTTTTGTGTGGAAAGATTGTTCTTTTAGAATATAGAATTAAGTTGCTAATGTGTAAATTCAAAGAGTTAAGAGTCCTTATAAGTATCATATAATTTAATCATATAAATGATTGCGGTGTGCAGACTCATAAATGTTAGACTAAAAAGCACTTTATTAAAAATTATAATTGCTGTTTTATGATCACCAAGATGAGAGCAAATATAAGACACCCTTCGCATGCAACCCTGGAAATGGAAGGATCTTTGTTCCCTCGGACATAATTATGACCAATTCATCAAAGCTTTTCTTTCATTATCATAATCACAATCATCACGACTATCATCATCATCATTCCAAAGCTCCTTTTCTTACTCTGGGATGCTGTTTGATGTTGGGACATAATGGGACACTAGACCCTTAAAAATTGCATCCCTGTAAAACTTGTATTGCCTTTGATACGCTTTCAATAATTATAACCTTATGAATTAATTATGCTCTTTGTTTAAATAGGTTGGGTTGGCTTTGATGACATTGACACTAGTACATGCACTTCAAATGATTCTAACAGTTCCCATATTTCAGTGGCTTGGGATTGTTCTTATAATGAGATCCATTACAATAGGACGAGGGTCTTAGGCTGTATTTGGTGGTATGTAAATTATTTTTCGAGTATAAAATATTTCAAGTGAAAATATTTTTGAAAAAGGAAAATATTTTCAAGTGTTTGGTTGCATTTTGAAAATTGTATTGAAAAAAATTTTTAGGTGTTTAGTTACATTCTAAAAATGCTATTTTTCTACTAGTTTATCACATTTTCTCTACCATTTTCTAAACTTCCAAACAAATTTTATAATATAAAATTTCAATAAAAAACCTTAAAGAAATAAAACTCAAAATAAAGTCATTCATTAAACTCTCAAACTCGGTCAAACTGAGAGAGAGAGAGAGAGAGAGATAAGGTCAGGGGGGTTGATCTAAAGGCAGTGGCAACGATCTTTAGAGGTGATAACGAGATCGGTCATACGTGGGTCGATTTAGAGGGAGGCGGTGATGAAATCTAAAGGTGGAGGAGACGAGCTACAGGGCGACGACATCGAGAATGAGATGACAAGGCTCCAATCCAGAGATCTAGAGGGTGGCGATGATCTTTGGGTTCTCTCTCTCTCTCTCTCTCTCTCTTCGGGTGTGTGAGTTTGGAAAATGATTTGAAGGTAAATGAGACGTGTAAAACATTTTATAGGTCAAGGGAATTATTTTACGGTCAAATTTTATTATTTTCAATTTTACTTACCCAAACATGCATTAGGGTATAAAATATTTTCTCAATTCCATTTACAGCCGAAACAAACATAGCCTTAATATTTCATACATATATTACGATATATACAAACTTCTTAAATGAATCAATTAAAAATTTTCATTATTTTTTTAAGAAGGCAGTATATGTATTTTTCCCTTGACTTTTAAAGAATTCCAATTGAGGTGGATATTTATGCAACTGCCGAGTTCGTTACCTAATTCAAACTATAAGAAGTGGTTGCAATACTTAGATTGCATTTGACTTTTACTTATTTATTTTTTGTTTTTATTTTTATTTTTTTAAACAATGTAACTTTTTTTTTTCGGCGGTTTGTTACACATTTAATATTAAAATTACTAATACACACACATAAATTATTAACGCTAGACAAATAAGTTACTGTAAATAAGATTTTCTTTTGTTTTGTTTTGTTTTGTTTTTTTTTTTTGTTTTTTTTTTTTTTTTTGAGAGAGAGAGTTTCAACCTATGGAGTCTGCTTCCGATGATAGCTCTTTATCATTAGACCAAGACACCAATAAGTTTTTGGTATAGACGGTGATTGAACCCCAGATCTCTTATACAACTATCAGAGACTTTACCAGTTAAGCTAACTGGAACCCACTTAAATAAGATTTTGTTGATAACCAAAATTTAAGATTTTCACCTAGTCTATCTATATATATCTAAAAACTGAAGTGTAGTATTTATTGTTACTATACTCATATTGTGCCACCTCATTTGCCACGTCATTGCTTGCATAATTAATCTTTTTCTTATTTAATTTTTATTCCTAGATTTTGTTGACAACATTAGAATATATAAATATTTTTTTGAGAATATATTAAATATATAAATAGATTGACTTTACACATTCATCTTATTCAATCTATATATATCTAAAAGGTGAAGTGTAGTTGTGGGACTAAGAGCCCAAATTCATGTATTGGGCCTAAAGCCCTATTTGAAGACTAAAAGTGTGTCTGAAGAGAAGTAGATGATTGGGAAGGATTCTAGACAGGAGAAATATGCCTGGAAATGATTTAAGAATATAGTCCGAAGAATGTGTCAATTGTCTGAAAGGTATGTTCTCCTCGGACATGATGAATATCAATGAAGCAAATACCTGAGGGGGCTTGAGTGACATTCCTAACAATTCCAATGATAAAGTTAAACTTCAGGTGCATATGAAGATGATAAGAACAGAGAAATATCTAAAGGGAAAAGCTGCTACCACTGCATTAAATGCACTACAGCAACTTTTTTGGCCGCATTAATGTGGAGAAGATCCTTGAACAGTGCAGTCTCAACTACCGCTACTCAGGGAATACCAACGAAGATACTTGATGGAACGTATATTCAAGTGAACGTTTAGATGAAGAATAAGTGTACGACTAGGATAGTCTAAGAGAGAACTATATAAGCACAAGAGACCTCTTACGCGGGGGGGGGGGGGGGGGGGGTGGGGGAAGAAGAAAAAAAGGAAAGAAAAGAAAAGTGACTGTAGCTTTGATAATTGTATTAGCCTTTCAAACATTAATTTATCTCTTCAGACATCAATTTATTTGAATTTCACGTGTGTTTTTATATTTGTTCATTCTTTGTAATCTACATAAGACGTTGCTTAGATCACTCAGTCTATCTCTTTCACCCACTCTTTAAAAATTCATTGTGTTGGGCTTGTTGGGCTCATATCCCATATCTTTTGGGCTTCAGTTACAAATTGAGACCCTACAGTAGTATTTATTGTTGCTATGCTCATATTGTGCCACCTCATTTGCCATGTCATTGCTTGCATAATTATTCTTTTTCTTATTTAATTTTTATTTCTAGATTTTGTTGACAATATTAGAATATATAATTTTTTTGGAGAATATATTAAATATATAAATAGATTGACTTTACACATTCATCTTGGGCAATTTTTACTTTATATATAACTTTGCACTTATAAATTCATCTACTTAATTTAGATGTTTATAACTAAGCAATAAAATCAATGAAGAATTTAAAACAAAAAACAATGTCTATACGTATCTATTTATACTATTATATAATAATTAATGGAAGCTTTAAAATAAATTTTACAAAACTCTTTTTGTGCCATGTCATTAGGCAGCTTTTTTTTTTTTTTTTTTTTTTAATTTTAATTTTTTTCAGTTGTTTTACTTTGTTTAACCTTTTATCTTCTTCAACCATTGTCTTTTTCTTAGTTCAAATTTTCATCTTCTCTAAACATGTCTTCTTAAATTTTTCATTTGATTTCCTTTATATCTTTATAAATTCTACAGTTTCATTTTTTTGAACCTTTTATCTACTTTCACCCTTCCAACCTTTCATCTTCATAAATTCTACGATTTTACTTTTTTGAACCTTTCATCTACTTTCACCCTTACTCTTCCAACTTGATTTTCTTCTAAATTTCTTTCACTTCATTTCCACCTCTCTCCCCTATTCTTTCCAAGTTGTTCATTGCGAAAAGGTCAATACTCTCTCTCTCTCTCTCTCTCTCTCTCTCTCTCTCTCTCTCTCTCCAAATTTGTCTCTTTTGATGCATTTATTTATTATTTTTTTATTGTTTCAACCACTTTTTTTACCCACTAATAGTTCTTTTTGCTATTGTTAATTTAATTGTGACTTCACATTTGTTTCTCTTTTTGGAAAAGTTGTGTTGACTTTTATACATATTTAGGTATTTGGTATTCCAATTCCGAATCAATTTTTTTTACCTTTTTTTATTTTTTTAGTGATCCATTTAGATGTTAAACTATGAGACTTTACTAAGTTTTGTTTATTTTAAAATCATTTTGGAGAACAAAATTGTAATTTTTGTAGAGAAAGTACCCTTAATAATTGTATTAGAAATACTCTATATATAGTGCCACTTATTTAGATAAAAGCAAATGTTAATCAAATGGAAATAATTGGATTAGTGAGATATTTTAGCTTTCGCAATTGAATTTTCATTATTATTCTTGTTGTTGTTGTTGTTGTGGTTATTATTAATTATTATAATGATGCACATAGAAACTTTTTTTTTTTGGAGGGGGAAATGCACATAGAAACTTAATTATGAGATTTTGCTAATAATTGTTTATTTTATAATCTCTTTGGGTGGACAAATTTGCCGTTTCTGCAGAGAAAATAATCTTAATAGATTATATATAACAAATTATTTTCCTAATCGATTAAATTAATCATTTTTAAGCGATGATTGATATGACATTTTGCAAAGTGATGATTGATAAGATTTTTAGTATTTTTTGTAAAGTATCTTCATATAGGTTTGTTTTGATTTAATGTATTTTTATGGATGTATTGAGATAAGTAATGTATTCAAGAAGCTATTTTTTAATAATGGGAAAAAGCTATTTTTCTCATTCTTTTCTAAATATCAATTGGCTCATAATATGTGTAGGGGCTCCTTTTTCGGAGGTGGGCCCCCGACAATGAATTTGTAGAGAGTGGGGCAAAGGGTTTGGCTCCGGCCGGCTCTTTTCCGGTCTTCCTAGAACTTTTCGTCTATTTGCTCTCCGTCTGGGGTTGCTCCTCGGCTGGGGTCCGAGGAGGCCCCCCTTCACCAGGGGGGTTTTTCACCTTATATACCATCTTTAGCTCGATCCTGGCCTTACAGCTGTTGGTCACCCGGGCTAATGGTTCAGGACTTGTCCCATCAGACAGGTTCTCTCCCATGCTGGGGGTTGCTGCCTCCAAGGTTTTTCAGTGAAGGGTCTTGTCAGCATTAATGGAACCTGGAGGGCTAGGCAGAATCGTTAAGTGTGGATGTGACCACCCGCAGTAGGTCTGCCCCCTACCTAGATTAGACCAGGTGCGCCGAGGATGGGCGCATCCTCGGCTCGGGCCTTGGAAGGACTAAAGTCTTTGGGCTGACCGTCCGGGGAGGTCGCTTTCCTCGGCTTGGGCCCTGGGCCTGCCTAAAGGTGGGCCGGGGGTTCTGGGCCCTCGGGCCCCACAATAGCCCCTCAAAACCCTGCTGCACGTATCCTCGGACGGGGAGGAGGGTTTTGCAAACCTCGGCCCCTATTGTCCGGGCGGCCGTCAGTTTGGCTGGTCCTCCCTTGAGTGGTTGGATCGACCCTTAGGCTCTTCATTAGGTAGTTAACTTCTTCATGGGAATAGGCCTTCGGACCGAGCAGTACTTTGGCTCTGGCGTAGATGGGTAGCTCCCCGTATACAGTTGCTGCCTTGAGTACGAGTGGTCAGCTCCCCGTAGGCTTGAGTCCGAGGACCATGCAAGACCTAGGTACAATTGCTGCCATCGTTTCCATGTGGCTAGCTCCCCATAGGCTTGAGTCCGTAGACCATGCAAGACCTAGGTACAGTTGCTGCCTTTGAGTACGAGTGGCAAGCTCCCCGTAGGCTTGAGTCCGAGGACCATGCAAGACCTAGGTACAATTGCTGCCATCGTTTCCATTGGCTAGCTCCCCATAGGCTTGAGTCCGTAGACCATGCAAGACCTAGGTACAGTTGCTGCCTTTGAGTACGAGTGGCAAGCTCCCCGTAGGCTTGAGTCCGAGGACCATGCAAGACCTAGGTACAATTGCTGCCATCGTTTCCATGTGGCTAGCTCCCCATAGGCTTGAGTCCGTAGACCATGCAAGACCTAGGTACAGTTGCTGCCTTTGAGTACGAGTGGCAAGCTCCCCGTAGGCTTGAGTTCGAGGACCATGCAAGACCTAGGTACAATTGCTGCCATCGTTTCCATTGGCTAGCTCCCCATAGGCTTGAGTCCGTAGACCATGCAAGACCTAGGTACAGTTGCTGCCTTTGAGTACGAGTGGCAAGCTCCCCGTAGGCTTGAGTCCGAGGACCATGCAAGACCTAGGTACAATTGCTGCCATCGTTTCCATTGGTTAGCTCCCCATAGGCTTGAGTCCGTAGACCATGCAAGACCTAGGTACAGTTGCTGCCTTAAGTACGAGTGGCAAGCTCCCCGTAGGCTTGAGTCCGAGGACCATGCAAGACCTAGGTACAATTGCTGCCATCGTTTCCATGTGGGCCCCGAGCGTGAGGACACAGTGTTCACCTCTCTGGGCAACTCAGTCTCACGTCGGGTAGGGGTCCGTCCCCCTAGCCCCTTGCAGGATGTCGGAGCAATAGCTTTTGTACCACGACTGCACAGTTGCCTCCAATGGGATTTTGTCCTCGGATCCGAGGACTTCGTTTTTGGTAGGGGGTTGTCCTCGGGTCTTTTCCGTTAGCTGTTTTTCCTCGGGTCGACTTGTGACTTCGCACGTGGGGCTGATCTTGCCTCTGGTTCGTGCTCCTCATCTTTCTGGTTTACGAGACGTCGCTTGGCCTTCCGCGCTTCCTGTTTGACGCTTCGGTGTCCGTAACGCGCCTCCATTAATGCCCTCGTGAATTAACACGCAGCAGGCAGCTGGCAATCCCCTTGGGACTAGGTGGGAATTAATTTCCTTTGACAATTCCCCTTCGAATTCCGCGCGGTTCAGCCTCCGCTGGTTTTCGCCCTCCATAAAAGGCGTTCTGGGGGGAGCGTTTCTCCTCATTCAATGAATTCTCCCCCACAAATAGACGTATACACCTTCGCCCTTTTGAGTCCCTTTGATACTGCCACCAGGGTTGTGGCCGCAGTTAGGAGACCTGGAGCCAAGTGCCGCCGTGGCCGCAGTCCCCACTGGGCTGCCGGCGCGGCAGAGTTTAGGCGTAACACTGGCCGAGTCTCGCATGGTGGCCAGGGGGGACGTCGTTGAAATACCTAACGTCTTCCCCCAGAGCGCACCTCCGACGAAGGGGGCACGCGAACTCTCGTCATGGCCGGTGCCCGAGTATTGCCGTCTCCGACGGTCAATGCTCGCGTAGTTCGGAGGGGGTCGAGGAAGCATCATGAGGGAGGGTGTCCCGGGGTCTAGGGGCTCCTCACTTTGTTCAAGCTTTGGTTTGAAGGTGAGCCAGCCCCTAGCCCCCCTACCCGTGCTTTTACCGTCAAGTTCACCCATTCTCTGGGTGCTGGTAAAAGCACGGCTTGACACTTCCTCCATTCCTGACAGCAATTCTTTGCAAGTCTCTTGCCCAGCCAGTCCCGAGACCGGTCCGCCTGAGCCTCCGATTGTAGGATTAGCTGGTAGGAGTTCTTGTAAAACATGCCTGTCTGAGCCTCTGATTGTACTTGTAGTTTTTTCTTTTATGAAATAATGAGAATTGCAGTTGTAATCTCTTGTAATCTTTTCTGAATTAATAAAGGACTTTTCCTTTCAATTGTTGTTGAGTTTTCTTTTTGCACTGCCATTCTTCTGTTCTTCTTTTCTTTTGCTTTCTCTCTTTTTTGCACCGCCAACTTCTGAGTAATAATTGCCTTAGAACGACCGCCGGTCGCGCCGGCCGGCACACTAACCCTTCCCACAGACGGCGCCAATTGTAGGGGCTCCTTTTTCGGAGGTGGGCCCCCGACAATGAATTTGTAGAGAGTGGGGCAAAGGGTTTGGCTCCGGCCGGCTCTTTTCCGGTCTTCCTAGAACTTTTCGTCTATTTGCTCTCCGTCTGGGGTTGCTCCTCGGCTGGGGTCCGAGGAGGCCCCCCTTCACCAGGGGGGTTCTTCACCTTATATACCATCTTTAGCTCGATCCTGGCCTTACAGCTGTTGGTCATCCGGGCTAATGGTTCAGAACTTGTCCCATCAGACAGGTTCTCTCCCATGCTGGGGGTTGCTGCCTCCAAGGTTTTTCAGTGAAGGGTCTTGTCAGCATTAATGGAACCTGGAGGGCTAGGCAGAATCGTTAAGTGTGGATGTGACCACCCGCAGTAGGTCTGCCCCCTACCTAGATTAGACCAGGTGCGCCGAGGATGGGCGCATCCTCGGCTCGGGCCTTGGAAGGACTAAAGTCTTTGGGCTGACCGTCCGGGGAGGTCGCTTTCCTCGGCTTGGGCCCTGGGCCTGCCTAAAGGTGGGCCGGGGGTTCTGGGCCCTCGGGCCCCACAATATGAATAGATGAAAATCTTAATATAAAATAAAGTAAAAAAATATATAATTTTTTATTTATAGAAAACACAAAATTCATTGCTTTAAAAAAAAAAAAAAAAAACACTTGCCCTTTGTTTGTGTGGTAAACTGTTATATAAAAAAGAAAATGAAATTCTCTTATTAGAAAACGTTTTGTTATAGATTATTAATCATAATATATAATTTTATGATTTAAAAAAAAAAAACTATATATTACATTTCATTTCAAAATAATCAGATATTCCTGCGTGATGCGCGGTGTTGCGACTAATCTTTATATAAAACCCAAACCAAAATGTAATATCCATTTCCCAGCCACGAGTATACAAGGAAGGCACTAAACAAGGAAAGGACATTAAGAGTGGGACTTTTAACATCTCAGAACAACACATAAGTAAAAGAAGAAACTCAGGTGCAATCCTAGCTTGGAACAGCCACAGAAAATACTAATTCTTTACCCTATGTTTGGTTTGAAGGAAGAGAATGGAAGAGAAGAGAAAATGAATCAAGGGGAAGGGAAAATGTGGATTCATGTGATAGATTTCTTAACAAATTTAATTCATTTCTTTTTCTATGATTCTATCCAAACAGTGGAAAGGATTTGATTTCTCTTCCTTTCCCTCATTTTCCTTTCAAACCAAACAAAGTGATCGTATAAGGAAATGATATATACCCAGGGGCGACTCTACGTAGAGTTTGACCACCCTAACTTGGAATAGAATACAATTATTATTTATAAATTTTAAAAATTTATAATTTTTTTATCTTTAAAAAATTTTAAAAAATTTTGTGACCACCCTAAAATTTTTTTAGGCTCAATATAATTAAATTCTACACAAAATTTGGCAATAAATATGATTGTAAATTAAGGCTACAACTCTATTCAATATTTTTTTTATTGAATGTGAATTTTAACAAATCCACTATTTAATTACATTTTCTTCTTAAATCCTTCATACTTGCAACATTTTAAGAAGATAAAAGATCAATAGCTATGTTGTTAATCAAATATTAAATTTCAAATTTTTGTAATCTAAAATTATACATAAAAAATAATTTTATGGATCGAATGGCAAATAACATTCGATTAGCATGAAATTTTAACGTGTTTTAAGAATATAAAGTGCAATTTATCAATTAGATTTTCAAAATATGTAAAAATGTTAATTCATTTAGTGAGAGTGACTATAACAAATTTTGTAGCCAAATTTTATTCTTAAACTTTGGTCTCCTTAACAATATATTAGGTCCTTACAAATAAAAATAAAAGTCCAAAAAAAATTTTATTTAACTAAAATTTTGAAGAGATGTAACTTGTAACATTGATAATGAGACTATCATATAACGATTTCAAAATAAAAAAATTTGTAGAAGGAAATTGTAAGATTTTAAGTATTTGTGTGTGTGTGTGTGTTTTTTTTTTTTTTTTTTTTTTTGCCAATGTATGAAATTCTCTTTTTATTAGATTTTGTATAATTTAAGTTTCTTAAGAACCACCCTCAAAAAAATTATTGGAACTGCTACTGTATACCCATTGTAAGCTTAGACATATGGGGAATTCATATTATTCTGAAATCCCAAACTTCACAAGTTTTATGTAGCTCAAAGTCCAATATATAAGACCGTGCGGCTGGAAATAATTGATATTTGCTGAGTATTATTGTTTTATAATCTAACGTTATATCCTGTTACTGCATATCTTTGTTGGTTGTTGAATTGGTTTGTTTGTGCATAGGTTGGTTCAGCAGAACATCCTCATTTGGTCATGGTGGGAACAAGCCTAACTCTCTACACTCATGGTATCTCTGACTACTGACTAATTTTTTTGATAGAGAGAGACTGATCAATTTTTTGATAGAGAGAAACAATGCCAACAACAAACAAAAACAACAACATTAACAGTAACAATAACATAACTCTGTGTGTGTGTATACATATATATATATATATATATATATATATATAGTTAAAGCTTAAAGAAAAACTAATTAAATTTTAATTGAATTTTTAATTTTGTGCCGTGTAAATTACTGAGTGTAAAAATCGAAGAGTTCAAATCCAATTAGATTCCAAAATGGATTCCAATTGGATTTCGATTTTCTGTCATATTTCCATTTAAGTTTTAAATTTTTGTGGCAAGTAAGGTATTGGGTGCAAAAATTGAAGAGTTTAAAACCAATTAAATTATATATATATATATATATATAATGAGAAATTATTACATATTTTAGAAATGTGTGGTTTTAAAAAGTGTAAGCTAATACCATGTATAATATGAAACATCTTCTAAAATAATGGTATTAATTGAACCATATAATTATGATTATTTTTATTTGTACTTATACATATGCATGGAGCTACACACTAGTATCTATTTCGGTTAATTGAAATTAAGTAACGTCTCTAACTGAATGATAATTGATGAACTGCTCCTACCATTGACAAATTTCATTAGATTAAAAAATTCTATTGTTTTTTAAAATTCCCATGAAAATGACATATATGTCCTTCAAAATTAAAAATCTCTGTCTCTGTCTCTGTGCAACTAAAGAAAGCATGATTTAACAAAGCCAAGTACTGCACCGTAAATGACAACTCTACGCCTGCCATTAAATTCTTAAAAGTCTACCTTAATCAACAATGTCTTTTTTTTTTTGGTTGAATTTAATCAACAATGTCTTTACATTTCTTCTCTAACCGAATGATAATTGACAAACTACTCCTACCATTGACAAATTTCATTAGATTAAAAAATTCTATTGTTTTTTAAAATTCCCATTAAAATGACATATATGTCCTTCAAAATTAAAAATCTCTCTCTCTCTCTCTCTCTCTCTCTGAGCAACTAAAGAAAGCATGATTTAACAAAGCCAAGTACTACACCATAAATGATAACTCTACGCCTGCCATTAAATTCTTAAAAGTCTACCTTAATCGACAATGTCTTTACATTTCTTCTCTCATTGCTTGGAGGTATGTGTTTGGCCTAAATGAGTCAATTAAGCTTAAGTAAATGGTTCGCAAACCTTTTAAAAATAATCCAAAAGTTAAGTCCGTTTTACAATATCAAATGTCCTACTACTTGATTTATAAACGATCATAGGAGACCTTCCAAAAAGTTGTATTTAATCTAAATTATTTCACTATAATTCTAATAGTTACGTGTAGCTCAAAAAAAAAAAAAAAAAAAAAATAGTTACGTGGGGATTTTGAAAGCAACTTTTCTTATTTTGTTAAGCCAAATGGCTTATCTTGTAGTGTGCTTAGAGAGTGGGAAAAAGTTTTAAAGACTTTTAAAAGAGAAGGTTAATAATAATATGAATAATAAGAACAACAATGGTGATAATGATAGTAATAATAACAATAGTTTAATAAGCATAAATGTTGTGTTTATGTTTATTTATATAATAATATAAGTATGGTAACTATTTACCAAAAAAAGTGTATTCAGTTAGATTAACTAATAAAATCTCTCATATCATAAAGAGGACACCAAAAACCGATTAATGTTTTAGATTGATGAAAATAATTATTATAGGGTAGACGTTGGTCATGTTATCAGTTGAAATTTTGTCGTATTTAAAGAAAAAAAAACTTACGTTTAAACTTTAATAAGAAATCAGTTTTTTTTTTCAAAGGTAAAGTCATTGGCCTTGTTCAATTGGCAATAATGATCCATATCAATACTTGGAAGTCATAGGTGTAGGTGCAGTTTTGAAAGCAAACTCAGTTGGGGACTCTATCCTCCACATGACTGGTGGAAAATTAACCTAGATGCAACCTTTAGAACTGAGTCTTCATCGCAGCCATCTGTAGAGACTATTCAAGAAGCGTTCATTATGCTTGGACAAGTGTTGAAGCAATTGGATTCTATTGTGGGCAGAAGCAAAGGCAATCCTCTTAGCAGAGAAAGAGAAACTTAGCTAAAATATGTTGTTGTTGTTGTTGTTGTTGTTGTTGTTTTTTTTTTTTTTTTTTTTTTTTTTTAATTTAAAATTTTATTTTATTTATTTATTTATTAGTGATTCTCAATTGGAAACATTAGCTATTCTAAAAGACTTCGAGAAACAAGATTGGAAGACAACAAAAATTATCCTAAGCATTGAGGTTTTCTTGAAAGTCTCTGGTTTGAGATGTTTTGTATATTAATAGAGTTGCAAATTGGTTCACAACTTAACTCCTTGGGTTGCTCTTTCTAGGCTAGCTTCAATCCCATAGGTTTTCTCACTTTGAAATAGATTAATTAAGTTTATGGTTTAAATTCAAATTAATTATTACAAAATAGTAATGTCATATCAACAACAACAATGTAATATCAATTAAAATTTGAAACATTGTAATATTTTGATATTTTTAATGTTCTCATATGTAAAATGTAAAATATTATTGATGATATGAAGTATCTATTTTGCAAATTCCTATAGTTTATGTGGGAGGACGAGAATTTGAGGACAGGGTCAAAAGTGAGAAGTCCAATGTCAGAAAAACAGACCTCAGAAGGCACTGACAGCGCACCCTCGGAAAAATATAAACATCACATCACAAGTTTAGGGAGACGATAATGCTCGAGGACTCCGAGGATACTCTTATTTCCTCGAAAGGGTCGAGGACCAGTTCTAAAAACTATCGGGCATAAATCGAGGAAGAGGAGGTAAATTTTTCGGCAAGCAAAGAAGGGAAGAGTGCAAATAAAACATCTATCACCTTTGCATTCAATGCTTTGAACCCACTTAGGTGGCCGCATTAATGAGGAAATAATCCCTGAACAGTGTCATTACTGCTTATAGCCTGGTGTAGAAGCCTTTCAGTGAAGTCTTAATGATACAAGTCTCAAGGGAAACAAACCCAAACCCTTTAAGTGGAAGATTGAGATATAACCTGGAAGACTATATAAGACAAAAAGACCTTTGTAAAAAGGATATGAAAAGATTAGAGAACAAAGAAGAAGATAAGAGTGTAATTGTAAGACAAAAACAAGTGTAACCAGGACTTCGGATCAAACCCAAGGAATATAGTACAAGCCTCTTGAGGCTCTTTTCGACCAACTTTCATCTTATACATTTATGCTTAGCGTTGACCCTTTCATTTTTAGTTATTCAAACATGTTTTAATAGGGGTATTAAATGTTGATTAGCATCCCATTTCATAAATTATTTGTACAAAAAAAAAAAAAAAAGCAAGTTTGACTTATTTTTACCCACCATAGTTTGTTTTTATAGTATATATAAAAAAATATAATTTTTATATGAAGTGTGTTACAAAAGTTTAAAGATAACTATTTAAAATAAAATTGTTAAATTAAAATAAAATTGAGATAAAAATCAAAAAGTTAAAAGCTAAAATGTTTTTTTAATTTCTCCCTCTGTCTTTCTGCTATAGATGAAATAAATAGAATAACCTCTCTGTAACCCTTTGTTTTGTTTGTTTTCTTTTAGTTTAGTAATAAATTTCCATATTCAGAAAAAAAAAAAAAAAAAATCCTTGACTTTTGTGGAAGTAAAGAATGAAACATTTTGCCAAAACCAAGAAAAAAGAAAAGAAAAGGGAAATTGAAGGAAGGTTTTGATTAATGATGAGGTCTGTAGACCAGAGGACAGAGAGATGTCTTGAAGCGTACTCTCCCGTGTGCTCAATCATAGACCCTGCCTTCCTCCATCATTTCGTCCCATAATCCAAAGAAGAAGAAAATCATTCATTCAACATAATGGTTATCATCATCATCATGAAAATCAACATAATCATGTTCAACCAGCCACACCCCCATGTCTTTTCTTATAGTCGTGGGACCAATCAAATTAAATATATACATGGATAGGCTCGCGGGCGAGCCCTTGCGTTTTTATTTTATATGTTTGTGCACAGAACGTGAGAGTTGGGATATATGGACATGTCACATGTTGACGTGTGTGGCTGCTCACGATGACATTAGTGTATGTGTATGCGATTGTTCAAGCTCAGTACTGCTCATGTTGGGCTTGAAGTACGTGAACAATGCACGCCTGATTTTAGCTCATGCTTCAAACCAAACCACATAAGAATAATAGTAACACTGTAACTACAACTCGAGGTGGGTATATATTAAGGTTTCTACTGTTTAAGCCCAAAAAAGAAAAAAAATAAAAAGACTTGTGAATGGAAACTCCATGGAGAATTCAAGTCGAGAGTCATGCCCAATGCAGCCCTTTTTACTCGACTAGACATGATCTAAATTAACCATGCTAACAAATACAACAAGTGAAGGCTCTACAATTTTTTTTTTCTAGAGTAGTCATTAAGAATTAATAAAAAAATTCTGAAATATATCATAATTACAAACAAAAGTCTAATCTATCTCCCCAAAAACTAATCCAACTCCCCCTCAAAACAAAACACATCTCTCCCCAAGTACAAAAAGTTCATCACATCTACTTTCCATTTTTGTTACGTATTGCCAAAGGCAATCATCAATGATCATAGGGTGGAGGAGGTAGAAAAACACTCCTATACTCAGAAAAATTTGCTCTAAGAAATAATAATAGAAGAGCAAGAAATCAGAATAATGCTGACTCTAAAAATGTGAAGAAGAATAAAACAACAAAAAATAATGTTTTCCACAACAATTTTTTTTTTTTGGTGCCAAAAAAGGGAAAATTGAAAGTTTAAAATTAAAAATTAGTGAGATAATTATGATTATTAAGTGTCCTTAAAATAGCTTAAAATTTATAAGCTTCCTATAACAAATCAAAGAATCGAGCAAGAAGTGCCTAAAATTCAAATATAGGAGCAAAACTCTCTAGTACACAGGTGCAGATTGGCACATTTGACCAATTTTCCGCCAAATTTGAATTTTGAAGTCTTTGTTAGCTCAAAACTCAGTTCCAACATGCATGAGGATAAAAACAAGCTCAAATGGATGGAAAGGAGGGAAATTTGAACTCTCAAATCCATCTACCTCTATAATATGGGACCCCTTTCATGAACGTTGGAGATTTCTTCTGCAGTATTGAAGCCTTTTTAGAAAAATTTTAAAATAGTGTGGTGTTGCAAAGAATTTCAGAGAAATCCGTGCAATCTTATAGTCTATATTCACATATTCTCCTCAATCACGTCAACCACACACACACCAATCTCCACAATTATCTTCAAGCAAACCCAAGTTATAAAAAACAATTATGAAATAAGTCATTAAATAACCGTTTGATTTTCATTATGATATGCATTTTTATAATGTTTCATATATGGGACTTATTATTATTATTATTATTATTATAAGGACAAAGATTAGCTACAAAATTAGTTGTAGCATAAAATTACAACTTTACTCAATAAAATAAATATTATTACATTTTTTTGAAAATTTAGCCATTAAATTACATGTTTTTTATGTTCTTAATACACATGTTAAATTTTGTGTTAATCGGATATTACTTACAATATAATCTATAAACTTATATTTTCTGTATACTTTTAAACTATAAAAATTTGCAATTTAAACAATTTATTAATGATATAATAATTTATAATATATATATATATATATATATATATTTTACTTGAGAAGAGATTCATATACGGGACTTGGTTCTAGAAATCAAGAGAGTGCTATTAGAGGATATTAGAAGGCTGTTTAATAAAAGCGCAAGAGGATCGTGCAGCAGCCCCGGCAAACCCAATAGCCAATGCAGCCCATTGTGTCCAACCTCACATAGATCAGCAAGCGTACGACACGAGATGTTTCAATCCAAGCCCAAGTAGACCGTCCGTGAATCATATAAAAAAAAAAAAAAATCAGAAAGTTAATGATGTGATTAATACATTTAGGCTAAAATGTAAATAGTATTCTTTAAATTTGACTAAAATTCATTTTAGTTTTTTAACTTTACTTTCATTTAATTCATTTCTCTAAGTTTAAAATTTATTTAATTCAGACCTTCCATTTAGTTTTGTTAAAAATTGCAATTAAAAATTTATTTTTCTCACATGACAAAAACCTATAAAATTAAAATTTTTTTTATTCATTTTTTATGTGAGAATTTTTATCTTCAAAAATCTTTTTCATTAGTTAATTGTATATGCTTAATTTTTTTAAATGGAATTGGACAAAATACCTGAATTGAATAAATTTGAAACTTGAATGACTTAATTGAATGAAAGTAATGTTAAAATACTAAAATGGATTTCAGTCAAATTTTGAAAACTACAATTGCATTTTAGCTGATTATTTGTGAAATTTTACTAGAATACCCTTTTGTTTAACTACTTAGTTCTACTTTACTAGTCTCAATTGAAGATTTAAAATATGTATTTTTTCCAAACAAAGTTCTGTAACACAAATTCATTAAAAAACAAAAATGTCTATGGCACAACACTATATATGTCTATCAAAAAGTTGTTTATATAACTTAATTAATGGATGATCATAGCAACCTTCCCCAAAAAAAAAAAAAAAAAAATTTTAAAAAAAAATTAGCTATAATGTTAAGGACAAAGTCCAACCATCAAGAATCCTTCAACATATGACTCATTTAACCTAACTAACCAAATGAGTCATGCATATTGCATATAACGGGACACATGTTATCTTCTTTTTAATGGTTGGAATCCAATGTTGTAAACATGTGTGGAGTCAAACCTTTTCCTAGTGTTAATGTGCTAAAGTATTGTTTAATTTCTTGGCATTCTGAAGGTAATTTTCCTACTTTAGCATGTTATAGGGATTTTCTTGTAGTGAATTTAGAGGGAAAAAGAGCTTTAAGGGCCATTTTACAAAATTGCCTAACATGTAGAAAGTTTTGTGAGATAATAATAATGACGACAATGGTGACGGTAATGATGACGACAACAATAACAATTATAATCAACATAATAAATTTGTGAAAAAATCCATTCATGCTGAACTTGGTAAGAATAAACACAATAATTATTAAGGTCAATTGCACTCCCCACATATCTATTTGGTTCACTTCAATCTTCCCCTTAAACTTTTAAACCACACAATTCTCCCCCATCCCCTTTGATTGATTGGTAATTGGCAAATTTCCCCCTGCCACTAATAAATTCTGTTAGATTCAAAAATTTTAACAAGAAATTATTTTTTATTTTTTATAAAATTATTCTCATTAAAATAACGTGTGCCATTCAAAATTTAAAAATGTACTCACTTAAAAAATAAAAACCATTTCCCTCATCTCTATATACTCCCTCTATTTCTCTCTCATTACCCACATGCAACTAATAATGGTGTATGTTTTCAATCATCAACCTAAGTTTACAACCTCACACTCACCAAAATATCGGTGAAATCAGAAGAGCACAAGCAAGTAAAGTGACACAATTGTTACTCAAGTACATGTTTTAATACAAACTCTTCTTGCTATTAAATATACCTCTCTGTGTCAGCACTTCGTGGGAGCACTAGACCTAAATAATTTAATTTTAATTAAGAGATAAAATTTGTAATCCACTTCAGAGAACATCATAAACTTAATGATTATTTAATATCATTAACAAGAGTTTAAGAAAGAGTCCATATGTTTAACTACTTAGGTTGACTTTGTTAGTATCAAATGAAGATTTAGTATATGTATTATTATTATTGTTATTAGTGTGCTAAAGCACTGTGTAATTACTTGGCATTTTGAAAGAATTTTTTGTTAGTTTTATAAGTTAAATGACTTACTTTTTTGAAGTGCCCTTAGAGAGTTTGAAAAAGCTTTAAAGATATTTGAGATATCATCATAATAATAACAAGACCACAACAATAACAATAACATTAACAATAATATAATAAACATAATTGTTTTTAATGTTTTTTTAACAATTTATATATTTTTGTTAAAAAAACCTATTCACACTTAACTTAGTGAGCATATACATAACAAATAAGTTTTAAATAAGTTTTAAAGACATTACTCATCCCTAGTGTTTAGCCCATGAGCGATTTTAGTCAAGGAAGTTTAAAGTAATTATTTTAAATTCTTAACAAACTTAAAGTGATTGAGTTTAGTCCTTAAAAAGCTTCAAGTGATCAATTTTAGTCCCTAACAAACATAAAATGATCACTTTTAATCTCTAATGTGTTTAATTGAGTGGTGATTTGTTAGTTTTTTGTTTGGTCAGATCATCTAAAAGTTTTAAAACGATATATATATACACACACGCATTGGAGTCTAAAATTTGATCATAAACTAAATTTTAAGCCTTGATTTTATTTCCATCATTATACCTCACCTGGGTCTTGACCCAGAAGAAGAAAAATTGTTTCCTTTATTCTCGCTTATCTTTTGTGATAACCTGTGGTGGTCAAGAAATCAATTTGTTTTCTAAGGTAAAGTCATTGGCTCGGTTCATGATCCATATTAATTCTTGGAAGTCCATAGGACCTGTTTCTGAAAGCAAACTCACTTCATATAACCATTGAAACTGAGGGAGTCTTCATTGCAGCCATCTCTAGAGACTATTCAAGCAGAGTTCATTATGCTTGGTCAAGTGCTGAATCAATTGGATCTCCATTGTTTGCCGAAGCAAGGAAAATCCTCTTAGCGATGAAAGAAACAGCAAAACAAAGACTTAAAATACATTTATTTTTGAAAAGTGATTCTTAGTTTGAAACTTTGGCAATTCTGATAGACTTCTAGCAATTGGATTGGGAGATTGCAAATATTATTCATGATATTAAGTTTTGCTTGAAAGTCTGTGGTCATAGATGTTTGGTATATTAATAGAGTTGCAAATGTACTGGCTCACAAGCTTGGGTTGCTCTTTCTAAGGCTAATAGGGTTAATCCCTTCACGTTAAAATAGATCAATTTTACGGGTTAGGCTCTTTCTAAGGCTAATAGGGTTAATCCCTTGACGTTAAAATAGATCAATTTTATGGATTAGGCTCAAATTAAATATTAAAAATCGAAAGATGTATTGCTGGCTCTACATTATAGATAGGGTGTTCGAACGGCCTGATTTGCCAAAAAAAAAAAAAAAAAAAAAAACTAAACTAATTTGTTTTGTTTATCCTTGTTGGGGCCTTTTCGTTGTGCGTTGGGTTGGGCTGCCTCCCGCGATAGTAGGCCCAAGTATTTTGAGTAAGGGAGTTGAGACCGGTCCAATTGCAACTCAATTTGGTCCGACTTGTGCGCAAACGTAGAGTCCAAGTCCAAGGGAAGATGCAGCAAAGTGGGCTTATCCTCTGTTTCTGCCACAAAAGACTTTTCTCTAGTTTCTGTCGCAGGATTGACGTTTCTACTCAGAAGGAACTTTTCTCCAGTTTCTGCTGCAGGATTGATTTTTCTGCTATGCAGCAAAACTTCCTGCCGTGTAGTAAAACTGTCTGCCGTACAGTAAAACTTTCTGCTATATAGTGAAGCTGTTTACTGTGCAATAAAGCTTCTTGCCATAAAGCCTTCTGCTGTGCAATAAAGCTGTCTGATGTGCATTAAAGCCTTCTGTCGTGTGAATGACTACTCTTCATTTTTACTGCAGAAATACTTCCTGCACATAAACAAATCTAAAACCCAAAGAAAATACCTATCAAACAAATGTTAGTTTAAATGGGTTAGTATATTCTCAAATATGTACACATATTCATAAATAAAGATATATGTATATATATACTTATGTCAGGATAATGATTAGTTTGTGTCAAAAGTAAAACACGTAATAACAAATAAAGAAGAAAGCTTTGGCAGAAAATGTTTAGCTGGTAAAATAGCTAACACGGTAAATATAATGAAAAGGTGTTACAGCAGAATAACTAGTATAGCAAGTAAAGACATCACAGCAGGACAACCGATGCGGCAGACGTGATAAAAACGTGCTACAATAAGATGACTAAATACAACATATATAAGTTATAATGAGAGAAAATCAAATATATTTTCAATTGAAATCAAGTATTGAATCTTCCCATAGAATAAGTAAACCAAGAAGGAACCCAAATTTCAACTTGAACAACCTTGTCATAGGCTCCTGCCATAAAAGTTGTACATTTTGGAGAATTGCCCTAAATGACTACTAGCTATTACTTTTGGAGACTTCAAAAAGTGGGTTTGCTAAAAGGGAGGGAAAAGATGGTCCATTGATGCATGCCCCTATTCCTGTCGTGTTTTCTCTCTTCTTTTTCTTTCTCTGTGTTCTTTTTTTTTTTTCCCTAACTACTCTTCTGCTGTGGGTTGTTTTTCTCACTTGAGTCTTTTCTTTTCTTGGGTCCTTCTCTCTGGGTGACTCTTTCTTTCTAAGTGCAGGTTTCCCCTTCCCCTTCTGGGTCCCCTTTCATCCATGGCTAACTTCTCATTTTATAGTGAGCTAATTCAATGGGATTTCTCCCTTTTACTCTTAGGTTTCACCAACTGTTTTTGGTTTATTGTGGGCATCCTTTCAAGACTACCCACCAACCCATTAGTTGCCTCGACCACTGCCATTGCTCCAGTACGTGTTTACCACACCATTACTCATTTTACGACAAAATTTCCTTTTATTTGTTCTTGCTGTATACCTTTACTTTTGGGCTATCTCACTACCTAGCTGTATGGCATGCATCAGATGGTCCCAACCATCTATTACTTCTTTTGGGTAAGATACCATCCCAGCAGGATATATTCCCAAAAGAAGTTATAGCAGGAAACCAAATGTAGACCCTTTCCCCCCCCCCACCACGCCCTCTGAATCCCTTTGACCATGGGCTCACCTCACTTATATTGGCTGGGTACAGGTTGGTGGTGCTGCGACCCTTCTGTTTTTGTATTCTTTCATTCCCATGTTGTTTCTGCCATAGCAGATTTGTTTTGTTCTACTGCGTGGCTCTGTCTTATTTCTTCACACATTTCCTGCTGTGTTTGTCATTTCTTTTAGCTTAGCTTTTCTTTCCTTCACGCGTTTCCTACTGCTGACACTTCCTGCCGTTCCTTATTTCTTTTCACAGTGCTTCTTCATATCAGTTTTCACGCCTATTTTTTTTTATACAAAAGGATTTGGGCCTTTGTGGGCCAAATAATGTTGGCTTGATCAAAAGGGTCTTGGGCTCAATTTATCTTTATTTGCCGAAGCCATTCTGCAAAAGAACTATATTTTGTGGCAGATCTGTATTCTGCGGTAGATTTGTATTCTTCTGCAAATTTGCGGGCCAAATAATATTGACTGGATCAAAAGGGTCTTGGGCCCAATTTATCTTCATTTGCCGAAGTCATTCTGCCAGAGAACTGTATTTTGCAGTAAAGCTATATTCTGCGGCAGATTTGTATTTTGCAGCAAATTTGTGTTTTGCTGTAGATTGCTTTCACTTGCACTTCTTTCTTTGGAAATTTCTTACTCTTCAGTCTTTTTGGTGGGTCTTTAGGCCTTACTTCTCATTGGGCTTTCTTCCTCATAGGCCTTTGGGTACAAATTTGCAAAAATGGGCATCAACAATCCTAAAGAAGTATTTTGAACACCCTAATTGGAAAATCTCAAGAATCTGGGTTTAATATAAATAAGAATAATGTTATGTCTACAATATTTTTAGAACAAATCCTAAGTAATAAGATGTTATTGGCTCTAATCTAGACCTACTACTAATATTAATTTTTTATCCACTAATAATAGCTTGTCACCTAAGATTTGTTGTGAAATTGTTGTTAAAATGTTGAGGAAAAATATTATCCTCCCAAGCAAAATCGCATTTAGTAGTGTATGTGTATGTGATTGCTCACGAGTTTTTGTGTATGCAATTGTTCATCTGAAAGTTGTTTGAAAGATTACTAATTTTTTTAAGCTTGTTTATACTCTATTAATTTCTATTCACTTTATAAAAATTATGAAAATTTATCTTAAAGGTTTTAAATTACTTTAGATATTTTTTAAGGTAATATTTTTTACACATTTAATACATTTATTTGTATATTAGTTAATTCTTAAATTAATTATGACATTATAAGGGCTTAACCTCGATTGAATTTTGATCCAACGTTAAAAACCTTGAACTTCTTTCTTTTTTGGTTTATTGAATAGTTCGGTTTATAAAACCACTGTGTATGCAATTGTTCAAACTCACTTCTCATGAACAATGCACATCTGATCTTAGTTTAAATCAAGGATCAATTTTCAATCCAAATATGAGTAGAAATAGTAGTAATAACAATAATTAAAACTCAAGGTGGGTATACGTTATGGTCTCCTCTCCAAGGAAAAAATAAAAACTTGGAATGGAAACTCCATGGAGAGTCAAATCCAATGCAGCCCAACTTACTCAACTAGACAAGATCTAAACCATGCTTAACAAATACAAACATGTCACCTCGTTGTTGTCTACTATAGCCATTGGTAACGGTCTTTCTAATGAGCAATGTTTCAGGGACAAAATTGCAAAATGCCTTTTTTGGGCAAACTAAGCAGCATTTTGCCATCTTTCTCAAACTAATTAGGGAAATGCCTCTCTTTTGAAACTTGATTTTCTCAAAATCGAGTTATAAAAAAAAAAAATTTGGAGTCTTATAGCGATGTTTTTAAAGACCTATAGTGACGTTTTCAGGACCTATAGTGACATTTTGTAACTCGACTTCTAAAAAATCGAGTTATAGGCAATTTTTTTAATTTTTTTTTACCTATAACTCAATTTTATATAAATCGAGTTACAAAACGGCACTATAGGTCTTAAAAATATTACTGTAGGCTCCTTAAAAATGCCGCTATAGGGCCTAAATCGATTTTGAGAAACTCGATTTTTAAAAGAGGGGCATTTCCCTAATTAGTTTAAAAAAGAGGGAAAAACGCTGTTTAGTTTGCCCAAAAGGGACATTTTGCAATTTTGTCCAATGTTTCAGCCATTTCTTTCCTAATAAACTATGGGGGAAAACATTTCTTTCTCCACAAGCTATTGTATATTGGAATTTAATTTTCCTAGTTGGAAATGGACTTGTGAGATTGTAGTCGTTAACCTCAAATTGGGTTGTGTTATGTTAAACAGATTTAATTCTCACTTTGAGTCTATGTTAGGGCCAAGTAGATTATCAACCCGATCCAAGTTGCCAGAGTTAGGCACCAATTTTCCCTTAAGTTCAAATTTTATTTTTCGGCTCAATAATCAATTTAAGTCTTGAAAAAAAAAAAACTATATTTAAGATGCTATTATTATATCATATGTAAGTTTGAGTATGAGGAACCAAGCTAGGATTAGAACAATCTACTTCCTAGTCTATTGGTCTACCGACAACCATAAGGATTTATCGGAGGTACATTAAAAATGCCGCTATAGGGCCTAAATCGATTTTGAGAAACTCGATTTTTAAAAGAGGGGCATTTCCCTAATTAGTTTAAAAAAGAGGGAAAAACGCTGTTTAGTTTGCCCAAAAGGGACATTTTGCAATTTTGTCCAATGTTTCAGCCATTTCTTTCCTAATAAACTATGGGGGAAAACATTTCTTTCTCCACAAGCTATTGTATATTGGAATTTAATTTTCCTAGTTGGAAATGGACTTGTGAGATTGTAGTCGTTAACCTCAAATTGGGTTGTGTTATGTTAAACAGATTTAATTCTCACTTTGAGTCTATGTTAGGGCCAAGTAGATTATCAACCCGATCCAAGTTGCCAGAGTTAGGCACCAATTTTCCCTTAAGTTCAAATTTTATTTTTCGGCTCAATAATCAATTTAAGTCTTGAAAAAAAAAAAAAAACTATATTTAAGATGCTATTATTATATCATATGTAAGTTTGAGTATGAGGAACCAAGCTAGGATTAGAACAATCTACTTCCTAGTCTATTGGTCTACCGACAACCATAAGGATTTATCGGAGGTACATCAAAGATGAAGTTTAGTTCTAAAAATCATTTCGTTTAACTCACAAAGCATGACATTATTTATGTAATTAAGAGAAGGAAAGCAAGAAAAATAGAAAATAAGGATGAGATTTGAACTTACCTAATGGAATGGACTTAGGACTATGGAGCTGAGTGATTATGTTTTGGTAATTTTTCTGGAGGGATTAGAACATTATAGAGGTGTTTTGGAGGTAATTTTTTTTTCCTTATTTTCAAGTTGAGAGGACTACTCTACTCTTTAAATAGAGCCTAAAAAGGCGTAGGTGCATACTAAGTAGGCTTGTTTTTTTGGTCTCCATGGCAGTGGCAGTTGTAGCTTCCCACTTCTGCAATTTTTTCCTGTTTGTTTCATGGTCCAATGTTTGTGCACATGGTTGAATGCCTTCCAAAACTCTGATCATTTGGAAAGCTTACGCTGCCTACTTTCCAAAAATGCCAACTTTGATCATTTGGTGCTCGGAGAGTTATTACATTAGGAATAGGAAGTTGGGTGGGTTAAACCGGAAATTTCCAAAGTTTTAGTAAGTTTTTGTAAATGCCATCTAATAAATGTAGACATTTGCTCTCTCTGTCTCGTCTTCTTCTTCTTCTCTCTCTTTTTTTTTTTTTTTTTTTTTTTTTTGATCTATATTGAAATGTACCTTTATCATCTGTTAAGTTATCAATAAATCTAGGACAATAATTTTTACAACTTTTTTCATGTGTTGACATGACCTACCGTGATTGATTACTAGTTCTTTAGAGAATCCTAGATCAAATCTGATCATGCTATATTTGATCTTCCAAAACAACTCACTAGTATTGCCATGGAGCGAGAGGAGTTTTTGTTAACGGGTGTAGTTATATTTGGTGTTATTTGAAGATAAGAAATGCAGTCATTTTTAATCAAATTGATGTAAGGAAGAAGTGGGTTGAAAGTAAATATCATGGGTTAGAGCTAAGGCTTATATGGTCACCGTGGCTAGGAAGAGCTAAGGGGTATGTAAATTGGTAAGGATATCTAAATTCTTACTAGTTTAGCAATAGTGGCAAAGTCGTTAAGCTTAAGAGAGTTGAGGAGTTCAAGTTCTTCCTCTCCAATTGTAAGAAAGGTATCTTCTGTGTCGGGAGAAATTTTCATATGCGCCCTTTTAGAGACCCACATGTCAGTGAGAGAGATGGCGCATATGAAAATATCTCCCCATTATAATCATCGAATTATCATAAAAACGAGAGTTGAAAAAGAACGAGAATTGAAAAAGTGGCTTTAGAACAAAAATTTTCTTCAGGTTAGAGTAGAGGGTGATACTAAAACTATGTTTTGGAGGCTGTTGAAGGTTCTCAAAAGGCCATTGGCTGGGAATTTAGCAGATAATTGAAGAGAAAAGGGGTCTGGTCAATATAGCAAGTAGCAACCCTGAGTTTATGTTCCGATTCAACTGGGTTCATAAATGCAAAACAGTACAGCCCACAATTTGGCAAAATGGGACTTTACAACCCTAGTCTTTCATGACAGGCGTGATTAGTGTGTGTGCGTGTTTTTTTTTTTTTTAGTTTCAGTATTGGACCCTAGTTTCCATGCTGATTTGGTTGTCTCCTGCAATATATTTATCATTTCACTAACAAAAAAATTAGATTATAGATTACTATGAAAGCCATCCAGATTTGAATCGTTTGACAACCCAAAACCTAAGGAGCCTATAGTTCATACAAAATATAATCGCATAATGAAGCTCGGTTTTTTAGCAACCAAAAAAAGAAAAGGAAAAAAAGATTTATCACATAACAATTTTTGGGCATTTCCTTCCACTCAAATCCTAACCAGAAGGGAAAACTAAAACCAAGATTAGGAGGAAAAAAATAAAACCTAACTGAGACAACAATCCAGCAAGCAAGATTGCCTATTTATCCAATATTAATATCGATTATAAGACAAGTTTTTCCATTACATAAATCTTTGTGGAAGAAGCGCTATATCTTTTTTAAAATAAAATTAAGATTCAAGTTCATAGGAGACTGACTAATATACGGTGAGAAGGTAAGTTGGTTCAAGTTGAAAGAACAAAAAAATGCAGCAGATGACCCAAAAATAATAGTAATAATAATAAAGATAGTAACAACTAAAAAGGGACATCCCATCAATTAAAGACAATTAAAGAAATAACATTGACTACGACTTTGGTAACATAGAGTGATCGAAAATTTGTTGAGGATTCTTGCCCAATCCCAAAATTTTAGAAATAAGGTTTGGTTATTGTTATCATAGGAAACTTAAAGCAAATATAGTTGGACATATGGAGCTTGCAAGGTTATATACAGGAGAAACTAATCAAGCGGCCTACTACAAACTTGATTAGCCATACAAAATGAAAGCAGACACCTTGAAGGAGAAAGATAATATTTCAAGCAAGACATTTTAAGCAGCAAAAGCTGCAGAGTTTTATGATCACCTCATGATAGTTGACAGGATAGCAGCAAGGTGAATACATTGTAGAGCGAAAGCATAATAAGGCAAGGAGCATTTGCACAGCTGTTGAAGTATCTTCTCGGCGTGGCAGCAGGATATTTAAATATTAGGACTGAGGAAACCCTTTTTAATTCAGCCTTCTTCTTCTAGGTGCACGAGAATCTCCACTGTCCACATCTGAACTTCTTGAAGCATCATTCCTTCTTCGGGAAGATGATGTTGAAAGGGACACCATAGAATCAATTTCCATAGCAGTGTCCACCTGACTTTCCGAATTTATAACAGCAGCAATACTTGAGAATGAATCTCTATCGTCAACTGGTTGAGGCGGCTCTTGACTTCTACCTCCAGGATGGCTGCGAAAATATGACTCAACATACCTTTCAGCAGAAGTCAAGGCAGATGAAAGAGAAGAAAGTGTATTTCTATGAGCTTGTGCCCTTCGAAGATAAAGGGCCTGCAGCCGGCGATTTTCTCCTGTCTCAGGACTACTCACGTCGCTTGTCAAATCCACAACATCATCAGGGGGAGCCACTTGATTTTGCTCTCTCCGTGCACGAGAAGTCAGAATCCGATTCAACAAGGAATTAGTTCTTTCTACTGTTTCGCGTGTACTGTCAGGCTCCTGTGGTGGTATAAAGTCCCTAGTCAAATCAAACCTAGTTCCAAGGCGACGGATCATCTCCTCCACAGGGAAAGTATACGCAGTTCTCTGAATTGATTGCCTCAAACTCTCAACCCTGTGTCCCTGGGGCCTACAAGGGATCTTCAGACCTGAGTCCTCCTCGGGCTCACGGACAGTGTTCCCGCGACCATAAATTGGGGTCACAGTTTTGTGTTGCACCTCTCCCTTACACACTGGACATTCCCCTGCGTCTGAATGAAGATGCAACCATCGGTAGAGACAAGGCCAACAAAACAAGTGGCCACAACAAGTCACAACAGGGTCCCTAGACAAGTCCAAACATATATTGCAATCGAAAAAGCTCCCATCATTGCCACTACCCTTTTCAACATCATCATTTTTCACTGAAGTCTCATCCTCCAAACCTCCATTGTTATTTTCACATGTTTTGGGAACCTCATTCATTCTTTCCTCAGCTGGAACACTACCCTCACCCGTCTGCAATGTACTTGTATCACCAGAATTGACCATCAATTCGTTCAATTCCATCGATATGTTCTGAGCTTCAGGTGGAATTGGAATCTGTCGCCATCTCCTCCATCGCTGTCGAGCTCTAAATCTAATAGCTTCCCTAAGACTATGGGAAGGATGATTAATCAAATGATCCAAATTTACAAATTCATTTGATACCGAGTCTGACGGTGGCTCGGGAACAGGACCCAGGTTCAAGTCAAGGTTCATAGTGTCAGATGTCTCCTCACCCATCACAAATTGAACAAACCCAGATTAAAAAACACTTGCTTTATCCCAAATTCAACAACCCCAGATCAAAAAACCCTAACAACAAAGCCCCAAATTATTATTTTTTTCGCAACACAACAAATTCGACACAAAACCAAAACTTAATTACAAAAATTGGACAAACCCAATATCAAAAACACTATATTTGGTTACAAAATTGAAGAAACCCAAACTAAAAACCCTAAAATTCAACAAAAAATTCACATACCCAGACATCGAAGTAACGCATAAATGGGAGTTTAAACTAGGCTTAGGTCAACAAAAAAAGGTGACTTCGCCATATTGGGTGTTGTACTAACACTTTTTGGATAACAATTTAGGGGTTTACAAGAAATTACAGTGAAAAAATTGAAACTTGAAGAAGAAAATTGAACACCTGGGTCAGTAAGGATCGAACTCGGTGATCAACTGAGACTCATTACCGGGTCAGAGGACAAGGCGGCGACGTCCTGAGCTGGGATGGGTCCGAGTCGACTCGGCATGGATGGTTATCCTTTTTGGGTCAGCGATCTAAGCGAGAAATGTAGAGAGAGATGAGGCTAATGACGCAGGGTTTTGATGGGTGTGTGAAATTGATACAAAAGTAAGTAACAACGAGGAGAGAGAGAGAGAGAGAGAGAGGGAAATAATCATGTGCAATACAATATGGCTTCTTTGGTGCATTTGGATCCACTTGACATGCTAGTTTTGTAATTTTGGCAAAATTTGGACAAATCGTGAGATTTTGTGATTTTCAGGGTTAAAATTGTGTTTTTGTTTTGAGGTTGAGTAATAATTTTGGTAAACTTTAGGATTAGTAGGTGATTTTGAAAGAATTGGGGAAATTTTGGAGTCTTGCATTGTTTGAAATGTTTCGGGGATATTTTGGTAAATTTAGAGTTCATTGGATATGGTTGGGTAATCTTTATGGTGTTTGGGGGTATAAACACCACATTTTGTACCATTTACGACTTGATCCCCCATTCCTCAATGATGTTGAAATTCTAGGACCCAAGGTTGGTTTAAGGTCTAATCAAATTCTAAATTGAATTGAGAAATGTTAAAATGGAAAATATAACTCTTTTATAAATAAAATAAAGTTATTTTTGAAAATTAAAGGTCATGGAAACCCTAGGGCTGCGTACGCATACACGCGTATGCGTACGTAGGTTTGATGTATGCATACATATACACATGCTTGTGTACATAACTAGGGTTCTAGAGAGTTATGAAAAGCAAATTTTCTGCATTAAAGTTGAGGTTTGAAATGAATCTCACATTGTTTGGGAGCTATTCCAAACCCCCATTTTTCAACTATATAAAGTCATACACAATACCTTTTCAAAAAATACAGAGAAAATGCCAAGGGAAAATACAAGATTCACTAGAAATAGTGAATCAAAGAGGGAGTTTTTTCACAAAACATCAAGTCAATATTTTTTGATTGGGGCATTTTTTGGCCTTGATCTTTGAGTTTTAATATTACTAATCACTTCCTTATTTGATTGTAAATAAATTTGACTGAGGAGAAAAGTCAAAATCAAGCCTAGGAGTTTTTGTTTTGAGGAATTGAGTTCTAAACTCTTTTATTTCATTTCTGCTTTAATCTTGTTTTTAATGTAGCTTTCTTGCTTTGTTTATGTTCTAATATGCTTGTTCAGTTTAGTTTTATGTAGTTTTCATGTTTTAAGGCATGTTAGGTTGTTATATTTATTGTTTTAAATCCTGCTTTGTTTTATGTGTTTCTGAGTTTTGGATTAGGGTTTCGGGTTATGTATGTGTAGGGGCCTTTTTTGTGTACTATGCGTTGGATTGGACTGCCTCTTGCGGTAGTGGACCTAAGTATTCTAAGTAGGAGAGTTGAGACTGGTCCAACTGTAACTTAATTTGGGCCGGCATGTGCACAAACTAGGTCTTGTCTGCCAGGAGTGTACTTATGGCAGGCAGAACTGTTTCAAATGAGTTATGGAAAGCATATATAATAACAACAAAAAAATAGAGCACACTGACTTTTTAATAGAAAATGTCCAAATAATCCCTATTTATGAAACATAATCACAGTGGTAACAATGGCTTTTACAAAAGAAATAAAGGAGTAAGTGATAATATGAGTTAATCAAGAATAAAAATGAATTAAGTCAAGTTTGGTCCGTAGAGGTAAAGACCAAAGAGGAAGAACGCCTCCACTCAATGCAACTAATCTCACAAGAAAGATCCTACCATGGGGATTAATGATTTTGAAGGAACCAGATCTAAATGGTTAGTGCCTAAAAGAATCCCTTTTTCAGTACTTTTCTCAAAGAGAGTAGGATTTCGAGAGGGAGAGAAGGAAATCGACCTACTGGTGCATGTCTACCGTGTTAACTCTCTTTGTTTTTTGTTTTTTCTCTTATCTTTTTCTTTCCCTTGTTTTTGCTTTCTTTCTATTTTATTTTGTGATCTACCCTTATTTTTTGATCTCATTTTTGGGCACGGCAAGGGTCTTCTTATAGTGCTTGCCATGACCAGATTTTACTACTTTGCCACCTTTGTCTGGTCTGGGTGTACTTGCCGACCACCAAGGGTTCGTCTGTGTGCCACTCCTTTTTACCAGACAAAGGTAGGTTGTTTTATTTAGTCTGCTGTGGCACCCTTTCTTGCCATGGTGTATGTGCTTTCTCTCTCTATCCTTTAGGGCATGCATCTAACGGTTCCTCCCTTAACCTTGCCTCTTTTGGGTGGTTTGTCATCCTAGCAGGACGTACCCCCCCAAAAGAGATTGGACAGGAGTCGCAGAATAGGTATTTTCCTTTCTTCTCACCACCAAACCATACCTCCCTTACCTCTGACCTATGACCCCATCACGTCCCATATTGGCTAGTACAGGTTGGTGGTGCCTGGGCTTTGCGCGTGCTCCCCTTTCATGTATGTCCAAAATCTGCCTACAGCTCATGCGTTTGTCGCGATCTGGAGCTTTGTTGCACAATCTACTGCTTTTCTTCATCCTTTTATATGGGCCATTTTATAATTTACTGTTCCTCTTAGGGGTTAGGCTTCATTTGATATTGGGCTTCGCATTTCCTCTTGCCTATAATTACTTGTTTGCCTTTAACATGCTAGATTAGAGTTTCTTTTTATTTCTTGCTTTAATGCCATGAATGTGCATTTATATGGCCATCCATTGATGCACAGGTGTTGAGATACAGTGAGGTAAGTCATGCTTTTACATTAACATGCATTGGGTATATGTTTGATGATAAGTATGAACATGTTTGCTTAGATGCTTTGTTCATGATGCAATCTCATGTTTATTTGGATCTTGCCATGTTTGTGTTTATGCCATGTATACTTACTGCCATGATTTGTTTGCCGCCTTGAATGTAATAGGAACATGCTAGGGTTTATGATGACATGATGATAGATGTATGTTAGAGTTTTGGGATGATTAATGCCATGTTATATGTATGCTAGTATATGTGTGAGTATAGAATGCAATGTTGAATGTGCCTTTAATAGGATTAAGATGTAAGACACAATGACTGGAAGCTGACCCACGAGTCAGATGTTTTTGGGTGCCTAACACCTTCCCAAAATCATTCCTAAACTTCGAATCCATATTCTAGTAGTGAGACTTAGTCCTTTCATGTAAGAGCGCTATTAAATGGTTGTTAGACCTAATCTAGATGGTGACTTCAATCTTTTCTGCCTGTGATGGCCCTATGTCCCTGACTTAGTCTCAGCCAACACCACACATACCTACTGCAGGTAACATTTAGAATAGATTATATAGGGACTCACACTTACACAACACACACTATGTTTACAGGGAACCAACCCCAACCTTTATTACTTAATCTCAAGTACAAAGGAAACCCTTACAAGCTTGGATAAATACATAAAATTCTCTCTAGCGCAATTACAAAATCTGTTGTTGACACCCCAACAACATTAGGGTTATATACACAGAATTAACTGCTATGGCAGTAATTGCTTAGTAATTGCCTAGGTCTTGGACAATCTGCCACTTATGGTTTGACTTAAGATATCATGAACTGCTGTTGTCTTGGCTCTCTTCCCACATTTTTAGCCTCTACAAAGCAGGCCTATATCATCAGGAACTACTTGTAATTACCATTGCACATCTGCACGTCACATCCTATGTCTCAGTAGATCACGAGGCTTCTACCAATCATCTAGCAACCCACACATCATCTGAATACACTTTTTGAGAGGCTTGGGCCATGCCTAAGCCCTCCCCTATCAGCCAACACATCATGTCCATATACAACACATACACAATGTAACTACCTATCCCACTAGCATTTGTCCATGTACTAGGCCAGCATCTAGTAGCCCATGCCTTGCACACAATATTTGATTGCACATCATCATGACAACCTAACCTTGCCTTGCACACAAGCCACCAAGACCACACACAATTAATTAGCCAACAAGCCACCAATGCCATGCATCGCCAAATAGGGTCGACACCACTTGCAACCACCCATCTTGAAACCAACTCTGCCTACCATGGCCCTACTCTGCCATGGCCTTGGGGCATCATATTAAGTAAGGTGCCTCTACATGCTGTATTTCTAATTCAAATTTAACTTCCTTTCATACTGATTACATTTTTTTTCAAACGCAGGTACAGGAAATAGATTCTAAAATTAGCAAGTTTGACAAATGTGGAGTACACATGGAAAATAATCTAATTGGTGCCTCACAAGTCCCACTAATTAGTGAGAAGCAACTAGCTCCCTCCATGCCCACACTAATAACTCAGGAGCAAACACACCATGTGACAGAAAACTCCCCATCACCTAACCAAGGAGGCAGAACCCTGCGCATGTGGAAGAAATTGGCAAGAGATAACCCTATGGAGACTGACCCACCACAGAGCCCCATGGTAAAAAGAGAAACAGAGAAGAAGGAGTCGAGTATTTTCCTAAGTTACCTACCAAAAGAATACAAGTTTCAAAGGGAGAAAGTTAGTAGAATCCAATGGCAGAGGCTGCTCAATAGTCCTGCTAAGTGCAATGAGTCTCATAGTTTGAAATTGTCATGGGCTTGAGAACTTGTATACAAGGAAGGAGCTTGAAGTAGTGATTTGGGCAAAGATCCCTCCATTTTTGTTTTTAGCCGAAACATAGGTGGATGAAGCTAGGCTAAAAGAAGTTCAAAGAAATATTAAATTTGATAATATGTTTTATATGGAAAAAAACCCTATAAGTGGTGGGGGTTTGGCTTTATATTGGAAAAATTCCACTGATGTTCATGTGGGTTCTTTTTCCAAATACCACATTGATTATATAATTAATAAAGTTTGTGATGAAGCATGGAGATTTACAGGTTTTTATGGAGAACCGGTAACACACAAGAGAGCTGACGCATGGAATAAGCTGAGGTTGCTCAATACCAAACATAATCTTCCTTGGCTTTGTGTTGGGGATTTTAATGAAATCACAAGAAGCTTAAAGAAATTGGGAGGAAATAATAGAAGTCAGTCTCAGATGCAACTTTTTTGGGATGTTATAGATGAATGTGGATTCCTTGATCTTGGCTATGTGGGAGATCAGTTTACTTGGAGAAAACATTTTGCGGATGGACATTCATTGTGGGAGAGATTAGACCGTGGGTTGGCCAACCACGAATGGTTCATAAAATTTACAGGCTCAAAAATCCACCATCTGCACTCAAATTCTTCGGATCACTCCCCACTGTGAATCAACTTGGATGGTTTAGACATTCCCACTTTTGCTAAACCATTTAGGTTCGAAGAAATGTGGCTCTCTGATAGTGGGTGCTCAAATATTGTTGAGGCAGTTTAACTGTCAAGGGGAGAAGAGTAAGATCATGACCATGTCAAGCACAAAATAGATAAATGTGGTAAAGAGCTTCGCAAATGGGAGCGGGATTGCTTTGGGAATGTCAAAATGATATTGAGCCGGAAGAGAAAGGACTTAAAGGAGGCCGAAAAATTAGCCATGAGAATTGGAAATAATCATCAAATCAGTGTGTTGCAAAAGGAGATAGCCGAATTGGTTGATAAAGAAAATAGACTTTAGTTCCAAAGAGCAAAGGTCACATGGGCTAAATTTGGTGACAGAAATTCAAAATATTTTCACAGCCATGTGTCTCAAAGGAAGAGGAAAATTTTGATCCAAAAATTGAAAGATCCAAATGGTTGAGTGGTGGACACCAATGAGAACATAGTTGAATGCTTGGTGCATTATTACCAGGACCTTCTCCAGTCAAACAACCAGCAATTCTGTTCCATGGCTACAAATTCCATTCAGAAAGTAATTACTGAGGATATGAATTCCATGCTCTCATTCGAATTCACTCATTTGGAGGTAAAGCAAGCCATCAACCAAATGGCCCCACTAAAGGCACCCGGACCTAATGGTATGCCTCCTCTCTTTTATCAGTATTACTGGAACTTAATTGGTCATGATATCTCTAATTCTGTGTTGCATTATCTTAATTCTGCTACTTTACCTGATCACCTCAATCTCACTTTTATAACTCTCATTCCAAAAAAGAAAAATATTGAATTTGCCTTTGATTTTAGATCGATCAATATGTGCAATATATTGTATAAAATTTTCTCAAAAGTTCTAGCAAATAGACTTAAGAAAATTTTGCCAAATATTATTATTGAGAATCAGAGTGCTTTCACAAAAAGTTGCCTTATTTCTGACAATATTCTGGTAGCTTTTGAGTCTTTACATAGTATGCAGAAGCACACAAGGAAGGATGATTATATGGCCATCAAGCTTGACATGAGTAAAGCATATGACACAGTAGAGTAGGATTATTTGTCTTCAGTTATAGAAAAAATGGGTTTTAATGAGCACTGGATCCACCTTATGATGCTGTGTCAAAACTGTGACATATTCCATATTGGTGAATGGGGAACCCAAAGGCATGATCATTCCAACAAGAGGCATTAGACAAGGAGACTCACTTTCTCCTTTCCTATTCCTACTTTGCACTGAGGGTCTAAATGGGCTAATCAACCAAGCCTCTCAACAAGGCCACATCAAGGGCTACTCTCTTTGTAGAAATAGTCCACGACTGACTAGGGGTGTCAAATGGGTGAGTTTGGGGTGGGCATAATTGGGTTGTGTATATAAAACCCATTTACCCATTAAAACCCATTTAACTAATTGCTTCTAATCCAAATCCAACCCAACCCAATTATTATGGGTAAACCTCAACTTACCCAATTACCTAATTATCAAAATTATACAATATGAAATTCACAACTACAAGTACAAAAACAAAGAGGATTAATTTTAAGTTCCATATCATAAAAGAATTAAAATTGTAAAAAATAAATAAAAGATTGTCATTTTCTCAGGAACCAAACAGAGAAGAAGGAAGCTTCTTTGCGTAGAAAAACCTGCCCAAAGCCATATTAATAAGAAAATTCTCTAGTCCATATTAACTTTAAATAAGCCATTTGATATATCAAATTGTGAAAAAAAATTTCAAAGCAAAAAAAGAAATGATTAATATCTTATTGCTACATTTGGTTGGGCATATACACATGGTCTTAATTGATTAAATTTCGTTTCATTTTCCCATGTTTTCTTGGCAACCAAACAAAGCATAAGGAAAAATCAAATTCATTATATAAAAATGAAAAAAAAAAAAAAAACCTGTTTAGAGTAGGGGGAGTTGTTGATTTTGAAAAGAGCTTTGGCACCTCGTTCTAGTGATTCAGGATCGAAATCGAAGCTTTTGGAGGAGTCTTCGGCTTGGGCTTTCTTATCTGACTTGGATTTCAAGGTTTGGTCTCCTTCAAGAGAAGGAGACGAAGACGAAGATGAAGAGAAAGGATAGGAATTAAAGGGACCGTTGGTGTAGGCATGGTTGGAGAGCCTGGACAAGGACGCTGCTGCTGTCATAGCCATTGCTATGCACGAAGATACTCTTGAAGCAACCATAGCTCTTTCTCTCTCTCTTTGAGATTTTCAAGCTCTAAATTTGATATGAAGCAGCCATAGCTCTTATTCCAGGTACGAGTTCATCGGGATGAGCATGAGTACTCCAAGGGATTCCATTAGTTCTAGATAAGAGCTAGAGAGAGAAAGAGAGAGAAAGAAGTGTTTGGAGGTCAAGAAAAATGAAGGAAAATGAAAAGAAACACTGAAATGTTTGAATTTTTTTATTTATCTTTTTATTTTTTATGGAAAGGGCTGGGTTGAATTTGGGTATATTATTTTTGGGTTAAATGGGGCTCAATGGGTTTTTAGTTAAAACCTAATAATCCCTAGGTTTAATTGGGTTGATACCCATTTAACCCAATTAATAATTAGGTGAGTTTGGGTTCAATTAGAGTGGATGAGTTTGGGCGGACAAATGGGTTTGGGCTTATTTTGCCACCCTTACGACTGACTCACATTTTGTTTGCAGATGATAGCTTGTTGTTTTGCTGGGCCACCATTGAGGAGTGCCAACGAGTTTTGGACATATTGGAAGTGAATGGGAGATGTTCAGGCCAACATATTAATCGAAGTAAGACAACAATCTTCTTTAGTAAATCTACTAGTGACGATATCAGAAATCAGATAAAGTTGGCACTAGGGGTTCTAGAAATTATTCAGTATGAGAGATACTTGGGTTTACCATCATTGATGGGTAGAAACAAAAAAGTAAGCTTCAACTATATAATGGTATGAGTTTGGAAAAAATTACAAGGATGGAAGGAGAAACTCCTCTTACAAGCTGGAAGGGAAATCTTAATCAAAACAGTTGTCCAAGCTATTCCAACCTACACTATGAGATGTTTCAAACTTCCTTTGGGTCTTTGCTTAGAAATTGAGGCTTTGATATGAAGATTTTTGTGGGGTCAGAAAAGAAAAAGGAGGAAAGTTCACTGGGTGAAATGGGAAACAATTTGCCTCCCAAAAAAGGAAGGTGGTATGGGCTTCAAGGATCTAGCCAACTTCAACGATGCTCTCTTGGCTAAGCAAGCTCGGAGATTACTTCATAATAAGGACTCCCTTTTCTATAAAGTCTTTAAAATGGAGTTTTTTTTTTTTTTTTTTTTGTTTGTTTGTTTGTTTGTTTGTTTGTTTTTTTTTTTTTTTGTTTTTTGTTTTTCCCCCCCAAATTGTAGCATTTGGGAGGCTCAAGAATCTAGCACCAGTTCATATGTTTGGAATAGCATCTTAAAAGGAAGAGACGTTCTACTTAAGGGTGCAAGATGGAGGGTTGGTTGTGGAGAGGCCGTGAGCATATGGAATGATGCATGGTTACCATCTTTGGAACATCCACGAGTCTTATCTGATATCGTACTAGGCTTTGAAGATGGGAGAGTTTCTAATCTCATCAATCAACTCACAAGAACATGAGACTTAAATTTAGTGCATGGATTATTGTCACTTGATGAAGCTGCTTTGGTTCTCAGCATTCCATTGAGCCGCACTCTTGTGGAGGACAAGATCATTTGGCCCTTCACCCCCTTAGATAAGTACACTGTAAGCTCCGGTTCCAAATTTCTAACTAAACTCAATTCTATGCAGATTACTACAGCCAACCAGCAGCGACAAAGTAGAATTTGAAATCAAATTTGGGGGCTTAATGTCCCTAATAAAGAGCGTCATTTCATGTGGAGAGTGTGCAATGAAGCTGTACTAGCAAAGCATAATTTACCGAGGAGGAAGATTTTAATGGAAGATAAATGCGAGTAGTGTGGTGTGGAGTTTGAAACGACAATTCATGCATTATGGGAATGTGCCATGCTATACGAAATATGGGAGGTTGTTCTAAGTTTTGAAGATCAGAGACAATATGCAATTTCAAACACTAGAGACCTAATTAGTGTGCTTCATGAGAAAAGGAAAAATTTGGAATTCATGGCTATGGTGATGTGGATGATTTGGTATCGACGCAACCAGCTCTGAGTCAATTCAAATGCTTTTCCCAAATCACAGGTCCTCCAACAAGCTACCCAGTCTTTGGCTAATTTCCAACAAAGCCAACAATCCCTTAATCAGCCTTTAGCAGCCCTTTGACCCCAGCCCCATGCTCATTGGAGTTTGCCTCCCTCGAATTGCTTTAAACTAAATTTTGGCGGAGCCGTCTTTCTAGAGTTGGGCAAGGCTGAATTGGGAGTGGTCGTTCACAATAGTCAAGGAAATGTGATAGCCTCGCTGTCAGACAAGCCCCTTTGCCATTCTCATCGAACATAGTGGAAGCCATGGCAGCAGCAAGGGCGATGGTCTTTGCACAAGAACTGGGTATTGCAGAATTTGTACTTGAAGGAGACTCGGAAGTAGTGATTAACTCCCTCCGAAGCAAAGAAGCCTTGTTCTCTTCGTTTGGCCACCTTCTGAAGTCAGCAAAATCCATGCTTGTTTCAAGTACTTGTATTAACTTCTCTCATGTCCATAGAAGTGGTAATAAAATAGCCCATAACCTAGCTAGACATGCAAGAAATGTTAGAGGTTTGTGAGTGTGGGTGGAGGATGTTCCACCACACTTAGTTGTTGTACTCTTTGTCGAACTTGGCTGATTTTATAAAAGCAGTAGTTTTCATTCTCAAAAAAAAAAAAAAAAAAAAAAAATATTGAGCTACTAAAAATAAAAAAACAATATCGTAGCAAAACTTGAGAAAAAGATCCCCCCCAACGTCTTATTGGGGCTAATTATTTGAAAGAGAATAAAAATTGCAAATCTAACATAAATTATAACATGGTTGGACGGGTTAAATTTGTACCCTTTCTAGGTTTTGGTATAACTGTTTATTCATAAGAACAGATAAAGCCGAAAGTATTAATATTCAATAATAGATGTTTTAATTACATATTTTAATTTTGTCCCTAATTCGCCTTAAAAAAAAAATTGTAAAAAATATTTTTTTTTTTTGTTGTCCCTAATAGCCTAAGTGGAGGGAGGGAGGGAGGGAGGGAGGGAGGAACTACCTTTGATGTAACAGATGTTATATGAGAAAGCAATGTACTACCGTGCCTAAGGTGCCATACGTTGTTTTAGTATGGCGACTTCAAATTGAAGCCAAGGCTAAAGCTCTGTTTATTCGTCTGGGTCTGAGTAGGATATGATTTATTCAAAATTATAATGTTTTCATTTCATAATAATAATAATAATAATAATAAAAAGTCATCGTCTTTGATTTTTGGTTGGATAAACGGTTTATGACAATGATAGGTTCATTATATGGGCAAGGGTTGTGTCTAGCACTCTGTGTGTTCACATCAATTATTTGTCATGTATTCATATATATCTCAACAGATCCAATGCATTAATGCATCGGACTGAAGTTGCGTCTCATTATATTGGAGGGAGAGATGACATAAGTTCAAATCTTTTATCTCATTCTCTTTGTCTCACCTTATGTTCCACAAATAAAAACTTGACACATGTTTATCTATTTAATTAATTACTAATTTTCTGCATTTCTTAATTTAGTTATCTTAATTAAATAAAAGCTTAAAAATTTAGAGTTTGGCTTACTTCCAGTATTTTAAAAAAAATAATTTCCTTTTGTTTTAATGAGAGGCTGCCACATCACTTACTAGTTAAATAAAAGGTGAGGATTAAAACCCACTGCCCGTTGTATATTTAAAACAAAATAACATGTCTCGTTAAAAAAGTACTAAAGATAAACCAAGCCCATTAAAACACAACTGTTCACACATTCCCACTGCCAGTTATGGGCACCACCGCCATCACTCGCTGGCACTGTGTGCCCCACTACCACCCCCCCAACCATTGTTGGCTCTATTAGCAATCGCAAATGCGTTCAATGCCGTAAGAAACAACCATTTACTACCACCATTACTGGAGGTAAACCAAGCCCATTAAAACACAACAGTTCACACATTCCCACCGCCAGTCACGGGCAACACCGCCATTACTTGCTGGCGTCGTATACCCCACTACCACCCCCATCAACCATTGTTGGCTCTATTAGTAATCGTAGATGCGTTCAATGCCGTCAGAAACAACCATTTACTACCACCATTATTGGGTATTGGCATTTGTTATTATTGGCGGATGCCATCATCTATAATTAAAACCTGTTAAGAGATTTGAAGAAGACAAGGAGGCGGTGGGCACCCATCATGGATTTGAATAAGAAACTTGTCAACATATTGGTTAAGAATGAATAAAGACTTTAGAAAGAACGAATAAAGAAGAAACAGGAGACAAAAGACTGTTGCTTGTTAGGATTTTTACACAAGGATTTCTTTATTTTGTTTCTCTGACTACCCGTTGTTACTGACAAGTGGTGCCGGTAAAAGGGTTGTGGTGTTGGTGGCGGTGACTTGTTGACTAATTTTTTTTTTTTCATTTTTTTTAGGTAACTAAGTTAAGAAAGGCAGAAAATTAGCAATTAATTATATAAATGATCATATGTCAAGTTTTTATTTGTGGAACATAGAGTGGAATAGAGAGAATGGAACATAAGATTTGAAATCAGATGACATGGCTTAATTAATTCCACTAGTTTTCACAATACACGGATTAAATATTCACCAAAAAATAACTAATAGTGTGTTTGAGTTTCTATCCGGGAAAAAAAAAGTGTGTTTATTTTAGGGAGGGATTTATAGGCATGATTTGGTGTCCTTATAACATTATATTTTAACTTTTGTTAGGGTAAGTAGATACTTCTCCCTTTATTTTCTCAAAAAAGAAGAAGATACTTTTCCCTTTTATCTCTCAAGGAAAGAAGAAGAAGAAGAAGAAGAAGAAGAAGAAGAGAGAGAGAGAGAGAGAGAGAGAGAGAGAGAGAGAGAGAGATACTTTTCCCTTTTAATAATAAGTCTTATCATAGGTGCATTTTGTGATGTTATCAGTTGCTACAGTATCAGAAATTATGCCGGTTAACTTGGCAGTCAAAGTAGCCTTGGATAACAATCACAATCAAGTTATTATTGAGGGAGAAAAAAAAGAAAAAAGAAAAAAAGAAGAAGAAGAAGCTAGGTGGAAGGAATGAAAGAAGAATATTGGCGTATCTGCATTGGGAAGCTCCTGAGATAGTTTTGAATAAAAGGAAAAAAAAAGTCATTATAGTTTTTATTGCAGCAAACAAACAGAAACTAGACATTTACAACAGCACGGATCCTATCAAGGTCATCAAAAATATACATCACAAAAGGCTTTAGGTCTATTTAACAATTCAAAAAAGAAGAAGTTTTGAATGGTTAATAACTTAATATTTTCTCCGTTTAAGCCCTTCATATTTGGGCCGGAGGAATTGTAAGTTTGTAATAGTGTTGTGCATGTCCTTGTAAATGGAGAGGGTGGTTTTGGTATGAGATTGAATGACTTATTATTGTTGTGGCCTTGGACTTTTCACTTTTAATTGACAAATCAAGATATAACTGTCTAACCTTTATTTCATTCAATGAACATTTTACTTTATAGAAAGAAAAGAAGAAGTGTAACAGCGATGGTGACTTAAATAATTTACTTTAAATTACTGTGTTCCATTCCACTATCCAAATTGTGTGCAAGATAGTACAATAAAAAGTATGTCTGACCCACCATTCCCAAATTAATCAATAATTGTAGAAATGATTGTACCAAACATTTGCGTGTCATTCTTGAACTTTCAATACAGAACTGTTTATTCTTTTCTTGATTGTTTGCAGAAACATTTCTATAACTAAGAATTCTTATATAAAAAAAGAGTCTATAACTAAGAATTTATTGGCTTCCCATACAGTGCTCAAGTTGATGTAACACTTTGATAGCTTAACTTCCATTAACTTTCTTGCAGTCCGACCTAATCTCCCCACTGCTTCCGGTTAGAGGGCTTATATTTCCCATGTTTATCATGGACTGAGCGAAGCTTTGAAAGAAAGCTGTTTGGTTGCTGCTAAAGCTATTAACAATGGGGATAGTGGCAGAACCATTGGTGGAGAACAACTCTTGGTCTGATTGGAGAAGGCCTTGATTGTTTTGAAGGTTAGTGAAGTAGTTGTTGTCAAAACTATCTGGGGTTGAAGGATCAAGGTTGGCTAAAACAGTTCCACTACCATTTTGGGGACATGTTTGCTGGAGTGTGGCCAAGTATGATGCGCTTATTGTTGGGTCAGGGTTGCCTGTGCCGTTGAAATTGTATAACCGGCCAACGAATAAGCGACATTGAGCGCGTCCAAATGTGTGAGCGCCTGTCAAATTTGTCAAACATAGTTAGTAAGATCTGCAATGGAAATTGGTCAAACATGCTGAATAAGATCTTTCTTTTATTTTTATTATTATTATTATTATTATTATTATTATTATATAGATACTATAAAATTTTGGCCTATAAGTTTGCACTATGATGATTACTCTTTATAATTGAACGGAAATATTAATTGATTTTTAATGTAAGTAGGATTCGAATATCATCTTTCTAATCTACAACAGGAAATTATCAATTGAGCTAATTAAAATTCACGATGAATAAGATCTTTAAGTACCTAATCAATTGTGTTTGATTATCTTGCATATCACATTTAGCACATGTTTATAATCAAGAAATATTAATATCCCTTATTTTAGTCCAATCAAGAGATTCTCTTTTATATCATTGTTGACTCTTATACATTTTTTACTACAATTTTTTTACAATTTGTTGTGGTGGTTGAGTGTGAGTGTTAGAAAATTATTTTCATATAGATCCATCACTCATCACATCAAAATTGTGGCATAAAAGTTGTGTCCTTAAACTTTGACACATTTGCACAAACCCAAAAATTGCACTGAAGTTATGATTTCAAGTTACAATTTTAGCGTAATTTTTGGGTGTAATAAGTGGCGTGTGACCATCATTTTCCTTAAACTTAAACCTTAAGCATAGAATAGATGTAGTTGTGTAGGCTTTTGGCTGTCTCTTTCTCTTTCTAGATCTTTTATTTTTCTTCCTTATATTTTAACAAACTAAAACATTCAATGAGTTTTTTGCAGCTAGATTTTTGGGTGGTAAAAAAATAAGTACCAGATAATGCGACAAGGTCATTAGTATTTAGACCAACTGCAGAAAACTTGGAAGTAATGTTGGATAAGCCTTCTACCGGAGACGGAATAGAGGAATTGGCTCCAGCTTGGTTTGCCGTTAGACTGTCCCTTCTCCCCAATAATACATTCCATGTAGGACCTCCTGCCTGCAAAACATACATTATAGTCTATGTAATTGAAAAAAGAATAAATGACCACCCTCTATTCTTCCTGGGAATATGTTGTAGAGACTTACCAAAGAAACAGAAGCTTCAGCAGCAATGGCTAGTATGTCAGCACAGGAAACAACACCAGGGCATGAATTTTCAAGAGCAGTTTTAATGTTGTCAACGACATCGAAGCCCCGAGTGGAGTTAGCATTTGGAGCAGCGTTTTTCTCGCTCAGAAAGCTTGCAGTACCGTCTAACAAAATTGAAGCATCACAACCCTGTAACAAAACAAGCACTAACTCATTATGCCTACTTTTAAAAAGAAAAATCATTTTAAAGCCGAGACAGAATAAAGAGAGACTACGTTTTTGGATAAAGAGTCTGAGTTTACATTAACAAAGCAGTCATGAAAATGGAGTCGGATGAGACTGGCTCCAATCCTGGAATCAGATTGCAAAGCCTGCTGAATGACATTACTCACAATACTAGACACATTCGGACATGTGTTAGCATAAAATGTGGAGTTCAATTGTGCATTTGATTCGTGAAGCATTAGTGTTAAGAAAATGGTTGCCACTACAAAAGCAGAAGAAGAACCCATTTTTGTTTTTCCTACTTGTAAATTGGGTTCCAATTTTCTGCTCTGTGGCTTTGGTGAATGGTGCCTATTAGAGCCACTATATATAGAAATATGTCACTATACTCTACTTCACTGTTGGACAGAAAAGTCAATTGTGCGGGTTATCACAAGCTTGTAATATTACTAATATAAGCATAATAGTCAACAAATGGGGTCTCTCTGTCCCTTCTTGTATAATTCAAACGTTCAAAATTTTAATAATGCATTAGGTCATTTAGGTGCATAGTAAAAGAGTAAGAGAAAGAAATTTTAGAATAGAGATTAGAGAGATTTAAACTACTAAAAAAAGGAGGGACAAAAAACTAAACTTAAATTATTATTTTTATTTTTTTATAAATAGTTTCAATTTATGACGTCTGCTTCTAATGATAACTTTTTATTATCCGACTAAGACACTAATAGAAGAACACTGCTTGTTAGGCTTACAAGTCAAAAAGATCAATTAACATTTTTAAGTGATATTTTAAGTGTTGTATTTTTAAAATTTATTATTATTATTATTATTTTAAAATAAATTAGGATAAAATACAAAAGCTATTTGTGAGATTTCGGCTAATATATTTTCGGCTAACGTTTGTATTTAGGGGACAACTTAGATAATTTTGAAATTTTTTTTTGTATTATTTGGCATTAGCCCAAACTTTGGAGGTAGGTATTTTTTTTTTCTTTGTAAGTTTAAAGGAAAGGTTCTTAGCCCTTTGTGGCATCCAACTATCAAGATAAATTAGATAAATATCAATTACATAAATTTATTTAATGTTAACCAATCAAGGTTAATTTGTTGAATTAAAAACATACTTTAATAAATTAATACTAGACAATCCAATATTAATTTCATAAAAAAAATAATAATCAAATATTACAATTCAAGCATAAAGTTTAACCAAAAAAATTGAAGATTTGTTTTTGTTTGTTTGTTTGTTTTGTTTTTTTTCAAAGAAGATTTACTTTATCTTGAATAGGGTAATGCTTGATTAAATAAAGTTGTAATGCAATTTTGATTTTGGTGTTAAGAGAGTGATACAAATTGTTTAGTATGTGGTCGTGACTTAGGGATGGCAATTTTGCCCCACCCTACTTAACCCACCCGTCCTCGCTTCACCTACACGAGTTTTTCCTGCCCTGCAAAAGTGGTGGGATGGGGATGGGGCATAATTTTAGCCCCGCACCATGGGGTGGGGCGAGGATGGGTTTAGACTTTTTAGACCCACCTCGCCCTGCCCTACCCATGTTGGTAAGGGTTATAATTATAATTTTTTCATACCCTAAAACTCTACTATTTAAACAAACATATTAATATTAACTTATTTTATTATACCCAATGCGGTTCACTGCCTTTATTTTGTTATGTGTTATAATATGAGTTTTTTTTTTTTGGTGATTGTCTTGTCAAATACTTGGATATATTATTCAATATTTTTTAAGAAATTAATTTGATTGGATAGGATAAATTTAGTTGTAATTTCAAGTATATTTTTATTAACAAAATAGGTTTCATTAAAAAAATTATACTAGTTGTAGGGAAAATTAAAAAAAAAAAATGTAAAATTTTATAGGGTGGGGCGGAGCTTTGCGGGGCTCCAAGGGGCAAGATTGGGTGAGAAAGTTTTCCCCATCATGCAGGGCGGGGCGAGGATGGGGCAAGATAAAACCATGTAGGGTAGGGACGAAGACCCCATCCTTCGGCCCCACCCCACCTCATTGCCATCCCTAGGTTGTGTAGCATGTTAGGTGGCAAAAGTTGACAATCTACCTTATAGGATATTGATGTACAAAAATTAAAGTGTCAAGCTTTTAAGGAAAATTAATCACCATTGCTAATTCGGCACATTTACAATATGAGATGGGTTCAAGTTACACCTAGTTTACTCTTTAGAGTTACACATTTTTTAAATCATTGGATTTAAGTAAATCCAACGATTAAAAAAAGACCCTCATTAATACTAATATTCTAATTGATCTCATTTATTATCTTTTATTTAATATATTCTATACTTATCTCTAAAACAACCCCCCCCCCCCAAAGTTTATGTTTCTTTGTCTTTCTCTCTCTCTCTCTCTCTCTCCCCTCCATAATCACATTTTTCTCTACTCTCTCCTTCTCCTCCATTGCTTTTCTCCAAATCAATTTCATTGCCTTTCTCTTAATTCCAATCTCACCACCATGCTCCTTGCCTCATCAACATGAACGCTCCAGATCTTTTCTCATGAACATGAAGTTTGTTTTTTCAACTAGAACCCACTACAAGCAAGTATTAGTTGCATTAATCTCATCTGGTTGTGTGCTATTTTTTTTTTTTTTTTGGGATATATGTAAATTAAACTCAACTATGCTTTAATCTCAACTACACTTTAATCTCACCTGGTGTAATCTCCAAATCAATTTCATTGCCTTTCTCTTAATTCCAATCTCACCACCATGCTCCTTGCCTCATCAACATGAACACTCCAGATCTTTTCTCATGATCATGAAGGTTGTTTTTTCAACAAGAACCCACTACAAGCAAGTATTAGATGCATTAATCTCATCTGGTTGTGTGTTGATTTTTTTTTTTTTTGGATATATGTAAATTAAACTCAACTACGCTTTAATCTCAACTACACTTTAATCTCACCTAGTGTAACCTCATATGAGATGGGTTCACGCTTTAATCTCACAAACAATAGGTTGTGTGCTGGTTTTTTTTTTTGGATGAACAGGTGTGTGCTGGTTTTGAACTCAATTGTCCTAATAGCTCATAGGATTCTACAAAGCTATAGTTTACATAGTGTTTACATAGTAATAATAACATCCTAATATATTCGAATATCCCCTCTCAAATTCAAGATGAAAGTTTAAAGATGTCACAAATTTGATATGAAAGTTATTGCAAAAAGAAATTAACCACGGCCCATAAATGGCCAAATCAGATGTAGAATGGATTAAGCTTAACATGAATTGAAATGCCTAAGATCATAGTAAATGACAACTATTAATTAATGATGGATGGGGGCCAAAAGATGACTATTGTGGCTAGAGGACAATGCACTAGTGACTAGAGGATACCAACAGAAGAATAGTGGCTCAAGGATTGCATATGCATGTAAGACAGACATTGACAATAACAATGGATAACGTCGAATAGTGGATTGTCGGCAACAACTCCGATGACCATAAGAGAGTGGCATGGTTGGCTGAAGATATCATAAAAAGAAAATGTCACAGGAGACAATCTAGTGAATTGAAATGCCCAAGATCATAGTAAATGACAACTATTAATTAATGATGGATAGGGGCGAAAAGATGACTATTGTGGCTGGAGGACAATGTACTAGTGACTAGAGGATACCAACAGAAGAACAGTGGCTCAAGGATTGTATATGCATGTAAGACAAACATTGACAATAACAATGAATAACGACGAATAGTGGATTGTCAGCAACAACTCCGATGACCATAAGAGAGTGGCATGGTTGATATCATAAAAAGAAAATGTCACAGGAGACAAAAAGATATTGATGAAGGAAAGTGTTGTGGTTAGTACTAATTAAAGAAATAGAGAATACTAAATTTTAATTTGAAGACTATATAGCAAAATTTTAATTTGGAGACTGTAATAACTTTGATGTGATTATGTATTTTTTTTTAATTTCTTTTTTATAAGCTAATGTTAAGTTCTTTGAAAAAATTCAAGGACCATCTTTCTGTGACGATTATTAGGGATTCAAGTTAGTCTAACATAACTAGAGAACATATTAAACAATGAAAAGAATGATAAAATCTTAGCAATAATCATTGCTTCAGTTCAACTAGAGAACATGTTAAGTGTTTTTTTTTTTTTTTTGGTCGGTGACCTGGTCATGGAGGTGGAAAAGTTGTGGAAGAGATAGAGAGAGAAATATGCAAAGATAAAAAAGAAAGAGACATGCAGTGGAGAAAGAAAATCAACTCTATAATTTTTTTTGGGTTTAGAAATATGTATGGAATGTATTAAATAAGAGATAATAAATTAGATTAATTAGAATATTAACATTAATGAGGATTTTTTTTTAACCGTTGAATCTACTTAAATCTGATAGTTTACAAAATGTGTAATTTGAACCCATCTCTTATAATATTTAATTTTTATCTAACAATTTAGAATTTCAATTGGACTAGATTTCTGTTGGTCTAATATTTGGGGCCTAAAGGTAAAAAAGAAAAAAAAAAGAAAAAAAAGAAAAAAAAAAAAAAAGAAGAAGCACAATCTTTCTTTTATTTTTAACTCGATTAAGAATTAGTTTTTATAATAAAATTTTCGATTTTTTTTTTAATATATAAAGGGGGCCTCACGCCTATGCCTAAAATTGGCTCTACCTAGCTAGGCAACTACTACAATTTTAGTATAATCTATAAGTTCATATATGAAAACCCTCTATCTACCCTCTCCAATGGAACACGCCACATTTTTTTCAAATATTAGAATAAATAGATTTACCTACAAACACACACAATTCTAATTCTAATAAATGTCTATCAGTAACTATTCTAGATATCTAAGAGTTTAAATTGATTTTTTTTTCTTTATACTTATTATATTTCATCTCTTTCTTTCCTTTTTTAGTATATTTTTCTCATATATATATATATATACACAATGAAATTTTAATAACTTTGTTTATAATGAAAAAAAGAAAAGAATGGACATTTTTTTAGCCAAACAATGATCTCCTCGTTATCTTTAGAAGCATTAACAAAAGCTGGATCATATCAATTACATTTAATAGGAATACTATCAAGTCAATAAACAAAAAAGAGTAAAGTCTTTATCCTTTTTTTTTAAAAAAATAATTTTTATGCGAACTCGTTCGTGTGAAATTGATGCTATAGAGCCTTACAGCTACAGGAGTAAGCCATAGGAAGATGTGTATTTGATACAGCCGACATAATAAAACAATTTATATATTTGTTGCTGTATATTTAACATCTTAGGTCTCATTTTCTTTCAATTATCCTCCATTGTTTTAGTAACCTCATGATATTGATGTTTGATATAATATTATAGTTACTAAAGTTCAACATCCAACCCATTCTTAGAAGTATATTGTCTTTTTACGTATGAAATTTTATATAACATGTCCCTGGATTGTACACAATAAATGAGATACGAGAGTGACACATGACTCTTTTAAAATATATGATATGTTCATATTATGGTCAATGTACAAAAGTATTGGACATGATCTAAGGTCATGTTTGTATTTAGAACTACCAATTATACCTTAAAAAAAAAAAAAAACCAATATGACTTTTTTTTTTTTGAGAAACAAAAAACTCAATATGGCATGATCCGATCAGAGGGTGTAAATAAGAGTTTTTAGAGAAAATCTTTATAGAATTTAAATTTCTTTATATGATATTTTATTTGCCTATTGCGTACATAAAACACTATATTTTAGAGTTTAAAAGAAATGAAAAGTAGGTGCACCACATATTTATGTGAGAAGAAAGTGTAGTGCTAATATGTGAGTTTTGCACGAGATCCATGTTTATATGAGAAGAAAGTGTACTACATTGGATATGTAACATATAATTTCTCAAAAATTAAGGATTAGAAGGGGAGGGCAAGAAGAAAAGAGACAATAATTTATTTATTTATTTATTTGCTTAAATGAATATATTATTTGAGAAAGCATATATTTTTGCTAGTTTGGTTGTTGATGGAAATGGGAGGAATAGTTGAGAGGCTTGTAACTCAACTTACACATCCTAGTGTTTGAACGTAATTGAGACGTCTAGGAATCAAATCTCCTTCTCGATGTAACTATTGAACTATCCCAAAAATGCCATGAAGGGAATAAATTATAAAAGTTTTCTTACACATTTTTACAATTTTAATATATTGTAAAGGTTAAAAAAAAAACTTAAAAAAAAAAAAAATCCCCTTTCTCCAATTTTTCCCTGAATTGAACATAGTTAATAAAAAAAGGGATTAAATTTCAAATTTAATCCTCTAATTATTGGAAAAAAAATCAATTTTGACCTCTCAACTATTATTCGTGTTGTTATTACCCCTAAAATTTTAAAAATCAAGTCAATTTCATCTTTAGGTCTTCTCTCCGTTAAAATCTTAACAAAATTAATTGACAATGGTTTTGATGAAAGAAATCAAATGCGCATCTGATGTGGGCATGCAGTATTTGTTAGGTTAGGTAATCTTGTTAAGAATTTTTATGGGGAGAAGATATATAATGAAATTGATTCGATCTTAAAAGTTGATGGGCAAATTTGGTATAATCAATAGTTGAGGGACGAAATTGACACAATCAATATTTGAGGGAAAAAAATTGATACAATTAAAATTTAAGCAATGAAACAAAATTATTAATTTTAGCTAAAAAAAAATCCTATTTCATTTCTCCTTTTAAAAAAATGAATGAGTGAAAAGGATAAGTAATGAGACTTTAGTGAACCACTTAAAATTTTAATAGAGTTTCATCTAGATTAAATGATCAAAATGTAGATATATATTGGCGTAAGAATGATATATAAGTATTAAATGTTTAAATTTATTATATTAAAATACAAAATTATGAATTAAGATAGATGATCAAAATAGGTAAAATATAATTTACTTTAAAATTCTTGAATTGATTTTTTTTTTTTTTTTTCTGAAATAGAATTTAAGTCAAAATAGAATTTTAAATTTCCTGAAACTTATCCATTAGAGTTTTACCTAACTAAATTATAGTTGGAGTAGAATTTTAAATTTCGTAAAACTTTTTAAGGAAATAATTACAAATGCATGTTGCTAACGAGAAATTATTATTTACACCGAAGGACTGCTAATATGGTCCTCCCTAACTATTGAGATGATGTCATCTATACAAATGATTGTATGAGTTTTGTAATTAGCATAAGGAATAAAAAATAAAAATTATCAGATGATGTCACATTTGTATAAATAACAACATTTTATTGGTTGGAAGATCAGGGAGGACCACGTTAGCAATCTTCCTGGTGGTTCTAATAATTTATTGCTGCTAACCTCACTACTAGAAACATTTTCCTCCTAGACTTATAATAAATAGACTTATATCTAAAGTGAACCATTTAATAGATGAGAATTTAACCATTTGTAATAGAGAGAAGATAGCCACTTAGTTTAGGCTTCTAAGCCCAACTTCTCTTTATTATCTAGTATGATTTTATCTCTTAGTTTTCTCCTATTTGTATGGTTTTAGCAAATATAAGAGGAGATCAAAGTTAAAAGTGATTCTCACGCTAGTGGTTATATGATCTATACGCTCTGATTGTTTTGACATCAAACATTTTATAGATATTGAATTATTTTTTAAAAAAGTTTTTTTTAGTAAACTATCTTATTTTACTATATTTGGTAGTGATTTTAAAATGAATTGAAAAATTATATCTTAAATTCCTTTATTTGATTTCTCATGAGATAGAGTTTTTTTTTTTTTTTTTTTTTTTGAGGAAATTGTTTTCTTTATTTAGTTTCATGAGATATAGAGTTATTTTCTAGAAAATTTTAGTAGAAAACAAATCTATCTCACGCCAAGCTAAACAGGGAAAATTAAAGAATAATTTTCATTTTACCAAATTTTTATGATATCTTCATCCTGGAATCAGTCCACTAATCACTCCAGTCCATGTTTCCAGCTCTAGGAATTTCTAATACGAGTGATACTCCCTTGACAATTTTTAATCAATGCCCAAATATGATTTCTTTGAATCACTTTCATAATCATTATCTCCAGCAGCAGATACTACTACTACACTACCAAATTATCGTTGATAATTCTCTAATAGTGTCCCGCAATCATAGGGAGGTAGCCTCTTGTGCCTGCCTGCTCCATTTTTTATTTAAAAATGCTCTAGTATACTTTTCATCGTTCAAGTTTGATTCATGTTTTTGACAGAACGTAATTAAAGGGTATCTTCTGTGATGGTAGAATACATGTTATATGTACAATTATTGTACTTCAATCAAACTTATATTGCCCATAAATTAATGGTCAATGAGATCGCAAATCAAATTAAGGGCAGTTAGCAAAGTCATAATAATGTCGAGGGATAATTACATTTTATCCGCTTAGAGTGTTTCGGGCTTGTTTATAGTTGTTTATTTGTGCTTATAAAAAGGGTCATTATACATCTAAGGATAGTCATTATACAGTCATAACCCACATCACTATTTTTCATTATAAAAAACATTTTTGAAAGATAAAACAAGTGAACCTAATAGCAACTCAAGAAGAAACTCTCTTTCACCGTTGTGAAATCTAAAGATTGTGTCCATTTTTGTTCCACCCAAGATCATAACAACTTGGTAAAGTGAAATAAACTCTAATCTTGATTTTACAGTTTTTACAAATTTTTTTAATTTTAATTTAAATATTGATTATTGAAGTTCCAACTATAATAATTAGGTTGGCATTTGGCGTGGAACAATATACCAATCAGAGAAAAATGTAGAGTAAATGGTGTGACCGGTAATTCAGTAAAGACCCTTTTTGCCCGTAAACATTTCCTTTGATTGCATATTCGCAGAAATTTCCTTCCTTGATTTATCTTCCACGTTAGAATTAATGTACTTTGCCAAGTAAAACCCACCGAAAAGGAAAATTAATGTTAGTGAGTCGTGTATATCATATTAACATATAGATGCACTTCGACCTATATACGTACCAGCAGTAAAGATAAAAGGAAAAATAAATTAGAAATAAAAATTAATGTGATATCTGTAATTGTAATATAAATATCTAAAAGAAAGTGGGTGCCACATCTCTCAAATTATGCCAAAAGTTGATGTAAAATTAAAATTCTATCACTTAGAAGAACACATGGGTTCGGCGAGAGTGGTTGATGCATGCTTTACAACAAACTTTGAATAGTAAGTTAGGTTGGCTTGACCACAACTGGCCAATCCAAACTTTCTTTTTGATATTTATCATTTTGTCACTCTCCTAGCTACTTTGTTATAGTATATATAAATCTATATAATACTAATATAATTATAGTGGAAACTTTATTAAGTGTAAATTCAAATGCCACTACATTTTTCTAATAAGAGTAGAATGAAAATTAAGGCCATGTTTGACTCGAGTGAAAATAGAGGGAATAGAAAATAAGAAAGATTTTGGGTGGAAAGAATGCTTGGTTGGAAAGATTTTGGAGGAGAGAAAATGATAGAATCCAACTATTTTCTCCCCGAGCCCACTACTTTTCAGCCCACCACTTTGCGTCACATATATAGTGTACACATTCCTCTCTCTAAAAATATTTGTAAAAAATTGTGATGAAAAATAAAATAAAAAAGAAGAGACAAGAGTTTACATAGTTCGGCCTAATGGCCGGCCTCCATGGGATAAGAGTGTAAAAAATTATGGGCCCGTTTGGCCGACATCCATAATTTTCTATGCCAGTCAATCTCTTGATTTATCAACCAATCCCCTAAGAAATCTTGATTTTCTTAAGCAATCAATATCTTGATTCGGTGATCATTTTCATGGGGAGTAAACTTAAGAAGTTTCAACTTTCACTTGTAAACTGATCATACTTGATGTGTTTTTGACAATTCACAAGGAAGCAGCCAAACCATTTGTCTGATCTGCGTAAACAGAGGCAATTAAGGAGCCGCATTTTGTGTTTGACAACTCACGTTTCATGCTTCTTTTCTGAGTAAAATATGTAGTACAAATTTGGTTGAAATGTCGTATCAATCTTGTTGATTTAGGAAAACTTCCTTGGGGGAAGCTTAATTCGGTTGATAATGTAAGGCTTTTCTAGAAAGTTATAACAAAACGATAAAACTGCCAGACAGAGTCTTCACCGATTAATTTTACACTCAATTGACCCATCAAAATTCAAAACATCCTGGCACCATCTGTATAAGATTTCTGGTATTTTCATATGATATCTGGCAGAAGTGGAGTGATTTGACTCATTTGAGTAGTAATACTTCAATGAATGTGTTATTATACCAAGGATAATAACTTTGTAAAGCATAAATAATATAAAACATAACCTAGTGGGGTTGGTTAAGTGGTTGGACACTTGATTTCAAAATGGCTGTCTTGAGTTTGACTAGGAGCTCCCTAGTTTAAGTCCAGGTACCAGTACTTTGAAAAAACTACTCGGGCCAGTGATTTACCCTACTATGAGCCCACCCGCCGTGATCAGTGATTAGTCTTTGGTTGAAAATTTTGAAGCAACACAATAGGAAACCAATATATATATATATATATATAACACTTATTGGGATCTCTCTTATGTAGGAATGAGAATTATGGTATAAAATGATCTTTCTTGCGTGGAGTAGAGACAACTAACGGTTGTGATCAGTTTGTGCATATTCAGCCGGTACTGTAGGGGATTGAGAGCAGATTATCAAGGAAAGTTTGTGTGTGTGTGTGTGTGTGTATGTGTGTAGATATTTTGATAGTTACAATGCATGTGAAAGGATTTGACTTCAGATATTTTAACTAAAAACATTAGAAGGAAGAATACGTTCAACTTATTGTAGAAATCAGAATGCATGTAGATTTTAGTAAGAAAAATTACTTTAATTTTAACAAGCCGTCTATATGGCAATTTGAATATATATATATATATATATAGAAAGACTATGAGTAAAACAAAATCTCATAACAAGTTTATTTTGAGTTGTGGTGGGTCTTAATGTAAACTATTTTTTATTTTATTTTTGACTTGTAGTATGTTGATATCTTAGCTTGTCATGAAAATATTGTAAAATTTTGTTTTAATTGTAGAAGAACTCAATAAAATTATGTCATTTGCATTTTTTTCCCATAGAAGGAGAAAAGAAGAAGCATTCACTAAAATAGAAAGAAGCAAAAAATATAGTATAAACAAGTAAGCAACTCTATTCACAACATTATATATCTAGAAAATGATTAGGTAATCCCATATTATAGTATAATGGTACTTACCTCCTATTAAATGAATGATGACTCACATCATGAATTTAATCAATGGTGGCGATACAATATTTTATTAGCCCTCGAGTTTGTGCACAAATTCTTGAAAATTTCAAAAACTACATTTTTTACTCCAAAGGTAAGGGAATTATAGTGATTGAACCAATTTCATGAATCAAGAGCCAGTATAATCAAATTACCCTCTTTGAACAAGTTTAACAGGCGGTCAAACTAACTCAAAAATTCACCAAACCGCTAAATTCCATTTTATCATTCCCAAATATATCTACCAAAACACTTTGACCTACTTTGACTAATAGTTGACAAAAATTTGATAGTTCGATTGAGATAAATTTAGGCTCATATGAAAGCTAATTAAATTTCCTCTAAAATGACTACTCATGGGCTGAGATCATACATGAAACAAATAAGATATCGTGAAAATGTTTAAAATTTGCCAAACACTTGGTCATTTTTAAGAAAAAAATGTCACAATTCCATATCAATATTTAAACCTGATTAAATTATGAATCGAAAACATCAGTTTGGCCCAAATGAAGTGTAATTGGAAAGATCTCATGATAAGGTTTGATTTGATAGGCAAGGAGCACAAAAACTCCACACAAGCAAAGAGAACTCACGAAATGCCATAAGTAGAATTTTGGACAAAAAACTTGAGCTTGGTAAATCTAAAACCAAATGTTGTAGAGTTGGTATCAGTAAAAATTTTTCATCACAAGCTTTCCATCGATACTTTGCTTAAGTCAAATGGAGGTCGAAAATTCTAAAATTAAGTTTACAAAAGTGAAAAGAATCATGCGAATCCCATATAAATGGCCCAAAATCAGCTTAAGGTGCCCAGTTGGTGCCTTGATTTTCCACGATGCACCCATGGGTGATCCAAAAAGTTGGTACTTTAGTATAATTGTGTGTGTATCTACGCTTTGGAACAAGCAACTTCCCATTTGGACCACCTTGCTTCCCGATTGAATAACCACAGTACCAAATGACACAAACTTGGAATCGTTGGAAAGTACATTGCACAAGCTTTCCAATTGTACCAAGAACCCTCAAAATGGTGGTTGGTAAGGTCTCCAACCAAGAGTATAAATTTGGTACATCAAATTAGGGAAAGAATGACAAAATTGAAAATGGAAGAACCAAAAAGAGAGACATATTTAAGCTTTAAATTGTTTATCATTTTTAATTGTTTTATTGTTATGTTTGAATTGTGTTTATGGTTTATAATACTTGAGTTGTTTTATTTCTATGCTTTTAGAAGGTTCTGTAATGTTAGAACTTGATTTTTGACATTTAGGAGTTTTTATTTAATATATGTTATATTATAAATCAAATTTTAATAGATTAAAAAAAATTGAGTTGGTTAGGCTGGGTACTTATGGGTGCTTGCTGGGAACGAGTGGGGAAAAAACCCACCCTTATGCTCGTGTAGTGGGGTGGGGGATGAGGATGGGAATACGAAACTCATTCTATAAGAGCATTCTCATCAGCTGTTCTATAAAAAAATGCTATTTTGACATATCAAAAACCTACTTTACTATTTTACCACATCATTTTACAACATCTCATTTATCAGGTGTTTTATTTTTCAATTCTATACATTAAAATAATATTTATTACACATTAAAATAATATATTTACACAAAACCTAGCAAATATATAAATGCATAGCTAGAGGCAGTCGCAACCACCCAAGAACCAACAGCCACCGCTACAACCACCGCCACAACAACAGCCTCCGCTACAACCACCGCCACAAACTACAACCATAATCACCGGATCCTCCAACAAATTCCAAATCCAAAAACCTCAACAAAATAAAAAAAAAAATTAAAAAAAAAAAAAAACTCAAAATCTTCAACAAAACCCCAACCCAACAAATCAATCAATGACCAAACTCAACCAACCATCGGCGGAGAGATCGGCGGCGAGAGTTGTGGAGGACGATGAGCAAAGATCGGCGACTGTCCCTGGGCGAGCAGAGCTTCAGATCGGCGAGCAGAGGTTCAGATTGGTGAGCTTCAATCGGCAAGCTCTGCGTCAGATCAGAATTGCCTTCTTCTTTGTGACAAGAATCAAAGATCGACGACTATGGAGGACGACGAACAAAGATCGGCGACTGCCCCTGGGCGAGCAGAGCTTCAAATCGGCGAGCAAAGGTTTAGATTGGCGAGCTTCAATTGGTGAGCTCTGCTTCAAATCGGAATCGCCTTCTTCTTCATGATAGGAAAAAAAGAAAAAAGAAAAAAACGAGAGAAAGAAATAGAGAGCACGGAGAGATGGAGACCAGAGAGGAGAGAGGGAGAGCTCTGTTGTAGACGAGAGAGATGTGTGTTGGAGGAGAGAGAAAAGTAAATAAAATAATCCAAAAAATTATAGCACATCACTCTATACGCTCTCATATTTGAGAGCGTACTGTTCATGAGTGCCAAATTTTTTGAGATTTAGAACATCTAATGAGAGTGTTTTTTGGTGTTTGGTGTGTCAAATGTGCCAAATATTTGGCATTTGGCACATTTGACGCACCTAATGAGAATGCTCTAATCACTTCAAATGCCATTCCTAGCTACACTTCCAAACTAGATTATCTGACATAACAAATGGAGCACACACCAAACACACAAAACTAACCATTTTTATCAACACCATTATTAAATAATCTGAAAGCAAGATGAATTCGATTTGATTTAAAAAGTTGACAGACTAGATTGACGCAATTAAAAATTAAAGAACTACATCAAACTTTGATAAACTGTTGAAGGATCAATTTAGTTATTTGTTTAGTTTTTTGGTTATTGTTTTTCTTTTCACCTTTACACTAGTCATTTCATCAACAAACACTACATTTTTTATTTGCATATGCAACTGGTCGTTTTCATTTGTGGAAAAAGGGGAGCCATTCATATCTTATTTTCTTTGATTGCCTGAGTTCTGAGGCAGTTGGTTTCTTCCCCTAGCAGGGACGAAGCTAGAACTTGAAGTTAGGGGATAGTTTTACTGCTAGTTGCGTGCAGTGGCTCTAACTTCCGGCTTAATTGCTTAACAGCTAATGAGTTTTTTTTGTGTGTTTTTTATGTGTGCATCCAGGTATGGACAAAATTATTTTGTTTAAAATTTTTTAAAGGGTCAAATTGTTTGTTTTAGATAAAATTGGTTGATTGAGTTTAATTGTTTTTAGCTTTATTATTGGTAATTTTTGTTGTTGAATAATTTTTGGGGCTTGTTTATTTTGCTTTAGATTTTAGATCTGGCCTTTAAACGGAGGAAAATGCTAGAATTACAAACTTTTTTTTACAAACTATTAATGTAGTAAGTGATTATTAGTAAGTAAAAATGCGATGTAAGTGATGAGTTCAGATGCAAACCAATAAAAGTTCACTACCACAATAGTTTATAAAAATGTTATAGAAAATTTTGTGGCTAGAGTAGTACTCCTAAAAAGTTTATAAAGGGAGGAAAATGCTAGAATTACAAACTTTTTTTTACAAACTATTAATGTAGTAAGTGGTTATTAGTAAGTAAAAATGCGATGTAAGTGATGAGCTCAGATGCAAACCAATAAAAGTTTACTACCACAATAGTTTATAAAAATGTTATAGAAAATTTTGTGGCTAGAGTAGTACTTCTAAAAGAATCAATGATAATATTAAGGGGGCAAAATGTGATTTTATAGAACAAAATTGCTAAAATTAGTGACTATGTATATATTGTTTAAAAATAAAAAAAAAGGAGGGGCCATTGTCCCCCCTAGTCTAAGTCTCCCTTCGTCCCTGTCCCCTAGTACAAATGACACCATTTTGAATGGTTTGCTCTTTCTGGTAGGCTCTTTTATCCCCTTTCATTGTTCAATAAAATATTATTTTTTGGCTCAAGATTATCACAATTTTTTGTTTTTGATAATTCAATTGTTGGGGGAGAGGATATTTGAACTCTAAATATCTCTATTAGAAATATCAAAATGTGTTAATTAGTTGAGTAACAAAACTATTTACAGATTATCTAGGTTCTAGAGTTTTTAAAATAGGATAACCCTATAAACTCTAAAGCCTCCCACTCTTTTTTCTATATGAAACTTTTGAACTTTTAAACATAGAATCCTTATTCTATATATATGATTCCCCATCAATTGCTGTAGGGCCTCTGACTACGACAATATTCATGTCCAAGATCTCCTAACACTAAACATGTTTCACAATGTTTCTTCCTTTACTTTTGTCTTTTTCTCTTTTTCCCCCCAACAAGAAAAAGGTAACCTTATCATGTTTAGATCACTCCATAAAAATGTCAATTTTTAAAAATACAATCACCTAAATCTATAGCGTATAAAAATAATTTGATAATAATTCATGACGGGTAGAACGCATTTAAGGTCACTAGGGGGAACAAAAATAGGACTTATTATTATTATTATTATTATTTATAACTTAGCAGTTACAATGGGTGGAGGATTTGAAAGCCCAAAATGTCTTTGTTGTAAATACTAGAAGATATCATTGAGTTACAAGAAAAAATAAAAATATATAAAGGGAAACTTCTATGTTTAAACTCTATAATTTAGAAAGTGCTTCAAATTAAACCTTTCATAAGTTGCAAATTAAGCCATTAGTTTGAAGGGTTTCATATTAAACCTTACAGTTTTATTAGTCATGTATTAATTTGGAATTTATGACACTACAAGGTTTAATTTAAAATTCAAATAAGCTATATGATTTAAATAATGTAAGTTTTCAGTAACAAAACACATAATCGCAACTTGTAAGTATTCTTTCATTTAAGGGGGTGGAATATTCATACAGTTGTTGTTAATTTTTTTTTTTTAAGAGAGATTGTGTTTAATCTATGGTGTTACTTTTTATCATTAAACCAAAATACCAATTAATTTTTGGTGTAAATCTAGGGTTTAAAACAAAAAGATTTTACCAATTAAACTAACTGTTTAATTATTAAGTATAATACCAGAATGAATAATATGAATATTACTTTCTTCTCATAAAAGTGTAGTTCTTCCTTTTAGTATCAATGGATAATGATTTAAGAGAGATCCTACAGGTGCAGGAGCTACAAGTTGGAGAAGGGAACAGGAATGTATGCACTGTGGGTAGTGTGTGAGCAGAGACTCTGGGACTATGGGAGACTACTGTCTACAAGGTCCAAGGATCACAGAAAATCGCTACATATTAACTAGATGTTGTTCAATAGGTATGGCATATCATTGAGGCAAATGAGAAAGAAAAGCTTTAGCTGTTCTTCGCAACAGTGTGGAAGTTGAAGCTACCGAGTTTTATAGTATAGAGGAAGCTAAGGTTTATATATATTTAGAGGAATTAATACCATTAAAATGGTGAGCATTTCCAGCAAGGGTGTACAAGGTGAACTTTGACAGAGTGACATTTCAAAATTAAACAATATTGGGAGTCAGGTTAATTATCATCAGGAATGACAAGGTCAAGTAATTGTTTTTTTTTTTCGCTGAATAAGGTCAAGTAATTGTTGCCATGAGTAAATGGAGAGAATTAATAGTGCAAGCTTTGTGGACCTTGTGGTGATCAAAGCTACACAATACTGAACAAGAGAGAACCTTGGTCACAAATGTGGGAATAAGGGATGTGATAATATAAAGATGACTTTACAACAACTATAAGAGCTCTCCAACCCAATGATCAGAGTCTCTCCAAGGAAGGACACATATATAGTGGAGAATGCAATGATAAAAAACAGATGAATTTTAGAGGCTTGAGGGGTGCGACACATATGCCTAACACATTGAGGGGATAGAAGAATGACTAGAGGAGTTCTCCAACTTTGGACAAATATAAACCTAGTACGCACTTATGTGTGTTTGAGATTAGATTATAAGCTAGATTTTTACTTTTTTAACTTTTATGTACAATTTTTTAAAACCTCACTTTTTATTATATTTTCTTATTTATTTTAAAGAAAAATGCAAATATACCTTAGCACATTTTCAGTAGAAAACTAAATAGACTATTCCTAAATCGCAGAGTAACAGTCCCTTTCCCTTTGAAAGAATTGGCATTATTAAGGATGCAACATACATAAGAAATTTAGTATTTAATATTTTATTTTTATACTTTATCCAATTAATTATGTTCCTTTTTTGCCATTTTAAGTGACGATTTCATGGATTTTTGTTTTGGTTTTTCTTTTTTGGAATAGGCTCCTCATCATCTGATTAGGACCTTAGAAGAGATTATACTCTCAAATTATTTATTTATTTTGTCGAAACGAATAATTAATATAAATAATTAAAAATTCCTACTTATCTTTTAAGGCTTATCAAATGTATGCATGTTCACCATCATCTTTGGGTTTAGCCAATGAAAACCAAGACTTTAATTGATTATAATTTTTATAAATAACTTTCATTCTTTGCATTTATTTCTATTCTAAAATGATCTTTCTCCTAATGAAATTCAGTAATGCCAAGAACCTTAAGGGTGTGTTTGTTCGGAGGTAAAATAGGGTGGATAGAAAACTTTAGAGAAAAAATAGGAAGGAAAACTTTTTTAGAGTATGTTTGGCTAAGTGGAGGGAAAGGAAAATAAATTGTGGGGCTCATGTGTTTACTCCCCGGGCCCACCAGAATGTTCTCTTTCCAAAATGGGAAGAAAACTGGGTAGGGATGCATTTTTCTTGATTGACAAAAATGCCCATGTGCAAGTACACATGGGCTTTGTGTAGTTGCATTTTTTTTTTTTTACAGCTTGGGTGTGATAGTTGTTTTTTTTTAATAGACGTGATTTTTTTTTAATAAATTTGGGTGATTGCTCTTTTTTTTTTTTTTTTGTGGTTATTTATTCAAACTCATTTTTTCCATCCCTCTATTTTTCTACTCTTAACCAAACAAAAAGGAGAGAAATTAAAAATTTTTTTATCCTTTCACTTTTCCATTCTCTCACTATTTTCTATCCTTTCATTTTTCCATCCCTTCAACCAAACAAACTCTAAAGCTTAGTGGTATAGTCTACATTCTACTTGAAAATATTAGGGTTCAAATTTCTCCTCTCTTGTTGTAATTATTGAGTTATCAAAAAAATAATAAAAAGTTAATATTCTATATGACTTAGATAAAAAAATTTCAATTTTTTTTTCTATAAGATGACAACTTTATCTTATATTCCATGATGACCTATCTTGTGATCATGTGAAATGAAGTTTGTGCCTTTGGCTTTGGGTATGTGATACGGTCATTTTATCTTTTGGTATTTTTTTTCTTAGAAAAAAATTGGTTTTATCAAAAGCTGCGAATTGAGTGACTATTATATGATTTTCTTTTGGTTTGCTACTTAACTTTAAAGAGGGGTGATATGTCTACAATATTTTTACAACAAATCATATTCATAGGTGGTTAGCTATTATTTGTTTAAATTTGAACTCAACACTAAGATTACTTTTTTGCCCTAACAATAACAACAAATAATAATCTGCCACTTAAAATTTATTATAAAAATGTTGTGAAAATATTAGGTACATATGATTTCTCAACTTTAAATTCCAAAATTACCTGTTTAAACTTTAAACCTTAAAGAAGCTTATTGCATATTGAATGCGATTTCTTTCTTTATTTATATAATATTTTATTTTATTTCATATATATGTTTGAGATAAATACAGTTAAGGTTTAATAAGTTAATAATAATTTGAACAAGAAATGAACAAAAAAAACCACTGTTGGCTCTTCCTCAAAAAAAGAAAAAAAGAAAAAGAAAAAGAAACCACTGTTGGCTACCCTTTAAAGGTAAGGTACACATTCACAGGTAATTTTAGCTTAGATGTTGGTCATGGGTTTATCATTTTGCCCAGCCAAACTGTCCAAGTACCTTGGGTCGAACTTGGCCCAGACCAGAGTTGGTCAATTAATACACACCTGAAAGTTGGGCGGATCAACTCTGTACACCAGTGGGTCACTGGGCCTGAACCTCTTTTAGATAAAATTGAGTTGGTGGATCAACTCTGTACCACTGCACCAAGACCCTCTATCTTGGTCGGTGGAAGTCGCACTCTCTTAGATAAATTTGAGACCTTTTTTGAAAATTTAATAATAATAATAATTATTATTATTAAAGGGGGACAGAGGTGTTTGTGTTTGTGTTTGTGTTTTTTTTTTTTTTTGCTCATGGTGTTTGTGTTGAGATATCTATTGACGTATAATTTTCATACATTTTAATTTTTATGTTTATGATCTTTATTCAATAGATTTGACATCATCAACTTCTTTTATGGTTGGGATTGATGGTTATGGCTAGGTTTGAAATAATAATATTTGAGAGCATATACGAGAACATGGAAGCAAACAGGAGCTTGATGAAAGAGACTTGGGACAATGGTCAAAGATGGCCATAAAACATGGCTATGATATTATATAAAATAAAAATAAGACAATTATATAGATATAAAAGGTGAGAAAGTAGAAGTAAGAAAATTAATATGATTTGATTTAATAGACACTGTCTATGTTCATAGTAGAAGCTCAAACGGCTACATTTTTCTATTTTGAATTATGGATTACGCACAATTAACCCATATATAAAAAATTAAATCCACATATAAAAACACTTGGATTTAGTTTATGTTTAAAACCCTAGTAACTGATGGTATTCTACGAAACAATGGTTGACACATTTGGGGTAGTATCACGGTAGCCCATGGTATTGTACAAAACAATGGTCGATACATTTATGGCAATATTTACTATGATAATCCTAAAATGATGGTATTCTACAAGAGTAAACCAATGGTGAACATATTTATGAAAATATTTAATATATTTAATTATTATGCATTAAATTACATCTACGATACTATCTTTATATATCCTAATAAGTAGACTAAAATGGAATGTTTAAATCAATATATTCTAATAAGTGGCCTAAAATGGAATGTTTAAATCATAATGGAAGGGAATAGAAGCGAAAGGAAAATAGTGTATTTTTTTAAATGTGTTTGGGAGTTTATAGAAACAATATATGTTTTATTCATAGTTTTTAAACCCAGACCAGTTATTGATCTGGTTTATGAACTAATTCACTAGGTCAATAGTTCAACTAGTGGGTCACCAGTCGAACCGCAATGTCAAATAAATTTTTTTTATAAAATTAAATATATATAAAATTAAGTTTGAGAAATCATAACATGAATATGTAAATATATATATATATATATAAAGGCATATTCCTAAATTAAACTTGCCATTATAATTCAAAATCAAGGTTTCACAAGCAATAACATTTGAAATTCTATAAAATTCACAAAAAATTAATAAACATCATAAGATTGCAACAAAGTCTTTACTAAATAAAATCTTGTTACATGACTTAAAATTTTATATATTAAAAAAAAAGGACAAATCTCAAACTACATAAACAAAAGAAGAGATTTAAAAAAAAAAAATGGTTAAAGGCTTAAACTTAAAGCAATAAACAAATAAAGCATAAAAAATGTAAACAAAATAAGAGAAAAGAAGGTTTAAGCAATAAACTATACAACATGTATTGATATACTCATACCTATGTGCTAATTATCTACGTGAAATTGAAAATTGATATGTTCAAAGTAGAAAATTTGATGCACAATTACAGGGTTAGGGAATTGAAAGAATGAAAAGTGATGGTTATAGTAGTGTGAATAGGCAGAGAAGTGAGAGAACTATACATTTTTTTAAAGGTTTTCTCTTATTTAACTTACCATATTATCATACAGTAAACAATAAATAAGTCAATGAGGTGGACCTATTAATATAATTTTATGCAATTCACAAACTTAGTCAGGTCACATGATTTGCTTAAAACCCACCCAGTTTTACCGGTTTTGATCGAGTCTTGTGCACATTTGATCAAATTGATCACTCGCCTTGGTCTATGTGCCGGGTCACTACTTTGACTGCTGGGTCGAATCGGGTTTAATAACACTTGTTTTATTAGTATAACATCCGCCTTTTATTTGTATTTTCTCATAATAATGATAAAATTGATAATAGAATGAGGTTCTCCCTCCTCCTCCACATTTGGGGAAAAATACTTAGGATGAATGAAATGAGATAGACATTTCCTTGTAACTATTCAATTCTTTCTCCATTAACTCTTAAGTAGGTAATAGATTAGGTGAAATATCCCTTAAAAATTAAACTTCATCCCCTTCCTCACTCCAAAAGAATTACCTTTTTTTGAGAATCCAAAAGAATTACCTCACTCCAAAAGAATTAGTAAGTTTTTATAATTTTTCATGTTGTATGTTAGGTATGCGTTGGGAAAAATAGTCTATTCTGAAAGAATTAGCAAGTTTTTCTAATTTATCATGTTATATGCTAGGTATGCGGTAGGCAAAAAGCCAAAAATAGCCCATTAATACAAACAATATGAAACAAACTTATTTAATCTTTCCATATTTCTGAAAATTCAATAGGAATTTCAAATAATTTAGGCAAGTAGAAGAACTATCATAAACAAAATAATCCAACAACAGTCCACAATAAATAAATACTTAATTTTTACGTGAAAAAACACCCAAATTCTAATGAGTAATGAGACAAGAAAAGCCGCAACACATATTCCTATAAAATCTTCTAGTATAGAAATAAAGGTTTAAAATAATCTTCTCTAGAAAAAATGCCAAAGGCTACCAAAACATTAAGAACACACAATTCTTGCATTATAACAGATATTCATCACACTATGGTGGTTTCGCCAATAACAAGAAAACATCTCACCAAGTGAGTCTTCGCGCATTTGAGTAAACAAAGAAAATTTTCAACCAAAAACACTAGTTAACTTGTGGTTCTCTTCGTCAAGAACAACATATTGAAATTTCATCAAAAGCAGAGTTGCAATAACATACCTCTATTAATTCAGGTCCAATTCTGTAGGAATTTATTCATCCACAACAATTTTTTACTCGCTACAGTGATAGCAATGTACCCAACATTAATGATAGACAAAGCAAGACACTATGCAATTTGGATTTCCATCACATTGCTCGTCCTCAATAAGTGATCAAGTATCTTGAAGTAGACATTACATAATTAACTAGGGGTGGCAAAATTTGACACGACCCGCGAACCCGACACGACACGACACGAAATTAGCAGGTTATGGGTTGAGGCTTAACAGGTTCGTGTCATATTCGGGTCGACACGGCTGACCCGTTTAATAAACGGGTTGGGTTAGTGTTGAACACATAGAACCCGTTTGACCCGTCTGACTCGTTTAATTAATTGATATTTTACCAATATACCCTTTAAACTCTAGGTATATAAACATATTAGTTATTGTGATTTATTTTCTTTGACATATTGTGATTAATTATTTGTGATATTGGGATATGTTTTAGTTTTGAATGATTATTTGTGATACAATTACTCGTTAGTTCTGAATTTTATATTAAAAATATTTATTTTTTTTTGTTTTTTCATAATTTTTTTTTTCATTTTAATAAAATCTGATAAACAGGTCGACACGAATGACCCGTTTAATAAATGGGTCGTGTTAGGGTTGAGGAATCTTGACCCGTTTAATAAATAGGTCGGGTTAGTGTTGACCTATGTAGTTGAATACTCATAACTTGACACGACACGAACCCGACACGCGAACACGTATTGCCACCCCTATAATTAACATTACCAGCCATATCTACGTTTATAAAAAGGAAGACAAGATAAGGTTGGGGTGACAAAAAAGACCCCGACGACTAAGAAACAAGGGTAAGAATGTTTTAGCTCTACCTTCAGCTAAAAATGGAGTGCATTCTTGGAGAGGTCGTTCAGGTTGAAGCATTTCAAATTAACTTTCCCTCATGTTGTCTTGTGAAATAGATGGATGAACTTGGAAAGAAGGGCAACAAATGGGTATCAGTTCCACCAATTTGGCTTGTTTATATAGTCCAACTCATCATTCATGTTCGTTTAAACTGTGAATAGACGAACTACAACATCATGAGGAGGGGAAAGGAACATGGCAACCTACATCTATTGGGAAAGCTCAAATCTTGAAGCATGTAAGCTTTATTCATGACAATAAGTATGCCACGTCCAATATTTATACACCATCCCAATCCTTTTGTTCTTATCATCGCTCAGATGTGCTCCATGGCGCTAATCATATGATATGGTTAAAATCAAGGGACAAGTAAAAAATATCCATGTCTCCCCTATGCAGGGCGGGGTATGTATAAATAAAAAAAAAATACTAGATATTCAAAATATCACTTTTGTAAATGTTAACTCAAGTATCGAAGTAATTTTAGCCAACACCACACTACTATCACTTCAAACTTGTTTGTGGTCTTTTTTTTCCTGTCTTTAAAACCCTGAGTAGAAAATGTGACCACTAACTTACCCCTTTTACAATTGTTAAATATTTATGAAAATTACTATTTTTTTAGAAAGTTCCAACTTATGGCATCTGTTTATAATAATAATAATTTTTTATTATCAGATTAATACATTAATCAATTTTTAGTGTAAGTGGAGATTGAATTTCAAATCTTTTATACAACCATAAGAGACTTTACCAGCTAACTGGAACTCAGAGTTATAAAAATTATTTTGACTCCACACTAAAGTTATTGTCTTAAAATTATTTGGGTATATATATATATATAATCAAAAAGTGTAGCTGATATTCTCACGCTTGTGATGGAAAGATGATGCACTATCTTATCCCGCAGTCATAAACTTCCACCCCCACTATTATTATTAGACAACCAGGTGCTGCTGTGCTGCTGAGTGGTGAGTGCGACTACAAATTGAATTTGGGGCATAGGAATAGGAATAGGATTTGTGATTAGGCAAATAGAGGAATTGAGATTTATTTAGGTAATGTACAGATGAGAGTTGTGTTTTGTGTGTTAGCCGTCTTGGTCGTTGTAATAAGAGTTAATATTAAGAGGGGGGGAAGTGGGGGAGAGAGTGGGACCCACACTTTCCTTCTTAAAAGTATAAACGATAGAACTACCCACTCCCATCATTTTGTATTCCTCTTCTCACCTTCCACCCTGGCATCCTCGTCCGTACCCTGTCCCCTTCTTCGTCCCGATTCCCCACCTCACCGGTTACCTCCTAAACCAGTCACTACCCCCCTCACACGTGTTATCCACCTTCTAACCCCCGACCCTCTCACACGTGCGTACTTCCCCCCCCATAAGACGCTTCCCCTTCTTTCTTTCTGTGGTGCAATTGGTGCAACAAATAAAAGTTAGAGAGAGAAAGAGAACCCAAAGATATTAAAAAAAAAAATTTAAATAAAAAATAAAGCATAATTTTTTTTTTCCTTGGTCTTGGTGTGTGTGGGTTGCAGTAGTAATATATGGTCTTTGCTTTGGCTTGCACTCTCTCTCTCTCTCTCTCTCTTTCTCTTGTTGAAATCTGACCTCAAAGATCACTTCTGGGTCTGAGTTATAAACCAGCCAAAAATCTTTTAGAGAGAGAGTCAAATCTTATATATTTTTTTGTGCACCGATGAGGATCCGTAAAAGACAGGTACCTTTCCCTTTCTCATCTCTCTCTCCGGTTCCTCTCTCAGATCCCCTCCTCAACCGGTCACCGGTGGTGCAACTCCAGCTTCACAATACCACACAACCAAAAGCCTCACACCCACTTGAAAATCTCTCCCCACAAAGTGATAGATATGCCCACTTTGGTCCTCAGCCGTCTGATCAGCCCGCCAATCAACGTCTCCCACCGATCCGTGGAGGAAGCAACGGCTTGGATTTCTCTGATGATGTTGCTAGTGGGCCACACAACGAGGTGAAGAAGAAAGATTGTTTGGTTAGTGGAAAATGAAACAACCTTTTATCATCAATTTCTTTCTTTCTTTTTTATTTATTTTTTTTTCCTTACTGTTGTTTGTTTTTATTTATATTTGTGTGTTTATGACAGTGCACTTTGGTTCAATGTGCCCTAAAGATTTCATGTTTATGAATTTTGCCTTATGTTAAATTTTAAGGAACAAGCATATATGTGTGAGTGGATCATGGGTGTGTTTTTTGATTTTGCAGGAGTTGTTTTTGCAAGGAAAAGATGAGAGAGGCGGAGTGGAAGAGAAGGGTAATGATACCAGGTTAGAAAAAAAAGTCCCCTCAAAAAAAAAAAAAAAAAAACAAAAACAAAACAAAAGCTAATCCATGTTCTTATTCATCTTTCATGAGATCTTGTAGTAAAAAAAGTGAAAAGAAGGAGACCCATAATTTGATTTTACCCATGTAGAAAAAAAAAATTAAAAAGGAAAAAAAAAAAAAGGGAAAAGAAAAAAACTGTAAGTGGAAATACTGTTTAAGGTGTTTTTATATCAGCTTTGCTAGCCACCATACCTTCCCATCTAATCTAATCTAGCTAGTCTTTTTTATCTCTTATTTATCTTGGCTCTTAACTAATATTCCCCATGCGGTGCACGTTAGCATGGGTTGCTTGCTGGTCCCAGCTACTATATATCTTACCCTCTATTGCACCTTTATTATTTTTTGGGGTTTTGTTTGGTTCTCTCTCTTGTGCTGTAAAAAATTTCATGTTTGTGGTTGTGTGTGTCTTCTGGGTCTATCGTGCTTTCAGGATGGGAGGCATTTTGGGTGCAGAAACTGTTACTGGGCTTCTTTCAGAATCAAGTGCTTCCCGTCAAGGTAATAGTTTATGTAATTATACTAGAGAAATTAGTGATCATAGAATCTCTTATATATATATGCCATTAGATAGTATTCAAATGTGGTGTTGTGGTGGTTGTTGTTTGGATGCAATTATGTATAGCATCTGGGAGATGGTGTGAGGGAGAGAGAGCATTTCCACCGAAGAAAAGAAGAGGTACATTCGAAAGGAGAGCAGGAAATGATGAAGATGCGATAATGGAGAAAGATAAGAAAATGAAGGCTAAGATGAAGACGAAGATGAACAAGAAATGTGCGGCGCAGCAAAACGATAATAACAAAGAAGAAGAAGGAGAAGAGGGCGAGGAGAAAGAAACAAAGGACGGTGTTGATAATGTTAGTAGTGGTAGTAGCAATATGGCGAAGAAGAGAGCAAGAGGTGGTGCACTCATGGAAGGATCGCGGTGCAGTCGCGTTAATGGAAGAGGATGGAGGTGTATGCAAAAGACCCTTGTGGGTTACTCTCTTTGTGAGCATCACTTGGGTAAAGGGAGGCTAAGAAGCATGACAAGCGTTCGAAGCCGATCCTTGGCTAGTACTACTACTACTGCACCAAAGTTGGATAACTCTAACTCTACTTCTAACTCTGACCCACCAGCGACACTTTCAACCTCGTTTGAGGATAATAAACAAAAGGATATCATGTTAGACAATGATATTGCTGGAGCTGAAGATGAAAAGAAGCCATCAGTATCGGTCACAAAGAAAAGGATGAAGCTTGGGATGGTGAAAGCACGTTCAATAAGCAGCTTGCTAGGCCAAACAAACAATGGAAATAATGTTGTGCTTGATAATAACAACTAGGGAAAAATTTATATTTATGTGAAAAAAAAAAAAAAAAACCAATTTTTACTCAGAATTTATATATATATTTTCGTGTGTCTTGAGCGAAAAGAATGAAGGTTAAGGTTTGACGTTATGTTACAACTTGGTGCAACTACTTTCAACTTCCAACTGTGTTTGATATTTTTAATGAATAACAAAATGCTTGATAAGGTGTTTTTTAGGTATCAGTTTCTTCTCCCTTTAATCTTTTATTTAATGCTTTTTGTTTAAGAGCAATTAGTATTAAAGAAGTTTATTTTACAGTTTAATCTAGATTTTCTTGCAAATAGTTTTACTTTAACAATTAGTTTTACTTTAACAATTTAGTTTTATATTAAGTAGGGAACCACCCCAGGAGACACTAGTTTAGATGCTTACTGTGTATCTTTTGACTAAGCATTCGTTTTACATGTAGTTTTTTTTTTTTTTTCTTTTTTTTTTTTCCTCTCCAATATATATCTCAATTATAATATGGTAACTCTCTTTCAATTCTGTTTCACTATTTTTTTTTCAAGTTGGAGAAATAGTACTCTTAACTGTTAGATCTTCAATTTAGTCATGTTTATAATACATAAACGTGGAATAAATCAAATTATATGAAAATCAACCCGTGAAAGCTAGAACATTAAAAACGTTTAATTTATGGTAATAGAAAATTCTGTAGGCCATAAAAATTAATTGGAAAAAAGAAGTAATTGCTTGCTGCTGTTTTCATGCCAAAATTCTATTTTTCACTGGGTTACAGTGGTCATTCAGTTGGATGAATTTTTTCATGAATGAACTTTCCCCCTCCTACATTAGTGAACTCAAACCTTCGATCTAATTTGGAATAAGCCGCGGATAATGAACGACTACACATTTCCATTTTTCCAGTTATTTACTGAGGTGTTGTCAAACCACAAAGCTATTATTTATATGGTCAAACTTGATTTTTAAAATTTTTAATAGATAGAGATTGATTTGAAGTAATGGCCATCACGCTACAAGAACTTAAGTAATTGTGTTGTGACTATTATCCTAACAGCGTGTTGTGGTAAAATTAAAAGGACAAAGTTTAGCTACAAAATTGATTGTAGCTTTAGGCTATAAACTTAATCAGTATCTCTTTATTGGAGGTGAATTTTGACAAATCCATCATTGGATTACATCTTCTTCTTATATCCTCCATGTTTGCAAAATTTCAAGAAAATTAAAAATCAATAGCTATGTCATCAATAAATTTTTAAATTGAAAATTTTTGTAATTTAAAATTATACATAAAGTATAAGATTATAGATTATATACTAAATGATATTCGATTGACACAAAAATTGACATGTGTATTAATAGTGTAAAGAGCATGTACTTCAACGGTTAGATTTTCAAAATATACAATAATATTTATTTTATTGAGTGAGTTTGTAATCTAATTAAGACTACAACCAATTTTGTAGCTAAAATTTGTCCAAACTAAAAAATTTAAAACGTTCAAAAACTTAAATAGTTGAATTATAATGCACTTTTGAAATTGTTTGACGGACCACACATGAGATTTGACTTTCAAATTAAATCGATTCTTATTTTTTCTAAAATAAAAATTCGTTTCATTAAATTTTCTCTGATTTGTATTGAATAATAAAATAATAATAATAATAACTGGGGCATTTTTAAGTTTTAACAAGAAAGGCCGTTCTCTCCCAGGAAACAGAAGCACCTTGTGGATAGTTGGCAAAAGGCAATTATTTCCCCTTTGTCCACAGGTTGGTGGGGCATGGCTTGCGAATTGCGATATGATGGGTTAAGCTCCATCCGTTAAAATCAATCGCATTGGCAATTAAAATTTGGCCGTAAGCATTTCAATTAAATTTGTCTATACGAACAAACAAATTTTACAATTATTTTTAGAGATTAATTTAACACTTTCACATAAGATCACTACTAACACTTTTATGGTACATAAATTACAACTTATCATCTTTAACATTTCTGAAAAAAGTTATAAAATTTGTTGTCTACTTAAACTTGTTTACCATCAATTTAAGTATTTGAAAAGATGAAATTGCTTGGTGAAGGCTTAGAAACAATTACTACAAAGTCATAGTTGGGAGCCAAGTCCAATGAAACTAAACCCAGTTAACAGGTCGAGTTGAGTTAGGTTAATCAGGTTGGGGTCAACAATGAGTTCAAGTCAAAAACTGGTTATTCTTAACAGATTGCAAGTGAGTTTGGTTAATCAATCTATGAGTCAACTTAGTCAAGTTATGGGTAGAATTGCATTTTTTCTTATGCATAATAATAATAATAATAATAATAATAATAATAATAATAATTAACAAAAAAGATTAAAAGTGAAAAATAACAAAATACTCTACTAAAAGTTAAATATTACATAAATTCTTAAGTTTACACTATTCAAAGTTTAGTAATGATATCATTACCATAAAAGTTAGGTGACTTATTATTAAGTGCTAAAAGACAATGTAATTTTGTTTTTAAATCCATAAAAGTGTTTAAAAGTTTATAAGAAATATTGTTTTTTAAAAAGCACAATAAGTGCCCATAACTCTAATGGCATTCTTGGGCAATAGAGATGCATTTCCATGACTCTTATCCTCTTAGATACACATTTTGTTCCACTTAGGAGATAGTGAAAGAGATGTTAGTTCACTTGTAGCATATGAAACTAATAATGACAAAGATCATATGAGTTTTATTGCAAAATTTTGGAGTTTAGACCAATACTCTGAGCCTTTTATCACACTAAATGATGTAGAGATGTTTCAATCTAAGTTATTTGATTCTCTCAAATTTTATATTGCAATCTCAAATTTTTTTTTTTAATCTTATTATCTTGTGGTCAAATTAATTAAAAAGAAAATGTTCTGATGGTTGTTATTTAATTCAACGTGGTCATTACTTTATATAGTGAACATCATGTTACCTTTACATGATTTAACATTTGGAGTGATTTGCTAACTTATTTGACTGATTTAAATAAATAAATAAAACTACTTGAAAATTGGGTCAAATAAGTTGACTCGATATGGGTTGGATACGGCTTAACTCATTTTTACTCCAAGTAAAAATTTCTTGGGATCATATCGGGTATTTTCCTTTGACTTCGGGTCAGATTGTAATATTAGCTCCATTTTGCCATGTTTAAGTGAAACCAACTCTCTCTCTCTCTCTCTCTCTCTCTCTCTAACAAGGACATGCATGTGGTTCCAGCTGTACAGCTCGTTAGGTTTCTCTACGCTCATCCAAGTTATATAGAATGCAGAGTATACACAGGACCACCATACATCTACTAGATTCTATTTTTAGATGAGTTATCTTGAAATCAGCCAAGTTCATAACCACTGCATTTAAAGTTACCCTAATATTTTTTGTACAGTCTGAGGTATCCAATTCTTTTGGATATTAAAAAAAAATAATAATAATATTCGACTTGTTAAGACTCATCATATCATTTTGTTCATTAGATGGAAGTTCTTGATCCATTGATTGTCTTCATAATCATTTTGCAATTCTCATGTGGCCCACCAATTTCAAGTAGACAAATGTCTGTTGAAGGACGCTTGTCAACACATATAATCAAAAAAACTTGGAATGTGATTTGTTTTGATTCTTAATTACTAGGAGTTTTACTGTACAATATATATATATATATATGTATGTATGTATTTCCCCTGATTGATGTACACAGTTTTAACAGTGTACATTGGAATGGGAATAAAAGTAGGTGCTGGAGGTATTGCTGGGAAAAAGAATGCATATTTAGGAAGTAGTTGCTTCAAATAGGCAAGCGGTATATGAAAGAAATCTTGAATGAAATATAATTAATCAAGTTTACATCCAATCAGTAGACCCAACGACTGAAAAAGCGAGTGTAGACCCCATAAATGGCACCTATGACTAAAAAGCACAATATCGGGTCCAAAATTATAGAGGGTGATCGATGATAGTCTATCAGCCATTGGCTTTTAGTTTTACCATGCAAGCTATAGCTTCCCATGACCAAGAGGAGTAATAAATGTGCTATCTTGCACTTTGATTATTGGAACACCATTTGCCTGAGGTTGCTTCTGAAGCATACGTTCATTTCATAATTAAGTTTCATTAAGTTTGACTACCAATTGAAGATTGTCTTCCTTTTGCTATAATGTGGAGTAAAGACTAAGAAAATAAATCCTTCTACAAATTGAACCAAGTGTTTTATACAATTTCTAAATTTTGGCCATTAAGGCTTATAATCAGCCACATCAGCCTCAAATAAAAACTTTATAATTTGCGTTTAACCCCACCTGATATCTGAACATGGATCTCGTTTTGTGTTTGTCTCATACTTTGATCACTATCCATCATAAGACCTACCCTAGCTAGTACTTGTCAAGAATGGTTTCATGCCATGGAGCCCAATGTTCGGAATAGCTGGTAGTGATGAACTACACTTTTAGGAATGCCAGCTAAAATTTTTTGAGGAAAAAATGTAAAAACATTTCCTGAATTTTGAGTAAAAAATCATGACCCTCTGTTCTTTTAATTTGAAATTTAATTAAAGCTCCTAAACTTTCGTTAGAAAATTGAAATCACATGTGATGCTCTTGATGCATTTTGATTAAAAAAAATTATCTTAACTAAAATTTAATAATAAAAAAGCTTGTTTTAAATTGCATAAATAATTTAACGTTTTCTAATTTTCGTCTCTACCCACACGGAACCCATTCCTCTCTCTCTCTCACATGCTGCAGAAGACATCAAGAGAGACGAGCCATTGAATGCGATCAATTGAAGTGGGAGTGGGTGCGTATGGTCTATTAGAAGATGGGAGAGGGTGTGATGTAGGTGGAAAGTCACAAAGTCACAAGAAACAAGTTGCTTCTATTTCGAGAATAAACCATTGAAATCCACAATGGGTTAACTGAATACACAAGCAGAAATTTGAAATCCACCGAGAAAAAAAAAAAAAATCACTTTCTCTCTAAAAAGCTTATGAAACAGAGCTTGAATGCCTGAGGGATACAACCAGTAATTTATAGAAACCAATTCATTGAACAACTAGGAAACCCCATGAAAACCCTAATTTGGGCTAGGCATGAAATTAGTCTAAATAAACGGGAAAATCACCAAATCATATTTGAAAACAAATCTTAATTACTATGTAAGGACTCAATTTCGATTAAACTGTTGTTAAAAGCTCTTTAAAACAAGGAAATAATATGCTCTAAAAATTTCACGAAATTAAAAATAAAAAGAAAATAAAAGAAATAGTAATATACAACAAAACTTAAACTTCATAGTTCATACCCTATTTATATATCAGAACTATGGATGTTCGTAGTTCAATTCGTTGTGGTTTTGGGTCATTTTAAGAATTGCACTTTACAATTTAGTTTAGCCAAAACAATTACCACAATACATCTTAGTTTTGCGGTCACATATGTAGTGCAGTACGGTTCAGTGCGGTGTACAAGATGCGGTTTGGTTAGTTTTAAGATAGTATATTTTTCCAGATGTTATGGTCAATTACTAGTTTACTATTAATAACCATGACAATATGACGGTAAGTTTTAAAAAGAATATAATCTTTGTAAAAAAAAAAAAAATCATAAATATATACAAGACAAAAACTAAAAGTACCACAAATATATACAAAAATAAATAAATAAATAAATAAACTTTTGAAAATTTTATTTTGTGAGAGAGAATGAAAGTGTGAGATGGAGAAGTGAATGAAGTTTTGAAGTTTTGATTTTTTATTTAACCAAAATGAAACCGTTTTTAATGTGAAACTGGAACACACTAACGCAAGGCTGGCTAGTACCTTTTTTTTTTTTTTTTGAGAAGAGGCTGGCTAATTACTTCATATAACATTAAATTATTAATATGTATGTATGTATGTATGCATGCATGTATGTATGTATGGGTGTAGTGTGGTTTTGTCCGGTTTTCTTATCATAAAACCGCACACCGCACCACATAGTGCAATGCAATTCACTACCATTTGTGGTGCGGTGTGGTTACTCTATTTTGTAGGCATTTTTGATTAGTTTGGGTGTGGTCGTGTGGTTTGAGTTATTTGGTGAACACTCCTAATCAAAACCCTCTAATTGAAAAAACTACTCCTTGGGATTTTGATTATGTCATACCAAGCAAATAACTATGCTGAATACTTAAATTCTTTTATTGTCAAAGGATTTGTAGCTAAATTGACACATCTCTATGCATAAAGTGTTAGGGGGTTTAGGGGAGAAAGTGTTTGAGCTGCGAAGTTAATAGCATGTTATAATTATTTTTTAATTAAAAAAAACTTAAATTCTTTTATTTTCTTTCCATATTTATGTACAATTTATCAAATTGAATTAATAAAACAACAGGAGATTGTTTTTTCTTGAATTTTAGGAAATTAACCAAATTCACCTAATAAGGATCGATCAACAAATAACTAGATATTTCAACCCTAATAAAATCAATAAACTTTGGTGATTTTAACTAAAATTATAGAATCTTGAGATTTTCAATCAATTAAATTGATTTCATGGATCTTTAGCGAATTTCTTAACAATTTATGTCTCATGATCGTTGGACCTACTACAATTTTCATCATTTTTTTTCAAGAGCATCTATTTTTTCCTTAATGACTTAAAGAAAATTTTCCAACAAATTACTTTATTTTTCACATAATTTTTTAGCCCAAATTTTATTATTATTATTATTATTATTATTATTATTATTATTATTATTATTAAGGCTTGAACTTGAAACTGACTAAAATAATTCTTGGTATTGTTTGAACAACACCAACTCGTAATTTGGTGATTAAAGACTTATCTCAATCAACCATACAATTTTTAAATTTGTAAAAACACACGCACACGCACACATATATGTCACTAAAATGAGTCAGAAAATCTAAATTGTTAAGATTAATTTTAGTGATTTCACAAATATTTAATTTTTGATGGCTTATATATATATATATATATATTTTTTCTGAAATGAGCTAAGAAATCTAAATGGTTAAGATTAATTTTAGTGAATTCACAAATAATAATTTTTATGGCTTTTTTGTCAATTGTTGTCAAAGCAACTAAACGTGAAGAAGAATGTCATTTCTAAATCTATTCTTCTTCTTCTTCTTCTTCCAAATAAAAATTGTTTTTATGTAGTGTTTATAAAAATAATCATATAAATTTCTTTAATATAAATAATTAATGCACAATTTTAGATAATTAATATATGCATGTACTATATTGGCAATTCAATGTACTTATACTTTTGATGGCAATTCAAAGAATGCATCACGTGACAGAATCTTATACTTTCTTACATAATAAATATATTATTGATTAATTACTTTGCGTGGACCATGAAAAGACTAGGCACGTCAACCATTATTATTAGCAATTTGTATAATGCTTGCAAGGGTTTTGTTGAAATTGAAAATTTTTTTCTTAATAAAATATCACAGAATTTTTTTTATTAACCAAAATTTTTTATGCCCATGAGGCTACAACTACTAATTTATAGAAGGTAATCCTAGGAAATCTAGGAAACATAAGAAAATCCTAATTTTTGCTGGGTACGAAATTAGGTTTTTGCATCTTCCCCCAATTTTTATGATAAGATATATTATCAAAAATATTTTAGGGACAACATTATTCACAATTATTGATATAACATGTTGTGATTAGTAGATATTAACAGTGCTATCATCAGCAAACTCTAGTAAAAATAATGTTACTTCATGCTATATTATTAGTTGCGATAAAAGTTGAAAAAAATTTTGTGCCTCATATTACTCATTTTGCAAAAGGCTTTATTTTAATTTAAAAATTAGCACACAAAGGGAATGATAATTGAAAGTTGTTGCATTGCCCTTCATTGTAAAAAGCACCTGTACCTCTCATTTAAAGAAAGCACATGGACCACTCATGTCATACTTTTGGGCTCCAATTGCGTTTCTGTTTTCTGCTACTAGGAATGGATTTTCATTTTAATTTTGCAACAAAACCCACCATCTGCGGCTGAGGTCGTGAGGGATGTATGATTGGCAAAAATGGGATAAATTAATTCTCGGTTTTACAATTTGTTTTGGTGAGTGTAATTTTGACCTTAAGGACAGAACGACAGCGGTAGGGTACGGATTTTTAATATTTTAGTCTATTCATAATTGTTTGTGTTTTTGTAAAGGAAAGTGAAAATTACACACATCAAATTAAACACATGTCCATACACATAAGTACAAAAACGACTGAAATCATGAGTTGAAGACAATTTCGGGTCTTCATCTCATGCACGATTTTAGTTGTTGCACGCCTGTGTGGTAAGTACACACATGTATGCAACAGGTTTTACTACTGCGGAAAAAAAAATATAGATCTTTAGGGTTAATTAAAGTTCTTTAATTTCATTTATCCATTATGTGCCAATGCCTAAAAGACAAGGTCACAAGAGTAATAGAAGTCACAGTTGCAGTTGAACTGTTGTTTTCTCATTCCCTGGGTTTTAGGTTCTAGGTGTGGCAGTGGCAGAGTGTTATTGGCCAGTATGACCAACAATGCTTGTGTGTACCTCCTTGTCCCACAATAGATTAATTTCGTGCCCTACAACAACACATATCTATTATGCATGCTCTTTCGTGTTTTGGTCTCTTCTACCAATTTTAAAATAATCATTGTAATATAAAGCGAATGAGAGTTTAGTTTCAATTTTTTTGCAGAATGGTCACTCATTTTGTGGTTTAAATAAAATTACAGATGCCCTTCTTGTGCCTGTACCACTAAATTTGACAAAGAGATTCTTTTTCGATGTAGACCCTTAAGATGGAGACAATAGCAAAAGTCTTTTCCACAAATTTGGAGACTCTCACGCCCTCCACCCAGTTTGTTTGGAACCTCCAAGTCAGGTAAAAATTTAAAGGCAGCGATAGGAGACACCAGTAGATCAAATCACTTTCATTATTGTAAGATCTTCACGACATTATGGTACCCATTTAAGTTAAACAAAATTTCTGCTAAAATCCATCTTAGTATTGAATACTGTTCACTTCAAAAAAATATGGGTATTGAGTTTTGGATAAATGTTGAATACGTTTTCATGAGGTCTGGTTAGAGTCCTAAAATGACACGAGGTTTGGTTCAACCATGTTACAATTCTTTTACTTTCCTCTACTGGCTTGAGGCTTCCATGTAAAAAAAAAAAAAATGGTGTGTTTTAGTGCACAAAACTTCAACTTTTGCGGAATTTGGAAACTGTCATGTTAGGTAATCTTATTTTTAGCCCAACTTTTTTGAAGAGATTGATATTAGAACTTGAACCTGTGACCTGTCACTTTTGGCTTTTATGTAAAGAGAGTTTATTTATTAAATTATTTTATGGTTATAATATATAAATTTACTATAAAGCACATTTCTAAGTCTCTTGTTCCTTAATTGACTCACCCAGCTAAGTTAGTTGGGCAGGATGACGAGTTGCCAGCAGGCAAGTCATGACCTGTGACATATATGCAAAGTGTAGGGCCATAACAGTTCATTTGTTTTGTGGGCAAAGCTTATCCACTTAGATGGTTAGCAAAGAAAAAAAGCTTATCCACTTAGATAATAAATTCAATGCCATGGGTCTAGGCGGCCTGCCAATAAGATGTCAAACTGATATACAACTTTTTTTTTATCATAGCCGAAAGGCCAAAATAGGTTTTGAGTTTCATAGGTTCTCTTTTCCTTTTTATATAAAGGCCAGCCTCTTTCACAAATATATATTAAATACCTTTGCAATTTCATATAGATCTAAAGCTATCAGCCGGCAGAAGGTACAATTAATTAGAATATGGTAGCCATGGAAAGACCATCTTACTGGCTAGTGCACTGCACAAGCATATGAAACCTGTTATATATATGATGATGAAAATCACAATCATTTGATAATTGATTCAACTTTGGCCCTAGGTGGAGTCTGAGGCTGAAAAATCTATCTTATTGCTTGTATGTGTTCCAGTATGGCATGTGAGTTTTATAAGCAGTGGGTGAAGTATATATATATATATACACACACACAAAAGTCTCAGATATGGGATGAGAAAAAGGGTGGGAGTCATACCCTGCAAATATTCTAACTTGATATTTGATCATTTTGAATGGTCTTTGCTAAACTCGCCGGAACAAATATAAAATGTGTAAAATCTCTTCTTCTTCTTTTTTTTTATTTTTTATTTTTTTTTTTTTTTTTGAAGCAAACTAATAATAATCAACAATATAAATAATGAGTATACCCATGTTGTTGATGATGAAAAGGGTGATGACGAGGAAACCATGTGATAACCAACATTGGCTACAAGGTAAACGGTCTACAAAAAAGATAAATTGCCTCAGCCAACATTGTGATACAGCTCATGGGACCTGCAAATCAAAAGTTCATATAAAGCAACTACGGCTGTCTAAAAACAATATAAAGCAAAGTTGAGAAAAGAAAAGAAAAGATTAAGCAATTAATTAATATTACATTATCTAAGAACAAGATATCTAGGCTAGAAGCTAATGCTTGAATTGACGAGTCCTCACCAACAACAAAAACTTTTTGCAACATGGGGATACAAACATTATTACCATACATACTGAAGATCAAAATAACCGTTCCTTTTTTATCAATATAGGCTGAGAAGAGCTACGTGTGAATTCAACTTCAAAAACTGCAGTTTGGGTTTGCATGCATGGGTTCCTCATATATTCTTGCGAAAGTGTTTGCAATGGTGAAGGAGTTTGGACTTGCTCCAACTTGCAGAACCATTTATAGGTACTGTAGGTTGTGGGGAGGCACTCCCAGACTTTTTGAGAGTACTGCTGCGTTTGCCGAATCTTAAAACTTGGTTGTGAATGAGTATTGACCATGGCGTAGTTAATAATAGTAATAACCACCATAGCCAATGGTTTGAAACAGACTCAGTTCAGGTATCACATTGATATCCTTAATGTGATATAAGGGGAAAGAAGCAAAGGTGTGCGTCATGGTTGAGTGGTGAAGGCATGAAAGCAAAAAGATTTTTAGATTAAGTCCATTACCTTTTTCTCCGGTAGCAAAAGTGTGTTCGGAGCTTCCAAATGAATCTCATCTTAAGGTCCTGTTATTGGTCGAGTGCAAATTCTGGGGCGTCTGAGCTCTCAAGGTTTTTGAAGAACAAAATTTCATCAGGTACTGCAACTATAAGTAAATCCATATGCTGGGACTTCTAATTTGCACCCGGCAGGAGTGCGGTTTGAGGTTGAACGTTCAGAAGCTTCAAGGTTAACAATGGTGGCCAAAATGGCATGTATTAGTGGATTACATCAAGGTTGAGCATCGTTCCCTTTCTCTACTAATTGTTCTTTCACAAGAGATGCTTAGTTTACTCTAGGCAAATAAGATATTCCTAGTCAAAACTATGCCGGGATAAAAGGCTGCTATATTCACAGCAAGACGTCAATGCTGTTTTGGCAATACTTTTTCTAGAGAATCCATCACGATTTACTTGCTCTATTAATCTTTCTTTAACTACAATGTATTAATCATTACTACTATTTTCAGCTATGTTTAGCTCAAAATTTGTTTTGATAATGCATGAAGTCCATCCACAATTTTTGTATGGACACATTTGGAAGAGATTATTTTCGCTGGTAAAAAATTGTTCACATACTGAAATTGTACATAAATCATGATTTGAAGTTACAGTTTTCATAAATATGTATGTAATAAACACTACCCTATTTTCATAATTAGGCTCATTAATTTAAAAAAAAAAAAAAGACTAAAAATGAAAATGTATTTGGAAAAAGTAGAAATATAAAAAATTGTACATCAACTGAGTAAATTGGAAATAAGTTTAATTGGCTAGCAATAAACAATTGTTAGCTTTAGAAGTTGGCAAATTTCATGACTCGTAATCTTGGTTGAATTTGTAACGTATCATCATAATACAAGATCAAGTGTCCGAAATTAATGCAATTCAATAGATAGAAGAATCTTTAATTTTGTTTGCTCTTCAATTGAGTTCTGATTGATAAAAGTAGTGCTTTGTCAAACTTTCAATTTAGTCTTGATTAATGAAAGCAAACCTCTAGAAACTTCTTAATTGCTACTCGCTTGAATGAGAAACCTAATTTTTGTTTGCTTAATGAAGTCGACCAATGACTTGGAACTTGTGTAGGGCGATAGAGAGTTTTTTCCGTTTGCTACAAAAGAGAAACGTTTCTCTTTTAGATTCAATATAGTGTTCAAGAATTGTGAGTTCAAAATTTAGATTCAATATAGTGTTCAAGAATTGTGATCAAGATCTTTAGCCATAGACTCATCCCAATATGTTTGTTGTAGAGATCAAAACTTTCAAGATGATCCTTGAAGTCACTGGCAGGATTTGAAGAAGAATTTTGAACATAGAAGAGCCCAAGCAACTTAGAGATGATAGTGGGGTGACGTCAAAAATTATTCTACTAGGAAATTCTAGGATCATGGGTATGATTCAAATTGTAAACTTTAATTCTATGAAGTGATATCCTTCTTGGGGTTAGGGAACCCTCGCAGTGATCATTATTTATTTATTTATTTATTTATTTTTTATGGATTTTCACTTCGTCGTCAATATCTTGTGTTATATATTTTACTACTTATTGCTTTATATTTGGTTAATCTGGATGCTCGTTGTTAATAACTGGTAATAATTTTGATTTCATAATTAGTTATTTGTGAAGTTGATTAAATTCCACAATAAAATCAATTATTTTAGAATTACTTTTCAATTGGTAGAGCTTAAGCACTCTCTATATAGATTAACTTCTTAAGTGTGATCCTTTGTCTTTGTTGTCATGAATAAGCCTCCATGTAATTATATATTTGACCATGATAACGTTTCTAAACCCAACTCTTATAGTGGTGGTAATTTGAAAATAAGATGTAATAAGCTATTTAGGGAAGTCGTAAGATCAAAAAAAATTTCAAAGAAATCTCTAGAAAAGATAAATGGAATCGAGCATCAAAACTAAACCCTAAGTGTTAAGCTAAATGAATCTATTGCCTTGATTAAAAATGAAAGGAAGGTAATTTCTCCCTTTGGAAAAGAGAAAAGGAATTGGTAAATAAGCTACTGTGCTTCTAAGCTAGGTTGAAGAACTTTCTGGGAAACATTCCAGATTTTGATGTAGTGTCATTGGTCATACTAGATCTAAATATTTTCAATCTAAGACTTAGAATAGTATATCTAAGAATGTCTACCACAAATCTAATGAAAATGGGTTTGAAATCAGTTTAGAGCTTTTGACTAGCAAGTTAAGCTTATTTGTGAGTTGTTGTCCATACTGACTCATACTCAAACAATGTCCATAAAATTGAGTCCTTGAAAGACCCCTTCTATCAAGTGGGACTAGGTAAAGGAGGACAATATTTATTTGATAGTTCACACAGCTTTAAAGGTTCTTTATACTTACTTGTGATATCTACACCATTGCAACAACTCTTTATTTATGACTTTAAAAGAAGGGAGAAGTAGGCTAATTAGTAACCTTTGGGGATGGTTGTAGATCTCATGTTATAGGCAAGGGAACTATAGCCATACCAATGTGCGTTTGGCTATAAATTATAAAACTAATTTATTTTACTATTTAACTTATTTTTATTACTATTTATGGGTCTCATTGCACTTTTTGGTACTATTCATGAGTTTTACTATTCTATTTCAACTAACTTTTACTTTTATTTACAGTACTTTCAGTAAAAAAATTTTAATTTCAGCAAAATAAACGGATCCCAAACAGACCTAAATTGGCCAATCTTTTAAGCATCAATGACATATGTGATGATGATGTCATTATTCCATTCACTAAGGACTATTTGGTTTTTAATGAAGACGGAGAATGAGTTGATGGGAGAAGTGAGAACTTCTGAAAATGTTATTGTATTATTTCTGACACTAAGCTAAGATACAACATTGTTAGATTAAGTGACATTGAGTCGTGACCCCAAATACTTAGCGATGCTAGATACAAATAATTGGCCAAGTCTGAAAAGGTTGAGGCTATTATTGAATTAACTAAGCTTAGCAAGGTAGAAAAAACTGTTTCTGGACATTGTTTGATAGGACAATAGATTAGATCCCAACTCCTTCATATTGAAATCATAAACAAGATTTGGGCAAAAGTGTCATTTGTGCAAACTGCTTGGCCTAAAGTGTAAAGTGCATTTGACGAAAGGTTTGAAAGCAAATGTGCTAGCGTTTGTTTTAACAAGCGTTGCTTTTGATGGGATATTGGTTTTTGTTTTTTTAGAAAACTGATGGGCTTGATTAAGTGAAAAGAATTTTGGGCTTAATTTATTTGGGTTTCTGGGCTTTGAAGGAAAAAAGATGTTAGGCTTAGGCAGTAATCGAATTGAGTATTTTAATGTGGCCGGTTCGAGTATATCTGAGTGGGCTGGACATGGGCTGCGTTTCATTCCAGTTCTTTGAGCTGAACAGAAGTGGACTATACACTTTCGTATCCTTGGACCTTGGTGTTATCCTTCTTATTCTTCCTTGCACTTTCTCTGTATGATTACCATGCATTGTCCCCAACTTAGAAGAGAAAGCGTGTCATTGGTAACAATAGAAATAGAGGAAAATAATCTGACTACCATGACACAACAACAATGATTGCAAAGTCAAATTATTAACTGACATCATGATTGAAACACAACCAACCACTGCTATAAAGAAAGCGGTTCCTTCAGTCTAATGAAGTTTCAAGGTTATTCAAGAAAACAAAAAATAAAGAAAGAGAGAAAGAAAGAAGGAAGGAAAGAAAGTGGCTGCTTATTGGTTATTTATCAACTGTTACAAACTATAAATATACGAAAACTTATAAGTCAGGCAAGAAGCCAGTCAAAATTTTTAATCAGTATTCATATAGAAATGTGAAGTACCCAACAAGGTCTTATTAAATGCCATTAGACAGAATTTCTCAATGTGAGAGGGCCATTCTAAGTCCTCACTCTGTTCCCTGGTCAGTTTTGTTTTTTTTTTTTTTTTTTTTTTTGAACTCTTACGAAATTGTGCCTTAACTGCATTGTGAAAGTCATAAATAAAGAAGACTTGGGTCTTGTAGTTTAGTCAGTAATAACTCTGCATTTACTTTGATCATACTTTTAAATCAGGGGTCTACTATAGCTTGACTTGAATAACCTAATCTAACTGCTATAGCAGCTATATATAGAATATACCAATTTTATGAACGTGTATACCTTTGACATTACAAACCCTTTTGATTGCTCTTAAATAACAATCATTCGTGGCTCAGTATCATTTTTCTAAAACTCATTCGTCGCGTTTATTCATACATGGTGAAAGAGACCAATTTACAGCCATAGCAATGTCACTATTAGTGTTTGATTGTTATCTGTACTCATCCCAAGACCAGTTTGCATTTTATGAGTGATGACAATGAGACTGTGCCATGTGACTATGTGAGGGACTGCTTTGATTAAGTTGTAAAGGGGTGGACTTTCTTACGGGGTTCGTGGCGCCAATTCCATCCTTTATCTAATGTGAATATGTAGAATTATATTGTCTGATCATTTCTCTGGGGAAAAAAAATCAATCAATATAAAACCAGGTTATGTTCACATGTTAAATAAAAAGCATGTCATGCTCATACTAGAAGTCATCCAATGTGAATAGGTAGAATAATATTGTTTGATCATTTCTCTAGGGAAAAAAAAATATATCAATCAATAAAAAAGCTCGTTATGTACGTATGTTAAAGAAAAAGCAATCATTTGTGTATTTGAGTTTAATTCACTTAATTGGTCAAGAATTTTATAATTCAATTTGTTGTCACTTCTTTATATTTTCAATAGAGATATTCAGAGTTTGAATATATCTTCCTTCATTGTAACCATAAGTTATAAAATAAAATAAAAAAAAATTAACTACATCCTCCCTCATTGTAACTATCGAATTATAAAATTAATAAAATAAAAAATTTAATTTACTTGAAAATTAATTAGCATTCATTATAATCATAAAAAAACAAGAAAAGTGCTTATATCTCAATATTGTAACTATCAAATTATTGAATCTCCCCTCTCTTATTGTAATTATCGAATTATTAAAAAAAAGGTTTAATACATTTGAAAATTAATCAACATTCATTATGATAATTAGAAAACAAGAAAGAGCATGCGTTTGTCAGACCAAGAAAAAGTCAAATTTTGAACTTTTGGGTTTATTTTGCCGGCAGTCCCACACCCAATAATAATAATAATAATTTTCCTCTCTTTTATATTACTTGCAATAATTAAACAACTAGCAAAACATATTCAAATACATACAGACGCTTTTTTAATGGTCTTGAGAGTATTCTCATCAAAGATGCTAAATGCTCTGATATGCTATTTTTATAGCTCCAAGCACAAAAAACATGCTCCATCAAAGAATGCAAATGCTAAATTTTTTGACACCCGGCTACAGTGCGCTGCTATCTCTAGTAGCGCACTGTAGCTGAGTGTCAAACCCAAATATTATATTTTAATCTTCACACGTGCCCTTTCTCTTTCCTGCACGTGATTTCCATCGTCTTTCTCTCTTTTGGTTCTCCCTCAACCAATGCCTCATCAGTCATAACGCTACTTTTTTTTTTTTTTTTTTTTTGGTTCTCTCTCAACCCAAGCTCTTCCCTTCTCTCTATGGCCAAACCCAAGCTTGAGTTGGCATTTAGATCGGGTTGAGTTGGCGTTCTTGAGGCATCATTCTTGAGTTTGCATGGTTGGTGTTCTTGGCTGGGGTTGAGACTGGAGAAGCTGGGTTGCTAGGGTGGTGGTCATCAAAGAGGCTGGGGTGGGTTTTGGTTGCAGTTATGTGGTGGGTTTAGATCGGGGTGAGTTTGATTTATTTTGGATCTTGATTTGGTTTTGGGATTGGTTTTACAGTGCAAAGGAGGAAGGGGAAACGAAAGTGAAGCCGCCACTGTGGAAGAAGATGATGACGGGGAGGGAAGTGGTGTTCGTGTCCGTGGGAATGAAGAGGCGGAACCAAATGTTGAGTTATAGAAAGGAAAAAAAAAAAAAAAAAAAAACATGTGGTTTGTTTTCATGTGTGTGGGTGCGTACTACAAAGTTGAAGAAGGAATGAACCTTTTTTTTTTTTTTTTTGGTTGATTTTGGTGGTTGAGGGTTAAGTTTGGTGGTGGTGGCTGTGGCTATGGGCAGTGGGTTTGTTGTTAGTGAAAGTGGGTTTGTTGGTAGTGAAAGAGATGAGAATGAGAATAAAAAATAATTAAAAAAATAATATTTTAATGAAGTGGTAAAAAATATAAAATTTTTAATGTTGAGTGTATTGTAAAGTGAATTGTTAAAATTGATAGCGTCGGTTTTTGAGATGTTAAATGCTAAATTTTTTGAAATCTTTGATAAGAATACTTTAATCACTTTCAAGACAGTGATGATAATGATACTATAAATGCTAAAAATAGCATTTTAGCATTTATAACACTCTTGATGAAAATGCTCTAAGTATCAAATCTCATCTTATGATGCTACTATGAATAGATAACTTGTCATTGGTTTTGGTCACAAACCAACACATCATGTGTTGGTTTTCCATTGCAGAATAGATAATTTTTCAAGTATTCAAAAATAAAAATGGGCAGTTTCTGGGAATAATCTCTTTCTTTGCAACTCGTCCCTGTTTCTTCTTTTTTGAATTCCATTCTATTTTCTCTCTCACTATCTGTTTTCCTTTTATTTTTTACATTTCTGTAATAAACAATCAACAAAGAATAATCAAAGTCTAAAAACCACGTTTTCGAGATGATCAACTAAATAAATTAGAGGTTTGGATTATCTCTATATTCCTTAGCTGCAAATGACTCTACATGTTTGGACTACCTTTTTAGTTTTTTATTATTATTATTATTATTATTATTATTTATTTGTCTTGTTTCATAAATCAAACTTTTAAGGGAACATAATTTATTATCTTGTCTGCTTTATAAAAATGTATAAATTTTCAAAATTACTTTGAAATAAATTTATCAAAAAATTTGAATATTAAATCTGAAATTACACGAACAAAAATCTGGTCCTTAACAGTGTTAGCATTTTTGAAATTACACATACAAATTGTAATTTATCCTCTTAATCAAATTTGAAAAATCTACAACTGCCACAATACAAAAACTATTGGGTATTGGCTCCAAGAATTTTGGATTACTTTAAATAAAAATTCTAGTTTATCTTTTGAATCAAATCTTAAAAACCCAATACTTCTAAAATACAAATTCTATTGGCTCCAAGTCATAAATTTTATCAGCTCCAATCCAAATGTGAAATTTTTTTAATAGTGGCGGCAAAAAAGAATCGTTACTAGGAGAAAATTATTTGCAATATCTCATTGCCTATAAAATTCTCATACGTAAATAGATCTAGATTCTAGAGTATTCCTAATCTCAATCCAATACAACCTTTTTCATTTTCCTTTTACTAATGGGTTCCATGCCAACATAAATCTCTACCCGTTGCCTTGCCTATTCTCCTTCATCATTATCCTCTCTCCAATTCTTGCCTTTCATGGGCGGCGCTACTCTATATTCAGGGGTTCAATTGAACCCCCTGACTTGAAATATATAATTGTAGCTTTTATATATATATATATATATATATATATATATATATTATTATTTTATTAGTTTAATTTACCTTATATTCAGGCGCTATTCTATTACTTACATAATTTTAGCTTGTATACAAAATTTGTGAAATCCCTTTGATTTTAATTAGAAATAAGTTCTTAAAGGTAGCATATATGCTCTAGCTCTATGGTTGACATGGTGATTGATCTACTAAATAAAACAAATACATTGAACCTGATACCTTCTTGGAGTGCTTCTATTGCTTTATATGCAGTTTATGTAAAGATATTTGGGGTTAGCCTGACAACTTTGTGTTTCTTGTTCCAGAGTGATTTGCTTTAGATCTTAGTTGAGTATACAATTTAACAATTGTATAATTAAAGGTTGCCTGAAAGTACATAGAACACAAAGATCGTGTGAGAGAGGGAGAGAAGATGAAGCTAATGATGGAAAGTAGAGAGTTAATATTGTTTTTTATTTTTCTATTTTTAATAAGAAGAATTAGTGGCTTAATTACTAATTTTTAGGGAATAATAATGACATGATCATGAAGTTTATTTATTTATTTATTTTTATTTTTTTACCCTTAGATTTAATACAAATTAATGGTTCAAAAAATATATAACTTTTTTGAAGTTAAACCAAATACAACTTGAATTTTTTTTTTTTTTGGAAAACAAATACAACTTGAATTCATCTCATTTATATATATATATATATATGAGACAATATGGGAAAGTGGAAACCACTGTTGCCACTCAAAACTCGACCACACATTTATGTAAAGAAAATCACAACTACTCATTTATGTAAAAGAAACCCACTATATGTAAGATTTGAGGAGGCCAAAATTGTAAGATTCAATGGATTTTATGATAGATTAAATTTTTAGTCTTCTCTATCTCTCTCAAAATCGTGGGGGCAGGTAAGCAAAGTTCAAGGAAATTTCAAATTTTATTAGTATCATAGTAGGAAATTTTGAAAAGTCAGCCATGACCCCACCTTAGCCCCGCCCCTGCCTATCAAGCGTCATCATTTAGTGGCGATACACCCATTTGGGAATTGAGATGACAAGTCAACAACCAATAACATTTCCGTATTATTCTTCAAAAAAAAAATTCCGTATAAAGGATTTCCAATCTACAATTAATCTCATCTCATGTACCACCATGTTAATCAATATTGTCTCTAAGGCCGACTAAATAATCATACAAAAAAGAATATAAGAAATCTCAGACATCACCAGTTTGCACAGTCAATTTCCTGTATGCCCAGATCATTCATTGGTACAAACCCGTGCACAGATTGGAGCATTTCACGATCACCCATCTCTTTCTTCACCTGTAAGTTGTCATCCAACAAATGAAACCCACTAAATTACAGATTTTCAATTACTTAGATAAAATGCTACCATATATGTGCCCTACCAGAGTGAGAGAAGAACAATCAAATAATGATAAACTGGTTTGTTTTATCTTGTTTTCTTTATTAGTAACTTATTCCCCCCCCCCCCCCCCCCCCCCCCCCCAAAAAAAAAAAAAAAAAACGTAGTGGAAAATAGTAACTATACTATAGGGCAATAAATTCGCTGCCATAAGACCAATTATATTTAAAAAAACTCACCTGTATTGAGACGAGACCCAGAGCCAACAACGTGACCACTGACCAGGGACTGATTCTAATTCCCAAAAACGAGCTTGAGAGACCTCCGATATATCTTCGCGGGTAGTAATCTAATATTCTAATGTTAAAGAATTAATACACTTCAATGAAAAACGTTTTTTTTTTTTTTTTTGGCCACTTTTTTTCTCTTTTTGGTATTTTTTTTTAAAACTATATATATATATATATATATATATTGTTTCAACCTTTTTTTTTTGCCCCCTATTGGTTCTTTTTGTTATTGTTGATTTAATTTACACATTACATTTGTTTTTCATTTTGGCAAGTTTGTATTGAATTTTATGCATAGTTATTAAATCTAACCTGAACCTTAACCCGGGTTATTGGGTCATTGGTTCAACTAGTGGGTCAACGGTCCAATCACAAGGTCAAATAAAAATTTTAAAAATTAAATATATATAAAATTTTGAAAAATCATAGCAGGAATATGTAAATTTAAAAAAAAGAAAAGAAAAGGAATATGCCTAAATTAAACTCACCATTATAATTCAAAATCAATATTTCACAAGCAATAGCATTAAAAATTCTATAAAATTCAAAAGCAAAATAAACGAATGTCATAAGATTGCAACAAAGTTTTTGCTAAATAAAATCTTATTACATGTCTTAAAATTTTTTATATTTAAAAAAAAAAAAAAAAAAAAAAGGCAAACCTCAAACTAGATAAACAAAAGAGGAGAAAAAAAAATGTTAAAGCCTTAAACTTAAAGCAATAAACTATACAACATATACTGATATACTCATACCTATGTGCTAACTAGCTATGTGAAACTATTCATAGCAAAAAATTGATGCACAGTCGCAAATTTGGGGAATAGAAATAGTAAAAACTGATGGGTAGAGTAGTGTGAATTGGCAGAGAAGTGAGAGAACAATGCATATTTTTTTTAATTTCTTTAGGTTTTCTCTTATTTAAATTACCATATTATCACACATTAGACAGTAAAGAAATCAATGGGATGGACCTATTAATATAATTTTACACAATTTACAAACGTAGCTAGGTTATTAAAACCAAGATATGTCACACAATTTGCTTATAACCTGTTGTATTTTACTAGTTTTGACTGGGTCTTGTACGCACATTCGATCTAATTGATGACCCAGACCGATCTATGTGCTGGGTCACCAGGTTATCAGTCCAAGAATTGTGGACTTAATTGCTTGCGGGGTATATGCCCATATACTTCAAAACTTGGGCTGTTACTCATCCTGCATAACGTTACGAAATACATGCACTTACATCATATGGAGGGATAAAAGTACTTGTACTCAAAATTATATTTAATGCATGTTATACAAACTACTCTATGATTCATTCTTCCCTATGGATCTACTTCTTGGGATCTCTAGTTTGGTAGTCCCTAGGTAGAGTATCCTTATAGGTAATCCCTTCCCCCTCGATGAATATCTAGAACATTGACTTAGCTATAGATTTTTTCATCTCATACACAACTTGGCAAAAGATCTAGATTATGGTGGTATTAAAAATTGTTTAAATTTTATAATTTTTGTACCACCATTTTTTTTTTGGGGGGCTCACTTTGGTGGTTTTAACAAGGAACCATTATATCTTCAATTTCACAATAAGTTACTGATATAGGACACGGTTTAATGTCTAAATTTTGTAAATATTTAATTTTAGTATTTTTATGTAATTTTTGTTATTTTAGGTTTATGTTATTTATTTCCTTCATTTTAGGTGTCTTTAATGTTGTTTAGTCAAATTAGGGTTTTATATGCTTTCGTAGCTGTCTTAGGGTTTCTAGTTGCCCTACATTTTGTTTTTACTATTTAAACGCATTGTAGCCTCCAAAGGCAAGTTTTTAGACTATTATTAATAAAAATACAGGTTTTTTTGTTGAATTCTTTCTCTGGTGGATTCTAGTTTATCACCTTGTGGATTCAAGGAACCGCTCGTGGATTTGAGATTTACTACCCAAAAGCTAACAGTTTAGTTTTCTTCCATTACAGAAAGCATTGTGTGTGATTTCTTCAGGCTTTCACAACATCAGTTATCCACAATCACAAAGCAACATATAAAGCCAATAAAAGTATGTATATATTTTTAATATCACTCTTGCACTTGGTGGTTACATTAGCACAAAATTTATCTCATTAGATCTTATCCACTAGCCCAAAATACTAGTTAGATAATTGTTCGCAAACTTAAATTATTTTCCACCATTTCTCAACTCATATATATGTATGGCAAGGGATATAGATTTTATTAGCATCTACATAGGATTAGTAGTGTGGGGATAAAAGAACCGAATAAGAGTGTTGGGCCGTGGGCCCTGCCCAAGGATGCCAAGGAGCTCAAGGATGGTCAAGCAGTAAGAAGGACAAGTGGGTTGATGGGTCGAGGACAAAAATAGATAACAACGAACGAGTGGTGTTTCCTGAGAAGCCAAACGTCCTCGAGGAGCATTGTGGAAGGTTGATACTCGGCCGCCTAAAGAACATTGTGTAAGAGGCTGTACTTTTTGATGATAAGCTTTAGAGAAAGGAGTCAATAATAAACAAAGAAATATCTAAGAAGAAGGCTGCTACCACCACATTAAATGTTTTGCACCTAACCAGTTGGCCGCATTTATGTGAAAACGATGCCTGAACAATGATATTCAGTCTCATAGCTACACATAAAGTCTTCAGGAGGGCTCTGATGGAACAAGCATCTAAGAAATCATCTATATAATCAACAAGTTGAAGGCTGGGATCGAAGGAAGGAATAATATATAAGGGAAAGAACTCCATGAAAGGGATGCATGTAATCTAAGAGGGAAAATAGAGAGAGAGGAACACCTTGTACTTAGAAAAACCTTAAGTAAATATAAGAACACTCCATCCTTATACTTGACCGAGAAGTGTTATTTTGTACTTAACTGTGTCTATTTTGTCTTCTTGGCATGAATCCAGTCCATTGAGGCCCATATTTGATTTTACTAAATCTTCTTTCTTTAGAAATCCACTCTTTAACAAACAAATAGTTTGTTTTGGATCAATTGGGCCATCATCCATTAGCAGTGGGTTGAAGGTCTAATTCTAACCCCTGCAATTAGTCTCTAACTACTAAGAACCACTTTTAGGAACTCAAATTTCCATAGTTTCTCATTCATTAGGGACTTAATATTTCTGTTAAATCTTTGCCATCATTATACAACAATTGTATAATAGGAATACCTATTCATTCTCATTTTATTCTTGGCATAGATTTATGTATCTACTTGAGTACATTGGCATGAAAGATAATATCAAATTAAATTGTGGCATCATTGTATCTCTATCATACAATAGGAATACCAACTTGATATGACACCATTGTTCTCACTTAACAATAGGAGTGCCATTTTTCACCATAAGACTAAACTTTTTCACACATAGGCCAAAACATAATTTTTTATTTTAATTCTCAAGATAATTCACATAGTTGAAATTTATCATCAACAATTTTTTGAGTCCCAAATAGCATTTCTCAAAACAATTTTTTTTTTTTTTTTTTTTTACACTCTTATGTTCCTCAATTTCAATACCCCTACTTAGGGGTGTTCACCAAACCACAATAAAACTACCTACAAAATGACATAATTGCACCACACTGCATTGCAAGTAATAGTGTATCGCACTGCACCCTCTCTATATATTAATATATTTATTTATTTTTAATATTAAATATATTATTAATAGTTTAATAACCCTAGTTTAAAAAAAAAAAAATTGATAACCCTAGCAAGTGTTGACTAGGAAAGTCAGCCCCCCCAAAAAAAAAAAAAAAAAAAAAAAACTCAATAGTTTAAAACTTGGCTCAAAACAAAGGGAAAAATTAGTTTTGGGCTGAGTAGGAAAAGCCCAAAATTTGAAAAATACACCAACTTCAAGTCGTTCAAACCACATCTTATATACCGCACCGCACCGCACATGTAACTTCAAAAATGAGATGGGGTGTGGTTATGGATTTAGCTAAACTTTAAACCGTTCTGCACCACACTGCATCGCACATGTGACCGTAGAAATAAGATGCGGTGCAGTTATAATTTTAGTTAAACCGCACCGCAAAGTGCAGTGCTAAAATGGCACAAAACCACATCGCGAACAACCCTAGTTATAAGTTATAACATTAGAATAAAACTTAAAATTTATTTTAGGAAATATCTTACTCATACAATTACATTTCCTTAAAATTTTTTATTTTTTAAAAGGAAAATTATAGTGAACCCACCTATGGTTTGGCCTATTTTTACTTTGCCTACCCATGGTTTAAAACTTAACACTTTGCCCACCTGAACTTCAATCTGTTTGTTCTCTGTTATCCACCTCACCCTCAAACGTTAGAAAAACACTCTTTTATTAACAATCAGAACATAACATGGATCAAAATCATGAACCGTTGAAACTTTTCCTCACAAGCCTTGGAAACACAAAAAACCCTGGTATTGAGCTAAGGTTTTGATTTTTCTGATCGTGGTGCATAACACTTTCATGTGAGGGTGAGGTTCTAACTTTGGGTTGTCTTGAAGCATTGAATATTCAAAGATACATCATCACCAGGTATGAAATTTCTACTTTATATGGGTTGGGCTTTCAACTTTTGATAGTAGCTTTGATTCACACGAAGTTGATAAGCAATGTCTTCTTTGAGTGGAAATTACTCAGGTTCAAGTGGGCACATGTGTACAAATGAGACTTATGTGCTGAGAACAAGTCTGATAGTGGATAATTTTGGGAAAAGGTTTCCAGGTTGTAGCTGATATAAGGTAAGTAGAGTTTTTACTTAATCTAGTTGACTCAAGTGAGTTTGGAATGTGATGTGTTCAATTCAATTTATGAATAGGCTGGTCCCAAGTGCCCTTTCTTTTAATGGATTGATAATCCCACTTGTATGTGTGGGAATGAAGTTGCCTATTTGGTGAAACAAAAGCTGAATTTACTGCGGAGTGAGCTACAACTTGTAAATGAAAAGAGTAACTACCCAGACAGCAGCAGAAGCTACCCAAACGGCAAAAATTGCTCAAGAAAAGGCAGCAAGAGCCATTGAGAAGGAGTGAAAGTTTCGATCTTCCTTTATTAAAGCCAAGTAGATAGTAGTGAGAGATTTAGAGCAAGAGAGAAAGTGCAAAATTGCACTAATTCTTTCAAGGTTTTTTTTTTTTTTTTTGGTTATATTTTTTTCATGTTTTGGCTTAAGTGAGAATGTTGGAATGATGAGATTGAATCTGTCTGGCAGTTTGTAATAGAACTATGTAAGATGGTAGATGCTGTTGGCTTGAAGCCACTTAATAGTATAAGCTTTTTTAAGATAAAGTGTTATTTATGTTAGATGTTGTTGGGGCTTTTTTTTTTTTTTTTTTTTTTTTAAAAAAAAAAAAGTGAATTGGCAACTTGTGACTTGTTGTTTTGTTGGATGTTGTGAGTTGTGTTGTTTGTGCATAAAGTGCATTGTGTGAAGATAATTGTGTTGAAAGTGAATTATTTAAAGTTTAAAGTGCATTGTATAAATTGTTTGTGTTGAAAGTGCATGACAACCATCTGTCAACTTGTAAGAAAAGTCAACAAATGCACACATAAACCTGCTATTCAACACAAACACTTGTTGTATCCAAAAGTGACTACTATATTCAATACATACACACATAAATAAACCTATATATGTTCAACTGCAATAATAAACCACAGGACAACAACTAGTCAAAATAATAATTTTGAACTTGCCATTAAGTTGGGAAATTGTATACACATTTAAGATGGCATTGAATAGTCTTTCATTAACCACCAGTAAATATAGGGTATTTGGTATAACAACAAACAAAACAGTTGCACCTACCCTTATTTACAAAACTTACAAAAATACAAATAAATCTTAACAATGTTTTAATAGTATATATAATCAACAATTGTCTGCCCTACCGTTGTTTACAAATTACATATAACCCTAACACATAACCATATTGCCTTAACACTACATATACATAGCAACAATATTGTCTTGACATAAACTTCATTTACTGCCCCTGCCTCTCCCACCATAGCTGGCTTTTCCACCTCTTGTTTTACATTTCTGTGTCCTAGCGGCATTACCTCTTTCTCTCAAAGCAACTCCTCTGGTAGCAGGTGGTCTTGTAGGCTACAAAGTACACGAATTCACATATTAGCTACTAGTATTACAGTTTTATGAATAAAACATTAAACATAAAACTACAGTACCTGTGATAATGGTGCTCTAGTGGCCCATGTTTTTGCTGAGGTGTATGGTGCTAGTTGGCTTAAAGAGAACCAAGGAGCTCCTTTAACTGTGTACCTGAAGTCTAAAGAGTACCACTGACTTGACCATGGAGTCTAACCTAGTGGTTGTAACCTTACTGTTTGGTTAGATGAGACCATAGTGTAAGGTTGATGTGTTGGTGGAGGCTGAGATGATGCTAAGGGTTGAGATGAGGATGGGGCCTGGGATGAAGATTGGGCCTAAGATGAGGATTGGGCTTGTGATGAAGATAAGGCCTAGGATCCTTGTCTGCATGTAGAGGTCTTCCCCTTACTGCAACCAAATATAAACAGGTTTACAATGTCAGTTATTGGTATTTTGCATAAAATAAAATAAAAAATTTGTAAAAACTTACAAATTTTTCTTTTTGCACTCTCTTCCTCCTCTCCTATAATGTTTCACTGGTGACATTGGCCTTGGATCCCCTTGTATTGTGTCCTTCCTTTTGACACCTTCCACACCTTACTGGCTTGTTTGCTTTAGACACCCTATAAAGGTTCCTTGGCTCATCAACATCTCTCTTCCTCTTTATAGGTGGCCTGCCTAGTGGCTTATAGATAGTAGGTGCAACAAGCTTGGGTTGGCCACTTGAGATCCATTCATACTGGCCAAGCATGGGAGGTATGGGTGTCTTGTATGTCTCCATAAAAACATCCTTGTAGTAACATGGATGGGTGTAATCCTTTGGTTTCTCACGATTCACAAAAATGGTTGTGTGAGAGACCGCGCCCCCGGCCCGTTTTAATGAAATGTTGGGCCAAACCCACATGAATGGGTGGAGTCGTGTTATTGCCTCTCAAAATGGAGGTTCGACTAGTTATATTTTCCCCTTTAGATTAAGGGTTTTACAATGGAGTCGCCACTTATTTAATTATTGGAAAAATAAGAAAACCATAATTAAAAAATTCCTCATTTTATTAATTTGAAATTGAATTTACATTGAATATAGGAAATCACATGGCTTTGGTCCTAGATACAATCTAAGATAAAGTACATGGCTTTGTTTCCTAGTTACAATCTAGAAATTGAAAATTACAAGGATAAGTATTTGATCTACTAACCCTTGATCTAAGTTCGGAGGCTATGTTACAAGGTGGGAAGGTGTTAGGCACCCACCTTGCCCGATGAAACCGGTCTTCTAGACTATGGTGGCCAACATTCATATCACATCATCTAATATGTTATCAATCAATTTGTATGTTGAATTTAAAATGTGTGCATGTGATAAACCCTAATTCAATTTATTAAGCACTTCATTTGGATTGACAAATAAATTCTAGTGAATGTGTGTGTATGGTGATATCCTAGATTCAAGGACTTGAAAGAATTATTAAACAAACATGTTTTTCATATTTTTGATGTAAATTTAAGATCAAAACTAGTGATATGCATGAACATGTGATGAACAACCAAGAACATGTAAAGAACACATAAGAACATTTAAGAACATTCAAACATATTCAAGAGAATTTAAATAATCACTATCATGCTTTAATCCTAAATTCTCATCATGGCAACACAATAAACAAGTTAGAGAAAGGGAATATACCTTCATGCAAGATCCATACGGTGGAGAAGGAGACTCTTGGTAGAGGTTCTAAGGGTGGAGAAAAGAAGAACTAGGAGAGGGAGAGTGAGTCTCACTCAATACCTTGAGTCTCAGGAAGACCAAGATATGACAAGATTACTCAACTTCACTAGAACTCAAGAGGGGAGAAGAGAGGAGATTTTTTTTTGTGTTTTGGAATGAAGGAGGGGGAGGGTTTATATAGTGGTAGTGGAGGAAATATGAATGGAAGGCCATTTAATGAGGGTTGACAATGATTATGAACCTAGACCTCATTTTAGCCTTGGGGAAAATCTGGTGCATTAAATTGAGAGATTGGTGGGAGTGGGGAGCAAGCCAAAATTCGGTTTTTCCGTAGCTGTTGTAACAACTTGTAGAGCTAGCTTTGAAAAATCATATCTGACCCAATTCTGATCGGAATTGTCTCGTTCTTGTGCTCAAATTGAAGCCCCGGATGTCTAGTTTCTGGGAAAATTAACCTCATTCACAGATTCAAAATATTCTGAGAGATATTGATGAAATAGTGAGCAGAGGTCATTTGTTAGAAAATGGTTTCAACACAATTAACATTAATAGGTCCCAAATTAGCTCCCAATTAACATTAAATGGCTCCAATCACTCCCATTTCAGAATTAATTGGTTCCCAATTTACTCTAATTAAAAGATAATTACACAAATTACTCATTGAATAATTAATGTTTAACTATCTAATTAATTAGGTATATGCAACCTCACCATAAAATGTAATCCTAACCAATTAAATTATGACACATCATTGTTCTCAAATTGATTACACCCATAACCAATTGAAATCAATTGTTCATAATCACATATAGTCGGACTCAATTTGTGATAGTACATCTTAGCCATTAAAACTTGATTTGATGATAACTTTCAATCTAATGGTCCGATTAGGGCTTATGACCAGTCGATTTGATCGTTACAACATCAAGATCATTTTGGTGAAATGAGTCTAATAATCTAATGGCTAGAATCAAGATGCATATTTTAAAAGTGAAAGTACCATTTTACCCTCCATGTGAGGTTAAATGCGGGTTGCAAAATAGGGTGTCAACAGGTTGCAACTCCATGCTTGCAAAGGATTCTTGTCAAGTCCCATACTCTACAACTGCGTGTCCTCCCTATCAAGTCCACCACATGCCTTTCCCTCTTATTGTCAACTTCATGTACAAACTTCCCAGGTGACATTGCACAGAAGTTCTTAACTCTAATTTCAAGTTCTCCTACTTGTACTGTATGCTTGGACACAACTTGCCACCATACTTTTCTATGCCAATCTTCTTTATATATAGCCTGCTCATAAGCCTAACTCTGATCCACTCCAGCATTGATAATATTGGCTTGTCTCTAGCCTTCACAATCATAGAGTTAAAACCCTCACTCAGATTGTTTACTAGGTAATCTATCAAAGCCCTTGGAAAAAAGTGAGATTTAGTCCATTATGTAGGCTCTAAATCTGCAAGGTACTTCCAAGCTTCTTCATCCAAACTCTTAAGATACTCCATCCCTATCTCAAATTCCCTGACTGATGTTGTGCTAGCACACCTCCATAGTACACTCTTCAACTCCATGCCCTTATGGTTGACATGTGCTCTACAATTGGGAATAGAGTCTCCAATGCAGGTAAAAGGTCCTGAGTATTGCAAGCAAGTAAGCAAGTAAGCATTCAATGACAACAAGTAAGCATGTAAGCATTCAAGTAAGTAACTATGCAAGTAAGTAAGTAATCAAGTCATAAACATGAGCTAGATAATAATACCTTCTACCCGTCCCTAATGAATACCAGATTGAGATCCTCTAGCCTGCCAATGTCATCTGCAAATTGCTCCAAGAACCAAATCCAACTGTCCTTGTTCTCTTGCTCAACCACAGCCATTGCCACTGAGAATATATTGTCATTTCCATCCTTGACAGTGGCAGATAATAATTGCCTACTAAACCTACCCTTTAAGTGGCATCCATCTAGCCCAATAAAAGGTTTACAACCGTCTAGAAATCCAACTTTCTGAGCATTGTACGGGACGTGGCAAAATGGGCGGGTCGGGTCGGGTCAATCAGGTCACTGGTTAAAATGGGTCATTTTTAAACGGGTCAATCGAGTTGCAGGTCAATCGGGTTGCAGGTCGAGTCGGGTCATAGGATGGGTTGAGTTAATCTGTATTTTTCAAACAAGTTTTTTTTTTTGGAAAATGGATGCAATTTCTCAATTGTTTTTGAGTTTCTTAACTATGATTAGATTTTCATTGGTGATATCGTTACCACTTACTAATTACCGCTAAACACTTGATACCCAAATTTGGTGCAACTTTTGTTCCAACTTTTTAGAAGCTAATCTTGGTATAATCTCCGATCTGTTTAAAGTAGGAAGAGAAAATGAAGGTGTCAAGTAAAGAATGACAAACTATAATGAAGTACATAACATATTAAATGAAGAAAAATAAGTAAATATTTTATAAGAATTACACCTCAATCTCAATCTACTCAACGTTGGTAAACGTGGCAAAATAGGCAGGTCGGGTCGGGTTCTGGTAGGGTCAATTGGGTCGCGGATCAAAACAGGTCATTTTTAAACAGGTCAATTAGGTTGCGGGTCGAACGGGTCGGGTCAGAAAATTCTGACCTGTTTTGCCATGTCTAATTACCTAATGTACATCCTTTTAAACTTGGGTTTTGCATTCTCATTTTCCATCTATGTTTGCAGTATCACCTTGCTTCCTACATTTGTCATTCTTATCATTTCTGCATAATCTCTAAGTAGGCCATATTAAGCCTCTTCATTCCTAATAATCAAACCCCTAGGTGCATTCCTTGATTTATACACCTAACTAAGACTTAAATCAACAAAAATCTGCTACATCACATGGTGCTTAACAATTGAGACCTCCCAGTTAGGATTCTTATTAAAATCCTCCAAATACCTATTTGCCACATAGGTTGATGTAACTTGCTCATTTTGAAATGTTAGGGGGCACGTACACTCAAGATTAAGTGTCTTGATCTCAAATGTGCACTCTCTAGTCACCATTGAGGCATAACACCTCCATCTATTATTGTTCTTACAATGTATAGATATCTTCTTCTTCTCATTCAACTTCCACTTGATATCAATGTGATGCTGAATCACATACTCCCCCAAAACCTTCCTAAAAATCTTAGAGTTTCGAAACTTCATCCCTTTTACCAACTGAACATTTGTCATAGTAGTCCTCTCATTGTATTTTGAGTTGATAGGCCTCTGCTCATCAACAAAACCATCCACACTTGCAATATCATCCTTTAAAGCTAGTTCAGCCCACTCTTCATCTAAATCTATGTTTGGAGGTAGAACATTGCTTGGTTGAGGTGTATTAGTGTTTGGCTGAGTTGTATTAGTGGTTTATTGAGATGGAACAGTGTTAGGCTCAGATGGGACATTGTGAGGTGGAGAAGACTCACCAAAAATATTATTAGCAAAGTCTTCTCCTTCCAAACCTTCATTCAACCAATCAAACTCCTCTATCCCCCACTAGCATCAACCACAGTAGCAATCCTTGTAGCAGCTCCTAGACCATCCCCTACACCAGCTTTTGCACCAACCTCTGCACCTCTTATAGCAGCCCTTGCACCACCCCCTGCATCAACCCCATCAGAAACTTCAACTGCAAGTGGAGCATGACCACTCTCCACATACAAAATGATGGTGTCTCTTAACCCTCCCTCATTAAGCTTACACAAGGACACCCCATCTTTATCATCTTCTATCAGCCTCAAGTCTTGCTCCAAGTTTTGCCCAGGAGCTAAATAATGAACCCTAGATGGTTCATCAATCCCCAATTCCTTGCATATACCTTCTATTTCAAAATAACTAAGCCTATCAGGATCCTTATACACTATTTCAACTTTCCTGCCAAAGTATTCCAAACTTGGGTTCCACAGAATAGTACCCCCATAATGAACTTCGAATCTCACTTCCTCATTATCCATCTGCAATAACAAATTACCATTTGACACATACACAATTAAAGAATTGTAAACAACAGACACATAAAAAGTAAACACTTGTATGTTTATGTTTTGCTTTTGGGATGCAACACACACATCAGAGGGACCACATTTTCTACTTTTCTTTTGTTTCTATTTTACTAATAAGCACATGCAAACACTAAAATTCAAACCCAACAGAAACTTGGGTCCATTGTGAGACACAATGACCGCGACAAACAAAATGCTTATAAACAAATACAAATCCAAACAACAAGTGGTCATATTCTTCATAAACATTAACAAACATAACCAATATTCTCATTCCATTACATGTAACATTGATCATTGACTGATTACTCAAAAAACTATAAAACAACCACAAACCTAAATTAAAAACCCAAACAATGACTGATTTTTTACTAGGATTTTAGTCCCTTGAACAACCCATTGCTCATCTAGGTTTATACTTGCAGCACGATTTCAATATCAGATGCAGAATGGGGTTTTTCCTGTTTCTAGGGCTTATGAGGAAAAGTTTCAATGGTTCGTGATTTTGATCCGTGTTATGTTCCGATTTTAATAGAATGGTGTTTTTCTAATGTCTGAGGGTGAGGTGGGTAACAGAGAGCAAATGGGTTGAAGTTCAGATGAACAAAGTGTTAAGTTTTAAACCACTAGTAGACAAAGTGAAAATAGGCTAAATCATAGGTGAGTTTACTATAATTTCCCCTTTTTTTAAATTTAAAAGATATTTTTTGTGATTTTTTATTTTATAATTATTAAATGTATTTGGAAAGTTTGTTTATTTGGAAATATATTAAGTTTTGAAATTATAGCACTGACTAAGAAATAGCCTTTTTTTTTTTTTTTTTTGAGGAAGAACTCAACATATTTTATTAAGAAAAACCAGCAATGTTAGCTAGTACAACTAGAAATAAAAGTGGTGGAACATCCGCCATCCGCACTACAAAGTCTAAAACACAAATAGCATGTCAAGCTAACAAATGAGCAATCTTACTACCTTCTCTCTTTACATAAAAGTAATGTAATTCATTAGAACAAGTAGCACTAATTCTGATTTCATCAAACTAAGCCCACTGTGGACAAGAACTTGGTATCGTTGAGCAAAGCCTTCACTAACACCTGTGAGTTTGTTTCAAGGATTGCATGATGGAAACCCAGGTCTGCTAGAAATTATAAGGCTCCTGAAGCAGTCATTGCCTTGATCTCCAAAGGTGCATAAGCCTGAGGAACTTGTTTGGATAGTGAACCCAATACCAAACCCCTGCTGTCTCGGATCACTACACCAAACCCAGTTTTTTTTTTTTCCTTTGAAAAAATTGCACTGTCACAATTTATCTTGACCATTCCTTGCATTGGAGGTAGCCACCGATTCCGTGTCGAGGAAGAAGCATTCTTAGTAGACGAAGGAAATGGGTTAACTGCCTTGAACTCATCAGCCATTCTTTTGCCAATGGAGTGATAAAGTGAGGGCTACAGCTGGGTTGTAATTGTACCTGATTTTGTTGTGTCTAGATAGACCATGCTGTGACCGAGAAAAGCTCCAAATGTTTTCTCATTTCTTATCAGCCATGAAAGCAGCTCCTTGAAGTCAATGAAGCTGGTTGTATGGTGACAATTCCATAGAGTAAGGCCCTCCCAAACCACATCCAATTCACTACACGATCACAGGGCATAGAGAGCTAATTCATTGACACACATGCAACGGTCACAGAGTGGATCTTCGTTGACAGTTCGAGGCACCAAGGAATAGCTAATACAACTCTTTTGAAGACGAATAGTTATTCCTCATTTTAAAGAATAGTTATTCATAAAGAATTATTATTCATTGTAATAAAAACATAAACAAACTAAAGAATAATTAAACTACAGGAATAACTATTACATTACAGTGTCTATTACAGTCTACTAAACATGCCTTAAACGTTCTTTAGGAGATCAAATGAACCCCTGACTTGAAAATTAAAAAAAAAAAAAAAAAAAATTGTATTAGCTTACTTTACCTTTAAAAATATTTTTGTTATAGCTTACCTTATTAGCGTAATTTCTATAAACATCACAAAGACCCGCACGTGGTCTCTCTGGAATTCACTCCCCTCTCTTTCCTTGCTTACTCTATCCCCCTCAGTTTCTCGCCTCAGTCCCAAAAAATCCTAAGATAAAATTACCCCAAATTGAAAACACTAAAGTCTCTAATTTCGGAACAGTCACTTGTTCATTTGCATAGTAATAAAACAAGAAAACTACTTGAATAATAATCAATTGACTGAATGTGACAGTTGCTCTTAACATAATAATGGAAGGATCGCACTAAATGACACCAAACAAAATTTTAGATAAGGCGGCAGTTGGACAGAGTGGTAAAATTCTGTCAAATGGCAAAGACGTGCAAATTCTGTCAGGTATGAAGTCAGAAGCCCATTATCCATACAGCCACAAAACATCCGCAAGTGTGAGGAATATACAATTGAGGCCGTATAACTTAAGATACACACCTAGTTCAATTAAAGCAAAGCAAATATCTTTTGAATAGACAAAGTAACCACAAATTCGTTATCAAGCAAAGTAAAGCAAATATCAGATTTCTTCAATATTGGGAATAGAAAAAATAGTCAAGTAACCACAAATTCTCTCATTACTTTCTCCGCCCAAAATCAATTTTTTATCAAGTAGACTAAAATCAAACTATAGTAGTAGAAAAAGAGAAAGAGAAACCTGTTTGACGAATTCAATGCACTAATATCATCACCAGGCCAGAGAACGGCTGGAATTGAAGAACTCAATTTCTTCTTTTGTGGGTTTTCCTTAGAGTTTTGTTTAGTAGCTGTCTAGGTTTACTGTGGCTGGTTTGGAAGAGAAGAAGCATAGAAGGAGAGGGTTTTGTTTAGTAGCCGTTTAGGTTTCTTTTGGCTGGTTTGGAACGGATGAGGCGTGGAAGAAGAGATAGAAGGGGAGAAAGAAGCCTATAAGTGCAAAAGAAAATTCTAATTTTGTTTTTTGTTTTCTGTTTATATATGTAACATGCTCTATTAGCAACCAGTATCCACTTAAATTAAATGAATGGTAGAATGACCCATAATTATGACATAAATTATATAATTATATATGGTGTCAATGCAAAGAATAAATTAAGAGATACCTTACTAGTAGCCAGGAGGAGCTTGAATTTGGGGCTATTTTGGAATTGGCAGCCTTGAGGCTTAATGTGTGGCAATAGATTTTTTTGTGGTTGAAGAAGGCGATAGCGATGAAGAGGAGGTTGAAGATGAAGGCGGCCATGTACTTGAGGAAGCTTAAGAAGGTGGTGGCGATGAAGAGGAGGTTGAAGAAGAAGGAAGCGTTGAAATTGAGGAAGTTGAAGATGAAGGGGGCATTGAAATTGAGGAATTTGAAGAAGAACGTGGTGATAAAGAAGTGGTTGAAGATGAAGGTGGTCATGTAATTCAATTTCCTCAATTACATGGTCGCCTTCATCTTCAACCTCCTCTTCATCGCTGCATTCTTGTTCTACTTCTTCAATTTCAACACCCCTTTCTTCTTCAACTTCTTCAACTTTAACGCCCCTTCTTCTTCAACCTCCTCTTCATCGCCACCATTGTCTTCAGCTTCCTCAATTACATGGTTGTCTTCTATAACCTCTTGTTCATCGTCATTGACTTCTTCAACCTCCTATTCATCACCACCTTCTTCTTCAACCTCCTCCTCATCGTCGCCTTCTTCTTCGTCTTTAGAGGTTTTGGTGGGATCCATTGGGAGGGAGCGGCAATTGGAAGGAGACTTGATTGAAAGGCATTTCTTTCCTAAAATAATATTGTGTAATTGATGGTGTCCCTATTAATTGCTCAATTGGAGTCTTAAGGGGGAGCTGTTAGGACTTAATATGTGCATTGCCAGGGTCGAAATCCTTTCAAATATCTATTTTTGACTCTATTCCAAGTGAGAAAATAAAATGCCTCAATTATTCATTTTTCATAATGGCTTTAATTTCTTTCTTGAAGTCATTGTACTTGAAAGACGTTATCTAAAAATACTACAAGTTGACCCATCACCCAGCCTTTTTTTTTTAATAATAATTTTTTTATTAAAAAAATGTTTTTAGATAATGCCAACTTAATTGCATCTAAAATTAACCACAACAATTAGATTATTTTTCATGATATTAGATTATGAAATAAGTTTTCACGATTGTAAATTTCTTATGTGTTTTTATGATTTGTCAAATTAGCTTATCCAATGGGTCATTTATAATTTGCTTCTCAATTTTGGGATACTAATATTGTGTGAAAATGGAACTTGTTTATTTTTTATATTAAATATTCAAATAGTTAACTAAACTTATTTGTACTTGTGCTATTTTGTTTTGGTTAGAAATGCTAGAATTTGTATAATTTTATTATTGAATATTGAAGCAAGTATCAATTTGTTGACTTGAACTCTTCTTTGACATGGGTGAATATAAATTAATACATTTCACAACAAATAATTTATTGCATAACTTGCCAAGTGGAAAATACATGCTTTAAAAAAAATCCATGTAAAAATATATGAGTAAATCAGAATCTAACTCGACCCAAAACCGGATTGACCAGATTTGTTTCTAACCCATTTAAGATGTTTCATTTTCTATTCAAACCTAATTAACATGACCCAACTTGGCCCGTTTTCTCCGTCTAGATTTTATGTATTTCACAATTTAATATGAGATTACTCTTATTCTCATAATAAGACTTTTAGTAATAAAATCTTAAAATAATTTTGAATCAAAATATATGACCTCTTCATATGCCATGCTCATAATAGAAATTATCCAATTTCATATGCATGCATGCAATGCTCATAATAGAAATTATCCAATGTGAGTAGGTAGAATAATATTGTTTGATTATTTGTCTGGGAAAAAGGATCCAATCAATCTAAAATTGAGGTATGTTCATATGTTAAAGAGAAAGCAATCATATGTGTGTTTGGGTTTAATTCACTTAGTTAAGAGATTTATAGCTCAAATTGTTGTTATATTTTTGATATTTTCAACTGAGACATTCAAAATTCGAATATACCCTCCATTGTAACCATTAAATTATTAAAAAAAAAAAAGGTTAATTCTACCAACCCTTGTTGTAACCATTGAATTATTAAAAAAAAAAAAAAAGAGTTTAATTTACTTAAAAATTATTCGGCACTCATTATAATCATAAAAAAACAAGAGAGTAACTATCAAATATCGAATATTCCCTCTCCTCCTCTGTTGTAACCATCAAATTATTAAAAAAAAAAAGAAAGAATTTAATACACTTGAAATTAATCAGCATTCATTATGATAATAGTAAACAAGAAAGTGCATGCATTTGTGAAACCAAAGAAAAAGTCAAATTTTAAACCTTTTGAGGTTTTTTTTTTTTTTTTTTGGCAGTCCCACACCCAATAATAATAATAATAATAATAATAATAATAGTAATAAATTTCCTTTCTTTAATGGTAATTCCAATAATTAAACAACCAAGAAAACATATCCAAATGCATACAAAAGCATTTGTTTTGTAATGGTTCTAATCACATTCAAGACAGTGATGATAATGATATCATCGGTAGCAAACCTCATCTTATGAATCAGTTATGATTCTACTAAGAATAGATAACTTGTCAATTACTCAAAAATCAAAAATGGAAAGTTTCTTCAAATAATCCCCTCTCTTTGCAACTGGTACCCGTTTCTTGTAAATATAGATAACTTGTCAATTACTCAAAAATAAAAAATGGAAAGTTTCTTCAAATAATCCTCTCTCTTTGCAACCAGTACCCGTCTCTTGTACATTTTATTTTCTCTCCCATCATCTGTTTTCCTTTTATTTTTTACATTTATGTGCTGTCAATAACTAAACAATCACCACCATGCACTCTTGACGTGATAATTACTCCACAAGCATGTGTTTGTAGGGTGTAGGAGGCAAAGGCCAAAGTTTAATGGCCTGTTTGGAAGTTTAGAGAGGTAGGAGAGTAGAGGGGGGGGGGGGGAGAGTAGTAGGGATGAGAGTAGAGTGGAATGATTTCCCTCCACCTTATTTGGATGTTTTTAAAATTAGTAAGAGAAAATAGAGTAATTAGCCCTTCTCCTTGTTTGGACGTTTTAAAAATTAAGATGGAAAAGAGAGGAAATAATTAAAATAGACAAATTTACCCTTATTTGAAAATGGACTTGTGCCCAAGGTGAGCTGCATTAGTTTTTTTATTAAAAAAATAATAGGAAATATTTTCAATTTTTAATTTGATATTTTTAATTTAAAAAATTCAAAAAACTAAAAATTTGTACAATTGAATTAACTACAACATTTATATATAAAAAAAAAAAAAAAAATTTGGTAGAGAGGTTTTAATTGAATAAAATAAAATTTTAACAAACAAAAATAAATGAAAACAAAATTAAAAAATTGAAATAAATTCACAGAAAATATTAAAGTAAAGTTTTGCAATTTAGCCTATTAGAGCATTAGCATTGGCAAATGCTAAAGCCAAATCTAAGGGACATTTACCATTTTTGGTCTAAAAAACAGCTGCATCAGAGGATTGCAAACACCACTATTGCAAATTTTTTTGCAATAGTGCTACAGTGCAATTCTAAACATAGAATTGCACTGTAGCAAGTATTGTATCCAAAATATTATATTTTACTGACTCTCTCTCCTCTGTCTTTCATCTCTCGTCTCTGTCTCTCGTCTCTGTCTCTCCATCGCTGAACCGAAAAACCACCCAGCACCACAGAGCACCATATCACGCCACAGAGCACCACGGCGAAACAGCCACCATATCACGCCAACCCAAAAACTGAAACAGCCACCTGCAACCCAGCACCACAGAGCATAACCAACCCAGTACCATATCAAGCCATCGAGCACGGCGAAACCAACACGGCGACGCCATATCACGAATTTGCGATCCACGGATCACAACCATCGAGCACGGCGAAACCCACCGGATCACAACCATCGAGCACGGCAAAACCCATATCACAAATTCGCGATCCACGACCCACGATCCACAACCGGAGCAGTGCGAGTACGAGCTCGTCAAGGAGCGAATGAAGTTTTGGGTTTTATTGAAGCTGAGTTTTGGGTTTTATGGGAAATGAAGGCTCCGGCGAAATTACAGAGGGAAGAGAGTTGAAAATGAGAGAGAGGAGAGAGACGGGTGAGAAAAAAAATATAATCTAAAGATATATTATTTTATTAGGTAAATATATTATTTTAATGGGTAAAAGTGAGAAATAGAAGTTAGGGATGTGGAAGAATTGTAAAATTGAATGGTATAATAAAATTGTGGGTTTTTAGAATGGTAAAATAGGATAGCATTAGTATTTTCCAATGCTAATGCTCTTAGCTTCTTCCTACAACTTTAAAAAAAAAAAAAAAAAAAAAAAAAAAAAAAAAATTTAACAAAAAAAGAAAAAAATGAAAAACCACTTTTCCAGTTCTCAAAGAAAGTTCTCCCACTAAAAGCCTAATGTCGCGTCCGCCATGGCATCGACCCTGCCGTCTTGTGCCCCCGATCAATGGCCGGTTTCTGTGCAGAGTTCCGGCTCTGACAAACGGTGCATTTTTGTCGTCGAATCGATGCGAGGGATTGAAGAACCGTCCAAAGATTTGGAGACTTTGAAGCATATTCTCAAAGCTCTGCAACTCAAAGGCCTTTTGCATTGGAAGAAAGATAAAAACCAAATGAGTCACCAAAACTTCGTTTATGATCGGAATGGTGAGTCTTCGATCGTCGTAATGAAGCCAGCAAGGTCTCTGGCGAGCCGCATTAGTCATAGTGGAAACAAATCGTCGCCTTCGAGCTTCAGATCGAGGCCGGTCCTCGCCGGAATACAAACGAGGTGTCACCGGCAGTGAGTCCAAGGCGCGTCTGGCCGGATTCTATGCAGAGTTCCGGCGCCGAAAGACGGTGTGAATGTACAGTGTGAGGTCCTGTTTATTAGCAATTTATTTATTTATTTATTTTTTCATTCGTCTTAAATTTTCAAAGGATACAAACAAATATTATTTTATATAATCTATGTGCAATTTTGTTAATTTAGAAAGAGTAAATTAGGGAATTTACTTTGACAATAATTTATCTACTCTACTTTCCCTCCAAATCTCTCCAATTTGGAGGAATTAAAAATGAGGGGTTAGAGGGAGTTGAAACTCCTCCAAACCCTTCCAAACCCCTCCTCCTCCTTCCTTAAAAAACTTCCAAACAAGGTAGTTGGATTACTCTCCCCCCTTCTACTCTATTCTCCCTCTTTTTTTAAACATCCAAATAGGCCATAAGTTTTCAGAAGAGAACTTTACAATCATATACACTCAGATTAGGCTAAAGTAAAATTCTATCTCATAGCAAAAAAAAAAAAAAAAAATCGAATTCTCAATACCACATTTTCCAAATGAACAACTATATAAATAAATTATTAGTTTGAGAGATTTGTTAGTTGGCCTAATTCACATGGAATATCTTTATATTCCTTGCTTATGCTTTGCATGTTTGAATTATCTATTTTTTTAGTTTTAATTTATAGCGTCTGCTTCTGATGATTGTTATTTATCATCTAACTAAAATATCAATTAATTTTTTGTATAAACGAAGATCAAACCTCATCGTTTATTCAGTTATAAGAGATTTTACCAACTGAACTTAATTAGAATCCATGCATTATGTTTGAATCACTTAAAGAAATTATTCATAGCTGACTTTTTATTTATTTATTATTAGAATGTTTGTTGTTCCATCAAATCAAAGCCATCCAGCTTTCAACAGTTTAGCTGGCTCCATGGAATTATTTAGAATTCAATCATTTTCTAGATAAAAGAAATATATATATATATATATATATATTTATTTATTTATTTATTTATTTATTTATTGAGTATACTTGAGCTAATGATATGGATTTAATTGCACTTAGAAGACAAATAAAATTTGTAGACAATGAAAGGGACTCGTTCTTCCTGGGTATATTAGTCATGTTACTCTGCTTTAAAATTTGATGATAGCTTTACAAACTCTGTTGACGTTGCTATCATATAGTTTCGTTGTTGATTCGGTCAGAGTAGATCCGTGTCCAAATTACAATATCCTATCCAAAAATAAAATAAAATAACAATAAATTATAAATTTTATAGTCTTCTTATTTTTTAGATGTACTTAATACTCATAGTCTCATAGAAAAATGACGCGCATGCCACATTGAACTGTGAGAGACCTTATACTAAAGAAAAATAAAGAGACTCCTTCAATTTGATCTATATTACATTCAAACTAGTAATGGTGCCCAGGACGAGAAAATTCTCAAAGAAAAAAAATTCTAAATAAGGTGCCTATAGAAAACAAAATTGGAATTTGTAGATGAGAGAGAAAACAGAATAATATTCAAAGTTTCAAACTAAAGTAAAAAAAAAAAAAAAAAAAAAGTGACAAAAACGTACGGCACATTACTACTGATTAAAAATTGCAAACTAACAAAAGGGCCACTTATTATTGTATTTACTTTTTTTGTTCTGATTGCAACTTGAAAATGAGTTAGAAAATATTTCTTTTAGTTTGTTTCATTCGCATGAAAGTTCATTTATAATTTTTGTAATTTCAAACTCCGATCCTATTATAAAAAATGGTGTAGAAAAATTGCTATTTTTATAACAAATCTTAAATGGTAAGTTGTTACTCATTGTTATTGTTAGAACAAAAAAGTAATTTTAGTGTTAGATTCAAATTTGAACTCATAATAACTAACCACTTATGATTTATTGTGAAAATATTGTGGATGTAGCACCTCTCTTATATCATTTATAAATTATAAATGTAGAACAAGATACAAACAATTTAAATTTTAGTAATTTTAAACATTGAAGAAATTGTAAGAAATATCATTATCCTACAAAATCACACAATTTAAATAAGGATCTTAAAGATCCTACAAATTTAAAATTCTACTTAAGATCTGAATTGTTTTAAGCTATTTGAATCTTAAAATTATATTATTTTAAAACTAAATCAAGATTAACCATTACCCACCCCTTCATAGTATTATTGTGATTTGTGACCATTTCCATGATTCCGTGTTATTTGAGACTTGAGTAGGCATATTATATTCTAACATTCGAAGTTGAACAACAATAAAAATATTATTATCGATCGTAGAAAGTTCAGGGAAATTTCTCTCTTCTAGAAGTCTGATAGTCTATAACCTAAAAAACCTTTCATATTTGTACGAGAACAACAACTGTCTTCCATAAAATCTAAAGTTTGCTTTCATTCATCTTGATCATTATTGAACCTTACCAGAAATTGAAATTAATCCTAATACCTGTATTAAGACCCTTCTGCCTTTTCCATAGATTAAGACCATATCTGTGTATTCTGTGAATAGAATGTGTTTCTCACAGGTTGTTAAGACCCTTTTTCTGGTGGTCCTCTTGGGTGGAACTCTCACTCGAGTACGGTGCCTTCGTTTTAATTATACGGGGTTCGACACAATCTACCCTGAAAGTGGTTCTGGTTATCTGATTATGTCGAATTATTCACATATTGAGTTCGGTGCTATTCAAGTTACACCAGATGTTACGGGAGCTATTCCAAATTATTCTGGGCGTGTCTTTTACAACAATACATTCAGATTATGGAACAAGAAAAGCGGTGTGACAGCAAATTTCAATACCACCTTTGTACTTAATATCAGTCCTAAGACATCTCCAGGAGGCGAAGGCTTGAGCTTCATATTAGCTGCAGATACCACACCTCCACAGAACAGCGACGGACAATGGCTTGGGATTGTAAACGCAAGCACGAATGGATCCTCTCAAGCTAATGTGGTGGCAGTTGAATTTGACACGAGAAAGAGCTACCAAGAAGATTTGGATGATAACCATGTTGGCTTGGATGTAAATACCATCTACTCAGAACCGCAAGTCCCTTTAACCAACCTTGGTATCAATCTTTCTTCTTCTTCTAATATAACGGCAACGGTTCAGTATGATGGCAAAAATATGACTGTGTACGTTGCAAATGTGGAAGTATTTTCTTGGCAGCTTAATCTCTCTTATTATCTTCCAGAAGATGTTTTTGTGGGATTCTCAGCTTCAACAGGAAATGACACTGAACTCAACTGCATATGGTCATGGGAATTCAATGGTTCGGATATTGGTGATAGTGCTGGTGATAGTGGTGATGGTGGTGATAATGATTTAAAGTTGTTGTGGTTATGGATCACAGCACCCGCTGCAGTAGTGCTTGTGCTAAGTGGGATTGTCTTTTACTTGTATTGGCGGAGGAAACAGGCTTTATATGCAGAGGATCCATATCCAGGGCTAGAAGACCAGATCAGAGGGTCCTCTACAGCTCCACAGAAATTCCTACTGAAAGAGCTGAGAAAAGCAACAGGCAACTTCAATCCCAAAAACAAGCTTGGAAAAGGCGGCTTTGGAACAGTCTACAAGGGACTCTTGGCGAATAAGGAGGTAGCTGTCAAGAGAGTCTCAAAGAATTCTAGTCAAGGCAAGCAAGAATTTATAGCAGAAGTCACAACAATTGGCAGCCTCTATCACAAGAATCTTGTGAGATTGATCGGATGGTGCTATGAAAGGCGTGAGCTCCTTCTAGTTTATGAATTCATGCCAAACGGTAGCCTTGACAAGTTTATATTTGGCAATGAGAAACTAGGCACGGAGGAACCAACACTCACCTGGGAGAAAAGGCACATCATAATTCATGGGGTAGCTGAGGCACTGGATTATCTTCATAATGGATGTGAAAACAGGGTGCTTCATCGAGACATAAAAGCCAGCAATATAATGTTAGACTCAGAGTACAATGCAAAGCTCGGAGATTTCGGACTAGCTCGTACCATTCAACAGAGGGGAAAAACTCACCATTCAACAATAGAGATCGCAGGAACACCAGGATATATGGCTCCAGAAACTTTTCATATTAGTAGGGCAACTGTTGAAACAGATGTCTATTCATTTGGTGTTCTTGTACTAGAAGTTCTCTGTGGAAGGAAGCCTGGAAATCAGACCGAAGAGAACAACTACAACAGCAGCATTGTGTATTGGCTATGGGAACTTCACAGGAATGGAAGGATCCTTGATGCTGTTGATTCACGACTGAACATGGAATTTGATGAGGAAAGAATGTCGTGCATGCTTGTTTTGGCATTGCTCTGCTGTCATCCAAATCCACACCAAAGACCCTCCATGAAAACAGTTTTACAGGTACTTACAGGAGAAGCACCTCCACCACTGGTGCCCACTGAAATACCTGCTTTCGTGTGGCCAGCCATGCCTCCTTCATTCAAAGGGGACTCCGGAAACTCTCTCTCTGAAAGCAAACGTTCTTCTTTCACAGAACTCACCGGAAGATGAATCATTCCAGAAGCTAGATTAAGAATAATGTCCACTTGGAGTATATATTGTTTTTATTTGCAGATGTTTGACCTGTCTATATAGCACTAGTTTCAATGGTAAGCAGATTGTGATTGCATCAAAATAGTACAGACACTCTTTTTCGGCCCTGTACATGTATATAGGTCCCAAGTTTCATGTAAATTAGGATGTCAGGAAGCTTGTAGTATAATGGCACTGTCAAGTTTTCTTGTTGGGGAAAATTTAGATTTGAATCTATCTCACCATTGTAAGAAGATAAAGTAAACGAAATTTAATGTACTCGCAGTGAGCATTGTAGAGCTCTCGGAAACTGAACATGTATATCAAAAGTGTCTTACTTTCTTGTTCGTGTATCATACTCTTGTAAGATGCCATGTTATGGCAACACCTTGCTGTACTAAACTATCTAAATAAATAAATAAATAAGTTTCCTCTGTTGCAGAGCAAGTTAGTAAATACTTCTGAATTCAAATCGTTCTTATGTTTTCTGAATAGTTAAAAAGCTACAAATGGCTGACGTTGATTTTTAATTATTATTCTTTTCTAAATTGTACCAGTAATAACAATGCTGCTGGTCATTAGAGCATTCTTATCAAGGATTGCAAAAAATTTTGGTATTTACTATCTCAAAACTCAATTTTATAATATATAACACACCACTTTACAACATCATTTCCATCAAAACTTCTATTTTTTTTAACACTTCATTTAAATATTCTTTCTTTATCATTTTTTATTCTTATTTATTTTTCTAGTCTCTTTCTCTAACTCTCTCTCCTATGTGTCTATCTTTAACAACCCAACACAGCCTGCCACCATATCCACCCACCATCACCGCAACCACAACAAGCAAAAAAAAAAAAAAAAAAAAAAAAAACTCCATATCCAAAGCCACAAAATCAAAGAATCATCCAAATCAAAGAATCACAAAATCACAACAAAGACCCAAAACAACCCCGATCAATCCACACCCATCTCTGAACCACCCCAATCAACCCACACCCAACACCCAAAGCCCCCCAATCAACCCACGAACCTAGCCACTGAAATCAAGAACCCACCAAAATCAATCAAAACCACTGAAATTAAAACTCACCGATATCAAATCGCAAAACCCACTCACCGAAACACCGCAAAGACCCACCACGAACCACCGTAGAGATACACAATCCACGAAAAACCACCGCAGCCCAACCACACCTAGCATCACATCTCGGCCATGCCTAAGACCCACGAACTTGAGATGCAGAATCTACCATAACCCATACAACCACTGCCGAATCTACCATCAAATTACAAACTAAAAAAAGAAAAAAGAAAAAAAAGAAACCACTACGATAGAGATCAACTTGCCTTGATGCTCTGGCTTTAGTTTCATCGGAGAGGGAGGCAAAACATCGAGTAGAGGGAGAGAGAAGAAATATGGTTGGAGGCTCTCAGAGCAAGAATGAGACGAAAAAAAGACAAGAAAAGGAGAGAAAAAAAAAAAGAAAAAAGAAAAGAAAGCGGGCCCCACAGAATAAAAAAATAACATAACTTTTACAATTGATGAACAATGCGGTCTCAAATTTGAGATTGCACTGTTCATCAATGCAAAAAATTATGGCAATTACAATGCTTGATGGAAGTGCTTTTTTAGAGTATGGGGTGTCAAATGTCAAATATTTAGCATTTAACACTCTTGATAAGAATGCTTTTAGGGCAAGAGAAAAATATGGTTTCACACCTTTTTTTTTTTAATTTCCGTACACACAACGTCCACAAATGCATGCTCGACTCCACTTTGTAACAACAAGGTAATGACGCTGGTCCTAAATAATCTTTTTTTTTTTTTTTTTTTTTTTGAGCCCATTGGTCCTAAATAATCTATTAAACACTCAGAATTACACAATTTAATCAGAGTATCTACGATGGTATAAGAAGGAAGGGACATTCAGCCACCCAATGAAAAACTATTCACCTTACATTCTCTAGAATTTCTAGAATTTAAAAAGAAAACGCATCAAATAAAATTTATAACAGTTAAGATATCTTAAAATCCCTTAATATGTACGGACTAAGATAAATTGTACATGTTCTTTCTCACACAGGGAAAATAGGGTTAGGAAGGCAATGTGGTGAGGACTGAAGAGAGTTCAGATCTACGTTAAAAAAAAAAAAAACTTACAGAGGAATTCCAAGAACAACAAGCTCAAAGAGCTCAAGAATATTCTTGTGTTTTGTCTAGAAATTTAGGACGGTCAAACAGAAATTTATAGGCTTAAAGAGCTCAAGAATATTCAAATCTAAAATTTCATAAGAGCCTTCAGTAATTGAAGTCACTAATCTTGTGTTTTGTTTAGAAAATAAACTCTTGACTGAAAGAAACCCACTCTTGATTGAAAATTAAGCTTTTTCTGTGATTTCAAATATCTCAATACTTGATTATTAGAGTAAACCACATATTCTCACTAAAAAACTACACTGGCCTTCCTTTCTTACTAAGAGGCTAAGAGCAGCCCCTATTCCCAAGTGTGAAACATTGCACTCCACAATAAAAGGTTTCCTAGAGTTTGGTAGTGCAAGAACCGTAGCTATCCTCATCAATATTTTGATCTGCTCAAAGGCCCTTTATGCTACTTTAGACCATTGAAAAACAGCTTCCTTTAAGCACTCAATGATAGGACTAGTGACATAGCTGAAATTTGTTTTATACAAAACTTACCTAAAATAATGTTAGTACATGGAAAACACGAATATCACCCATGGATAGCTCGGACCAGCTCAGGCACAATAAAGCCAAAAACTTCAACCTCGTGGCAAAATAAAGAGCATTTCCTCAAGTTTACGAAGAGTTTCTAAGTTGTACAACTAGCCACTAGCCGAAAATGACATAAATGATCTCTAGTTCGAGTCTATATACCAATATATCTCAAAATATAAAGTTAGAAATGAGCTCTAGAAAGGTTTAAGTACCTCTATCATAACTCATATGAAAGTGCTTTGTACAATATTAGACCGTCCAAATAGCTTGTGGTCTCTATACTACACCATCCAAGAGATTGGTTTTTGTAAAAATATTGTAAAATAGTTTATGGTTGAAGCATTACTCATAACATTATTAACTACTCATAAAATTCATCTAATGTCTTAAGTCCGTTTGTCATGTGTTTGGTTTTTTCATTTAACTTTTAACTTATTTTATTTTTTGTAAAGCTTTTTAAAACCTTTTTTTTTTCTTCAAGTACAAGTGTATTTTAACCCATTTTCAACAAATAGATGTTCTAAGGTGTAAGGGGGAAGTGGGGGCAGAGGGGAAGGGGGGAGGGAAAGTCCCGGTGGTTCAAATATTGGTCTCTATCAATGTATAGAGGCAATCCCATTTAATATACCATTTTCTACATCTTATATCCAAACACCCTTCTGATATTTGACCTCTTCCTAAAGCATTTTAATAATCCAAGGTGATTCAGGGACTAATTCCAAAAAAAGGAGCTTGAGATGGAGAATTGGAGATACAAAAAGAAGGTGGTTTTGTTTCCACCTCTTATAGTCTTCCTTGTTTGACCACATATTGATTAAATATACAAAATATGTAATAAGGGCTTCTTTTATACAAGTATTGTTTCAGCACAAAGGTGGAAAGAGCTTTGTAATTAGTCATTTTTCATATCAAAATTCAAGGAAATTTCTTTTTCTTTTTTCTTTTATTTATTAATCTTTTGGTTTTCCACATTATATAAGGGTAATCTGCATTTTGCATTACCACCCTAGCGCATCAAATGAACTGAAAATTTTGTTGAAATGCCTTATTAGCCTTAGCATTTACAGAAATCTAAAAACACATCAATTTAGTTCAAGACATCTACCCCTATTTGTCAAAAGAAGAAACCTAAGTATTTTATAGCTGAAACTAACTAGATAAAGCTTCTAACTGCAAGACAATAACTTCTTAACAAGTATATCACTCCAAGGCCACTTGACCCCCCGAGTCATTGCATGTGTGATCAAACTTCTGTGATTTTCTCTTGCGTCGAACATCTGTGGACAATTTGAGAAACAAATGTCAAAGAAAGATATGTAAAGATGAAATTAAGAGTCAGAACCAATTTGACACTAAATTTTGATTAAAAATATTTCTAGATTTGATTAAAGCTATTAATATATATTAGACTTGACATCCTCAAACAAGTCCAATTGTCAAGCACAAGCTCATGACAAAGAAAATTTATTATAAAAAAAAAAAAAAAAAAAAAAAAAAAAAAAAAAAATAACGACAATTCACTAAATCATAAACAATCTCTTATTCATCATTTTATACAAATTACTTTCATTCGAGTGACCGAAAATAATAATTTTGTAGAATTTTTCCAGCATTTTCTATAATTTTGGAATGTTGTTAATTTTTTATTGAAAGCTCTAGATTTGATGCCAACTTTTATCGCAAACGTTCCGACTAGTTCTCCTACAAAAATTGGACACTGTTGATAAAGAAGCAGTTTAAACAAATTATGTGAAAACAATAAAATTTATTTCCAAGAAATATATTACCAAAAAGGGTATATTGGTGTTGAAAATGTGTATACATGTGTTTAATAACATACATGTCTTAATCATACCCGAAATATGAAAACAGTTAAAAATAAAGAAAATAAAATGACAACAACCAATAGCAATAGATCAGGATGTTTAGACTTTTTTCACACAACCAATTTTTGGTGGCTAGAACTAAACCAGATGCAAAGGTATTAGCTCACATAGAGAACCACACATTGATAACCATGTTGCAACCAATCCTATAAAGGTAGTTGTGTCAATATGGAGAAACTAATTTCTCTCCTCATTACTTAGCATATAAGAACTATAAAAACAAAATTTGAGAGTACAAGGCTACACATGCATATTGTTCCTCAATCATTCAGAAAATCACACTGAACTCACTCACAAGTCTTGTAGAATTTGGCAAACAAATTGTGTGAAATTGAACAATATGCAGAACTTCTTCAAGCTAGACCCCAAGGTTTTCGGACCCGAACCGGACCCGAAGGTCGGACCACGAAAACTAGGAACCGGGATGAAAACCAGTTTTTTAAGCATAAAGAACCAGATTTTTTGTTAATTCCTTGAACCCCTAAAACTGGGGTTGGACTGCACAACCAATGGCAAGAACCGTGCAGTCCAACCCCTTAGCAATTTTAAAATTAAAAAAAAAAAAAAAAAAAACTTAAAACAATTTTATTCTACTTAATTAAATTATCCATCTCTTACAAGGAAAAAAAATTATAATTAAAATCCTTTAAAAATATTCAACTTTACTTCAAAAATTAATCATAAATTTTAATGCTTTCATGGTTATTATTTTATTTTATTAACTTTCTTATTTAATTATTAAATATATGTTTGAAAATCATTAAATTTCCCTCACATGTATAGATATATTGTCAATTTTTCTAGTTTTATAAATTTAATATCTATATTTAGGTTTTAATTAATTATTAAATTAATTATGACGTCTTCACGGTTCAATCCCAGTTCAACCTCAAAAACCTTGAACCTCTCATTTTTACAGTTCAATGAACAGGTCGGGTCTGAAAACCTTGAGCTAGAGGAGGGCAGTTCACAAACCAACTTGATCAAATACTAAAAGAGAAGGTAATACCAAACTAAACAGCTCCAAGATGCAGGGGCAGCAACGTGGTGTTAATTGTTCTTCAGGGGGATCAAGTGAACCCCCTGACTTGAAAATTAAAAAAATAATAATAAAAAAAAAATTATTAGCTTACTTTATTAGCTTAATTTCTATAAACATCACAAAGACCCTCATGTGTTCTCTCTGGAATTCACTCCCCTCTCCTTCCTCGCTTACTCTATCCCCCTTAGTTTCTCACCTCAATCCTAGACCCAGTCCCAAAAAATCCTAAGTTGAAATTACCCTAGACTGAAAACACTAAAGTCTCTAATTCCAGAATGGCCACTTGTTCATCTGCATAGTAATAGAACAACAGGAAAACTACTTGAATAATAATCAATTGATTGAATGTGATAGGTGCTCTTAATATAATAATGGAAGGATCATACCAAATGACACCAAACAAAATTTTTTGTTAAGGCGGCAGTTGGACAGAGTGGAAAATTCTGTCAAATGGTAAAGATGTGCAAATTCTGTCCGGTATGAAACCAAAAGCCCATTATCCATACTGACGTGGCAAAACAGGCGGGTCGGGTTGACGGATTAAACGGGTCATTTTTAAACATGTCAATCGGGTTGAGGATTTGGTCGGGTCGGGTTGACCCATATTTTTGATTTTTTTTTTTTCAATTATAAAAACAAATCAATGACAACCAGTTTAGAGAAAATGAATAAAATCAGTTAAGCAAATGAATTGCACTTAATGCCACTTGTTAATATCCTTCCAATTCTAACAGTTTTGACTTTTGAGCTTGACAAAAATTATTTATAGTCATAAATTCATGATAGAAAAAGCCTTCAATGTTAATAGTTCATTGTCAAAATGCATATAATTACAAGTTTACAATTTCAAAAAGAGATAGATCTTAAAATAAACAAAACAAGTAAGCCAATAAAGTAACAAGTTATTGGTCTTCTTAAGTGCATATGTTCCTGTTATATTTAAAATAATAGTAAAGTTAGATTACTTAGAAAGATAAACTAAACAAAAAAAATATTTAAAAATAAACATAACATATTAAGTAAATAAGAATAAGTAAATATTTTATAAGAATTACACCTCAATCTCAATCTACTCAACGTTGGCAGTAGATTCAGCACTGCAAATATTCATACTTGCAAATTGTAACTCAAGTTGGCCAATTTCGTCAGCATCTTCATCTACAATACAATATTTTAATATAACTTAATGTATCATAAAAGCAAATCAATAAAGAATTAAAATTGTATAATTATGACTATAAAAAAATTAAATTACCTTTAAATCCATATAGCCAACTTTTAGTATATAACGTAGCTTCCACATTCTCAAGTAAAAGACATGATCGATACAGAGTAATAATTTTTTTCCCAGTGCCAAAACTTGATTCAGAAGCAACATTGGTTATCGGAATGCCCATGAGATCCTGTGCCATTAAAGAGAGCTCTAGAAACCGATTGTAATACTCTTTCCACCAAGAGAACTTCTAACTTTGAATTTTGCTTTTTGTCAAGTCTAGGCTCTTCTAAATACAAGTCCAGCTGAGATTTTTTTTTTTTTTTTTGGTACCACAACCGCTTTCATAATGAGCAAATTCCTAATCATTAAAAAAAATTGCAATGAAAAATAATACCACACAACATTACAATCTTTATTATTAAAAAAATATAGCACAACATATACCAAACAAAATGCAATTCACTTACATCATCTTCCTTATCTTCATCATCATCAAGATCATCCACAGCACTGCTAATATGACTAGAACTCCCAACAAATGAAACATTTGTAGTGGCCATAGGCTTGGGGCGTTCATATTCTGAAAAAAGCTTATACAATGTAGTTTCAATGCTCTCCACCTTCATTTTAGCAATGTACTTAATTGGCTCTATTTTCTTGAAAATATAGTCCACATAATCCAACTTATACCTTGGATCAAGAACAATGGCACAAGCTAGCACCACACTATAACAATCCCAATATTTGTCAAATTTAACTTTCATCTGTTTTGCCATATTACAGATAAATGAATCTTGGCTCTCCATTTCTTCAAGTAAGAGCAATTCAATTTGAGACACTTCTTGAAAATATAGATTTGCCGTAGGGTAATCAATTCCAGAAAATAGAGTTGTAATGTCATGCATTGAAAGGTTTCAAAAACCGAGTTATCCTTTCAACTTTATTCCATTCATCCCCTGATGGACAATGCTTGAAATTAGCATCTTTCTCTGCTAAACGGTTTAACACAGAACGATATCTCATAGCGCTGTCAATCATGTCATATGTTGCATTCCATCTTATACACACATTTAAACGTAAACCCTTTGTTCTCTTCATACCAACTATCTTGGCACATTCGTCAAATCTGCACATTCTACTTTCTAATCCTTTAAGATATTTCATAGTTTCTCGGATCTTGATCACTGAGTCATCTATTACTTTCAATCCTTCTTGAACAATAAGATTCAATATATGAGCACCATAACGCACATGGAAAAAGATACCATCACATAACAATAAACCCCCCTCATTAAGCTTTTTCTTTATGAAATCTTGGAAATTATCATTATTAGATGCATTATCTAAAGTAATGGAAAATATTTTCTTCTCAATACCCCATTCTTCCAAGAAACTTAAAATTTTCTCCAATAAAAGAGTTCCCATGTGTGTAGATGGCATATGCAAGGTAGTCAAGACCGTACCGGCCGGTATGTACCGTACTGGTATGTATGCCGGTATCAAAACATCAAAGTTTCGTACCGGTTTAAATACCAGCCGTACCGGCCATGTGTCGGCCATACCAGCCAATTTCGAACAATACCAGCCAGTACAAATTTTTTTTTTTTAAAAAGTTTTGTAATTTTTGAATTTTTGTTAGGGTAGATTGGTAACTTATTTGCATTAACTTATTAGTATTATTTGTTTTCTTAGTATGCAATGGTAACTTTTAAGCTTTCTATTTTTTATATTGTGTTTTTTTTTTCTTTTAATTAATACTAAAGTCTAAAACCATGAATAATTAATTCTGAATTGAGGAAATGTTTTATGGTAAACTTTTATATTTATTATAATACACACACAGACACACACAGACACAGACACACACACACACACACACATATATATATTTTTATAAATATAAAAAATAATGGTAAACCCGAAATGGTACATTGGTATTGATCGATATCCGAAATATATCGTATCACTGGTCAAACCGGTACAGCCTCTGGTACGGTATTGACTTCCTTGGGCATATGACAAATATTCAAGATAATGTTTTTCAATTCACAATTCTGATCCACATAATGCGCCGTAAGACAAATATATCCCTCACTTGTAACAGAGGTCCATAAATCTGAAGTCAAACATATTCTACCAAGAATTTATTTCAATTGATTTTTAACGTCATCCTTCTCTTTCTTGTAAAGTTTTAGAACATCAGCTTTTGAAGTATTCCTAAAATATGTTTAACGTCTGAATTTAGATAGCTGAAAACTTTTCTAATACCCTCATACTCAACAAAGCTAAATGGTAAATTATGTTTGATAATAGCCTCCGCTAACGTCTCACGAAACTCTTCTTGAGTTATCTTATTTTGTAACACCATACCCTCTTCTTCACCATCTTCTTTTACTTCATTTCATTTTAAGCATTTGTGAAGATGGCGATGCAAGTTTGATGTTCCATAATGACTATCTGCCAAAAACATTTTTCCACACCATTGACAAGTAGCCTTACTTAACCCTTTTTCATCAATAGGCAATTTCACAAATTCAATCCAAACTGAAGAAGTGTGTTGTTTTTCCTTTTTTTTTTTTTTTTTTTTTTTTTTCCCCTTGAAACTCTTTTTGGTGTCTTAAACTTTGATTTTGAATTAACTCTTAAAGATGGTGAAGGACCAGTAGTGGTATCCATCATTACAGCATCATCATCACTTTCCAAATTTACAGCTAGAGAAGCCGCTGTACTCTAATTATCAAAGCAAAATATATAATTAAAATTCTAGTCTACTTAAAACCTCTAAAGAAACTGTGAACATAATTACGTAAGACATTCATCCAAATGACAAAGAGGCAGAGGAGTATACTATATTTGATGACACATTCATCCAAATGACACAGACATTCAACAATCAAACACACAAACAATTAAATATAATGTTAGCAGAGGCAGAGCAGTATACTGTATTATTATTGCTAAATCATAAATTCATAATATTAAAAAATCAATCCAAAAACTAAAAACATTTAGGAATTTAAGAGAATGATGAAAGTGATTTAACTTACCTTCACCATAGTTGATGGTTTGTGGTTGTGCTTCTCTTAAATGGGTCAGCAGCTGTGTGGGCCGTGTGGCCTGTGGGTGGCGAGAGACAGAGAATTGAGAGAAGTGAGAAAGCAAAGCAGTGTAGAAGGGTAGAGGCGCAAGCTTTGACTGCTTTGTGTGAAACTAAAAAAGTGTGGAATGCCGAATGTGTGAAGGCTGAAGAAGGGCAGAGGCCGAAAGGCGCAAGAGAAGTAGAGGAACACAACTTTCAGGTTTCAGGTTTGTTTGTATAATTGTATTATGCATTTTGTGCTTTGGCTTTGGACAATGGAGTGAATCGAGTGATGGACTACAGCTAGCAAGTGTTGAATGAGATTTTTTTTTTTTTTTTTTTTAATGGTTATGACGGCCTTGGCCCTTGTGTAGTGTTGTGATGTCTTGTCTACTGTCAAGCACAGTAACACTAAAGCTCTTCTTATTGGTTGTGATAAACATTGAATATATTATTATTAGTTTTGGTACTTTGGGCTTTATGCACATAGTATCAGGATGTAATTAAAAAAAAAAAAAAAATTAGCTAATTTTTTTTAATGGGTCAGGTCACGGGTTATTCGGGTCAAGTCGGGTCGGGTCGGGTTAACCCGCAAAAATTCGGGTTGGGTAAGGTCGAGTTGGGTCAGAAAATTCTAACCCATATTGCCATGTCTATCCATACAGCCAATTAAGGCCATATAACTTAAGATACACACCTAGTTCAATTCAAGTAAAGCAAATATCTTTTGAATAGACCAAGTAACCACAAATTCGTTATCAAGTAGAGCAAAGCAAATATTAGATTTCTCCAATATTGGGAACAGAAAAAAAAATTTATTAAAAAAAAAAAAAGTCAAGTAACAACAAATTCTCTTAGATTCAATACTCTAAAATTGTCGTTAGGCTAGAGAGCGGCTGGAATAGAAGAACTCAATTCCTTATTTTGTGGGTTTTCCTTAGGGTTTTGTTTAGTAGCTGTCTAGGTTTATTATGGATGGTTTGGAAGAGAAGAAGTATAGAAGGAGAGGGTTTTGTTTAGTAGCTGCTTAGGTTTCTTTTGGCTGGTTTAGAAGCAGGGACGAACCCAGGATTTTAAGTTGGGGGGGGCCGGAGATAAGAAAAAAAAAATTTCAAATACGCATCCATATAGTATTAATAAACTATCAACCAAGACAAATACCCAAAAATCATTATTTCTTAATATATTAAGATACAATCATCTACTAATAAAAACAAAAGATACAAAACACTACAGTTTCTTTATACAATCATTTATAAAAAGGAAACTCGATGCTTTTTCAAATCTTCAAAATCACCCACGATTGAATCCAAACTAGTAAAAACTATTAACAAAAACTTTTCTTAACTTTTCTTTACTTTAACTCTTTTTTTTTTCCCCTGTCACTTGCCTGTTGCCCAACTCCACTTGTCCTTGTCCCTATTATGCCCAACTACCAGTCAACAAAGAAAAAACAAATCTCTACAAACTCTACTTTCTGTCTCTCTCCCTCTCTATCTCTCTTATCTATATAAACAGAGTCACAAACACAGAGGACAGTTTCACAAAACCAAAAAGCCAAACAAAAAAAAAAAACAAAAAAAAAAAACCAATAGGGAGCACAGATTCAATTCACAATCAAACACAAACATGAAACACCACAAGTCCACAAGGCACAAGCACAATTTCTATGAATCTCAGATTCTCAGATCACAAACATTTTATTAGGTTTTGAATTTGGAGTAAATACCTGTGAACTGTGAAGGCTGGAGGCGGAGCAACAAAGCTGGGCGGTGGCGGCAAGTTAAAGTGGGTCTCGGACTCTCGCGTGGGTCTTGTCGGCGCTAGGTAGCAAGATCAAGATGGGTCTCGCAAGCATCACAGCATCACGGACTCACGGACTCACAGTGTGGGCATGGGCGGCGGCATCAGTGCGTCACGACGTGGGTGAGTCTTGAGTGAGTGAGTCTCTCTGTCTCACCTCTCTATCTCTTTGTCTCGATCTCACTTTCCTTTCTTTCTTTCTTTCTTTTTTTTTTTTTCCTTCTTTTTTGCTTTCTCCATTTGGGTTTGGACTGCTAAGTCTGAGAGTTGAGTGTTTTTTTTTTTTTTAATGGATTTACATGGGTCATGGGCTCTTGGACTGGCCGGATGATGGCTAACGGGGTTCATGATTTTTGGGAGGGGGTCCGAGCTAAAAATTAAGGGGGGCCCAAGCCTTTTTTTTTTTTTTCTTTTTTGGAAAATATAACCTGCTCAAAAAAATTTTTTTGGGCCCAGGGGGGGCCCGAGACCCCTTTGGGCTGCACGTGAGTCCATCCCTGTTTGGAGGGGATGAGGTGTGGAAGAAAAGATAAAAGGGGAGAAAGAAGCGTGTAAGTGCAAAAGAATATTCTGAATTTGTTTTTTGTTTATATATGTAACCTGTTCTACCAGTAACCAGTATACACTTAAATTAAATGAATGGTAGAATGATCCATAACTATGACACAAATTATATAAATATATATATATATATATATATATATATATATATATAATGTCAATGCAAAGAATAAATTATGAGATACCTTACTAGGAGGAGCTTAAATTTGGGGCTATTTTGGAATTGGCGACCTTGAGGTTTAATGTGTGGCAATAAATTTTTTGTGGTTGGAGAAGGTGACAGCGATGAAGGGGAGGTTGAAGAAGAAGGTGGCCATGTAATTGAGGAAGCTAAAGAAGGCGGTGGCGATGAAGAGGAGGTTGAAGAAGGGGGCGTTGAAATTAAGGAAGTTGAAGATGAAAGGGGCATTGAAATTGAGGAAATTGTAGAAGAATGTGGCGATGAAGAAGAGGTTGAAGATGAAGGCAGGCATGTGTAATTCAATTTCCTCAATTACATGGCCGCCTTCATCTTCAACCTCCTCTTCATCACTGCATTCTTGTTCAACTTTCTCAATTTCAATGTTCCCTTTATCTTCAACTTCCTCAATTTCAACACCCATTTCTTCTTCAACGCCCCCTTCTTCTTTGACCTCCTCTTCATCGCCTCCGCATTGTTCAGCTTCCTCAATTACATTGCTGTCTTAATTTTTAACCACTTGTTCATCGCCACTGACTTCTTCAACCTCCTGTTCATCACCACCTTATTCTTCAACCTTATCCTCATTGTCGCCTTATTCTTCAATCTCCTCCTCATTGTCGCATTATTCTTCGTCTTTAAAGGTTCTAGCGGGATCCATTGGGAAGCAGTGGCAGTTGGAAGGAGACTTAATTGAAAGGCATTTCTTTCCTAAAATAGTATTATGTAATAGATGATGTCCCTATTAATTGCTCAATTGGAGTCTTAAGGGGGAGCTGTCATGACTTAATATGTCCATTGCCAGGGAAGGAATCTTTCAAATATCTATTTTTGACTCTATTCCAAGTGAGAAAATAAAATGCCTCAATTATTCATCTTTCATAATGGCTTTAATTTCTTATTTGAGGTCATTGTATTTGAATGACATTATCTAAAAATACAACAAGTTGACCCATCACCCAACCCAATTTTTTTTTTAAATATTAATTTTTTATTAAAAAAATGTTTTTAGATAATGCCAACTTACTTGCATCTAAAATTAAGCACAAAAATTAGATTATTTTTCAAGATATTAGATTATGAAATAAGTTTTCAAGATTGTAAATTTCTTATGTGTTTTTGTTATTTGTCAAATTAGCTTATCCAATGGGGTATTTATAATTTGCTTCTCAATTTTGGGATATTAATATTGTGTGAAAATGGAACTTGTTTATTTTTTATATTAAATTTTCAAATAGTTAACTAGACTTATTTGTACTTGTGCTATTTTGTTTTGGTTAGCAATGCTAGAATTTGTATAATTTTATTATTGAATATTGATGCATGTATCAATTTGTTGACTTGAACTCTTCTTTGACATGGGTGAATAAAAAGTAATGTATTTCACACCAGATAATTTATTGCATAACTTGCCAAGTGGAAAATACATGCTTAAAAAAAATCCATGTAAAAATATGAGTCAATCAAAATCTAACCCGACCCAAAACCGGATTGACCAGATTTGTTTCTAACCCATTTAAGATGACTCATTATCCAATATGAGAGTCTCATTTTGGATAATATGAGACTCTCATTCTCATAATAAAACTTTTAGTAAGAAAATCTTAAAATAATTTTGGTTTAAAATATATGATCTATTCTTTGAATTTAATAGGCATGCATGCCATGCTCATAATAGAGATTATCCAATGTGAGTAGGTAGAATAATATTGTTTGATCATTTGCCTGGGAAAAAAAATCCAATCAATCTAAAATTATTCATATGTTAAAGAAAAAGCAACCATACGTGTATTTAACTCTCTTGATTAAGAGCTTTATAGCTTAAATTGTTGTCACTTTTTGATATTTTCAACTGAGACATTCAAAATTTGAACCTACCTCCATCGTTGTAACCATTAAATTATTTAAAAAAAATAGTTTAATTCTATCAACCCTCATTGTAACCATTGAATTATTTATAAAAAAAAAAAAAAAAAAAGAGTTTAATTAACTTTTTTTTTTTTTAGGGACACTAAGTTTAATTAACTTGAAAATTAATTAGCACTCAATTATAATCATAGAAAACAAGAGGGTAATTATCAAATATTGAATGTCACCTCCCCTCCACAGTTGTAACCATCAAATTATAATATATAAAAAAAAAAAAAAAAAATTAATACACTTGAAAGTAATCAGTATTCATTATGATAATATTAATAATTTTCCTTTCTTTAACCATCAAAAAAAAAAATTCCTTTCTTTAATGGTACTTCCAATAATTAAAACAACCAGGAAAACATATCCAAATGCATACAAATGCGTTTTTTTTTTTTTTTTTAATGATTATAATCACATTCAAGACAGTGATGATAATGACATCATCAGTAATAAACCTCATCATATGAATCAGTTATGATTCTACTAAGAATAGATAACTTTTCATTGGTTCGAGTCACAAACCAGCACATCATGTGTTGGTTTTCCATTGAAGAATAGATAACTTGTCAATTATTCAAAATCAAAAATGGGACGTTTCTTCAAATAATCCCTCCTCTTTACAACTGGTACCCGTTGTTTCTCGTACATTCTATTTTCTCTCTCATCATCTGTTTTCCTTTTATTTTTTTACATTTTTGCACTTTTAATAAATTAACAATCACCACTGCACACTAACAAGGGTGCAGTGGTCACTTTACAAGTATAAGTGTTTATGGAGAGTAAGAGGGCAAAACCAAGATTCAAGTTTCTAAGAGAAAGTTTTATACTTATATACACTCAGATTAAGTTAGAGTAAGTAAATGGTTCATTTTCTTCTCCTCACGCTAGGAGTCTTTTTCTCACGTTGAGGTGAGACTTTTCTTTTCTTTTTTTTTTCTTTTTCCTACTCTACCGTTGACTCCCAAGAGCTCTTTGTGTCAACCTTAGGTGTAGGTATCCTAATTTTCTTAGATAATTACTTGTCAGCATAGACTCAACCTTTATAGAACGGCTACAGAGGGTCAGTTTGACGATAGAGGAGGATGAGGTGATCATGGTTTGGTCAGATCATCATGAGAAAATCTTAGAAGACTACTCCCTCAGTTTACTAGGAAGGTTCCTTACGACAAAACTCATCAACTTTAGAGCAGCTAAAAACCTCTTACACTTAAAATTACAGATGTTGGTGATGGGCTGTTTTAGTTTAAATTCTCGATGGAAAGTCAATTGAAGTGGGTTATTAACAATAATCCTTGGAGTTTTGATAATCACATTCTACTACTACGACGGTGGGAGAAAGGAATGACGACCTTTTCAGTTAAGTTCCTAACCAATCCAATATGGGTGCAAGTTTGGGGTCTACCCTTTGATTTAATCAACGAGGAAGTAGGGAGAGATATTGGACAGGGAATTGGCAGAGTTATTGAGGTTGATTGCAAAGCCATTGCCTCGAACTAGGCAAGGTTTCCCCAAGTTAGAGTGGACATGTCTTTAGACAAACCGACACGCTGAGGGCCCCAATACTTAGTTCGAAGGGTGATAAGGTGTGGGTGGCTTTCCAGTATGAACCATTATTAGGCCTATGTTTCCACTGTGGCTGCCTTGGGCATGATGCAAAAAATTGCAAAAACACAACACTGAAGAAGGGGGAGGAAAGTCCATACGGTGAATGGTTGCAAGTTGGTTTTCAGAAGCCAAAAGCAATGTCAGGTAGCGATACACCATGTCCACAATGGCAGCAGGAGACGGAGGGAGTTCACTGTTCAGCCACAGTCCAGTGACTCTCCATCGACATAAGCTTACTAGAACGGAAACCCCAATAGTCACGACATTGATGGTGTAGAAAAGAATTCCTAGTAGAATGTTATTGAAAGTAACGGACACTCCCATCATTTAGCGACAATAATTGAGGAAGGAAATCTAGACATTATAGAGATTGTTGAACGCAAGGAATTTAATGGGATCGGGATTAATGAAGAGCAAATCTCAAATTTAATGTTGGAATAAATCCCAAAAATCATGCTGGGTTGTTTGTTGTACCTATCATGTATATGGACAATGAGGTCAACTAGGTGCACTCTCTTGAAACTGAAAACCTAGCTCACTTAACTCCTGATGGGCAATCACGTGAACTAACTAAAGGCACACGTGCAAAGGTCCCAAAGTGGACCAAAATCACAAGGGAGGCCACTGCAAGCAAGGAAAAAGAAAATAACAGTGGGGTTGTTGGGAAAAAATATGGACATAGGGAGAAGAAGGAAGAGGGTGGTGACAGGAAACACTCAAAGGGGGATACCAAAAACAAATCAAACTCAACGGTGGAGGCTAATACCTAGCCCCGCCGAGCATAATGATTGCCCTAAGTTGGAACTGCCGGCGGCTTGGGAACCTTCATGCAAGCACTGTACTCTCCCACTTGGTGAGTGAAAAAGCTCCTAAAGTTTTGTTTCTCATGGAGACCAAAAAAAAAAAAAAAAACAGTGGACGAGATGAAGAAGATTCAAGCAGACTTACACTATGATTCCATGATAGCAATTCCATGTGTCCGTAGAGCTAGTGGTCTTGCTGTGCTATGGAAGGCAAATGTAGAATTACATGAGCAAACATACTCTTAAAACCATATTGATGCACGAATAATGACTGATCCCTCTTCACCATGGAGAATAATGGGATTTTATAGGCGACCGGAGGAGCACCAAAAACACGAGTCTTGGGAGTATTTGAGACATCTTCACTCATGAGACTCTTTGCCTTGGATATGTATAGGTGATTACAATGAAATTCTATCATCGGATGAAAAACAAGAGCGAATCCCAAGATCACTTCTGTGTATAGAGGAGTTTTGGAGTGTACTACTACATTGTGGGTCAACAGACCTTAGCTTCACCAGAAATATCTTTACTTGGAGAAATGGTAGACCGGGGAGTGCCTTCTTTCAAGAGAGGCTAGACCGAGCTTGTGCAAATACTGGATGGCGATACATATTCCCTCATGCCAAGGTACACCATCTTAAAGTTGCTTATTCTAATCATAACCCAATATTACTCACCACTCAAGCAGATGGAATAGTTGACAGAAGGAAAAGAAAGCCAAGGCAATTTAAAGAGAGATGGGTAGCACATCCAGAATATGAAGGGGTCATCTGAGCAGCATGGAATGCAATGGCTCTCACAAGTAGCCCTATGTATCACTTGTTTGACAAAATAAAAAATTGTCGAATGACCTTGGTGGCATGGAGTAGAAATCTGAGTAACACAAAGGATAAGCTTGAGGAAAAACACAAAGAATTGGAAGCTTTTTCTTCTATGAACTTGGCTGAAAATCAAGAGGTGATTCAAAGGGTGAGGGATGAGATCAATTCCTTATTATTCCAAGATGAACTATTTTGGACACAGAGGTCACAATCTATCTGGTTACCTGCGGGGGATAAAAACACAAAATACTTCCACCAAAGAGCGAGTCAAAGATGACGAAAAAATCATATACATGGTTTTATGGATGATGCTGGTAGGTGGTGCACATCTGAACCTGACATTAATAGAGTGGTAGAATCCTATTTTTAGAATTTGTTTACCTCGTCAAATCCAACAAACCAGGAAGAAGTATTGGATTCCGTGGACACAGTGGTAACTCCGGATATGAACCATAGGCTACTACAACAATTCACTACGGAAGAGGTGAAAACGGCATTGTTCAGTATGCATCCATCCAAATCACCTAGGCTTGATGGTATGTCCCTTTTCTTTTTCAAAAAATAACGGCATATTGTAGGCACTAATGTTACAAATGCTATATTATTTGTACTGCAATCTAGCCACTTTTTGCACAAGATGAGCTATACCCATATTGTACTCATTCCAAAAATAGATGAACCTAAATCCATTTCTGATGACCAACCTATTAGTCTAGGAAATGTTGTATCAAGAATTGTATCCAAAGTTTTAGCTAATTGGTTAAAACTAATTTTGCCAAATGTAATATCAGACTCACAAAGTGCTTTTGTTCCTAACCGGTTGATTACTGATAATACAATTGTAGCTTTTGAGGTTTTACATAGGATGAGGAACAAAAGAACAAGAAAGAAAGGGCAGATGGCAATTAAACTAGACATCAGCAAGGCCTATGACCGAGTGGAGTGGGTTTTCCTACGGAAAATCATGTTGAAGGTAGGATTTAATGAACGATGGGTTCACTTAGCTATGGAGACAGTACACACAGTTACATACTCGGTGCTCATCAATGGAGAATCAAAGGGGTACATCACTACATCACGTGGGATAAAACAAAGACATCACCTCTCTCCATATCTATTCCTTTTGTGTGCAGTAGGCCTATTTTCTCTAATTAGGAAGGCCATGGAGAGGAAGCAGTTGCATAGCATCCTATCTTGTACCAATGGAGTATGTATATCCCGCATATTATTTGCAGATGACAGCTTCATTTTCTGCCAAGCGGCAGTGGAGGAAGGTTAACACCTACTCAATATTCTTGGAAGATACAAAGCCGCTTCTGGTCAAGCCATCAATAGGCAAAAGACATCCATTTTCTTTAGCCATAACACAAGGCAAACGGTTAAAATGGATATGCAGGAACTCTTTGGGCTAGCATTATGGAGGATTGTAAAACTTATCTTGGCTTGCCTATGGTTGGTGGAAAATCAAAGGTGAACACGTTTAAAGGCCTACATGAGAGAGTAACAAAGAAAGTGATGGGTTGGAAGAAAAAATTTTCTCAAAGGCGGGGAGGGAGATACTTATTAAAACAATTGCTCAAGCCATCTCTACATAGACTATGGGGATTTTTAAATCCCAAAGGCCTTTTGCAACACACTAAACTCTACATTGGCCAAGTATTGGTGGGGCCAGACAAAGGATGAGAAGAAAATTCATTGGACCAACTAGAAGAAACTTTGCAGCCCAAAGGGAAGAAGGGGTATGGGTTTTAGTGATATCCAAGCTTTTAACTTGGCTTTGTTGGCAAAGCAAGCATGGAGACTCCTTCACAACACTTATTCATTATTTTTCCAGGTGTACAAGTTAAGGTATTTTCCAAAATTTTCTTTTATGGATGCTGAATTGGGGAGTAACCCATCATATGTATGGAGGAGTTTATTGGCAGCTAGGGAGATAATTTGTGAAGGATCAAAATGGGGTGTGGGTGATGGCAGAACCATTGGTGTGACCACGCATAAGTGGCTCTCTCATAAGCCAATTTTCCTTGGAGAACAGCAGCCGGACTTGATGGTAAAGGACTTAATAAATGGTGATACGGGGCAGTGGGATAGAGAGAAGATTTTCGATCTCTTTGCATACAGGCACATGGAAATTATGTCTATTCCACTACGATAAAATACCATTTGGGATGTGCTAATTTGGAAGGAAAATAAGTCACAATCGTTCACAGTAAAATCTATCTATCGAGTGGCCCTTAGGATGAAGGCAAACACACAAACTGAACACTCCACAGCAAGCACAGAGCAACCCCTATGGAGGAAGATATGGCAACTAAATGTCCCCCCCAAAGTCTGCATGTTTCTCTGGTGTCCTGCAAGAGTACCAGACGCTAATGGTAGCACAACAACACACTTAAGCCACAGGGATGGCTTCTTGGAGCTCAGGGTGGAGTGGGACCCATGGTTTTGAAACCCGAACCAGACCAGCCGGTCGGACCGCGGTAATCGGAAACCGTCTATCATTCCGGTTTTTTTGAACTACCAAAACCAAAAATTTTTAATTTTCAGTGAACCTTTTGAACTGCGGTCAAACCGCCTGATTTTCAAAACCGGACATAGGTTTGACGATTCCTAAAAAATCACAAAACATTGCTCAAAATAATCTCCAACATCAGATCATCCTAGAAAAAGAAAAAAAGAAAACAAGTAAAAAAAAAAAAAAAAAGAATAGAAAACTATGGAAGAAAGGCTACAAATATGCTTCTGGCTTCTGCATATGCATCTACATTTGCTTCTGCTTCTTTTTTATTTGTTGAAAAATTGTGGAACGAGACTTCTGTTTGTTTGAAAACTGTGGAAGAAATAATAGAGGGAGAGAGAGGTGGAGGCTGTAGGGAAAGCTAAGAGAATAGAAGACAAAAGTTTTGAAGTCTGATCATGTGGTGTGGCTTGAGGAAACGTGTAACTTTGATCATGATGCTAGGGGAATGTGTGTGGGGTTGGGTTTCTCATGAGATCTCATGAGTCATAAGCTTTTTTTTTCTTCTCTTTTTATCCAGCCTAGCCAACTTATTAAGGTTTAAGTTTATTATTTTTTAATTATATTTTTTAAAAATTTTCTTGTTATATTTATTTATTATTTTTTAGATATAATGTTTTAAAATATTTTAAATAACAAGAGAAAATCTAACAAATGTCATATTTATCGTAAATTAAGATATATTTGAATCTCTATAAGTACTAATTTAGTCAATATTACATAATTTTAAGCATTTACTTTAATTGTAGGGTCACAATTTGTAGCCCAAGTCCAAAAGATATGGGATGTGAGCCCAATGAGCCCAATACAATAAATTTGTAGAAAGTGAGTGAAAGAGCTGGGCTATTTGTGAATTGGACAACGGCTAGTAAGGATTTAAAAGATAAATAAATACAAAAACACACTTAAAACTTGATTAAATTGGTGTTCAAGGAGATGAACTATGAACTGAACTACTGTTCCTGAAAGCTAATATAGTCCTTAATGCTACTGTAAATCTTCTTCTCTCTTATTTTCTATATCCTTCGATCCCCTCCTTATAGGAGGTCTTTTACATTATATAATTTCCTTTTAGACCATCTTGATCGTACACTTGTTAATCATCTAAGCCTTCACTTGAGTAAATGTCTCATCAGGCGTCTTCTTTGGCTCTCTGTGAATGGTGGTGGATGAGACTGCACTGTTCAGGGGCCTTATCCACATAAATACAGCCGGAAAAGTTGCTACAGTGCATTTAATATGGTGGTAGCAGCTTTTCTTTTAAATATTTCTGTATTCTTATCATCTTTGTACGTTCCTGAAGTTCATTCTTATCGTTGGAACTTCCTAGAAGGTCACCTAAATCACCTAAGTACTTGCTTAACTGATATTCATCCTATCCGAGAAGGGTAACCTCCTTGAACTATATTCCTCCATCATTTCCTTGCGTGATCCTCCATTCTGGGGCCTCTCCCAATCATTTACTTCTCCTCGGAAGTATCCACATCCTCGAATAGGGCCCAAGGCCCAGTATACAAATTTGGATTCTTACTCCCACAATAATTATTTTGTATTAAATATTATTAATTTAATAAAATTTAATTAAGAGAAAATAATATTTACAAATGACCCAACTTTTTCCTATAAATTTTTATGTAATTTTTCAATTTTTACTAATTTAATATATTTATTTATATTTTAAATAATTATTAAATTAATTATGACAATATCACAATTTGACCTCGGTTCAACCTTAAAAACCTTGAACCTCTCCCTTTTACGGTTCATTAAATGGTCCGGGTTTCAAAACCATGGTGGGACCACACAAGGTATAGGGAGTCTTTGAAGAAATTGGAGTTTTTAAACTTGTATTAATTTTTCTTTTTTCCCTTGTTTTCGGACTGCTTGGATAGGGTATATATGTTGTATATGTATTGGCTTTTATCAATAACACTTCTATCTTTTACCTCAAAAATATTATGTTAGAGTAGAATTCTATTTTAGAAAAAAAAAATTTAAAAAAAAAAAAAAAAAAAAAACCGAATTCTCAAAACTACTTTTTTTTTCTAGATGAACAACTAAATAAATATGAAATATCTATATACCTTACTTGTGCAAATGTGCAAATGACTTTGCATGTTTGAACTACCTGTTTTTTTTTTTTTTTTTTAAATTTTAATCCACGATCTCCATTCTTGATAATTGTGTTTTATCATCAGACTAATATATCAATTGATTTTGGTGTAAGAGGAGATCAAACCTCATCTCTTATTCGACTATAAAAGATTTATCAATTAAGCTAATTAGGATTCACACATGTTTGAATTACTTAAAGAAATTCTTCATAGCTGACTTTTTTTAATTTTTTGTTATTAAAATGTTTGTTGTTCCATCAAATCAATTCCTTCCATCTTTCAACCGTTTAGCTGGCTCCATTGAGTTATTCAGAATTCAATCATTTTCTAGAAAAAAGATATATATATATATATATATATATATATATAGTATACTTGAGGTAATGGTATGGATTTAATTGCGAGAAGTGTCGGACTAGCCAATTCTCCTCAAACAAAGAACTTAGAAGACAAATAAAAATTGTAGACAATGAAAAAGGACTCGTTCTTCCTGGGTATGTTGGTCATATTACTCTGCTTTAAAATTTGATGATAGCCTGACAAGCTCCGTTGACATTGCTATTATATAGTTTCGTTGTTGATTCGGTTAGAGGAGAGCCGTGTCCAAATTACAATATTTTATCCAAAAATAAAATAAAATTAGAATACATTATAAATTTCATAGTCATCTTAATTTTTTAGATGAACTTAATACTCATTGGCTCGTAGAAAAATGACGTGCATGCCACATTCAACTGTGAAAGTCCATATACTAAAGAAAAATAACTAGACTCCTTCAATTTGATCTATATTATATTAAAATTGTTCATAAAAATATATATATATATATATATTATATTCAAATTAGTAATAGTGCTCAGGACGAGAAAATTTTCAAAGAAAAATTTCTAAATGAGGTGCCTATAACAAACATAATTGGAATTTGTAGATGAGAGAGAAAACAGAATGATATTCATAGTTTCAAACTAAAGTAACAAGTGACGAAGACAACTCAATAATACTGATTAAAAATTGACAGCTAACAAATGGGCCACTTACTGTTTTTTCTTTTTTGTTCTATGTTTGATTACAGCTTGAGTTAGAAAATGTTTCTTTTTTATTTGTTTCATTCAAATGAAAATTCATTTATAATTTTTGTTTCACATTAACCACCAAAAAAAAAAAAAATTGTTCCATTTCGAATGCATAAAATGCAAAATTTGTTCGCAACAAAGTACATTTTTATTGCACCAAATACTGGAAATTAAATGTAGCACAATAGTCACGTGTTCCTTTGCATTTGAGGTTTTTATTATTATTATTATTATTATTATTATTATTATTTACGTCTCAAAATTTTAATTGTGACCTTTTATGTTTGATTTCATTTTTATATCGACACTGTCGTCCATGCTTTTTAGTAATCTAATTGTCTATAATATGTTTTACAACCTACAATTATTAAATTCCTTGCATTCTACAGCATTTTAGAGGTAATCATTGAAGGACATTTAATGTCATATTAGTGAAGGAAATGTCAGAAATTTTATTTTATTTTTAAACACCCATTCCTAGAAATGTTGTGGTCCTTGTTTCCTGCCTATAATAAATTTAAAATATTTAGGTCACGGTTTGTATGGGGAAATATTTTAGAATTTTTGAAAATGTTAAAAATTTCCTAGATTTGATTATAAATCACACAAGAGAATCAAATGCTAGGAGTGGATTCCCACTTAACCCCCTTCTCTAGAAATATAGATTCTCTTTGAAACAGGTGGGTATCTAGATTCCCAAACTTAAAAAAATCATATTTGTTATAAGTTGATAATTTTATTAGTTTTCACTTATCATTTAGCCAACGGAGGTAAAACATACTTATCAAAAAAAAATTGGAGATAAAACATAAAACAAATCATCAATATCTATTCCTTTATTTTTATCTCTTCCCGCCACAACAACATAAATGTTAAAATAAAATAAAATATTTATATCTCCTATTTGCATTGGTTATTTGCTAAAATAAAATAAAATATTTATTAACAAAACATGATGTTGTGATTTTCATAAAGAACATGAATTTAAATAGTTATTTATTTTTGTATTATACATGTCATTTTGAAATGTTAGACTATAGTTCTTTTCAAAAAAAAAAATGTTAGACTATAGTTTTAATGAATTTGTCTTAATTTATAGTTTATATTTTGTAATTATTACTTATTACACCTTTAAATCCTTTATAAATTATAAATTAATGTAGAAATATCATAATCCTACAAAATCCCACCATTTAAATAAGGATCTTAAAGATCCTACAAATTTTAAATTTTACTTAAGATGTGAATTGTTTGAAGCTATTTGAATCCTAAAGTTATATTATTTTAAATCTAAATCGAGATTAACCATTACCCTCCCCTTCAGAGTATTATTGTGACTACTTCCACGATTCCATGTTATTTGAGTGGGCATATGATATTCTACCATTTGAAGTTGAACAACAATAAAATATTAATTGGATATTAGTATTATCGTAGAAAGTTCAGGGAAATTTCACTCTTCTAAAAGTTTGATAATCTAGAAGCTAAAAACCTTACATATTTGTACGTGAACAACATTTGTCTTCCATAAAATCTTAAGTTTGCTTTCATTCATCTTTTTCTTTTTTCTTTTTTCTTTTTTTTTTTGATGAACAGCTTTCATTCGTCAAAATCATTAATTATTGAACCTTACCAAAAATTGAAATTCTAATACCTTTATTAAGACCCTTCTACTTTTTCCATAGATTAAGATTGTATCTGTGTATTCTGTGAGTAGAATGTGCCACTACAAAAAACGCATTTTTTAGCTACGTTTTTTTAAGCTGCGTTTACAAAAACGCAGCTATAGATTATGTTTGAGTCACGTTTTACAGAAACGTAGCTCCAGCACTAGAAGTATAGCCGCATGCATTGAACACAGCCCAAGATCAGCTTTGTAGCCGCATTTCTTGATGTTTCAGCTGCGTTTTGTTGGGTTGGGCTTAAGCCGCGTTTTAAAAACGCAACTATAGGCCCATTTGAATTTTTTTTTTTTTTTTAATATGTCCTAAAGACATGTTTACACAACACGGCTATAATTTGTCCTAAAGCTGCGTTTAAGAGTGAAACACGGCCATCGGCTCCCCTCAAGCTGCGTTTACATAAACGCGGCTTCAAGTATGCCTATGTTGCGTTTCTATAAACGCGGCTACAAGACCCAGTATAAATGAAAAAGGAAGAATTACCCTAAGTTCTTCGAACACCCTAAGCCACTCTCTATCTAAGCCCTTTGAACACCCTAAGCAGTGGTTAGACCCAATCTGCAACTCCTAGCTGTTCACGCCCTTTCTACCATCGATCCTACTCATCAACGCCGACAAAGCATAGTCCTCCATCACCGACACTACCATAGGTCTCTCCCTCGGATTCAAATCCTCTAGATTTCCTAGGGTACTCTACCAAATAAATTTCCTTAAATCTTAACCATTCTTTAATGATTTAATGGTCAAGATTCTACCATGTCAGCATTCCACTAACAATAATCTTAATTGTTTTGTTTGCAACATTATTTTATTATTTTAAGAATATTGTTAGTGGAATGCTGACATGGTAGAATCTTGACCATTAATTCATTAAAGAGCAGTTAAGATTTAAAGAAATCTACTGGTAGAGTACTCTAGGAAATCTAGAAGATCTGAATCCCTCTCCCTCTCTACTCTCAATCTCACTCAAGACACTTTCATAAGGCCAACTAACAGTAAGTTTTTCAAATTGTTTGTTTTGATTTTTGTTTAGGGTTTCCATTTTTGGTATAGGATTAGGATTATTTTAGTTTACAGAAACATAGAAAGCTTTTAATGCTTGTTAATTAGGATTTAAGCTTCCTTTTCACTGCTTAAAACTTTGAGCATGACGTTTTAAAATTATTTTTCTCCCTTTATTTGGTGTAGGTGCATGTGAAGAGTTCTCTGTTTCCACACTCTCCATCTCCTTGTCTTGGGTGAAATAATTCATTTCAATCTTTTTTCTTTACTAGATAAGTTTCCTTTATATCTTTCTTAAATTGATATTAATAATTTCCATTTGTTTTTGGTTGCTCCAATGAGGTTTAGTATTAATAACAGTTGATATTTCCTTTGAGATTGTTGTTTTGTATAGCAGACAATGAATTTTTCATGAAAATGATCAAGGACATATATGTATTTGTAAAATATGTGGAGCTTGGTTTGTTTTTGTATGAACATATATAACATGAACATGCATTGGTTGCATCTATAAATGTGGTCAGTGCTTTGCATATGCCTACTAACATGTTATTTTGCCAGTTAAAATTCCCACACCTTTTTTCCCATTGCATAATCTAAATGTTTAGTATTTTCTTACAATTTGGTAAAAGGATATTTGTATCTCACAAACTTTTGCAGTCAATCATTGAACACAGCCCAGGAAAATTCACCCTGTTTTTCTGCTGGCATTTCCTATTTCTAAGTAGTTCTCTTACAAAATTTATATGTTGTATGAAGCTTTCACATTTAAATTCTATAGGTTGTGCAAAATTGAGGGCTTGGTTGTATGACAAGTCTTAATCTGAGCTGGATTATAAGAGAAATGAACAATTTATTATTTAAAGGCAACACTTTACATTGCTATCATTTTGAAAGAATACTAATCTATTCATTGAAATATTTTCAAAAAGATAATATACCTTCTAAATCAAGACAACTATAGCCTTGGATTATTATAACTATTCCCATGAAACTAAGGGCATGTTTGGTAGACTGTAATAGGCATTGTAATGTAATAATTATTCCTATGGTTTAATTATAATTTAATTTGGTTATGTTTTTATTACAAGGAATAGTCATTCCTTATGAATAGCTATTCTTCAAAATGAGGAATAATTATTCCTCTTTAAAAGGTTGTATTGGCTATTCCTTAGTAAGTGCAATAATTTCAAAACTTAATATATTTCTAAATAAACAAACTTTCTATATACATCTAACAATTATAAAAATAAAAAATCATAAAAAATAACACATATTTCTCTTAAATTTAAAAATAGCAATTTTTAAGGAGATATAATTATATGAGTAAGATATTTTCTAAAATAAGTGTTCAGTTTCATTCTAATGTTATAACTCACAACCAAACTAGTGAATATGTTTAGTTATTATATTACAATACAATTTATTACTAGTAATAAAGATTACAATTCCTACCATAATTCTCATTCAGTGTACCAAACGTACCCTAAATTCCAATAAAGTTAAATCAGATTTAAATATTTCTTACTAAGTTAAGAACTTCTATCCCACCATCAAAATTTAACAAAAGCTCTATGTGTGTGTGTGTATATATTGCTAAGCTTAATAGAAAAAAACTGTACAAACTAAAGCTCAAGTTTTCTAAAACTGGTAGTGATATCAATTGGCAGTTGTGATTACTAGAAACTTTGTAGTTCACAAAAAAACATAGACTATTTCAGCTTGCAATGGAAGCAGAAATCTATAATTACAAAACTTAAATTGATAGTTGCATGTATTACTCTGATGTAGAAGATTGTTCTGCAACTTTGTGATTATCTTTCTTCCTCCTGGAAGTTATGTTCTCTCTAATTTTTCTGTCTTCTGAAAATTGCATTGCCACCTACAATGTTCAATGTATCTTTCATTCTTTTATGCTCATGTTGGTCTTGATTCTAGCTACATTCTTCTCATTTTTGAGAAATTCATTTGCAATCCCATCCAATTTAATTATGCTCATATCATAAAGTCTAATCATTTTCTGCTCGTTATCATCGTATTCTAATCCACCCTTTTTCTGTTTGGTAGTGGTATTTTACTATTTTGATACCTTTTTATTTTTATATTTATAGGCATTTTACTATGTTGGTACTTCTTTTAGATCAATTAGTCTTCACTTCAGAAGCTTTTTGAATCCTTTATAAATTTTACATATTGAATAGTTGAGCTTAATGCAATCATCTTGTACATTCTATATTTGTTTGTTTCAAATAAATTTTAGGGTAAATTCTAGTTTTAGGATTTGGTGCTTGAAAAATTGGGGTAAATTTGATTTTGGTTCCTCCAATATTTAAAATGTGATAATTTAGACCCTCCATTACTTCTGTCAATTATTTGCAAATGTGATTAATGGTATGCAGACTAGATTGTTGTTATGGACTTTTTAACTAAAGTGGCACTAGTATTTTTTATTTTTTAAATTGTCTTTTATTTTCTTCCTCATATCTTCTTTTCTTATTTTCCTACCCACCATGGTTGAGACCCACAACACACGTATGCCCACCAACATCTTCAGCAAGATCTATAAAGTATCCCAAGTCCCAACAGAACTCTGCCACTCAACCACACCAACCAAGGCAAAACTTGATCCGAAATCTCTCAAACCCAATTGCCAACACCCTAATGAAACACCAAAACAAAGGGCCAACCACGAGTATTACCGTTGTCAATACTCTTGATAGTAGCACTACCTTCACCTCTTAAATCCTATATTCCTTGCAAAATCTTACTTGGTATCCTCTCCTCCCTCCTTTATCCCAACCCAATCCCACTGTGACTGCTTCACACCTAAGCTTTATCACACCCGATAGAGTTAGAACCCAAAATACTGTGCCACCACCCCAAAATACCCGCACTTAAAGGCTCCAAACAATAGCATAACACCCAAGCCACCAAATATTTTGCCAATTGTTTTGCATAGTTGTCATGAACATCCCCAAACAGCTCTTAGGTGAGGGCCTTTTGCATAATGTCCCAGGAACTGAAGGTGAGTGTCAAGGTGAGGCCTTGCATAATGTCCCAAGTGCTAAAGGCAAGTGTCTTGCATAAGTCCTAGACTCTTGAGGTGAGTGCCTGGTGCATTATTAGTGATGCACTCCTTAAGTGATATAAGGACTTGGCACCTTGAGGTCATCTTTCACCTTTGACAGCATGGCATTGGCAAGCATATTTATCTCTTAAATTGTCTTTTGTAGCTCATAACTAAGAGGGCACATAATTCTTCATTTGCCTTAGGTGTTGATGCATATTATTTTAAAGCTACTAAAAAGTTTTTATATAATAAATAAGGTCATGCATCTCTTGATTTTTTTCATGTTTTAAATTGTCTTTTGTAGCTCATAACTAAGAGGGCATATAATTCTTCATTTGCCTTAGGTGTTGATGCATATTATTTTAAAGCTACTAAAAAGTTTTTATATAATAAATAAGGTCACGCATCTCTTGATTTTTTTCATGTTTCTGTTGCAGGTTATCAATGATGATGGGGCTGTATCCTTCACGGTTATGTGTCTTTGATGTTATAGAGTCATAGTAGTTCTGGTGGGCTGCTAATAAGTCCTAGCTCAGATAGCATCTCCTTCCCTTGTAAGAGCAAGGTGGAGGCTGAGGTCATGGGTTTAAGACCCACCATGCAATTCTTTGCTAACCTTTGCCGAACTTGTGCTCTACAAATGTTGGTTTTTATGCTTTAAAATCCTCACAAGATTTACATCAAGGGGCTATTTTCTTTTTGCTTTTAACCTTTTATTTTATTTTTTGTCCTACATTTAAGACATTCATCTAACTTGATAGAGCTGCTTTTTTAACGTTTTAAAATTTGTGCTCTGAGTATTTAATAAATCATACTTAGGAATTCATTAGTGAGGATGTGTTTGGATGTCCCTTGGATTTGATTCCTTTAATTATGGTCAAGAGTCTTGTAGCTCAATTGGCACTTCTTGGTGTTTCCAATGGAGACATTCAAGGATTATATTCCCCCACCCCCAACTATTGGAAATTTCACAAGCATTCTTTCAAATTTTTTTTTTCCACATGGAATGCAATTGTTTGACCTTCATTTTGTATTAGTTACATTTTTTAAAAAAAAAAAAAATTCCTTGGAAGAGTTTATCTATGTTTATTTGTTTTTGGTAATGACTGGTGTCTTCCATAACAAGTACACAAATGCAATTGCATTGACACTTTTCAAAGGGTTGACTCATGCCATTTTAGTGCTATGGAGGTACAGAAGGAATTAACTTTTTTTTACCTTGAGACATCAATTATCCTGTTCTAGGCACTTATGAAAGGAAAAGGAAAAGAAGAATATTGAACAATGCCTTGTAAAATTTGCCAGCTTCTCTCCCTCATCCTATTCTTTGTATTCTTATTTTATATGTCAATGTGATGAAAAACTCCATTACTAAAAACTCAGCTATAGAAAAACCCAATGTAGGGGGCTCTAGCCGCTTTTCTAAACGTAGCCCAAAGATGGTCTACAACTGCGTTTTAAAAAACGCAGCTTCAAGTCTGAGCCTACAACCACATTTTAAAAACGCAACTATAGGTCAAGGCTATAACTGCATTTTAAACGCAGCCAAATGCAGGTCTATAGCCACGTTTTTTACAAAACACAGCTATAAGTTTCACCATGTAGGAGGGAAAAACACAACTATATGTGCACCTATAGCTGCGTTTAAAAAAACACAGCTATAGGTCTAGGCAATAACCGTGTTTTAAACGCAACCTAAAGTGGGTCTATAGCTACGTTTTTTACAAAACACAGCTATAGGTCTCAGCCTATAGGGGGAAAAACGCAACTATAGGGGGGGAAAATGCAGCTATAGGTCCCACAGGGTAAAGGCCGCGTTTGTAAACACAACTATAGCCTATAAACGCAGCTATAGGTCTAGGCAATAACCACGTTTTAAACACAACCTAAAGTGGGTCTATAGCTACGTTTTTTACAAAACACAACTAGAGGTCTTAGCCTATAGGGGGAAAAACACAACTATAGGGGGGAAAAACGCAACTATAGGTCCCACAGGGTAAAGGCCGCGTTTGTAAACACGACTATAGCCTATACTGCGTTTTTAGGGTCTACAACTGCATTTCAAAAAACGCAGCTAAAGCCAGCGTTTTTTGTAGTGTGCTTTTCACAAGTTGTTAAGTCCCTTTCTCTGGTAGTCCTCTTGGGCGGAAATCTCACTCAAGTAAGGTGCGTTAGTTTTAATTATCCAATGTTCAATGATTCTGATCATCTGATTAAGTCGAAAGATTCAAATATTGAGTTGGGTGCTATTCAAGTTACACTAGATGTTGGTGGAGCTCCTATTACAAATCTTTCTGGGCAGGGCTTTCGCAACACTGCATTCAGATTATGGGACAAGACCAAATTAAGGTGTGACAGCAAATTTCAGTACCACCTTTGTACTTAATATCAGTCCTAAGACATCTCCAGGAGGCGAAGGCTTGAGCTTCATATTAGCTGCAGATACCACACCTCCACAAACAGCGACGAACAATGGCTTGGATTGTAAACGCAAGCATGAATGGATCCTCTCAAGCTAATGTGGTGGTAGTTGAATTTGACACGAGAAAGAGCTACTAAGAAGATTTGGATGATAACCATGTTGGCTTGGATGTAAATATTATCAACTCAGAACCGCAAGTCCCTTTAACCAACCTTGGTATCAATCTTTCTTCTTCTTCTAATATAACGACAACGGTTCAGTATGACGGCAAAAATATGACTATGTGCGTTGCTAACGTGGAAGTATTTTCTTGGCAGCTTAATCCCTCTTATTATCTTCCAGAAGAGGTTTACATCCAAATCCACACCAAAGACCCTCCATGAAAATAGTTTTACAGGTCTTACAGGAGAAGCACCTCCACCACATATGCCCACTGAAATACCAGCTTTCGTGCGGCCAGCCATGCCTCCTTCATTCAAAGGGGACTCCGGAAACTGAAACTCTCTCTCCAAAAGCCAACGTTCTCCTTTCACAGAACTCTCGGGAAGATGAATCATGCCAGAAGCTAGATTAAGAAAAATTTCCACTTGGAGTATCTATTGTTTTTATTTGCTGATGTTTGACCTGTCTATATAGCGTTGATTTTAATGGCAAGAAGATTGTGATTGCATCAAAATGGTACAGCACAGACACCCATTTTTGGCCCTGTACATATAGATCCCAGGTTTCATGTAAAGAGAATTAAAAGTAGGATGTGAAGACGCTTGTAGTATAATGGCACTACCAAGTTCTCTTATGAGAGAGAATTTAGATTTGAATCCATCTTCCCCTTGTAAGAAAAAAAATAAGTAATTTAATGTAATTGCTGTGAGGATTGTGGACCTCTTGCTCTTGGAAAGTGGAATCTAAACATGTATATCAAAAGTGTCTTACTTTCTCGTTCATGTACGGTGTATCATATATACTCACGTACGATGCCATGTTATGGCAACACCTTGCTGTACTAAACTATCTATATAAATAAAAATAAGTTTCCCCTGCGGAAGAGCAAGTCCTGAATTCAAATCGTTCCCATGTTTTCCGAAAATTAAAGACTATAAATGCATAACTTTGATTTTTTATTATTATTTTTTTCTAAATTGCACTAGTAATAACAACACCGCTAAACGCTAGTTCTAGGGAAAAATGTTGTTTCACACTCGTTTTTTACATTCCCATAAACACAACGTCCACAAATACATGCTCACTCCACAATAAAAGGTTTCCCAAATTTTGGTAGTGCAAGAACAGGAGATTCCCTCATTAATATTTTGATTCGCTCAAAGGCCCTTTATGCTACTTTATACCATTGAAAATCAACTCCCTTTAAGCACTCAATGAGAGGAGTCATGATATATCTGAAATTGTTTTATACACAACTAATTCTCTAAAATAATGCTAGTTCTTGAATTCTACGAATATCACCCATGGATTGTGGAACAAGCCCCATTTTGATAGCTGGCACCTTCTCAGGCACAATAAAGCCAAAAAAACATAAGCTAGGGGCGAAATAAAGAGCATTTCCTCTAGTTTACAAAGAGTTTCTATCCTGTAACACTAGCCACTAGGTGAAAATGACATAAATCATTTTCTATAGTTTGACTATATATCAATATATCTCAAAATAAACAGTTAGAAATGAGCCACTAGGTGAAAGCGCTTTATACATTAGACAGTCCAAATAGTCCAAATAGCCCATCCAATGTCTTAAGTCCGTTTGTCACGAGTTTATTTTTTATTTTATTTTTTATTTTTCATTTAATTTTTAGCTTCTTTTAATATATGTAAAGCTTTTTAAAACTTAATTTTTTTTTCAAATACAAATATACTTTAACTCATTTTCAACAAAATGGACTAGACTTAAATGCTGTAAGGTGTAAAGGGGAAGGGGGGAGGGGAAGTCCCAGTAGTTCAAATGTTGGTATCTATCAATGTATGGAGGCAATCGCATTTTAGATACCATTTTCTACATCATATATCCAAACGCCCTTCAGATATTTGACCTCTTCCTAAAGCATTTGTTGGAGCATTTTAATATTAATTAATTAAAATGAATAAATATTACAACATAAATGTAAAAATGTGAGAGTGAATATAGAAGATGAGGAGTTAGTGAAAATATTTAATCCCACATTGATTGTGGTGATTAATGGGCTAATATGAATTGATTCAGATATTGGACTAGATACATGCGCAATGGAGAGGTGAAATTGGAGGTATCAAAAATGAAAATGAATTAGCCTCTTGGATATTATGGAAAATGAAGAGCCATTAACCCACTTAATGGACTATCTGTTTGATCCTTTTCATTCTTCAGAAACTCCTTATCTCACCATTAATTGTGTAACTCCAGCCCATTAGATCATGGTATAGCCATGCACAAATTGGTGGATTGCACGATTAGGAGTGTCAATTCGGGTTAACGTGTTGGGTTTGTCTCATTTAATAATCATGTCATGATTCTTCAACCCTAACCTAACCTATTAATAAGGGCGGTTAACCTAACCCAAACCACTTGATATGCTTAATAAACGGATCGTGCTAGGTTGACACGAATGTGACCTAATCCATTTCAACTTGCTTAATATTGAATATAACATCTATCTATAAATAAATTTTTTTTACATCCCAAAAGTAGTTTATAAACTTCAAGTCTTCAACCCACATTGAAAATAATATAGTTCAACAAACAAATAATATCCACCTAGAAATAAGTTCTTTACAAAAATATAAGAAGGTTTAGAGATTTAGGATTTGTAGGGTTTAAAGATCTAAGGTTTGTAAAGTTTCAATTTTCAATTGTATCCCTTGTAAGTTTTTGTAATTACTTATTTTTCTTTTTAAGTTTAAAATATAAGTTGGATATAAAAGCTATTTGACAAATTTAAAATAAAATGAATATTTATTTGTTATACGAGTTAAATAGGTTGTGTTAAATGGGTCATTTCAGGTTGACACAAATAAATTAGAGTGTCAAACGTGTCTATTGCAGGTCACACGGGTTGACTCACTTATGACCCGTTTCTTATCATGTTGCTTTTAGGTCGACTTATTTATGAGCCAAACCCACTAAGGCCCAACCTTAACCTGTAAAGACCTGTGTCGGATTTGTGTCGTGTTCACAGGTTGGGTCGAACATTGACATCCCTGTGCACGATCATCCATCTCGTTTTTCACCTGTAAGTTTTCATCTAAGAGATGAAACTACTAAATTATAGAGTTACAAACACTAAAGATAAAATGATACCGCATGCCCTACCAGAGTGAGAAGAACAATCAACAATAACAATACTGCAGGGCAATAAATTCACTGCCACAAGACCAATTATATTTTAAAACTCACTTGTATTGAGAGTTTGAGACACAACCAATAACATGACTAGGGAATAATTCCCAAAAACTAGCTTGAGAAACCTTCAATACATCTTCGCGGGAAGCTCACTAGTCTAATTACTAAGTTAATTAAGACCTCCAAATTTTACTTATTGCTTGATTAATTTTAAACTTAGCACAATGAAAGTAGAATATATGTGACAAGCACATAATCAACCGAAAACACAAACTAAAACATGTTCATACATAATTGACAAGCAATAAAAACACAAGTAGTAAGGGAGAAGAGTGCAAAACACACTTGTAATTGGATAATTTCTAGTGTGTTCAAGAATATCATGAAGTACTTTTATAAGTGGCAACAAGTGATCTTATTGAAGACATGAAGAATACTTAAGAAACTGTGCAAGAAAAGGTGGAACATAAGGTCTCGACACTTGACTTGATACCTTCAATCTATTGAGATTAATTGAATCTCGATACTTAGCTTGACACCAATCGATCCATCGAGCTTTGTGGATTTTGAAATTCTAGATCTGTTTTTGGCCCATGATGACAAAGCTTACCTAAGGTTTCGTGTACTAGGTTTCTAAAGCATATAAAAGCTATCTTTTACATTTGTCATCATATACACAGAGACTCATATTGAGATACATGCTTTAAAGGAGCAGTTGTAACCAAGGAAGTTAATTCTGTACTATACCAACTGGTACAGCTGGAATCTTTTGTGCTAGTGCTTGGACTGGTACAAAAACTGGGTTGATTCGTACCGTCCTAAATACCGGGGTGTCTCAGCTTGTTTCGGCCATTTCGATGGATTTCGGTGGTAACTTCATTCCGAACCAATACAAACTAAAATGGGTTTTCATAAAAAATAAAATAAAATAAAATAAAAATAAATAAAAAAATTGCTACTTACAGCGCCTCTTCACCATTGTTGAACCTTCATCCACAAGTGAGATATTGTCAGATCTTGAGGCTTAAGCTCGCTGCCATCCCATAGTAGCTTCTTCCGTTTTCTTCTCTTCCTTGTTGTCACTCTCTTTCTTTTGGCATTTCTAGTCTGGGTTTCTAAACAAAATTTTAGCAGAGAAACCCAAGGGACAAGAGGTCAAAGGATTTTTTTTCAAAATAACCAAATCCTTTAAACAATTTCATCTTGCAAGGTTTTGAAACTATTTAGCAATCTAACAAATTGAGTGCACAGAACTCGATTTTGTTATGCTAAATCGAGTGTGAAGAGGTCGAGTTCCATGGAACTCGAGTCTCCACGACTCGATTTCCTTGATAGGCTACAAACTTCATCAAACCAAAGAACAAGAAAACATAGAGATGGAGGAAACCAAATCGAAAGACCCAGACAAGAAAAACAATGGAGGAAACCAAACAAGAAATATGGTGTCCCTTTGGATTCGCCTGGGTTTGGGTTTGTTGTTTTTGCTAAAGATCAGAAGGCGTGGGTTTGCTGCTGTAGGGAGATTTATGGTTTAGGTTTGTTGTTTTTGCAGTTTGGGTTTGTTGTTTTTGCTGAAGATAGAAGGCATGGGTTTCTGCCTTGCTTTGGGTTCATGTTTCTACTATCGAACTCGAGTGTTTCACTCTCGAGTATAAAACTCGAGTGTGAGATAGTTGATTTTCAACTGAAACTTAACTCCCCTTCACTTGATTTCAAAGAGCAAAATCGAGTCTAAGGGACTCGATTTGTTAGATTGTTAAATAGTTTCAAAACCTTGCTAACAAATGAATTGTTTGCAGGATTTGGTTATTTTGGGGGGGAAAATAAATAAATCCAGAGGTCAAGACTCAAGATGATTTCCATTGTTTCACAGCTACCCATTTTCTACTTCTTATTAAAAGCTTTTTTTTCTTTTTTCTCTTTTTTAACATAAGTTACTAATGGGCGGACAAACCAACGTGGTTTATCTACCACTCTTTTACTTCTTTTTTTTTTTTTTTAATTTCTTAGAAAATCGTTTATAGTTTACTATTCTTTTTCTTTTTGACCACTCCTATGTAGAAGGCTTATTATGCTTTTTAATTTTTTTATTGAGTAGTGAAATGGCTTAAAATAATTTGAACAAAAGAGGTAAAAAATTGAAATGTAATTAGATATATTAATTTATATAGAATTTTTTTTTTAAGTCTATAAATATATATATATATATATATATATAATTGCGATAACTCCGAACCAGTATACCAATATCGACCGGTACCAAAATATTTCATTTTCTTGACCAAACCAAAACGGCTTCCTGCAAGGTATTAACTCCCTTGGTCTTGTAACTTCTTGTGTGTCTTAGGGTTATGTACCAAGTTGTTTCCAGATCTATAATGGTGGACTGAAGAACTCTGCATCAAACAGCAACAATTTAGTTGCTGTGTTGTTAGTTACGTACTAGGATCCATGCTAATGATAAGTCTCTACAAGAGCAAGTCTAATTAGATATTAGAGTAAAGGTTCAGTTGTAGGTTGGTATTTTGAGATAGGCCAATGGGGTAAGATTATTTATACTTGTAAACGCTTGTTTCTTGATTAGAGGATTCTTCGGGAGTGGTGACCTGAAATTCATCTTGTGAGGTTTTTGTCTGCGAAGATTTATCCATCATGATCAAATTGTTGTGTTCAAATTTATTTTCTGCTGCATATAATTTAGTTTGGTGATTTGATTATGCCTCCACTGGTTTGCATGTAATTTGAATAATTAATTAACTTAAATAATTGAATTAATTAACCAGAATCAATTTATAACCCAACACAAAACTGCAACATTCTAAACCCTGAAAATTAGAAAAATAAAAATTATGAAAGGAATAAAAGGAGTCAAGACAGGGGAGAGGGAAAGACTCCAACTTTGGGAGATTTATATCTTTTCGAAGGAGGGGGTCAGGGATGGAGATTTTCAAAGCATCCAAAAATTGAGTATGAAGATGAATTACCCCAAGGGACAAGAACCAAGATGCCAATATCAAACCTGCACTAAGAAACAAGCAGATTAGACAAGCTTAAGATGCCCATATATAAAAGGAAAAAATAATAATAATAGAGAAATAGAGCAAGCATGTATGCACATAATGGTATGTCAAGCGTGTTTTATATATTGGAGTATTATGTGTGTGTTTTTTTATATCTCTCTTACAATGAATTATGTAAGGTTGAATTTTATCAACCATCTTGTTGGCTTTATTCCGTGCCAATTTGCTTGTAATTTAGCACTTAGTAACTCTGTTTTTAAGTGGGATTCATGTAAGGGTAAAGTGTAAGAGAGTGTGAAGAAATACTCAATATTGTGCAAAGAAGCAGGGACTCGTGGCTAGGACTCGCGGCTTGCAAGCCACCAACTGTAGCACACGTGAGAAGCATGCAGGGAGGTGAATGGTCACCCCAGTTGTCGCACTACAGGACAAAAGTCCCAGGCTAGCCAGGCCGTTAACTCGTGGCTTAAACTCCCAACTTAGACTAGTCGCGAGGCCAAGCCGCCAACTTACCCTATTTGGAAAAAACTATCTCTTCATATTCCAAACACACACCACTATATATAGACCCTTATACTCACAAAATGTAGAGAGTTTCCAGAGAGAATTTTGAGAGAGAAACCCTAGAGAAAAACAACATTGATTCATCCACAATCTTCATCTAAGAGACTCTTCAAATTCCTCTACTCTCTTCCTCTCCATTGATACATCCTTGAAAGGCTCTTGACCAAATCCTTTTCTCCCTATACCCATGTCTGTGAGAAGGTCTTCTAGTGCTAAAGGGAAGCAATTTGAAAGGGACCAATGGTTATTGGTTGATGCTATGGGCTATAGTGGAATCCGGTAAGCTAAAAAAGAAAAAGATTCGGCGCAACCTTGTTGGAGCAAGAAGCTTGGAGGGCTTAGGTACCTAGGTAGATTAGGCTTGGAGGGTCTATTGCTGTTCATGTATCCAACTACAATTTCTAGTGGATTATTGATTGTTTGGAGGGCGGCGAAGAGGTTTTACGCCGAGGGCTTCAGTTTCCTCTTTGATAACACATCACGTATTGTCCTTGTGTTTGCATCTCTCTTCCCTTTATCTTTGCCTCTTATTTTCTGTTGTGGATGTGATTATAATTGGCTTAGATTGTTTATCAATTCTATGTTTGGCTTATGTTCATGTTCCCCACATTAATTGTTTGATAATAAACTTGAATTGGTAATTTGTTATTGGGGGTCTAAACGTTCAAGAGTGTTTTCAACGCTATTTGAACTTTCAAATTACCATCAGCATTGAAACATTTTAATGCTGATGTTAATCTCAATATTTACAATTCTATATTTCCACGTGTTTGATCAAATGACTATAAGAAAGATTTAAAAAAAAAAAAAGACAAACAAACAAACAAACAAACAAACAAAGATTGCCATGTTCATGTATAAGAACAAATAGGAAAAATGAATGTTAAAGAATACTATTATGTTAGTAAACTTCATTCATAAATAGATTTTCAAAATTTAGAAAAAATTTTAAGGTATGTTTCATTGGATTTATTGTAGCAATGAAGGTAGTAAAAAGAATATTAGGCAATGATAATTTTGATTCACTATCCTCTTCTCCATTTACATGTTGGTACCTCACTTTTCCAACTACTGATGACCTAATTATCCAGTTCTATAAAAAATTTACACTAACCCCAAAATTAAGAGCCCAAATTCTTAGCCAATTAGCTCCAATAAAAAGATACCAAAAAACCAATATTTGATTGAAAGTTCAAATGTTCTTGCAATTGTGGGTTTTCTCTCTCTCTCTCTCTCTCTCTCTCTCTCTCTCTCTCTCTCCTTTACCAACCAAATTTTAGAAGTTGAAATATAATATTATAAATAATCTTTATTTTCATTATCCACATCGTTTTTTGCCAAAGTAGAAGAAACAATCTAAAAATTTTGACTCTAATAATAATAATAATAACCAAAGTCCTTTCTAAAACTATTCATTGAATATAGAAGCTATCAAACACTATAAGAATGACTCTTTGTTTAACTAGAAATACAAACATATGACTATATGAGAATTTTATCTCCTATTTTAATAACTTTAAATGACAATCAATTATCTCCTCCTCCATTATATTAGGAAAAAACTTGTTTTAGGTTTCAATTATTTTTTATTAATTAATATCAATAATCATTCAAATAATGGTTTAGGTTTCAATTATTTTTTATTAATTAATATCAATAATCATTCAAATAATGGTTACATCTCTCTCTCTCTCTCTCTCTCTCTCTCTCTCTCTCTCTCTCTCTCTCTCTCTCTCTCTCTCTCTCTCTCTCTCTCTCTCTCTCTCTCTCTCTCTCTCTCTCTCTCTCTCTCTCTCTCTCTCTCTCTCTCTCTCTCTCTCTATATATATATATATAGCCATAATATGGAGTCTACAAGTATTGAGAGTAATATTCAACCAGACAAAAATTTACTAGAAGGTTTGTCTTCTTTTTATTTTTCTACTTCTTTTTTGATTATTATTCTTATTATATCAATTTAAATTCATTGTTTTTGTAAAAGCCATGTTTACCCTACACTATATATAATACCTTTATAAGAGCATTCATGGCGATGGTTATAAAAAGTTTAGCTTTTAGCAACTCAAAAAGCTATTTTATCTATTTTAACTCCACATTTTACAATATAATACATCCAACATCAATGGTTCTATTTTTTTTTTTTTTTTTTTTACCACTTCATTTAAATATTCTTTCTTTATTCTTTTTTTAATTATTCATATATGACTTTTTCTCTCTCTTCCTCTATGTCTCTCCCTCTCTCCTTTGAAGCAATAACAACTAGCAAGAAGCCAAGAACAACCACCACCACCATGCATAATCCACTGCCAGCAAATCCAGCCACCATAAACCCACCAGCCATACCACAAGTACACCACCACCAACTACCACATCACAACCCAGCAACCCAAATCAGCCAAAAACCACCACACAAACCACAACTCAGCTGTAAAGTTGTTATTTACAACTATATATTTTTTTGGCTTTTATTCCGTGCCAAATTTGATTGTAATTATTATCAATCGTTTATACCCTGTATATATTGTGGGATTTGTTATAAGGGTTGTGTGATAGAGAGAGAGTGTGAAGACTCAAGCATTTGGAGGCTAAAGAATTCTCGCGGGTATGTCGCTACCTAGCTTCCCACGAAGTGAAACATGTGCCTTGCACATACTAGAATGCGAAGAGTCAGGCCAGGTGGAGATAGCTGTGTCTCGCGAGTATCTCGTGGGTAAGTCCTTCCCGTGAGACACCCGCGAGGTTATCTGTTCTGCCAGCCTGTACTGAATGACTCACACTTTCTATGCCTATCCTATATATACCCTCTTTACCCACAATTGTTGAGGAATGCTTTAGAGAGAAAAACCCTAGCCAAACACATTGTGAATTAGAGATTGTCATCCCCACATTTCTCTATACACTTGCTTGTGGTATCTCCTCAATTCTTTCCTTTTCATTTCCACACCATTGAGAGGTTGATAGCCCAAATACTTACCACACCCTCTGAAAGTGCTGTGTGACATTTTGGCGCTGCTAGAAAGCATTGGAAGAAGCCTGGAATGGCAGATGCAACATGGAGCTTGTTGCAGGATTCGAGGTGCTAGACAAGACACGATTCCGAGAAGTCTTATTGGAGTAGGAACTTGGAGGGCTTAGGTACATCGAGTAGATTAGGTTTGGAGGGTTTCTTGCTAACCCATGTATCCCAACTGATTATCTAGTGGATCGATTTTCGCTTGGAAGGCGGCGGAGAGGTTTTTCGCCGAGTTCTTCGGTTTCCTCTTCGAGAACACGTTTTTGAGCTTTCAATTGGTATCAGAGCTTAAGGTTCCCAACGGTGCAAGACTTTCTTACTTGGTGTTCTTTTTGGTGTGGCTCATACTCGCATTGAGTGCTGGGTTAGGCACAAAGAATTTGTGATTATAAGTGAGATCATTCAAGATTTTTTGGAGATTCGTCCTCCCTCACAGCCAATTGCAGTGGCGTATGAGGACAGAATGGGGTCTACTGAAGAGATGATTCGACTACTTGGTGGTGAACCGAAGAAATCATCCATGAACACAATCAAATTCTCTCCGGAAATGAGGACACTAAGTTATGTGATGATTCATAATTTATATCCAGTCGCTAACCTCACCACTCTATATGCTCCAAGAACGAGATTTTTATATGATCTCTTCACCCATAAGGAGATAGACATTTGTGGCCATATCATCCATGTCCTAAAGAAGAGCATTACAAAACAGAATACAAGGACTGTAATGCCATTTCCATCTCTGATTATGGGCTTGATTGCTAAGGCATGACTCAAACTTCCCAGTGGCCTCACACCTGTTCAGAGGGACTATCCCATTGGTGGTCATACATTTACACGGAGCACTGCCCACATCAAAGGCTCCAAGACTGGTATGCATACCATACCACTACCACGAGTTCAGCAGGATGAAGGTGAAGATATAGAGGAGGAGATTGACAGGTTCACCTCGGCTCCAGAGCCCTCTGCATAGCCATCATCTACGGCTCCATCACAAGGCTTGAGCAAACTTGATCTATTACTAGCTAAAATGGATCAGCTGTCTACAGTGCTAGATTCTCATGTACAGCACACCGCAAACTAGTTTGCCTACCTTCAAGGACAGATCACCGCGCTATCTTCATAGATTCAGGACTTGTCCTCCGAGCATGGATCAGACTTCGAGTCGGATCAGTTCTAGCCTTTTTGGCCATTCTAGTAAAAAAGGGGGAGAAATTTTTGAGGGGGAGCTAAAGAAGAGCTTGCATAGCGTTAGGGGGAGCATAGCTTAGAAACATAGTAACATTGGTTATTGGTCTTACAGACGGTTTAATTCAGTTTATTTTAGTTTTTATAACTGCTTTACTGCTTTTGGTTTAAAGCTTTGATACTCTGTTTTTATTTCAGTAGTTCTTTTGTGATATTCTCTATGCTTTGTAGCATATCTTGCATATACCCATATTGTTTATACCCATATTGCTTTTGTAAGTTTTAAGGGTTTGTTTCATTGCATGTTTGTAGGCTTTTATAGTTTGTGCCATGCATATGCAGTACCTTGTTTATGCAGCCTTTATGCTTGTGTACTTGATGTTTAATGTCATACATTTTACATCAGTACGTCACTCTTGTGCCCTTGTAGAATTGTTTCTAGATGCATATATGGTCTATGCATTGGTTGAGTGATTAACACTCTTGTGCCCTAGTAGGATTTTTCCTAGATGCAAATACTTCGTTTATTCTGCATTGGTTGAGTGTTGGATTTGCAAATGATTCTTTTCAAATGAGCTTATCATCTTGCATGTCCGGATGTTCATTCCTTGTGTGAATGAGCATAGTAATTACTTTTGTATAATGATTACTTGTTTGATCTTGCCATGGTATATTGTTTTATTCCATTTTGCTTGATCTCGTTATATTTGCTCCATATGCATTTCAAGTTTTCTGCATACAATGATATTATTTTGTTATTGTTTTTCAGGAGATACTTGTTCATATGTTTCAAGAGCTTATCAGAATCTAGAATTAGGTGTGAGTGAGTTTTGCCTTTGTTCCCAAACTTACGTTTAAATCTAGAGTTTGTTTTAGGGTTTTGTCACGGAATAGCCAAAGGGGAAGATTGTAAAGTTGTTATTTACAACTATGTATTTTTTTGGCTTTTATTCCGTGCCAAATTTGATTGTAATTATTATCAATCGTTTATACCCTGTATATATTGTGGGATTTGTTGTAAGGGTTGTGTGATAGAGAGAAAGTGTGAAGACTCAAGCATTTGGAGGCTGAAGAGTTCTAACGGGTATGTCACGACCTAGCTTCCCGCGAAGTGAAACATGTGCCCTGCACATACTAAAATGTGAAGAGTCAGGCCAGGTGAAGACAGTTGTGTCTCGCGAGTATCTCGCGGGTAAGGCCTTCTCGCGAGACACCCACGAGACTATCTATTCTACCAGCCTGTACTGAATGACTCACACTTTCTGTGCCTATCCTATATATACCCTCTTTACCCACAATTGTTGAAGAATGCATCAGAGAGAAAAACCCTAGCCAAACACATTATGAGTTAGAGATTGTCATCCCCACCTTTCTCTATACACTTGCTTGTGATATCTTCTCAACCCTTCCCTCTCCATTTCCACACCATTGAGAGGTTGATAGCTCAAACACTTACCACACCCTCTAAGAGTGCTGTGTAACGTTTTTGTGCTACTCAGAAGCATTGGAAGAAGCCTGGAATGGCAAATGCAACATGAAGCTTGTTGCGGGATCCAGGGTGCTAGACAAGACACGGTTTCAAGAAGCCTTGTTGGAGTAGGAACTTAGAGGGCTTAGGTACATCGGGTAGATTAGGCTTGGAGGGTCTCTTGCTAACCCATGTATCCCAACTGATTATTTAGTGGATCGATTTCCGCTTGGAGGGCGGCGGAGAGGTTTTTTGCCGAGTTCTTCGGTTTCCTCTTCGAGAACACGTCTCGGTGTTTTTTGTGTTTGCATCCTTCTTCCCTACTCTTGTTTACTCCATTATACTGCTGTGTTGCTTAGTTTATGGATTAGAGTAGCTTATTTGTTTATCCACTCGCTTTTACACTATTCCGCACTTAGTCTTAAGTTAGTGTAAAATCTATCAAGCCGTTAATTTAATTGGAGGGTCTAAATTGCTCTTGTGTTTTCAACACATTTTCGAGCTTTCATTAGCCATACCAAGACCCAATCAACAACCCACCACACCCATAATCCACAACGTGACCCACTATCCTAACCACCATAACTAACAAAATATAAAGGCAAGGAAGAGATGAAATAAAAAATATATAAAGGCAAGTAGCAACTTGCTATAGTGAACTGTTTCTAGTTGTTAAATATTTTTAGATATGACACCATCATTGTAGCACAATTTTTGTTTTTTGTGGTGCTAAAAATAACTTTTTAGCATTTTAACATCATCATTGTGAGTGCTCTAATAAATAATGTGGTATACAACTCCATGATACAAAGATAAATAAGTCTGCCAAGATATGAGTGCATTAAAAACTCACAAATAAAATATAGACCATCTCGCTCATCAATTAGGACAACTACTAACAGAAGATGCAATGTAAATGAAGTACTTTAGGTTTCAAATTGTACCTTAGGGTTTGAGAGAACAACTTCAAATTACTCAAAATGAAGAAAGGAGAAGAGAGATGTGAGAGCGTAAGAAAAAAATTGGATGGGGTGAAGAGAGACAGTAAGAGAGAGATCAGATTTTGAGTGAGGAAGAGTAACGGTGACAATTAAGGCTTTTTCGGTGAGAGGAGAGCAACAGGGTGAGTAAGAGTGGGGGATTTGGGGATTTTAGTTTCCAATTTTCAGTGAAAGGGGAGTTAGAGAGTGTGAACGGTTTGAGTTCCATTATGAGATGACTAAGGGAGGGAGTGATAGCAAGCGAGAAAGTCGTGAGTGAAGGAGAGAGAGTGCGAGAAACAAATTTTCTATTAACTGATGTTCGAGGTTTTTTTTTTTTTTTTTTTTTTTTTTTTTTTTTGTTAAAACTCATTTCAGTGGAACTTGATCTCCACAAAATCAAGTTTCGATTAAAATTTCTTTTCCACATAAGAAAGTTAAGTTCCACTAGGGTTAAACAAAGTCACAGTAGCCCTTACCATGTTGGCCCATTCACATAAAACTTGACTTTGGTAAAGTCAAGATGCAAGCAAAACTCAACTTTACTAATGTCAAGTTGCAAAAGAAAGGTATATGCCCATAGGACATGGCTTCTGTCCAGTGCACTGCAATGGACACATTGAGATTTAAACACGTGTCCAGTTTTGGACACTTGTTTGAATCTCAATGTGTCCAGTGTACTGATACACTAGGTATAAGCTTAGTCCTATGCTTATATAGTTCAAAAATAGGGTTGTTTGGCTACATATTTCGGGAAAAATGGCTAAATAGCCATTCTCCCCAAGAATTTTGGGCTTAATTGACTGCAATTTCTTGGTTTTGAAGGAAAAAAGATGTTGGGCTTAGGTAGTGATCAAATTAAGTAATTTAATGTGGATGGCTCGGGTATATTTTAGTGGTGTTTATAGTAGGCAAAAAAGTAATTTCAGTGATAGATTCAAATTAGAACCAGTAATAACTTAACGCCTAAGATTTGTTGTGAAAATATGGTGAATGTAGCATTTCTCAAAATTAAAAAATTAAAAAATAAATAATATAAAAAAAATACACAAAAAATTTCACAACATTTTTCACAGCAATTAAATGGGCAAAATTTTATCGGTTCTCATCTAAATCCACTACTAACATCTTTTTTTTTTTTTTACTTACCACTATCGATTTGCCACATCAAAAAGTGTAAGAAGTTTTGTCAAATTTTTGTCTATAGACTTTTTTAAAAATATATATAATTCTATATGGTTCATGTTAATTAGTAATTTTGTATCTAAAACAAAATAATAGATTTTAAGTAATATTTAAAATTAAAAAAATAAAAACTAAAAAAAATCATATTTTAATATATATAAAATACCTCAATTCCATTTTCCCCTTATTCTTCCGTGCTCTTTCTCTGTATGATTAGCAATTTAGCATATATTACCCCTAAACAGAGAAAGGATGTCATTTGGCTTTGAGCCCAGTGGCGATAACAATAAAATTAAAGGAAAATAATCTGACTACTATGACAAAACAACAAAAATTATTAGTTTCCTATCAAAAAAAAAAAAACAATAGTTCTTAGTTTTATTACAAAGTCAAATTATTAACTGACATCATGATTGAAACACGAGCAAGTTACCAGCCACTGCTATAAAGAAAGTGGTTCCTTCAGTATAATGAAGTTTCAAGGTTATTCAGGAAAGAGAAAAAATAAATAAAGATAGAAGGAAAGAAAGTGGTTGTTTATTTTTTATTTTTTTTAGAATATTAAATGTTTTTCACAGAGAGAGAGAAAAAGGTTTAAAAAAAAAAAAAAGTAGCTGCTTATTGGTTATTTATCAACTGCTACAAACTATACGAAATTTGTCAGGTAAGAAGTCAGCTGTCAAAAATTTTAATTAGTATTCATATAGAAATGTGAAGTAAGTCAAGTAACCAACAAGATCTCATTGCCTCACACTGTTCAGTGTACTGTTCAATATTCACAAATCCTCGCACTCACCTACTCTACTCATACGAAATTGTGCCTTATTAACTATCATTGTGAAGGTCATAAATAAAGAAGACCTGGGTCTTGTAGTTTTTAGTCAGTAAAAACTATGCATTTCCTTGGATCGTACTTTCAAATCAGGGGTTGACTGTAGCTTCAATCACCTAATCTAACTACTATAGCAGCTATAGAATATACAAAGTATGTGTTTTTTTTCCTTGGCATTACAAACCCTTACGATTGCTCTTAATTAACAATTATTCATTCGTTGCCTAGTATCATTTTTCTAAAACTCATTCATATCCTTTATTCATACATGGTGAAAGAGACCAATTTGCAGCCATAGTAATGTCCCTATTTAGTGTTTGATTCTTACCTGTACTCATCCTAAGACCAATTTGAATTTAATGACTTATGACAATGAGAGTTTGCCGAACGCACTTTGTTATGGGGTTCATGGCGATAACTAATTCATTCGCCAATTCCATCCTTTACATGCAAACCGGAATGATTGCCGCAAATTGATTAGTATAATGGTCTTCAGTCTTCACAACCATCAGAGAACTCTAGGACGGGGTTTTCCTATTGATTCTTTTTGGTTTTCTAAGATCAAACGAATAATAAATAATAAGTTGAATAAATGAATTTTCAGAATAAAAAATGATGTTTCTTAAAGTGCGAATTACTTAACAATGATATGATATTCATTAAAAAAAATAATAATAATCATGCATAAATAAGTAAACAATCAAACATTGATATATATTCCCAAATTGAATCAAACTATCAACCACCATGCATCTAAAATTAAACGCAACTTTTAGATTTTTTTTTTTCAAGATATTGAATTACGCAATAAGTTTTCAAAATTGTAAATTTTTTATATGTTTTTATTCTTTATTAAATTAGCTTATCCAATAGGGCATTTGTAATTATGTTTTCTGTTTTGTGATGTTGGCGTTGTATGGAAATGGAATGTGTGTTTTTTAATTAAATTTTCAAGTGGTAGACTAAAATCATTTGTGTTTATGCTATTTTGTTTTGGTTAGCAATGCTAGGATTTGTATAATTTTATTATTAATGAAGAAGTATCAATTTTTTATCAGAGCTATTTCTTAACATGGGTGAAACCAAATTAATGCATTTCACACCAGGTAATTTGTTGCATGACTTATTAAGTGGCAAATACATGTGAAAATAAAATCATGTGAAAAAAAATATGAATCAACCTAAACCCAACTTGACTTAAAACCTTATTGACCCAATCCATTTCTAATCCATTTTTTACCCGAACTCGATTAACCTAACTAACCTAACCTATTTGCTACAACTAGTTAGAACATACGCATTTCAAAATCTAATATGACATTACTCCTATAATAAGATTTTTAGTAAGTAGATTATAAAATAATTTTGATTCAAAATATATGACCTATTCTTTGAATTTCAGATGCCTGCATGTGATGCTCATAATAGAAATTATCTAATGTGAGTATGTGGATTATATTATTTGATCATTAATTTGTTTGGGGAAAAAATCCAATTAATCTAAAACTGGCTTATGTTCAAATGAAAAGAAAAGGCAATCACACGTGTATTTGAGTTTAATTCACTTGGTTTAGAACCTTATAGCTCAATTTGTTGTCAATTTTTTTTTCCAATTGAGATATTCAAAATTCAAATCTACCCTTCATTGTAACCATTGAATTATAAAAATAAAAAATTAATTCATTTGAAAATTAATCAACATTCATTATGATCATAAAAATCTTTAAAAAAAAAAATGTTTATAGCTCTATATTGTAACTATCAAATTATCAAATCTCTCCTCCTCTGTTAACTGTTGTAAAGTTGTAAGTTGTAACTATCGAATTATCAAAAGAGAATTTAATATATGTGAAAATTAATCAAAATCTATTAGGATAATAAATAAATAAGTTCAAGCGTACATCAAACCAATGAAAAGGTCAAATTTTGAACTTTTTGAGTCTTTTTTGGTGGTCCCATACCCAAAAATAATAATAATAATTTTCTTTTCTTTAGTAGTACTTGCAATAATTAAACAACCAGCAAAAAATATCGAAATGCATACGAACGCGTATTTTAAATTGGTTCACCCAAAAAAAAAAAAAAAATTGGTTCTAATCACTTTCAAGACAGTGATGATAACGCTTACTAAGAGGTTAATGGTCATTGGGTCTAGTCACAATCCAGCACATGGTATTAGTTTTCCATTGCAGAATAGATAATAAACTTGTCAACTATTCAAAATGGGAAGTTTCTTGGAATAATCCCCTCTCTTAATTTGCAACTGCTACCCATTTCTTGCTTTTTGTTGAATTCCATTCTCTTTTCTCTCTCATCATCTGTTTTCCTTTTATTTTTTCTTTCATTTCTGTACTTTCAATAAATAAACAATCAACAAAGGATAATCAAATTCTCAAAACCACGCGTGCACGGAAAAGAATCATCTGCCATATGATCAACTAAATAAATTAGAAATTTAGAAGTTTGAATGACTAATTCCAATGGAATATCTCTATATTTCCTTACCTGCAAATGACTCGACATGTTTGAATTACTTGAAGAAATACTTCATCTCTGACTTTTTTTTAATTTATTGTTATTAGATTTTTTATTTTAGAATTCAATCATTTTCTAGAAGAAAGAAAATTGATTGTACTTGAGGAAACTATATGAGAGCAATGTGAACAGATCTTATCAAGTTATCATCAAATTTTCAAGGAGAGTAATATGACTATTATACCCAGGAAGAATGAGTCCTTTTGATTGTCTACAAGTTTGTTTTTTCTTCAAGGTTTTGGGCCCATTTGGCCATGTATTTAAACAATAGTTTTTTATTTTTTTTTAAATACGTGTAGATGAAAAAATGTGTAAAAATACATATAATGTTATTTAAAAACTGAAAACATATGTTTCAATACATGTACCAAATTACAATTTATAAATTTCATGTTCTTCTTAATTTATTAGATGTGCTTAGTACTTATAGGCTCATGGCAAAATGATGAGCCACACCGAATTGTGGAAGTCCATATACTAAAGACAAAGATCTAGACTCCTTCGAGTAATTTCGGAAAATTCGATGTGTATTCTATTCTATATATTCAAATTAGTAATAATAGTGCCTAGGACGAGAAAATTTTCAAAGAAAATTTCTACATAAGGTTCCTATAACAAACAAAATTGGAATTTGTAGATGAGAGAGAAAAGTAAACGGAATGTTATTCAAAGTTTCAAAAATGAACAACTGCCAAAGACAAACAGCTCATTACTGATTAAAAATTGCAAGCTAACAAAAGGACCATTTACCGTTTTTTGTTCCATGTTTGATTGCAACCTGAAAATGTTTTTTTTTTTTTTTTTTTTTTTTTATTCACATGAAAATTTATTTATAATTTTTGTAATTTCTTTCTTTTGAGAGAGAGTTTCAAGATACTAATCAGTTTTTGGTGTAAATGAGAATTGAACTCTAAATTTCTTATATAAACAAAAACTTTCAGTCATGGAAATGTATCATAAATAGAAAAATGTTTTCTATTTTTTGGGTCATTTGGTTGTCTCAAATGGGAAAACAAATTCCAAATTCTTATTCTGCTAAAAAAAATGAAGTAGGAAAGGGATTAGTTTGAGCAAAATAAGTCATTTGAAACACACGCACACTAAAAAAAAGGTCAACATTCGGGTCTGTAGAAGAGAGAAAAGTTACCATTGGGAGAGTTTTTGTAATGTAAAGCTCTCTTTTTTTTTCTTTTTTTCTTTTTCTTTTTTTTTGTTGGAGGGATAAAGTAATGTGGAGTTTATTTGTGTTGGTATGTTGAGTATGTAACATTCTGGAAAATATTTTCACAATTTATAGAGAAAAAATCATTCAACACTATTGGATTTGTTTCCCATCAACCACAAAAAATGTGATTTATTTGAATGCATAAAATATAAAATGCAAAATTTAATATCAACAAAATACATTTTTATTGTACCAAGCACTAGAAAATGTATAAAACATTACTAAGACAAACGAGGCGCAGCAGCCATGTTGTAATATGCTTTTAGATTATTATATTTTTCTTTCCTAAATCAAGAATACTATAAAAAAATATATTTAAAACCAATAAGTTTAACGCATACCATTTTGTAATAAATGTTTATTGTTCAAAATATTTAGCTCGAAAGAAAAAGAAGACTAAAGTACACTTTTAACCTTTAAAGTTTAAAACTTTTTTTTTTTTTGGCCTTTTATGTTTCAAAATTTTTATTTTGACCCTTTATGTTTTTATTTCATTTTTATATTGGCAATGTCATTCAAGTTTGTTAATAATCTAACCGTTCATAATATTCTATGTATTTTACAACATTTTAGAGCTAATATTTTATATCATCAACCACACAAGAGAGAGAGAGAGAGAGAGAGAGAGAGATCTAATATTTTATTGGAAAATGTTAACGGATGACCTAATACATTGGTGTAAGTACTTTTAGAAACTGATTATGAAAAAAGAAAAAATGAACTAACTTTTTTACAATTTTTTATATTTCTTATGAAAGTGGTATTAAAAATTCCCTAAAATAGTCTGTTACCAAATGTCTTAAGGGCACCCTTTAACCTAAACTTATTTTATATATGAAAAATTCTAACGGATGTCCTTAGGGTAATGGTTAATAATCCATTTAAAGAAAATTTTTATGGGAAAAAAAAAAGTAATTAATATTTTGACAGCTTTTTTTTATTTTCCATAAAAGTGATGTCAAAACTTTCTTTAAATTAATTGTTAACCATTACCCTAAGGACGCTCATTAGCATAATCCTTTATATACAGTTAAACATCATTGTTAGGCATTTAATGTCATATTACTTACTAAAATGATGTAAAAACTCCTTTTTTTTTTCTTTTTTTGCTGTAATTAAAAAACACTCATTCCTAAAAATGTTGTGGTCATTATTTCTTGCCTGTAATAAATTTAAAACATTTTGAGTAGTCTATATATATCTTTAAATCCTTTATAAATTATAAATGTAGAACTAAATACAAACAATTAAAGATTTAATAATTTTATACATCGATGAAATAATATGAAAGATCAGAATCCTCCAACATCCCACAACTTAAATAAGGATCTTAAAGACCATACAAATTTAAAATTTTACTTAAGATCTTAATTGTTTTAGAGTCTGTTTGGTTGGGGAGATAGAAAAGGGTGATGATAGAAGATGGGAAGAGGATGGAAAAATAGAGAATAGAAAAAATTTTATTTTCCCTCATTTGTGTTTGGTTAGGGGAGCGGAAAAGTAGAGGGATAGAAAATATGGTTTGTCTAAATGTACTCTTATGTCCTTATTTCATTATATATAAGAAATACATTTATTTGTCATAAAATATTACTTATTTATCAATTAAAATTAATAAAATAATATTTTATAAAAATTAAAACTTTTTTTGAGAAAAAAATTAAAACATTATACCTATTATATTTTTTCTGTTTATTATTATATTTATTACATGTTTTTTATGAAACAATGGGAAAAGAAACGGGAAAAGAACAAGCACAAAAAGACAAAAAGAATGAGACAAAGAACAAGAGAAAAATATGGAAAGAGAGATATGAGTTGTCCAACATAAAGAGGAGGTAAATACGTAACTCTACAATTAAAACTTTGTTGCCTGAGTGAAAAATTTTTGGTGAGTTCGGAAAAAAAACACCTGAATCCCACCAAAATTCTTCCGACATTTCCACCTCCAAGGCTCCAACCAAATAGCCTCAAAATCACTTTTCTTTTCTATTTTATCTCCTTTATTTTTCATCTCCTATTTTACCCCTACCGAACAGACCCTTAAGTTACCTAAATATTAAAATCCTACTATTTTAAATCTAAATCAGGATTTTAATTCTTCTAAAAAAAAAAAATAATAGTAAATCAGGATTTTAATATCCAATTAACCATTACCCACCGCTCTATAGTATTATTGACCACCTCCATGGTTCCATGTAATTTGAGGACTACCATTTGAAGTTGAACAACAATAAAATATTATTAAAATAGTAGAAAGTTCAGGGAAATTTCACTCCTCTAAAAGTCCGATAGTATAGAACCTAAAAACTTTATATATTTGTCCGTAAGCAGCATTTGTCTTCCATAAAATCTAAAGTTTTCCTTTCATTCATCTAAATCATTATTTAACCTTACCAGAAATTGAAATCCTAATACCTGCATTAAGACCCTTCTGCCTTTTCCATAGATTAAGACCATATCTGTGTATTCTGTTTGAGTAGAATGTGCTTTTCACAGGTTGTTATGTCCCTTTTTCTGGTAGTCCTCTTGGGTGGAACTGTCACTCGAGTAGGGTGCTTTAGCTTTAATTATACAGTGTTCAACAATGAACATAGTTCTCAACTGAAAATGTCAAATTCATATATTGTACTGGGTGCTATTCAAGTTAGACCAGATGTTAGTAATAAAGCTTCTATTGCAAAAAAATCTGGGCGTGCCTTTTACTTGGAGCCATTCAGATTATGGAGCAAGAATAAAGGTTTGACAGCAAATTTCTCTACCACCTTTGTACTTAATATCACTCCTAAGACATTTCCAGGAGGCGAAGGCTTGAGCTTCATATTAGCTGCGGATGCCACACTTCCCCTAAACAGCGATGGACAATGGCTTGGGATTGTAAACGCAAGCACGAATGGATCCTCTCAAGCTCAAGTGGTGGCAGTAGAATTTGACACGAAAAGGAGCTACCAAGAAGATTTGGATGATAACCATGTTGGCTTGGATGTAAACAGCATCTACTCAAAATCGCAAGTCTCTTTAACCAACCTTGGTATCAATCTTTCTTCTTCTTCTAATATAACGGCAACGGTTAAATATGATGGCAAAAATATGTCTCTGTATTTTGCTTCCATGGAAGTGATTTCTTGGCCGCTTAACCTCTCTGATTATCTTCCAGAAGAGGTTTATGTGGGATTCTCAGCTTCAACAGGAGATGACACTGAACTCAACTGCATAATATCATGGGAATTCAATGGTTCCGATATTGATGATGGTGATGATGATTTAGAGTTGCTGTGGTTATGGATCACAGTATCAGCTGCAGTGCTTGTGTTAAGCGGGATTGTCTTTTACTTGTATTGGCAGAGGAAACAGGCTCTATATGCAGAGGATCCATATCCAGGGCTAGAAGACCAGATCAAAGGGTCCTCTATGGCTCCAAGGAAATTCCTACTAAAAGAGCTGAGAAAAGCTACAGGCAACTTCAACCCCAAAAACAAGCTTGGAAAAGGTGGCTTTGGAACGGTCTATAAGGGACTATTGGCAAATAAGGAGGTAGCTGTCAAGCGAGTCTCAAAGAATTCAATTCAAGGCAAGCAAGAATTTATAGCAGAAGTCACAACAATCGGCAGCCTCCATCACAAGAATCTTGTGAGATTGATCGGATGGTGCTATGAAAGGCGTGAGCTCCTTCTCGTTTATGAGTTCATGCCAAACAGTAGCCTTGACAAGTTTATATTTGGCAATGAGAAACTAGGCATGGAGGAAACGACACTCACCTGGGAGAAAAGGCACATCATAATCCATGGGGTAGCTGAGGCACTAGATTATCTTCATAATGGATGTGAAAAGACGGTGCTTCATCGAGACATAAAAGCCAGCAATATTATGTTAGACTCAGAGTTCAATGCCAGGCTTGGAGATTTCGGACTAGCTCGTACTATTCAACAAAGGGGAAAAACTCACCACTCAACAATAGAGATTGCAGGAACACCAGGATATATGGCTCCAGAAACGTTTCTTATTAGTAGGGCAACTGTTGAGACAGATGTCTATTCATTTGGTGTTCTTGTACTAGAAGTTCTCTGTGGAAGGAAGCCTGGAAATCAAATTGAGTTGACCGACTACAACAACAGCATTGTGTATTGGCTATGGGAACTTCACAGTAAAGGAAGGATACTTGATGCTGTTGATTCAAGATTGAACAAGGAATTTGATGAGGAAGGAATGTCATGCATGCTTGTTTTGGCATTGGCCTGTTGTCATCCAAATCCACACCAGAGACCCTCCATGAAAACCGTTTTACAGGTACTTACAGGAGAAGTGCCTCCACCGCTGGTGCCTACGGAAAGACCTGCTTTTGTGTGGCCTGCCATGCCTCCTTCATTCAAAGAGGACTCGGGAACCTCTTTCTCTAAAAGCCAACTTTCCCCTTTCACAGAACTCTCAGGGAGATGAATCTTGCCAAAAGCTAGATTAAGAAAAATGTCCATAAGTATCTATTGTTTTTATTTGCAGATGTTTGACCTGTCTGTACAGCATTAGTTTCCATGGCAAGAAGATTGTGATTGCATCAAAATAGTACAGACACTCATTTTCGGCCCTGTACATATAGGTCCCAGGTTTCATGTAAAAAGAATGTAAATTAGGATGTGCAGAAGCTTGTAATATAATGGCACTGTCAAGTTCTTATGTAGGAAAATTTAGATTTGTATCCATCTCACCCTTGTAAGAAAAAGGAAAATGTAATTTAATGTACTCGCAGTGAGGGTTGTAGATCTCTTGGAAACTGAACATATAGATCATAATAAGTGTCTTACTTTCTTGTTCTCCTTTTTTTTTTTTTTGGGATGAACTTACTTTCTTGTTCTAGTGTCATACTCTTGTAAAATGCCATGTTTATGGCAACACCATGTTTTCCTAAAGTATCTAAATAAATAAAATAAGTTTCCCTTGATGAAAGAGTGTACTAGTAACAACAGGGTAATGAGCAACGACGATGCTAGACATTAGTCCAAAAGAAAAGCATTGTTTCACACTCATTTCTACGTCGTCCACAATTACACGCACGACCTTCATTTAAAACATGAAATGGGGTGATATGTACCAACGAAGTGTGAGATAATTAATGTCATCTCAATTCACAAGCAAAAACTCAAAGGCCTTAAGGAATCAACTTGGTGAGCCTCTTGCTAAATCTATCCTTCAAGCGTTTATTTCCAATTAAGACTCCACTTTGTAACTACAGGGTAATGACGCTGGTCCTAAATAATCTATTAAACGCTCAGAAGTAAACAACAACCAGAGCATCTACCATGGTACTAGAAGGCTCCATCCAGCCACCCAATGGAAAACGATTCTTCACCTTACATTCTCTAGAATTTCCAGAATTTAAAAAGAAAACGAATCAAATAAATTTTATAACCATTAAGATATTGATGGTCATATCTTGAAATCCCTGAATATGTACAGACATTGATAAATCGAACTTGTTCTTCTCACACAGGTAAAATAGGCTTAGGAAGGCAATGTGATGAGGAGAGTTATAGATCTGGGGCAAAAGAAGAGCTTACAAAGAAATTCCAGGAACAAACAAAACTTAAAGAATGGAGAGAGATAATAGGATTGAATTTGGGACAATTCAAACAACAATCTATAGGTTCAAAGAGATCAAGAATATTCAAATCTAAAATTTCATAAAGCAGATAAGAAAATGCCATCTCCAATTACTCAAAAGATGGTATTTATAATCACCAGTCTTTTGTTTTGTTTAGAAATTAAACTCTTCTATCGAAAGAAACCACACTATGTTGTGTGACTTTAAGCTACTTTTGAGATTTCAAATATCAATACTTGATGATTAGAGTAAACCACATGTTCTTGATATGCCAAGTAGTGTTGATTGCTCAGACCTAAGCATAAAAATCCAAGTCAATACGTTGAATAACATCGTTTAGTATCAATTAGTTTCTCACTAATAAATTACACTAGCGTTCCTTTCTTACAAAGAGCAGCCCCTATTCTTGTGTGTGACACATCACTTCGCACTCCACAATAAAAAGTTTCCCAAAGTTTGGTAGGGCAAGAACTGGAACTTCCATCATCAATATTTTGATCTGCTCAAATCCCTTTTATGCTACTTTAGACCATTGAAAATCAACTCCCTTCAAGCACTCAATGATAGGACTCGCGATACAGCTGAAATTTGTTCATACAAAACTTCTCTAAAATGATGCTAATACATGGAAACTACAAATATCACCCATGATTGTGGCACAAGCCACATTTTGATAACTTGCACCTTCTCAGGCAAAATAAAGCCAAGAAACTCAACCTCATGGCAAAATGAAGAGCATATCCTCAAATTTACAAAGAGTTTCTAACCTGTAACACTAGGCAAAAATGATATAAATGCTCCTCTAGTTCGACTATATATCAATATATCTCAAAATAAACAGTTGGATATGAGCTCAAGATAGGTTTATATCTCTATCGTAACTCGTATGAAAGCGCTTGGTACAATAGAGAGTCCAAATAGCATTACTAACCACTCATAAAGTCCATCCAATGCCTTATCATTGTCCGATTTCCATGAGTTTAGTTTTTTCATTTAACTTTTTAGCTTATTTTATCTCGAGTAAAGCTTTTAAAACTTTTTTTTTAAAAGTACTGGTATAACCCACTTTTGACAAAATGGTTTAGACTTGAATTCTCTATGGTGTGGGAGGGAGGTGGGGCAGAGGGGAAAGGGAAGGGGAAGTCCTGGTGGTTCAAATGTTGGTCTCTATCAAAGTATGGATGCAATCCCGTTTCAGATACCATTTTCTACATCTTATATCCAAACACCCTTCAGGTATTTGACCTCTTCCTAAAGGATTTTAATAGTCCAAGGTGATTTAAGTGAGAGATACTATTAGACCTACAAGGTAGCCCGTATATATGAAAGATGAAAATAATCTTCATAGAGAAACCTGACTAATTTTTCCAATTAATTGAAATGAAAACAATTACAAGAGTCACTTATCCCTACCAAGAGCCATCATTTGCTGTCCCTTTTACTGGCGATACACCCATCTGTGATGACAAGTCAACAACCAATAACATTCCTTATAAAGGACTTCCAATCTACAATTAATCTCATGTACCACCATGTTATAAACCAGAATCAATGTATCTAAGGCCAACAAAATAATCATACAAAAAAGAATATAAGAAATCTCAGACATCATCAGTTTGCAGAGTCAATTCCTGTATACCCAGATCACGGTACAAACCATGCACAAATTGGAGGACTGCACGATCATCCATCTCTTTCTTCACCTGTAAGTTGTCATCCAACAAATGAAACCACTAAATTACAGATTCACATGCCCTACCAGAGTGAGAAGAACAATCAATGTAATGATAAACTGGTTTGTTTTCGTCTTGTTTTTCTTTATTAATAACTTACTCAATTTCAATCAAAAAAAAAAAAATCAATGTAAAGGAAAATAGTAACTATACTACAGGGCAATAAATTCACTGCCATAAGACCAATTATATTCAAAAACTCACCTGTATTGAGACAGAGCCAACAACGTGACCAGGGACTAATTCCCAAAAACGAGCTTGAGAAACCTCCGATACATCTTCGTGGGTAGTAATCTATTGTCAAAAAATTAATACACTTCAATGAAAAACTTCTTTTTTCCTTTTTTTTTTTTTTTGTTCCAGGATGTGCACTTAACTAAAACCCAGTGATCTAAAAGAATGGAATCACCTGTCTCCAGCATTTGCTCAAGGCTGAAGTCGGAACACTAAGTGGTGCCATTTGAAGCAAGATGCCTCCAGTTGCTTTAAAGAGTGGCATGACAAGCATAAAAACTGCAACTGAAACTAGTCCCAAACACAATACTTCCGCATTCTGAACCCTGAAAAAAAAAGTAGAAAAACAGAAATTACGAAGGGTATAAAAGGGGTCAACACAGGGGAGAGGGATAGATTCCAACTTTGGGAGATTTATCTTTTCGAAGGAGAGGCAGTCAAAAACTAAGCATGAAGAAGTAATTACCCAAGGGACAAAAACCAAGACGCCAATATCAAACCTGCACTGAGAGACAAGCAGAGTAGAGCAGCTTAAGATGGCCATGAATAAAAGGAAAAAAAAAAATAGAAATAGAGCAAGGGTATGTGCCTACATGCAACCATATGTGTATAATGCAAGAGAGAGAGAGAGAGAGAGAGAGAGAGCATATTATACCTGCGAATGGAATCTGCGAGAACATGCAGGCAAACTGAGTGGTAGTTCATATCTTCTGCATTTCTGTAGACTGCAAGCAAGTGTTATAAGAAGAAACCCTTTTTTCCTTTTCTTTTTGTTTTCTTTTCTTAAAAGCAAGTGAATCACCATGTTCTTGAACATAATGCATTAATACACAAGTAATATATTTCAAGTTAAATCAGGGGAACAAAGCATAGAAATACGTAATAACAGAAACATGTAGCATACTTATGGGCAGATATGCATCCCCATAAACTTAAACAAAATTTGAACCACGATAACCTCAAAATAAATCTTAAACTGCAGCAATACTTACCAAGATTTCTGCGAGCATAATTCCGGAAGAACCAAACACCAATGAGGTTCACCAATAAATTTGTCACCGCAGAAACAATCAAGTAATGCCTATAAGTAGATGGTTAGCAGATGTACCCCAAAAAAAAAAAAAAAAAAAAAAAAATCATATCTGCGGTCCATTTGGAATCTGCTTATTTTGCTAAAACTAAAAATTTTTTGCTAAAAGTACTATAGATAAAATAAAAGTTAGCTGAAATAATACAATGGGACTTATAAATAGTACCAAAAATGAAATGAGACCCATGATAGTATCAAAAATAAGCTAAATAATAAAATAAGCTGGCTTTTTCAATTTGAAGCCAAATGCACACCTAAATAAATACAACCACGAAAACAGGAAAAATGAAGGTAGGTTCATGTAGGAAGCAAGGATTGGATCATATGATCACATCAAAATAGAATCAAAATGAGAGAATGACAAATTGAAGATGACGATAAAATTGTTTGGTAATCTTATCAAATCAATGTAAGATTGTTTCTTTTTCAAACCCAAAAACAATAAGTGTTTAAACTGTTTTAGTGAGCTTACTTTCTGGCTTATTTGGCTTGTGTATAGTTTTCTAAAACTTTAGGGCTCGTTTGGTTTAGAGATGTCTCAATTTTCATAACTCAGTTTTCAAAACTCATAACTCAAACCCAAAACTCATAACTCCCTACTCAAACCTCACCTTCACTCAAAAATTGCAAAACACCTGTTTGGACTCATAACTCAGTCACATATCTCTACAACTTTTCTCCAAAACCATGGACCCCACCCGCTGACACTACCCAATTGCTACTGTTGCTACCCACGCCTCATTAACAAAATAATCTTCCTCCTTTACTTCTCCCACGCATCCTCTCACCTTTCATTTCTCTAACTCTCCCTCTTTTGTATCAAATTTTTTTGTCTATCTCTCTCTCTGTCTCTCCCCTCTTCACTCTATATTTGATTTTTTTTTTCCACTCTTCTTTGTTTCTTTCTTAGCTTTCTCTGTCTCTCCCCTCTTCAATCTGTATTTGATTTTTTTTTTTTTCTCTCTTCTCTGTTTCTTTCTCAACTGTTTTTGGTTGGTTTGAATAGGTGGTTATTGGGTTTAAAGTGGTGGGTTGTTTCAGTGGCTGGGTTTCACGATGGAGATCGGGTTTGAGATTGGATTTTTGGGGCTGGATTACAATGGAGATCGGGTTATGGGTCACAACGTGGGTTGAATCAATTGGGGCTGGGTTACAGTGGAGATCGGGTTATGGGTCACGGCGTGGCTTGAATCAGTAGGGGTTGGGTTACGGTGGAGATAGGGTTATGGGTCACGGCGTAGCTTGAATCAGCGGTTGGTGGTGTGGATCGGTGCTGGGTTTGTTGTGGTGGTGCTGTGGATGTTTGCAACGGTAATATCATGGAGATTGAACTAACGAGACAACACCGAAGCTTTGGTTCCCACAGAGTCCGAATATTTACAACAATGCCACTGAGTTTCCTATCTCAGTTTTTGAAAACACACATTTCTTGTTTCTTGTTTCTTGTTTCTTGTTTTCATCACTCTAACTCAAAATTTGTGAGTTTTGAGTGAGGGAAACACAACGTGAAAATCAAGCCAAAAAAAAAATTTTGTGTGGGTCCCATGTGTTTTGATAACTGAGTTATGAGTTTTGGATCATATCACTCAAAACACCTCTAAACCAAACAGGCCCTTACTCTCTCTTTTTCTAGGTACAGCTTATTTTTTAAGCAGAACAAGCTCATCCAGACACACTAACGTGTACTCTTAGTAAGTTCAGGGGTCCAATCCCCTGGCCTTCCAATATGAGTGTCCGACTTGCATCACATTAACTACTGTGGTACTTTATTTTAGTAATAATAATAAATAAAAGAAAGGACTGGCAATGCCAGCTGATCTATGACCACTATTACTAGTTTGGCGTAATCCTAACACATTTTTTTGTAAAAGATATTCCCCTTTCCAAAGATTGAGACAACAAATTTACAAAAGAATCACCACAACATTTAGGTAAAAAGAGCTTGTCATTGAGCTCTGTCTAAGACAAGCTAGCTAGGCCTCATTTTGTAATATTGCATAAAGTTTAACAAGAAAAGATACAATTTTTTACATGAGGATATCCTGCTTAGAAAATGAAGTAGGCTACAAGGACTCTCACATGCCTGATATAGATAACTAACATGCCACGAGAGATAGCAAGACCATCTCATCTTGAGACACAAGTTCACAATGGACACATTCTAAATAGACAGAACCTTGTAATCATATAGCACATGAGCTGATATACAACTGTATGATTGCAAAGAAAAATAAGTCTACCAAGATATCAGTGTAATAAAGACAAATAAAATATAGACCATCTCGGTCATCAAAGTCTGCATAATTGACTTACTTGTGCTCAGATTCATCTTGGATGAATGCATGAAGTCCTTCCACAGCTAAGGAGAATGACATAAACAGAAGAAACAGCTGTCTACACAGGCAGCAGGACAAAAAAACATCCGCATGTTAGCCCAGATAATGCAGCTAACAAGAAAAAGATCAATTAATATTGTGATAGAAATTCCCATTTTACGAACGCTGTGCTACTTATAAGAGATTTAATTTAAGGTAAAGCAAAATAATGTGTCTACAGTTGCCATTCTGGGCAATTTTCCATGTTCTAAAGCAATGCTTGCATACAACTTTATCTCCACCTTTGGGAACTATATTATATGCTAAAGATAGGTTTTTTTTTTCAGTTAATGCAATCAGAAACACTATCTTCTTTTATTTTTTCTTTTTTATTGGTAATCTACACCAATGACCTGAACCTCAGCCCATTCTGTGGAGGAGGAAGAGCCATTTGAACCAGATCATTTTCACTTGTTAACTATTTCTTCTTTCTTGACATTGAAATACAGTGCTTCACAGGCTTAGTAGCCAACGGGGGGTTGGCTGAGTTGGTCAGGACTTCGCTTCCCTGCTTGTCAGGCTTGGGTTCGAGTCCTGCCAACGGCTTTCTGTTGGTGAGCATCCTTAGTGAGGGGTGTACTCAGAAATGAGGTGACTCTCACACGCACAAAAATAAGTGAGTATCTCACGGCGCGGTGCCCTGCCCGGGGGTTTAATACAACCATAAATGCCCCTTTTTTTTGTACCAAAAAAAAAAAATATATATATATATATAGCATAGACATGAATTATTAAACTAGCAGCTTTGGTACATAAAATACTGCAAAACCAGTCTCAGTGTCCAAAACAGTGTCAACACAATTATTCGTGCATAAAACAAAGCAAAAGACACTGCAATTCAAGTGCACTCAATATTTTAATCTTATGAAAGAATCATTATGTAATAAAGTTTTTTTTTTTTTTTTTTTTGGTTATGATTATGTAATAATGTTTAAAACTGCAATGCAGTGGGTGAAGTCAAATACTTACAGCATTTGTAAAAGCAGATAAGACTTCTAGCCTCTTGTACCTGATAGAGAGAAGAATTACAATGAATCAAATTCATTTCCATCAAATCAATTATATATAGTCTAGATGACATTATTGGAACATAATATGATGAATTTCCAAAATGTACATATTCCAGGGGGACAATTGGGAAGAACAAATGAAAGAGAGGAAGAATGAATGATCCAAAACAACAATTTACAGTCAACAGTTCTTGGCAGGAAACACTAAATAGATTAGATGAAACAACCATCCTACAAAATTCTCGCATCCATTCCAGTAGAAGCAAAAGAGTGATATCAACAAAGTGACAATAAATGGCTTTATTCAGCTAAATCAAAAGGTTCAATTCAGGATGATTTTCTTGGTATGATGACAGTTTGTTTATCTCACCCATAAGTGTAAACTCCATCTGGCTTATTTCTTGAGGCAGCCATTGCAAACAATGAAAATGTCAACAGGCCACAGCCAAAAGTTAAATGAAATGCATCGGAGACCAAACCTGAAATGACACCAGCAACCAAGACAAGGAAATTAATATAGAAAATACATTTAAACTTATAGATAAAATCATAAATAAAAAGAGAACTACAAAACTTAAAATCAACAGAGAATTCTCTATTGACCCCAGGTGATTTGAAATAGCCTAACCATTACCATCTCATGTAGAATTTAGAAATGAAACAAAAAGAACACTTTAGAGATGGTTAATGAAGTTATAACGAAAAAGGAAAGAGAAAAACTGAGAGACAACAAAAACATTACAGAATGACTGAAGCAACAAGCTCCTTATAAAGCTTAAGGGACTCTTTGGAATAAGACAAAACAGACCAGGTACATATATGATCTAAGGGGGGGGGGGGGGGGGGGGGGCGCAGTTTAAGAAAGTTTAGTAAACCTAATAATGCCAACTACATGGTTCTGCTTGTTCTAGTTTAGGACCTAAAACTGGATTGAGTACATATAAAATTTAATGCTATTGAGTACGAGGAGAGTAAATTATAAGAGAGCAAGGGAGAGGAAAGGGAATAGTTTTTTTATATAAATAAAAAAATTATTAATTAAAAATTTTATTAGAAAATAGGAAAGCTCATCCCAAGCCCTAGAAAAGGAGGGCGGCAGTAGCCAGTAGGTTGACAGCCAGCATAAAATTTAGTTATTCTATTATGAATGGAAAGTAGAAGTCATAAAAAAAGACATGTCAATTAAGGAAATAACAAAGAGTATGACTTTAAATAGAATAGAATGGAGGAAAAAAAATACATGTGGCTAACCCTAACTAATCTATTGAGGATCCATAGCCAATCCCAAAATTTTGGAACTTAGGCTTTGTTGTTAATGTTATTGTTATTGTTCTTCTTCTTCTTTTGGGTTAAGTGGAGGTGGGGGGATTTGAACACAGGTTCTCTCCAATTTCTCCCCATGGAGAGAACCAGGCAATCATAAATCCAAGCAATCCATGAAATCTACTGAGGAATACATAATTCCCTCAACTTAATCCAACATTCAAAAAACACCAAAACACACTTGATCTCAATAATAGATCTCTCATTGTCTTCAAATGTTCAATTGTTTCATTCTCTCCAAATTGTCCACATAAGGCAGTGTGAAGTTCCATTCAGAATGATTCTATTCCTAAGCCTCCCATACATCCCCTTCAAACAAGAGTACACTTCAATTACCTTCTTTGGCAAAACCAATGAACCCAAAAGCCAATACACAGCACCACATATCATGAGCAAAAGAGTAATGTAACACAAGATGATACACAGTTTCAGAGCTACCCTTTTACATATAACACCAATTGACCAGCACAACTTTCCATTTAGTAAGATTGTCCAATCAAATGGGGAGAGGGCACTGGAATAGTTCTTTTTAAAAAATAAAAAGACAGAAAGCAGTAGGTATCCTTGCTCTTCTCCTCTCCTCTCCTCCAAACATATAGTGTGGTTCCACTTCTCTTCCTCTTTTTAATATCTTAGGAATTGGACTCACCCAAACTCTACCAAGAAAACCAGCTTTGCAACCTAAATTCAAAACCCATATGCATCTACTTGTTGGATTTTTCTGAGCAGCCATGTTTACATGGCAAGAGAACTTCACATTATTCTCTTTAATTTTTATAATTATGACACCATAAGTGAAATGGCTAATTACTCTTTCTTCACTTCCTCATTGCCATAACCACAGGGGATTCCCTTCAGATTTTGTCTTATGCTTCCCCTACATTTTCTTGTCTTTTTCTAAGAACACTCTTACATCTGTGAAAGTTTCCATCACTCTAGCTTGGCATTCCCAATCGGTTAGCAACGAATATATGGACAAACTTCTTGTTCTTCCAAAAATTGTTATCAGCAACAATTGAGAAGTTGGAAATAGAGAAAACGATAGCAATAAATAAGACTAAGGAAGGTGTATACGAAACAGCCTTTACAATAGAACTAGAATCTCATCAATATTTTGAAACAAACAGAAATCAAATTAAATGGTATCCCCCAAATGGATTGGCCAACAATTGAGAAAATTGTTAGACTATTCTATAAAGTAACAGCAAAAACATAAACATAAACATATACAAAGTTTTAAACTTTTTAAACCCAGTTTCAATTGCATCGGATTATCATATTTCAGCTAAACTCAATCAAATTCATAGCTTATAGGTACATAATCTATAGAATCCAAGTACCCAACAGACTTATCATGTAGAAATTGCTAAAGTGAATTGAAAAAACAAGGATTAACGTTGAAAATTCTTACCGACACGCCCCGTAAAGAGGCCGATAGCTAATTCCGAGGTGGAATACGCAACATTAAGCGAAATCATGAGGAACAACCTCTTCATGTACCTATTACCAGTCCTTAGGATCCGAAAAGCCGAGGAAACGAACAACGAAACCGAGAATTTCTCCGCCGGTCCTTTACTTTCACCGTAAAAGTTGTCGAATCCAGGCGGAATGTCTATGCTGGAGACGCTACGAGAGAGCAGAGGCTTCGATTGTGAGAACGAAGCTTGACGCGAAAACGCCAATCTCCGATCGGTTGAGCCGAGCCCGAAATCCGAATTCCTTGAATTCTGGGAATCCTTTCCCGATGATGTGTAGTACTTGAACGAATCGCTCTTGTCCATTTTCTCAATCCACCCAAAAAACCCCTAATCAATTTTCTTTTCTTTTCTTCTACGAGAAAAACTAATTCACCAAGAGAAGGAAAACTGTGACTTATTAAGGGAGTTGGAATCTTCAAATTATTGACTTGAAGATTTAAAAAGACCGTGATTTTTGAAGCTTCGTAATGAGAAGTTTTTTTTTTTTAAATGTGTATGAGATTGAGATTATGGATTTGAATGGGAAAAAAAAAGTGAGGTTGAAATGAAACGAACGTAATTGTGTTATTGTGATATGAAATTGAAATAGAAATTGTACGAAGGAGAGTGGTTGGGCGAAGTCAAGTAAAGGAGGGTGTAGAAAGGTGTAAAAAGTTTATATATATATATATATATAAATCAGACAGTGGCTATGGCTAACGGTGTAGAAATATTTTGAGTTTTCAGTTTTTAATTTTCAATTATTAAAGTGATAGATCGGCTGCGACTAGGGAGCTGCCCGCCATAGGAGAATGAGAATGTATCTCCTATGAGTATGACCATGACTGGGTCTTTCCCAAATATCTAGGGTCCACTCTTTTTTCCTTTAAAAATAAGAAGGTTCACTAATTTGTGAGATAGGTTTGTAAAGTGTAAACAAATCGAGCTCAGCCGAATCCAGGGGGAATGTGCAGAATAATCATGGGTAAGAGGAGTATTTGGTTAGTTAGACAACGCATGAAACTATAAAGGAAACTAGGCATCTCGAGTTTTAGAAAATCGAGATCCATTTACATAAATCTCGAGTTTTAGAAACTCGAGTTCCATGCAAAAAAAATTTTAGTTTTATCGCCCCTATAGTGACGTTTTTATGTCTTATAGTGACGTTTTAAAGCCCTATAGCGGCGTTTTCCTGCAAAATTTTTTCAGTGTTCAATACCAGGTTCAGTGAGCCCTATAGTGGCGTTTTTATGCCCTATACTGACGTTTTAAAACTCTATAGTGACGTTTTTCTACTAAATTTTTTTAAAACTCCATTTTTAAGCCCTATAGTGACGTTTTTAAGCCCTATAGTGGTGTTTTTGGAACTCGAGTTTTTAAAACTCGATTTTTACTTGGATTTTTTTTACAAATCAAGCTTCAAAAACTTGATTTTTATCTTGGAACTCGAGTTTTAGACACTCGAGATACTAGTTTTCAAAATTCTTTTGCAACATGACAACTAACTAAATTTTTTAATATTTATTATTATTTAGAAAAAAAATTCCCAAATCCAGTATTAAAAATTCAAGATTTTTTTTTTTTTTTTAACATGAGTCGGGTCTAAGCTGGTTGCAAAACAAGAAGCTTAGCTCATTTTATTTTGGCTAAGCAAGATCGAGATTGTTCACGAATTACTTGATTAGTTTTTTTTTTTTTTTTCCTATACATTATGAAATCATTAGTAAAATATTTTACCTCTTCACAATTTTATGAATTTTTACTATGATTAGATTGTTGTAGGGGCCCTTTCGTTGTGCATTGGGCTGGGCTAGGCTGCCTCTCGCGGTAGTAGGCCCAAGTAATCTGAGTAAGGAAGTTGAGACCGGTCCAACTGCAACTCAATTTGGTCCGGCTTGTACACAAACGTTAAGTCCAAGTCCAAGGTAAGATGCAGCAAAGTGAGCTTATCCTCTGTTTCTGCCGTAGAAGACTTTCTCTAGTTTCTGCTGCTGCTAATTTCTATCGCAGAATTGACGTTTCTGCCATAGAATGAACTTTTCTCCACTTTCTACCGCAAGATTGACTTTTCTGCTGTGCAGCAAAACTTTCTGCCGTGTAGTAAAATCGTCTGCCGTGTACTAAAACTTTCTGCTATGCAATGAAGCTGTCTACTGTGCAATAAAGTTTCCTGTCGTAAAGCCTTCTGCTGTGCAATAAAACTGTCTGCTGTGTATTAAAGTTTTCTGTTGTGCTTTAAAGCTGTCTGCTATGCTTTAAAGCCTTCTGCCGAGTGAATAACTACTCTTCATTTTTACTACAGAAATACTTTCTACACATAAACAAATTTAAAACCCAAAGAAAATACCCATCAAATAAATGTTAGTTTAAATGGGTTAGCATATTCTCAAATATGTACACATGTTCGTAAATAAAGATATATGTATATATATACTTATGGAAGGATAATGATTAGTTTGTGTCAACAGTAAAACACATAATAACAAATAAAGAAGAAAGTTTCAGCAGGAAAGGTTTAGCTTATATAATAATTAACACGGTAAATATAATAAAAAGGTACTACAGCAGAATAATTAGTACAGCAAGTAAAAACACTACAGCAGGACAACTAATGTAACAAACGTGATAAAAACGTGCTACAGCAGGATGACTAAATACGGCAAATATAAGTTATAATAAGGGAAATCAAATATATTTGCAATCAAAATCAAGTATTGAATCTGCCCATAGAATAAGTAAACCAAAAAGGAACCCAAACTCCAATTTGAACAACCTTACCATAGGCTTCTGCCATAAAAGCTATGCATTTTGGAGAATAGGCCTAAATGGCTACTAGCTATTACTTTTAAGAACTTCAAAGAGTGAGTTTGCTAAGAGGGAAGGAAAAGATGATCTATTAATACATGCCTCTATTCCTGCCACGTTTTCTCTCTTCTTTTTACCACTTTCTTTCTTTCTTTCCCTCCATTCCTTTACTCTTAGTTTCTTACTACTCTCCTGCCGTGGGTTGTTCCCCTTTTTTGGTCTTTCCTTTTCCTGGGCTCCTCTCTCTGGGTACTTACTACTTTCTTACCATGGGTTTCCTCCCTTAGGTCCTTCTCCCCTCCGGTTCCCTTTCATTCATAGCTAGCTCCTCCTTTTATAGTGAATTGATTCAATGGGATTTCTCCCTTTTACCCCTAAGGTTTCACCAACTGTTTTTGGTTTGTTGTAGGCATCCTTTCAAGATTACCCACCAACCTATTAGTTGCCCTGACCACTGCCATTGCTCCAGTACATGTTTGCTGCAGGACAAAATTCCTTTTTGTTTATTCTTGCTGTATACCTCTACCTCTGGACTACCTCACTACCTAGCTCTATGGCATGCATTAGATGGTCCCAACCATCTATTATTTCTTTTGAGTAAGATACCATCCTAGCAGGATATATTTCCAAAAGAAGTTATGGCAAGAAACCAAATATAAACCCCCTTTTCCCTCCACCACCAAATCACGCCCTCTGAATCCCTTTCGCCGTGGGCCCACCTACCTTGTATTGGCTGGGTACAGGTTGGTGGTGCTCCGGCCCTTCTGTTTTTGTATTCTTTCGTTCCCACGCCGTTTCTGCTGTTGCAGATTTGTTTTGTTCTGCTGCGTGGCTCTGTCTTATTTCTTCACACTTTTCTTGCTGTGTTTGTCATTTCCTTTAGCTTAGCTTTTCTTTCCTTCACGCGTTTTCTGCTACTGACACTTCTTGCCGTTCCTTAATTCTTTTCACCGTGTTTCTTCATATCAATTTTCACGCCTATCTTTTTTATACAAAAGGATTTGGGCCTTTGTGGGCCAAATAATGTTGACTAGATCAAAAGGGTCTTAGACCCAATTTATCTTTATTTGCCGAAGCCATTCTGCCAAAGAACTGTATTCTGCGGTAGATCTATATTCTGTGGCAGATTTGTATTCTGGTGCAAATTTGTAGGCCAAATAATGTTGACTGGATCAAAAGAGTCTTGAGCCCAATTTATCTTCATCTACTGAAGCCATTCTGCCATAGAACTGTATTGATAAAGCTATATTTTGCAGCAGATTTGTGTTTTGCTATAAATTGCTTTCACTTGCACTTCTTTCTTTGGAAATTTCTTGCTCTTTGGTCTTCTTGGTGGGTCTTTGGGCTTTGTTTCTCATTGGGCCTTCTTCCTCATGGGCCTTTGGGTATAGATTTGGAAATTTTTTTTCTTCTTTAACATATTCTTCTTGTCATTCTGCCATAGGCTTTAGTCATCTTTTGTCTATATTTGCGGCTACGCTCTTGAGCCTCTTCCCTCCTTTCATCAAGCCCCTCTAGGTCTTCGCATCTTTCTGCCGCAAAAACTTCATTTTCTTTTTCTTTCTACTGCATCTACATAACTCTTAGGGATGAAGTCATTACTTCTGCCGGGCTCATTACCTCTATCCCACATACCAAGAAAAAAGGTGAAAACTCTGTGGCTGATTTTGGTGAATTTCTATAATCCCAAAGAGCGTCTAGCAGGTGCATTTTTTTTCACAAATTCTGCTGTATCTTTCTTTATGGTAGGCCAGTAGTAGCCCATTTGTAGCAGGCATCTGTAAAGCTTCCCTTGGTGTTCCCTACACTCTCTTGAGTGCACTTCTTTTATCATCTTTTTTGCTTCCTCAGGACCCAAACATCTCAAGGGGTCCCCATCGTACCCTTTTTTTGAAAATGATTGTATTTTGCAAGAAATAATGTGTTGCCAACTTTTTAAACTTGTATCTTTCACTGTGTTTTTGTGGTAGGATGCTTTATGTCAAGTACTTCATGAATGGGCTTCTCTAGTCTTCGCTAACGAACACAACATAACTTTCTTCTCTGTCTGCCGCAAGCTGGTAGGTCCTACACTGGGTTTGGACTTGGTCCGCGTCTTTACCCATGCTTGGCCAATAGAAACCCGCCCTTTGAAGCATGCAGTAAAGGCTAACCTTCACGCAGGATCCACAAGTCTTGTCATGTATTTCTTTTAACTTTCTCTAGGCCTCCTCCTGCCCCCACACATCTGGACAAGACCCTGCCTAGCATCCTGCGATACAATTCTCCTTTTCTGAAAGTCTTGAGCTACTTGGAATGGGTCTTGGTTCCTATGGGTCCGACCCCAGGTTAATTTCCTCCAATTTTTCTTCTGCCACAACCTATACATTATTTTTTGCCACAGCTTCTTTGTTTTTCACTTCACTACTCTCCTCCTCCAAGCTTTTTTGAACCACGCAACGCACCAAACTTTTGTAGAAGATACATGGTGTTGCTGCTTCATATTGATACTCTAAGCGCCTTGCGGAAGGCTTTCTAAATTTACTGCAGAATGGGTCTTAGCCCCCCAACACGTGAGATAACTAGAAGAGTCTTTAGCTTTCTGAAGAAGACTTCCCAAATTTTGTTGCAGAATGAGACAACCCCCAGTATACAAGAATAAGCCTTTAACTTTCATCAAAAGGCTTCTCATGTTCATCACAGAATGAGCTTTAGCCCCCAACATGTGAGACAATTGGATGAGCTTGATATCACCTTCTCTTGGTGTTGATGCTCCATCATGTGGTTTATGCATTCTTCAGTAAAAAAAAAAATTAGATGCCATGGATCTACAAGTTGCCATATTGTAGAAATTCTTCGTTGCGAGAGAATTTGGGAAAAAGTTACTTCCCAAGCATGCTTTGATTTCGTTCCACTACAAGCACAATTGCTTCCCATGTATTTTTTGTTACATATGATTGTGGCTATAGCTCTTCTGCAGATTCTTTCTAAAGACTTGCAATCATGGCTCCTTTGCGAGTTTGATTAAGTGTAGCCCCCATTATGGGCTTTTGCCAAGAACTCACAGCCATGGTTCCTTTGCTGGCTTCTAGCCAAGAGTTCATAACCACAACCATTTTGCTGGGTTTCGCTACTAAGACCCATATTTCATGGGTTTCTTCTTTGCTTGCTTTGAGTATGGACATATTTAGATGGAGCTTGCTACGTCTCTTACTTCATGGTTGGCTAGTTATAGCCAAAAGTCAACGGCTTCTAATATAGAATTTGCCATTATGTGCCAACATCTTCCTAGGATAGCATGCTTCTTTATTCTTGTGGCTGAATGCCATTGCAGCAAAACGCCTTCGATAAAAACCACGTAATAGTTTTCTACGGCAATAAGATAATCAACTCTATTCACGGCAGAATGTGTCTGAGTAATTGTTTCTGCTATTTTCCTCTTGTACACAAGCTAAAAGAAGGAGCTTTGAGTTTGTCACTGTTTTAGAGTTCTTCTAGGATGAGACATGGGCATCAATGAGCTTCATTACTTGAAGAGTGATGGTAGAGTTGCATAGTTTATAAAACAAATAATCTGATACATTCTTTTTTAGAAACATCATAAAGATAATGATCATTGTTGATGCCCAATTTTGTGAATCCATATCCAAAAGCCCATGAAGAAGAAAGCCCAGTAAGTTGCAAAACGCAAATCTGCCGCAGAATACAAGTCTACCGCAGAATACAAATCTGCCGCATGATACAGTTCTCTGGCAGGATGGCTTCAGCAAATGAAAATAAATTGGGCCCAAGACCCTTTTAATCCAGTCAACATCATTTGGCCCACAAAGGCTCAAATCCTTTTGTATAAAAAAGATAGGCGTGAAAGCTGAGAAGAAAAACACACGGCAGGCCTAAAAGGGTCCAGCAGGATTGAGATAAGTAGCATGCATAACAATCTGGTATGGCAGGAGATGCCAAACCACGAAGCAAACACCCAAACTAAAGGGAGGCTCAATGATCTAACAAGGCCCAACTCTCCGAAGAAAGGGATAAGTCATAAACATTGGCCTGCCGGAGATGCAATCCACACCAGTAAAGGCCAAAAAGCGCACGGCAGGATATGCACACCCATTTTTCAGACCTCGACAAACGTATGAAACATCAAGAAGGTAAAGCATGCGTACGACCCAGGCATCACCAGCCTATACCCAGCCACTATGGGAAAAGGTGAGGTCATGGGAGAGGGCACGGTCTAACGGTGGGGAGAGGAGTGGAAACCTATTCTTGTGTTTCTTGCCCAGGCTCTTTCAATGGGCACAGTCCTACTGGGATGACATGCCACCCAAAAGAGGCAAGGCTGGGTAAGAACCACTGGGTGCATGCCATGAGAGACAGAGAGGGAGAGGGTACACACTGGACGAGTAGAAAAAGAACTGTCGTTGTCTGAAAGCCACAGGTCAATGGTGGTAGTTAGAACCATTGACTTGGTAAGTGGTCGGCAAAAGGTTCCCATATCAGACAAGGGCCATGAAAGGGCTAGAATAGTAAAATCAGTCACAGTAGGCTCTATATAAAAGACCCATAGCTATGTACAGGAAAAGGGGAGGAAGGAATTGAAAGAAAAAACAGAGAGAAAAGATAAAACAAAAGAACGGAGGAGGAATTAGAAAAGAGAAAACAAAAGGGAGAAAACAAAAGAAAAGAAAGAAAGAAAGAAAGCAAAAGAAAGGCAAGAATTCTAAGAAAGAAAACAGAGAGAAAAGATAGAACAAAAGAACAGAGCAGGAAGAAGGAAAAACAGAGTGTTTTATGGTAGGCATGCACCCAAATGGGTTAACCCCCTTTCTCCCTCAATAGCCTTGCTCTCTATTGAAGGAAAATACGACTCATACCTGGGCACATACCATTTGGGACTGGCCTCTCAAAACAATTAATTTCTCCTTTGAAGTTACTTGCATTGAGGGAGCAGTTTTCCCTTCCCTGGTTAGAGTCCCGCGGTAATACTTGGTGTGGCAGACCCATTACTTTGATTCTACTAACCCCATTCTACTATTTGTTTAAGTTTTATTCTTTGAACGTGAGGCCTTTTGAGCCATTTACTCTATTTATTGTGGCAGGAATAGTGATTGCATTTTCTTTACGTTTTCTATATTATGTCTGCCTGCCATAACCTCTTAATAATGACTCTGCCTGCTGTGAGCTTATAAACAGATTTTAGCAAACGTGGTGTGGCTTGAGCACAAGCCAGGCTAAGGAAATGGAAAAATGTTTCTGCACTAAAAATGAAGAGTGGTCATTCATATTGTAAAAGGCTTTAATGCACAACAAACAGCTTTAAAGCACGGCAGGTAGCTTCACTGCATAGCAAAAACTTTTATTGCACGGCAGACGGTTTTACTGCACGATCGAAAGTCTTGTTGCACAGCAAAAAAGTCAATCCTGCGGCAGAAATTGGAGAAAAGTTCCTGCGGCAGGAACAAAGGATAAGCCCACTTCGCAGCGTTTTCCCTTGGACTTGGACTCAATGTTTGCACACAAGCCGGCCCAAGTTAAGTTCCAGTTGGACCGATCTCAACTCTCTTACTCAAAATACTCGGGCCTACTACCACGACAGGTAGCCCAGCCCAACGCACAACAAAAAAGGCCCCTACAATCATTAATGCCACTCTAGGCATAAATCATTTGAGGTGCTTCGCAGAAAACTTTTCAACTCTTTAAGGTTGTTGAATCGGTTTGCTAGACCCAATAATGGACAAAGAGCAGTTTGCAAGCAACTTGTAGATTTGGTCTTTTTTATGGATAGTACACAGTAACTGAGTGATTGGCTTCATTCCAAGGTCTAGATTTAATTTGGGCACTTCACGACCCTGTCACATGCCTTCAACGTATTCTTTGGTTGAAAGCGGATGTTTCAATATCTCCGAATTGATTACTTCTCCCTCCTCCCTTCATTGATACTAATATATTTGCTGATTTAGTAGCAAAAGTAAACATGAAATGCTTTGTATGCACCTTTCTTACTTTGAGAACAAGTCTCAAATTTGTTGAATAAGATCTAGACACGAATTTCTTGCTGTAGCAGAATTGTCCAATACCCTTATACACATCTTCACACTGTTGGTGTTCCCATGAATTCTTGATGGGGCAATGATCACTTTTGTTGTAGAAGAAAACCACATTGGATTTGTGATTGCACTTAGAAAGTTCAAGAATTCAATAATGAATTTTGTGGTAGGATATTCTGCGAAAAGACCTGCTGGAATACAAAATCTTGCTATAGAATATTCTACCATAGAATATTTTGTTGTGAACAGTCTACTAAGATATATGCACTTTGGCTTTTGAAACTTTCTGCTATGAAACATTCTGCAAATGAGCATTTAGCATTTCTAAAATTCAACAGATTCTGCCATGAACAGTCCACCGAAAGATCTGCACTTAGTATTCTGAAACTTTCCACTATGAAATATTCTACCAATGAACATTCTACATTTCAGAAATTTTGCTACAAAATATTTTGTTGATGAATATTCATTATCTCTGGAATTCTGCTACGAAATATTCTGCCGATAAACATTCAGCATCTCTGGAATTCTGTTGCAAAATATCCTGCCGACGAACATTCTGCATTTCTGGGATTCTGTTGTGAAATTCTGCCATTGAACATTCTGCATTTAGCAGATTCTGCTATAAATAATCTGTAGAGCGATCTACATTCTAGCTTCTGAAATTTTTTGCTATAAAATATTCTGCAGACGAACATTTTGCACTTTTGAAATTTAGCAGATTCTGCTGTGAACAGTCTGCTAAAGGATCTGTACTTTCTGCAACAGTATAGTAATGATGAAAGCTTTCCTTTGGCTGCTATAGCTTCATTTTTTGTTTCTAGCTTTTGGTTTTTTGAGGGGGAAGTAGAGCTAGAATCACTATCATGAAGAAAATGATCGAAACCATGTGAGGGAATGAAGGGATTTTTCTCCTCTAAGTGTTAGACCCAAAGATGGAGATGGAAAGAGTTTAGAAAGCTTCTAGTGCTTCCTTAAAATAAATGAGAGTAAAAAGTGGTGGAACTAAAACTCTATGGTGTTGTAGTGATATTTTGCTACCATATTTTGATACAATGTCATTTGAACTCTACTATGATATTGTGGTATTCTACCACAATATTCTGCTGCAATATTCTACCATAGTATTTTGCTCATGATACTACTCTGCTTTAACGTTGCTGTGTTTTGCCACAAAATTTAGCTACGATACTGTTCTGCTGTAACGTTGCTGTATTCTACCACATAATTCTGCTACAGTATTATCCTGTTGTAATGTTGCTGTATTTTACCACAGAATTCTTTTACGGCACTGTCCTACTATAACGTTGCTGTATTTTGCCATAGAATCCTGCTATGGTACTGTCCTGTGGTAATGTTGTTGCAATGTTCTACCATAGAATTCCGCCACACTGTTGTGATATTCCACCATAGAATTCTGCTATGATGTTTTGGATACTTTCTTGAGAGTATAGCTTGGAAGGTTTGAGAACATCTGCATGTCTTGCTTTGGAAAGGACTTGGAAACATGTTTGCGAAGGAGAAATTTCTCATTCTCCCCATCTTGATCCCAACTCCCCAGTGAAGTCACCATTTTAATGTAGGGGCCCTTTCATTGTGCGTTAGGCTGGGCTGCCTCCCGCGGTAGTAGGCCCAAATATTCTGAGTAAGGGAGTTGAAATCGATCCAACTACAACTCAATTTAGTCCGGCTTGTGCGCAAATGTTGAGTCCAAGTCCAAGGAAAGATGCAATAAAGTGGGCTTATCCTCTGTTTCTACCGCAGAAGACTTCCTCCAATTTCTGCCACTGCCAGTTTCTACCGCAAGATTGACGATCCTGCCACAGAATAAACTTTTCTCCAGTTTCTACTATGGGATTGACTTTTCTACTGTGCAGCAAAACTTTCTGCCGTGTAGTAAAACCGTCAGCCATGCAGTAAAACTTTCTACTATGTAGTGAAGCTGTCTACTGTGCAATAAAGCTTCCTGCTGTAAAGCCTTCTGCTGTGCATTAAAACTTTCTGCTATGCTTTAAAGCTATCTGCTGTGATTTAAAGCCTTCTGCTGTGCTTTAAAGCCTTCTGCCATGTGAATGGCTACTCTTCATTTTTACTGCAGAAATATATCCTGCACATAAACAAATCTAAAACCCAAAGAAAATACCCATCAAACAAATGTTAGTTTAAATGGGTTAGCATATTCTCAAATATGTACACATGTTCGTAAATAAAGATATATGTATATATATACTTAATGGCAGGATAATGATTAGTTTGTGTCAATAGTAAAACACGTAATAACAAATTAAGAAGAAAGTTTCAGCAAGAAAGGTTTAACTTGTATAATAATTAACACGGTAAATATAATAAAAATGTACTACATTAGAATAACTAGTACAGCAAGTAAAGACACCACAGCTGAACAACTGATGCGGCAGACGTGATAAAAACGTCCTACAACAAGATGACTAAATACGGCAGATATAAGTTATAATGAGGGAAATCAAATATATTTGTAATAAAAATCAAGTATTGAATCTACCCATAGAATAAGTAAACCAAGAAGGAACCCAAACTCCAATTTGAACAACCTTACCATAGGCTTCTGCCATAAAAACTGCGCATTTTAGAGAATATGCCTAAATGGCTACTAGCTATTACTTTTGGAGACTTCAAAGAGTGAGTTTGCTAAGAGGGAGGGACAAGATAGTCTATTGATGCATGTTCCTATTCCTGCCACGTTTTCTCTCTTCTTTTTACCACTTTCTTTCTTTCTTTCTCTTCGTTCCTTTACTCTTAGTTTCTTACTACTCTCCTGTTGTGAGTTGTTCTTTTTTTTTTTTGTCTTTCCTTTTCCTGGGTTCCTCTCTCTGGGTACTTACTACTCCCTTACCATGGGTTTCCTCCCTTAGGTCCTTCTCCACTCTAGTCCCCTTTCATCCATGGCTAGCTCCTCCTTTTATAGTGAATTGATTTAATGAGATTTCTCTCTTTTACTCCTAGGGCTTCACCAACTGTTTTTAGTTTGTTGTGAGCATCCTTTCAAGATTACTCACCAACCTATTGGTTGCCCCGACCACTACTATAACTCCAGTACATGTTTGATGCAGGATAAAATTCCTTTCTGTTTGTTCTTGCTGTATACCTCTACCTCTGGGCTACCTCACTATCTAGCTTTATGGCATGCATCAGATGATCCCAACTATCTATTACTTCTTTTGGGTAAGATAACATCCCAGCAGAATATATTCCCAAAAGAAGTTATGGCAAGAAACCAAATATAGACTCCCTTTTGCCTCCAACACCAAACCACGCCCTCTGAATCCCTTTGGTCGTGGGCTTACCTCCCTTGTATTGGCTAGATACAGGTTAGTGGTGCTCCGGCCCTTCTGTTTTTGTATTCTTTTGTTCCCACGCTATTTTTGCCGTAGTAGATTTGTTTTGTTCTGCTGCGTGGCTCTGTCTTATTTCTTCACATGTTTCTTACTATGTTTGTCATTTCCTTTAACTTAGCTTTTCTTTCCTTCACGCATTTCCTGCTGCTGAACCTTCCTGTCGTTCCTTATTTCTTTTCACCATGCTTCTTCATATCAGTTTTCATGCCTATCTTTTTTATACAAAAGAATTTGGGCCTTTGTGAGCCAAATAATGTGTACTGGATCTAAAGGGTCTTGGGCCCAATTTATCTTTATCTACCGAAGCCACCCTGCCGAAGAACTATATTTTGCGACAGATCTATATTTTGCGGTAGATTTGTATTTTGATGCAAATTTGTAGGCCAAATAATGTTAACTGGATCAAAAGGGTCTTAGGCCCAATTTATCTTCATCTGCGGAAGCCATTCTGCCAGAGAACTGTATTCTGCGATAAAACTATATTCTGTGGCAGATTTGTGTTTTGTTGTAGATTGCTTTCACTTGCACTTCTTTCTTTGGAAATTTTTTGCTCTTCAGTCTTCTTGGTGGGTCTTTGGGCTTTACTTCTCATTAGGCTTTCTTCCTCATGGGCCTTTGGGTACAGATTTGCAAAAATAGGCATCAACAATTGTTTATATCATCAATAAGCTACGAATAATAAATTAATATCATATGGATTTATTGACGAACTTGTACCATCAAATTTTAAGTTTATCTATCTATATTATATATAAGAGAATCCCCTTTTTCAATTGGATTTTTATGTAAGTCAAAAATACTCTCATTAATGAACGGTAACTTCATTTAGAAATAGGGTTGTAGTGGGTCTTTTTGTTAGATTGGGCTAGACTGCCTCCTGTGGTACTAGGCCCAAGTGTTCTGAGTAAGGGAGTTGAGATCGGTTCAACTGCAACTCAACTTAGTCCGGCTAGTGCACAATCTATGCCTTGTTCGCCAGGAGAATGCTTGCAGTAGGCAGAGCTATTCTATAGGAATCGTTGTAGGTAGATATGATAATAAACAAACAGAGTACTTTGACTTTTTAACCAAAGTGAATAGATAATTCCTCATTAAGAAAGATAATCATAGTTTAAAAACAATTATTTTTATAAAAGGAATAAATGAGTAGTATATGGGTTAATCAAAAGAAAGACAGAAATCAGATCAAATCTAATCCGTAGGACCAAAGCCAGAAAAGGAAGAACGTCCCTTCTTAACGTGAATAATCTCCTAGGGAAATCCTGTCGTGGAAATTCTCACTTTGAGGTAAACAGACCTAAATGGTTGATGCCCAAAGGAACCCTTTTGCTTTTGGCAGAGAGCAGGACTTTGAGAGGGAGAGAGGGAATCAACCTGTTGAAGCATGCCTACCGATCTAACTCTCTCTGTTTTTTCCTTTTTATTTAATTTTCCTCTTATCTTTCTTTCCTCCACCTTGATTTCTATTTCCTAGTTTTCCTTATAGGTGCTTGTTACTATGATTCTGTGTTCACCTCTGGGCACGACAAGGGTCTCCCTTTATAGTGCCTGCCGTGACCAGATTTTACTGTTTTAGCCCTTAACCACCTTTGTCTGATCTTGGTGTACTTGCCGACCACCACTAGACAGTTTGTATGCCACTCCCTATTTCTTGACAAAGGAAGACTATTTTATTTATTAGTCTATCGTGGCACCTTTTCCTGCCACGGTGTGGGTGCTCTCTTTCTTTATCCCTCATAGCATGCACCTAGTGGTTCCAACTCAACCTTACTTCTTTTAAGTAGTATGTCATCTCAGCAAAACGTATCCCCCAAAAGAGCTTGAGCAGGAATCACAGAATAGGTTTTCCCCTCTCCTCACCGCCAAATCATGCCCTCTTACCTCTGACCTATGACCCCACCATGTCTCATATTGGCTGGGTACAGGCTGGTGGTGTCTAGGCCTTGCGCATGCCTCTCTTTCATCTATATCCAAAATTTGCTTGTTGTTCATGCATTCGCCTCGGTCTGGAGGCTTACCTGCACAGTCTGCCATCCTTCCTTGCCCTTTTATATGGGTTACTTTATGATTTCCTGCTCCCCTTAGGTGATGGGCTTTGTTTAATGTTGGGATTTGCCTTCTTTTAGTCCACCCCTTTGATTGCTATCATTTTCTATCATATCACTTTGTCATTCCTACTGTGACATTTATTTGATCCAATCCTGCTGGACCTCTTTGGGCCTGCCATTTATTCTTTCCCCAATGACTCAATATGGCCATTGGTTTTTTCATCACATTACTTGTGGGCTCTTGTGTCCCATTTTTTCTCTCGGGCATCCTTGGCCCATTTCCTAACTCTATGTTCCTATGGGCTTTTACTAACTTTATTAGGCTTCCTCAGCCTAATTACCTTGTCCTCATCTTTGGGGTTCATGGGCTTGCCATCAATCCCTTACTTTCTTTGCTTGGATTACTTTGGGCTTGCCATGACCTATTTTCACTTTTCTACATCATATACTACCCATGAGTTTGCTATTTCTCTCTTTCCGAGCTCCTTTGAGCCTGTTTGCTTTCTCAAGACCTATTTGTTTATTTTATGGATCTATAACCCATTATTCCTGCCGCTTGGGCTTAATAGTTTTTTTTTTTTCTATTTTTTTACCAACTCCTTTTCTGCTTGTGTTATTGAGCTCCTTTCTCATTTAACTTCCAAAATGACCATCAACAAGGGTCATAAATGTCAAATAACAAATTTCATTTTGAATTTAAAATTAAAATTCCTAAAATTTAGGATTTTTTTTCCTTCACATTTTTTTTTTAAAAAAAAAAATTACAGTTATGGCTTATCTCTAAAATTTGTCATTTTTATTTGTTTGAAAAATAAAAAATATATATATATTTCTAAATTATAATAGATGTAAATTATTAACCTTTACCCAAAAAATTGAAAAGCTTCTATGCACGCGCATGACTATATGCTCAAAGACTAGTGTAAAATTTTATACTAAAATTAAATACAAATTATGCACGCGCGTGCTCAAACACTTTTTTTTTTTTTTAAGATAAAGGTTAATAATTTGTATCTATTATAAATTGGAAATATATATATTTTTTTTTTCATAAAAATAAAAATGATAAAATTTAGAGATAAACAGTAACTGTAATTTCTTTTTTGAACATGCTTAGAGGCTAATATTTTATATATATATATATATATATATATATAATTAGGGACTTTGTGTTCATGAGCTTATTCAGGAACACATTATTATAGCTTGGCTCATTTAATAATCGAGGCTAAACTTATGGCTTGAACTTTACTTATTTTCTAAACAAACGAACATAAACTAGTTTTTTCCCAAGCTGAACTCGAGTTGTTCATACTTCATAAACAACTTCTTTCATTTACAACCTTACGTGAGAGACAGGTAAATAAGATACTTTTCACTACTTAAAGGTTGTTTTTCTTTTCTTTTCTTTCCTTTTACTAATTGACATGAAATTCTTTTCAAAACTTTGAAAAAAAAATTACATTTTAAATCTAATAGTTTTGGAGAGTTGAAAAGCTAACAAATTGAACATTTTGAAGCCAAATATGATTTGTAACGACAGAACCCCCACAGTTCCCAACTGCCATGTGCACATACTTCAACCCAGGCTTAAGTCCCCGAGTTTTCACAAGCTTTTGGGGTAAAAGCTTGTGCACACGTTAGGGGTTGCCCATCACTTATGAACCTTTGCTTTGGTCGCTCACTTTGCGGTGTGGGATCAGGACTTTTGGGCTTAGATCCCTTCACCCTACCACACCTTCAAGAGGAGAGCCGACCTCGGCTCTGATACCATTTGTAACGACAAAGCCCCCACAGTTCCCGACTGTCGTGTACACATACTTCAACCCACGCTTAGCTCCCCGAGTTTTCACAAGCTTCTAGGGTAAAACGTTAGGGGTTGCCCATCACTTATGAACCTTTATTTTGGTCGCTCACTTTGCGATGTGGAATCAGGACTTTTGGGTTTAGATCCCCTCACCCTACCACACCTTCAAAAGGAGAGCCAACCTCGGCTCTAACACCATTCGTAACGACAGAGCCCCCACAGTTCCTGACGGCCGTATGCACATACTTCAACCCAGGTTTAGGTCCCTGAGTTCTCACAAGCTTCTAGGGTAAAAGCTTGTGGACATGTTAAAGGTTGCCCATCACTTATGAACATTTTCTTTGGTCGCTCACTTTGCGATGTGGGATCAGAACTTTTGGGCTTAGATTCCCTCATTTGTAACGACAGAGCCCCCACAATTCCCGACTGCCGTGTGCACATACTTCAACCCAAGCTTAGGTCCCCGAGTTTTCACAAGCATCTGGGGTAAAAGCTTATGCACACGTTAGGAGTTGCCCATCACTTATGAACCTTTACTTTGGTTGCTCACTTTGCAGTGTGGGATCAGGACTTTTAGGCTTAGATCCCCTCACCCTACAACACCATTAAGAGGAGAGTCGACCTCGGCTCTGATACCATTTGTAACGACAGAGCTCCCGTAGTTCCCGACTGTCGTGTGCACATACTTTAACTCAGGCTTAAGTCCCCGAGTTTTCACAAGCTTCTTGGATAAAAGCTTGTGGCAACGTTAGGAGTTGCCCATCACTTATGAACCTTTGCAAAGTGAGCGACCAAAGCAAAGGTTCATAAGTGATGGGCAACCCCTAATGTGTGCATAAGCTTTTACCCCAGAAACTTGTGAAAACTCAGGGACCTAAGCCTAAGTTGAATTATGTGCACACGGCTGTCGAGAACTGTAAGGGCTCTGTCGTTACAAGATTAGCAACATTAAGTTTAGGTTAGGGCTACACAGGTGGCAATTCTTGTTAATGAGTCATGTTCAAGGTAATACTAAGATAATGGTATTCAAATACATAGTTCAATCCTAATCTAATTCATTTACTAATTGTGTCAAAGTATCTCTATCCTAACACAACATGTTTAATAAGCACGCAGGCTCAACTTAACACATTTTGATCCATTTAATATAAAAATATAGTTTTTCTTTTTTCTTTTTTTAGGCTAGCATTCTGTTTCTTTTTTTTTTTTTTTTCCTTTTTTCTTTTTAAATGGCCATCACATCTATTTCTATGTAAAGTCAGCAAATAGAGGAATTATAAGGTTCTCATGGTGGACAAGTAACATAGTCTACCATTCTACTAAAAAACTCTCACTTGTTTAAAATTGTTGAGTTAGAAAAAATTTTTAAGCAAAAACTGATTATTGACTCAACAATTTTAAACAATTGAGAGTCTTTTATACTATGTTTGGATGTTGTGGGAAGGAGGGAGAGTAAAGTAGAGGGAGGAAAAGCAATTTAATTACCTTGTTTAGATGTTTTTAAGGAATGAGGTGGACAGATTTGGAGAGGTTGAACTACTTCAAACCCCTCATATTTTATTCCCCAAAATTGGAGATATTTGGAGGGAGAATGGAGCATAAAAATACTTAACCGAATGAATTATCAAATTTACCCTTACCATATTAACAAAATTACAAATGAAAAGACTAATTATTTTCCTCTCCCTTACTTAATTTTAAAAACATCCAAACAAGGTGAAGGATAACTATTCCCCTCTACTCTCATCTCCACTACTATCCTTCTCTCTACTCCCCTCTATTATCCTCTCTCTCAAAACTTTCAAACATAACATTAATGGAATAGTGGACAAATGACGTGGTCCACTAAAAAACTGTATAATTTCTCTAACAAATGACATTGTACAATGATGTATTACATTTACTGATCTACGTGCATTATCAAATCCCGAGATAAGGACACATGCCCTGTTTTGCTTGCTCCAAAGTAGAAGGAATACTAATTAAATAAAAGTAACAAAATGTTCCCATTTTTTGCAATTAATTTTGGTGATGAGCAATGCTACCATCACAATAAATTTCATAATTTTTTTTACAATAATTATGTTAGCCAACTTTAACTAGTTCGTATCTTGACCCACCACTAACATCATTTTTTTACCTACCATTAACAAGATACCACATCTCAATTAGATGTGAAATTTTTTTGTGTCTATAGAATTTCTTTTCAATGAAACCAACTTATTTAAATAAACGTTAAAAAAAAAATTAGAAGTTTTTAGACCTAGCACAAAATGGAAATGGTTTTTAGTATCTCTTTGGATTGGTATTTTCTTAATTAGTAAACAAATAATTTTATACAAAAAAAAAAAAAAAAAGTGAGATTTTAAAAAGTTTTACATAAGTAAGTTAATTTCTCTATTAAAAAAACAAACAAAAACCTGTTCCAAACACGTAGATACAAGACAACACTTTTGACAATGGACTCGTAAATGTGATTCATCTTTCGGAAGAAGGTAACCACCCCATTAAATCAACTTCTTATCTTCCAGGGAGGTGCTCATTTGAAGTTGCTGTAAAATATTCCAATTATCTTTTTGAATTTCAGTTCATGTTTACAAGATTTCCCACCAGATCCTATTCTAAGAAAATTTAGGTCTTCCTTGTAAAGACAATCCAATGATGCAGTTCAATCTCATCGATTTACATTCTCTTCCACAATATGCTGAATTTTCACCTCCACAATTGTGTGTCAGATCATCCAACATCATGGATTGATATCAAGGTTTGATGTTGAATTCACATGAGATGAATAGATTTTAAGAGTCCAAAGATATACAGTGACTATACCGGATTCCAGGAACATTTTCCAACTCGACTAGGAAGTTTCTTTTAGTTCCTAGTTTCAAATGGGAACCAGGCCCTGCAACCAGCAAAACATAAAATCATACAACCCAAACATGTTAAGGGTATTTTTCTATAATAAACATATGTGACATTGTTAAAATAATGAATTGGAGAAAGCAGTTTTTATTAGATATTTCAAAATTTACTAATTTATTAATGGAAGACACAGCACATACAAAATACCAACAAGGTCGCACCCGCAATTTCATTATAAAAAACACATTGACCCATCACTTGATAGCCTCAAGACATCAATTATGTCACACATGCAGAAACATCAAGAAAATAAAACTATTTCAAACCAAACTATTGAATATATCCCTGTTCCTAAAGGACTCACCATCTTGTCAGGATTGTAGATGATAATCAAGAGTAAAAGCATGAATATCAGAAGGACTTGTGCCAGGCCTGACAATAACCATTAGCAAAGAATCATATGTGAGAAATAAGAACATCATTAAAAAATTCAAGATATTCCAGGTTCAAAACATTCATAAGAGTCGAATTCCATCAAACTCAACAAAGCCTTGCATCAACTATTTATACCATAAAAGGATTTCAATAACAATTTTAAGAAGCATCTTGAGGATGGACTCTAATTAGAAGCATTGGACAAACTTGATTTTGGACATAAACAAACAGCATGACCATACACGTATAGCATAGATCTAATAGCAACTAATTGACATGCATTTGTATTTTATCCTTCACCAAAAAAAAAGACTGTAACATTACTTTTTCCTTTTCATTAGTTTAGGGGACCAACTTATGGTTTAAGGTACCAGAGTAAAAGGTTTCCTCCCAAAAAGTTTGAATAAATCTCTACCTCTTTTTGATTGTACCATAATGGAACTTTGGTTTTCCAGCATTAACATCTTCAATATACTGCAGCCACAAAAGATATGACAACAGGATATAAGATTTATGTCTGAAGAAGAGTTTAATAATAACGATAAAGTTTCGTTGTTCAAAACTGGTCCATACCAAATTCAAGGTAACAAACATTGATGAGAATGCCAGGGAATTAAAAGGTATATCATTGAGGGCAAAAAGCTGGCATTCTGATGATTCTGGACCTGGTGAGAACTGGGGCTTCTTGAGCTTTGCCAAGAATATTATGTAAGTCTGTTCCAAATAAGGTACAATGAATTATGCAGACATCTTTAGCAAGTACACAAAATCCATATGAGCTAAGTAAAAATATGTTATCCCTTACTTGGCCAATAAGAGGAATATCCAACTGAGCAAAAGGAGATAGCTCTTCCACTTCCGCATTTGCTTCTTCCCAGGTTTCCCTGATTGCCCCTTCTGCAGCAGATTCCCCTATTTCCATGTAACCAGCAGGAAGAGTCCTATTCAATAACACCCAATCATCAAATTAAGATTATGGTTGAAAACAATGATACTAGAGGCAACCTTCATCATAACAGAAAATGTGTAAGTACCCCAGTTTGTGTTTTGGAAGTTTTTTTTTTTATAATTTTTTTATTTGTTTTAGGAAATGATTGTGAAGAAGAACCAAAATGAACAAATAGGTTAGTCCTTCCCCAACTAAAACTACAAACATGTACATACATACCAAAGACCATAAGATGGTTGAATCTTCCGCTTGCAAAGTAGGACCTTGTTATCATGCTCAATGAGGCAACCCACAACCTATAAGTATCAATTGAACAATTATTAAGCAAAAGGAAACCAAATTAAGAAGAAGGTAATTAGACTTTGCATTAGAGCACAAATAAGAATGAGGACCAAACATAAATATAACAAACGCATTAGCAGCAAAACTTTTCCAATCCATTCATACTTTATAGCTTTTTTTTTTTTTTTATAAGTGACGTAAGAATATTATTAATAATAGAAAAAGTGCCAAGCCAAGTACATTGGGGATGTACTATGGGGGCACAAATCATGAAGCAAAAGTACAACGGTCAAGAAAAATAGAAAAAGAAGAACAAGAAAAAGGAGAAAAGACCACACTTCATTCAAAGAGAGTGAGCAAGAAAAAAGACTTAATCTCTAACAAAGAACGTTCACAACCCTTAAAGCTTCTAGCATTCCTTTCATGCCAAATGCATCAAATCAAGCAATGAGGCACTAATCTCCAAACATCAATGTGACGATGTCGCACAAATTTTCCTTGCCAAGCCTCAAACAACTCAAGAACATTATGAGGCATAACTCATTGGATACCAAACAAGCAGAAAACCAAAGACCACAACTCCCAAGCTACGGGGTAATGAAGTAGAAGATGATCTACCGACTCTCCATATCTCTTACACATATAAGCACTATCACACGTCTTTTACGAAGGTTGTCTGTTGTTAAGATATTACCTAAGGAAGCAGACCAAGAAAAGAAAGCCACCCTTGGAAGAACCTTCGATTGCCATATCACTTTCCAAGGGAATGAAACAAGAGTAGGAGGGTAGAAAGAGCTATAATATCCTCCAACCTCAAAACCTCTATTCCTTACAGGCTTCCAACAAACCTTATCTGGGCCAAAACCCCGCACTTTCAAAGAATAGACCAACCCCATAAACCGATCAAAGGCTTCTTCTTCCCAATCTTGTGGTGGACGACGAAATTACACATTCTAGTGAAATCTCCTAGCAAACCAACCCATAACTTCAGCCATCGAGGAATCCTTTGACCTAGTAAGACAATAAAGCTCTGGAAAAGCCTCTTGGAAAGTACAATCCCCGCACCACACATGCTTCCAAAATTTCACTCTAGTTCCATCCCCCACCTCATATACAAGGAGTTTAGAGAAGTTCAACCAGCCACTTCTAATGTATCTCCACAGGCTGACCCCAGAAGGACTTGTCACCTTTTTTATACACCAACCACCCCAAATATTTCCATATTTTGCCTCTATAACCCTCCTCCATAAAGCATCAGTCTCCATGCCATACCTCCATAACCATTTTCCTAGCAAGGTAGATGCAACGGCTTACAAACCTTGGCCCATTTAACTGGATGTATTTTAAATTCACCACCAATCCCATTCCACATGAAATCCCTCTGTAATTTCTCCATAAGTTTAGCCACCTTACCCGGTAAAGGAAGAAGGGAAAGGAAGTATGTAGGTAAAGACGAGAGTGAGCTTTTAATGAGTGTCACTTTACTCCCTTTAAATAAATATAGTCTCTTCCAACCTGCTAATCTCATCTCCATTCTCTCTAGGATAGGATTCCAAACAATTAAATCCTTAAACTTAGCACCTAATGGAAGGCCCAAATATTTCAAGGGCAGAGAAGACTGTCCACACCCCAACAAATCCACCAAAGCCTCCAAATTGTGCACCCCACCAAGTGGTACCAACTTAGATTTCCCCAAATTAATACGAAGCCCTCACACCCCCTTAAATCTAGCAAGAATTGCCCTCAAATTAGCAATCTGAGAAGGATCAACATCACAAAAAATCAGTGTCTCATCTGCAAATAAAAGGCGAGACACCACCACTGATGGGCCAACCGTACTATCCACAAAAAAGCCTGAGAATTGCCCAACGGAGGTAGCCACATCCAACAAACGACTTAATGCCACCATCACAATATCAAACAACAGAGGAGATAACGGGTCTCCTTGCCGAAGCCCTTTAGAACTTCTAAAGAAATCAGATGGACTACCATTGATCAAAATGGAAAATTTTACAGTTGAAATGCAATACCTTATCCATTTTCTCTATTTCTCTAAGAAACCACAACGCTAAAGCATATACATTAAAAAATCCCAACTCACACGATCAGACGCCTTTTCCACATCCAATTTACACAACATATCTGGAACTCCTAACTTCAATCTACTATCAATACATTCAGAAGCAATCAAGACGGAGTCCAAAATTTGTCTGCCCTTCAAAAAGGCATTTTGTGAATCTGAAATAAGCCCATGCGCCACCCTACGAAGCCGATTAGACAACACCTTAGAGATAATCTTATAAATCCCACCAACTAAGCTAATAGGCCGAAAGTCCTTTACCTCCACAACATCCACTTTCTTGGGAATAAGGGCAAGGAATGAAACATTAAGACTCTTCTCAAACACCGTCTGAGTATGAAAATTGTGGAATACCGCCATAATTTTTGTTTTCAAAACACACTAGCAAAATTGGAAAAATGCCATAGAAAAGCTATCCGGGCCAGGTGCCTTATCACCTTTAAAATCATTGATCACCCGAAACACCTCTTCCTCCTCAAAAGGCCTATCTAGCCAACTTGCATCTTCCACCGAGATACTAGAGAAGTCCACATCATCTAAGACAGGATAAATAAATAACTCAACTGTCAACCATATTCATTTTTTACATCAGTAACTGACTTTATTAAGAACTAAAATTATAAAGGATAGATATACAACAAGAATAGGCGGGCATGTCATACAAAATTTGCAGAGTAATCCATAGGACAAACCAATTTCTATCAAAAAAAGAAATAGAGATGAAGAGGCTCAAAATTTAAATTTACAATGTGGACACTCTCATCATCATTGTACAATTTCTTGATACTGATTCACTGCTCTATAGATTGAATCCTTGAAAATTCAACCAGTGTGGCCTAGGTTGTGGAATAGTGCCTACAAGCAACAAATGAAAGATATTCTTGTCCACCAAACCCTGTGTTAGCAAACAGCATAAAGTTGATTTCTAAAATCTAGCTAAGCAATCACAATTTTATATTTCTTTTTCCTTGATAAGCATAAATTAATGTAATTTCTCATGCAACAAGTATACTGTGGTATCTGGTTCAAGCTTAAAGGGAGGGTAAAACATTATAGGACTCACAACAGTTATCAAAGTTGCTGGAAAATTGCTAGGTATCTGGACATCTAGCATAGAATTCACCAATCCACTGTATTTTACTTTGCATATGAAAACATTAGTAGTTTCATAAAGAAAACAACAATTAATGTATCTATGACAACATTTACAGAGATCCTAATATGCCATTTTGTAAAGCAATAAAAATAGACTTATGTTGATGCTTAAAAAAAATTAATTGATTTTATTTCAGAAGGGATCCCATACATCTTGAAAGGAAAATTTATAAGTTATAAGCAAATAAAAGTCCATTTTTACCAAGAGCCTCATGGCTCAACTGGTTGGCATCTCTTGTTGTTTCCAAGACATCCAGATTCAAATCCCCCCTACTCCATTGTAACTATCAAATTAGCCACACACACACACACACACAAAAGTCCATTTATTACTGGATTAGCAATTTCACAAATCAAAAGAGAGTTTCATCCCATAGTAATTGTAATTGAATAGTATTACCATTTTTGGGTTCTGATAGGCAATCTTCCCACAAATTGTGCAAATAGCTCTCATCTTCTCCTCTCCAGAAGGTATCTCGTGCTTTGTTGGGCCACCACACCACTGACAGAAACTGATCTTACGAACATTTCCCTGCATAACAGAAACTACAAGAATGAGAAAGAGCAGAGAATAAACAACTGAAGAAAATTAAAGAGACAGTTAATCAACAGTATAGGATTTATGGTTTACATTTTGAAAACTTTTACAGGACACATGACAGATTAGAGTTTAAATATACCAGTAAACAATGATCTTTGGCAACAAGAAAAATTGGATTTGTAGATAATTTGACCACAATCATGTGTCCCAACATTCAAAAGTAAGGTAAACCTCACACCTAGAAACACACCCACAATCATCTAACACACTGAGGACTATGTCACTAGGAACCCTTTTTTTTTTTTGATGACCTGGAACCTCACCAAGGCAGGGCCCTTTGGACCCACCCCTAGAGAGTACACCACAATTACATGACCCTAACCACCAAAATTATATATCAAGTAATGAACTCCTAGTGGGGATTGAACTTAGGATGTCTAGGTCTAGAGTTCATTCCAAGCCTCCAAGTACTATAAACTAACTAGAAAAATTCTACTATTGGACAAAATAATTTAAATTCTTACCTCTCACACCGTCCTCTATCAAAGTTAAGAAGAGATTAAGATACTTACCAAAAAAGAGTTAAGAAGAGAATAAGAGGATGGGGAGCCACCTTTTTCTACATGTATGAGATTTGTACTACCAATACATAATCTCTAAAAGTCATGGTTTTCAATTCAAAGTTATTTCAAGGCCTTAAGGTTGGAAGGTGATTGTTCTTCTCCTTGGAGAAGCATATGGAGAGTGAAAGCTCCACCAAGAATGGCTTTTTTAACTTGGACAACTGCATTGGGAAATATTTGACAACAGTCAAATAGGTGTTGCATGTGTAAGTTGAATCAGGAATTACTGGGTCATCTATTTTTGTCATTGTGTAATTGCTTAGGAATTGTGGACTCTTGTGCTCTTTTTGCTTGGTGTGAGCCGTATTATGCAGATATCAGTGATAAATTCTTGGATGTTGGAAGGGGCATTTCAGCAAGTGGAATAGTCCTGAAACTTGGAAAGTTATTCCTTTATGTTTAATGTGGAGCATTTGGAGAGAAAGGAATCCAGATACTTTCCAAGGGAGTGGGTTATCAGCAATAAAGCTGAAATTTTTATTTTTAAGGTCCCACATGATTTGACTTTGGCTACTAGCTCATACTCTTCCACAAAATCTTTAGAGTTTCTTGACTGTTGAAATTTTAGATGCTAATTTTTTTTGAACTTTTTGGCTCTTCCTTACTATACATGCTATCAAAAGTGAGGCAAAATCATGTGACTTAACCATAATCAGACAACTTAATCATCGATTCTTCTTTCTTATAAAAGAACCAAAAGAGATTGCATAAAAAATCGAGAGCAAAGAAGTTTTGGCAAAAAGCAGAAAAAGCTACTGATTATGTACTGATGTAATGTTATAATAGCAGAAGCTCCGATACCAATTTGTTGCATGAACAGGCATCCGAATAGGACTCCCACACAAGATAATCCATACAAAATTGCCAAGCTGAATGCATATACCAACATCTATTGAGGCTCTAAAAAAAATAAATAGTTATAAAAGCTACCTAAGCTGAAGTTGGCATCTTTTCTTAAACCCATTTGAGTCAAAATTCTTTCAACACATTTGTTATTTAAAAAAAGAGAGGCAAAAACTCAAATCCCTAGCCAGTATCCAACCAAATCCAATAAACATGAAAGAGTTTAAAAAATGACATAAAACAATAAAACCACCTAGCAAATTACAAGAGCAACTTCCTTCTCCAACCAATCATTAAGAAAACTCAATAACCAGAATGTTTCTTAAATTAAATTGAACCTAATTATGCAACCTCGGCATTACCAACATACCTCAAAGTCACTATGTTATAACCCACCAATTCAATTCAATTCCAAAAAACCCAACTGAACCCATCAAATTTAAAGAAAGCAGCTAACAGAAAATAAAACTCACAGATGAAGAAGACTGAGGAGCAACCGATGCTGATGAAGAAGCGGAAGCTGCATCTGGGTTTGACTCGGAACGAGCACGAAATCTTCTGAAAGAAGGAGTCTTGCAAGCTGAAAACTCATGCAAAAACGAACAGTTGTTTGTTCTTGCTGCTCTTGTAGAAAATGAAGATGAAGAATATGAAAATGGTCTAGTAGAGACAGAAATGAAGGAGAACCCACCACTGGTACTGGTACGAGGTTTCCAAAGTAACCACCCAGATGAACTACAACCCAAATTCTGTATTGCTCTCAGCATATTATTCCAGAAAAAAAAATAGAAATAAAAACTAAAACTTGTAACAAAAGGGAAAATGATTATGGGTTTGGGAATGGAATTGGATTTATATTTTGTATTAATAATAATATGCGAGTTGTTGAGTCTGCTGTGAGAGTTTTGTACACTGGTTTTCTATACGAATGCTTGCTTTTACTGGTTTGATCTTTTTCCAAATTTGGATGGAGTGTGCCTCTTGATCTTGATGACCATTGTTTGTTTGATTGTTTTTGTCTCCTTTCGTTATGGCCTTGTGGGCCACTTGCGGCCCCCTATATTGTAATTTGCGGGTAACCATTGACCTATCAAATCTTGCCACTTGCATAATTAGCACCACATCCCCGAAACTTTAGACCCACAATTTTATACTTAAAAAATAATCCAATTAAATTCTAAATTAGATTTTAATTGTTGTCTAATTTTATATATTTTACTTAATGTGACGTTTGGTACGAGGTAATATTTTAAATTTCTCAAAAACATTTAAAAATTCTCATATTTGGTTGCAAATTTCGCTAGAAAATCAGATGTTAGGGGAAGCTGGATTCCTCCTTTAAACCACTCTCAGTATAAATGTGAATTCCCTTTAAAATATGTGGGTATCCAAAATCTCAAACTTAAAGAAAATTGTATTTTTTTATAAATTGACAATTTTAACCCTTTTTTCTTTATCATTTAAATAATTAAGATAAAATATAAAACAAATTATCAATATCTTTTCTCTTGTCTTATAGACCTAAATGTCAAGTTATTTTGTTATGGATTAAACTCTTTTAAAAATTATTATTAAGAATAAAGAATAAAGCATTTGAGAATTTAAATATTTATTTTTGTATTGTACTTGTCATTTTAAAATGTTATACTACAGTTTTAATGAATTTGTTATAATTAATAGTTTATATTTTGTTTTTCATTATTTATTTAGAGGAATGTCTTTTTTAAGGACTTGATAGTTCACATTCAAATTTAAGGATAGAATGAGAAAAATAAATAATTCATTTAAAATTCCTAGGAATAAACCAAACATTATCATCTCACATTTTTAGGAATCTTAAAAGATTCTCAATGAAACCAAACATAAGAATAGCTACATTCCTAGGCATCTAGATTGCAATGAATCATATTCTTAGAAATCTGGATGCCAAAAATAATGTGGATTCCCCCATATGAAACACCACTTAAGTATTTTCAATTTTCTTTCTATTTGAGTTAATAATGTGCAAAAGATGAATAGTCTAATATAAATAAATCATAAAAAAACCCAATAAACAAAAAATAGAAAGAAAAAGTAAACTCATGTGTGTATATACAAATAAATAAATAACTAACTAAAATAAAGAGAGAGAGAGAGAGAGAGAGAGAGAGAGAGAGAGAGAGTAAAACTCATCTGTCACTTAAAAAATATGTAACTTTTACACAGCATAATTTGAACCCATATATATGTATAATTGTAATTGTTTTTAATTATATCATACATATGCACGGTTTATATACTAGTTTATTTTACTATAAGAGCCTTCTAGATAGTTATCATACCCGATCCATCCAGTTAGGCTAGTAACCTAGTGAGCTGCTACCTAAGTTGGTATGGTTGTTTAATTGGACCACTTATATAATTGAACCAGTAAAACCTAATAAAACCCAACAATTTTCTTACAACTCGTGCAATCTATATAGGTTGTTGTGACCCATCTAGTTTTGTAATTTTGAATAAAATTACATTCATGGGTTCATTGTAGTACATTTTTTTTTTTTTTTTTTAATTTGGAGCTTAATGAAAACAATATATTCTATAATGAGGTTAATGGTTGACATTTCAATAAAGATAAAGCTTAATTTTAACTTAGATTTTTTTTTTTTTTTTTTTAAAGAAGAAAGTTTTAACTTAGCTTGTAATTCATGGGATTATAGCAACTAGTGAGATATGCAATATTCATAAATTATGACTTTGAAATTTAAGATATTCTTTTATTCCTACAATTTTGAAAAATATAATGCAATAATATTTCATTTAACAATTAGACTTGGCTAGAATTTTATGATATCCTCTTGATTTTATATTTTTCTAGTGTTATTACTTGTGAAACCTTGAATTTGAATTATATTAGATGGCTTGTTTTATACATAATTTTAATTAATAATTTAGGCTTGCCTATTTTATCAATTTTCATATTTATTTTATGAATTTTTAACGTATTTTTATATTTATTTAATTTTTAATTTACATAACTATGCAATTTGATTATTGTCCAATTGTTGATCTAGTGACCTAATAACCCAAATCATAGATCGGGTTAAATTTTGATCTGAGTTTCGTAACTATTTGCAGCTCAAAAAAACTAAATAAATAATAAATAAATAAATTTAAAATTTAAAATTAAAAAAAAAAAAAAAAAAAAAAAAAAAGACAATGTCTCTGAAATCTGAATTTGTGTTCCTTCCAACCTTCTGCACTCACGCCTTATCTATACAACCAGTCTACAACAAACCGACTATCGCAAAAAATCGTTTTGTTGATTAATATGGTCTACCATTTCAAGGTTCTACTGTTAACATATTTTTGTAAATATATGTAAATACATATGTTTTTATGTATTTATTTATTAATATGTTTATAAACATATAATTTGAAATTAACATATTTTATAAGTCCAAATATTGACCTAAGTGCATTACCTTAATGTTTTATTTCAAATAACATGTTTTATAACAATTTTTGGTTAATGTATTGTCTCAAACATCTTTTACAATATTTTTTTAATTTTTTTCAATATTTTCTTATTATTCTATGTATCAGGCGAAAAAAAAATTATGGTACAAGAGCATTTATTTTCTTCATAAACTATATCATTACTTAGCAATATTCATGGCATACAATGTGATACCAACTTTCTAGATGCATGATGAATTTGCTAATGGATGAAAAAATTGTGGTAATTGTTCCAAACATAAAAATTTATTCTTTGTAGATTAATAGATTTAGGAAATAAAATCTTACAACAAACATAAATTCACTTACTTATTATAGTTTGTGTGTATTGTTTTGAGTGACACTATTAGCTTGCTTTAACCAATCAATTAATTGTACTTCTTTCTCAGAAAACTAACTGTAACTAAGTTTGCGACTACTTCCATTTCCCTATATTTGTCTTTAGATTCAATAATAACTAGTCGAAGCCTGTTGCACTCTCTCTCCATCTCTCAATTAGCGGAGAGTGATTTTTATTTTTATTTTTCAATTTCTAATTGAGGCATGTACAATGCATTTCTAGTTTTATTTATTAATTTTAATTTTAGCTATTTTTTATTTTGAAATAGATAATATTTTATTTATTAAATATTTGGAAATCACCAAAACAACACCTTTGACGACTAAGTTTAATGAAGGCTAACAGGAGACCTTAAAATTGGAGATATAAAATGAATTTTTGTGAAATTTAGAAGGTAAATTTTACATTTTTGCCAACTTTTAAATATATTAATCAACAACCAAAAAGTGGCAGATGTGTGAAAGACAGAAGGAATACAAGTCTACAATAGGTAGACGCCATGTCCATGACCAAATCCTTTTGACTTTTTTTATTCGAAAAAAAATTGCGCAAAAAAATAAAATAAAATAAAATATCACCTCTCAATCAAATAGAATTATTCTCCTACGGTAGGTCATGCTTATTTACTTTATATAATATTACTGTGATAATTAGATGGATATAAACCCATGATTAAGGTCAAATCTTTTTATGCAAGATAATCATAAACTTAAAAATATGTTGGTAAAAAAATTGTGAGTAACATTAAGACGATTCTAGCTTCTGATCACGCATCTTAGACTCTTTTTTTTTTAAGGGCTAATACTTTCTATTTATCATAATTCGGGTTACTGTGTTTTCCAATTACAAAAATACCTAGGATATAATAAGATCTAACACACACAAAATTAATTCACACACAAAGGCATAAATATTTCTAACAATATGTTTATAAATATATAAATTAAATTGACATATTTTATAAGTTCAAATTTGCCTAAGTTCATTAACCTAATGTAATTTATGACATTAAAAAACACATTTTACAATTTTCTTTTTTAATTTTTAACATTTCTTAATTATGTTTGTCGTAATAGATGAAACACCCAAAAATTCTTTGGTATAGTCAGTACAGGTCATTACATCCCAATATTATACTTGACACATTCCATAAGAGTACCAATACCAATTTAATGGCCAGTATAAAAATGAATTTATGTACCAAATAATAAAGACAATTAAAACAAAATTTGGTGCACATATAACACTTTCTTAATGTTACACTAATGTTTGATTATATTAGTATATTGAAAATTTCATCATCTCATTATATATATTTTATATGCTCTTCATACACACATCAATTTTCTTGTCAATAGAATATTATTTACTATTCGATCCATAACCTTATTGTATATATTATTATATTAATAAAGTAGAAGCTAAGAGAAAGTTCAATCCAGAATCCAAAGTAGATTCTAATTGAACCCTAATTTTGGGCCATGTATCCTTTTAATTGTTCTCCAATTTCACTAACTCCAATATGTCACGAAACCTTTAAATCCAAATGATTAAGATTCGAATATGAATTTCACAAAGTCTAGTTGTCTCAGGACCATCTATTAAGTTTGACCGAGTTTGACTAACTTTAACTAAACTTTGACTGCACCATTCTCTAAATCCAACCATTTGATTGGGACCATAATATACTAGAATTATCCATTCATTACATTCTTCGAATCCAACGGTTAGAATTCAAATATAAGGATGGCGCGTGACGGACATATGTTATGTACCTTTATGACTATGTTTACTCAATTAGATCATCTAATTGTTCTTAAATTTCACCAACTCCAATATGTCACGATACTTTTCAATCCCAATGATTAAGATTGGAATATGAATTTCACAAAGTCTAATGGCCTCAAGACTATCTATTAAGTTTGACCAAGTTTGACCAATTTTAGCTAAACTATGACCGCACCTTTCTCAAAATTCAACAATTTGATTGTGACCATAATTTACTATAATTAACCTTTCATTACACTCTTTGAAACCAACAATTAGATTTCAAATCAAAGGATGGCACGAATGGACGTGTGTTGTGTTCCATTATAGCAATGCTCTCTCAATCTGACCATCCAATTGTTCTCAAATTTCACCAACACCAATATATCACCATAATTTTTAATCCCATTGATTAAGATTAGAATATGAATTTCACAAAGTCTAGTGGCCTCAGGACCATCAATTAAGTTTGACCGGGTTTGACCAACTTTAACTAAACTTTGACTGCGCCATTCTCAAAATCCAACCATTTGATTGTGACGATAATTTACTAGAATTATCCTTTTATTACACTCTTCGAATTGAATGTTTAGACACCAAATATAAGGATGGCGCATGACGAACATATGTTATGTACCTTTATAGCTATATTTACTCAATTAGATTATCTAATCGTTCTTAAATTTCACCAACTCCAATATGTCACGATACTTTTTAATCCCAATGACTAAGATTTGAATATGAATTTCACAAAGTCTAGTTGTCTCAAGACCATCTATTAAGTTTGACTGGGTTTGACCAACTTTAACTAAACTTTGACCACGCCTTTCTCTAAATCCAACCATTTGATTGTGGCCATAATATACTAAAATTGTCCTTTCATTACACTCTTCGAATCCAACGGTTAGAATTCAAATATAAAGATGGCGCGTGAAGGATATATGTTATGTACCTTTATGGCTATGTTTACTCAATCAGATCATCTAATTGTTCTCAAATTTCACCAACTCTAATATGTCATGATACTTTTCAATCCCAATGATTAAGATTCGAATATAAATTTCACAAAGTCTAATACTCTCAGGACCATCTATTAAGTTTGACCAATTTCAGCTAAACTTTGACCGCACATTTATCTAAATCCAACAATTTGATTGTGACCATAATTTACTGTAATTAACCTTTCATTACACTTTTTGAATCCAACGATTAGATTTCAAATCAAAGGATGGCGCGTGATGGACGTGTGTTGTGTTCCTTTATAGCAACGTTCTCTCAATCTGACCATACAATTGTTTTCAAATTTCACCAACACCAATATATCACCATAATTTTCAATCCCAATGATCAAGATTAGAATATGAATTTCACAAAATCTAGGGGCCTCGTGACCAACTATTAAGTTTGACCGGGTTTGACCAACTTTAACTAAATCTTGACTGTGCCATTCTTCGAATCCAACCATTTGATTATGACGATAATTTACTAAAATTATCCTTTCATTAAACTCTTTGAAACGAACGGTTAGAATTCGAATATAAGGATGGCGCGTGACGGACATATGTCATATACCTTTATGGCAATGTTTACTCAATTAGATCATCTAATTGCTCTTAAATTTCACCAACTCCAATATGTCACGATACTTTTAAATCCCAATGACTAAGATTTGAATATGAAATTCACAAAGTCTAGTTGTCTCAGGACCATCTATTAAGTTTGACCGGGTTTGACCAACATTAACTAAACTTTGATCACGATTTTCTCTAAATCCAACCATTTGATTAAGACCAAAATATACTAGAATTGTCCTTTCATTACACTCTTCAAATCGAACGGTTAGAATTCAAATATAAGAATGGCGCATAACGAACATATATTATGTACCTTTATGGCTATGTTTACTCAATTAGATCATCTAATTATTCTCAAATTTCACTAACTCCAATATGTCACGATACTTTTAAATCCCAATGATTAAGATTCAAATATGAATTTCACAAAGTCTAGTTGTCTCAGGACCATCTATTAAGTTTGATCGGGTTTGACCAACTTTAACTAAACTTTGACCGCGCCATTCTCAAAATCCAACCATTTGATTGTGACCATAATATACTAAAATTATCCTTTCATTACACTCTTCGAATCCAACGATTAGAATTCGAATATAAGGATGGCGCGTGACGGACATATGTTATGTACATTTATGGCTATGTTTACTCAATTAAATCATCTAATTGTTCTCAAATTTCACAAACTCCAATATGTCACGATACTTTTCAATCCCAATGGTCAATATTCGAATATGAATTTCACACAGCCTAGTGCTCTCAAGACCATCTATTAAGTTTTACTAGGTTTGACCAATTTTAACTAAACTTTGACCACACGTTTCCCTAAATCCAACCATTTGACTTTGACCACAATTTACTATAATTAACCTTTCATTACACTCTTTGAATCCAACAGTTAGATTTCAAATCAAAGGATGGTGCGTGATGGACGTGTGTTGTGTTCCTTTATAGCAATGTTCTCTCAATCTGACCATCAAATTATTCTCAAATTTCACCGACACCAATACGTCACCATAATCCCATTGATCAAGATTCGAATATGAATTTCACAAAGTCTAGTGGCCTCGGAACCATGTATTAAGTTTGACCGGGTTTGACCGACTTTAACTGAACTTTGACTGCATCATTCTCTAAATCCAACCATTTGATTGTAACGATAATTTACTAGAATTATCCTTTCGTTACACTCTTCGAATCGAACGGTTAAACATCGAATATAAGGATGGCGCGTGACGAACATATGTTATGTACCTTTATGGCTATGTTTACTCAATTAGAGTATATAATTGTTCTTAAATTTTACCAACTCCAATATGTCACGATACTTTCAAATCCCAATAATTAAGATTTGAATATGAATTTTACAAAGTCTAGTTGTCTCAAGACCATCTATTAAGTATGACCGGGTTTGACCAACTTTAAATAAACCTTGACCACGTCTTTCTCTAAATCCAACCATTTGATTATGACCATAATATACTAGAATTGTCCTTTCATTACACTCTTCGAACCCAACGGTTAGAATTCAAATATAAGGATGGCGCGTGACGGATATATGTTATGTACCTTTATGGCTATGTTTACTCAATTAGATAATCTAGTTGTTCTCAAATTTCACCAACTCCAATATGTCACGATACTTTTCAATCCCAATGGTCAAGATTCGAATATGAATTTCACAAAACCTAGTGCTCTCAGGACCATCTATTAAGTTTTACTAGGTTTGACAAATTTTAGCTAAACTTTGACCACACGTTTCCCTAAATCCAACCATTTGATTTTGACCACAATTTACTATAATTAACCTTTCACTACACTCTTTGAATCCAACAGTTAGATTTCAAATCAAAGGATGGCGCGTGATGGAGGTGTGTTCTGTTCCTTTATAGCAATATTCTCTCAATCTGACCATCAAATTGTTCTTAAATTTCACCAACACCAATACGTCACCATAATTTTCAATCCCATTGATCAAGATTCAAATATGAATTTCACAAAGTCTAGTGGCCTCGGGACTATGTATTAAGTTTGACCGGGTTTGACCAACTTTAACTAAACTTTGACTGTGTCATTCTCTAAAGCCAACCATTTGATTGTTATGATAATTTACTAGAATTATCCTTTCGTTACACTCTTCGAATCGAACGGTTAAACATTGAATATAAGGATGGCGCGTGACAGACATATGTTATGTACCTTTATGGCTATGTTTACTCAGTTAGATAATATAATTGTTCTTAAATTTCACCAACTCCAATATGTCACGATACTTTCAAATCCCAATAATTAAGATTTGAATATGAATTTCGTAAAGTCTAGTTGTCTCAGGACCATCTATTAAGTATGACCGGATTTGACCAACTTTAAATAAACTTTGACCACGCCTTTTTCTAAATCCAACCATTTGATTGTGACCATAATATACTAGAATTGTCCTTTCATTACACTCTTCGAACCTAACAGTTAGAATTCAAATATAAGGATGGCGCGTGAAGGACATATGTTATGTACCTTTATGGCTATGTTTACTCAATTAGATAATCTAGTTGTTCTAAATTTTCACCATCTCCAATATGTCACAATACTTTTAAATCCCAATGATTAAGATTCGAATATGAATTTCACAAAGTCTAGTTGTCTCAGGACCATCTATTAGGTTTGACCGGGTTTGACCAACTTTAACTAAATTTTGACCGCGCCTTTCTCTAAATCCAACCATATGACTGTGACCATAATATACTAGAATTATCCTTTCATTACACTCTTCGACTCCAACGGTTAGAATTCGAATATAAGGACGGCTAGTGACGGACAAATGTTATGTATCTTTATGGCTATGATTACTCAATTAAATCATCTAACTGTTCTCAAAATTCATCAACTCCAATGTGTCACGATACTTATCAATCCCAATGGTCAAGATTCGAATATGAATTTCACAAAGTCTAGTGCTCTCGGGACCATCTATTAAGTTTGACGGGGTTCGACCAATTTTATCTAAACTTTGACTGCACCTTTCTCTAAATCCAACAATTTGATTGTGACTGTAATTTACTATAATTAACCGTTCATTACACTCATTGAATACAACAGTTAGATTTCAAATCAAGGGATGGCGCGTGATGGACGTGTGTTGTGTTCCTTTATAGCAATGATCTCTCAATCTAACCATGCAATTGTTCCCAAATTTCACCAACACCAATATGTCACCTTAATTTTCAATCCCAATGATCAAGATTCGAATATGAATTTCACAAAGTCTTGTGGCCTTGGGACCATCTATTAAGTTTGACTAGGTTTGACCAATTTTAACTAAACTTTGACCGTGCCATTCTCTAAATCCTACCATTTGATTGTGACGATAATTTACTAGAATTATCCTTTCGTTACACTCTTCGAATCCAAAGGTTAGTATTCGAAAATAAGGATGGCGCGTGACAGCAAATTGTCACGATGACTACCTTTATGACTATGTTTACTCAATTAGATCAGCAAATTGTTCTCAAATTTCACCAACTCCAATATGTCACGATGCTTTTCAATCCCAATGATCCAGATTCGAATATGAATTTCAAAAAATCTAGTGGCCTCGGGACCATCTATTAAGTTTGATCGGGTTTGACCAATTTTAACAAAACTTTGACCGTGCCATTCTCTTAATCCAATCATTTGATTGTGACCATAATATACTAGAATTATCCTTTCATTACACTCTTCGAATCCAATGGTTAGAATTCAAACATAACACTGGCGCGTGATGGACATATGTTATGTAACTTTTTGGCTATGTTTACTCAATCAGATTATCTAATTGTTCTCAAATTTCACCAACTCCAATATGTCACGATGCTTTTTAATCCCAATGATTAAGATTCGAATATGAATTTCACGAAGTCTAGTGCTCTCAAGACCATCTATTTAGTTTGACCAATTTTAGCTAAACTTTGACCGCACCTTTCTCTAAATCCAACAATTTGATTGTGACCGTAATTTACTATAATTAATCTTTCATTACACTCCTTGAATACAACTGTTAAATTTCAAATCAAAGGATGGCGCGTGATGGACGTGTGTTGTGTTCCATTATAGCAATGTTCTCTCAATCTGACCATCCAATTGTTCTCCAATTTCACCAATACACATATACCTCACCGTAATTTTCAATCCCAATGATCAAGATTCAAATATGAATTTCACAAATTCTAGTGGCCTCGGGAGCATCTATTAAGTTTGACTGGGTTTAACCAACTTTAACTAAACTTTGACTGCGTCATTCTCTAAATCCAACCATTTGATTGTGACGATAATTTACTAGAATTATCCTTTCGTTACACTCTTTGAATCGAACGGTTAGACATCGAATATATGGATGATGCGTGACGGACATATGTTATGTACCTTTGGCTATGTTTAATCAATTAGATTATCTAATTGTTCTTAAATTTCACCAATTCCAATATGTCACGATACTTTTAAATCCCAATGACAAAGATTTGAATATGAATTTCACAAAGTCTAGTTGTCTCAGGACCATCTATTAAGTTTGATCGGGTTTGACCAACTTTAACTAAACTTTCACCGCGCCTTTCTCTAAATCCAACCATTTGATTGCGACCATAATATACTAGAATTGTCCTTTCATTACACTCTTCGATGCCAACGATTAGAATTCGAATATAAGGACGGCGCTTGATGGGCATATGTTATGTACCTTTATGGCAATGTTTACCCAATTAGATCATCTAATTGTTCTCCAATTTCACCAACTCCAATATGTCACAATACTTTTCAATCCCAATGGTCAAGATTCGAATATGAATTTCACAAAATCTAGCGCTCTCGGGACCATTTATAATGTTTGACCGGGTTTGACCAACTTTAACTAAACTTTGACCTCGCCATTCTCTAAATCCAACTATTTGATTGTGACTATAATATACTAGAATTATCCTTTCATTACATTCTTCAAATCCAACGGTTCGAATTCGAATATAAGGATGGCTCGTGACAAACATATTCTATGTACTTTTATGGTTATGTTTACTCAATTAGATCATCTAATTGTTCTCAAATTTCACCAACTCCAATATGGCGTGATACTTTTCAATCCCAATGGTCAAGATTCGAATATGAATTTCACAAAGTCTAGTGCTCTCGGGACCATCTATTAAGTTTGACCGGATTTGACCAAGTTTAGCGAAACTTCCACCGCATCTTTCTCAAATTTCACCAACTCCAATATGTTACGATACTTTTACATCCCAATGCTTAAGATTCGAATATGAATTTCACAAGGTCTAGTTGTCTCAGGACCATCTATTAAGTTTGACCAGGTTTGATCAACTTTAACTAAACTTTGACTGCGTCATTCTCCAAATCCAACTATTTGATTGTGACCATAATATACTAGAATTATCCTTTTATTACACTCTTCGAATTCAACGATTAGAATTTGAATATAAGGATAGTGCGTGACAGACATATGTTATGTGCCTTGATGGCTATGTTTACTCAATTAGATCATCTAATTGTTCTCAAATTTCACCAACTCCAATATGCCACGATACTGTTCAATCCCAGTGATCAAGATTCGAATATGAATTTCACAAAGTCTAGTGGTCTCAGGACCATCTATTACGTTTGACCAGGTTTGACCAATTTTTGCTAAACTTTGACCACACCTTTCTCTAATTCCAACAATTTGATTGTGACCATAATTTACTATAATTAACCTTTTATTTCACTCTTTGAATCCAACGATTGAATTTCAAATCAAAGGATGGCGCGTGATGGGCCTATATTGTGTTCCTTTATAGCAATGTTCTCTCAATCTGACCGCCCAATTGTTCTCAAATTTCACCAACACCAATACGTCACCATAATTTTCAATCCCAATGATCAAGATTCGAATATGAATTTCACAAAGTCTAGTGGCCTTGGGACCATCTATTAAGTTTAACCGGGTTTGACCAACTTTAACTAAACTTTGACCGCGCCATTCTCTGAATCCAATCATTTGATTGTGACGATAATTTATTAGAATTATCCTTTCATTACACTCTTCGAATCCAGCGGTTAGAATTAAAATATAAGGATGACGTGTGACGAACATATGTTATGTACCTTTATGGCTATGTTTACTCAATTAGATCATCTATTTGTTCTCAAATTTCACCAACTCCAATATGTCACGATACTTTTAAATCCCAATGATTAAGATTCAAATATGAATTTCACAAAGTCTAGTTGTCTCAGGACCATCTATTAAGTTTGACTGAGTCTGACCAACTTTAACTAAACTTTGACCACGTCTTTCTCTAAATCCAATCATTTGATTATGACCATAATATACTAGAATTATCCTTTCATTACACTCTTCGAATCCAACGATTAGAATTCAATATAAGGATGGCGCGTGATGGACATATGTTATGTACGTTAGACCATCCAATTGTTCTCAAATTTCACAAACACCAATATGTCACCATACTTTTCAATCCCATTGATTATAATTCGAATATGAATTTCACAAAGACTAGTGGTCTCGGGACCATCTATTAAGTTTGATTGGATTTGACCAACATTAACTAAACTTTGACTGCACTTTTCGTAAAATCTGACAATTTGATTGTGACCATAATTTACTAGAATTATCCTTTCGTTACGCTCTTCGAATCCAATGGTTAGAACTCGAATATAAGGATGACACGTGATGGACATATGTTATGTACCTTTATGGGTATGTTTACTCAAACTGATCATCCAATTGTTCTCAAATTTCACCAACACCATTATGTCACCATACTTTTCAATCCCAACGATCAAGATTCGAATATGAATTTCACAAAGTTTAGTGGCGTCAGGACCATCTATTAAGTTTGATCAGGTTTGACCAACTTTAACTAAACTTTGTCCGCGCCATTCTCTGAATCCAATATTTTGATTGTGACGATAATTTACTAGAATTATCCTTTCATTACACTCTTCGAATCCAACCGTTAGAATTAGAATATAAGGATGGCTCGTGATAGACATATGTTTTGTACCTTTATGGCTATGTTTACTCAATTAGATCATCTAATTGTTCTCAAGTATGACCAACTTCAATATGTCATGATACTTTTAATTCCCAATGATTAAGATTCGAATATGAACTTCACAAAGTCTGGTTGTCTCAGGACCATCTATTAAGTTTGATCGGATTTGACCAATTTTAACTAAACTTTGACCACGTCTTTCTCTAAATCCAACCGTTTAATTGTAACCATAATATACTAGAATTGTTCTTTCATTACACTTTTCGAATCCAACGGTTAGAATTCAAATATAAGGATGGCGCGTGATGGACATATATTGTGTACCTTTATGGCTATGTTTACTTAATCTGACCATCCAATTGTTCTCAAATTTCACAAACACCAATATGTCACCAAACTTTTCAATCCCATTGATTATGATTCGAATATGAATTTCACAAAGTCTAGTGGTCTCAGGACCATCTATTAAGTTTGATCGGATTTGACCAACTTTAACTGAACTTTGACTACGCATTTCGCGAAATTTTACAATTTGATTGTGACCATAATTTACTTGAATTATCCTTTCGTTACACTCTTCGAAACCAATGGTTAGAATTCGAATATAAGGATGGCATGTGATGGGCATATTTTATATACCTTTATGGCTATGTTTACTCAATCTGATCATCCAATTGTTCTCAAATTTCACCTACACCATTATGTCACCGTACTTTTCAATCCCAATGATCAAGATTCGAATATGAATTTCACAAGGTCTAGTTGTCTCTGGACCATCTATTAAGTTTGACCGGATTTAACCAACTTTAACTAAACTTTGACCATGCCTTTTTGTATATCCAACCGTTTGATTGTAACCAAAATTTACTAGAATTAACCTTTCATTACACTTTTTGAGTTCAACGGTTAGATTTCAAATCTAAGGATTGCGCGTGATAGATGTGTGTTGTGTACCTTTATGACAATGTTTTCTTAATCTGACCATCCAATTGTTCTCAATTTTCACAAACATTTTTACAACAAATTTTAAGTGGTAAGTTGTTACTGATTATTATTGTTGGGGCAAAAAAGTAATGTTAGTGTCAGGTTCCAATTTGAACCAATAACAACTAACCACCTATGATTCGTTGTGAAAATATTGTAAATGTAACACTTCTCATAAAAAAAGTGTGTGTGTGTGTGCGTGTGTGTTTGAAAACTTTAAATACATCCCAAGTTTAGAATAAATTAATTTAGTTTCTATATGTAGCACTTCTCATTATAAAAATGTGTGTGTTTTTATTGTCTTTGGAAACTTGAAATACATACTAGATTTAGAATAAATTAATTTAGTTTCCATATAAATCAACCATGCCGCACAATAGTGTAGTGGTAAGTTCCTAGGTGAATTAACTTTGCTCATGTGTTAGAATCCCCCTTGTTGCTCATTGATTAGATTTTTTTGTCAGCTTCTCTCTCTTGTTTTTAGATGTATTTTGGTTTACCGTATTTGATGTTTTTTTTTAAAAAAAGAGTCACAAATTATTTAAAAAATTATTACTAGTTTTGATTTGAATCCACCACAAAAAATTAATTTTTTAATCACCAATATTTGCTACCAATAATCTATTACTTAAAATTTATTGTGAAAATATTGTGGTGGAATTTCTCAATTGTGATTTCTTATTATTTATATTATTTTTCCTTTCTTTCATCCATACGTTTTTTTTTTTCTTATTTTTTCTCCTCCACACATGTATACCGGTGCACCGTTTTAGAATTACCACTATTTTTAAACAAAAAAAAAATATATAATTATAATATTAATGAATCTAATAGTATATATATTATTTGAATGTTTATAAATTTAATTTTTGGTAAAAATCCATATAATATGTTATGCATTTATATAAATGATAATAGTAACTAGTTAGTTTATATCTAACCCAATGAGATTATAAGTTATATATATATAATTAAAAAAAGAAGTGAAAGAAAAGATCATGAGACAAGACAAGACAACATTAAAAAAGAAATGGTAAATGATACATTGATGGACACGTTGGGAGTAAAAAATGATTAAAACATTTGAAATTTGTGGATGGAAATCCAAAATCTCTTTCTCTAGTTGTTTCTCCTCCCCCACAAGTTTTGGGACTCTTCCACTTCTCTCTTTATAATTTATCCATTTAGACATTCAATATTATTTTGGAATTATTCTAAGACCACATAAATGGGCATAATTTTGTACCACAATTTACTATATGACGAATTGTGATTGGCAAAAGTGTGTCAGTGGGTCATGTGAAATCACACTTTTACTAATCACGCTTTTACTTATTTTTCATCGAGTTTAATTCATTATCCATGGCCGTTTCAATTTAGTCAAAGAAATGAAATATTTAAATACCGGTCAATACCGGTGTACCATTTCAAAATTACAACCATAGTTGTCAAAACGTGAATCATATTGTGAATCGATTTTTAATTTTTTCGTATCGTATATCGTATCGTATCGTGTATCATAAGATACACAAACACTTAATAAAATTTATAAAAAATTATGAACATACATATATAAAGGGTATTTTCATTATGAATTTTGAATATATTCAACTAATGACTAATTTATTCATTACTTATGTAATAATATTTAACAGGCTAACTAAATAAATCAAACTAACATGTGTTCATAACATACACATTCAAATTACTTAGCTTGCATTTGGTTCGCATAAAACGTTTTCCGGAAAAGGAAAATGTATTGAGGTTGTTTGGCTATTTCGGAAATCGTTTTACGGAAAATCAATTCTGGTGTTTGGTTCGGTCAAACATTTTATGGAAAATGCTTTTTGTTTTACGGAAAATCAATTTTTATGTTTGGTTCAGGTAAACATTTTACGAAAAATAAAATCCATTTTTTCCGGAAAATCGATTTTCATGTTTGGTTTGTGAATTAATTTTACGGGAAATATAAAATGCCTTACAAATTTCAACTCCTGCATTATCTAGACAAACCTATAATAATTAGAAACTCATCCACTTCAACATACACCTGCATTGCGTATACATATCTGTAACAGTACAAAAATAATCATTCACTTCAACATCACAAATAATCATTTAAATATACCGATAATATTAATATAAAAATAGCCACATTCATCGTTCACCATTGTCATTACACCTCCATGGTGTACAAAAATGATACCTACTCTTAGTATCTGAATAGTACAAATACATAATTTCGGCAATTGTATTGTCCCAATAATACAAAGTACTATATATATAATACAATGGTAGGTTAATACTAGTTCTACAACAAAAGTGAATTCATAAAGCTACCATCACAGTCTACATGAAACAGGCAAGTCAAAGTTGTGAGAAAAAAAAACTATCCAACCACATCTTTCGCAGCCTAGCATTCTTGGCCAGAAATCCCCGTGCTACCTTCTCATTTTCACACAGATGGTCAAACGCAGTTGCAAGCATTTCTTCGTTATACCCATCCGCCATCATAGCCATAACCTCATTTTAAAGAGATGTGTAATCTACCAGGCCCCGATTGATTTCTTTAAGAGCCGTAGCTATTTCCTTCAACTGATTAGACAGATCAGTCAACACGCCATCATCAGCAGTAGAAGGTGCACGATCTCTTTTACGAGACTTGGAAATTCCCGATCCAGTTGTGGATGACTCGACTACATTCTTACCTTTTTCGAGCACATCTTCCTCCACTTTATCTGCAACAAATTCAGCATTGTCGCCATTATCTGGCTCATTTTCACAATCTATATAAGACTTTGAAAAGCCACCTGTGGCTGTGTCCTTGCCCACGACAATAGCTAACTCATCATACATCTCTATTTTCTTGTTTAGAAACTCTGCATGCTTTCGATGCGCCTGTAAGGGAGAAAGGAATGTATAATAACAATGCAATAATTACTTCACTCATAAATTCAATATTCAATGCATTATTCATGCCAGTAAACAAAAAAAATCTGTTATTACATGAAAAATAAAGTGGGTGTCCATCCTTGTCAAATTAAACATAAAATCATGGTGTGGAATAGATGCTGCATTTAAACATCTAGCTATGGTAGTGTGACATTACTCTAGGACTAAAACTTAATAAATCATGATAAAGTTTACTTCACACCATTATATAATTTACTAAAACTTCATCTAACCTCTAACATTTATTCATAGATGTCTTCTTTGAAACTATGAATATCTTTTCAAATAAATTCTTTGCCTTCAATTTCCAAACTACAATTTCAATTTATGGACAAAAACATATATTATCATTTATATTAAGAAAATATAATTGTAAGGCATACCATGACTTCTTCTTGGTACGTCTTTGCGTCGCATGTTATCATTTTGAGATTATCATCCCAATCGAAGCTACTCTTCTTTCGAAGTTTCTCAATAGTGGACCACATGATCCTTAGAGTACGCATCCGATTGTCTACGTAGGAGGAGTGGCACTCAACCCCAAATTGGGCACTTATCTCCTTCGCTACAAGAGCGAAGGAGCCTGCCCTAAAGGTGCTAGAGGGCTTGTTGCCCTTTGCAGCCTCCTGTGCAAGTATCCTCAGCATCATTTCATGCATAGGCGGCAGCCACCTAAATTGCTTGCTGGTTTTTCTTTGCCCTTTGACATTACTACATATGAAAATTGTATAGTCAAAGTAGCATTTATTAATGGAGCTCGGAATATGAACAACAAATCAAACACACATACAACCACGCTTATAAAATGTGTACAATAGAATGAAACATGCTAACACGGAAAATAACAATGTAATACCATCAAGTAACAATGTAATGCTAAAAATACTTGTTCATTACGCCACTAGAAGTCTATAGTAAATACATTGTCTTTACGAAAAATAAAAACACATATTACAATTATAAAAATGTAAATAAAGTACTACTCTCCACTCCTCATATAATCAGACCACATAGCTTGGCATGTCTCATCTCTCTTAGCATTCCATGTTCTACTGTCTTCAACGGACTCCCGACGTGATTGTGTTTCTTGTTGGGGGTCACTAGACTCTACTTCGTTCATTGCATCTTCCATAATATGGTCATTTGGTTCAACCCCCATAATGTGATTATGAACCACACAACATGCTAACACTACTTTAACTTGGGTTTGAAAAGACCAAAATGGTTCTGCATCCAACACTCAAAAACGTTTTTTCAACACACCAAACCTTCGCTCAATGGTAGTTCTCAATGAAGAGTGTCGGAGGTTGAACAATTCTTTCTCATTCTCAGGAGGACGATCACTAAACTCTTTCAAGTGATATCACACACTCTGATAAGGTGACAATATTCCATTTTTATTACCATACCCAGCATCACCAAGATAATATTTACCTACATATATTCAAAAATAAAACTCAATCACTACTATGCTTAGGAAAATGCACAATATTTATTAAACTAATAAACCAAAAAGGTGAAGTAATTGTATAATACCGTTGGGAATTGAAAATCCCCCTGGCCTAGCAAATGCATCAGTTAACACACGTGAATCATGTGCACTGCCTTCCCATCCAGCCAATACATATGTGAACTTTAAGTCAAAACTAATGGCAGCTAACACATTTTGCGTGGTTCCATCTTTGCGACCATGAAATTTTCCTTGTATTTCAGGTGGCACAGATGCACGAACATGTGTACCATCTATTGCTCCAACACAATCCTATTTTTCAACACACATAATAGTTTAAAATTACATAAATCTACACCATTTACAAAAATACACAAGTCGCAATATTTACCTTGAAATATGGGTAGAACCTTCTGCTATTCCTTATCTCTGGGGGTGTATCTTCGCTACGCAGTCTTATTAGAGCTCTATATAATTTCAAGACCCCCCTAAGGACAACCTTGAAATATCTATAAACAGTCTCAGTTGATCTATGGATCCGACTACCCATTACACGGAACCTCACATTATGACCAATAATGTGTAAGAAAATGAACATTTGTTCCGTAACAGGCATGTGAATAGTCGGGCGTACGTGCTCCCCCTCAGTGAGGATGTGACATAACTGGTGAAAAGCTTTAGGCTTCATCCTAAGTTGATTCACACAATTTATCTCACTTCCATGCAGAATACTATTTATGTATTCCTCTCTCTCGGCTGCATGATTAACATAAGGCGCCCTAGGCAATCGTTTATGTCTACGTCGCAATTTCCTTAACAATGTAACCCCCACAAGGAGGACAGATGCAATTGAGGCAAGAATTGCGGCTTTGGTTTTTTTCTTCATCTAACAAAATCACAAACACTGTGGTCTAAGAGGTATGTAAATAAAAACAACCACAAACAAAAAACATCCAAACCACATTTATAACGAGTACGAAATCACATTGCATTCTATTTACAATGAATGTTTACACCATCACAAAACCATCACATTGATAACTGCACATTGATATCATCACAATACCATCATGTCTCAATTTATTAGTCATCACAATACAATTTAAACACACACATATTCTACCGCAAGAAAATAATAAAACCAAATGCTGAAAAATTTCATACAATTTGTCATGTCTCAAGCTTGAAAGTATACATAACCCAATAGGCAACATAATAACATTTGCTACATCAAAGTATACATATCAAGCTCTAAAACTGTATACACAAAACCCAACTAGCCAAATTTTACACAAACCCAACTAGTCAAATTCTAAAAAAAAAAAAAAGAACTTGGAAATACAGTGTCCACAAGCTTTCCATGCACCTACAATTGCATTACATGTGAATTCCCCCGCAAAAGGAGCTGATGATCAATGTATAATTTCTTAACACAACTAACAACTTTTACTATCCTTCATACTTCTGTGTTTCAACTGAATTTATGTGTTTCAACTACAAAAACTTCTGTGACTACTTCTAAAGCAACCCCTGGAAAATGCTTGCAAATTGCTCACAGTAAAATTATAGGAACAACAATGCAATGTGCAAAACATTATAACATATGCAAGTGTAAACATTATGTAAAATTACAGCAAATTGCTCACAGTAAACATTATGTAAAAGATAACTAAATATTTATAAATAAATAACTAAATATTTATAAATAAATATATAAATATTTATTTATAAATAAATATGCATATATTTATGTAAATAAATATATATAAATAAATAAATAAATATATATATATATATATATATATATATATATATATAATGCCATCAGACTCAATCTAAAAAAAAAAAAAAAATACCGATCGGACTCACCGTTAAGTGTGGTGGTGGAACGGCGCTAAAATCGGCGAGGTGGTGGAACGGCGTTGAGTGGATCGGACTCGCCGTTGAGTGGTGGTGGTGGAACGGCATCGAAATCGGCTCGGTGACGTCTGGGTTTCTCGGATAGGAGGTGGATCGGACTGTGCGGTTATGAAATCGGCAATGTGAGCTATGGGTTCTCAGATCGGGACGTCGATCGGGCTCGCCGTTGAGTGGTGGTGGTGGAACGGCGTCGAAACCAGCTCAGTGACGTCTGGGTTTCTCGGATCGAAGGTGGATCGGTTCGCGTTCTTGGCTCTCTCAATGTCGCCAGCGTTTTCTCTTCTTTTTTTTTGCGTTCTCAATCGTTTTCTGTGGCTGTTGTTGGCTATTTCCTTGTTCTTTTTCATTCTCACTCAAGTTCTCTCAGAGGCTCTCTTCTCTTTTGCGTTTTTGTGCGAGACCTAGAAATGGTTTGAAGGTAAAATGAAAGCGTAAAACCATTTCCGGGTCAAAGGGGAAAATATGGTCAAACTTGAGGCATATTTTCCGGAAATCATATTTTCCCTTGCCTTCCAAACACATGGGTCAGGTAGTAAATGATTTCAGGTCAGGTAGTAAATGATTTCCTGAAATCATTTACCACCAAAACAAACGGACCCTTAAATTCAAAAGTGATAATAGATTACAAATAACCCAAAAATAACAATTTATTTTCATCATATTCATCAATTTGCCTAATCAACCCCATCTAAGTCAACGATATTATCATATTTATAATTTTACAAATTTATTTCTTCATCGTTATTCGTCATTAACCTTTACTATATCTTCTTGTTCTTTTTATTTTAATAATTTTCTTTTTGGCATTCTGGTTTCTTGGAGTTATAACAATAACAATAAAAATAAAAATAAATTTTAAAATATTAATGTGAAAGGTAAGTGTGTACTGTGTAGTCTAATTGTAGGAGAGAGGGAAAAAAAACTTATAAATATATTATTTTGGTAGGCTAAATTAATTAAACTAATAATTTCTTACTAAAAACAAGTCTAACTAATTGTTAGATTCAAATAAAAGTATAAATTTTAACAAAAATCTCATTTTAAAGCATTTGTCTATGTATTGTACGATACGTATGATTTTACGATATGATACGATTCATACAATATGCACACTGTATCGTACGATTTATGAGCACTTACGATACGCTAATACAATACGAAAATTTTTCCACACAATACGATACGTATCGTACGATACTTATCGCGTATCATACGATACTAACAACTATGATTACAGCTATTTAAAAAAAAATTATATATTCATGAATTTGAAAGTGTATATATATATATGCTTTCATATTTATAGATTTAATTATTTGATAGAAGCCGTATATTTTATTATGGATCTTTACAAATACATGTTACAACACTTACAAGTTTATAAGTTAAAAAAAATAAAAAAAATAAAGTCAAGGATCTGTAAAAAGTTAAACAAAACCACAAAATATCAATTAAAATAAGTAAATGAGATAGTTAGTAGGGACGTGGGGATTTGCCTTGGTTAGCAAAATGATATTAAATATTTAAAAAAAAAAACTAATTAGTCAAAGACGGTGATAAAACCCAAAAGATGACAGCCTACTTTTACTACTTTTTCACTTCTCTTAACCTAGCTTTTTAAGTTTTCCACTCAGACACGTTAACAGCTTCTCAATTTTTACTTAGAACAATGCTAGAGATACAAAAAATTTCATAATTTTTGTCACAATTTGTCATGTGATGAGTTATGAGTGGTGGAGGTGTAAACCCACCATTTAACCTTCACCATTCACAGCTTCTCATGTGACAAGTTGTGATAATAATTTTAAAATTTTTTGTGCCCCTAACATTTTCCTTTCACTTATTCAGCTCTTCTTCCGGTTTTTACTTATTAGGAGCGAATTGAAATTTTTTAAAGTACCCAAATTAAAAAAAAAAAAAAAAAAAAAAACAAAAAAATGTAAACAGACCCCCCCCCCCCTTTTTTTTTGGAACCTGTAAACAAACCCAAATACCCAATTTTTTTTTTTTTTTTCGCGTTCTTTCTCCCCTCTCCTCACACCTCAACCTCCACAAATCAGTAAGCTCTCTCTCTCTCTCACTCATTGTCATTCTTTGTTTCTTCTCCATTCCCTAATTCTATTTTCTCTCTTTCTTGTGTAGTTCTAGGATTCCTAATTTCATAATGAAAATTGTGACTGATTTTTTTTTTTCAATTCTGAATGTTCATCTATAATGAAAGCTTTTCTTTTCAGTTCTGAAAGTTTAATTGGATCTATACTTTTGTTGTTCCCTCTTTGCTGCTCTCTCTCAAAGGTAATTTTAGAGATTTTGATTTTTTTTTAATTTTTAATTTTTAGTGATCTATATTTCATGTTAAGAAAGCATGAACTAACCCAGTGATTAAAAGTTTTTTTTTTTTTCCTAATTTTAATTTTGATATTGTGAGTTTTTGGGTTTGAAGCCATGAGCACAATAGGCTATTCGTTCACTCTATCATTTGGATTTGAAAGAATATGGGCACCATTGTTTTAGTTTTGATATTGGGTGTCCTTATAATATAATATAATATAATATTATTATTATTACGGAACATGGTGAGGAAGATGACTTCTATTGCTTATTTTATCAGATATGAATTTAGCAAAATAATGGGAAGTGTTGTGTTCTTACAGAATCTTTGCTTCTTTAAAATAAAAGTGAGTGAAATTTTTTTTCATGTCATTTAGTAGCTAGGTACAAGGCACTGCAATAGTAGGACTAATGGACTGTAAGTAACAAATCATATGAAGAATCTCCAATAATGGTAAATTTTGACTTTTAAACATTCAACTTAGGGGTAGAGAAGCTCTAATAGTGAAAAATGGCTTTGTGAGTCAGCTTGTATACATAATTGATATATTGTGAATCTATTCTATTTCTCCATAAGCTAATTGAACCTATCCAAGTTGCAAAACTTCCACCACAAAAAAAGTTCAAGGTGCTTGGTCTGGATAACTATGTTTCTTGCATTTGGTGGGAATATGTTTTGTCACCGTAGTCCACTTTTGTTGTAGTTAGTATAATCTTTTATGTAGTTATATTTATCATTGTATAGACTTAGAATAAATTACTTTATCAAAATGTTACTGACCATACTATCATATTTTACCTAATATCTTTTGATATGTTCTTTGTTATGATTGTTAATTTGGACTTATTTCTTTTGGAGAATGAGTCTTGATGCAGATTAAGTTTTGTTAAATATATAAAGCTTTCATATCTTTTCATCTATGCTATTTTTGAAAAATATAAATGTTGAAATTTTACTTGAATGTTAAAAGTATTTAGTAAGTATTTTTGTCATCTATTTTAGTTGACATTTACATTGGTTTATGCTCATTATTTCAGGTTAAAATGTCGCGTGCCTTGGGTTACAATCTTACATATGATGTCGAGGGGAGATACATTTCATTGCAACAAGTTTTAGCTTGGCATCATATCTTCATGAGAAATATGTTATTATTTGATTAGTATTTGAGAGAATAGATTGGAACTTAAATTATGTATATGATATTGAACTTGGGTATGTTTTCCCTTATTAGTAGTTATTGATTGAGCAGTTGTTATGCTTATATGAATATTTGTGATGCGTTGTGATTTATTATTTTCCATCAGGTACCCATGTAAAATTCAAAATGTAAATTTTATAGAAAAATTAAAAAAAAAATGTAAAATGTTATTAGTGACAACACTGTCGTCGCTAATATTTTATCATATCATCAATGACGACAAACAATATTATCACTAATATGCAAATCTTAGTGATGACATATTTGTGGTCACTAATATATTATTATCTATGACGACAACAAGCATCGTCGCTAGTAATGACATATTAGCGACAACAAAAATGTTGTTGTTAATAATAATCTAATAGCGATGACAAAAAAATTCATCACTACTAATGAGATAGTAGCGACGACATTTCGTCTTGGGTTCTTGAGTTATTTATGACGACAATTGTCACTATTAGCGACTATTTTGTCGTCGTTAATAATATTGTATTTGCGATGACATTAATATCGTCACTAAAAAAATTTTTTGTTACCATTTTCGTTTAATGAAAGTTAACGACGATATTTTTTGTCGCCAATATAATTAGCAACGATATTTAAAGCATTAGCGACAACTATATGCCGTCGCTAAAGACCAAATTTCTTGTAGTGACGTATCATAAATTGCCATCAAACCATATTAGATATTAAACTAAGTTTAAATGAATAATATTGATCTATGGGGATTTAGAAGAAGGGTCATGGGTGGTTGATTTGAAGGGCAAGTTGATGAAATCATTGGGTTCAGAGGACAACCACCCAACAATACACAATCTGAACCCTCTAATTTAAATGCAATAATAAAGAAAACATAAAGTGCACTTTGAAATATGGAAATTATAACCATGTTTTGCAACTTATTGTAAATTTGTAACCAACTAATTATTTATGCCTTCAAGCATAAAGCAAATATACAAGTAATAGTACAATAAAGAAGAAATATTTTATTTTCTAAATAAATGAAGTAGAAATATTTTATTTTCTAAATAAATGAAGTAGAAATATTTTACATCCTTCGCCAAATGACTACATCTGGCAATGCAAAATCACAAACTAATGCCATCGTTGCATGGCCATCGCTCAGTAATGCCCCTTGACTCTTGAGAGAGACTATAGTGGCAATCCTGACACGTTCATTGAAGAAAATCCCAACCATGGAATTGGATAAAAATGTGATCTGTAAGCTACATCTACTGCAATGCTGAATTAAACAACAATGAGTTGAATGGATCTAGGGTTCAAACTAGCACATGCTCTAAAAATCCTTAATGATCTACTGCCAACTTATCACGTAAAGGTTGATATGCTGCCAGTTTAAATTTTTATTTTTAAGGTCCTTCACGATTTGACATGTTTTGGTTAATGTATTACCTTCAAAAACATGTTTTACAAACCTTTTTTTAATTTTTAACATTTTTTTTATTATGTTTATCAGTCAAAACAACCAAAAAAATCCTGGTTAAAGCTGCTGGAAATTTTTTTTTTTTTTTTTTTTTTTTTTTTTTTTTTTTTTTTTTTTTTTTTTTTAAGTTAAAAGAAGAAGAAGAAGAAGAAGAAGAGAGAAATTCTGGTAGCAAGTCACTTTCCATTGTGACGAGTTAATCCCTCGCGCTAGATAGGGACGGATCCAGGTGGGGGCTTGAGCCCCCCCTAGGTCCAATTTTTTTAAGTTATTATATGTTTAATTTTTGTAGTTGGGCCCTTCTTTCAAAACCTTAGGATCCCTTCTTCTCAATAAGCCTAGCTAGTCTCACTCAAGTAACAACCATCCAACCCAAAAACTTAATAAAAACAATTAAAAAAAAAAATTCACAATGGTGATTATATTTTAGCAAAAAAAAAAAAAAAAAAAAACTATTTTACCATCAAAGAACCAAAAAATCATGTATTATTGGAGAAGTTAAAGCTAAATTTTTTGTAACTACAGTAAACTAGTATAAATACCAATTGACTGTAGCAAGTTGTTAAAATTAAAATACAGTATTTTATTAAGACTATATCTCTTCCTTCAATTAAAAACTCAAATTCTCTCTCTTCCTTTATTGTTTTAATGAGTTATTTATATTATTTTAAATGAAGTGATAAAAAAATAGAACATTTAATATCGGGTGTTTTGTAAAGTGAAATGGTAAAATAGAGTTGTTTTTTGATGTGCTAAAAGATAAAATTTTTAGTACCACCACTGTGAATGTTCTAACCTCAACAAAATAAAAAATCCTAGCCAGCCTAGTATTAAAAAAATATTTTATTATTACATTTTTTTTCTTTTTCTTTTTTTATTTTTGTTGGTAATGATTGCATCCTAATGTATTTAGAAACAACAATTTTTTGTATTTATAATTTTTTTAGTACTACATGGATGCTTATTTGGATTTTTTTTTTTTTTATACTTCAGCCCCCACTAACTTAAAATCTTGAATCCGTTTCTGTCACTAGATAGCCTTGCCAATCTTAGTACTAATGCGTCTCAACAAAACTTTAGCCCAAGCGCTAAGGTGAGACAAACAAGATGCTTTACCACTAAACTTCCACCCCGGGGTCATAGCCGGTATAGGTTAGTTCATCCTAATATTTTACTTAGTAAATTTCAAAAAAGTATCAATATTGATTTAATGGTCAATATAATAAATAACATATAATTAAACAAAACTTAGCGTACATATAACTCTTTCTTATTGTTACACTAACATTTTATTATATTATTAAAGTAAAAGAATATCATAATTGGATTATATGTTTTCTATGTTCTTAACAACCTTTTCAAATTTTGTGTCAATTGAATGTTATTTACTATTTGATCAATAATCTCATCGTATATATTATATTATAGTAGATGAGGAAAGGAAGTGTAACGACCCCACCCCAACTGTGTAGATTTTGGGACCCATATCTCTCACGGTTTTGTTCTCTCCCAAAGCACACAGCAGGGGAAAAGGCCTCTACACATTAAATGGAGGTCATTTTTTATAAACGCATTCTCATGTGCTTCCCTATGTGATGTGGAATTCCATGGAATGCAAGACTCCCCTTTAATGTGTAAAGGCCTTTTCCCCCACTGCTATGTGTTTTGGAAGAGAACAAAACTGTGAGGGGTATGGGCCCTAAAGTGGACAATATCTACATAGTTGAGACGGGGTCGTTACAGATAGTATCAGAGCCGACTTGAAAACTTGTGTGGGCTTAGAGACACTACCCCACAAAGTAGGCCCTAATAAGGACGTTAGGGATTTAAGTGGGGGAGATTGTGATATCCTAATTTGATTCTTTTCCCCCACTGCTATGTGCTTTGGGGGAGAACAAAATCGTGAAGGATATGGGTCCCAAAACGGACAATATCTACACAGTTGGGGCGGGGTCTTCACAGGAAAGACTCGATCGGAGACCTCAAAAATTCCAATAGAGTTGTAACTAAGTTGGAATAAGTTGTTTATCTTTTTAAACTGTACATGCAGGATCTCTGGACGGGTGATTCAGTTTGTACGCCTTATTATCCTACTGGCTCTTCTTGTGATGAACCGGTAAATTTTCATTCATATCTTTTTGGGGTTTTGGAAGAGTTTTTATGGAAGCATCCAAAATGTTTGAGAAGAGATGCTGTAACCTACTACAGTTAGTGTAACAGGTTATGGTATTATTAAATGAATTTGGGGAAGCTCTGCTTGCTATTTGTTTATTTTTTTGTGTGCAGCTTCAACAAAGGCTAATTTTGACGAGATTTTCTTCAAATAAGATAGGCGTTGGTGTGGTAACTCAGGATTGCAATGGAGATATCTCATTTTAAGGTTTGGATAGAGGAAATCCCCTCCTTGCATGGTTGGTGTTTTTGACAACAATATAACCATTTCACAGTATTTTACTATTAAGATCTAGCGATCTACTTTTTTTTTTTTCTCTATTTAAAAAAAAATTCAGGATACATAGCTTTATTGAATAGAAAGAACAAACATACAGAGCAAATTAGATCAAATAAGGAGGTACATAATATTAATGATATAAAAGACTAGTAGTGTGGGGGCCAAAAACACAATTCTCTAAAAATTGTACTTGAACTCCTGAACAACACAACTAATTTCTAATTAAAGAGGGGTAAAATTACACTTTGATTGATAAAAATCGGTTTCCTGAGTTACAAATGGAGTAACACAAGTTTTTGCTCTTACTATTTTCTCTTTCTTGTTCTACTTTGTAAATTTTTTGGATCCACCTTCTTGTTGGTACTCCCCTCCTTTTATCCTCCCGCTTCCCCTCCTTTCCAACTGTTCCTCTCTTAGCTGGAATTGTGGAGATACTTGCCACATCAGATTCCCCTTCTGCCATTTTTTAATCATGAAGGTAGATTTTTGAGGTGTTTTTACTATTCAAACCAGTCATTCAGTATTTAATGGAACTGACATTAGGTAGAAACAACTCATTAATGCAGATGTGACTGTTACATTGGGCTCTATATCTCTTCTTCGCGTTTCTTGGGATGAGATCTAAAGTTGGGTCCTTGGTGAGCCAGCTTGTTGCTTCTTAGTTGCTTCTTAGTTAGGTCACCTTATCTTGAGATAAACATGTTCCTCGAATCACTTTGGTAACCGGCCCAAATGGTTTCTTTTCTTTTGGACTTGGGCTTTTCTATGTTTGCATATGGGCCGGGCCCTTTCCATGGAGGTGGTTCTTTGGAATATTCTCCTCAGCTCAAAGGCCACGGGATAGCTTTAATCCAGTCCCCCACAAGTAGTATATTGTTAATGTTATTTATAGTTTCCTATTAATATTATATATATTGTTCTAGTAAAATCAAAAACTTATATTTATACATTTATACAAAAAATTTCTGTGCATTGCATGGGTTGACGTTGAATAAAAATCAATTAATGCGTCTTTTAAAACAAGGTGCTTTTGGTTTATCTAAGGGAATCCATGGGAGCATACTGCTAAGAAGTGAGAAGATTTGTGGTGGTGGTGGAAAATTTAGGATAAATTAAACAAGAACACTTGCCAAGTGTTCATGCTATGCATATATTTGTCTTATTTATTTGATTATTAGAAAGGATCATAGTAATGTGAAAGAAAATTTTGTAATAGTCCCTTGGTGGTTCATTTTCAAGAATTGAAGTGGTTAAATTGCTATTGCTTTAAAATTAATGCAGTATAAAATTGAGGTTGAATGATTACCAAAAATAAAACTAAGGTTGAAATTGATTCCATGTAATAATATAATTTACCATACAGAATTTTAGGGGCAAAAATAAAGACAATTAGTGTCAAACATTATTAGGACGAAATGTATTGCAAAAGGTTGTTTAGTACCATCTAATTTGATATTGCACTACATGAGGTAAGTTCTTCGATTTCCAAAATCCTCATTTATTTTCTGAGTGTAGTTGTTTTGTGACTGCCAATGTATACCATTTTACAAAACCTGCTACTAATTTTCTTAATTTTGATACCAAATGATCACTTTTTATTTTTTTAATAAACGTCAAAATTTCATTCAACCACAAAAGGTATACAACTGGAGAAACTTAATGCAAGCATTGTTATAATCTAAATTATGTATACGGTCGAATTCTCGAATTCAACACAGGGAGTCCAACTTTTGTCTAATATAAAGAAATCCAATTATTAGAAGACTACACTTTTTTAACTAAGCAATTTAGAGAAAGAAAAATTGTAAATGACATTCAGAGAATGAGAAACATAAATTCTAATCCAAAGCTTGGAGTGCATGAGGTTATTTAGTTTTCTAGAAGAAGATGCCATTCGTTTGATGATAAATAAAAAGAAATATCAAAAATTCGAGTGGCCGAAGCTGAAGCAGCTACTTTCGAAGTAACAGAAAGAAAAGCAACGACGGAGTGTGAGAGTCAGAGTCGAAAAGAGGATTCCTCACTTTTTTCTCTCATTCAAAACCGTGCATGAGACTTTCATCTCGCATGGCTCCTAAGTTATAAAAGAAAGAAGAACTCATCTTCTTTCCTTTTTTGATTACCTTCCTCGCGTATGTATAAGATCGAATCCAATAGAGTAAATGTATATACTAATTATCTATTGTTATGCATTAATTATTTATATTAAATGAATTTATATGATTATTTTTATAAATTCTATATAGAAAATAATTTTTTGTTGGAAAAATAACAATAAATTTAGAGTATGACATTCTTACTTATATTTAGTTGCTTTAACAACCAAAAAAAAAAATTAATTAAATATTTGTGAATTCACTAAAATTAATCTTAATCCTTTATATTTCCTAACTCCTTTGTGTGTGTGTGTGGGGAACTAACATTATAGTATGTATTCTATGTAATTAGAAAGATTACTAATACAATAAATATGTTTATTCTATTATGTTAATTATTTTAAGTATAATGAAATTTTAATATATCATTTTTCTAAGATTTATATGAGAAATTTTTTTTTTTTTATGCGAGAAATAATTGATTTAAAATATGACATTTTTACACAAATTTAGTTGTTTTTGCAACAATTGAAATGATGTCCAACGAAAAGGAGAAAAAAAATTTTAGTTACAGACAATCAAGAATGTAAAAATATATAATTGAAGAATATATGCATATTTTAGTAGGCATGAAACATGCATATCTATATTAGCTACTCTATCATGCAATTTTCAATTTATAAACACACATATATAGTATGATCAAATCACTATAATACTCTTAGTATATTTTTATTTTGTCTATATATAAAATAACTAAAGATTACAGTTTTTTGCAATGAAATTTATTGAAATATCTTTTTTTTACATCGATAGTTAGGGGTGGAAATTTGAATCTAGAATGTTTCTATTGAAAATTAAGGTGCAAATCAATTAAGTTACAAATTTTTTGGTATAACTTATCGAAATATTAGAAAAAAAAAAAAAAACTAATAATAAGTTGCACCGCATATCATGTGAGAACTCAACTAATTCCTTAAAAATAAAAGACCCCAAAAAAAAAAAATTGCCCCCAAGGAGTATTAAAAAAATAGCACTTGAAAAAAGTGAGAAGTTTAAAAATATTTTATTTTGTAGAAATATGGGATGATAAATGTAGACATCCCATTTTACCATACCATTTTCTCATATGAAAACAAGCCTACTTGGGAGTATCAGTAACTGTAGCTATCATAATGTGCCATCAAACCGTATTAGATATTAAACTAGATTTAAGTGCAACAATAAAGAAAACATAAAGAGCAATTTTATAACCACGCATTGCAATCTTATTGTCATCAATTAATTATTTATGTCTTCAAGCATAAAGCAAATATACAAGTAATAGTACAAAAAAGAAGAAATATTTTACATCCTTCGTAAAAATATAAATCAAGAACATGAATTCATCTGGCAATGCAGAATCACAAACTAATGCCATCGTTGCATGGCCATCACTCAGTATGCCCCTTGAGAGAAACCATAGTGGGAATCCTGACACAGTTCTCAAAAAAAAATCCTAACTATGGAATTTTTTTTTTTTTTGATTAGTGTAACTAACTATGGAATTGAATAAAAATGTGATCGGTAAGCTACATCTACTACAATGCTGAATTAAACAGCAACTAGTTGAATGGATCTAGGGTTCAGACTAGCATGCTCTGAAAAATCCTCAATCTACTGCCAGCTTATCACATAAAGATTGATATGCTGCACTGCAGTGCTTGAACTTTTCTTCCGCAACAGCCTGTTCAAGCACATAAATTAGTCACTCTGTTAGCGCAGAAACAAAGATTACAGCCATTGATGTCAACATGGAAAGATAATGTTCTTAAATAGTTTTTTTTTTTTTTGTTTGAGATAACTGATAGAAATATTAGTGATGTAAAGGGACTAAAGTATTACAAATAGTTAAATCACCTTATTCAAACACCATCAAAACATGGAAAGATAACGAGCCAGGTGAAGTACTCACTCACCAGTCACCACTTTTGGGAAATAAAGAAGCAATTTGCTCCTATAATGACCATATCCAACTCCCCCCCAGCCCTTTTTTTTCCTTCTCCCAGTGCCAACTCTAGTGCCCATAATGAGAACTCACCAGTCACCATTCCAGTTAAACACAGAAGCAAATCAAACATTGAGCAATTTGGTGTGCTAATTAATACTCTCGCTTGCTCTCATCTCATGCATATTCAAAGGTTTTAAAATATCAAGTAAATTAAATTCCTCCTGCTAATTCATAGGAAAGATTCAAGATATGGAATAATACTAATCGACAGTTGGAGCTAGTTAATACCTTTGAAGAGCCCTGATGGCGATCAGGATGCCATTTTAGTGCACAGACTCGATATCTGAAATTGTAAAATCAGACGGTAATCAGACAACCAGAGAACAAAAAGGAAGGACATGATTCAGGAAGTAAGACACAGAACCTAGTAAGAACTTACGCATTTTTAACATCTTCAAGTTTTAGAGGACCAGAAGCACTCAATCCAAGGGCCAGCCTATCTGAAGCCAAATCCGACTCCAAACTCTCATAGTCAGATGAAGAATCATATGTTTCTTCAGTCCGATGCCTCCAATTCCATTTCCAGGACCTCCCATAGTTGTTATAGTTTGATGAGCTCCTCCATTGAGGATTCTCTTCATTAATAAAGGACCAATAGAAAAAACGGTTCCCACCAAATGCATCTCGGAAAATGTTCTCAACATCAACATCATCTTCTTCACAAAACTGGAAACCTCCTGAACAAGAGTTGACAATGGGATGATATCTCATGCAACTTCAAAGGGCTCAAGACATGAGTAAATCAGTTATGCCACAAAGGAGATCTAATTGGCCATATGATGCCATTAAGAAAGGCATCACCCTAATGTCTTTGGAGAGTGAAATAATGATGCATATAAGCTAACAAGATACTTAACATTCAGAATTAGAGCAATGATCTCCACAAACAAAAGGAACATTTAGGCCTATCCACAGGGCTCCTCTCCCCCACCACCACCCCCCAAAAAAAAAGAAAAGAAAAGAAAAAAGATCCTCCTCTGCCCATAAAAATTTTCAAAATAAGATTCCACCTAGAAGATTTTCTAGAGGGAGACAATTTAACTGATGATCCCACTACCCCATAATATGTTAAAATAATCTATTCATAAATATATTTCTAAAACTAGACATGCAATGCTTCTCATAGCATCAAAGCACTTTAAATGTCCTTACTTCTGCCCCATTGCTTGGTTCCTCGATTCCCGGTCCAGTTCCTTTTGGAACCCTTAGCAGAGTATTGCTTTTTAAACCATGAGGTGCCTCTAATTGAAGATGGGTCATCCTCATCATCTTCATCCTGCCAGCTCTGGAAATCCAATAATAATTATAATAATAATAATAATGACAATGATAATAAACATTTTTTTTAATTAAAAAAAAGGTAGAAAAGCTTCAGTAATGCATAAACCAACAATATTTATGAGGAAAAAGTATACCTCCAAAGTTTGGAGGAAAATTCTTTCAAGCAATTACGTGACAGTTTTTAATGTGTCATGTGACTTGATAAATAGTATACATGGATGGTCTTATGAATCGACACAGTGTGGGTTGGAGGAGATTCTTCCAAACCAGTTTGGAGGAAAACTTTGTTCTTAAGCAGTTTGTGATAATTGGATTTGGATTACCTCCAGTATTTTTTCAACTGACGTGTCCTTTTGTTTTAAATATACAATAGCAAGTGGTAGTGGATTTTAATTTCCACATTTTATTTAATTAGTGGATGATGTGACAGTTTCTTATTAAAACAAAAGGAGATTTCAGTTTAAAAAGTACTGGAGGTAAGTCAAACCTATGATAATTAGTCCATTAGGGTGAGACTTTATTGGCCAAGACCAGAAAACTGTCATTTTTTCTATGCATTGCTTGATGCCAATCATATACTCAAAAATAAGTAAACTTATGTTTCTAGGAACATCATACTAGTAAGAGATTAATTGTAATGCTATCATATGTAAAAAAACCCAAGGCAGAAACCATAATATAACTTCAAACTACAGAGTGGATTTCCAAATCCATTAAACCCAATGAACATATAAATCTAGATAAAAATAAATTCTTCAAAACCCTTCACCAATTCTTTTTCCTTCTTTTTTTTTTTTTTTTTTGCTCCAATTTATCTTCTTTTTTCTTTTCTTTTTTGAATGTTAAGCATTTCCTTTTTTTTTTTTTTTTTTTTAATTCAATAATTACAACGGAGGAGGGATTTAAACCTTGGATGTCTCCAATGGAGACATCAAAAGTTGCCAATCAGTTGAGCAACAAGGCTCTTGGCCAAATTTATCTATCACCATACCAATATGTTCTACTGTTTCTGCTATGGTTAATTACGTATTTAAAGTCTTGGGTTAATTATATTTTTGGTCCCTAAAATTTGGGGTTAAGTTCAATTTTGGTCCCTCAAATTTAAAAAGCTCAATTGTGGTTCCTCAAATATTGAAAAAATAACAATTTCGTGCCTATGGCCAAGATCCACCCAAGACAACCATGCTCCAAATTCCACCACATCACCCATAGACCAACAGCCACCAACACCAAATTCCCGAATTGGCCCCTACCAAAATTTTCCGTCCACCGATTGTTTGACATATCCATGTATGATAAACAAGCCCATGAAGAATAAACACTAATTATGAAGAATCCCAATATAATTTGAACTCAAAAACAACATTATTGAATAAAACTAAACTCAAAACCCCATCCCGTCAAAATCAATCTGTGAAAAACCAAAACCCCAATAAAGTTAAGACTCAGAAAAAATGGCAAAGGAGCCAATAAGGTTAAGTGAGTTCTTTTTCTTCAAGTTCTCCTTTGGAGGAATGTTGGTGTCCTTTCCTTTCTTTATTTTGTTCAATTTGGTTGTGTTGTGATGAGATTGTGATCATTTTGTTGATAAGATTATAAGTGGGGTTCAGTTTTGGTCAATTTTTTTAAAATGGAATTAGAGTTTTGGTATGTTACCCATGAGGAGTTTGTCAAAACGCTTGAATGGATATCTTTTGTGAGTTTGCTCTTGTTGCTTGGGATTTCACTGTGAATCTCAATTCTTTGTTGTTGTTGTGGTTTCTTGAGGGCACAGCATGGAAAGAAGAGGGGAGAAAGAGAATTGGACAATGGCTGGAGAAGAAATGAAGAAAGAGAGAAAAGAAACAGAAGGGAAAGGAGAGAAGGGGGAAAAAAAACAAGTGACACATAATATAAAAATATGATGTCAACCAAAAAAGCTATATTAGCAATCCATTTATGACACTATTAGCCACATTAGAGAAAAATAAATGTAAGTTGGATGGAGGGAATTTTTTTTATAGGTAATAAAAATATATATAAATCAGAAAAATGATTCACCAAAGTATACAGGAAGTATACTAGGGTAAACAATTTCCCCATTGAGATGACCTACAGTTTGTCTTCTACGTACAGTACCACTAGGCCTCCCCAAACCTGTCTCACCACCCACTCATCTCATGATGATAAGAGATATTATCCTTGAGGCACAAAGTTTCTCATTCATTACCCAAAACCAAAGAATACCATAATCTTCCATCATTTCTTTACTCTTTAGAGGGAAATAAACAATTAAACAAAAATCAATGCCACCTGCATCTCACAAGGACTTGACTGAAAAGATGAAGGAAAGAAAGAATGAAAAGAATAAAAAATATCCAGCATCCACCATTAAAACAGGAAAATAATTTTTTTTAGAAGTATAAAGAACTGAAGCAAATCCATAAATAATCTTGACAATAAAAAATAACCAATATTTCCCCTCTTAATTATGGGTTCAAGTTCAAGCCCCCCTTTAAAATATAAGATCAGGCAAACCCCCCCCCCCCCCTCCCCCCCCCACCCCCCTCCCTTTCTATTGACTGGTAATAAGCAAATTGCCCCCTCCCATGACTATATTCCATTAAATTCTTCTTTTTGTTATAACAGAAATCCTTTGTTTTTCTTTTTATTGTGCCCGTGCACAACAAATCTTATTTCAGAATTCCAATTTTACCCTAATAACCCCCATCCACTCCCCCCTCTCCCCTCCCTTATTATTGAAAAGGAGCTTCAATTACACTGTTGAAGAATGAAGCTTGAAGAGGGGAAAGAGATCAGATGATTCAAATAAGCAATCTCTACCTTTATAGTTCCTTTTCTTTATATAATAAATAAATAAAAGTTTTGGTTTGTAAAAAAACCAACAAAATAGGCTCCAAGCCTCCAATCTTATTCAAAACAGAATGGGAGAAGGTTTTACTCTCAGCACTGCAATCCAGTTATCAACAAAAACTAAAACTATGAATAAAAAAATAAAATTCAAAAATTCAAATTCAAAAGAAAATATTGAAACCTTCATTTGGCATTGTAACTCTTTTTCTTTTTAATAATTCACTTGGCATTTTAATTCAACAAAAAAATTGCTTCACTTAACAACTTCTAGAAAAAAGAAAGCAACATTCTAGATTCAAGAAACGTAGTAAAGGTTCTGATGTAAATCAGGAGCGGAATTGCAAAAAAAAAAAAAGAAAAAAAAAAGACAATTCTGATAATCAAAATCAACCTCCACCACTTTTCTCCTCAACACTGGCTAGTTCACTTGCAACCATAGCCACATTTACAAGAAGTATACCACCAAGATCTTTCATTCTCAACCTCTCTTCGTGCTCAAAGATCCAAGGCTGCCTAAGCCCCAAACGCTCTTGGATTCACTGCTCAAACTTCCAATGCAAATAATGCAAGCCCGCCCCAGCTCAAAAAACTGCACCTAGATCTTCCCTCCCTATCTCATCCTCTACAGTTTGGGAACCAAAGGTGGTACACTCATGCACAACGCCCACTATCACAGTTAAATCTTTATATATATATATATATATATATAACTCCTGAGATCTAAACCTTTTTTTTTACTCAATTGTGTCCGATTGACTTACAGGGTAATATAGGTATTTCAGGGGTGTGTGTACACTTAAAATAACTCCTGAGATCTAATCCTCTTTTTCACTTGTTTGTGTCTAATTGATTTAGAGGGTAAATATTGGTATTTCAGGTAAATTTAAGTAAAATATAATAGGTCTGCACATGCATCTTGAGAAAAATAAATTTTTCATAAATTTTTTTTTAATGCAATAATCCCTAAAACATACTAAAAATTAGAAACATCATAAACAGAAACCTGAAACAGGAAGTCTGCATAAGCTCCAACGTTGCGCAATAATGTTTGTTTTGCATGCAGCTTTCTGAACCTTTTTGAATTATAGTTGGGTCTCTGCAAATGAACAATGGTGAGCATCAGCAACAGATTCCATTCAGCAAAGATGAAAGATAAAGTATGAGAAAGAGAGAACACAAAAAAAACATATATATAGTACTGAAAATTTTGAAGTGGGCATATTTAATGAAGTGGGAAAATACATCAAGCAAAAGCTGAGGCAACATAAGAATAAAGAGAATGAACTTTCTATCAGCCAAAGACACATATTTTTTTATTAGTAAGTAAATTTATTAAAGAAAACAGATGCCACCCAGTACACGAGATGTGTACTTGGGAAAACATCATCAAGCACAAATACAGTAATCAATAAAATCAAATAAAGTAGCAAAAGAATGGTGTGGTAACACAGCCATCCAATCAAACAGAACTCATAAAAGGATCATCTTCAGGTCTGTTCTACTCCATTCAGAACCTTCAAATGCTCTATTGATAGTTAAACTCTCCCCAAATGGTTTGCATATGACATAAAGGTACAACATTCCAATTTCATCATTACCTTGTTAGCAACTCTCCCTTTCCAGGATGCCAGCAAATCAAGAACTTTGTGAGGCATAACCCACTATACTCCAAACAAACAGAACACCAAAGACCACAACTCTCCAGCGTACTTAGTGTAGCAACAAGTGATCAACACTATCCCCATTTTTCTTATGCATATAACACCATTCTACAACTATTACCTTACAACTGCAAAAGTTATCTAATGTAAGCATTTGTCCCAAAGCAACAGTCCATGTAAAAAACACAACTTTAAGTGGGACTTTAGCCTTCCAAATACTCTCTATTTTTATTTTCTTTTTTCATAAGTAGCCTTCCACATTGTAAGTTTGCTCATTTTTTGTGGAGTGAAGTTTTTTTTGTGATGTTTGGAATTCAGTGGGTGATGCCAATGGGGGTTGCTTCTATACTTTTTGCATGGAGGAATTGGTTGGGGAAACAGTTTTCAAATATCTAGAATATGGTACCAGCTTATCTAATGTGGTTAATTTGGTGGGAGCGCAATATATGTACTTTTGAAGATATTGATAGACCTTTAGATCTTTAGAAGTCTTTACTAGTTGAGACTTTGTTTGAGTGATCTCGTATTGGGGTTGTACATGTTGTACTTCCATCTCTGATTTCCTAGAATCTGTTAGTACTTCTTTTTGATATGTGGTAATCATTTCAAGTACAGAGTGTTCATCATTGTGAACACAATGTACTTTTTACTCAATAAAATTTCTATAACCTATTAAAAAAAAAAAAAATTCTATTACCTACTAAAAAAAAAAAATGAGTAGCCTTCCATGTACTCTTCCAAAGAAATGAGTGCACATGGCCAATATAAAGCACCCTATAAAACAATTTCACATCAAATAGCCCACTCTTTGTAGGTCTCTAACAAATCTCGTCTTCTACATCCCTTCTGAACTTTGTTGAATAGATGAGGTTCATGAAATCAATCAACATATCCATCTCCTAATCATGAAGAGGTCTTGTAAAGGTCATGTCCCCAATTCATGGACTCATCATTCCAACACAAATAGTCGGCCAAAGTAGCCTTCTTATTCTGTGCAATACTAGACAATTTCAGAAGACCTCCTTCAAAATATCATCCTCACACCACCAATCAACCCAAAATTGAGCATTTGTTCCATTACCAATTGATGCATTTGGAAAAATGACTCCATCCCAATCAACTATGCTTCCATAAGCAAACACCACACCCTCCCTTACCCTCCTTCAAACACCACCCTTCCCATTCACTACCATATTTACACTCCACTACTTTTCTCCTAAGAGCATCTTTCTCTATTGCAAAAGGCCATAACCATTTCACCAACGAAGGCTAATTGAATAACATCACATTTCTAACTCCCAAACCCCTTGTTGAAGTGGGGTGCATACTTGCTTCCAATTAACAATATAAAATTTGAATTCATCACCAATACCACCCCAAAGAAAGCCCCCAATGCACTTTTTCAATACGCTTAGCAATGTTGGCTAGGATAGGAACAGAGACAAGGATTAAAAAGGAAAAACCTACATACACCTTGTTTGGTGAGTAAGTTCACCACTTAGCTAACTTAAACATACAACAATAACAAAACCTTAGTCCCAAAACCTAGCTAACTTGGCTATATAACAAAAATATGCTTAATAAAATTACAACTAGTGCTTAAACAATTAAATAAATTAGGGATGAGACTGCTTGCAGGTATTACCAGCGAACTAGCCCATTTATCAAAAGCTTCACATTAACCCAAAAAATCCATCTTTCTTCAAATAACTCATGATAAAAAGATGAAATCCTCAACCCCCATAATTTCATAAGTAACACAACAACTTTAATACTACAACCACTTTCCCACCATGTGATGAAACCTCTTTATTTCTTTGTATTTGATCCATTATAAAACTATATACCATCAATCAAAAACAAAAATCCGACCGATAAATAAGCAATTGAGATGGAAAAGGCAATGGGCCTAATTCATTTCTTTAAAAAAAAAAAAAAAAACCTAACTTGAAATTCGGGGACCCAAATATTCAAACAAGTATGCATAATATCCCAGTTCCACACCAATTAATAAGACTAGGAAAAATGTTGTACATTTATCATCCAAAAACATCATACCCCAAATCAACTATATTTTTCCTAAACAGAAAAATTAAATTCCAAATCTTTCACATATAACCATATTAGAACAAAAAACAAATCCATGTAGAACAAATACAAATATATGCAGAGAGAGAGAGGGACTAACAGATTCCCAGAAAACGCGTCTTTTACGATCGAGGGGAGGAGTAGAATGAAAAAGCGCAGTCCTCAAATGAAAGCAGCTGGCTTTTGAGTTTATCAGAGCTGCTGCTTTCATGGCGCTATTCATTTTCACAACAAAAATGTTATTATTGCTCTGAGAGAGAGAGAGAGAGAGAGCCACCGAGGGCAGCCCTGAAGCTAAGCCGCAATTGTCAGAATCATTTTAGCGAGTCCACTCCGAGACTCGGTATGGGTTGGGTTGGAGAAGAACAATTTGTAAAACTAGCCCAGCTACGACTACGAGTCAGTCAATACGAACCCGTCGGGTCGGGTTTGACCTTAACGGGTTTATTTCCAAATTGTGAAACTAGTTTGCAAGAAACTCTCGCCAACCCACTTTGAAGCTGCACAGTAATTTGGAAGAGATACTTCTAAATTGACTTAAAAATAACTTTATTCAGTAGTTTTTAAATGATAGACTGCACTTGTAATCCCAAAAATTTGGGTAAATTTAATTTTTACCTTCAAATTTGTAAAAATCCTTCGACTTAATTTATAAGACACAAGTCTTCGTAAGTAGGGAGGGAATATCGTCATTTTTTTCTAAATAAGTCATAACTATTTTTATTTCAATAATTCTAGAACCACAATGCATTTCACATAATTTGCTACAATTATTCTATGTGATCAATTGTAATTAAAATGGAGGTCACTTTCATAAAAAAATCTCGTCACTTACAGCCAGCCACATAGTTGAGTTTTTTTTTTTTTTTTTTTTTTTTTGAGAAAAAGTTCTAGAGTTGTGACAAATGTGTAGAATAAAATGTTGCTTTATATTTTTTTTCTTTTTTAGATCAATTGATAATATGATAAATTAAAGTTTACTTCTATGTGTAGCCAAAAGTTGTAGGAGACATAGGTGCAAAGTGAACGCATCAAGGTGGATACTAGGCGCTGTGTGTATCGACTTGTGCAGTGCTGTAACTAATGCATTAAGTATTCTGCCTGGGGAGTACATTTGCAAGAATGAAACTCAAATGAATTGACGGGGGCCCACACAAGTGGTGGAGCATGTGGTTTAATTCGATGCAAAGCGAAGAACCTTAGCAGGGCTTGACATGTCGCAAATCCTCTCGAAAAAGAGGGGTGCCTTCATGAATGCGGACACAAGTGGTGCATGGCTATTGTCAGCTCATGTCGTAAGGTGTTTGGTTAAGTCCCGCAACGAGCACAACCCTCGTGTTTAATTGCCACCGTTGAGTTTGGAACCCTAAGCAGACTACCGATGAGCATACCATCCTTTTATTGACTTAATTTGTGCCAAGTGAGCATATCAAGGTGTACAACCATCAATGGTTGCCTTGCACACAAATCTTTTGTTTCCATAATCACATGAAGCCACTATCCTCATGGAATTCCCTCTTAAACCATGTCATTTTAGTAGGCACCCTGATCCCTATACATATTTCATAATCGAGCTAGTAAGCTGAGCCTTTGTTAAAGTTGGTTCTATCTGGCGCCTAGATTGCTCAAGCTCACCCTCCTAGTCATGGATTCACAAGTGCACTAGGAAAATTGCCATGGTCATCCCAAGGCTTTCATGTAATCATAGGTGAAGTTAGGGGGTGCCAAGGGGTCCATGGCCCCACCTAGCTTTTGAAATTTTTCATTAATCTTCTTTTATATTTGGTAATAGATCTAAAAATTGCACAAAAACATATTCACCGGCCCCCCTTGAGAAAATTTTCTAGTTCCACCACTACATGTAATGAAGGCACCAAGCTTGTGTTAGAATGGCACAAGATTGTGTCTCTTAAATTGGGAAGTGGGAACTTTCAAATCCAATTGCTTTGTTTTCCTTTTCTTTTCATTTTTAATTTTTTATTTATTCCTCAATAACCAAACATGCTTCGTTCAAATGAAAACCAAATAAGAAAAAATAAAAATCAAATAAAGAAGAAAGAATGAGATAAAAACTATTTATACTCATATAAACTTGTACTAATTTTTTTCCCACATTTTCTCAAACCACGATTTTAGTGCAAAAACTTATTTGTGTGTACATTGTGTGTATTAAGAGATGTGTAATAGTCATTTCTCATATATATATATATATATATATATATATATTGTAGTCGGGCTGAAACAGACTCAACCCATTTAGAATAGAGAGTTTAGGTCTAACGGCCCAATACAATTAATTTGTTAGAGAATGGATTTTCAAGGTCAACCTTGGTGTGCTTGTATGGTTTAGCTTTTAAGATAATGGGGGAAAAAAAAAAAACATCAAGTGATTCATAAGAGAGAAGAAAATTTTGGGATTAACACTTCCTCGGGTGAGGCCGAGGAGTAGTAGTTCGTAAAATATTCAAGTCTTGATTACAGGGTAGTGTTGCACAGAGTATGTTTTTCCTTTCAGTTTTTTGTCCCCCCATATGGAGGCGTTTCCTTTCTTTATATAGCTAATTAAATTGCATCCTAACCCTCCACTTTGTACAACCACGAACCTTCCTTTGGATGCTTGTCCCATCAAGGTTCTGCTGAATGTGGTAAAATGTGCTGCAAGCTGTAAGGGTACTGTTCAATGGTCATTCCTCCATTAATGTGGTCAGCTGAGTTGGTGAAATGCATTGAATGCAAATGTGATGGTTACTTTATCTAGATATTTCCCTTCGTATTTTGTCTCCTGGTGTAAGTGGTCTGCTCGACGCCTTCCGAGGAACGCTCGCTCTTCGAGGTCCTCGGGTAGTCAACCTCTTTGTCCTTTATTCTCAGGTTCTCATCTATGTGTTGGGTCAAGACTAATGTGGGGATGGGCCCTTCCACCTCCTTAAACTTGGCCCACGAGCTCTATTTTGTACTCAGATCTTACCCCTTCCACATATAATATAGGGTTAGGTTTAAATTACACCTGGTGTAACTTTAAGCAATATTATATCACTCAACATTTTTTAATTGGATGTGAATTTTGATAAATCTTCCATTAGATTACATTATCTTTATATACTATCCATGCTTGCAAAATTTTAAGGTGATTAGAGATTAATAGTCATATCATCAATCAATTGTTAAAATTCAATTTTATGTAGTTTTTAAATAATGCATAAAAGATAAGTTTATAAATCGAATAGTAAATAACATCTAATTGACATAAAAATTAGCATGAATATTAAGAACATGTAATTCAACAGTAAGATTTTCAAAATATGAATTCTATAACAAGTTATTGGGTGGTTTAACATTACTTAGAGTTACACCAAGTGTAATTTGAACTCAACTCATATATATATATATATATAGAGAGAGAGAGAGAGAGAGAGAGAGAGAGAGAGCCTTTTTAGTAAGTTTTGAAATTTGATAGTTAGAATCTATACTATTTTTTTTTTTTTAAATAGTTTTTTAGTTTAAGGGAGAGGTAACCAATTTTCCAAGCAAAAGAGAAAGCCATGAAGTTGAATCCGTTCAACTATATGCCCACTTAGGGATGGCAATGGGGCAAGGCAGAGTCAAAGGATAGGGTCTTCGCCCTTGCCCTGCATGATTTTGTCTTGCCCCATCTCTACCCCTTGGAGCCCTGCAAAACCCTGCCCTACCCCATAAAACTCTAATTCTTGTTAATTCGCCCATAACTATTACAATTTTTTTAAAATAAAACATGTTTCATTAATAAAAATATACTTGAAATTACAAATAAATTTATCCCATCAAATCAAACTAATTTTTTGCAAAAACTGAATAATATTATCCAAGTGTTTTACAAGGCAATATCACAATAAAAACAAAAATATCTTAGTACAAAATCAATAATTCAATAGTATATAAATTTGTTTCTAATAAAGACAAAAGAAAACGTTAAAATTAATACCTTATTTCCAACTTTACTAGACAGAAAAAAGAGGCAGAGAACCACGTTAGGTAGAATAAAATAAATTGATAATATGTTTGTTTAAATAGTAGGGTTCTAGGATGTGAAAAATTTACAATTTAACATCTATCAACACAGGGCGGGGCAAGGATGCAGTCTAAAAAATCTAAACCCCTCCCCGCCTTGTGGTGCGTGGCTAAAATCTTGGCCTATCCCACCCCACCACCTTTTACAGGGCAGGAAAAACCCGCGTGCGGCGAAGTGGGGAGGGGCAGAGCAAAATTGTCATCCCTATTTGCGTTGGCATCAGCTTCACATAAATTGGGTAAATAAGTAATCTAATAATTCTTCCATGTTGAGTAAATGAATTAAATGTCTATTCTTTGGATTCTAATTCTACTTCAATTACGATAGAATATCATGAATGTCATTATTATCAAACTAGTTTACTCATGAAGGGGATGGATTTTCCCCCCTTATCCCTATTTTCTGTAATTAGACAATGCTAGAGTTCTTTTATGTGATGTGCTGACACATACTATGTTTCCTTGGCTTGGACTTGGACTGACAACCACAGGTGCAACCCTTTATCTCTCTCAACAATTATTGGATAAAAGTTCTTCATGTCACCTCTTTGATTGAATGTTCACTGCATTAAATCACTAGTTTTATGCATATCCATCTGATGGTGGTTGCGACTCTTGAAGGTTAATTTACTTTTTGGCTTTGCTTACAATGTTTAAATTTTATGTAAGGTGTAATATTACTTTTGAGCTCTTATATTCATTTAGAGCCATAGATGTCTAGCTTCATAGTTGTGCTTGCTATTCTCTCATTTTTCGTTTCAAAGAGATGATTTGGACTAGCAAGGCCATGGATTTCCACTTGGGAAGACATAAAATTAAATTCCAAAGGCATGACCTCTAACTGATTACTAGCAGAAGTAATGACATCTTCCCTACTTTCTTCTATCACTTTACAATCTCCTTGTACTGCCAACCACAGCGCTGACTGAGAAAACAAGTAAAAATTAACCAACGATGAGAAAGCGTGTAATCAGAGCAAATCTATAGCTAGGGCTTGCTCATTTAAAACGTAAACAACCCCAACAAGCTCAATAGTTTAAAAGCGAAATGTACCAACTACGATGCTAAATTGACTGAATTACGGGATAAGTGAAAAGGCTACTAAGCAACTCCAGTAGTATCAACTATATGAAAGTCACCAGAGAACACATATCAATGATAGTTGGTTTGTAATTTGCATCTACTTAAGTATGACACATATCAAAAAAAGAATCGAGCCAACATTTGATCTCAGTTGCAAGCTGTAGTTAGCAGTGTTATCAAACCTCATTATTTGGGGTGTTGAGCACTCGGTAGAGGTGCAAAGATCTTGGCTTGATCTGAGCAGGCTAAGAACTAACCATTGGGCTTATAAACAAATCAAGTATTAATAGCCCAAGCAAATGTACTATGGCTACTTGAGCGAGCTAGTCTGATGAAGCAAAGCTGAGGATAAAACTGCAGATATCCAACTCAGCTTGGTTTTTAAAACTCAAATACAGACAACATGATGAAGATGCTTGTTTTATATGTCGAGAGAAGGACAAGGAAAAGTATCTAAATGCTTTTTATTACTCAATAATCAGGCAACGACACAAAGCATGAGTTGATAAATTGAATAATGCTGGCAGAGTCATTTTGTTCTGCACTTTTAATCGTGATTCCATACTTGGAATGATGCCGGCAGTTTAATTTTGTAACGCCTTTAAGCATCATATTTGGTAGAATTTTGAAAATATAAGTACAGATTTCACATAGTTTCAAGACCCATCAAGAACTGAATTAGTAATTCTATTTGGTTTTGTTTTCCACCCCAGAAAAACAGAAAATGCAAAAGATCATAACCAATATTCATAACCTAAGAGAAAAAAAAAATTGCAAATCAAGACCCAATAGATTATCTGAGAAAGGGGGGAAAAATAACTTTGGCTGCCACATAACTGCTCAACTATCAAAAGGCTGATTGTAGTAAGATATAAAAGCTATATTAAGATATATCCATTCTTTGAATCTAATCTTTTCAAACAAAAACGGGGAGCTTCCGTGGTTAATAAGAAAGACTCCAGTTACCATTCATACAACCATGAACAATAATTTGTCCTTTTTTAAATATCACTATTAATCTACAAAATTTGTCTACACCATATACATGTCACCCTCATAGGCCAAGGCTTAGAGTTTGAATTTATACATCCCATACAGGCACTTCAGAGAGCTTAACATCACAAATTCACAATCATCTCAGAACGATTGTCTTCTACATCCAGCATTGATAACAGATATTCTCCTCGAGTTACAAAGTTTCTCCTTCATTACCCAAAACCAAAGAATACCATAATCTTCTATCATTCTTTACTTTTAAGAGGGAAAAAAACAATCAAACAAAAAAGCAATGCCACCTGCAATTAGACATGGCAATATGGGTCAGAATTTTCTGACTTGACCCGAAAAATACTTGACCCTAATTCTATTTTTTTTTTACTCAAAACAAAAACGAGTTGACCCATAACCCGACCCAACCCAAATAACCCATGACTCAACCCGTTTAAAAAAATTCGCTAAAAAAATATTTAGACTACATCCTGAAACTAGATGCATAAAGCACAAAGTATCAAAACCAATAGTCAATATATTATAATATAAACAAGTAAAACAACATACAAGACATGACATGAGAGAATAACTATTTGAGCTTCATCACAACCAATAAAAACTAAGCTTCACAGACATGACATGAGAGAATGAGACAAAGACAACACAAGACTGTCAAGACAACCATTAAATAAAATAAAATAAAAAAATCTCATTCAATACTAGCTGTAGTCCAAAGCCAAAGACACAATGCATAAACGTGAAAGTTGAAACGTGACAAACCAAACCACAAAGGGCCCCAAAGCTTCCTTAGTTCAGTTGCTCTACTCTTACCTCTTACGCCTCTGCCCTTCTTTTCACACATTCCACACTTTTTTAGTTTCACACAAAGCAAGGAAGATGATGTAAGTGAATTGCATTTTGTTTGGTATATGTTGTGCTATGTTTTTTTAATAATAAAGATTGTAATGTTGTGTGGTATTATTTTTCATTGCAATTTTTTTTAATGATTAGGAATTTGATCATTATGAAAGTGGCCGTGGTGCCAAAACAACAAAAATCTCAGTTGGACTTGTATTTAGAAGAGCCTATGCTTAACAAAAAGAAAAATTCAAAGTTGGAAGTTCTCTCTTGGTGGAAAGAGCATTACAATCGGTTTCCAAAGCTCTCTTTAATGACACGAGATCTCATGAGCATTCCAATAACCACTATTGCTTCTGAATCAAGTTTTAGCACTGAGAAAAAAATTCTTACCTCGTATCAATCACATCTTTTACCTGAGAATATGGAAGCTACGTTGTATACTAAAAGTTGGCTATATGGATTTGAAGGTAATTTAATTTTTTTATAGTCATAATTATACAATTTTAATTCTTTATTGATTTGCTTTCGTGGTACATTAAGTTATATTAAAAAATTGTATTGTAAATGAAGACGCTGGCAAAATTGGCCAACTTGGACTACAATTTGTAAGTACGAATATTTGCAGTGCTAAATCTGCTACCAACGTTAAGTAGATTGAGATTGAGGTATAATTCTTATAAAATATTTACTTATTCTTCTTTACTTAATATGTTATGTTTATTTTTAAATCTTTTTTTGTTTATTTTATCTTTCTAAGTAATCTAACTTTATTATTATTTTAAATGCAACTGGAACATGTGCACTTAAGACCGATAACTTGCTACTTTGCTGGATTAATTGTTTTGTATGTTTTAAGATCTATCTCTTTTTGAAGATGAAACTTGTAATTATATATATTTTGACAATGAACTATTAACATTGAAGACTTTTTTCATTATGAATTTATGACTATAAATAATTTTTGTCATGCTTAAAACTGTCAGAATTGAAAGGATATTAACAAGTGGCATTAAGTGCAATTCATTTGCTTAATTGATTTTATTCATTCTCTCTAAACATGTTGTCATTGATTTGTTATTGTAATTGGGAAAAAAAAAAAAAAAACTTGTTTGAAAAATACGGGTCAACCCAAGCCGACCCGTAACCCGATTGACCTGTTTTGACCTGTGACCCGATTGGCCCGCAAACCCAATTGACCCGACCCAACCCACCCATTTTGCCACGTCTACCTGCAATTTAACAAATACAATAACTTAAATGCAAAGATGAAGGAAAGAAATAACGAAAAGAATAAAAAATATCCAGCATCCACCATAAAAAAAAGGAAAATAAATTTGTTTAGAACTATAAGGACTGAAGCAAATCCATAAAATCATCTTGACAATAATAAATAATCAATATTTCCCCTATTAACTACGAGGTCAAGTTGGGGGGTGCAACTAGACCTCATTTTCAGATGCAACTATTTCAAGAGGTTATTGATGAATGTGGCTTTATGGATCTTGGATATGTTGGGTCAAAATTCACATGGACTTGACACTTTAAAAATGGCAATTCGATTTGGGAAAGGCTTGATAGAGGTCTTGCTACTAATGGGTGGTTTTTGAAATTCTCAGTGTCATGTGTTCATCACTTACATTGTGATTCTTCAAATCATAACCCCCTCTTAGTAGTCCTAGCACCATTAGACATCCCAACACGCAAAAAAAATTCCAGTTTGAGGAGATGTGGTTGTCAAATCTGACTTGTAAAGAAACAATACAAGCAGCATGGAACTCAATGGTTGGATCGGACTTGGACCCTTCAATATTATCTAAGGTGGAAAAATGTGGTAAAGACTTACTTTGGTGGAATCGAAATGTGTTTGGCAATGTGAGACAAGAGTTGATAAAAAAGAAAGAATCATTATGTAAGGGCGAATCTGAAGCACAAATCAATGGTATTAACCATCGGATTAGGGAGTTAAAATTTAAAGTTGGTGTGTTGATGGATAGGGAGGCTCGCATGTGGGCTCAAAGGTCACGACTTTTGTGGGCAAGCCAAGGTGATAAAAATACAAAATATTTTCATAGTCGGGCAACGAAGAGGTACAGGAAAAATCAGATTATGGGGATTAAAGATGAGTTGGATGCTTGAAGGACCCAACTCGATGATATTTCTGCCATATTGACAAGGCACTATCAGAATCTTTTTACTACTTCTAGACCAGAGAACTCAAGCAATGTGTTGGCACATGTCCCTCAAATCATAACAGAAGAGATGAATCTATCTCTTACCTGTGACTTCATGGAGAAAGAAGTTTCATAAGCCTTGCAACAGATGGCTGCACTTAAAGCACTGGGGCCGCCACCATTATTTTATCAGCATTTTTGGAGTACTGTTGATAAGGATGTCACTTCTTCAATTTTATCTTGGCTAAACTCAGGTACTTTACCCCATCCCATAAATCACACTTTCATTACACTCATACCCAAGACTGATACTCCTGAACATGTTCACCAATTTCGCCCTATTAGTCTTTGTAATGTACTGTATAAAATATTCTCTAAGGTGTTAGCCAATCAGTTGAAAAAAGTCTTGCCACATATTATTACCAAGCATCAATCTGCTTTTATTAAGGATAGATTGATTTCTGATAATATCTTAGTTGCATTTGAAACACTTCATTGTATGCAAAGATATAATTTAGGTACCTCCAGATTTATGGCTCTCAAATTGGAAGAGTAAGGCATATGACCGAGTTGAGTGGAGTTTTCTTGAAAAGTTGATGAGGAAAATGGGCTTTCATGAGAGGTGGATTAATTTGACTATGGTTTGTGTGAAGACAGTAACATATTCCATTTTAGTGAACAGTGAGCCAAAAGGTCTCATCCACCCATCTAAAGGCATTAGATAGGGTGACCCTCTTTCAACCTCTCTTTTTCTACTATGCATTGAAGGGTTGAATGGGTTGATTAAACAAGCGGAGGTGAATTGAGATATTCTTGGTTTCTCTCTTTGTAGGAGGGGGCCAAAACTAACACATCTGTTATTCGCAGATAATAGTCTTCTCTTTTGCAGGGCAACAGTGGAGTAGTGTGGCCATGTTTTAGATATTCTAAAAAAATATGAGGAAGTTTCAGGTCAAAAAGTGAATAGGGACAAAACATCCCTCTTCTTTAGGAAATCAGTCCCTAATGAAACCAAGTCAAGTATTAAATAGGCCCTTGGAGTGCAGGAGATTTTGCAATATGAGAAGTACTTGGGCCTTTCTTCATTAGTAGGGAAGGAAAAGAAGGCAAGCTTCAATTACATCAAAGAAAGGATATGGAAAAAACTCCAAGGTTGGGAAGGAAAGCTACTTTCACAAGTAGGAAGGGAGGTCTTGATCAAGGCGGTGATCTAGGCTATACCTACATATACTATGGGGTGTTTTAAAATTCCTTTAGGGTTGTGCCATGACATTGAGGCACTAATAAAGAATTTTTTTGGGAGACAAAGAGGTGACCGGAGGAAAATTCATTGGATGAGGTGGGGTGAGTTGACAAAATCAAAAATGGTTGGTGGTATGGGATTCAAAGATTTGGCTTTTCACAATGATGCACTTTTGGCTAAGCAAGCTTAACGCCTTTTACACAATAAGACCTCTCTTTTCTATAAGGTGTTTAAGGCATGCTTGATGCTTCTTTCCTAACTGCTCTATCATGGAAGCCACAGATTCAAGATCCAGTTTGTATGCTTGGAGAAGCCTACTCATGGGCAAAGACATTCTACAAAGCATGATTTTGAAATCTGAACCGGACCGTACGGTCCAACCCGGTTAATCATGAACCCCTCTTCTTTGCGGTTCTTTTAGCCTTAAGAACCTCTCTATGCAAGAAAAGCATGGACCTGTGTGAACGGCGGTTGAATCGCACGGTTCTTAAAACCATGAATGATTCTCGCGATTCCTTTTTTTTCAGCAAATACTGGCTGAAATTAAAGATTTGGCCGACATGCACTTTGGACTTTTTTCAGATCTAGAACCAAAAGATTTGTGAGGGAAAAAAAACAAACTAAAAAGAAGAAGATTACAAAGTAAGGAGTGTGTGAAGTTGAAACGACAAGCTAGCAACCCATCACAGATCACCAGTCACAGCCTTCATCTTCATCTTCGTCTTCTGCTTCAATTTCTTCTTCTTTCTTCTTTTTCGCCTTCTTCTCTTTCTTCTTTCCGACTCCACTGTTGTGGTTTTTAAGTTTCTCACCTTCTCTCTGTTTGTGCTTATTTTGAATTCTTTTTTATGTTTCCAAAGCCCCTTCACATGACTTGCATTGGGAAAGAAGAAAACTTTTGATTTTTGAATTAAAGATGACAAAATGTTTCAGTCGTTAGATCTTTGAGCCCATGATGTGGCACTAGCAACTTCTTTGTATTTTTCCCAGTAATGGTACAATGAACAGAGAGAGCATGCTTTTTTTTTTTTTTTGATGTTGCAGGTCTGGTACACTGTGGACATTACTGCACGGTGCACAAGATGGCCAATACTAATGGAGTTGTTGAGTTTTGACCATTTAAACTTTGCTATATTTGTGACAAAAAAGTTGTGAAATATTTTGTAACACTAGATTTTCTCGTTTAAAAAAAAAACTGTAAATATTAATTAAAAGTACTTATAATATTTTATTTGTTACATTTTTCATGTGTGTTCTAATAAGTATATTAAAAAAAAGTTTGATTGGTTGAGAAAAAATAGTGAGTCAACATATACAATTAAGTATATAATAATTATTTTAATTTAAAATTACTAAGTGTCCTTCTAATTCCTATATTATTACAATATTACTATCACGAGTTTAACTAATCAACATATAAATAAATAAATATTATATCTATGTATGCTTAGGATATGATATTTCTTATTTGTCCTGTGAAAATTATGATATGAAAAAATACATTTGAAAGATAGATTTCTATATTTAATTGGGTCATTTAATTTAATTTTTTTATTTATATTTAAATAATTATTAAATTAATTATGACGTCATCACGGTTCAACTCCAATTCAACCTCAGTTCGACCTTAAAAATCTTGAACCTCTCCTTTTTACGGTTTAATGAATGATTCGAGTCTGAAAACCATGCTACAAAGGGGAGCTAGGTGGCGGGTTGGGAATGGTAGGACAATTAAAATTTGGCAGCATGGTTGGATTCCAAGGAAAAACTCTCCTTTTGTGGCTTTCTACCAGATTGAGTCTATGGGAGATGCCACGGTGTCATGCTTGATTGAGGAAAGTTCAAGGCAGTGGAATGATGGGTTAATAGATAGTATCTTTTCTCATGAGGAGGCAGCATTAATTAAAAAAAAAATACCTTTAAGCCGAATGGATGCAGAGGATGTTCTGATATGGCCTCACTCACAGGACGGACAATATTCATGCAAATCAGGTTATCGGTTTCTTAAGGATGAAGAAGCAATGGATAATGCCCAGGACGATGCCATCACGGATTCGAAGCTATGGAAGGGAATTTGGACTCTTCAGGCTCCTAACAAAGTCAAGAATCTGTTGTGGCATGCATGTCATAATGCGTTGCCAACAAAAGCGAGTCTCGTTCGCCATACAATCATCACTGACCCGTTATGTGATCGCTGCCATGAAGCACATGAGACACCAGTACATGCTCTGTGGGATTGCAAGGAATTAGACACGATTTGGGAAGGTTCGAAGCTCTCTTAGTTGCGCCGGGATGCAAACTTTCTGGACTTCAAGGAGCTATTATCTTGGCTGCTTCAACAACATGATCAGGTGGAGGTCTTTGCGATGACAACTTGGTTGATTTGGACTCAACGCAATCAGGTACGACTTCATCTTGTAGCAGCTTCATTCCACCAGATCCCTCAATTAGCTAAAGACAGGTTTGCTGAATTTTTGGCTTGTCAGCCAACCACAACGAATAGACATGTTATACCCAGAACTAGATGGCAACCTCCTGATGGAAATAAAGATAAATGCAGCGGAAAATAAGTTTTGAATGGATCTACTTCATTCGATATTAATAACACGTACTAAGTAAATTTCAGAATTCGAGAACAAGAGATCGTACCTTGAAGCGGTGAATTTCAAAAAAACTGAAGATTGAATCACTTGGGAATACTTTTAATCTTCACTCCAATTCCACTAACACCCAAGATGTGTGGTCTCTCAATTGGTAACAAAAGGATGACTAAAATAGTGACTTACACTCTCATACACACCACTTTTCAATGATGTTTTTTCCCTCTCTCTCTCAGAAAAATCTGAACGTTTTTCCCTTTTGTACATAACCAATTATCTAATTGGGCTGGCCTCTTGGGCCTTTCCAATTGGGCTAAGTATGTGGCTTGGAGTGGGACCAAAAGGGACCAATAAGACACTAGCTCCAATGGGCCTTGAACTTTTCTGTCAACTCTTGACAAGTCCAAAGTTACCATTAACTATATTTAATACCACTATATAAATATAGTTGCACTCTAGGTCTTATCTATAAATTATATCCCAAGACCTTATTATACATGCAACCCCTTCATAAAATATTCGTAGTAATACAAAGTCATTAATAGAGACTGCCACTTTGTAAATTACTACATCTTGATCCTTGAGTACCCGGTTTAATCCTTTAATGTTATTCATTATATATTTATGAAATCCAATTCGATAAATATATACTTTAGTTTTACTAAAGTAGTTAGGCCTAACTCTCTGAATAACAAACTCATTAAACTTATCTCAAGGGAATACTTTATGTCTCCGTTAAGTGACTGTGAATTCCATCTTGAGAATACATGTTCCATTAACACTAAATGTGGCTGCCCAACATACTGAGATTTTGACCATTACTATAGATCTCACTCTTGATATATCAAAGCAACCTACACCTCATGATCAGGTTCATTATTCTCTCAGGATTAAGAGTTCATGCAAATACAAGTCGTGAGATTTATTATACATTTGGCAGTCCTTAGGAGAATAATAAATTTCACATCGGTCCAGTTCAATATGTCTTAACTCTTAAGACATATTAACACATCAACTAGAAGTCTCTACTTCCATGATCAAGATAAATCATCGTAGTTGATATGTTATAGTCTTCGCAGATGAAATGCCCAGTTTCATCACCGACTACGAACTATAATTCTGAGTTTACAAAGAACTTGTGATTTATATCTTCTATGACTCTTCACATAAATCACATACTATGCATCTCATTGACCAAATGATAATGTCCAAATATTCATGCTACCATTATTTCAAATAATAATAAAACAAATTCATTAAACACAATATTAAGTCATACATAATGTCATACACAATGTCAAACTTAATATCTTACATAGCATCATACAATAGGATTTAAGGGCACTAATCCTAACACCTCCTCCATCGGATTTTATGAAAATAAACTTCGACAGAGCTGCTTTTTCTAGTGAGAATAGGTCGGGTAGTGGTGTGGTAATAAGATACAATGTGGGATTGGTTATTGCTTCATGTTCCCAATGCTTACCACAAGCATATAGCAGCGACGAGGTTAAGGCATTAGCAGCTACCAACGCTTTGTCATTTGCAGCAGAGATAGGCATTTCTAAGGCTGTGTTGGAAGGTGATTTGCTAACTATAATAAAGGCACTGTCAAATGATCAAAGATCTTTATCCTCTTTTGGTCCATTGATAGATGATGCTAAGTTTAGTTCAATTAATTTTGATCAATTGCGTTACTCTCATGTCAAGAGAGAATGTAATTTTGCTACCCATAGTCTAGCTAAGTTTGCTAACAATATTTAGGATTTTCAAGTGTGGATAGCTTTCTTTTGTAATTCAGACTGATTTGGCCAAATTTAGTTAATGAAATTTGAATTTTTTTCCCCTCAAAAAAAAAAAAAAAAAAAAAAAAAAAACTACGGGGTCAAGTTCAAGCCACCAACCCCTCCCCCATATTGAAAAGGAGCTTCAATTGCACTATTGAAAAATGGAGCTTGAAGAGGGGAAACAGACCAAATGATTCAGATACGCAATCTCTACCCTTATAGTTCAAAAATACAAGTTTTGGTTTTGTAAAAAAAAAAAAATTTTAAAATCAACAAAATAGGCTCCATGTTTGGGAAAAAATCCTAAATCCTTTCAATGTCTGGGTGAATTAAAATATATAAGAGTCGGCTAAAGCAAGGTTATATATTGTTAGCCGTGTACTTGTTACTTGCGTATATACGTATATAGTCTATATTGCCTTAGCAATAAATAGAGAGAAGTTTGGTACATTTTGTTAGATATCTTTGGATTATATCAATATCAGTCATGTTTATCATTGGCTCTATGTACCCTGTTTCTTTCGGTTTGCATCATGGCACCATGTGGCACTAGTTTCTGTTATGAAACTTTGCTAGAAATCTCCAATCAAAAACCATTATTCAGAGCATAATGGGAGAAAGTTTTACTCTTGGCTCTTAAACCGGTTATCAACATAATAAACAAACATTAAAAGAATTAAAAACTAAAATGAACAATTTTTGAATTCAAAAGAAAATATAGAAACCTTCATTAGGCATTGTAGTTTATTTATTTTTCTTTTTTTCGATAATTCATTTGGAATTGTAATTCAACAAAACAATTGCTTCACACCACTTCTAAAAAAAGAAAGCAACATTCTAGGTTCTAGATTCTAGAATCTGATGCTCAAAATCAACCTCCTCCGCTTTTCTCCTCAACACTGGCAGCAAATTCACCTAGTTCACTTGCACCCCATTGCTACATCTACGAGAAGTATACCACCAAGATCTTTTATTCTTTCATTCTCAAGCCATATTTAAGATATGGGAAAAGTTAATAGATATATTAATTTAGAAAATATTTTTAAGAACCTTTAATAGGAAAAAAAAAAAAAAAACTAATTATTTTTACAGCTTCTTATATTTCATGAAAATGGATCAAAACTTTTCTAAAGTTATTTATTAACAAATATTCTAAGTGCACCTATTAACATAACCTTAAAATAATATATATATATATATATATATATATATGTGTATGTGCGCGCGCGCGCGTCTCAACACCATTTATATGTCACCATCATAGGCCAAGGCATTAGTGCATGAATTTATACATCCTATATATCACAATCAAAACGAAACGGAAATTTAATAGTTCATATGAGTAGTTAGTTTTAAGAAACATTGATATGTGCTGCATTAACCAAGTTTTCAATTCAATTTTGTGAAACAGTACTAAGCCAAATCACTTCCATTTACAAAATCTTGTCAATGTGGGTCTGTTACAGTTCCATGCAGAATCAGCATAACTCCATTATAAGCAAAAAGACAATCACAGAAAGTTCTTACTGAAAGGGAAGAAATACTCTGAAGGCCTCGTGTGGTTAATTGGGCCTCAACACAGACGGACCCTAGCTGAACTGGCTGGATACATGGATTGGTTGAACGGGCTGCTTGGCCATGGGCCTGCTGGACCCCTCAAGGGGGGCAATTTGGCCCACTCTCATAAAGGCCCAAATGGAGTCCTTGCGCCTGCGTGACTCCGGAGATCTTCTATATTTGGTAAAAATCTTCCCTTTAAGGGGGGACTTGACCAACACGTTTAGGATTGCTACAAGAAGAGTCTTATAAGGAAAAGACTTCCGAACCAAGAAAGAGAGATCAACCATCTACTACTATAAAAGCCCTAATGCTCTCACAAAAGAAGGTACGCATAATAAACCCCTCTCTAGCACTCTAGAGTTGAAAAGAAGTTCTAACTTGACCTTCGGAGGGTATTCGGCCGGCACCACACCGGTGTCCTTCGACAGGTTTTTTCTCTTTTGTTCCGTGCAGGTTGTCTTTCGAGTGGAGGAGTATCTTGCGGCATATTGGTGGATTTCCTTGAATCATCAGTTGGCGCCGTCTGTGGGAAAGCGAGCAATTAGCCATACTATCGCTTCCCGAACTAAAGAGCTTGCATGGTACTCACCCGCTCAATGGCAACTACTAATGACGTGCAAGGAGAAGAACCGCCCACGACTACCCTCGAGAGACAGGTTCGGACCCTTAGTACTGCCGTGGAGCGCCTCACCAAACAGAACTGTGACTTGGAAGAACAGCTGCGCCAGAAGACTGCAGCGCAAAACAACCGGCCAGAAGACCAGGAAGGAAATAGCAATCCGAACAGGAATCAGGAGAGACCTGAGGGCAGCCACGCCCCCAGCGGACCGGAGAGACAACACGTGAGCATGCCATCCCTCATGGATACAACCCCGCCACACATTACCGCCGAGATGCAGGCAATGAAAGAACAGATGGAGGTCATGATGAATGCCCTCAAGGGGCGGGTCTCCAGCAATCTTGACGATCTGGTCAATCGTACCGATTCGCCTTTCACTATGGCCGTAAACTCTTTCCCCCTACCCCACAAGTTTCGCATGCCGAATGTAGATAGCTATGACGGGGTAAAAGATCCTCTAGATCACTTGGAAACCTTCAAAACCTTGATGCATCTGCAGGGAGTACCGGACGAGATTATGTGCAGAGCCTTCCCAACTACACTGAAGGGTTCGGCGAGGGTTTGGTTCAGTCGGTTGGCACCGAATTCCATCAGCACTTTCAAAGAACTAAGCGCTCAGTTCACCTCACACTTCATAGGGGGACACAGATACAAGAAGTCTACGGCGTGCTTGATGAGCATCAGACAAAGGGACGACGAGACGCTAAGGTCCTACATAACCCGCTTCAATAAAGAAGCACTCTCGATAGATGAAGCGGACGACAAGATACTGGTGGCAGCCTTCACAAACGGATTGACGACGGGCTTCTCACTATACAAAAACGACCCCAAAACCATGTCAGAAGTACTCTACAGGGCCACCAAGTACATGAACGCAGAAGACGCGCTGCTTGCACGGGAAGAAAGGCCCAAGAAGAGAGAACGCCAAGCGGACACGCGTCAGGACCAAGGGCAGAAGAGACCTAGAACAGGAGACAGGAAGGACGAAAGACGTCCTAAACCCCCGAACGGGAGGTTCACAAGCTTCACCCCCCTGAACGCCCCGATTGACCAAGTCTTAATGCAAATCAAGGACGAGGAGGCGCTAACATTCCCGAGAAAGCTAAAAAGCGACCCCAGCAAACGGTCGCGAGACAAATATTGTTGTTTTCACCGAGATCATGGACACGACACGGCCGACTGTTACGATCTAAAGCATCAGATTGAAGCCCTCATTAGACAAGGGAAGCTGCAGACGTTCGTCAACAAAGAGAAGACAGATAACAATCGTCAGGAGCCGGCCCCTCGGCGGGACAATGAGCGCCCGAGACCCCCCATTGGAGACATAAGGATGATAGTAGGGGGAACCGCACCTACCAGTTCATCCAAAAAGGCTCGAAAGACATACCTCAGATCGGTCCTAAACGTCCACACAACGGGCCCAAGGCCCCATGCCCCACGGATGGAAAGCCCTATAATTGGATTCACCATAGAAGATACAAGGAGACTTCATCACCCACATGACGACGCGCTGGTCGTCAGTATACGTGTAGGGGATTACAACGTCCACCGGGTGCTAATCGACAACGGTAGCTCAGCAGACATTCTATACTATCCAGCATTCCAGCAAATGGGGATAGACAGAGCCCGATTGATGCCAGTGAGCGCTCCCCTCGTCGGTTTCGGAGGGACCAGGGTATTCCCAATAGGCTCCATCGTACTCCCGGTGACGGTGGGTGATTATCCACAAGAGCTCACTAAGAACGTGATGTTCCTCGTAGTAGACTGCTCCTCCGCTTACAATGGGATCCTCGGACGGTCTACACTCAACTCGTGGAAAGCAGTAACATCCACGTATCACCTAATGATCAAATTCCCGACGGACCATGGGGTTGGAGAATTACGGGGAAATCAGGCAACCGCACGAGAGTGCTACGTTGCCATGTTGGAAATGGAAGATCACCATCAGGCAATGTGCGTAGAAGAACAGCGGGCGGTGGTAGAACCAGCTGAAGAACTGGAGGTGGTAACACTCGACGAGTCCAAACCAGAGCGAACCACCAGAATTGGCACGTTGGCCTGCCAACCTGTGCGACAGGCCCTCATAACATTCCTCAGGAAGAACCAAGACATCTTCGCATGGACCCATGAAGACATGCCCGGGATCGATCCATCTGTCATAGTCCATAGGCTGAACGTGAACCCTTCACACCCTCCAGTCCGGCAGAAAAAGCGGGTGTTCGCTCCTGAACGGGACAGAGCAATAGCACAAGAGGTCAGGAAGCTACTCGAGGCAGGTTTCATAAGGGAAGTATATTACCCAGAGTGGCTGGCGAATGTGGTCATGGTTATAAAAGCTAATGGAAAGTGGCGAATGTGCATCGATTTCACGGACCTCAACAAAGCGTGCCCGAAGGATAGCTACCCCCTCCCACGGATAGATGCGCTGGTAGACTCGACGGCCAGACACCAGCTTTTAAGTTTTATGGATGCCTTCTCGTGCTACAACCAGATCAAAATGGAGGAACCCGATCAGGAGAAAACGTCCTTCGTTACCAGCCAAGGCCTTTTTTGCTACAAGGTGATGCCGTTCGGACTCAAGAACGCCGGGGCTACATACCAGAGATTAATGGACAAGATGTTCGCACATCAAATGGGGAGAAACGTCCAAGTTTACGTTGACGACATGCTGGTAAAGAGCCGAATCGAAAGAGACCATCTGAGCGACCTCCAGGAGACATTCGATACCCTGCGATCATACAAAGTGAAGCTGAATCCGGACAAGTGCGTATTCGGGGTGACGGCAGGAAAATTTTTGGGTTTTATGGTATCCCAAAGAGGAATAGAGGTCAATCCAGAGAAAATTCGGGCCATCATAGAACTTGAACCGCCAAGGACAACAAAAGAGGTACAGAGCTTGAACGGAAGAATCGCCGCCCTGAGCAGGTTCGTGTCAAAAGCAACGGACAGATGCCTACCGTTCTTCGGGGTCCTGAAGAAATCTTTCGAGTGGACGGAGGAGTGCCAGAGGGCATTTGAGGACCTAAAGAAATACCTTTCCTCGCCACCTTTGCTCAGCCCATCCAAACCAGGAGAAGATCTCTACTTATACCTAGCCGCTTCGAATGTGGCGGTAAGCGCGGCCCTAGTGAGGGAGGAAGAAGGGACGCAGCGACCCGTCTATTTTGTAAGCAGAGGGTTCCGGGGGGCTGAAGAAAGATACCCCTACATGGAGAAGCTAGCCTTCGCACTGATAACCGCAGCTCGAAAACTGAAACCATATTTCCAAGCCCATAGCATTATCGTCCTAACGGATCAACCCCTAAAAAGGGCAATAAGCAGCCCCGAAGCAGCCGGGCGGATGGCCCTATGGGCAATAGAGCTGAGCAAGTTTGACATACACTACCGCCCGCGAACCGCAATAAAAGGCCAAACTATAGCTGATTTCATCGCCGAATCTACACGAACAGGGTGGAAGGAGCCTCAAGCACTCAGACTGTGGAACGTCCACACGGACGGATCATCAAATAAACTTGCTGGAGGAGCCGGAGTAGTGATTCGAACCCCTGACGGAGACACGATCGAGTTCATGATCCGTTTAGACTTCCCGACGACCAACAATGAGGCAGAGTATGAGGCATTGTTGGCAGGGTTAGACCTAGCAAAAGCGGCAGGCGCCGAGGCTATGGTTATACACTGCGACTCACAGGTAATAGTCAGTCAAATTAGTGGCGTCTACGAATGCAAGGGGGAAAAAATGAAGAAATACTTGGACGAAGTCAGAAGACGGACCGACTCCCTACAGGTCACGTTCGTCCAGATCCCGAGAGAAGAGAATGAATGTGCCGACCGGCTTGCCAAAGCCGCCTCCGCTGCGAATATGACGACCCCTGACCGAGTGCTATCATTCATACAGAACTCCTCAACCATTAGCGATGAAACGGACGTACGGGAGGTAAATTCAGGGTACGATTGGACCACGCCCCTAATAGCCTACCTGAAGGAAGGCACACTCCCAGAGGAAAAGGACGCTGCCAGAAAATTGAAAGTCCGAGCCTCACGGTTCACAATAATCAACAATGTCCTATACAAGAGGGGATTCTCGCGACCATATCTAAGATGTTTGGGTCGCGAGGAAGCCGACTACGTGATGAGGGAGGTCCATGAAGGCATTTGCGGAAACCATTCGGGGGCACGGTCTCTGGCACACAAGCTGATCCGAGCAGGATACTATTGGCCTACAATGCAGAAGGACGCGCAAGCCTACGTCAAAATCTGCGACAAATGCCAAAGGTTCGGTAACCTGATTAGGCAACCAGCAGAAGAGCTGACACCTATGGCAGCCCCTTGGCCGTTCGCCCAATGGGGACTAGACATCATGGGCCCTTTCCCAACGGCCGCAAGACAGCTGAAATTCCTGGTCGTAGGAATCGACTACTTCACTAAGTGGGTCGAGGCGGAAGCTCTAGCGACTATCACAGAGAAGAACATCAGAGGTTTCGTATGGAGGAACATAGTATGCAGGTTCGGGATACCAAGGGTCCTCGTCTCCGACAATGGAAAACAGTTTGACAACAGGGCGTTCCGGGATTTTTGCTCAGAGTTAGGCATTAAGAACCATTACTCGTCGCCCACGCATCCGCAGGCAAATGGCCAAGTTGAAGTCACGAACCGGTCCCTGCTTAAAATCATCAAGACCCGGCTCGAAGGGGCAAAAGGCATATGGCCCGATGAGTTACCGAGTGTCTTATGGGCATACCGCACGACGATAAGAACAACAACAGGGGAAACGCCATTCGGACTGACGTACGGGAGCGAGGTCGTCATTCCGCAGAAATAGGTCTCACGACCTATCGGGTGGAGAGCTACGACGAAGGCAAGAATGAAGAAGCTTTGCGGCTACAGCTAGATCTAGTCGACGAAGTCCGGGCCACAGCCGAACAGAGGATAGCTCGATACCAAAACCTCATGGCGAAGCACTACAACTCCAAAGTCAGACACAGAGACTTCCAGATCGGGGACCTTGTGCTTCGGAAGGTAATGGGAACAGCTAAAGACCCCACGGAAGGAAAACTTGGCCCAAACTGGGAAGGACCTTACAAAATCTCATCCTGGCGGAGAAGGGGAACCTACCATCTAGAGACCATGGATGGACAGAAGCTGCAACACCCGTGGAACACTGAACACCTTCGGAAGTACTACCAATAGACTCCAGCTCATTCTTAATGTTTCAAGCAATTATGTCTTTTACTTTTAAAATTTTCTATACTGCTGTTTTGAACAATTATGTCTTTTACTTCTACTAGTGCCCTTTTAAGCCCAAGGGGGCAGGCACCATTTTCCTATGAAAACTCTTTCTTTCAAGCAACAAGATTTTTTCTGCTTTAGTATTCAAAAAGGTTGCCCACAAAGTGGACGGATCATCCCACAGGGATGAAAGACACTTAGTCCACAAAGTGGACGGATCATCCCACAGGGATGAAAAACACCAAGTCCACAAAGTGGACGAATCATCCCACAGGGATGAAAGACACTTAGTCCACAAAGTGGACGGATCATCCCACAGGGATGAAAAACACCAAGTCCACTTTGAAAAACACCAAGTCCACAAAGTGGACGGATCATCCCACAGGGATGAAAGACACTTAGTCCACAAAGTGGACGGATCATCCCACAGGGATGAAAAACACCAAGTCCACAAAGTGGACGGATCATCCCACTAGGATGAAAGACACTTAGTCCACAAAGTGGACGGATCATCCCACAGGGATGAAAGACACTTAGTCCACAAAGTGGACGGATCATCCCACTAGGATGAAAAACACTTAGTCCACAAAGTGGACGGATCATCCCACAAGGATGAAAGACACTTAGTCCACAAAGTGGACGGATCATCCCACCGGGATGAAAGACACTTAGTCCACAAAGTGGACGGATCATCCCACAGGGATGAAAAACACTTAGTCCACAAAGTGGACGGATCATCCCACAGGGATGAAAGACACTTAGTCCACAAAGTGGACGGATCATCCCACAGGGATGAAAAACACCAAGTCCACAAAGTGGACGGATCATCCCACTAGGATGAAAAACACTAAGTCCACAAAGTGGACAGATCATCCCACAGGGATGAAAAACACTAAGTCCACAAAGTGGACGGATTATCCCAAAGGGATGAAAACACAACATCCACATAATGAACGGACCCATGGAAGCGCTCGCTAATCGAACTATCCGTTCTAAAGAGGAATCAACTACCCGACGGATGGGTTCAAAAAACTATTCCGCCAGACGGAATATTTCATCAAAATAAATTACCCAACGGACAGCCAACTAGGCAGAACGGATCTCACTTAAAAAATACATCCCATAAAGCTGAGTAAAAAGGCAACGAATCTTGCATAAAAAAGGAAAACCAGTTGAAAGTCAATGTACGTACAAAACCCGTAAACATGACGGATCCAATAAATTGTTCAGCACTTATAAAAAAAAAATAAAAAAAAAAAAACTAAGGTATTACAAAAAGAATCATTTCTGGTCTGCTCCGTCTCCTTCTCCGGCTTGGGGGTCCTCAACGACCTTGGCTTGGCTATCCACTGCAGCATGATCCGCCGGAATCTCATGGACGAGTGCATTCTCGAATAAAGCATCGGTGTCCTCCGACTGAACGGGCTGAACAGTGGACGGCTCGGGGGCAGAAACACTGACGGAGGACAGGTCGAGCTCCGGGTACAACTTCTTAACCTGACGGAGAGCATCGTCGAACCCGTCATTGTAAACGACACTCAGTTCCGCGACCAGGTCGGCGGAGTCACGATACTCGCGTATGGCTTCCACCCTAGCCTGACGGGCTTCGTCGTCCTTCTCGACCAGCTCTCTCTTCAGACCTTCCACCAGTTGAGCGGCCTCGTCCCGAGCTTCCTCGGCCATCTTGAGCTTCTTTTCTTGAGTTACCCTCCAAGCCTTGAGGTCGATCAGCTCATCCTCCATCACCTTAGCCTTACCACAAATTCGGCCAATGGTGGTCTCGTGTTTGAGACACCGTCCCATTAGACCCTTCATCATGACCATGGCCTGAGAAACGACGGAGGTAAGCAAGCAGCAATTAAAAAAAAAAAAAAAAGGAAAGGTGAACGGATGGACTAATAGGTGACAGAGTAATCACCTGGGCAACATTGAAGAGGCCCGTCTCCCCCATAGCCTCCGTCGAGTGATTCCCGAGGTCCTCGTAGTCCTCAGGGGAAATTATTGAAGATAGTTTCTCCAAGGCGTACTTGGAATCCTCGCGGAGCAAGACGGGTGGTTTTTGCTGCTCTCTAGGGGCACCCGTCATTAACCCTTTTCCCGCACCGTGCTTGGACGGAGTAATGGACTTTGTCCCCTCAACCAACAAGCCAATAACCGGGTCGAGGGGGACTTTTGTTTGCTTAAGAGGACGGTCACTTTTCACCGGCAGCTTCCTCTTCAGTTGTTGCTTACTTGGGCCCGTCCCCATGGGGTCCGTCCCCGTCTGTTTGTTCTTAGCAGCTTGGAGTCTTATGGTTGCTCTCCTTTTCGCATCCTCCATCTCTAGAATAAGATGACGGAATAAGAAACGAATGATGAAAATAATGAAAAGAGGTGACGAGGAGAGACGGACTTACGCAGACGGGTTTGTTTCTCGTACTTTAAGGCAGCCGGGGTGGGTGCCGAACCATCACAGTACCAGTGGATTGTGTTAAGATTGACGAGCTTGGCCCACGTCCGTTCCTCTGGTTTGGTCTTTGAAAAAAAATTTTCAAGAAAGCTGAATTCTTCAAGTGTAACTTGAGGACGACGTCGAACTGCAACACAAAAGACGGGGGTTAGAGACCACAACATTAGAAAAGTGAACGGAATCATTAAGTGACAAACCATACCAGACGGGTTTAAAATGCCCCAAACTGTGTCGACAGGCAAGAAGTCCGTCTCCCCTGGATGACACATCCATTCCTGACCTTCCATGAAGAAATATCTACTTTTCCAGTCCCTGTTGGAATCAGGGGTCTCATAAATGACCTTCAGGACGGGACTCCTAGGAACAAAACTGTACATTCCCCTCGACTTATCAATCTCGTCAGGACGGTAGCAATGGAAAAACTCTCTTAGAGTAAGTCTCCTCGCTCCGTCAGACATGGCTCCGTATAGGACCTCCATGGCAATAAAAACTCTCCAGGCATTAGGAGACACCTGGCTGACGGAGATACCTAGATAGCTTAATAGTTCGCGATGTAACGAACTCAGCGGGAACCTTAAACCAGCCTTGAACACCGGCTCGTACACACCCACTCCGTCGACTCCCTCATAATAGCACTTTTCTGACACAAATGGTAGACGGAGGGGTATGCATTCTGGAATTTGGTAGCGGTCCCTAAGGGTATTAAAGTGCCCATCCTTGATGGTAGACACGAACGCATGCACCGTCCACTCTGGGGGCAAGACGAACTCCCTAAGCCCATCTGCCCCTACGACGGACCTAACCAATGGATCTTTCTCATCTGATCCCTCTTGGAATTCGACCATCTCCAGGCCCTCATGTGTTGAGGACGAGGAAGATGATGACGGACTACTATCGCTCATGCTATCACGGTCTCTGTGACCTGACGGGTATATCCCTTCATAGTCCGCTCCGTCACGAACGACGGACTGGTTACTCGACGCACTAGACATAGCCTACAGGCAATTACAGAACCTAAGACTCCGACGGTTTTGAAAAGATCGACGGGCGCATAAAGTGCGAACGTAAAAACTAAAGGATAAAGAACGGAGGCATAACTACTCACCTGAAGATTAATGCAAGATCTGGAGGACGACGGTTGAGAAAGCGAAGGGGCTGCGTTCTAACAAGGCCGACGGATTTGCTCTGACAAATCTTCTCCAGCAACAAACTGAGAAATGAAGGGCGAGGGCTCGATATTTATAAGAAAGGTGCACGGAAGACGAAGCGTCGCCTCGGTCCAAGACAACGACCACTGACAAAGTGACATTTGGCACGGCGCATTAATTATCTTCTGATCCAGCAGCGTACGGATAGAAATTCGCGGACGCAGGTATACAATGGGTACGTCTTTGATTTTTATCCGTCACCCCGTGGATCCGTTCAGTTGTTGACAAACATATGCCTGCAAAAAGTACGTCTTCGTTTTTGTCCGTCACCCCATGGGTCCGTTCAGTTGTTCTTCGCAGACTCATGGGGTGAGGGGGCAACTGAAAGGGAAGAAATACTCTGAAGGCCTCGTGTGGTTAATTGGGCCTCAACACAGACGGACCCTAGCTGAACTGGCTGGATACATGGATTGGTTGAACGGGCTGCTTGGCCATGGGCCTGCTGGACCCCTCAAGGGGGGCAATTTGGCCCACTCTCATAAAGGCCCAAATGGAGTCCTTGCGCCTGCGTGACTCCGAAGATCTTCTATATTTGGTAAAAATCTTCCCTTTAAGGGGGGACTTGACCAACACGTTTAGGATTGCTACAAGAAGAGTCCTATAAGGAAAAGACTTCCGAACCAAGAAAGGGAGATCAACCATCTACTACTATAAAAGCCCTAATGCTCTCACAAAAGAAGGTACGCATAATAAACCCCTCTCTAGCACTCTAGAGTTGAAAAGAAGTTCTAACTTAACCTTCGGAGGGTATTCGGCCGGCACCACACCGGTGTCCTTCGACAGGTTTTTTCTCTTTTGTTCCGTGCAGGTTGTCTTTCGAGTGGAGGAGTATCTTGCGGCATATTGGTGGATTTCCTTGAATCATCACTTACCATTATAGTTCAAGTCGGAAGAGGTTTGGTGAATGAGTTTTGGACTCTTGAAGTGAAGAAGAAAGTCATCGCCACTGCAAGGATCCAAAACAAGAAACAAAGAAGCACTACTTGTGTTTTCAAGAAGAGGAATTCAGCAAAGCGGTCTCTCTTTTCCGGCTGAGCGTAGAACTCATCTAAAATGATACTCAATAGCTCATCCCGAAGCTTCTTGGATCGAGCATTTCTATCAGTTGAGTGAGATCGAGTTCTTTTGAGAAAATCTTTTACAAATTCCACATCCTGATCCACAGATCTGATCTTCAAACTATCTGTTTCGCCTGATCTGATCTTCGGAGATGGAGTAAGATCGAAAAGAGGCTGGGATTCTGATGAAGCTGAAACAGCCGGACTCGACACCATTGCGAAGCTCTAGAAAATGAAGCACAGGATTCAAATCTACATTATAGCGAATGGGAAACTGGATATAAATCTTACTCCTGTGGCTTCATCAGTGTGATTAGACTCAGAGATCTCAGAAACTGGAAATAAATCCAAGGAGTCATTGGAAGATTCATCGGAAACCAAGAAAAAGCAAACAAGAAATCTAATTCAAAATGCGACAGAGATGAACGTAGAGAATTTCCTAAACTCTACGTATTGTGAAAATTTAACTTCGTTTTCAATTTCTATGTTTTCTCAGAAACCAAACGGTACAAGTTAATATTGAATTGAAATTTTGCACAATCGTAATCGTTCTATTTTCGTTAACAGTGAATGTGAAAAAGTAATCAACGCAAATTAAGCATCAACCAACACGATCATAAAGCTAAACCAACAAATTGAAATTTGGATTGGAAATCTTACTTTTACGACTTCAGCAGTGAGATTAGAGTCGGAGATCTCAGAAATTGAAGGTACGTCCATTGAGTCCTCGGAATATTTATCGGAAACGGACGTAGATATGGCATTCGAGCTTTTCTTGGTGATCTAGAATACAAGAAAAAGCGAATGTGAAATCAAAATTCGAATTTGAATGCGACAGAGATGAAGGTAGAGAGTAGAAGATTAAGGTTTCGAGTTGTACGTTTTGGAGCTTCTTCGACGAAGAGTCCTTGGATCTCCCATAGTTTTGTGCTCTTTCATTTGGCTCCCTTGCGCGGGACGATTTTGAATTTCAATTTTTAACGTTTATGGGAAAACTAAAGGTGAGAAGTATATTTATTAGTGGAAAATAATAAAGGTGTTTCAAGTAGGGATGACAATTTTTTCCCATTCTGCTTAACACGTCCCTCCCCGCTTTATTTCACACGGATTTTTTTTACCTTGAAAAAGTGGTGGGGTGGGGATGGAGCAAGATTTTAGCCCCGCACTACGGGGCGAGGTGAGGATGGGTTTAAACTTTTTAGACTCACCCCGCCCCATCCCGTCCCTTCCTGTCCCCGCCTCACCCCGCGTTGTTAAGAGTTATAATTGTAAATTTTTCATACCCTAAAATCCTACTATTTAAACAAATATATCAATATTAGCTTATTTTATTTTATCCAATGTGGTTCTTTGCCTTTATTTTGTTATGTGTTATACTATGAGATTTTTTTTTTTTTTTTTTTTTTTTTTTTTATGATTGTCTTGTAAAACACTTAGATATATTATTCAATTTTTTAAAAAAATTGATTTGATTTGATGGGATAAATATAATTGTAATTTCAAGTATATTTTTATTTATGAAATAGATTTCATTAAAAAAATCGTACTAATTGTATGGCAAATTAACAAAAAGTAGAGTTTTACGAGGTGGGGCAGGGCTTCGTAGGGCCTCGAAGGGCAAGGATGAGATGAGAAAGTTTTCCCCGTCATGCAGAGCGAAGTGAGGATGGAGTAAGACAAAGCCATGTAAGGCGGGGACGAAGAACCCGTCCTTCGGCCTTGCCCTGCCCCATTGCCATCTCTAGTTTCAAGTTTTACTTTTACCACATAAATATTCTCAATAAATAAATGAATAAGTAAATAAATAAATATATATATATATATAGAGAGAGAGAGAGAGAGAGAGAGAGAGGCCGAGTACAGAATAAAACCCGTGGGCCCAGCTTGAGGAGGAAAAAAGACCCACTTGCACGTAAATCCTGGCCCAACACACAGATTAGAGTGGAAATAGGAAGAGGCCAGCCTCCCAAGGAGCAAGCATTCCTCAGGAATAACCAAGCAAGCCACTTGTACCAGAAGACAACAAATCGAGGAAGGTGGAAGAAACATGTAAGCAAAGAAGAAAGGAAATATCCAAATAAAGTAGTCATCACCTCCGCATTTAATACACTATACCAACTCAGATGGCCGCATTTAATGAAGGAATGGCCCCTAAACAGTAGCCTCGTATCTTGCAGCACATTCTACCACCTCCAGCACAACCCTGATGGGACAAGCATCCAAAGGAATACCCCTAACTGTACAAGCAAAGGGCAAGGATGCAATCCAACATACTATATAAGGAAAGGAAACCCCTCCAAATTGGGGGACGAGAAACTAAAAGAAAACTAGAGAATCGTTAACTTGGAAAGAAGAAGGGACCGAGAGATGGATTGGTCTCCCAATATTAGGGTCAAACTTGTCGATTTGCACCACGTTAGTCGAAGCCACTCAAGACCAGGAAGTCATATATCGCATGAACAGGAGACACGAAACCTCAGATTGGAGATTGACCATCTATGTAAACGACTCCAACGTAGAGTGCACGTTAGGGAGGATATAACACCTCATTTAAGCCAAAGCTTTGAGTCAGAAGGAGATCAAAGCTATAAGCAAAGATCTAGAATTCCTCCGAGTGAATCTTTTACGACATCCTCTCATAAAAAAGGTGGGGAAAGACGTAGAAGAAGAAACAAAAATTTTCCCCCTAAAAATATGGGGAATGATGCTGTTAGTAGGGCCTTGTGCCAAATTTCTAGGTCACCTTTTACACACTGCATTGATAAGGCCAAGCTCCCTCATCACTTTACCCAACCGACCTTTACCATTTACAATGGGAGGACTAACCCGGTGAAGCATGTAAGTCATTTTAATCAAAGAATGGTCATTCACTCCAGAAACGAGACTCTCATGTGTAAAGTTTTCCCCTCTAGCCTTAGACCCATTGCTAAGAGATGGTTTGATGGATTGGAGGAGGGCTCAATAAGGTCCTACGAGGAGCTGACTAAAGCATTCGAGGCTAGATTCGTGACCTGTAGTAGGATTCCTATGCCTTTGGATTCTCTACATTCTATAGCCATGAGAGAGGGGGAGACCTTAAAAACCTATTTTGATAAGTATTGGGAGCTTTTCAACGAAATCAATGGGGATTTCGAGGGCATGGCTTCAGGACCTTTTAAAGTGGGACTTCCTATGAATCACAACCTAAGAAAGTCCCTCACCGTGAAGCTTGCTCGGAATTTGCATCAACTAATTGATCGCATTGACAAACACAAAAGGGTAAAAAAAAGATCAAGTACAGAGCAAAGGGAAGGCCAAGGTTTTCACACTTGAGAAGAGGGATCCTCTGCCTTATAGATATGGCCTTAACCAACCAAGGAGAGACTTTTTTAGTCAACCCCTCCAGAGTAGTACCCTAGTGGTTAGCTTGGTATTCAAGGAGCCCATATATAGGGTCCTTAAGAAGAAAAAAATGAACCTTACTTCAAATTGACCAACAAGATAGGGGGGACCCCACCAAAAGAAATCAAAGCCTGTACTACTAATATCATCAAGACCAGGGCTATACAACCAAGGATTGCAGAACCTTACGCGACTACTTAGAGCAGTTACTCAAGGCTAGGAAGCTGAAGCAATTCATGCATCAATCCCCTAGGTAGAAGAGCTAGACAGGATAGGGATACTAGAGAAAGGTGGCTCCACGCCCGCTATTAAGAACTATCAGTGTCATTTTTGTTACACCATATAAGGAGTTAGGGCCCTCGTCCAAGGTTATACCCATTTCATCACAACCCGAATTTGGAGAGGAGGATAGAGGATCCAAGAGGATTAGGGCAAAGCTGGAACTAATCCTAGGCTTCTTGGAGTCAAATAAAGTGGGGACCTTTCAACCTTATGATGATGCACTAGTGGTTACCCTTCAGATTGGATGGTTTGATGTGAAAAGGATAATGGTAGACCAAGAAAGTAGAGCTAAGATCATGTACCCAGACCTATACAAGGGGCTGAACTTAAAGCACGAGGACCTTAGCAAGTACAACTCCCCGTTAGTGGGGTTCGATGGAAGAACCGTGATCCCTAAGGGGATCATTAAGCTGTCGATGCAGACAGGCAATGAAGTAGTCAAGGTGGAATTCATTGTAGTTAATGCTTAATCACCCTACATCGTAATTTTGGCAAGGCCATAGCCTCACACTATGGGGGTAGTCTCCTCTACTTTGCATATGAAGGTGAAGTACCCAACTGAAGGACGAGTGGGGAGCTGGTAGGTCGCCAGAAGATGGCCAAGCAGTGTATGGTTACTGCTATTAGGAACTAGTCAACTCAAATGGGTCCCCTTAACCAGAGTCACATTTCAAAGCAATCAGTAGTAGGAAAGTTAGTGGGCTCAGATACAATCGCGATGGGTAATTTGCAGTGTGAGGAATTGGAGAAAGTTATCTTTGGTTCGAACAAAGAAAAAATTTTCCAAGTTGGGACCCAATTTCCCCTGCCCGAGAAGGAAAAGTTGTTGATCTTCCATAAGAATCACTTAGATGTTTTCTTTTAGAGCCCATATGAGGCCCTGAGAGTAGACCCAGAATTCATTTGTCATCATCTGAATGTGAATCCAGCTATCACGCTGAAGAGGCAACAACCTTGGCAATCTTCTAAAGAGGATGCTAATGCAGTAAAAGATGAGGTCAATAAAATCAAGCAAGCTAGAGCAATTAAAAAAGTCTTTTACCCCGAATGGTTGGTTAACACAGTTGTCGTCCAAAAGTCAGGGAAGTGGAGGGTTTATGTCGACTTCACAAATTTGAATAAAGTCTGCCCTAAAGACCCCTTCTCGATTCCCCGAATCGATCAGCTTATTGATGCCATATTTGGCCATTCTCGAATGAGTTTTTTAGACTTCTTCCAATGTCACCATTAAATACCATTGGCACTACCAAATCAAGAGAAGACAGCATCTCTAACTCCTACCGGGAACTACCACTATCGAGTGATACCTTTCAGCTTAAAGAACGTTGGCTTCACCTATCAAAGAATGGTGACGAGGATGTTCGAAGCCCAGCTAGGCAAGAACGTAGAAGCTTATATCGATGACATGGTGGTAAAGAGCAAGTAAGCATCCGAGCACCTAAGTGACTTGGAAGAGGTATTCTCAGTGCTCAGAAAATACAAATTGTGCTTAAACACTTTCAAATGTTCATTCAACGTGGGCTTAGGGAAATTCCTTGGATACATGATCACTCATTGAGGAATTGAAGTTAATCCCGACCAGATTAAACCCATACATGACCTGCACCCACCTCAGAATTTGAAGGAAGTACAGAGGCTGATCGGGTTTATGGCGGCTTTGAATAGATTCATCTCCCGATTAGCTGATCACTATAGACCATTTTTTCAATTACTTCACAAGTGGAAGGATTTCACTTAAACTGAGGAATGGGATCAGGCCTTTGAGGAACTAAAGAAATATTTGGCTTATCCACTGAACTTGTTTAGACCCGAGAGGGAAGAGGTACTGTTCGCATATTTAGCATTTACAACCCATGCAGTAAGTCTAGTCCTAGTTCGAATAGATGTAGGGATACAAAAGCCTGTCTATTACGTGAGCAAGTCCCTTAAGGATGAAGAAACCAGGTATTTACCCTTGGAGAAAAGCTATTTTGTCCATCATACATGCCACCAGGATGCTTCCCCATTATTTTCAAGTGTATACAGTCATCATCCTCACTCAACTACTATTACAGGCACTACTTCGGAGGTCGAACTATACAGGAAGAGTGGCCAAATGGGAAACCATGTTGGGAGAATTTGACATCAAATACTTACCCCGTACAACTGTGAAGGGGCAAGTTCTGTCTAACCTAATAGCTAAGTTCACTGAGGGAATGGGAAAGTATGAAACCGAGGTGGAAGGGACACTCGATAAACGAATGTCACTCATTTCAACATCCCATCCACCATTTTGGGAGCTGTACGTGGATGGGGCCGCAAACCAAAAGGAATCTAGAATTGGAGTTGTTCTAGTATCTCCTAAGCAAGTGACCATGGAGAAATTCCTAAGGTTGGGCTTTCCGACCACGAATAACGAGGTGGAGTATGAAGCCCTTCAGGCAAGTTTGGATTTGGTAAAGCGGCTAGGGGGTAAGGCTATAAAGATTTTTTCTGACGAAAGGCTGTGAGAGACCGCGCTCCCAGCCCGTTTTTAGGATGTTAGGCCAAACTCACGTGAATGGGTGGAGTCGTGTTATTGCCTCTCAAAATAGAGGTTCAACTAGTTATATTTTTCCCTTTAAATTAAGGGTTTTACAATGAAGTCGCCACTTATTTAATTATTGGGATAAATAAGAAAACCAAAATTGAAAAATTCCTTATTTAATTAATTTTCAATTGAATTTACATTGATCATAGGAAAATTACATGGCTTTGATCCTAAATACAATCTAAGATAAAGTACATGGCTTTGTTTCCTAGTTACAATATAAAAAATCGAAAATTACATGGATAAGTATTTAATCTACTAACCCTTGATTCAAGCTCAGAAGCTATGTTACAAGGTGGGAATATGTTAGGCACCCACCTTGCCCGATAAAACTAGTCTTCTAGACTATGGTGGCCAACATTCATATCATATCATCCAATATGTCAATCAATTTACATGTTGAATTTAATGTGTATGCATGTGATAAACCCTAATTCAATTTATTAAGAATTGCATTTGGATTGAAAAATAAATTCTAATAAATGTGTGTGGATGGTGATATCCTAGATTCAAGAATTTGAAAGAACTGTGAAACAAACATGTTTTTCATATTTTTTATATGGATTTAAGATTAAAACTAGTGTTATGCACGAACATGTGATGAACAACCAAGAACATGTGAAGAACATATAAGAACAATTAAGAACATTCAAACATATTCAAGGGAATTTAAATGATTACTATCATGCTTTAATCTTAAAATCTCATCATAGAAACATGAAAAAATAATTAGGGAAAGGGATTATACCTTCACGCAAGATCCATATGGTAGAGGAGAAGACTCTTGAGGGAGGTCCTAGCTATACAAGTGGAAGGCTAAGATGCAATCCAACGAACTATATAAGGAAATGAAACCTCTCCAAATTAGGGGACAAGAAACTAAAAGAAAGCAGGAGAATTGTGTAGTATAACCCTGTATCTGAAACTTGAACTTAATATGAACATTGGCTCTTCAGCCAGATCCAAGGAAGTGTAATTCCCAACTTGGTCTTTCTTGAATGATTTGTTGAGCTTCTTTGTTCTTTTTCTTTTTCTTTTTTTAATCACAAACTTAGCATTTAGACCATAAGATTACATGAAAATTGACCTCGAAAACCCATAACTCTAAACAAATTAATCATATTGGACCTTCCAACCTAACTCCACCACCCTAAGTGGGCTTAGCGTATTTTTGGGCCCATACAATATATATGTATATATACTACAAAAATCTTACAAATCAATTCGAGAATAGGTAGTAGACTTTAATCAAATCGTGCTTTTGAGAATTTTTTTTTTATTTTTTTTAATACAAAATAGAAATTCTACTCTAGTGTGAAGCTCCTTCCTGGAGACTTGAACCCCGAGCCTTGCCCCCCCATATCTCACAAGCACTTATACTTGTAGAATGATCATTGCATTAAGGGTGTGCGGTGGTTTTCCTTTTAAGAATTGATTGGTGATATATTAGTGTGTAAACTTAGAGTAATAAAATTTATTATACCTAGAATTAAGTAGTGCCATAAACACAACAATTTCACAATAATTTTACAACAACACTTAGGTAGCAAGGTATTGCTTGTTTTTATCATACCTAGCATTAAGTAGTGCCATAATCACAACAATTTCACAATAATTTTACAACACTTAGGTAGCAAGTTGTTGCTCATTTTTATTTAAGTCCACAACTAATATCAAATTTTTACATACTATTAACAACTTTCTACTTAGGTTTTGTTATAAAATTATTGTAAAAAATATTGTGTTCATAGCATTATTCTCATAATTTTATATATACTAGCTTTGGCATGGGGTATGCATACTAGAGGGTCTTTTCTTCTTCCTTTTTTTCTTTTTTTTTTCTTTTTTTTTTTTTATTATCAAAACTTTACATTCATCTAAATTTGAGGGTTATGCGTTTGCTAATGATAGATAAATGCATAAATCTCATCAAAAAAAAAAAAAATTACTTAAACCTTGAATTATAATGAAAAAAATTTATTGAGCATGTTTTTTCCTTCCATAACACAGGCTCAATGAAACAAATTGGTATAAAAAATCAAATTCTTGAATAAACCTGCAGTAATCTTTTGCATTAGTTAAAAGCTTTTTATATTTTTATCATCAAGAATTTGGAGTACCATCTTTACCTTACATAAATCTCCTTCAACACCCCAAATTAATTATAAACAACTATGATGAATTTGCATGGTTGAGTCTGAAAACATGTGATCATGAATGATTGATTTTGATTGAATTCATGAGGATTCAATTTAAAATTGATGACTTGCATGATCCTATTGGATTTAATAATTATGGGATTAAGCACATTTGATTAGTTGCTTTGTCAAAACTCAAAGATTCCTAAATTTTTGTTGAAATTTCCCATTGAAGGGAGTAATATAATTAAATAATAATTAAGAGTTATTAAGGCCCACATTAATGTCAATTGACTGAAAATCAAGAAAACAATATCCAAAATTTACCACGTTTTTTAGCTAAAAAAGACAAAAGCTCATGTGGGTGCTGACTGCTGAGTTAAAGTCTTGATCTGCACTTGGACTACACTTCATTTGCCTATCGGCATATTGAGGGCTTGATCCAAATGACAATCAACACTTGGGCCCAGCTGACACTATTTTTGTTCATTTTTAGCCCTTTGTTTGCTCCCCACTCCTACCAACACAAGTCAACACACCTACCCCTTCTAAAGCCTTCTACCTTCATTATAAAAAAAAAAAAAAATAGAGGGGAAAACCTCATTCTAAAGCACTCCACTCACCTACAGCTCTACATTTGATTAATTGTTTGGACAATGTCATTGTGTTCTCCACATTCTCATAGCTGTGATCTTAATTTCCCATATATTCAATTAAAGACTTGTTAATTTTCAATTTTTTTATCATGCTTTTAAAATGTACACCACACCAGTCATACACAATCATCATGTTTATATTTCAATTCCTAAAGAACGATTTTATGCTAGATCCAAATCGCACACAATTACTCTTCTTCTTTTTTTTTTTTTCAATTTCAATTTCTATCTTGATCCATCTCAATAATAAATATCATGCTCTTAAGTGTTAGTGATATATTGGTTGTTTGAATGATGTAGCATGCCAGTTGACTACCATAATAGGCGAGGTGAATACCTAACACATTCTCACATTATAAGTTATAACTTAGCCTACAAACTTAAATCAAAGTTCTTAGATTATTCTTTATCCATCTATTTTTCATTTTTTAGAATGTAATTAGAATCAAATCCATATAACTTTTCTCTTAGATTGTATAACCAACGCCATATAATGTAACATTTTATCATACCAATAAAAATAGCTCAAAAAGTTTTAATCCCCGCAATAAAATAGCTCGATCAGTCAGTCACCAACCACACTACTAGATTCCAAGCTGTAAAAGAAATTTTCTTTTGCGTCCGTACGCAGGACCAAGCTTTGCCATGATGACCACAGCCAAAAAGAAGATGCTCACATGAGCAAATTAAGAAAGATGTCTCAACTAGATCCCATTGATTGTTCACTTAATCATGATTTAAGTAACCATATCAATTAATTAAAGCCAAATTCACTTATTTGGGGTTTCCCACTGCAAGAAGGTTGGGTTTGTAAGAAACGCACACACACTAAATTCCTAGTCACCATTTCCGCCTTAACTTCGGGTGACAATAACTAATAAGGTGAGATGAGGGCAAAACAATGATAGTCTAGAATAGTTCTCTTTACTCTTTATTCATTTCATCCCTTAACAAACCCACACGGATTTGAGAAAATCGATGTGATTCAGGCTGGCTGGCTGGGTCCAATACTCCAATGGCTTTTTACATAGCTTATTTATAGTCATTTGAATACTAGACTAATCCTTAAGCACGTTAATCTTCCTCCAAACACATGACATGAATAAATTCTCAAAGACCATCATCAAAATAGTTACACATGCACGTCTCTTCTCAATTAAAAAAATTAAACTCGTCAATAATAGAGCTAGATCGACATAGTATATGTGTAATATCTGAGACTTAACAATTAACACATTGGGTACCATTATTTTCCTACCCAAATCCCAAACAATGAGCTCACATTATGGTAATACGGTGTGTCCATTTCCACCTTACTTTTAATACAATTGTCATGACTTACATGAAACTTTAGAATGAATAATTACAATTAAGCTTTTCATATTGTTAAATTATCGATTGTCTCAAAAGCTTAATATAATTCAAATTGGGCCAAAATGGGCATTTGTCCCTTTCGCCCAAAACAAGTAGCAAAATACTCTTATTTTGAAATTATTTATCAAAATGCTCCTGTTTTGAAACTTGGTTTTTAAAAAATTGAGTTTTAAAGAAAAACTCAATTTAATAAAAATTGAGTTACTTGCAAAATGTTACATGGAACTCGAGTTCCATGTATTTTTTTTTTTTTTTTAGTTTTTTTTCTATAACTCGATTTTCTAAAAATCGAGTTTTTCATTTAAACTTGATTTTTAGAAAATCAAGTTTAAAACAGGAGCATATGACTAAATCGTTTCAAAACATGACTATTTTGCTACTTGTTTTAGGCGAAAGAGGCAAATGTCCATTTTGGCCATTCAAATTAACTTAAACATTAAATATATATCATATATATATATATATATGAGACTCATAACTCATTAAATATATATCATATATATATATATATATATGAGACTCATAACTCATTTGGTTATGGGTTATCAAATCAACTTTTCCAAAGCATAACTTTGTTTTTTAAAAAAGAAAGATATAAAGTACAACTTTTTCAAATAATCTAATTTGTATTAAACTAACACTCAACATCACTCAGATAAAATCCATTAGAATTTGACATGAGAGAGAGAAAATCAATTGGCATTGGTCAAGAATCAAGATACTTCTCATCATCACAAAGGGTTCCATAGATTGATAAAAGTGAACTAATTGAACCTTCCTTCCCTCACTCCTCACTCCTACTAAGAGGGAAAGATTATGTCCATAGTCCACAAACTTTCCCAACCCACGATTTATGAACTCGAAGAGTGGTCAACTGCTAAGACAAAAATTAAAGTGCCCGAATATGGGTGACCACGTTGTTGTGTGCTCGTTGTCGCTGGTGGGGTTATGCATGGCACGTTTATGAGTCCCACACTCGAACCCTTCGCGCCGTTAGATGATTGACCGGTTCCATCGGTCAACAACCAAACGGTTTAAGCGTCGAAAACATAGGGTGGGAATGGACAGGTGTGACTGCACGTGGAGAAACACGCCGACATGATCTCACAACGGTTGGAAACGGAAAATTGCTGAGTTGGCATTCGCTCTTTTTGCACCATCGCAATGTTGTATTCGTATTATTACCCGCACCAAACCAAACCTCCCCCCCGCCACAAAGCGATAAAGCAAAGCAGCATCCAACTTAGAAAATTTTTCCTTTTCAGCAGGACCTTTTCTCCTTCACGGATTTGCCCCCTGTTCTGTACCATTTTCACATTCATATCCAAACTCTTTTATTCTTTTAATACAAGGGCATTTTTCGAATTTTGGATAATGGAATTAAGGGCACCATGTAATTAAGCAATTTTCTGCCAGGATTCTCCTATCATATTATCCTAATTATATTATATTATATATATTACCATTTACTTATTAAAAAAGATGTACATATATATTTTGCTCTAGGGCCAAAACATAACGAGAAAAAAACAAAAAAAAAAATCTAGTAATTCCTTTTAAACTTGCTTTTGATAATAACAAAAACAATTCGATCAAGTTTAGATGGTAAATATAAGCAAAAGTAATTTGCATTACCAAACCTTTTAACTCTTTAGTTTATGCGTGTTTTCCATTTAACTAAACTGGAAAAATATCTTGTTGTTGAATAAAAAATTTGGGATTCAAACTCTACCTACACAAAAAATAAAAAAAATGTCTTAGGCTGATTATAAGAGCAATCATTATGAAGTAGAAGATATAGGTTTGAATATATATATATATATATATATATATTCATCTTAATTCAAGGTTAGCAAATCTAAGCTTTAATGTTGTCAACATTTCATTCTACTAATTCCTTCGGTAGGGCTGTTCATGGGTTATTATAGGTCTTGATCCAACTCTGTACAGATCGGAGGACTGTCATCAACCAAAACGGTTATCGAATCAATTTGAGTTAGGTTTTTCTTATGTCGAGTCAATTTCAGATAGAATCTAGAAGGTGACGACAATAACGATCGGCAAATCTTGTCAAAGACTTTATATTTCCTCATGATCTCATTAGAGATCAAAAGATCTTGGTCAGATATGGGAGAAAATCGTGATATATTTAGTTGGAGGTTTGGTCGGGTTGGTTTATATCAAGTTTCATAGGGGAACTTGACACTCAACTCGCTCTTGACAAGTTTTGGAGGAGGACACTCGGCGCCGACTACCACAAGCGTCAATTTAAGCGGTTGTCGGCTTAGGTTAGGGCGAGTAGGTCAAGTGGCTAGGTCTGGTGGATAGCCCTACCCTTAGGAGACACCAGGTGGTCAGCTCAATAAACCTGAAGAATGTGTCATAAACAAGTGATTTCAAATTCTATCTACTATAATATTGGTTCATAGGATTTCCAGAATATAAAATAGAATAATTTGTTCTAGTTTGGGACACCACCTCTTTATAAATCATTTTATAAAATTAAAATACATTGAATGTTTTTTTATATATAAAAAAGTGCTGAACAAAAAGGTGGAGTTGAATAAATCAAGAAGAAAAGAATGTTTAATAATAATAATAATTAAAATAAAAAAAAAAATAAAAGAAGAAGAAGAGGAAGAATGCATTTGATATATGGGTATTCCGAAAATGACCTTGGTGAGAAAAAGTAGGGAGTGGAGGGCTATTTGGAGAGAAGGGTAATGGTATATCCGTCCTCACAAAGCAACCGAAAGCAGAGAGCCAGCTGTTTGCACTACGAACGTGACGCGTGATGGGGTCCGTCAGATTAGATATTCGGAACAAACGGTCATGATTTTGTGAAATTGCATTTGAGGTCATTTAACCTGAATTTCATTTGCATTGCACCTTCACCCCTTATTTTTTAAACAGGAGGGCGGGTATCTCACTCAGCCACAAACCACAACAACAAAATTCCGTTAAACAAAGCGACAAACACACAGTTTCATTCAAATTCGTAACTCCAAAGGTACCCTTTTTGTTTTTTGGTTTTGTTTTTAATTTTTCATTGGTATAATGTGCTTGTACATTGATTAATTTTGATCGTTTAAGGTTTCGGATATGATATTCTAGTGATCTATTTTCCTTTTTTGTTCTTGACAACGTTGTTGGGTTTTCATTGATCGTCTTAGAAACATTTCTTTTCTTCTTCTTCTTCTTCTTTTTTTCCCGTTTTTGTGGGGTTCAGGATTTGCATTTTTTTTCTTCTTATTATTGTTATAATACGTGATGCATAGAATTGGATCGAATTCATAGATTGATGGGCTTGGATCCATGATGGGTTTTCGTAGTTCAACTTATTGGGCGCATTGGATTGTTAGGTTCCTCTCACTGTTTTGATTTCGATGCATGTAAATTTGTTGCTTTGATCGAACTCGAAAATGTTTTAGAGTATAAATCTCTGGTTGCGATTTTAGCTGGTAGATTTTAGATCATGTTGAATTTCTATATATTTTTTCTTTCAAAGATTCAATTTTTTGGAAATTGGTTGGGGTAATGATTGTATAATGGGTTAGGAATGTACTGGCTTATGAGGTTTGAATGGACCAGGTTCTGTAATGCATATCTTCATTTTGACTCCATGAGAGGATCTGCCAATTTTGGAATAGTGAATTGTCATTATTTTTTTTCCCTAATGCATATAGTTATGATTTATATGATGAGCAACTGCTATTCCTTGAATTTGAATATAATGGTGGTGTCTTTCTGCAGAAGGCAATAGAAAATGGCAGAAACTGAGGATATTCAGCCTCTCGTGTGTGATAATGGAACCGGAATGGTCAAGGTAATAATCCAAAATCTATTATTGTGTTAACCATTTTTGTTTTTGTTTCATTTGAAATACTAAGTGCTTTTCTCCAAAGGTGATGGTAGTCAGTTTCTGCTTACTTTAGAACCTAGATTCTAATGGCTTTGATGGATCTGAAATTGCCAGGCTGGATTTGCGGGAGATGATGCTCCAAGGGCTGTGTTCCCTAGTATTGTAGGTCGCCCTCGTCACACTGGTGTGATGGTTGGTATGGGCCAAAAGGATGCCTATGTTGGGGATGAGGCACAATCAAAGAGAGGTATTTTGACATTGAAATACCCAATTGAGCATGGTATTGTTAGCAATTGGGATGACATGGAGAAGATCTGGCATCACACCTTCTACAATGAACTTCGTGTGGCTCCAGAAGAGCATCCAGTTCTTCTCACAGAAGCACCTCTCAACCCAAAGGCCAATCGTGAGAAAATGACTCAGATTATGTTTGAGACATTCAACACTCCAGCTATGTATGTCGCTATCCAGGCTGTCCTTTCCCTTTATGCTAGTGGACGTACAACTGGTGAGCAATTAGCATCAGTTATCTAACTGCTTTTTTGGCTAATGTGATAATATTACACTTAAAATTTAGAAAGACAAAAAATAGAAACTCTTGGTAAAAGGAAATATTTGATAATGGATATTTTACTTTATGACAATTTAGAGAGACAAAAACACATATTTGCCTCTCATGATAAATTTCTTTTCCTGGAATTGATTTGAGAAACAAAATCATTCATGAAAAGAATTTATGTTTTATTGCAATGTGATGTGCCTTATTTTCATATCATGAGCAAGTGCTTTCAGGAATGCATCATGTAATCTTTGGTTTGTACAGAATAGTGAAATCTGCAAACTTGCTATGAAATTGATACTATGTGTTCATCTGTTTTATGTTTTGCTTTTTGTCCTTTAGGTATTGTTCTGGACTCAGGAGATGGTGTAAGTCACACAGTTCCCATCTATGAAGGTTATGCCCTCCCACATGCCATCCTGCGTTTGGACCTGGCAGGCCGTGATCTCACAGATGCTCTTATGAAAATCTTGACTGAGCGTGGTTACTCTTTCACCACTACTGCCGAGCGTGAAATTGTGAGGGACATGAAGGAGAAACTAGCCTATATTGCCCTGGACTATGAACAAGAGCTAGAGACGGCAAAGACGAGCTCAGCTGTGGAGAAGAGCTATGAGTTACCTGATGGACAGGTGATTACCATTGGTGCTGAACGATTCCGCTGTCCAGAAGTACTCTTCCAGCCATCCATGATTGGGATGGAATCTGCTGGCATACACGAAACCACATACAATTCTATCATGAAGTGTGACGTCGATATTAGGAAGGATCTCTATGGTAATATTGTCCTCAGTGGTGGTTCCACTATGTTCCCAGGCATTGCTGATAGGATGAGCAAGGAGATTACAGCATTAGCTCCAAGTAGTATGAAGATTAAAGTGGTTGCTCCACCAGAGAGGAAGTACAGTGTCTGGATTGGAGGCTCCATTTTGGCATCTCTCAGCACCTTCCAACAGGTAATGTGCTATACAAGGCCATTGCTTTTTGAATGATTATGACCATATAATAAGTATGAGACAATTTATTATAATTTATTAATAACTTGTTTAGAAAACAAAATATAAATTTATTACAACACAACAGCACAAATTGTGTTAAGCTTATGACTGCTTGTTAAAACTTAAAGATAGCAATTTGCCTCACCCAACAAGCCATAGTGGTATTTTGGCTACTTGCTAACATGATAGTTTTGGTAAATTCGAAAATGATTGAAGTATTTCTGACTAAAAAAACCCTCCATTTGCATGCAGATGTGGATTGCTAAGGCTGAGTACGACGAATCCGGACCATCAATTGTTCACAGGAAATGCTTCTAGTCTTGCAAAGAAAGAGTTGGGCAAGGAATTTACCGGATACATTTATTACAGAGAGGCTTCTAATCAAGTGGTTGAAGGATTCCCTTTGTATTTCTTTCCCCCTTTTTTTTCATTCATGTTTGTTTCTCTGTGTTTTTCTTTTGTTTTGCTGGGACAGTGAACATGGAGGCAAGCAAATTAAGTTCAAGATTCATATTTTTCCTTACTATGTTGTAGAAGAGTTGTGTATTGTTACTGATTTGGTTTGGGTTGAAACGGAAATTCTTTTCATTATAATTTATTTGAGGGCTCTTTTTATAAATTAGAATGACCTATATTCCTTTTTATGTGGGCTGTTTTCTGCAACTTTATATTGTCACAATATCTGGTTAACTATGTAGTCCACGTGGATGGAAATCTATTGGAACAAAAGCAACAATTATTTACAGCATCAGAAGTGTGCAACTCTGGATGAAGTTAAAAACCATGCATTCAGCACACACAAAAAAGGGTAAAAAAACCATGCACACAGATCTCTAGATTTTACTTTTTAGAGGTACAGGCGTACGGCAAGAAAAGCCCGATAATTTGGTCACCATTGTACGGATCTGACAAAGCAAACTAAATAAGCACATAGTCTGAGATTTTAACTAATGACATGGGTTGAGATTCTGATCAAATGCGCAGGCTAAACAATTCGGAGTAGTAGTATGTTATGTTTAAAAACAAAAAAACTTGGATTTCTGGACAAAGCTACGAGTGAAAGCATGGGTTTAGAACTAGTTTATGTGAAGTATCCCATGTACGTAGGGGAAACAAACCAGCTCATGCCTTATCACGATACGCCTAGCACACAAACAATTTGTGTGCATTGATAGTATTGGGGTCATTTTCCGATTCGTCACGTCACGTATCTGAACTTGATTGGACTTTTTCGTTGATCTGAGTTTAGATCAAGGATGTAAATCCACCACTCTCATATGCACAAATGGTAAAAAAAAAAAAAAAAAAAAAGAAAAAACTAGTCGTGTCTCGGTGCTACGTAGCACTCAATTAACCTGCAAAATGAGGGAAGAACGCTATGACCAGCTCACACAACATAAAATCTTGATGTTAGTTTCAGAATAAAGGATTATATATATATATATATAGACATAGCTGAGAAAAAAATTAATTAGATTTCATATTGAAATTCAATTAAGTCTAATTTTGCACCACATGTCTCATTTAATCTAAACTTTTAAATAGACATGTAATCTAAGCTTTTAAATTTTTGTGCTATGTGAATTAATCTATATCTATATAATACTAAAAATTAAAGCGTAGTTTTTAATGTTGCTATACTCACGTTAAGCCATGTCAGCAGTTATGTCATTCCCATCATCTTTTCTAAATTTGTCCTACAATTTTTAAATAGTTTTATAAATTTTAAAATACTAATAAAATTAAAATAATTTCCAGTCTTTCTCCACCATAAAGCCCACTTCTTATAAATTTAATTCCACAATAAAGCCCAGACCCAAGCCTTTTCAACCAAAAACCCTTTGAAAATCACGGTTATAGCTTTTGTTATTTCCACCGAAAACCCTTTGAAAATCACGATTACAACTTTTTGTATTTCCTTCCCTTTTGTTGCACGGTTTAAAATTCCAGTCTCCCCACGTTTTGTTTCACCGTGTTAGATTTAGTTCCTTCTCCTTCCCTATCTTCTAACGGTAGCCTCTCTGTCATTCTTCCTCCTCTCCTCACAGTATATAAATACTAACAAAAGCCGGATGATTCAGTTGAGGTATTTCTAAATCCCAGTTTATTTTGTGCTCTATTCTTTTGCTTGATGTTTTTTATTCCCTTTTTACATATTGTTACTACCTCTTTCGTGCTGTGGTGTAATAGTTTTTAATTGGAGCTTTACCTCTTTATAGTCTGTTCATCTTGAGTTTTTGGAATGGGTCTTATCCTATGTGACTCCAACGACTTTAGTGCAACTCAGATTAATTCGTGTGCTGTGTGAAAAATAAGGCAATGTTATATAAATCAATATTGTTGCAGTTGAAGAAATTTTCCCAATTCCCTTTGTGATAGTGGAATGAGAAATCTGTGTATATATGTATTACAATGCCAAATATCTGTGTCAATGTAATTTCATACCCAGGGTAATTCGATTAGGGTTTTCAATATTGTAGCAACTTTCCTTTGTGATACTGGGATGAGAAATCTATGTATCTATTACAATGCCAAATATCTGTATCAAATTTTCTATGTCAGCATAGATTGATACCCAAGGTAATTGGATTAGAGTTTTGACTTTGTTGTTTGTCTCCACTTCTATGAAATGCTTTGTGTCAGCATAGATTGATACCCATGGTAATTGGATTAGAGTTTTGACTTTGTTGTTTGTCTCTACTTCTATCAAAAGTTCCCTCAAAAGGTGCCTTGAGCAGTAACACTAGAGAAGGATTAGGCACATCTTTGTTGCTATGCTCATGGCATTTTTGTTTCATACTTTTTCAGACCAACAATATTGATCTCATTCAAAGGGAAGGTGTTAACTGCAATTATAGCAATTGGAAAATCAATTGTGGTGCAATAAGTTATTTGATGAAATTTCAACCCAATTTACATCAATGATTAAAATTTCAGACTATTTAATTCCACCATATATTCTAGAAAAAGAAAATATACAAACCAATTAAATAGTACAAAAGTCTTTTTTCCCTCCAAGAAACCACTATACTAACACTATGAACTACTTAGTTTGCATTCCTTTTCTTCAAACAAAAGAACAATTATCAAACTCCTTCGCCAATACTCAAACATATCCTCCAACTCTTATAGCATCAATATATACCTTAAAGGCCTGCCATGATGATAAACTTTTGTAACGCACAATAAATAACTGAAGTACATCAGCCATGTGTCTCCTTGGTCCACAAGTGTCAAGGTTAGATTCAGAGCTATTACCACTATGGAGGCAGCAGTAGCAGTACTTCTTGACAAAAAACAAATATGCAAGCGGTCAAAGCTTGATACAGTTGCACATACTCAGAACAGTTTAAGTAACCAAAAGAAATAGGACATTATTGAATGAGTTGCTTTGTTGGGAAATCCCACTGTAAATAAATCTGGATTGTTTCTTCAGGTATGTCCAACTCTCAATTATAATAAAATGAAAATGTTATGCTAAAATATTTTTAAATTCTCTTTTGGTACACCAAAATAATTTTAATATTATGTTTTGGTTGTGTAGACTGTTCAGTTTTTCTACCAATTTATTATGGATTATCTATTAAATTACAAATACAAAAGCTAGAATATTTCTTCGAGTATCTCTAAATGTCAGTTGTAAATAAAATTCAATGTTTTGCTAAAATAGTCCTGATATTATTTTTGGTAGTGTAGACTGTTTATATTATCCACCAGTTATTTGAAATGATTTTTAGGTGGGTGTAATCAAATTTCTTTCTATAATTTGACTGAAAAATGAGAATTAAGAAAAAAAACATTTCATGGAGAGATACTGCTACTTCTGGAATTGTTTCAAACAAACCAATTAGAGATTGAATTTCTAGGAGGTTGAATAATGTCATTGATCAGTTAAATGGACAACTTAGGAGAGAGTAAAAGTTAAAGGGAATAAAATAGTGCAAGAGAAAAGGGTCCTCAAGTTGTCTTTCTTGGGTTCATAATTTTTGAATTGTAAAAGAAGAAAAAAAAAAGGCATATAGAGCGTGTAGGTGAGAATTTGAGGCAGTGCTAAAATAGGCAATGGAAGCTTTTAACACAAAGTGAAAGAGTAGAAATAGAGGGAGATTAAAAGCAAAAACATAGGGAGATTAAAAAAAAATTAAAAAAATAAAAAAACAAAAAAAAAAACGAGGTTGGTCTATAAAACAAGGTTGGTTAAGTATTTTCATTTAACACCATTTTGATTACTGTTTTACCCACCAGTTGCTCACAAGTTACCTGTTAATTTGCATGTTTTTAAGCTAGATTGTTTCTTCAAGTATGTCTAACTCTCAATTATAAATAAAATGAAAAGGTCATGCTAAAATATTTTTTACATTATCTTTTGGTTGTGTAGGTTGTTCATATTTTCTACCAGTTGATTACGGATTATTTATTAAATTACAAGTTCAAAAGCAAGATTGTTTTGTCAAGTATGTCCAACTTTCAATTAATGAAAAGGTTATTCTAAAATATTTTTATATTATTTGTAGGGTTAGGATTTGTGGCCCAAGCCCAAAAATAATGAATTTATAGAGCATGGGTGATAGAGCTAGGTTAACTATGGAGCTAACAACGATTGATCATAGCATACAAGTATAAACCAGCATAAAAATACACGTAAAGATCAAGTAAGTTCAAGTCCGAAGAGATTTATGATAGATTGAATATTAGTTACAATTATTTTTGTTATCTTTCTACCTCCCCATCTCAATAGGAACCCTTCTTCTTTATATATCCTCCTCCACTACCATCCCGATCGTCCACTTGTTATCCATCCAGCTCCCTACTTGAGTGAATGTCATGTCATGTATCTCCCTTAGCTGTTGTGAATGATGGTAGCTGAAGTTGTACTGTTCAGAGGTCTTCTCTACATAAATGCAGCCAAAAAAGTTGCTACAGTGCATTTAATACGGTAGTGGCAGCTTTTCCTTTTAGATATTTCTCCGTTCCTCTTATCTCCAGGCGTATCTAAAGTTTATCCAAATTGCTGAAGTCACTAGTAAATTCATTTGAACCCCCCAGATAATTACATGACCCCAAAATCCTTTCATTCGAGGATGATCGTCTCTTCGGAACACTGATGCTCTCTTCGGACAGAGTTTCTTCGTTCCCATGTATCCTTCTTTCACGCGAAATACCCCTCGACAATTTTAGCCTCCTCAGACATAGACTAATCCTCACCTTGGGCTTTAGGCCCACTACGTATGGCTGGGCTTCCCCCCCCCCCCCCCAATAGCCCCTCAAAATTTTAATTTTTCCTTCGCCTCCAAAGAGAAAAAATGAGATTTTGATTTGCTACAAAATAAAAATCAGAAATGCACAAATATCTTAATTCGCACGTGTAGTAGCATGGATTTGCGTGCTTCATAATTGCTACTGTCGTTTCAAGGTTTCCAAAGCGCCATTAATTACTCCAGGCGGCGTTTTGTCTTTGCCATCTAACGGTGAACTACTAATCCAACGAATGCGATCCTTTCTCAGAATTTGGGCGCGATAACTCCTTCTCCCTCGTTTGTCTCCATATAAAGCCCTAGAGGAGGTTTTTCTTCCCTTACTTTACGTATTTTCAGACTTTCCAGTGAACAGAGACATTCAAATCGACCAGACTCTACGATCGTCAAATCCAAAATTTCCAAGCATCTCCACAAGCTCAGATATCATTTTCCGATCCGGTTCGTGTAAGTCTTCATATATTCGTCTTTATTCCTCTCTTCGGACACTCTTTTTGTCCTTCGAGTAGTTGTCCCTTAGTCACTGCGTTTAGAGTTCCTCCTATCTCATTTGTTTAAGATGATAAGTATCAGTATCTGGTGGATAGTCCCGCTTAGATGGAGAAGTTTAGAGCCACATACCGCATTCCTGAAGATGTGGGTTTGAGATATAGCCCCCCAGAAAAAGTTCTAACAGATCGGAAAGAGGGTGAAGTGATAATCCCCATCATCACCTTCCTGGAAGGAGGAATGATGATTCCTATGGGCCCTATCACCACTAACTACCTTCAAAACCATAGGCGTAGCCCCGAGCAGTGTACGCCCAACGTTTTTAGGATATTATGGGCCGTTGATGATCTGAACCGCCATCTAGGCTTGGGACTTACCTGGCTAGACGTGGTGCATATGTACGAATGCCACAGTAAAAAAGGAGCGGGATATTATTTGAAATCCCAATCTGATGCTGTTAGGCTTATCTCCTGCCTTCCCAAGTCTAACAAGGGAATTAAAGGCGATTATCTGATCGTCTCGGGTGCGTGACATGACGGTTTTCACTGCCCAAACACGCTAAGAGAACCAGGTGAGGGCATCTTAGATTTAGGCTTGCTAACATTAGATTTAGGATTGACCTTTCATTGCAACTTAGTCTTCTCGGTCTCATTGTTGCCAACTTTCTGATCGAATTTTCTTGTGATGTTCACAGATAAAAGAAATGTTACTCCTCGGTTGAGCCTTACCAACACTGCTGCGCTCAACTACTTACTGCGATTGGAGATTTTTGTAAGTGAAGACGGGCAACTCCGATCAGTCCCCCTTATTCTCGATCACAACTCCAGACCATCTGATTTACAGTCGATCGGGAACGCGATAAGGCAAGGAGACAATCGCCTCAACCGAATCGACGTTGGTTGGAAGGATTTTTTGGCCCCATTTGATCTCCCTCTAGTGCCACACCCAAACCCTCAAGGCGTACCATTGCTTGTCCAGCCAGTTCAACAAATCCCCCTTGAGCTGATAGTTGTAAGCGAAAGGGTTGGCTCTTCGACCTCCTCACTAGAGGAGTAGATAGATAAATTTAAATTCGAGGGAGAAGTTTCAAGAGGGGTTCAGGTGATACCATCCTTCGATTTTGAGGAGGATATTGATAGGCAGTCCAGTGTCCATCCTTTTATCCTGATAACTGCTCTTCCGAAAGACTCTTCGGATGGAGAAGATATGTCAGATTTGAAGGCATTGATGAGGAATAGAGGCAAGAAGGCCGAGTCGAAAGGCACTAGGACTTCCCAACCAGTGATGAGTTTGCCTCCACCACCACCTCAATTTCCTGATCTTGGCTTAAAGCCAATACCGGACTTGAAGAAGAAAAGGCCTCTCAAACCTGAGGAGAGGGAGGTGGTGGTGCCACAAAAGACAACAAAGCAACAGAAGGTGGTGAGGGACCACCGAAGCAAAAGGGCCTCATCCACAAAGAGCTGGGAGGAGCCCTCTGTTACTGACGTGCGCCGAAGGCAACACACATGGTCTCCCAAGTTAGAGCTGGATGGCGCTCCTATTTCTTGGGAGACTTCCCTTAGAAACTACGATGGGTGAAGAGCAGGGCTAGTAGCTGAAACCTTGGAGTAACCATTACTCCTCCCCCAAGATATGGAGTCATACAGGCGCTTTAGGCAGTATGAACTCTTCATGTCCCTGAAGAAGGACCTGGCCATGGTAAGTGAATTTATCCAACTCTTCTGTTGGCATGTCAATTTTTCACTTGTTTTATGCTAACGCTTTTACTTCACTATGTAGATTACCCAACAAGTCTTTATGGTTGAAGAGTGGAACAAAAAGGCCTATGTCGAAGCCCAAGCAGAGGCCCACTCTCGGTTTGAGGCAAAGAAAACCCTGGGCAGCTTGAAAGAGGAGTTTTCTCAAATCTCTGAGCAGCTCATAGAGGTAACCCATGAGAGGAATAGCCTCAAAGCTGGCCTACAAAATGCTAAGAGTCAGGCCGCAGCCCAACGCAAGTTGCTGAATGAGACTCAGACCAATTTGGCAGCTGAGAAAGCACTTGTGAAGGATCTTCGCGCCGACCTCCAAAAAGCTAAAGAGGTTGCCAAGTTAGCTCAAAGGAATGCTCAGCTGGCCAAGGAGGCAACCGAGGCTGAAAAGAAAGCAATATACCAACTGGGAGTGGAGGTGACCAAAAAAGGTCTTACTGAGTAGTTTGCCTCGGTCAGCCGGGACTACTGTGACATAACATGGGGCAAGGTGCTAGATGCTGCTGGGGTGTCTGCTAACTAGGAATTGAGGCTGCCTAGGAGCATTTATTACAACCCAGACATCCGAGAGCTCCCAGAGTCTGATCCCCCTCCTCCAACACAACTCCAGAGGCTTCGGAGTAATCTTTGGTCAGCCAAGATCTTCCAACTACCCTTGAGCCTTCCAAGGATTTTGGTCAGCCAGGTGATCAGAGCATCCCAGCTGAGCCACCCAAGGATAAGGGCGAGAGCTTGGAAAAAGAGAAAACCTCCTCAAAGCCCAAGGACCAGGCCCCAAAAGCTACTGCTACTCGGACAGGCCAAGCTACCGACTCTGTGGTCCCTCAAGCAGAAACTTAGATACTTAGATTTTTTTTTTTTTTTTTTTTTTTACTATTTTCTTCTTCTTGTTTTCCTTCTATGTAAAGGATTGTAAACTATCCTCTTTTGATCAATGAAATAGTTTCTCTTTTACTTTTGGGGTATTTTTTGCACACCATATGACTTACTTTTGCTACAAGTAACTGCACTTTATAATTATGGTAATGTATGTAAACATAATTACCAGATCTTGCTAATAATTCACATAACTAAGATTGGCATTGAAAAGAGCAATTTGTATAAGAACTATTACTAAATACTGAATACGACAAGTATTATAAAAGTTTTAAAGGTCTTTTCGTACATGCACAAAGAAGGCTAACATAAGTTAGAGTTAATTTAAATACATTCGAGGATGTTAGACAAGGCTCATTCCAGAGTTAAACCATAATAATAATAACCATACAATGGTGTTGACTAACCTATACTATCTGATCCAAGGATTGCAGGTATGTGAATGAGTGTTAACTAATCGAAATCATCTGGTCCAAGGACTACAGGCATGATTGGATTTAAGTTTAAACACTTAGAGAACCGGTAAGGAGTGTTAACTAACCCAAATCATCTGGTCCGAGGACTACAGGCATGATAAGATTTAAGTTTAAACACATAGAGAACAGATAAGGAGTGTTAACTAACCCAGACCATCTGGTCCAAGGACTGATTTAAGTTTAAACACATAAAGAACCGATAAAGAGTGTTAACTACCCAGATCATCTAGTCCGAGGACTATAGGCATGATTGGATTTAAGTTTAAACACTTAGAGAACTGATAAGGAGTGTTAACTAACCCAGATCATCTAGTCCGAGGACTACAGACATGATTAGATTTAAATTTAAACACATAGAGAACCGACAAAGAGTGTTAACTAACCCAGATCATCTAGTCCAAGGACTACAGACATGATTGGATTTAAGTTTAAACACTTAGAGAACCGATAAGGAGTGTTAACTAACCCAAATCATCTAGTCTGAGTACTACAGGCATAATTGGATTTAAGTTTAAACACTTAAAGAACCGATAAGGAGTGTTAACTAACCCAAATCATCTAATCTGAGGACTACAGGTATGATTAGATTTAAGTTTAAATACTTAGAGAACCGATAAAGAGCATTAACTAACCCAAATCATCTGGTCCGAAGATTACAGTCATGATTGGATTTAAGTTTAAACACTTAGAGAATAGATAAGGAATGTTAACTAGTCCAAATCATCTGGTCTGAGGACTACAGGCATAATTGGATTTAAGTTTAAACACTTAGAGAACCGATAAGGAGTACAAATTGTCATAGTGATTAAAAAGAAGATTCGATTAATAATAGTACCTTTTGAGGTTATTTACATTCCAAGGGCACGGTATTACATGACTATCTAAGTCTTCCAAGAAATATGCCCCAATACCAACCCCTGAAGTGATACGATATGGCACTTTCCAATTGGGTCCTAGCTTCCCCCATGTTAGGTTTTTTGCAGTGCCCACAACTTTCCTAAGTACCAAATCACCAGGTTCTAAAGGCCTTAATTTTACGTTGGCATCATAGCCTTGCCTGAGCTTTTGTTGGTAATGCGCCAATCGAATCATTGCATTTTCTCTCATTTCTTCAATCAAATCCAAACTCTTTTCTAGAAGTTCATCATTGCTGGTCAAACTAAACGAACTGGTTTTCAGAGTTGGGAATCCAGTTTCCAGAGGGATGACAACTTCAGCCCCATAAGTCATCGAGAAATGGGTGTCTTCAGTAGATCTGCGAGGCGTAGTTCTGTAAGCCCAAAGTACGTGTGGCAACTCTTCCACCCACTTACCCTTCGCATCGTCCAATCTCTTCTTCAGTCCATTGACTATGACTTTGTTAACTGCTTATGCTTGTCTATTCCCCTGGGGATAGGCAGGGATGAAGTATCTGTTCGTGATTCCCAGTTTACTACAATAATTCCGAAATGCTTTACTGTCGAACTGTAGGCCATTGTCCGAGATGAGGATATGAGAAACTCTGAAACGAGTAACAATATTCTTCCATACAAATCTTTGCACATCTACATCTCAGATGTTGGCCAGATGTTCAGCTTCAACACATTTTGTGAAATAGTCTGTGCCGACCAGAAGGTACTTCCTGTTTCCTGCGGCCTTTGGGAATGGACCCACTATATCTAAACCTCATTGAGCAAATGGCCATAGACTAGATAGTGGGTTGAGGACTCCACCTGGTTGGTGTATGTTCGACGCAAATCGTTGACATTGATCGCACTTCTTAACATACTCATGGGCTTCTCTTTTCATGTTCAGCCACCAATAACCTTGAGTAATAGCTCGATGAGCTAAAGATCTACCTTCGGTGTGACTCCCACAAATTCCTTCATGCAACTCCTCTAGTAATAACTCAGCCGTTTCAGGATGAATACATAACAGGTACGATCCTGAATAGGATCGTTTGTATAATTTCTAGTTTTTGGATAGCCAGAATCTGGTCGCCTTCCTCCAAATTTTGTCAGCTTCCCCCTTTTCTTCAGGCAGAGTATCTTCTTTCAAGAATTTGACTATAGGGTCCATCCAGTAGAGCCAGGTTCTAATTTAGTGAACTTGGACTGCATCTCTTCCTGCCTTGGTAGGCCCATGCAAGTCCTCGACGAGGATAACTTTGGGCAAATTTTGTGCCGAAGAGGTAGGGAGTGTGGCCAAAGAATCAGCATGTGCATTCCCACTTCTGGGAATATGTAGCAAGCTGAAAAATTCGAATTCCAACTGCAGACGTTTAACTCGGCTCAAGTATCCCTACATCCTTTCATCCTTCGCTTCAAACTCCCCCTGTACTTAACCCACAACTAACCTTGAGTCTGAAAACAACTCCACTACCTTTCCTCCCATTCTTTGCACCATAGACATTCCCATCAATAGGGCTTCGTACTCTGCCTCATTATTTGTTGCCAAGAAATCCAGCCTTAACAATTTTTCAATGATGATTCTCTCTGGAGATATTAATACTAGCCCCACTCCAGAACCTTTCTAGTTCACTGCGCCATTCACATACACTTCCCAGCGGGCAGGGCCTTGTTGAGAAATCATGCCAACTGATTTTTCATCCATGTCCTTCTCTACCGTTATTTCTTCTAAACTAGATTCCATGAACTCGGCCACCAAATCTGCAAGGATCTGCCCCTTGACTGAAGTGCGAGGCATGTACTTGATATCGAAAGCCCCCAAGATAGTGCCCCACTTGGCTATTCTCTCTGTGTAGTCGACACTTCAAAGTATGGATTTTAGCGGGAGTTGTGTGAGCACGACGACCGTATATGTTTGGAAGTAATGGGGCAATTTTCGTGTTCCAAGTACTACTGCCAAAATAGCTTTCTCCAACGGCAAGCACCTAACCTCGGCCTCATGTAAAGATTTACTCACATAGTAAACTGGCATTTGCACACCTTGATCCACCCGTATCAGTACTAGACTTATAGCATAAGGAACCACAGCAATATAGGCAAACAGGACCTCATCTGGTTCAGGGCTAGATATAATCGGTGGCCGAGCCAAGTAGTCTTTAAGTTGTTGAAAAGCCGAGGCACATTCTTCATTCCATTCAAACCCTTTCCACTTGTTGATCAGTGAAAAGAAAGGTTTACACCTATCTGCAGACCTAGAGATGAATCGGTTCAGGGCAGCTGTCGTCCCTGTTAACTTCTGAACCTCTTTCGGTTTCCGAGGAGGCTGTAGATTTTGAATAACCTTTATCTGATCGAGGTTAACCTCAATTCCCCTGTGTGTCACCATATAACCCAAAAATTTGCCTAACCCTACACCAAATGAGCATTTGGAAGCATTCAGGCACAACTTGTGCCTTCTTAGGATTTCAAAAGTGTTGCCAAGGTCCTTCATATGCTTAGAAATGACTTTGCTTTTTACCTCCATGTCATCTATATAGACCTCAATGCTTTTGCCTAACCGTGATTCAAACATCCTTGTCATCATTCGCTAGTAAGTAGAGTCTGCATTTTTCAGACCGAATGGCATCACTTTATAATGGTAATTACTAGTAGGGGTAACAAAAGCGGTCTTCTCCTCGTCATCTGGGGCTAATGGTATTTGATGGTAATCTTGGAAAGCATCCAAGAAACTCATCCGAGGATGGCCGAGAGTAACATCTACTACCTGAACAATTTTCGACATGGGGAAAGGATCCTTAGGACAAGCTTTATTTAAGTCAGTGAAGTTTACACAAACTCGCAACTTTCCGCTCTTCTTCTTCACCACCACAGTATTTGCCAACCACGCGGGGTAAAAAACTTCTTTAATAACTCCAGCATGTTTGAGTTTCGTTACTTCTTCTTTGACTGCATCTACATGTTCTTTAGATGGCTGCCGAGAAGGCTGCTTCTTGGGGACGATCAGTGGGTTGACCCTCAAATGGTGGCAAATGAACTCTGGATCTATTCCTAGGGCTTCGTAAGCATTCCAAGCAAATACATCAATATTTCTTTTAAGGATATCAATTAGCTCTTCTCTCTCTGGTTGAGGCATCTAAGATCCAACTTGGAAGAACATTTCTGAATTGTCCCCAATTAAAAATTTTACCAAATCCTTGCATCTAACGCCTTCATCAAGATCTTCAACGGGTGACACCCGACTTTTTAACTGCTATAAGTCTCTCTCAGCCCTGACCGAGGACTCATTTTCGAGCTTGTGTTGGATGGCAGCCACCAAGCATTGTCTGGCCGAGATTTGATATCCACGAATTTCACAAAGCCGCCCTTCGGATGGATATTTAAATTTTTAATGTAGAGTTGAGGAAACAGCCCCTAACGTATGTAGTCAAGGTCTGGCTACAATTTCCGTATAAGGGGAATAAACATCTACAACAATAAAGTCTACTTCCACTATTTTCGAGCCAGTCTGTACAGGCAGCCATATCTAACCCTTCAGGGTGACAATTCTTCCCTCAAAGCTAACCAAGGGAGAACAGTATGGTGTTAAGCCATCAAGTTTGAGATTCAGCCCCTTGTAGAGGTCAAGGTACATTATCTCCACCGCGCTACCCTGGTCCACCATTACCCTTTTCACATCATATCCTCCGATTCTGAGGGTGACTACCAAAGCGTCGTCATGAGGTTAAATGATTCCAACCTTATTTTCGTCTGAAAAGCCTAAAACTTGCTGGACAACCGGTCTAGCGCTCCTCGGATCTCAACCAAAGTCCCCTACCGATAACCAAGCTACTAACATAAACTTGAAGGGCCAGGACCCTGTTCTTCCTGGTGCTGCGAAAATGACGTTAATAGTTCCTAATGAAGGTTTCGCAGAATCATTCCTCTCGGGCTCAGAATTCATCTGACCTCCTCGGCCACTGGAGTGATGCAAGAAATGCCTCAACCTGCCTTCGCGGACCATTTGGTCCAAATGATCCCACAAACTTCTGCAATCTTCAGTGGTATGCCCATGGTCTTGGAGGTATTGGCAATAGAGATTGTGATTGCACCTCTCAGGATTCCCTACCATCTTACTCGGCCACCTAAAGAATGGTTCATTCTTGATCTTTTCCAAAACTTGGTGGACTAGCTCCTTGAACACTGTATTGACTGCTTGAGCATTTGTTGATCCTGACTGCCCTGCGAAATCTCTCTGTGGCTTGCTGTTGTTGTAACAATCCGACTTGAAATCCTTCCTCTCCTAGGGGATAACCTTATCCTTACCCTTCCCTTGTTGCTAATCTTCTTCAACCCTTTTATATTTTTCAATACGGTCCATGAGCTGACGCATGTTAGTAACAGGTTTACCAGACAAGGACGTCCTTAAACCGTGGTCAGTAGGGAGGCCAAGCTTGAACGTATCAAGGGCCATTGCATCAAAGTTGCCCTCCATATTATTAAACATCTCTCAATACCTATCTGAGTACGCCTTTAGGGTCTCACCCTCACGCATGCTTAAGGATAGCAGAGAAGACAAGGGCCTGGCCATTCTTTGGCATGTGACAAAACATGAACCAAAAGCTTGAGTGAGCTCTTGGTAGGAATTGATGGAATCTGCTTTCAGACTGTCGAACCACCTCATTACAACTGGTCTAAGACTAGAGGGGAAGACCTTACACATCAAAACTTCATCTCTGGAATAGACAGCCATCCTTTGATTAAAGTGGCTCACATGCTCCACAGGGTCCGTTTTACCATTACAAATGGTAAAGGTTGGCTGGTTAAAATGCCGAGGAAGTCTCGCTCCTTCGATCCTGTGCTGAAGGGTTACCTAGAGATTTGATTCAGAGCCTTGCTCATAGCATCATTTCCTACCCCTCCATGTGACGAGCTCTGAAGTTGCTTTTTGCAACGGTGCTCCTCTTCGTATAAGAAGGATTCACTGATTGGTGTTCGAGACCTCCTCTCGTAAGTGACATCTTGCTTGTCATCCCAATCCTTATCAAAATGCGAAGAAACACGTTTTCTTTTTGCATGGCGCAACTCCCTCCTTAACCTCTCAATTTCCATTTGCATGCTATTCTTCTCTGCATGAGACACGTGACATCCTCCATACGGTTGACTTCGCTCAGGGTGCGTAGTATGCACACTGCTTTCATGATCTTGTCTCTGCTCCAAATTGAGAAAATGGTCTATGTGTTGGGATGCCCCAGATTCTGCTGGTTGTTGCCCTGGTTCTGCCATTATCAACTGCTGTTGCTTCCACTTATACTTAAGCTCTTCTCATAGACAGCGCCAATTGTAGGGTTAGGATTTGTGGCCCAAGCCCAAAAACAATGAATTTGTAGAGCGTGGGTGATAAAGGTAGGTTAACTATGGATTTAACAACGATTGATCACAGCATACAAGTATAAACCGGCATAAAAATACACGTAAAGACCACGTAAGTTCAAGTCCAAAGAGATTTATGATAGATTGAATATCGGTTACAATTCTTTTTGTTATCTTTCTACCTCCCCCTCTCATTAGGAACCCTTATTCTTTATATATCCTCCTCCACTACCATCTCCATCGTCCACTTATTCTCCATCCAACTCCCTACTTGAGTGAATGTCATGTCATGTATCTCCCTTAGCTGTTGTGAATGACAGTAGCTGAAGTTGTACTGTTCAGAGGTCTTCTCCACATAAATGCGTTCAGAAAAGTTGCTACAGTGCATTTAATACGGTGGTGGCAACTTTTCCTTTTAGATATTTCTCTGTTCCTCTTATCTCCAAGCGTGTCTAAAGTTTATCCAAATTGCTAAAGTCACTAGTAAATTCATTTGAACTCTCCAGATATTTACATGACCCCAAAATCCTTTTATCCGAGGATGATCGTCTCTTCGGAACACTGATGCTCTCTTCGGAAAGAGTTTATTCGTCCCCGTGTATCATTCTTTCACGCAAAATACCCCTTGACAATTTTAGCCTCCTCGAACATAAACTAATCCTCACCTCAGGGTTTAGGCCCACTACGTATGGCTGGGCTTTACCCCCCCCCCCCCCCCACATTATCTTTTGGTGTGGTAAAATAATTTTTATATTATCTTTTGGTTTCTACTAAATTATAACTGATTATCTATTAAATTGCAAGTTTACACAAGCTGGAATATCTCTTCAGATCTCTTTAAAATGAAATGTTGTGCTAAAATAGTCCTCTCTCTCTCTTCCCTCTTTCGTCTCTTCCTCTCCTTATATAAGTTAATCACTCCTTCATGCCTCCTCTCTATCTCCCCTCTTTCTGCTCTTCATGTCTTTCACAATTTCAGAACTTCAAAATTATTAATATTGATAGAAACAACTGAAATAGTCATAAAAAAAAATAACCACTTCTTCCTTCTTACTCTGTACATATGATCTTTGAGAAAATTTTCTCCATACAAACTTTGGCTTTTTCACTAAGAAATACTTAGGAACCAAGTCCTTCACTTTACGACAAGCACTCAATCTTATACGTTCAACCAAACAAGGGTTTTGTATGATTATATGTAGATGATTCTGCAATGTCCCCTCGTTTTGCTCTTTTTGTCTTTCACAATTTCAAAACTTCAAAATTATTAATACTGATAGAAACAACTAAAACAGTCATAAAACAAATAACCACTTCTTCCTTCTTACTTTGTACGTACGGTCTTTGAGAAAATTTTCTCCATACAAACTTTGGCTTTTTCACGAAGAAATACTTGGGAACCAAGTCCTTCACTTTACGGCAAGCACTCAATCTTACGCGTTCAACCAAACGGGGGTTTTGTATGATTATACTTAGATGATTCTGCAATGTCATGATGAATGGGTTGGTCTTGTTTTACCATGTAATCCAAGTAATCATGTAATTTATGAATTAAAAGGGATATATATTGTGGGATTATTTCATATGTTGCAATTTAAAAAATAATTTAAAATAACACACCGACTTATTAAAAATATATGATCTATAATATATTAATTCAATAAAAAAAATAATTATATCAATGCACAAGTCTGCGACTAGTTTAGTGTAAAAATTGGATTTCAATTAGAGTTTAATTTTGAGTCACGAGTCCTATCAAATCTTTTTTTTTTTTAATTTTTTATGCAAAGTGAATTAATTCAGTGTAGAAAATGAGGAGTTCAATATAAATAAACCTAGGTAATATATATAAGGTTAGGTTCAAGTTACACCAATCAGGTGTAATTTATCATTCGATCCATCAACCAATCTTCTATGCATTATTTCAAACTACAAAAACTTAGAATTAAACAATCAATTGATGACATGGCTATTGATCTTTGATCACCTTAAAATTTTGCAAGCACAAAGAATATATGAAGATAATTTAATCTAACGGTGAATTTGTCAAAATTTGCATCCAATTAAAAACTATTGGTTGGTGTAACATTGCCTAAAGTTACACTAGGTGTAAATTGAACCTAACTCATATAGGGTTGGATTCAAGTCACACCTGATATAACTCTAAGCAATGTTACACCACTCAATAATTTATTATTGATCTGCCGTTTATTCTCAAAAAAAAAAATTATTATTGAATTCATATTTTGAAAATCCAATAGTTGAATTACATGTTCTATATGTTTTTAATATACATGCCAAATTTCATGCCACCAGATGTAATTTACCATTTGATCCATAAACTAATCTTCTATGTATTATTTCAAACTACATGAATTTGAATTTAAACAATCAGTTGATGACATGGCTATTGATCTTTGATCACCTTTAAATTTTGCAAGCATAAAGAATATACAAAGATAATTTAATCTAACGGTAAATTTGTCAAAATTTGCATCCAATTAAAAACTATTAGTTGGTGTAACACTGCTTAGAGTTACACCAGGTGTAACTCTAAGCAGTGTTACAACACTCAATAATTTATTATTAAATTCATATTTTGAAAATCCAATTATTGAATTACATGTTCTATATGTTCTTAACATACATGCCAAATTTTATGTCAATCAGATGTAATTTACCATTTGATCCATAAACTAATCTTCTATGCATTATTTCAAACTACAAAAACTTGAATTTAAACAATCGATTGATGACATGGCTATTGATCTTTGATCACCTTGAAATTTTGCAAGTATGGAAAATATACGAATTTAATTTAATCTAACTGTGGATTTGTCAAAATTTGCATCTAATTAAAAACTATTGGTTGGTGTAACTTTAAGCAATGTTACACAACACAATAATTTATTATTTATTTCATTTTTTGAAAATCCAATTGTTGAATTATATGTTCTTAACATACATGCCAAATTTCATGCCAATCAAATATAATTTACCATTTGATCCATAAAATAATCTTCTATGCTTTATTTCAAGCTACAAAAACTTGAATTTAAATAATTGATTGATAACATGACTATTAATCTTTGATCACATTGAAATTTTGTAAAAATGGAGAATATACGAAGATAATTTAATCTAACAGTGGATTTGTCAAAATTTACACCAAGTGTAACTTAAACGTAACCCTGTGTGTGTGTGTGTGTGTGTGTGTGTGTGTGTGTGTGTGTGTGTGTGTGTGTGTGTGTGTGTGTGTGTGTGTGTGTGTGTGTGTGTGTGTGTGTGTTTATAACCAAAGCTTAGAGAATATTTGATTAGGATCAAAATTAGTATATTTTGTATACTTGCTTCTATTTAGATATTTTGTATGCGAAGATTTTGAATGTAACAAACTGTGTCTGTGTGTGTGTGTGTGTGTTTATAACCAAAGCTTAGAGAATATTTGATTAGGATCAAAATTAGATTTTTGCTGTTATTTTTTTTTTTTCCTAAACTAGTAAGTATATTTTGTATACTTGTTTCTATTTAGATATTTTGTATGCGAAGATTTTGAATGTAACAAACTATAATTGTGCTAAACAATCCCATGCACTCATCCCCATTCAATTTAGAAGACACTATTGCACCAATTTATTCTTTTATTTTGTGTTGTATTTAGTAGGATTTCATGGACAATGATAGTGAATTAATATTGTATATATAGTGTCTAATAGTGATTTTCAAAATTATATACTTAACACTAGAGTAATGAAAATTTTGGCGTAACTAATATCGTCAAAATTGCAAAAGAAAATTATTTTAATACCTTCAAATTTCCTGGTTAAACTAATATCCTATATAGTCAATAATTTAAACTAATATTAATAGCACCACTATAATTTATCATTTATGTGCGTAAACACATGTTACATACTAATCATAAGTAATAAGATGAACAAGAAAGAGAAACTCCTATTTAGTTAACTCAGAAAATATTAGCATTGATATTAGTATGCACTAGCTTTAATTAGCGAAAATTTTCAGATAGGGCAAACTAATTATTAGAGTATTCACACCCCAAAATGTCATCATATTCTATTTTACTGTTTAAAAAAAAAAAAAAAAAACTTTATCAATTATACAATACTATTTAACAATATTCTACCATCCCAACTTTTATTTTATAATACAACACATTAAAATAATATTTATACACAATAAAATAATATATCATAAAATCACCATCATCTACCATAAATACATTAACTACAATGCATTTAATAAAAAGTAAGAGAGAGAGGAAATTAAATAATAATATGAGAGTTTACCATTTAGCTATAGTGTAATTCTACACATTCTACATATAGAATTGCACTGTAATAATATTGCAAATTTTTTTTTGTAATACTTAGCTTTATAATTTTTGATAAAGTGGAGATTTTGGACTTAAAATGCTAAAAAATACATACATTTAACATTAGACATTTGGGAGGCCTCGAAAACTACTTCCCCAAAGGGAATGTGCCCTTCTCAATTTGCTAAATTTGAGGAATCCGGACAAATTACATTAAAAGATGATTGAATCTTTAGAATGTGTGTCGGGTGAAGGGTGTATGGTCAGCAGACATGGTGTTCTTCCATGAGTTATGGTGTTTTGCACATTGAATCCAGCATGGGCCCATTTGTCTCACTAGTGTTCTAAGCCCAATGGAAAGGCAATTTAGAGTGCCCAAACTGGTGTAAAAAGACTCTTTTGCCCTCTAATAGACTGCTCCTAACTATCCCATTTGTTGGTCTCTCTTCCACAGGCGGGCCTATCCGCACAGTAAAACGGAAGAGATTTTAGTAACTTGGTTTGGTCCAAAGGAAAATTTTTAGATACTTTTGGAGTACGAATTAATGGTACTCTCTAATCTCTCTTCTCACATTTATGGTGAACATTACTATTAATTTAATAAGTGAATCACACCATAAACGTAAAAGGAGGGTGTATCATTTTTTATACTCCAGCAATATCTAAGTATTTCTCTGGTCGAAAATCTCCTGTTGATATTGATGGTGGACCTTGTGGGCTTGCCGTGTTTATTGTCTCAACCAATGATTTCTAGGGCATGAGTTTCTTTCAAGGTTCAAAATTTCAAATTGAGCCAAATTCATAAGGGCCTGTTTGGTTAATTGAAAAAAAAAAGTTGTGTTTTTTATTTTCATTTTCAGTTTTCAGTGGGACCCATCATAAAAAAACCTGTTTGGTCTAAGAACTTACCCGCTTTCCTTTCCATCAGTTGCCCCTCAACGACATTAGGGGTCTTTGTACTCAGTTTTCATTTTCAGTATCCTAAAAATTGAATTTAAATACAAAAAATGAAAACACCATTTTAGTGTTTTCATTTTCATAGAAAACGAATACAGTGGCAATTTTGTAAATATTGTGAAAATACAAAGGACCCCACTTGATTGATATGAGTGTGTAAGTGAAAAAAGAAAAAAAAAGTAACTTTTAAAAAAAAAATATATATATATATATATATATATATAAAAGAAACAATACTAAACCATGTATTCAAAATAACTTACTAAACACCCTCAAATATAAAAATAGATCATTTTTTCTATATTCAATTTTAGAATTTAAATACAGAAAAGAGAAAATAAAAATGAAAAGTGAATATACCAGATTTTAGAACCAAACATACCAAGCATTTCATGAGCTATTTCGGGCTTCAATTTACTGGCACATGAAGCTTGTGGGCCTTGTGGCTTTATTATTTTTTATTTGATGTCCAAAAAATGCCGTTAGCAGTTAGAAGAGTCACCTGAGATTCTAGTGAGCTTTTAACTTTGGATTTACTCCAAACAAATAAAACCAAATTCTTCTCTCTTTTCTAAATTGTTTTAAAATGGTTGAAATTACAGTTAAGTACAGCACAATAGCAAAAATACATTTGTTTCATCACGTTACACAAAATACCAAATGCTCAATACTTTATGGCAAATACATTGTTATTTCACTTCTAGAATCCTCCACTCTAATTCTCTTTAATTTTTAATTAGATGTAAGACATGCAGTGTTCAAAAGTCAAATATATACCATATGTTGCACATTCTTTAAAAATGGGAGGAAATTGAGGATTCAATTGGAGGAATCCTTTCCCATGACAACTTCTAAAATAATCAAACCTAAGTATAGGTAGCATCACATCCCACTCTCCCTTGTTTGATTCGTTTGTTGCATCTCTACCATCATTGTTTCTTGTATTGTTTTTTTTTTCTTCAACTTTACAAATCAATGAATTGTCTTTCTTGTATTGTTTTTCTTCTTCAACTTTACAAATCAATGAATTAGGTTTGGGTATTTATTTATGTGTGGGAAACGTGTTAGGTACCCCAAAACATTATTTTATTCATATCCTTACTCATCAAAAAGAGAAATCAGTTTAATAAAAGTTATTTTAATTATCCAATAAATTCTAGCAATCTATAAGGAATTTATTGATTAAATAGTTTTTAAAAAGCTTGCTAAGGAATCAACGATGGGATCAATTACTCTAGCTTTAGCATAGTCCCCGTAACATCTAGCTTTTATTCGGAAGCTAAAGAATATAAAACTACATTGTTTTAAAAGCAGTGGAAACTGGGCAGACAAATCACAACATGGTATGAAAATTTTAAGGATGAAATTGAACAAAATTAAACAGTAGGAAGCAGATTGAAGATAACCAAAGCTTAAGGATTACAAAATGTAACTTGCCTATTATCAATTTCACAGATACATCCTTGGTTCACCCAGAATCGTGACACACTGATCTACTATTATGCTGAAAAATATAAAAGGGTAGCCCAACATCTACAAAACTTAATTAAGATATGTTCAAGAAGGAAAAAATTTATTCAAACAAATTGTACAATTGCACAACGTTTGAGTGTATACAGACTCCCAACATAGAACCCCAAAAAAGCTTTCCTTGTAAGGATTAATCAGTTTCAAACTTTGCCGTAAAAAACTTGGAAAGGAGAAAATGAAGGCTGAAAGAATCAACAATGAGATGTAGCAAAAAATGTTAAAATGATCTGAACCTGTCTTCTTATACCAGACCAAGCCATTCCAATTATCGGGTACTTATTTAAGATAATGGACCTGACATTCATGTCATTCCTTGAAGAACACTAAAATTTGATGGTCCAACTGTATCCGTGAACCCTCTTACCGACAGCTCTGGTACAGATTGCGTTTTACTCAGCAACTCATGGTCTATAAAGATAACGACAACTGTAATATCATCATGAAAGAACCGCCTGATCCCCTTTTCAACCTTCTTAAGGTCATCATATCTCATCTCCCTTTTCCTAGCTGCTACATTTAAAGCTGATTTGAGAAGTCTTCTTGCAATTCCCTGATAATTCAGGATAAAGTAAGAACAAATTTATAAGTCTTTCACAGATAAAAGAGCAAAATATAATAAAAGAGGTTCATTAAAAGATATAGCATACTTGTCTTGGGTTATTATGCACAATCTCAGCAGCTTCCTGATTTGTCATGTGTTCCCAAAGCCCGTCAGATGCAAATATGATAAATTTATCATTGGGTTGTAAAACTCTAGCACATATAGATGGTTCTGCTGTCAGCACAGGTCGACGGATGGGTTCAGGAAGGTGGAATCTTGGAAATGAAGGATCAAGACAAAACTCTGGCTTTTTCAAGTATGCATCACCTATAGATCTAGATACCTGATACCAATGCAAGGGATGAAACAAGTTGAATAGTTACAAGCATAGTAATTGTCACTGGTCAAAATTGCAGGCAAACAGCTGAAAAATGACCACCAATCTAAGAAATTTTACAAATTCTCTTTATGCATACAAGTGAATATTAGCACCAGATGTCGCATAGCTTGCATCATATTTAAAACAAAGAAAAAAAAAAGGAATCTTAAATGGGGAGTAGAGAGATGTTATGGGGCACAAGAGTCAACCGAGTCCAACAAAACCCTGTAGTGTCATATACTTAACTGATGGCTCCAATAACCACAGAATCTATTTGGAATAAGCTCAGGATTTGGAAAATCTAAAAAAACCATCCATGTATGACTAAGTGTCATGGTAATATAGAGCTATAAAAGAGAAATTATTTGTCATTAAAAAAAAAAAAATGATAGCAATAATAGCAATAAAACCTAATAATTGCCTTTCTGAAATCCATAGAATGTAGAAATACTATAATATGGTAGAAAAGATTTTCCTGTAAGCCTAGTTCAATTTGACATTTACATTAACTGATGAATGTCCCTCTCTATAGTGTCAATATGGTTTTCATAAAATCTGAATATAACCTTTCAAATAAATAAACAGATAAAATTTCACCACAAATGGAATAAATCCTGAGTGCAATTTCATGTTGTGAAGCTAAAACACGAGTATAACTACAAGATTACAGTTTATTTCTTAAAGGAAATGGCATAATAATTGTGCTGGGAACTTTGACTCCTCATGCATGCGACACAAGAGTCAATGTTAAGGCTTGATTTTGTGGATGTGAGTATTAATGTTCATCCACATGCACATACACGCATGTTATAGGGTCATGTGCATGAGTGATAAACAACTACAATACTGAGAATGCAAACACTTTGCCAAATCGATTGGGAAAAAAAACTGCCTTAAAAAATATATAATTGCAGTAAGTTAGAAAAACATGAATCCTTTCAAAATAATATATTAAAAAACAACAATTAATGTAAATTGATTAAGGCCAAAAGAATTTACATAAGGAGGAGAAGACTAAAACAAGAGCACACCTGAATGATGCCTTTGATACGCCAAACTCCATGCTTCATGACTACAATATGTGAATCATCAGGATGCCTGGACTTGAGTTCTTGTCTAACCTCCTCCATACTTGCATTGTGATCTCTGGTCAACTGCTCAGCAATTATCTCATTATTTCTACCTACAGAACCAATAACAGCTCGAGAATCACCCAAATTGGCAACATATAATGTTCCCCTCCAGATGACCCCAACCAGGCAACAAGACCCAATTGCTGCAATCAGTGGTTTTATTCCCCAGGACCTACGAACAAGAGTAAGAAACCCATCCTCAGTTGCTGAAAAAGCACTCCTAAGTACATCTTCAGATATGGTTCCATTTTCTCTAGCAAGCCCTGTAAAACAGTAAATCAGATTCACCACTAAACATTCAGAACTACCTAAAATCAATAAAGAAACAAAGGGTGACAAGCAGAAAATATGACAGAATGAACACTTGATGCGATCTAAGGTTTCAGATAGAGAACACAGGGACGCAATTTTGAAAACATTTCTGTTGAGTTAAAGTGAATTCCTTAATGTGTTGAAGTAATACCAGGTAGAGTGGTGGTTAGTATCATTAGTTCAGATATACCAACGAAAAATGAAAATCTTGCAAATACAACTTTGTAAAACCACATCAATCAAGATCCTAGCTGAAAGCCTTGTAACTCAGTGGCATTGACTGGTCTCCATCCACAGGGAAACCTGGGTTCAAATCCTCCATCCCCAACTTGTAACAATTTTCTTGTAAAAAAAATCAAAAAAATCAATTCAAATCTTATAGTCAAACAAATATGAACACAAGCTCCATGCCTCTGTTAGATATGCTAACGTCAAGAAGGAAGAAACCTCAGGGAAGAGCAAAATGCAATACCATCTTTCTATTCCAAACAACCTGTTATGATTTTCAAATAAGAAATTATATCTAAGCTTTTGATAACAGAAAAAATCCTCGATAAAATCTTACAGAGAGATACACAATGCCAGGCTGAAAAACTGGATGAGAAAAAGACACAAAACATTCAAATTTGCTATCATAAAGAATGACAAGATAAAATAATGTGAGTGCTAAACATTATCATTTTTCATCTCGTCCAGTTGCTTTTGGTTCTCCTTTATACTGACACAGTGAAGAGAAACAATCACAAGAAATGAAAACAGCCTCTTGCTTCACCCTTTTTTTTATGGTTAAGTTACACACACACCATGCAGTTTGACCTACAACCTTACCCTCCACCTTACTCTTATAAGAGAAGCAGGTGTCAATTCATTTGAACAAGAACTCATCGGCACTTCTTACTTCACAATTTTTAGCATCCTCTTTACTTTTCCAAGTAAAAAAGTGTGTTAGCTTGCACATAATTTGAAATTTAGGCCTAAAACCACAATCCTATCTTCCAAATCTGCCTATAGTCACTTCAAGAAATCTTAATAAAATTTCAGATTGAACTACATTTTTGTCTCTGTGGACCAATCAGCACAGGGTCTCAGAATTAAATACAAAACACGCCTACAACAAAAAAACAAGATAGATCATCCTAATTTAGCAAAACAGAAAACCCAATTACAATAACTGAATTATCAACCCAAAAAAAGAAACCCCTTTTCACAATCACAAAACTGAGTCTCTTAGAAGCAAGACAAGCAAAGACCCACATGGAAATTCATCATAACAAGTAGTATAAATTGGTTTTTAGTAAAAACTAGGACTAAAAAAACCATTAAAACCCAAAACCCATTTGACCTACAAACAAAAGCTGAAGTATAATAAAAAGAGAGAAGAGGATCAAAGACTCACTAACTAGATGAAGAAAGAGATGGTCACAGATAAAACGAGAGGCATCAGGGCCACCATGGCCATCGTAAACGCCAACAAAGGTGGCATTAGGAGCGGTCTCAACTTGGCTCTGATCTTCAAGAACCTCATTGGCTTGAACAATAGCAAAAGAGTATTCACCTAAAGAGTGTTTGTGAAGGTCACGGCACCAAAGAAGCGAGTCAGCGAGTGAGGAATCGAAATCATCATCATCATTGCTAGTGTTGTTGCTGCTGTTATTATCCTTGCTCATACGGGCATATCTCCTTACTGGTTTCCAACACGCCCAAGCCATCCTTGCCAACCACGACAACATCCCTCATTTCCCAAACTGTAGTTCGATTTCCAAGTTTTGAAAGATAGCAGAGAAAGACCCCAAAAAAATGTTTTCTTTTAAGTGTTTTTGGTTTCTTGGTTTAGAATATGGAAGTGGGTTCAGATTAAAGATTGCAAATTTTGATCAGAGAAAGAAAGACTGAAAGAAAATGTGAGAGTTTGGACTTGAGTGAACACTGAAGTGAGAGAGAGAGTGCGTGTTTGTGTTTCTGTAGTGTGAGAGGGAAAGTGGGAATTCTCTGCGTTTTCAGATTTTAGATGGATAGAGGTTTTACAGTTTTTACAGAGAGAGAGAGAGAGAGAGAGAGAGAGAGATGTAAGGAAGAAAAAAAGAGTAGTGAAGAGAGAAGACAAGGGAAAGTTGACGAAACCGTGTGCTTTAAGTAATTAAAAATGGGCATGTACGCGTTAATTAATTACACATTTTGCCATTATTAGTGTGTCCTGGATCTGGGACCCGCTATATTTCAGTGGGTCAGATTTAGGAGTAGATACAAGGATAGAAAAAATAAAAAAGTACTTTTAAGATTAAGGGCCCAACCGGGTTCGAACCGGTGACCTCTTGATCTGCAGTCAAATGCTCTACCACTGAGCTATGGACCCCCTTTTTGTCATTACTTCAATGCATAAATTTATTTAAACATTTAAAATATTAAAATCATTTTAATCTGAAATTTAAATGAACTAAAGTAGCTTTTGCCTCTTAAATTTTGAAGTTATTTTTAGGCTAAAATACAAACTACACCTCTAAATTTTGGGATTAAATTTTATACTCTGAAATTTAAGAATTTAAATTTTACCTTCTGAAGTTATATTCTGCTTGCATTAGCATTCCCTACATCTATATTTTCTATTAAATGCCACAAAAATCTTTCAACACATATTTAATTTGTTCAATAACATGATGTCACATGGCATAATGAAAATGATATGTCATTATTTTATTGGACAAATTAAATATGTTGACAAGTTTATGTTGCACATAACATAAAATATGAATGAAAAGGCTGTTGAATCCAAACAAAATATAATTTCAAGAAGGAAAATTCAAATTTTGAAACTTCAGTGTAAATTCAAAGACTCCCAAACTTTAGGGGTATAGTTTGCACTTTAGCCTTGTTTTTATTTTGATAGTCTATGTTTCAAAATTTTCACTTTAGCTCATGTTTGATTATATTTTTATATTAACATTCATCATTGCCATCTATACTCATTAGTAATCTAATTGTCTAAAATATGTTTTTATGCTTACAATAATAAAATTCTTGCATTCTACAATATTTTTATAAAATTGTTAAACATAAAGGATACTTAAGGGTCTGATTATTAATAGAAATAGCACGAACGATATAAAAACATAATAAGAAGAATTAAATTGAAAATTTATAAATGTAATAGGTCAAAATAAAAATTAACCTAAATTTTAAGGGAGAAAAGTTTTATTTTTTTTAATTATTAAGGGAGAAAAATATACTTCAGTCATTGAAATGCGATTTTGCATTTACAGTTCTTTTACATATCGCAATTCATGTTATGCAACATGTGCAATATGAATACTAGTAGCTATAAAAATTTCTATTTAAGTCAATATAAATTGTGAGTTCCAGTTAACTCAATTGGAAAAATTTCTTGTAATCCAATAATATATTTGGAGCTTAAATTACGTCTAGACTAAAAACTAATTGATACATTGATATGCTGATAATGAGTAGTTATCATAAAACAGGCACTCTTAGTTGAAATTCTATCTTATCTAAGAAAAAAAAAGAAAAGGAAAAAGAAAGAAGTCAATAGAAATTGTATTTGATGAGAGGGTATAGGACGCGTGTGCTGGAGTAGGTGCGGCTTATCAATTACACACCTTGTTTCCTATGAATTAAAAAAGCAGGATTAGTAGTTGTGTTGTTAGAGTTAGAGGCATGTTGTTTTCCTCCCTAACAAAAGGGGCAGCAAACACACATGCGACCTGTGAAGTAAAAGCCTTGCCTACTTTTGTGTATCACAAGGTTGTTATTGTATTCACTATTCAGTTTACCTACATTATCTAATCTAATCCTCAAGGGCTACCAATGGTACAGTTAGCATTAAAATTTTGTTGTTGCCAACCCTTTAAATTATGTCCCCACACATCATCCATATATTATGTATTGGATTTTGTTGCTATCAACTTTCTTTACCATAAATCCATTTAATTTTGTTATAGCAACAATAAAATGTCACAGCATTTTGTAACAGCTGAGCTATCAATTCATTAAAGATCAAAATAAAAATAAAATATTACTACATAGGGACCAGCCCATCAACTCAATTATGAAAATGTTGTGACATTTTATTGTGTTCTTAGACTTTCTTAATCATGTATGGAGTTTTTAAAATCATATTTATATATTTTGAAATGAGTGGATTGGACTTTTCACATCATCAATGATTATAAATAATACAAACTAAGATGATAATAGTCAATATTTGTATTAGTAATATTGTAAAATCTAATCCATTATTTGTCATGAATAAGAATTTCAGAACACTCTATGATGGAGGTATCTCAATCTAAATAACTCTAAATCATCATCTTCCTATAATCATAACAAATGGACTAGTTTTCAATAGTATCTAATAAACATTTCTGGAAAGTTTGAGGAATGGTGTTCCTCGATAATGCTCAGTACATCCATATGTCAATTTTCAACTATGTGTTAATGTTTTCATATACTTTCAGTTTCCTATCAGCTTTTCAAATCAAAACAAGTATATTGATCATTCTTTCATTTTTTTTTTTTTTTTTGTGAAACATAATCACTTTATCTTTTATCTTGTTAGGATGTGCTTCGTGGATATGCACCAAAAAGTGGAAAAGAGAGAAAAAAAAGTCTTGCTTAGGTAGCAAAAAAAAAATATTTTTAATTTCAAGATTGGACCCTCCTGCCTATATGCATTTTGAAATTCTAAGCAGAAATCCATTTCGAGTGAGATATGGAGAAAAATATGTCTCCACTACTTAGTGTATGTTTAGTATTATTGTAAGAAGTAAAGTTTTAGCTGAAGATTTTAGTAATAGAATTTTTACAATAATTAAGCATGAATAATAATTAATAAATGGTAAAACTTTTTTTTTTCTTTTAGTTTAAAATTTTGGCTTTTTTTTTTCTTATAAAAAAGTAAAAAAAATCACTTTATAGGGCCTTTTCTTTTCTTTTTCTTTTCTTTTTTTATAGATACAGGGCCTTTTCTAGTTGACTAGCTCTTAGAATTGATCTAAAAACGTGAAATCAGAATATGAATAGACGTGTATATTTTCTACACGTGTCTTGCGCATTGGTTCATATTTCCTCGTATATTTTTATGAGCTTGTGAGTTTGAATTGCTTTTGGTTTCCACACCAAAACCACTTAATTTATGAATTGTTTGCATGATCCTCCAAATCTTTCCACCGTGCAATTATGTATGGTTCATCCCAATTCGTGGACAATTTGACTTTTGGGCTATTCTATAGATGCTCTTTTTTAATTGCTCCACACAGAGAGAGAGAGAGAGAGAGAGAGAGAGAGAGAGAGAGAGAGAGCCTAGAATATGCAAAAAAAAAAAAAAAAAATTGATGGGATATGCAATTAATTAATTAAATTGATCTTAATTTATTTCTTATATATGAAATGAAATACTTATAATAAGAACAACTAGTGTAAATTTCCTCTAAAAAAAAACAAAAAAAAAAAACTAGTGTAAATTTAATGCCTTAATGGCAGGCTAAGAATTTCCCCTTCCCATCCATGGCATTAAGGCCACATTAAAAAAAGCTTTATAAGAGAGAGAGAGAGAGAGAGAGAGAGAGAGAGAGAGAGAGTTGAAGCTAGACAGTGTCATTTATCAAACGCTTGTGCCGGTGGTAATGCTTCTCAATAAATACTTTTGAAGCCCCTTCTACAGTTTTACGCCATGTCTGCAAAATTACCACATATAACTCATTAGAAAGAAGAAATAGGAAGTATAGGCTACAAAACAGTAACATTTTAAAAAAAAAATACAAAATAAAAATTCTACTCTAACTTAATTTAAGTGTATATGTATGTGAAACTTCCTTCTAAATTGAACTCTAACCTTTTACCCTCAAACTCCACAAGCACTTATACTTGTGGAGTAATTATTATTCTAAGGGTACACAGTGATTGTAACATCTATTTTTGGTAAGTAACAACAGTGACATTTTATATAATTAAGATTTGAACCATTACTGGTATTAGCAGTTGCAGACTTGTAGTTACTAGTTATAAATAGAGAACCGTGTTTGGCTATACTTGTGTATTATTGGATTGGACCAAACTCATTAAACTTAGACTGGAACCAATTTTAAACGAGTTTTGTATACACTTGATGCAATACTTTATTATTATTGAAAACTGTTCTTGGACCAAGATTTGGCCCCTCTAAATTGAGGATAGCATTGCCTATTACGGTATTACCAACTCTCACGAATTCCCCTAGAAAAGGGGAATCTTGTGTAATAGGTAAGACTTTTTTAGACTTTTATGTAAAAGAGGACTTCCAATGCCCCATGCCGCAAGGACTTTTGCCCTTTTTATATTTTTGTTTTAATGAAAACTTTTTTTTTTTTTTTTTGAGAAGCTGTTTTCATGAAAGCTTGATTGTTGATTTGAAAAATTATCTAGAATTATGATTTTACGAACATCTAATTCTCACTTTTTACAAAGCAAATATAAACGTTAATTTTCACACATTTTGTATATGTAAGTATTATTAATCTACTTTAGGGGAAGAATGTTTATTTTTTACCCAAAAAAAAAATGTTTATCAGTTTTAAGGATATTTTTGTCATGTAGAAACTATTAATAATGCTCAAAATTTATTAATTCTTAAGTTACTAAATAAGTATTTATCTTGTAAACAATTTATTTATTTATTTATTTTGTGACCAATACTGGGGACAAATGTTACACCACGATTTTGTTTCTCCAAAAAAAAAAATTCAAAGATATCTTATATTTATAAACAGTGTTATAGTATAAATTTAAATTCTAATTACATTGATGATTGAACAATATAAATATCAATTTTTTTTTTTGAATTTTGAATTCTTATGAATTGAAACTCTCTCAAGATTTGAAATTCTCAACAGCAAGGAGGAGAAAGAAGACACAGTTCCAACCTCCTCATCCTCCGACAAATATAGTGTGGACTGGACTAGGGATAGCATCACAGAATTTTATGTAACCATACAGAAAAGGTTAATGGATGATAATGCTACACGTATTAACCTAACTTCACATAATTATTTTTATTTAGAGAATAGACTTTTGTCTCTTTAGATTTAGGACATGATCAAATTGACGCAACAACAATGACAAGCAGGACAGGAATCAGGATCATCTTAAGCATATTCTTAAAGAAGATCCAAATGGCTATATAGTGAACTACACAGTGCGGTATGCGTTTCCTAAAAGCTTCAAGATAGGGTTGAATTTTGGACATTGACTTGACCGCAAAAGCCAATAATCTAATCACGCTATTGAATTCTAGATGGTTTTATATTGATTAACCAGACAATTTTATATTCTTTGTTCAATTTCATTGCATTGTAAACACATTGAGTTTTTTATTAGCATTTGAAATCATTGTGTTTCCTTTCCTTCCAATCAATCTATAGAATATCAACAAATGACATCACTAAAAACTAAAGTCCCACATTGCCAAGAAAGTGAAATGCTCAAATCCTAAATTAACACAAATTAAGAGTAATAGTATCGTTTTAGTTAAAGCCCAAAGATAATAATCTAACCTTCTCAATGGTTCCCAAGAGGGACTTGTTCTTGATATCCCTTGCCCTCAGCTTTGTCCTCCCAATCCCAAGTTGCCGAAGCAATGCTGACCTTCTTGTTGGCACTAGAGGAAGAAGAGACCTCCTTTCCACTATGCTAGTACTATTAGATGGGCTCTCACATTGACCACCTTCTCTAATTATCCTACCCTTTTTCCGGCGTTTCAACACCCTTAACTCTTTCCTCGCCGGGGCCTCATCACCCGAATCCGAACCCATTTCAGCAAACTTTCTAAGTAATTCATCGGAAGACTTCTTGTTAACATGTTGAACTGTAGCAGAGCTAGCAGAGTCCATTATAGAAAAATTGAGAGAAATGAGGGAGAGAGGTGATGATTGATGATAGTGAAAATGCAAATTATATTGGGGGGTGAGATTTATTGATTATAATGCTGGGTTTGTGTCTTATTATGTGGAAAATGGACCGTTGGGGTACGTAAATGATTTGAATAATGAAAGTGGAAAATATAGCCGTTGGGAAGACCAAAGGGGTTTTTAAGAGTTCAATAATTGTTAGGCATGTCATATACAGTATACTGATGGATGGGCCATTAATTAATAATAACAATACTACAATTATTCCATAATTGTTTAGAACGGCAAAGGTGCGCCCCTCACATTCTTTGCTGACAAATGTTGGTGCTTCCTGGTGCTGGTGGCACTGTGACTGTGGTATCAAAGTTTGCTGATGATAGTTACGTACTGTTTATACGGATCTCGCAATTGACACGATTTCAAATAAAATTGTAAAATTGTATTTTTACCATACAATGAGTATGGTTAATGTATAAAAGGCATTCTCATCAGTTCTCTCATAAAAAATGTCATTTTAACACACCAAAAATCTATTTTATTATTTTAACACATCATTTTACAATATCTCATTTATCAGATGTTCTATTCTTCCATTCTATACATTAAAATAATATTTACTACACATTAAAATAATTTATAATCTCAAATCCCAGCCAATATACAAACACCAAAAACTCAGTGGCAGTTGCCACCAACCAACCAACAACCACTGCTACAACCACCACCAACAGCACATCAACCGCCACAAACTACACCCACAATCATCGAATCCTCCAACAAATTCCAAATCCAAAAACCTCAACCAAAAAAAAAAAAAAAAAACTCAACCAACCAAAAAAATAAAGAATAAAATGCCGACCCAAACTCAACCAACGATCGATGACGGCCGTGGAGGTCGGCGACATGATTAGCGACGAGGACTGGGGAGATCAGCGGCAAGGATTGGCGAGATTGCGGCGAGGACTAGCGAGATCGGCGGCGACGCTAGTGAGACCAAAACCCAAAATCAACCAACCCCCTACCACCGTAGCTAAAATCCAAAATCAACATAACACCACCACCACTGCCCATAGCACACCACTACCACTGCCCATCCGAGCCCACCCATCAAACCACAACCCAAAAAAAAAAAAATAATAAAGAAGAGAAAAACCATAGCCAAGACCCATAACCCACAACCCATTCAAACCCAAGCCTCAAACATCGATTCAACAAACCCATGCCCACAACAGTAAAATTCGGACCCACGGCGAGCAAAGCCCACCATCCATGGCGAGAAAATCTCACCCACAACACACGACAAGCAACAGTGCCGAGCCTGGGCGGTCTGTCTCTCGGCGTGGTGAGATCGGCGTGGCGAGACCGGTGATGGCGAGTCGGTGTGGCCAGACGGCAATGAGAATGCTAGATAGGGAGAGAGAGAGATGGGTGAGATGGGAGAGAGACATCTGATTGGAAGAGAGAGAAAAAAAGAATAAAATAAGCCAAATGGTGTTTGGCATTTTTGTCTGTACGCTCTCATTTTTTAGAGCGTACTATAGCATGTTTCATAATGTTGAAATATTTAGCACACTTGATGAGTGGTCGTTTTTGTGTATGATATGCCAAATGTGCCAAATATTTGGCATTTGACACATTTGAGAGAGCTGATGAGAATGCTTTAACTTTAGAGCATACATTAACAAATCCATTTTTAAAAAAAAAATTATCAGAAATTGAAAAAACTGTCAAAACTTTTTCAATTTCAGATAAAACCTTTTCAATTCTCAATAAAACTTTTTTCAAACTCCTTTTACAACTAGATACTTTATAGTCAATCATGTTTTCAAAACAAGATTTAATATTTGGATCCAGTTAATGTGTGCTCTTAGCCATCCATTTTGAAAAAAAATTTATGAAAAATTGAAAAAATTGTCAAAACAATAAATTACTTTTTTGTTTTTTCCATAAAATGTTTCTTAAAATGATTTATTAATATATGTCATAACGGCACATGTTAATAAATCCCTTAATACTTTATGAACTGAAGTTGGAGTTTTTTTTTTTTTTTTTTTTGGATAAGGGCTGAAGTTGGAGTTGGACACACGCAAAGTATAAAAAACTCTTCTTCTTCTTTTTTGAGAAAAACGTAAAGTATAACTCAATTTAATACACGTAAAAGTATTCATATTCGTAGAACTCACTTGTATAATTTCATTCTCTTCTCCAAAAAAAAGATCCCAATCTCTTTGCTAGATTAAAGCTGCTCCAAACTTTTTTGTTTCCCATTGGCAATACGAATATGAATCTTGAATTCCATTACAAGTGACAGACTGATTTGAGTAAAATTAGCTAAAACATAAGGCCACTTGCTAATGGATCAATTTATGCGATTTTATTCACAGAAAATATTCGCAGATGGAGGAGAATCAACAGAATTTAAGGGAGTCCCCTGCTTTATTTATGGTCTAGAAGGGGGAAAACTTCTTTAATCATGAAATATCATATCAGTCATTTAATCACGCTAAGTATTAAATAATGTGATAGGAAAAAATACACACCCACAGCCTAAATTAAAAGGCAGAATTCATGAATATAATTTCCAATATCATCAATATTGGCTGGGAAAAAGCATCATTGTACCCTACGTTACAAGTTACAACAATGGTACATTAAAGGAAATTCGACAATAATACTTTACAGATGATAACTCAAATAAAATTAGGAGAGGGGGAGAAAACTCTGTTCAAGCTTGAACTTCAGAGATCCATCTCATTGATTTTCTCTGCCAGGATTCTACAAACAAGGTTGCAATCAGAACTTAACTTGTCATAACCAGTGAGGTATAGACTAAAAAGTGTAAACAACTTGCAAAACATTTTCAGATCTGCAGATTATTTCTTTCCATGGAAATATGTTAACAAATTAAAGTTCTTTTATTCTTTCACTGAGGAAATTCAAAGGAGTTTATTGAAAGAAGAAACACCAAAATAGAAGCCAAGATGTTTTTATTCTAGGCTCAAAGAACCAAATGTTTAAATTTTAAGATGCCAGAAAATTCGCATGGGCTACTTGACAGTGAAATACCATGACTGATTTACAAAACAAAAAAATGGCCATATTCCTTAGACTTCATTACATACTCAATTCAAAGGAATTGTTTGGATCCATATTGTTCTCTAGAAATGTCTAATAGGAATATGGAAAAAGTAAAATAAACAAATATATATGTATGTGTGTGTATGCATATATAATTTTGTAAAAGGAAGGAAAAAGTAAAGGTAAATTTTGTCCTACGTGAATCAACAATTAACATAATTTGTATACATGCTCCTCAAATAGGATTGGAAGAATCTATTAAGCAAAAATTTTGGGAGGAAAAATGTTAGTCGAATAGATTTTATTTTTACTTGAAAAGGAGATAGTAGATGTTGTAAAGATTGTAAGCTGATACTAGAATAGAGCATAACCACTCAACAAATGGTGGTAATCGATATTGGTATTACAAGATGGTGAAGAAGAGGTATTAAAGAAAGAAACCCAAAGATTAGGTGGTGGGATTTTTTTTTTTGGGGGGGGGGGGTTGGAATGTTGGCTTTGTGGAGCCTAGTTATGTTTGATCTGGTTGACGACCCGACCCGACCCGAATAATGTTGCGTGGTTTTTTAATAGGAGATTTTTCAGAGACTTAGCCCATGGAGCGGAGGCTTGGGCCGATAGACCCAAGCCATAGCGCTCATGGACAAGCCTCCTAAGGGTCCAAGGGCAACACTCCCCGGAAAAAAAAATTTGGACTGTTTTGTAACCCATTGTGTATCTTGTGCGCAACATGTAGAAAACGTAGTTTTGGTGATTAGGATTTTTTCGCCGTTGTTGTCGGTCTTGAGAGACTGAAACACTATACTACCGCACTTTGTATTTTTTTCCTTGATAATAGTGAAATCCCCGTAACTCGTGGACGTAGGCAAATTGCAGAACCACGTAAATATTGTCTTGTGCGTGTAATTTTTTTTCTTTGGCGTGTGTTTTCTCAATTCCCTACAGAGAAAGGGTTTGTTTAAAGATAAAATGATCAAAGAAGGCAAGTGGAATTTATTAGAAGATGTTGATCAGATGCGGAATGATATGGCTAATTGTATTTAAAAGGTGACTAAAGACATACTCAGAGAATCTAAAGGATGTGGGTGACCAACTAAGGAGACTTGATGGTGGAATAAAGTGGTACAAGCAGCAGTTAGATTAAAGAGAGAAATATAGAAGCTACCTAGATGTAGACACAATGTTGCTTTTAAAAATTATATAGTAGCGAAGATGGAAGCAAAAAGGGTTGTCTAAGAAACTAAATGTAAGGCTTATGATAAATTTTATTTTATTTTTGATAGGTAAGGCTTATGATAAATTATATAGCAAGTTGGGGACAGAGGAGGGCTAAAAGGATATTTCTAAACTTGCTAAGACAAGGGAAATGAAAACAAGTAGATAAGAGCATATTAAACTTTAAAGAGAGATCAACAAGTTATTTTAATAAACTTTTTAATGGAAATGATATAAAAGATTGGAGTGTGTAACCCAATGGATGATAGAAACCGTAGATTTGTTTGAAGAATTAGGATGACTGAGGTAAACAATAGATTAAATAGGATGAAAATGGGAAAAGCTATGGGGCTGAATGAAATCCCCATTGAAGTTTGGAAGTTCTTGGATGATGTGGGCGTGTGCTGGTTGACCAACCTTTTCAATAAGATCTTAAGTGTTAACAAAATACCTAGTGAGTCAGGGAAAAGTACTTTAATACCTATTAACATGAACAGTGGGGATATTCAAAACTGTACATATTACCTTGGAATTAAACTTTTGAGTCACATTATGAAACTTTGAAAGAGAATGATTGAACATAAGTTAAGACATGAAATAACCATATTGGAGAATCAATTTGGTTTTATGCCAAGACAATCTACTGTGAAGCTCTTTTCTTACTTAAATGTCTAATGGAAAATTAAAGAAAGGCCTATAAAGACATTGGCTTTGACCTAGAAAAAGAATATGATAGTGTCCCTAAAGGCTATATGGTGGATTTTGGAAAAGAAAGGAGTTCATTTATCGTATATTAAGTTGATTAAGGATATGTAAGTTGTAACTAATGTGAGAACAAGCAAATTCATTACAAGTGAGTTTCCTATCGCTATAGATTTGACTCGGCATTAAGTCCATATCTCTTTGCACTAGTGATGGATGAGCTCATTAAATTGATTAAAAGGAAAATCTCTTGTTATATATTTTTTTGCAGATGATATTGTGATATTGTTTTAACACCCTGATTAAGTTTTCTTTCTTCTTGAGTTTCTCATCAACAATAATATATATATCCTTTGAAAACAAAAAATGAGACAAGCACAAACATACATGGGGATACAGTACATTTTATGCTTGTAGCATCTCCTCTCATCTGCAATGTTACAAGTCTCAACTAATTATAGTCAGCTACGTTCAGTTACATGTCAAACTACAAAAATTGATTAAAAAAAATAATAATTGCTTTATATCATCATCATCGTTAAATAAGTAGCCACGATGCTTTGATGCTCTTTATTAGGTTACTTGTGACATTTTCAATCAAACCATGATATTAAAAGAAACCTGGTGACCTGAAGGGTTGCAGTGTCATGACTGAATCTCTTTCAATATTTATTCACTATTACTACAACATTATTCATAATTATGAGAATAAGCCGAAGTAAAACTTTAAATCTAGAGCTCTGAATACCAGCAGAATTTCTTACCATCATGTTATGAGCTGAATTCAGTCCCAAAACTGAGGGTATGGCATTCAAGATTTCTCAAGTTTAGCTGCAAAATGGGAAAAAAATATTAATGTAAGCATGTATCCATGAATATTTTTCTGTAAGGATGTATGCACAATATTACCATATAAACTTCAAAGCAGAACTGTAAAAAGAAAAGAAAATCCCCTATTTCCCAACTTTTTAAAGCAATTTTATAAGCGTAACATAGGCTCAGTCCAAGGACCATAGATGTGTGACAGTTAGTTATTACACACCTAGCTCATAGTTTGAACTATTAGAAGGCTTCCATCTTTCAAAATGGATTGACTGTTGTGAAAATAAACCATTTACGCAAGATTAAAGAAGAGAGAAGAAATTTAGACACAAAGAATTTACATGGTTCGGCAATATGCCTACGTCCACAGGCTACGACAGAGAAAATTCCACTAGAAAATAAGGAGATTACAATAGTAGCACACATGCACTCTCACCCCAGATTCACCCTTCTCTCTCTCTCATAAAGAATAAAGAACACCCTTTTTGTATCTGATAAGTCTATTGTGCAGCTACTCTTTCTCACCTATTCGGTTAATCTTTAGCAAGACCACAGATATATATATATATATATATATAGTAGAAAAAATCAACTTGGCGGCTACCCTTCACTGAGTCCAAATTGGAATAGAATTCTTCTGTTCCAAGCCAAATTACATGACATGCAAGAGGTGGAATCCTTAAGCCAATCCAAGGCATAGTCAGTTTTCCATTACTTATTGTAATTGGCAATATTGCTTGACTAATCAAGCCACCGTCTCAACAGACATCAAGCACGAGTTCCATTTCTCTTTTCTTTTGACTGTTTTTACCTCAGATTATAGAAGGGATTGAAGGCATTGGCTGATTATGGGAAATGACATAAAAGCACATGCACCCTTGTGCAAGTTTAACATGTTAAAAGCTTATTCTTTAGTGCTAATTCCTTGAAAGTTCATCAGCACCCCGATATGATTAAAAGATTATATTTAAAGCTTTTAACAAGTTTAAAAGCTCACCACAACAGCAATTCCTGTATCACAGAATTTAGGAATGCATATGAGTCTCACCAACTGCCCTTCTGACCCTGCACTCAAAAGTTATCATTAAAGTTGTCATCTAATGAAATTTTTTTATTTCCCTGGGAGGGCTTAAAAAGTAACATGTTATTAAATAGTGATAATTTAATTGAGATTTGCAAGTTAAGAAGAAAGTACCCTTTATTAAGTCAGTTTTGTATTTATCCTGATTACCAACAAAGTAAACATGAGGACAGCTATCAATGAAGAAAGGATCCCTGTCCACAAAAGGATAACACCCTGGAAGATAGCAACAACGTGAATATTAATTTAACTACATAAACAGAAGAGAAACACAACTTCAGGAAAAAATTATATTTTTCAAATTTACTCATTCAACTCTCCCAATTTCTTCTATGAATAATTTTTTCTAATATCAAATTAGTCAGCTGCTAAGCCTCTAAGAAATTTTCAGAGCCAAGCAACGGAGTTAACAGAAGAAAAGAAATCAGATTGATGGTCAAGTATTATAGATATACCAAGAGTATTAGGTGTTGTCGGTGCCAAATGCCTCCACCTTAATGTCCTTTCCATGAATTCAAGTTTATCCTTTGCCTCTGAATACTTCTCAAGATCATCTATGTTCTGTCCTGACGTTCCAAGAAATCTTAAATCCAGAACACACATTGTCAAAGTCTTATTCTTTCCTTTTTATTTCTTTCTGTATGTGTTTGTTTGGGGGGGGTGGGTGGGGGTTGGTTGGTGGTTATACCTGATATTGTCAACCTCAAAACAATGAGGGTTAGTACAAGACCTAAAAGTGTTATAAGCTGAAGACCCAGGGAAAAGACATCTATTCAACGGCTGAAATGAAAAAACATTAGCAACAAATCAAATGATGGAGAAGATGATGAGGTATATATGCTTTCAAGGACAAACCTGCTGAGGTAAGGAGAAGTTAGCTGGGTCATCAGATCCTGGCATGATATCTAAAGGCAAACTAGCAGCAACCTAGAAATAAGTAAGATATAAGCATCTTCATTCCCAATGAGGGACAGAAAGGAGCTAAATTAGCACGCAAACTAATGATATTAACCTGTGTCAAAAAGATATCTAGCTCTTTAATAGGTTCAGACAGCCTTGATTGATCCTTTGAAGCCAAATTCTGCATATTTTGGATAAAATCACCATTAACGGAAATGCAGTAATGGACTATTGTCATGTGTATTAATGATTCTTGACTTATGATCATAAATTTCACTCTTGAAGATTTTAAGAAACAAAACAGAGAACTCCCAGACTTTCTGTTCCCTACTCTTTTTTTTTTTTTTTTTTTTTTTGATAGATAAGAAAAATATGTATTAAAAAGAAGCTACTCCATCAAAGAGATGAAGTAAATGAAGGAAATATGTACAAGCAACAAAGGAAAACAAAATAACTTATGTGCAAGAAAAAAGCGAATCTAAAAACAGTAGAATGGATTTCAAAGGAGTAAAACCCCACGCACGAGACCAATCAAACAAAGTAGTTGCAAACAACTCTAAGAGCTTATCCCCAAAAAGCACCGAATCTTCAAATATGCGATTATTTCTCTCCCTCCAAATAATCCACATCACACAATGTGGTACCAAATTCCAAACATTTGAAGAATGCTTACCCAACCAATTACTCCAACCAACTAGCAAGTCAATAACCCTTTTAGGTAGTACCCAAGAAACACCAAAAGATCTAAGGGCAAAGCTCAATAACCAATCCATAATAGTGCAGCCCCTTTACACAGGCAACACCAATCCATAATAGTGCAACCCCTTTTCCTCAAATGGTCCGTTGTGAGAACCCTCCCCCATGCAGCTGTCCAAACAAAAAACGACACAAGACATGGAGCCTTCACACCCCAAATACTCTTCCAAGGAAAAGTAATAGAGCTTGATCCCCTCAATGCACCATAAAAGGATTTTATATCAAAAACCCCCCTTCGACCCCAAACACCACCTCATCTTATCTCCACCCTCAATAGGAGGACTTTGTGACTTCAATGTATGAGTAAAGGCCCCCACCAACACCATCTCCCATTCATTAAAACCACGTTAGAACCGTATATTCTCTACTCTTATTAAAATAAGTTCTAAGAAAATTGCATAATTTTTTTACATATAATTAGGAGCCACAATAATTTATCACTTCAGATGTAAGACATACCTCTTGCAGGCTATAACTCAACTAAATCTCTTAAAAACACTAGCCCTTCCAATTGGCAATGAGGGGTTGAACACGTCGAAGTAGGGCCTTGGGAGGAGAGATCCTGCCCTAAACTAAGCAACAAACAAACTAATGGACAAGTGACAGACATACAAAGGCCATTAACCAGGGCTGGACATATCAAAGTAGGGCCTTGGGAGGAGAGATCCTGTCCTCACCTTCAACAACTTTTAATGAACCAACAAACAGACTAATGGAGAGGGAAAAAGAAAAAGGAGAAATCATGAGATCTCCCTTAAAATTTCTAAAAAAATTCTCCAAGAAGATTGTTATTCTTGGTACAAACACTCATCTGCTATCGTGAAAATTATTATGTGATATGGGCAGCTAATTTTTATTTTCCTCTAATTGATGCAAAAACTGAAGTATCTCCTGTGCCTGCTCCATAAAATGGGCTCGGGAGATAATTTTAGCTTTACTAGACTTACCAGTGAATTTTCACAATAATAGCACATTGATGAAAGTTTTACAATGAGAGATAAGAGTAAGTCTGTTCAGAACTTGCACAAAGGCTGATGATATAGCAGAGATCATGAGTTAGGTAATAGCTGCTTGAGAAACCCACAAAGAGGTCATCGTTTATTTTTCTCCCAAAAACAATGAAGTACCCGTTTGGGTACAACTGAAACAGACCCAGCGTCTGCGTTTCAACGTTTTCTTTTTTCTTTTTCTTTTTCTTTTTTTGAGAACATGCACTGGCCTTTTTTTGCTTTTCTAATGGGTCCTGTGCACTGTTCACAGGACCTACAAACCTTTTTTTTTAACAAAACTTTTATTAAAAATTAGTCCCACGGCACTATTTATACATTTAAAATTTATTTTGCTACAGTATTTTCAATTTTCAACAAAATAAGTAGTATCCAAACACACCTGAAAATGATAAATAAAAGAAAATCACTTATGAGTTCAAGCACATATATTAGCACCTAATGTTTCTAACAATCAAAAGAGAAATAACATAGTTATTAAAAGGAATCACAACAGAAATATATCGTTATAGAAAAAATTATTTGATTGGTGTTATAGAATAGAATTATAAAAAATGAAAATGTTGAATCTGCTTATCCACAGAAGTAACCAAAATGAAATTAATGTATTGCCTGTCCATTGAGAAGACCACGAGGAAATTCAACAGAATTCCCAGCAAGTACTACATGAACTATTTCTGCTGCAATGCCTTGTTCCTGTTCATTGCATAGTTTTATAAATTAGCCATTTAGATTAGTTTGCACTTAAAAAGCAAGTAACTCAATCAACCAAAAATATAAACCAACGTAACAAACTGAAGGAAAAGACAAAATGAACCTTCTCATCTCCTAAATGTCCTGTTATATGATCAATAAGAAGCTGAAACTGGAGAGGATTAGAAGTGCTTCCCCCAACCCTTAACCCTGATACAAAAACAACATGCTTGTCTTCTCCTGCAAATTTCAAATTTAATGAAATCAAGGCAAAGCTTATAGAATAGATATGCCGACTCTGCAGACATGATTGAAACAACTTCAGTTAGGACAAGGATAAAAGGGATATCCATGCATTTACTAGCCAAATTGAGTCAGGTATAACAGAGTTCCAAATAAGTCAAGCAAAAAAACCAACTTACACTTCCGAGTAGAAACTTACACATATTGAAGTTATATTCAAAATGGACTAGAAATATCAGTTAAAATGATGGCATTTGACTTCCACAAGATGTTTTCTTGCAATATATATATTCAGAACTTCATCTGTTAATGTGAGTGTGAACTTATTTCCTACAGATATAATTTAATTGATAGCCAATGCCATCATTTTTAAATGTGGGAGTTTGATTTTGTATTCAATATTCATTCATTGTTGGTCTCAATTTGATTTTCAAGTGGATTTTTTTTATACAATGAACAATTAACATATATTAATTCCTGTTTCTATAATTTGACATTCGATACATATTGCAGAAGAGTTCCATGATTTGTTAGAAGTTATTATTACAAAAATTACATGAATGCATCTGACCAACAAAAAAGTCACTCGTACAGGCTATTTACTGAAAGGTGGAAAAATTAAGAAGGAAGAGGGAGGAAGGTAGACCAGATCATACTTGGTTTAAGGGGATGCTCTATCTGGGGTGGTAGGCCAGCTTCTAGGACATCTTGGACCAAGAAATCTCCAGCATCAGTTTCCTTTCCAAGCAAAGCAACAACAACACCTATCACATGCAGTAAGTTAATACAAATAAACATGCTTTAAACAGATAATGATTCAAAATCTTTTGGTCCTACAAGTTCCATTTCTGAGGGGCAACAAGAGACAAGACAGACTAACTGCAGCGCAAATTTTACACAAACTTCAGAATATAACAATAGCTGAGTAGATCACTCACTACTCATTCCAAACATAAATAAGTGAAGAGATGAAAATAGCATTAAGAAGTTGATATGCATTAAATCTGGGTTGATCATAACAATCCAATGAATTGTACTCCTAAACCAATTATTATGATGATTTAAAAGAAAAATTCAATAAAACCAGCATTCATCAGGCTAGCAATAAGAAGCATTTTTAGGAGTAAGGAAGTTCAAATTCATAGGTTAAACCCCCACATAAATTGACTTCACCTGAAAATGGACCAAAGCTCTAGAAAACCAACCCTACTGCAACTAAAGATGATATAAACCACACATGAATAAGCTTGAGCAATTATTTTCATACAAAAATTGAGGTTTTCCCCCTAATAGATTAAAACAAACTAGTGACCTACCATCAGATCCTGACATGAATTTTCTTATGTTAGTATAGTATATTTTTCATTATACAAACCTGTTACGTATATAGATGGTAAGAGGACACTCCCACTAAGCTTAACTCTTCCACTGTCATCTTCTAAAACTAGCGTATCATCTGGATGCATAAAATTATGAGGCTTGACAAGCGGAGTCACAGATCTCTGTAGATTGCAATTAAAATCTTTTATTTTTAAAACTTCATTCTCAATCATAAAAACCAAAATAGGGAAAAAAAAATATGGAAGAAAATATAACACATTTATTGACAACTACAATACCTCCTTGGAGTATTCATCAAGAATGCAAGGTTTGAGTTTCATGTGCTTGTACAGGGTTCCAACAATGATGCATTCCCTGTCTTTTTCCAATTGCAAAATTGTGCAAACTGCAACCCAGCAAAACCCAATACATATCTATATTAGTCCAAAGAACTTTCTATCTTACCTAATTAGTAACTTGTCAAAGCCTCACAAGCAACAAGTTCTCAATTCACTAAATGACTACGTGATAAAGACTGAAATGACTAAGCTAAATTTAAGCCCTGACCATGTGCCCCCACAAAATGAACAATAAACCTTCAAACTAAATTCTCACCCAGTAAAATATAGCTATCGTGAGCCAAGGAAACCCTACAATAAAAAATTGGGTGTTAAAATATAAGCACTGACTCTCCAAAATCCTCACCACGTCCATGCTGAAAACACCAAAGACCTCTGCACGTGTATCCTCAATGAGTTGGGGGAAAAAAATATTTTTATTATATTTTTTTTTTTAATATCCTTTGATTTTATATATTTTATATTAATTAATTATCATATCACCACCAAATCGTGTCCTAATTTTTCAAGAATTGCCGTGTTGCCATGTTCCATGTCATGTCATGTCCTTACTTCCTAGGTCAAAATCCTGAATTTCATAATACCCCAAAACCTTAAATGCTTAAATTTTTTCTCAATCACAAATTCCCCTCTAAAACATACAGAAATTTACCAAATAATCCACACACACACACAAAAAATCATAGTCTACAACTACAAAATCTCAAATTATCAACCACAAATGTGCCAATACATCAAACCCAAACCAAACTAGCCCCACCCAAATTCCATATATTCACATTAAACACACAACACATCAGCTACTTAAACCCCCCGAACAAAAAAAAATCACAAAGATTATGAAGACAAAATGGCAAACTCAAATGTAAACCCAAACCCAAACCCAAAGTGAAAATTAACATAATTAAACTGAAATTTAAAATAAATAAATAAAAACCCAGAAAAGCAAAATGGGCAAAAGGGTAAAAAGAAACGAACTTGGAATAAACAAAAAAGGATTACCAGGCAAATGGGGTTTCCAATTGGGGGCTAGGGAATAGAGGAGGGTTCGCATCAAGTGGAGACGAGTGAAGTAAATTTGACTGTACTGCTGTCCCCTATATGTCTCTTTCTGAATCCCAAAAGTATCATCCTGCAATCAACAATGTCAGCCTCATCATCACATAAATTATTTACAAGTTTTTTGAAAAAAAAAAAGAAATAGTTACCCCATGGTTTCTCGGGAAAGTGACAAGTGTAGAGAAAATAAAGAAGAAGTGGAAATTAGTGAGTAAGAGAATAGTTACCAGGGAGGTATAGGCAGCTTGTTTTCTCTGGAGAATGTTCTGTGAGTCGATTTCCATGGCTTCCATGGCGGGAAAAACAGCAAGTGGTACTGAATCAAAGAGCTGTAGCCTGTAGGGCTTAAGTAGGGATGAGTGTGATATTGTTTTAGGTACAAAATATGGTTAAAAAAACGAAGATAAGAAAAGCACGGGGATGTAGCTCACATGGTAGAGCGCTCGCTTTGCATGCGAGAGGTACGGGGTTCGATACCCCGCATCTCCAGTTTCCTCGTTTTTTGTTTTGTATGGCAATTGACAACTGCAATAATCATTGCTGGGATGACACGTGTCTACGTGTTGTTATGCAATAATTTCACACCTCGCAACCACTTGGATCTAAATTAGGAATTTTGAATTGGGGCGAAGGAACTATTTTGCAAAGGTTAAACTCAAATCACAAATAGTCAATTCTCTAAAAATATTCACATGATATAATATATAGGAAAGTGTATATGAAAATATAAATTTTAATTTTCTTATTCTAAAGTAAGTTATGTACATATGCACAAAATTGTCAATTTTAATGTCTATATATATACACATAGTCACAAAATATTCTTTATAAGAGAAACTTATAATCTTCTTAAACTCTAATAAGTATACAAACATTGTATAATTGGGTATACAGCATACAAATATATAAAACAAAAAAATAAAAATAAATGAATATAGTATCTCCCATCAAAATCATGCTCAACAATAATACTTCACATAATAAACTTCATCAATTATTATTTTTATAGCAAAATTATTCATAATTTCCTTTTTAATACATAAATTGTTTGCAAAACTTCGTCTATTTTTGACAAATCAAAATCATAATGTTATAATTGAAGTCTCATATGAGCTTTTTTTTTTTTTTTTTTCTTGATAAAATATTGAGAATAATAAATTTCAACCAAATTGCATATATTATCAATGTTGAATGATTTGAACGCATTAATAGGTTTTGAAATTGAGCTAAAAATTAGGTGTTCCACAATTCCACTATTTACTTACAAAACGTACTATTTAATTATTTCATTCTATTGCAGTTGTATATTAACTCTAAACTCTCTCTTTTTGAGAAAAATTACTAGATTATTTGATCAATACTTCTTTTTTTTTTGGAGGGGGGGCTCCTATTTTTTTCATATAACCTTTAAATATTTATAAAATATACCTAAATTGTAAAAATATATATATATATATATATTGGAGGGGCCAAGGCCCCCCCAAGAATACATGTGGCTCCACCACTTGTTTTTGAACCCCATGTGTCATTGAAAAACTCAAGAGCAGTTCACTTTTCTTTGATTTGCAAATTGGTCTGACTTTTTGTATGGCAAGTGACAACTGCAATAATCGTTGCTGGGATGACACATGTCTACATGTTGTTATGCAATAATTTCACAGCTGGCAACCAATTGTATCTAAATTGGCTATTGACCCCCATGTGTCATTGAAAAACTCGAGCAGTTCGTTCTTCTTTGATTCACAAATTTGTTTGACTTGTAATTCACATATGATTACGTGTTCGATGGTGATGTTAATTTTTTTTTTTTTTTTTTTTTTTTAAGAATCAAGACTATGATTTTATTGAAATGAATTAGCCTAAATCAGCTAAGAGTACAGAATTGAGGTGCGGAGGAACATCCTTCATCCACATTGAATATACACGAACATGTCTTGTATGTTTAACTAGATTATGAGCAGCAGAGTTCCCAACTTAGCGAACATGTGAAAAAGATACACGATTAGGATCTATCATAGCTTGGGCTGACTCTAAAATATAGCCTATCTCTGAGAGTGACCTCTCATATTTGTTGAGATTTCTAATCACCACTTATGAGTCACCCTTTAGGATGAATGAGGAGCACCCGATCTCTAGAGCAAAAGAGATGGCTTAAGCAGCAGCCAATGCTTCAACCACGTTTGAGGAAAAAGGTAGTGGAATTTGTTCTGACAAAGATGCAAGAGCTTGACCCTCACCATCGCTTATGATCGCTCCTATTCCTGCTTTGCCGATGTCCCTGAAGGTCGCCCCATCAATGTTGGTCTCTAGAGAGTTTTGTGGAGGAGGGGACCACCTGACTCGCTGAGTTGTTTGAGTAAGGATCTAGGTTGAGGCCATGAAGTTGGCTCGCTTGAAATCTTGAAGTGCCTGCATAGCAATCGTAGTGACCTGTGAGATAAGATAGTCAGAGTTCTTCACCCCTATTTGGTTCTATCGAAACCAAATAGTCCATAATAGCATTGCCACTTTTTCCAACGAGTCTCCTTCCTTTTGGCCATGTGTGATGAGGCTCAAGATAGATGAAAAATTATGTGATTACTGCAACTTTAACTCAGGAAGAGAACTCCAAATCTATGCCAGTCCAGGACATTTCCACAAGGCATGCAATGCACTCTTAAGTTCTCCATGATAGTGTTCACAGGTGTCCATTGGTATGACTTTCCTTTTCTTTAAATTCACCTTCGTTGGCAGGGCATCTCGGCAAGCTCTCCACAGGAAACTCTTCACTTTATTTGGCATGGACAGACCCCATAGTACCTTCCACACTTCATTGCTTGGGTTCAAGTTCTCATTGGGTGGGTTTATAGCATTTTCTTTGGCCAAAACTCTATAGCCCGATTGTACAGTATATTGACCTGAGGATGTATATGGCCAGATGAGTTTATCTTTGATGTTGGCACTGTAGATTGGGATGCTCTTGATCAAACTAACCTCTTGTGGATAAAACAATCCGTGGAGAAAATCTGAGTCCCACTGTTTCACTCTCAGGTCAATGAGGTCAACCACTCTAATTTCCTCAAACCCATCAACTGTAGGAGATAAAATCTTTGAGTGATCACATGATGGAAGCCATGCATTGGACCACACCTCAATGGATTCCCCATTGCCTACTCTCCACTTAACACCCTTTAGGAGGGCATCTCAACCTTTAAGGATACCATGCCATGCATAGGAGCCGATACTAGACTCAGATGCCTTAATTATCATGCAATTGGGGAAGAATTATGATTTAAAGACTCTATACAAAAGAGTGACTCCTTATGGTGTAGAAATCTCCATGCTTGTTTAGCTAATAGAGCGTCATTAAATAGAGTGAGATCCTTGAAGCCCATACCACCTTCAGACTTTGGTTGACAGAGAGTCTCCCACCTAACCTAGTGAATTTTTCTTTGATTTCCTTTCTGACCCCACCAAAATTTTCAAATGAGACTTTTAATCTTTGAACACAGACCCACAGGGAGTTTGAAATAACTCATTATGTAGGTTGGGATGGCCTGAACCACTGCTTTAATCAGAAGTTCTCTTCCTACTTAAGACAAAAGTTTCTCTTTCCACCCTTTAATCTTATTCCACACCCTCTCCTTAATGTAGTTGGAGCTTATCTTTTTATTTCTCCCCACAAGTGATGGTAATCCTAAGTACTTCTCATATTGCCTAATTTAAGGGACACCCAAAGTTGTTTTGATATGATCTCTAAGCTCTTCAAAAGTGGATTCACTGAAGAAGAGGGTGGTTTTGCTCCTATTTATCTACTGCCCTGAGGAATGACCATACTCATCTAGAATATCCAACACCTTTTGGCATTCCTGAGTGGTGGCCCTACAAAACAAAAGACTATCATTTGCAAAAAAGAGGTGAGTCAGACGAAGGCTATTTCTAGATATGGAATAGCCTTGAATATCACCCTGATTGGCTGCTTAGCTGATGGGACCATACAAGCCTCCTGTACATAGGAGGAAAAGGAAAGGAAAGAGTGGGTCCCCTTGACGGATGCCTGTGGATGGAATAATCCTACCTTTTGGTTCACCATTGAGAAGTATTGAATATGAAACTAAGGAGACACACAACATAGTAAGTTTAATCCATTGCTCTGCAAACCCCGTCTTCCTCATAACTGCTTTTAGGTATGTCCACTCCACCCTATTATAGGCTTTGCTCATATCAAGTTTAATAGCCATGTACTCATCCTTCCCTGCATGTCTCTGCATGCTGTGTAAGGATTCCAAAGCTACTAAAATATTATTAGAGATAAGTCTACTTTTGGTAAAGGCACTTTGGTGTTCTATGATAATTTTTGGCAAAAGTCTTTTTAATTTATTTGCCAAAACTTTGGAGAAAATCTTATATAGGACATTACAAAGGCATATGGGTCTGTACTCTAAAGCATCTTTTGGACTCGTTTTGTTGGGGATGAGAGTGATAAAAGTGTGATTTAAGTGCTCAGGTAAGGAAGCATTATTGAGGAAAGTAAGAATAGATTGGCATACATCATCACCAACTAGATTCCAATAATGCTGATAAAATAAAGAGGGCATACCATCGAGTCCTAGTGCTTTGAGAGGGGCTATTTGCTTGATCGCCTGCTGTACTTCCCATGATTTGAATTTTGATGATAATTGGGCATTCATCTCGACACTAATTATGGTCTAGATGGAATCAGTGGTTGCTCCATGCTGGTGTGATTGGGCTGAAGTAAATAAATCTTGATAGTACTTGATCAGACGTTCAAATACTTGCTAAGTATTTATAGTCCAGTTGCCAGATTCATCTCTAATTTTTCTAATGGAGTTCTTTCTTTTCCTTTAAATGGCTCAACTATGAAAGAATTTTGAATTTTTATCACCATTTGTTGCCCATAAGACTTTGGATCGTTGAAACCACATTATACTCTCTTTGTTAGTAAGCTCATTTATCTCCTTCTTCAGTTCTCGAACCCGATGATTCAAACCAAATTGCATTGCTTCTTTCTTTACTTCAACTAGCAACCTTTTCTTCTTTGCTAACTCTTTTCTCACGTTCCCAAAGTGATCATGACTCCACCTTTTTAACTCTGGTCCACATTTCTTTATTTTCCTCATAATCTTAGTTGATGGATCAGTGATGGTGTTGGAAGACCCCACCACTTCAACCACATTTGAACTACTAGGATCTGAGAGCCACATTTCCTCAAAACGAAAAGGCTTGGTAGTTATTGTAACATCTAGTCCATCGGGAACAATCCATTAAGGATAGTGGTCTGATGAATCAGAAGATAGATGAATTATTCTCATTCTAGGAAACTTCATCAACCAGTCATTTGTTGCTAGGCCACGATCCAATCTCTCCCAAAGAGAATGTCCATTAGAGAAGTGCTTCTGCCATGTATAGGGAGATGCCTCATAATCAAGATCTAGGAAGCCACATTTATCGATCACATAGTGATGTTAATTGTTGTTACATTCATAAGTAGCTTGGTCCATCTTTATTCCATCATATATGTTCAAGGATCGGAGATAACTCTTCTTCAATTTTATTCTAAGGGATGTGAGCATTCATCAACAATGTTGTTTTAAAATAGTCACGACAAGTGTAAAATATGATTGTATAAATAATAATAATAAGACAATAACAAGTAACCCTTCCAAAATTAGCAAAATATATCACAACTTTTAACCACCATTCTTTGGAACCTTTCTCCCAAGTCCCAACCTACTTTTTCAACATTCCCCTTCCCGGTAAGACGTTTGGTGTAGCTTTAAAAAAAGAAAAAAAGGACGTTCGGTGTAAATTTAATTATGTCAAATCTACAACCAAATTTGAACTTCACCATTCACTGTTGTCGTTGTTGACTGTTCTATGAAAACCTAGAATTCTCTCTCTGACTCACTCACTCACTCACTCTTCCTTCAAATTTCAATGGCGTCCGTACAACTACATGCCTCAATCCCTGCTGCAATCCGTACTCGCAACCCGTACTCGTCTTCCTCTTTCACACCTTCTCCGCCGCTGGTTTCCTTCGCTGCTAAGTCGCCGGAGACTCACCGGAAACGCGTTGGCCGGAGATTCGCCTGCAGTGCTATGGTTCAGCAGGCCGTACAAGGAGCTCCCGCCGCCTATGCCAAGGAAATGGAGAGGCTTTCAGCTAAAGAATCCCTTCTTCTCGCCGTGAGTCTTTCATTTTTTCTAAATTACAAAACCATTGCTTTTTTTTTTAAAAATATTTGAATTTATTTTGTGCCATGATTTTACTGTTCAAATTGGTTCCTAGATATGTTATAATTTCATTTTGTTCTTCAATTTGATTTGATTATTATTATTATTTTGGTAATATGTGATTTCATAAGTTTTATTTTCAGTTCATTTAGTAGGTACAAAATTGCTAGCTTTACTCTCTGCTTGATTGCTTAGAAAATATTTGGAAATGAGCTAACTTGAAAATTTTAGGCATACTCTAAAATTGGCACTATGGTAAAAATATTAAAGGCTCCTATATTAATTTCAATTTTTACATTGGTAAATATTTGATTTTCTGGACATTTGGGTCTTTTGCAAATGCTCAAGCTCATTGGTATTTGTTTGTGGAACAATGGTTTCAGTTTAAAGATTCTGGGGGTTTTGAAGCCTTAGTAACTGGTAAGACGACGGAAATGCAGCGCATTGATGTGAATGAGAGGATAACTGGTCTGGAGCGGCTCAATCCGACACCTAGACCAACAACGTAGGTGCCCATTTGAACAAGGAATTTTCGGATGTATATATTTAGTGTGAGATGCTAATTCGTTTCCTCAGCTATCCAGGTCGCCCTTTCTGGAAGGTAGATGGAATTTTGAGTGGTTTGGGTCTGGAAGTCCCGGATTATTTGCTGCTAGAATTTTATTTGAGTGAGTACTTGTTTATTGATCAACTTCTAATGTGTTTTCAACCTTTTTCTTTTCCCCTTTTTGGTTGGGGCTTGCCGCCTTTGGATGTGATGGTAAAAACCTTAAATTTTTTCATTTAAAAGTTGGTCAAATTTTATGATGGCTAATAGCACTGGCTTGATTTCTGCATTGTTGTAGGAGATTTCCTTCGACTTTGGCTAATTTGTCAAAAATGGACGTGGCGATCAAGGATGGATATGCAAAGATTACAGCAAGCTTGAAATTATTGAACTCGGTAAGGAAGTTTGCACAAACTTATTATTCATGCAAGGAAGTTTCCTTGTCATTTAATATCTAAAAAAAAAACGTTTCACTTTTAATTATAAAACTGATGCCAAACGTAATTGAGTGCTTAGTATCTGTAAGTGTTGTCTATTCCTGGGCAACTCATTCTATGTGAACTATATTACAAATTGGACATGCAGTTATAAGGTGAAGTTCTTACTCAAGTTCTTGCTAGTGGTATAAAGGGAGAAATTCTTGGAAACTCCAACTTGTAAACAAAATTGTGATTCAACTATGCCCATAATGCACTTAGTTCTTGTCTTCTTGGTGTTTTGAGATTTTAACTTTAGAGTAAATATGGCAGCAAATAAAATTAACATGAATTCATATGAAGATAAGTTTATGATCTTTCTTGGACTTAATTTGCTCTACTTTAGTGATAAGACAAGTTTTTCTTGGACCCCATCCAAACAAAGAGGGCTTGAGGTTAAGTCCTACTATAAAGCTTTAGTCCTAAAATAGTGGAGTGATTTTTTTCCTGGAAAAGCATTTGGAAACTTAAGGTCCCAACAAGAGTTGTGTTTTTCTTGTGGACAACTTGAGGAAAAAACATATTATCGTGGTAGATTGGTGTTGCATGTGCAAGAGAAATGGGGAAACAGTTGATTATTTACTCCTTCATTGTTCTTTTGCTAGAGAGCTGTGGTCTATGGTTTTTAGCCTTTTTGGGCTTCAGTGGGTTATTTCTAAAGGAGTAATAGAGTTAGTTGGTTGGCAAGGCAGTTTTGGTGGACATCAGTGCATAGAACATTGGAAGGTGATTCCTCACTGTGCTGGAAAGGAGTTTTAGAAGTTTTGAGGGATGTGAACAAACTCTATTGGATCTGAAATTGATGATCCTCAAATCCTTGTTTGAATGGATGGTTGTGTCAGGACTCAGGATTGTTTCCTTTTTAACTTATTATACTTGGGCTTATGCCTTTCTTTTGATTTAATAAAAATTGTTACCTTTTTTTATAAGCAATAAAAGATTGCTGATTATATATATAAACATAAAACAAAGAAAGTTATTTGCATCTTTGTTTAAGTGGTTTTCTGATATGCATATTAGGAATCAAATCTGTTTGAGTGGCTTAGTGAAACAGAAAGAAGGAAAATGAGAAATAGTGGAATTTGTAAGTAGTATTTTAAACCAGGACCTTAAAAATAGTCTATATACCAACAAATATAGGGGGCTTGAATATGTTAACTGGGGTCTTTGGGTTTGAGCTTCAAGTGGAACTCATGAAATTAGACAACCCTTAAGACTTGAATTAAACAGATCCTTTCATGCTAAAAATTAAAAAATTAAAGAAAAAAGGAAAAAAGAGACAGAGAAAGCTGTTATGGCATTCTTTGGGAGATTATATGATCCTGTTATAATTTCCTTTGCAATTCTCATTGGCTTACTTTCTGCAATTATTTTGGAACAGATTTACAAGATTAGCTGATTGCTTAATGGAAAAATGGTTTGCTTCTTTTTCCTTTTCTTCTTTGGGGCACATATGGGCAATTTTTCATGTTGGTTTATGATTGGGATCATTTGTTTTCTAGTCCATTCAAGTAACCGTTATTGAGAAACTATCAATCAAAGGTGATCTTAAGAATTCCAGTCACCTGTGCTTAGATCTTGTCCTCATTCATAACCTTAGGAAGCTCACTTCCGTTTGCTTGTGCATTCATGGAGAAATAAAAACTTTCAGATGTATACAAGAAATATTATTGATTGGTTGCAATATCCATGAGGTTGTATAAAACCCTTTTGATTTCTAAGAGTGATAATTTCTTTGTAATGTCTAATTAAGAGATGAGGTAATGCAGGCATCTCAATTGTGCCACTGTATGTCTGTATCTAGTCCAAACTTTCTCATTTTCAATTTTTTTGGAGCTTTTATAGTGGACTGCTCTATGATGAAATGCAGATAGAAAGCAAATTTATTCTTTCCACCAGGTTATCTGTGGAGGGACCGCTACGAATGAAGGAGGAATATGTTGAAGGGATTCTTGAGACCCCAACAGTTATTGAAGAAACGGTACCAGAACAGCTAAAAGGTGCACTTGGCCAGGCAGTTAACACAATGCAACAAATGCCTGTTCCTATTCGGGATGCCATTTCCAGTGGGCTGACAATTCCTCTAAGTAAGCTCTTTTTTTAATTTTTAATTTAATTATTTCTTTCTATTGTCGTTGGACAAACAAACCTCTAAAGTCTTCACTTCTACGAATCCAATGAATAAGTCAGTCCAGAGAGATTGACAGTTCAACTAATCTGGTTGTTTTAAGTGTAACATATACTACTATAATTGAAAATTGAAGCAGTTGATGATCTGGGATAGAAAAATGCTAGTGACTGACTTTTATGCTTCCGTTAACAATTGTAGTACTCAACAGTATATCATCTTGATTGTTTAAATCTTCCTACTATTCTCTTTGTCATTCTATGTGTGGCTACAGCCTACAAGTAACCTTGGCTGGGGTTGTAAATAAAGACTTAAGCTGAACATGCAAAACCAGCCTGAGGTGTTAGAACCTGTATACATCCTCTGAGATTTTCATTTAGAATGTTATATCCCATTGAAAATGTGATACATATGTATAGACATCCACACATACACTACTGATAAAGCTAACCCATTGACAGTTTTCTTTTGGAGTTCTATCACAAGAAAGCCCTAAGAAACTTTTCACATTTAACTGATGTTGTTTGCGATTCTTATTTCTTTGTGGAATTGGGTGGTACTCCCTGCAAATGCCTGGTTAAACATGATAAATTTTTAATTAATTTATATGGAAAAAATAATTCAAATTTCAAATGATGAATTATTATATTTTTATATGTATGTTTATCAGACCCATAATGAATTCATGCTAAGCTCTTCTTTTTACACGAGCAGATGGAGCCTTCCAAAGACTATTTATGATTTCTTATCTTGACGAGGAAATACTTGTAAGTATTTTTATAGGGCATTTTCTCCTTAGATGAATTTAAATGATTTTTATATTTATACATGTGCTTCCCTTACAATATTGGCGTACTGTGGTGCTGCAGAAGTAGATGATACTGTGGATGAAATCAATTTCCATTGAAATTGCCTTACTAAAACAAACTTACACTCTGTTGGTCTTGGTGGAAAATGTTTTCTGTGCAAAATATATAAATTTCTGGAAAAATGACTTGTTTTTAATTGTGTTTCATAGATTCTGAAAATGATCTCAAAAACATTTTGCCATTTGGCTCACACGGGAAATCATTAATAATTCACATAGGCATGGTGGTGGCGGCTGCAGTGATGGTGTGGTGGCACTGGAGACAGTGGGTGGTAGTGTGGGAGGTGGTATGGTAATGTTGGTGTTGGCCTTACGAAGGAGTGGGGAGGGTGAGGGCACAACGGAATGGCAGAAAAGATCTTGAACCTTTTGAATTGTTTTACCTTGACCACAAAAAAATGTTTTTAATTGGCTTTCATATTTTGTTGTACCAAATATTAGAAAATGTTTTTCCTGAAACAATTGGGGCACATTGCTGCGACATAAAATAGAGTGATTAGAGTTCTTAATCTTTGCTTTAATTGATGAGCTGTAAAATAGAGTGATTAGAGTTCTTAATCTTTGCTTTAATTGATGAGCTGAATATGGTGTTTTGTATAAAAATGGTTCATTTGCTTCTTCTTTTTTTTTGGGGGGGGGGGGGGGGGGGGGGGGGGGGTGGGGCGGAAGGAAGCACCAAGCCACCCCTTTCTATGGGACCAATCCTGAAGGTAAAATGTGGAGTTTTTTTTTTTTTTTTTTGATGGATGGGGAAAACAGAGTCATTACTCTAAATTATTTATTTCTTTTTTGTTTTCCTTTTTCCATTTCCTATTTTGGCTTTTAATATTGTTTCACCTTTTCCTTTCAGCATGATCGAACAATTTCACTTGAATGTTTCCCTTCTTGCTTTAGTTAGTTTTTTTTTTTTTTTGGCCCATGATCTTTTTATTTGAGAACCTAAAACTGTATATTCTTGAACGATTGCAACCTAAAACCATATCTAGTGAGAACGTAAGAACCTAAAACCGCATATGCTTAATCGATAGCAACCTTTACCGTCCAGTTCATTTTCATATGACAAACACTTCATAGTCAAGTCAATGGTAAATGCCCCACGCTGTGAGCTTGTTGCATCTCTTGTGATTATCATACATTTAATAATGTTGTAAAAAGAATAAATTTGCCTCATTAGCTTTCATCTTTTTGTCTGTTTTTTCTGAAGGAAGTTGATTGCTGTTTGGACTTTGGAGTGGATTAAAAAACAAATGATCTAACAATTACAAATTTATTTATTTATTTATTTTTTGTATTTTTTAAATTAGTGATCCAACTAACTACATGATATTAGTTTGAAATTCAATCTAATTAATTATATCTAGTGATGTTATAATGCCTCAAAAGTCAAAATACATTTAACCCCTTTTTTGCTTCTCAATAATCAGATTGAAAGCCACATACATTTTTTATTTTGAAAGAAAAAGGGAAGTGGGAGATTGAAACCCTGGAATGTAGAATTTTAGCTCCATGCCTAACTTTTTAGAGTTGGGGTTGTGTGACAGACACAACGTTTATGACCACCATATTCTCTTATTATCTATCAGTTTGCTCAAAAGCTAATTTATAGGAATGGCTACCAAGAGGGATTGCTTTTTCTCACAATATGAATTCTTTTGCTGGTTTTGATTTTGACACAGATAATAAGGGATACTGCTGGAGTGCCCGAAGTTTTAACAAGGTTAAGTGCTCCTTTGTCTGCAGAACCAATCGCAGAGTATGAGAGTTAGGAATTCTACCTGTATGACAACTGAAAATTTTCTCTACTTCAAACAGATACCATTTTGAGTTAAGAATTACATTTCATCTCTCTCAGCTGCTTCTAGCTTTTTATTTCCTTGTTCCAATGTATAGATGTTTGTTGATTAAAACAAAAAATAATAATAAATAAATTTGGAACTATATGTCAAATTTCTAGTTAATTGATTGAGATTGAGTGGTGCATGGCTGTAAATATTGGAGATGTGGTTTCCCGTGTCGGTCTTTTGAAGAACAATTACAACTGGAGTGGATTTTTGTCTGACTCTCCATTTCACACTACCATTTTAGCAATTTGTATTTGTTTTTTGTTTTTTTCATAATCTTTGGTATGTTATTGGTCCAACGCAGTCTGTTCCTTGCTAATAATCAAGACACGAGGAAAAGAAAAGTCAATTCCTTGCCTCCATGACATGTGAACATGCTTGAGTGCTATTTCTTGGGTAGGTTTTAGGATTTTTTACATCTGTAAGACTCATTTTCTCCTAAGCGTTTCCACTTTTTATTATTATTATTATTTAATTTTATATAATTTATTATTATTATTATTTTTTTAAAGGGACTAAGCGTTTTCACACTATCTAAGTGTGAACAAGCTTGACTAAAACGTGACGTGCTGCCTTGACAAACTTTCCATGTGGGTTTAAAGTCTTACCTTAGCCTGGAGAGAGAAATTAGTAATTAATATAGTAAATCGTTTAATTGTTCAGGGGCAAAAATTTAATTACAAAATTGGTTATAACCTAAGATTACAATCTTACTTAATGTATTTTTATTGGAGGTAAATTTTGACAAATCTACCATTAGATTACATTTTCTTCTTATATTCTTAATACTTGCGAAATTTCTAGAAAATAAAGATTAATAGCTCTATTATTAATAAATTATTTAAATGACAAATGTTTTTTTTTATTAATTTTAAAATTATACATAAAATATTAGTTTATAGATCATATAGTAAATATTATCTGATTAATACAAAATTTAACATGTGTATTAAGAGTAGAACATGCAATTTAACGGTTAGATTTTTAAAACATGTAATAATGTTTATTTTATTGAGTAAGATTACAATCAATTTTATAGTTAAATTTTGTTCATTGTTTATTAGTGATTATTTTTTCTCCTTTTTTTTTTTTTTTTAATACTCCTACCTCTTTTCGAATTTTTAGAATCCCCATAAGATCATCCTCTCCATAGATTTATTTATGACAAAGATACCATTTTTTTTTTAATATGGTACCATATTGTTAAAAATTGTACATTCTTGAATAAAAAGTAAACTGGTTTTAAATAACATGATATTTTTCACCAACTTTATACTCGCAAAAAATATAAATATTCACCATTAAATAATCCATCTCTATTCCAAAAAAAAAAAAAAGGTAGAGATCCTAATACAACACCTTCACTAGGTTCTGTTGAGTGCTTTAGGGTTGAACCATGGGATTAAAAAGTTTCAATTAATAATGGATCGGGTTCAAGTTTAAATCTGCTTAAAACCTTACCAGAAATTTAAAATAATAATAATAAATGCATTACACATTTTATCTGGTAGTGTGGGCATACCCATCTTAACATTTACACATCTTTCCCTATTTAATTTTCTGAGATTTCTTTAGTCAAAATTTTTTTTCTGAAATTTCTTAGCAATTCAATAAGTGTTTGTGGTGTGTGAAGGGCAAGGTTCAAGATTCAAATTTCTAGGAAAGAACTTCACATATATATATACTTAGATTAAATTAGAGTAGAATTTCTATCTTGTATAAAAAAAAAAAAAAAATTCTAACACTTAAGAATATGCAATGCCAGAATGCCACACACAATTTAAGAATTTGATCTAGTTCTGTGGGCATGCATAGGATAAATTATACAGTTCTCATGGTGGATCAAGTCACCATGTCCACCATTCCACTAAAAGACTTCTCCTTGTTTAAAATTACTGAGTTAGTAATTAGTTTCTATTTTAAAAAAAAAATTATGACTCAGCAATTTTAAACAAGTGTTAGTTTTATAGTGGAATGGTAGATCATGTCACTTGTCCACCATGAGGACCTTATAATTCCTCCATGCGTAGACATCCTAACATTTAATTACTGTAACAATCCCAATGTGTGGAATTTTTTTATAAAAAATATTTCGGTAAATGAATTATTATTTTTATTTTGATAGACTAAAAGACATTTTATTAAGAAAAATGTAGAATATAGACACCTTTTATATATACTAGCATGTAACCCATGCAAACGCTTGAATGTATTTAAAATTAAATACAATTTTTATTATAAAAATATAAATAATTAGTCAATATTTTTTTTAAAAAAAAAATAGCATCTAACACATATATATTTATAGATACATTTAAAATTAAACAAAATTTTTATCATAAAAATATAAATAATTAGTTTTTTTTTTTTTTAAAAAAAGTAAACGTAATTAGTCACATATTAAAATTCTTACGTAAATTTAATACTATATATGATCATTTTTTTTTCTAATTTTTATTAAGATAGAACGTGTGATGATTTTTGTAGGGGCTCCGTTTTCGGAGGGGCACCCCCGACAATAAATTTGTAGAGAGTGGGCTTAAGAGCTAGGCCCTAATAAAGAATGCAACGGCCATGCATGGTTATTCGTGGGTTATGATAATCTAAATATGAGATAGGGGGACACAACAGGGCTTCTCGGACGTATTACGGAGGTTGTAGTTGTTCTTATCTCACTCGAATAAGTTTACAAGTCCCTGGAAGGAAACGCACTGTTACAGCATATATCTCTCCCTGGTTCTTCCTCTCTCCTTTCTCAAGGGAGACTTCTTACATTATATATCCCTCTCTCAGCTGATCTTAGCCCTACATTTGTCGATCAATCCGGTCTCCACTTGAGTGCCTGTCCTATCAGCCGCATTCCCATCTCTCTGTGGGTTGCGGCGCCCAAGATGGCGCTGTTCAGAGGTCCTATCCTCATTAATGCGGCCAGGACGTTAGTTGAAGGCATTTAATGTGGAGGTGACAGTTCGTCTGGGACTTGCTCCTCTACCATGCTTTCATGTCCGGTGCTTGGCACCCACTATACGCTCCTTGGATTCCCTGGGAGATTCTCCTTAAGGGACTGCGGCTTGCGTATTTCCTGACTTCGGACTTCCGAGGATGTAATCATCCTCGGCGTGGCTTCTTGGACTACAAGGCCTTCGCGCTTTGTCCTCGGACCTTAGACACGCCCTCGGATCCCAGGTGGTCCTCGGCATGGGCCTTTGGGTCTGATTCAAAGTGGGCCGGGGTTGCCAACTCTTTGTGGCCCCACAATTTTTGTTGTGAGGAGATTTTTATTGAGTAAACATGATTGGTTTTTTTTTCCCCTAATTTTATAGTTCATTAAATTATATCCTTAGTATTTTGCGCTCATTAACTCACTTGGCATAAAGATTAAAAAACTTAAGTAGATAATTATGGTGTGATCCCCATATAAATTTAGACACATGGTGCAAAATTGGATTCTAATTTCAAATTTTAATTCAATTTTTTATAAACTTTACCTATATATATATATATATATATACTGAGTGGTGTAACTGTGTAACATTACTTAGAGTTACACCAGTTATAACTTGAACTCACACATATATATATATATATATATATATATATTAGTTTGATTGAAAGCAATTCAATACTTGTATATACACATGTTCATAAAAAGACAAACTATGTCGTTTTTGTTTTTTCTCTTGGGCAAGATACTGAGTAACAATGTATCCAGGTAATGTAAGTCAAAGTTATTGCATTATTTCTTGCTTGCATGTGAAACCAAAGTAATGTGCTTTGATAAATGAACACATTCTATCACTTTTCAGCCATTAAAAAAGAAAAAGAAAAAAGAAATGAACACAATACGCCATCGTAGTTACAAAATAGTATATAGTATTAGTATCTGTACGTCATCCTTATCTAATTTTTTTTTCCCTTCAATTTTCTAATCGCCAACTTAATCCAATTTAAACGCCGCCCAAGAGGAATCAAATTGCAATTTGCGAATAAAGTTTACCAAAAATGCTGACTTCATGCCGCTGTTTCCAAGTCAAGCGTTAAACGTTAAAACTTGGCTGAAAACTTCGCTTTTGGGGAAAAAAATGAAGAAAAGTTCAAGACATTTTTTTTTTTTTACCTAAATAAGTTTATAAGCTCAGAAAAACATCATCGATAGCACTATAATTTTCAGCTTGAAACACACATTTCACTTTTAAGTTTTAAAAGTAGATAAATTATAATTTGCTCATTATATATATATATATATATATATATAGTGTATGAATGTGTCGGTCATGGTTGATTGTTTAAGTTATCTGTCACTATCAAACCTGTCGTTCAAACAAATCTAATGCGTGAGCACATGATTTTATCTCACCCCAAAATGAAACGGAAAGAGCAGAGAAGATTGTATAATCAAATTCATCCTCTAGTTGTTTCTCAAAAAATAATTAAAATATAAAATATTCTCTAGTTAATTCTCAACCAAAAAAAAGTTTTAATTCATAAAGTGTCATGTTAATTGATGCTCTTTGAGCATTTGTTAATGAATAATATTAAAAAACTTTTAATATATCACTTTTATAGAAAATATAAAAAATTGTAACAAAAAAGTAATTACTTTTTCATTTTTTCATAAAAATTAAGGTCCTATTTGGTACAACCATTCAAACACATATTTTTAATTTTTAAACAATATTAGATGTACTTTCACACACTTTTTCACCTATACGTATTTTTACACATATTTTCAAATAACAATTTTCAATTTTTAAGTGCATGTATCAAACACTCTCTAAGTTTTTAAAAACATTTCCTAAACCATCTTTTAGGGTATCCGTTAACTTTTCTCATCTATAAATAAATCAGTTTTACAAATAATAAAATGCAACAAAATGGCTACTGTTACCGGCTAATTAAGAGGTGCAAGCTTTACCTTAAAGTTATATTATAATGAAAGCACCTACACTAGATGTGGGATATGTGCCAAATGCTAAATATTTGGCACATATCCCACACCAAACCCAATTTTAGCCCATTTAGTAGATGTGGGATATGTTGTTTTTTTTTTGCAACATTGAACAGTACCGTGGCAAATTTGTCACGGTATGGAATGCATGTGGCAATTTTTTTTTTTCTTTTAATGTGTAGATTGTGTTAATGAGTTGTAATAAATATTATTTTAATGTGTAGTAAATATTATTTGAATGTATAGAATTGAATTATAAAACATATGATAAATAGGATGTTGTAAAATGATGTAGTAAAATAATAAAGTAAGCCTTTGATGTGGTAAAATGGCATAATTTTTAGAACATCTGCTACGGATGCTCGATGATATGTCAAGACTTACTTACAAGGTTTCGGTAGTGCAGTTTTCATAATTTCATTACAAAAAGTGTTTATGTTTTCCAACATTCTTTGATACTGCCATCCTTTAAATTTATAGAACATATTGAAAAAGATTAATTAAAAAAAAAAAAAATCACATGTATAGAAATCATGTAATTTAGCACAATTCATTTCTAGGCCTATTATTTTCCTAAAAAATCTAATATTGTAGCTATATATGGTTACTACATTTTACTGTGGGAATTGGGTATAGTGTGAACTCAAAAAATGAGTGATTAATTAATGTCCACTACTAAAATATATATATATTACATTACATGGGATTTTGATCAGTGTTACTTATGCCAACTCTGCAGCTAGCATTTATCCTCAATAGGGTTTGCCAAACTTAGAAGATGTGCCTGAGATATATATGTTATTGCAAATTGATGTTAGTGGGAGACGACTTTAGTAATAAACTCATATAAATGAAAGATATATCTAAGTCTTGCAAGAAAAGTAATACATTTATATATATCTAGAACGTATATATTTTTTTATGCACGCTCTTGCTTCATTCACCAAGAAAAATTCTCAAAGGTGGCCCACATAGAGAAGAAAAAAGCCAGTCCCCACATGAAAATGAAAGAGACAAAACCCTAATACATTTAAATGCATTTTCCTAAGAAAAGAAAAGAAAAAACGAAAGTCAAGAAACTATTTTCAGTTGCTTCGATTACATCTAAATGTTATCATCATATGGAAATATGGAATCAACTGAAATTTCTCTGCAAGAGGAGAATCCTTGAAGCATAGCCCTTCTATTTACAGCACAGATACTTAGAAAAATCTCAGATAATCAAAAAGAGAGAGATACAATATATTTAGAGAAACCATCTAGCTAAACACCATCAAAACAAATTTCTTAGAGATCAAACATTGATCGATAAAAAAGAAAAAAGAAAAAAAGATAAAAAGAAGAGTCATTTGATTTGTTTGACTAGCGAGCTAGGTAAGTTGAGCTTCTTCAATGCTATGCAAGCGAGAAGCATCCAAAGGAAGAAATGGGAATTCATCACCAAGGTCTTGAATATAATCCTCTAGTTCTGAAAGGCTTCCCAAGAACCCACCTGATTTCTCAGCATTCCACAATATCCCTTCTTCCTCGTCCTTAATTCTCTCCCTTGGCTGATCCAAATTACTACGAAACCCAGATGGGAGCTCCATTTTGTTTGTCTGTACTGTTGGCTTGTCTGATGAAGCACTTCTTGACTCTTCTCTTCTGGGAATTCTGCTTGGTTTCTTGTTGCAACCCTTTTCCATGGGTTTCCCTGTGAGTCGTTGCACTAACTCACGGAAGTTGGCTACGTCGGTTTTGATTATCTCGGGTGCAAATATGTGAATTATGCGTATCTTTGGCTTGGTTTTGGATATTGTTTTTGAATCTCGGTGCATGCCTAGATGGGCTAAAGTTGAACAGGGTTTACAGGTTTGTTTGTTTGTCATGTCATCCATGGAAATGCAGAGAAAGAGAGAGAGAGAGAGAGAGAGAGAGAGGTGTGGTGGAGAAGTTGGTGTATTTGTTTAGAAGAAAGGATGGGATGCTTCGTGCTTATATAGGTGGGAAAGTAATGTTAATTTGAGATTGTTTGGTTGGGAGGACAACATATAAAATTTTAAAAAGGAAAATATAAGCTGTCTGTTGGGAGCAAGTATTGGATGAATCTTGTCTGACATATTGCAGGTGAAGGGTTTGTTTGAAATTCGCTTATTTTGTTGAAATTGAAAATTTTTTACTGAAAGTATTGTAGATAAAGGTAAAAGTTAATTGAATAGTACAGTACAACTCATGAATAGTGTCAAAAAGTGTAGTGTGACCCATGAATAATAGTAAAAATAAGCTGAATAGTAAAATAAGTTGGCAAAATTAATCATGTCAAATGGACATAAAGTGAGTGCAAAGTGTTTGGAAAAAATTAAAAAGCCAGCTTATTTTACTATTCAGCTTATTTTTTCTACTATTCATGGGTCTTATTGCACTTTTTGATACTATTCATAGGTTTCACTGTACTATTTCAACTAATTTTTATCTTTATCTACAGTACTTTTAGCAAAAAGTTTTCAGTTGCAGCAAAATAAACGGATCCCAAATAGATCCATGTGCGTTTGGCTCTAGCTTAAAAAAACCAGCTTATTTTACTATTCAACTTATTTTGCAACTATTCATGGACTTCATTGTACTTTTTGGTACTATTCATAGGTCTCACTGTACCATTTCAGCTAACTTTTACCTTTATTTATAGTACTTTTAGAAAAAGTTTTCAATTTCAGCAAAATAAGCAGATCTCAAACAAACCCATATATGTCAATGTATTCTTTGTATTGAGATAAAATTGATACTTATTTTCAAAAAAATTATTTATAGAATTAAATGATACTTAAATGCTTACTATATAGTATACAATAAAATCTTCTTAGCTGCTTAACAAGAATGGAAAATAAATTATCGAATATGCTTCTATGATGGTTCTGCTTTACATAATTTGCCACTAATCCCAAATCAAATGTATGTGCTTTGTACTATAGGTGAGTATCACGGAAAGAGTAATGTTATGTCCATAATATTTTTTACAACAATTTGATAATAAATCCTATTATCCTAGCAATCTCTTATTGGTTTTAATATGGATTCATCAGTAATATTACTTTTTTATTCATTAATAACAGTTTGCCACCTAGGATTAGGAATGAAGCCAAGACTTAGAGTTAGGAAGGGCGGAAGTATAAACAAAGAAAAATAAATCATTATGAAATTTCAAATAAGCATTCATTTAATATTAACAAACCATCATCAAAGACAAAGACAAAAAATCATTATTTTTTTTAATACATTACAATGTAATCATTTATGAAAAGGGAACTCGGTGTTCATCTTATATGCGTGTGTCTGCTGTTAGGTAAAAAAAAAATGATTTTGTTTAAAATTTTTTAAAGTGCCAAATTGTTTGTTTGGGCTAAATTGATTAATTGGACTCTATTTTTTAGTTTTGTTATTGGTAATTTTTGTTATTGGCCTAATTTTTTTGGGCTTGTAATTTTATTTTAAATTTTAAATCTATGGATTTTTTTTTTATGGCATTTGAAAGAATCAATAATATATATATATATATATATATATTTGAGAATTAGATCAATATATTGTTAAGAGAAGACCAAATTTAATTTTTATTGAACTAAATTGCTAAAATTAGTACCTAAATATATTAGTATGAATTTTTTTTTTAGGAGGCCATTGCCACTCAAGTCCATGAATAATTAAGTCTCAGTCTAGGATTTATTGTGAAATTAGTGTTGACAAAGTATTACTATTGTGGAAAAAAAAATAATAATAATAATTCCTTGAGACGCTGACCATACCAAGCACATATTTTCTAAAAGTGATATGAATCGAAGATGGAAGATTCCATTGTGCGAGACCACGAGCTGCTATGTGGTCCAAGGATTCATTTCATTCATACCTAATATGAAGAAAATATGGAAGATTAATTTTATCAGAAATTTCATTCAATAACACTTTTATTTTTATTTTTATTTTTTGAAAGTCATTCAATAACACCTGTCTTACGACTCTTACCATTATCTCAAACCATGACATATTTTTGAGCTATTAAATCCTGATGGCTAAGGAGGAGAAATTTAAACATCCTTGGATTTGAAGTAACCATGATAATTTATTACCACAACAACTGACAAAGTATTAATTCCACCCATTGTTATTGATTCCATTCCGTTCCGGCCGAAATGGCCGGAATTTTTCGTACCTGTATGCAAACCGATATCGGAATACCCCACATTTCACCTCGGGTCAAATTCCGGGCCATTCCTGTCAATTCCGGCTGAGATGCAAATTTCGGCCGGTACCGGATTTGGCCTATTATTAAAAAAAAATAAAAAAGAAAAAAAAAAGAAAAAGAAAAAAAAGAGTAAAGGTCCAATGGGTGCTAGTAGTTCTTGAGAGTTCTTTTGATGATGAATTTGATCCTTCTCTCATGGATGATGATGAGAAGGAGGAGTAAATCTTATATTTTTTGATATTTAGTTATTGTTTTGTAAATCTTCTTATTGTGTGATGTTAAATTGATGTTATGTTGATGTTTAAGACTTAAGAGTTAAGACTAAATGATTTGTATTATTTGATATTTAGTTATTTATTTATTAGAATTGACAATTTTATGTTCAACAAGAATATATATAAATTATTTTTTAAGAACTCCGAAACACCCTGAAATGGTACGCCGAAATTGGCCGGTACTGAAATATTCCATTCCACTGGACAAACTGAAACGGGGTCCGAAACGGTATTAATAACAATGATTCCACCCATTCAAAATGTAGTTTCTACAAAACAAAAGAAAGGCACCATTAATTATTATTATTATTATTATTATTTTGACTGAAGCACGGTAAATTACCACAACCACCTGTTATGGTTCATAATATCACGACCCAAAACCTTTGAAAAAAAAAACTATTTTTAGATGGAAAAAAAAGCAAGAGAGTTTTAATCCAAGAGAACAAAAATACTGTTACCTTTAGGGACGGAACCAGGATTTGAACCTAGGGGGCGAAAGTATGAACAAAAAAAATTTCAAGTGACATGATTTATTAAAAAAAAAAATCATGGTATGTAGACAAAACAATTGCACTTTATTACCATAAATATTTTAGTCAAGAAGGAAATAATATGAACAAAAAAAGTTGAAAGTTACAATATGATATTCAGACCTTTTCGAAGAAGAATAAAAAAAGAAGACGACTTTGGATCTCTAAGTTTTGGACAATTGGAATCAATATGTTGATTTTATCACATTAACCAACTCACCAATATGATAAACCTATACTTTTGGATGCAACTAAAAATCACACTAATAAAGTTTTCAAAACTTTGTTTGAGGATTTTAAAAAATTGGGATATTAATATTAAGAGTTGACAATGCTTCATCATCAATATTGGCTTCTAAAAGAATTTTGCATTTTATCTTTTGAAAAAAGTTTAAATATTGTAATTGACTTTCTCATAATTTATAAATTAATTAAAAACTTATATAAATTATCGTCACCCCTGTAAGGGAATTTTTTTTTTTCTATGAGATTTTTTTGGTTATGAGTTATTGAATTATGATATTGGTGATTTGTAAATTTTTTATTGTGTTATATTTGGAATATGGAGGGGTCATGAGTCTAAAGAAAGGGTTAAGTGATTAGTTTCTTTTGGGCTATTTGGACTAATCCAAAAATTTGAGAGAGGCCAACTATAAACTCTAAAATATGGGCATGCAAATAAAATAGCCAATTTGAAGAAGGGGAAATAAAATAGCTAATTTGAAGGGGGGGGGGGGGGGGGCAATGGCCCCCCCTGCCCCTTAATGGGTCCATCCCTGGTTACCTTATAAAAGTATTTAAAAAAATGATAACAGGATCTCAACTTTTTTTTGTAATAATTTATTCTTGTGGGGCCAGGAAATTGTGCAGCCTTGGCCCACTCCAAGCCAGGCCCAAATGGCCCAATCCGAGGAAGGATGACTATCCGAGACCAACTTGGGGGGAAAACTCCTTTGGATCCACGCCGAGGACCCTCTCGTCCTTGGCATACTGAGGACAATTGTAAAAAAGGGGGGGAAAAACCCAGAGCAAGTTGTCACCTCAACACTTAATACGTTCACCTAACCCTTCTAGCCGCATTAATGGGGATGCAACCCTCGGGCAGGGCTACATCGATCAGGGTGAACCACTTGAGCACGGATACGACCTCTGATGGGACAGGCAGCCAGAGGAGAGGCCAATAAATGATCAACAGAAGGAGGAAGAGAGTAATATATAAGGGATATGAGCAAAGTGTAAAGGAAAAAAAAAAAAAAAAAGCAAACAGAGAGGCCTGGGAAACAAGCCTCCTCGGCCAATGGCCGAGTAGCATCCCTCACTTGTAAATTGGTCTAAGTGTTCTTTCAATAAGATAAAAAGTAGTTCCAGTCCGGTAAAGGCCGGCCAGTGCCTAAACCTTCGATCCACTCTCTACAAATTTATTGTTTTGGGTTCGTTGGGCCTTCAACCCATATCTTTTGGGCATGGGCCACGAAAACGGTCCCTACAATTGGCGCCATCTGTGGGGAGGATTAGTGCGCTGGCCGGCGCAACCGGCGGTCGTTCTAAGGGATCACTTTGCAGAAAGTTGGCGGCGTATCAAAAAAAGAAAAAAAAAAAAAAAGATATCGCAGAAAAGTAGAAGATTTAACAGCAAAGAGGGAAAGTTTGATATTATTTCATAAAAGGAAAAATACAAAATACAATCAAAGGCTCAGGCAGGCGTGCTTTACAAACAAATTTACAAGCTAATCCTACAATCAGAGGCCCAGGTGGACCGATTCTAGAATTAGCTAGAGGGAAGTGTCAACCCGTACCCTTGTTGGCGTCAAGAGAATGGGAGAACTTGACAGTAAGGGTGGGAAGGGGGCTGAGGTCGGCTCGCTTCAAGGCCACCAGCAACTCCTGGCCCGGTGCAGCGAAGCTTGAACAAAGTGAGGAGCAGATGCAGGCGCACCGGGACACCCTCCCTCATGATGTTCCCTTGATTCTCTCCAACCCTCACGAGCGTTGGCTGTAGGAGACGGCAACGCTCGGGCACTAGCCGTGACGTGAATTCACACATCTCCTCCGTCGGGGGTGCGCTTCGAGGAGAGACATTAGGTACTTCAACGACATCCCTCCGGGCCACCATGCATGGCACCATCGGGGTTACGCCTAAACTCTGCCGCGCCGAAAACCCAGTGGGGGCTACGGCCACGACGGCTTTAGGCACGGATGTCCTCACAGCCGCCCAAAGCCGCCCCATAGCTACCAACTCCAGCAGGGTTATTCAAGGGGCTTGGGGAGCTGAAGGGGTGTATTCTTTCTGTTTGCGTTTGGGAACTCATGGAGTGTGAAGAAACCTTCCCCCCGAAGAGTCTTATATAGGGGATAAATGTTGGTGGGAATTAATTCACGCAGAATTCGAAAGGAGAGTTGTCAACAGTGCAAATCACGGAGCCACCAAATTTCGAGAGGCCATAGACCACTGGATGTGTGCTAATTCATGAGGACATTAATGAGAGCGCGTCTCGCGCACCGAAACGTCAAGCGCGGAAAACGAATCGCCAAAGGACGCCTCGTAAATGAAAAAGGTGGGACTCGAACTGGAGGCGAGACAGAATGCCACGCGTAAGGTCATAATCTAACCCGAAGAGGAATCGTCTCCAGTGAAGCAGTTCGAAGACAAACCCCTACTTACAGAAAAATAGAAGTGATAGACAGAACCAAGGCATTTCATGGTCCTCAGACTCAAACCTATGGAAAAACTAATAACATCGTTATATCTGGGTACTAGACAGAACTAAGGTATTGCATGATCCTCAGACTCAAACCTATGGGGAAACTAGATACTTACAGAAAAATAGAAGTGATAAACAGAACCAAGGCATTGCATGGTCCTCGGACTCAAGCCTATGGGAAAACTAATCACATCGTTATATCTGGGTACTAGACAGAACCAAGGTATTGCATGGTCCTCGAACTCAAACCTATGGAAAAACTAGATACTTACAGAAAAATAGAAGTGATAGACAGAACCAAGGCATTGTATGGTCCTCGGACTCAAGCCTATGGGAAAACTAATCACACCATTATATTTGGGTACTAGACAGAACCAAGGTATTGCATGGTCCTCGGACTTAAACCTATGGAGAAACTAGATACTTACAGAAAAATAGAAGTGATAGACAGAACCAAGGCATTGCATGGTCCTCAGACTCAAGCCTATAGGAAAACTAATCACACCGTTATATCTGGGTACTAGACAGAACCAAGGTATTGCATGGTCCTCGGACTCAAACCTATGGGGAAACTAGATACTTACAGAAAAATAGAAGTGATAGACAGAACCAAGGCATTGCATGGTCCTCGGACTCAAGCCTATGGGAAAACTAATCACACTGTTACATCTGGGTACTAGACAGAACTAAGGTATTGCATGGTCCTCGGACTCAAACCTATGGAAAAACTAGATACTTACAGAAAAATAGAAGTGATAGACAGAATCAAGGCATTGCATGGTCCTCGGACTCAAGCCTATGGGAAAACTAATCACACCGTTATATCTGGGTACTAGACAGAACCAAGGTATTGCATGGTCCTCGGACTCAAACCTATGGAGAAACTAGATACTTACAAAAAAATAGAAGTGATAGACAGAACCAAGGCATTGCATGGTCCTCAGACTCAAGCCTATGGAAAAACTAATCATACCGTTATATTTGGGTACTAGACAGAACCAAGGTATTGCATGGTCCTCGGACTCAAACCTATGGGGAAACTAGATACTTACAGAAAAATAGAAGTAATAGACAGAACCAAGGCATTGCATGGTCCTCGGACTCAAGCCTATGGGAAAACTAATCACACCGTTATATCTGGGTACTAGACAGAACCAAGGTATTGCATGGTCCTCGGACTCAAACTTATGGGAAAACTAGATACTTACAGAAAAATAGAAGTGATAGACAGAACCAAGGCATTGCATGGTCCTCGGACTCAAGCCTATCGGAAAACTAATCACACCATTATATCTGGGTACTAGACAGAATCAAGGTATTGCATGGTCCTCAGACTCAAACCTATGGAAAAACTAGATACTTACAGAAAAATAGAAGTGATAGACAGAATCAAGGTATTGCATGGTCCTCGGACTCAAGCCTATGGGAAAACTAATCACACCGTTATATTTGGTTACTAGACAGAACTAAGGTATTGCATGGTCCTCGGACTCAAACCTATGGGGAAACTAGATACTTACAGAAAAGTAGAAGTGTTAGACAGAATCAAGGCATTGCATGGTCCTCGGACTCAAGCCTATGGGAAAACTAATCACACCATTATATCTGGGTACTAGACAGAACCAAGGTATTGCATGGTCCTCGGAATCAAACCTATGGGGAAACTAGATACTTACAGAAAAACAGAAGTGATAGGCAAAACCAAGGCATTGCATGGTCTTCGGACTCAAGCCTACGGGGAAACTAACCGCCCGGCTACACCTGGGGGCTAGACAGAGCAAGATCACTGCTTGATCCTCAGATTCAGGCCCACTGGGAGACTTAACTACAACATATCCCAAGTTAGGAAATTATCAAGTCCCACCTAACCCTTGGGACACAAGAGAGCTGCCCATGCATACGTACTCTCTACATCTCATCATTGCTGCCATAATCGGCTGACATATAACTTAAGCTAAAATTGTGCCGATCAAAGGAAATGAGGGAAAGCAGGCAGCGCGCACATAAATAAGCAATTCAAAATAAAGGGATATTAAATTAACATTACAACAATGAGTTCTTAAAAATTGCATGGCAAGAGCCACAGTACACAGAGAAGAAGCACAACAAAATAGAATGACAACGTGAAAGTAGGGTGAGCCGAGACACCGGGGAGTCTACTCCTTTTGCTCGGGCTAAACGAAGGCAACCCCCGACCCCTCCGAGCCCTGGCCTGAGGGGACGGCTTGCAAGGGTATGTCGAGAGCAGTTGCTTCCTCAGCGGCGGGGGTTGGATCATCGGAAGGGATCTCCACTATCCCTTGGGGCACCTCCTCGCCTGAATGCTCCTCCAGTTCAACTGCCCCCGTCTCTTCAATAATCTCCCCAACCTCAGGATTCTCAGGGGCGGCCTCGCGGATAGCAAGGGGGTGATACACGTTCTCTGCCTTCCATAGGTCGGACGTGGCCTCTACCCCAGCTTATTTAAGGGCCTCAGCCCAGACTTGGGAACAATATCGCCTACACACCCCCGGGACTTAAGCCTTATAGGCGGCCTCTACCGAAGCCATCCCATCAGCGTAGGCTGCGGCTTCAGCCTCCTCCTTGGCACGCTCGGCCATCTCCTTGCCATGGTCAGCCTCGTCCTTGGCCCGCCGGGCCTGGTCTCTGGAAAATTCTTCTACCTTCTGAACCCCATCGGCCTTAGCTACGTCAGCCCGCAGGTCAGTAATCAGATCCCTTGCGATCCGCAATTGCTCCTCCGCCTCGCCTAAGCGCCTCGTCTGCTCCGTGGCCTGGGTCTGAGCGCCCTCAAGACTAGACAGCGCATTATCCCGCTCCCTGGTCACCTCCTTCAGAGCCTCTCGGGCCTTGACGAGGTCAGCTTCAGAATTCTTCAGAGTCCTGGTGGCCTGGTATCGCCAGTCGCGCTCCTTTTTAAGGGCCTCCTTCTGGTCGTTTACCGCCCCCTCCAATGCAAAGATAGCTTGGATAGCCTGCCAGAATAACCAACGTGCTATAAGCCCAATAAAAGAGAGAGTGGGAGAAGATCCGAGGTTGAAGCCCTTACCATCCCCACGTATCGCTTAAGGCTGAGGAAGACCTGCTCACTCGTCAAAGAGTTAAGCTCCGCCATGTCTACCGGGAGTAGCAGGCTCCTCTCCAGGGCATCGGCCACGCGTGTCTCTTCGCCCTCGTTGAAATCTCTGAGGGAGGCGTTATCCCTCAATGGCTCCCCGCGGAGCATCGGGGCTGGGAGCTAGGCCTCAGCCTCAAACGAGGTGGTGTCGGCGACCTGCCTATCTAGACCCCTTCCGCCTATCCTCAGCTGCTTGGATGGCTGCAGAGTAGTGTCCCCCTCCTGCGAAGGCACCGTCTTCTCCTCTATAGGCCCCTTGCCCTTATCCTTCCTCTTCTTGGGTGCAACAAGCACAGACCGAGAGGGCGAGCGTGTCTGGGGGGGAGGAGGGAGCTTCTGCTGAGCAGAAGTCGACCTAGTCTTCGGTGGGGTAGGAGGAAGCTTTTGTTGGGACTTCCCTAGCTGGCCTTCGATCAAGTCCGGCAAGTCGGTAGTTGACCTCCTCTTGTAACCTATTGTTGGTGGAGGGGTTTCAGAAGCAAGGAGGTCTGCTTCGCTCAGATTAGGGTCGCCCAAGTCCCCAAGCGGATCTTCGGACCGATCAAGCTCAGCAAAAACGTCAAACGGGTCCTCCTCCCTCTCTGGACCTTCCTCGGTAGCCTCAGCGAATGGTTGGAAAGAGGAGGGGACGGCTAGTGTGGCAGCTCCCTGATCGGGGGGCTCCTTGGGAATCGAAAATCCGTCCTCGGTCACAGTAATCCTCTGAAGCCGAGGATCGTTGGCTAGGATGACATGCTTCGGAACCGGGAACGACTTCTGGGTGGGCGTATACCCCAAGATTAAATGGGCGGCTCTAACTTGATTGTCGTCCTCGTTTACGTAAATCGGTGCCCTTAGCACCTTCTGCAAGTCTTCCTGGTTAGTCAAATGGAAGTGGCGCTCAAAGGCGTGCGGGTCTGCAAACGAAAAACACCGCCATGTTAGCAAAAAGAAAAAGTGCAAGAAAACTCAAAACCCCTCCCACTCCTACTGCCCCACCTGGTACTCCTTCCGTCGTTGGGCAGTGAAAGCCATCATACCATGCCCCTGACACGATGAGGAAGTCTTCGCTAAGCCCCTTATTGGACTCAGGGAGGCACTGGATGAGTCGTACCCTGTCGTCCCTCGTTTTCAGATAATAAGACTTGCCCTTAAGGTGCTGAAGGTTGTAGCACCAATTCACGTCGTGGTGAGTCAACCTTAGCCCCATCTTCTCATTCAGGACGTCCACACAGCCCAAAATCCTGAAGACGTTTATCCCACACTGGGTAGGGGCCAACCGGAAATGCGTGAGGTAGTCCCTCATCACCGGCCCCATTGGGATCGTCATCCCCCCTTCGAGGAAGGCGGCGATGGGAATTACCACTTCACCCTCCCGCTTATGTAAGCGCCAATCCCCATCCTCACTATATCTCAAGCCTACATTGGCGGGGATCCGGTAGTCGGTGACGAATTTCTCCATCGTCTCCTCAGTGTGGACATATTTCTTAAACCTACCCATCCCAGTTGACGCTTAAAGGAGCTAAGAAAGGACAAATGAAGGAGAAGGAATAACGGGAAAGAGAGCTCAGAGAAGGATAAAGCAACTTACTGAAGAGAGGAGGAGCTCCTCGGACAGGCTTTTTATGCTGAAGATGTAAGTGTGGCTGGACTCAGAAGGGACGCACGAGAGCTCTTGCTTGCGAATGAGGAACAGGGAGAAGCAGTTCTTACGGGTATCTATACCCCGAGTCGAGGAACGATGTGGGCTTTCCTGCCCATAAATGCGAAACGAACCCCCATCGTTGGATAGATAACGCCTCACTAGACGTGGGGAGCACAGAGCCGCCCGAATTTAATAATGGGCACGTTACATGCTCCGAAACGTCAGTAACGTGCATTGGGCAGGTGAATAGACCCCAATCCTGACAGGGGTGAGGCCGAGGATGTCAAAATCCTACTCCCCGCCCGAGGATGCGTGCAGCAAGATTTTGAGGGGCTATTGTGGGGTCAGGAAATTGTGCAGCCTTGGCCCACTCCAAGCCAGGCCCAAATGGCCTAATCCGAGGCCAATTTTGGGGGAAAACTCCTTTGGATCCACGCCGAGGACCCCCTCGTCCTCAGCATACTGAGGATAATTGTAAAAAAGGGGGGGGGGGGGGACAAACCAGAGCAAGTTATCACCTCAACACTTAATACGTTCACCTAACCCTTCTAGCCGCATTAATGGGGATGCAACCCCCGGGCAGGGCTACATTGATCAGGGTGAACCACTTGAGTACGGATACGACCTCTGATGGGACAGGCAGCCAGATAAGAGGCCAATAAATGATCAACAGAAGGAGGAAGATAGTAATATATAAGGGATACGAGCAAAGTGTAAAGGGAAAAAAAGAAAAAGAAAAAAGAAAAAGCAAACAGAGAGGCCTAGGAAACAAGCCTCCTCGGCCAATGGCCGAGGAGCATCCCTCACTTGTAAATTGGTCTCAGTGTTCTTTCAATAAGATAAAAAGTAGTTCTGGCCCGGTAAAAGCTGGTTAGTGCCTAAACCTTCGATCCACTCTCTACAAATTTATTGTTTCGGGTTCGTTGGGCCTTCAACCCATATCTTTTGGGCATGGGCCACGAAAACGGTCCCTACAATTCTCATTCAACAAAATTTGTATATAAATAGTAATGTATGGAGATAATTATATAATAAGTGGTCATAGTATAGTTTAGTATTTTATGAGTCTATATTAACTAAAATATTATAAATTTACATGAATTGCACTTAATAAAACCATTCTATTCATATCTTGAATCTCAACTTTTAAAAAAAAAAAAAATTAATTATTCATGTGATTAAAATATAATAGATAAATACCATATAATTAATACGCTATCTATTTATGAGTTTTCTTACATATTAAAATTAAATCAAACGAATAGATTTTAATTTTTCAAATTGGTCCACACACAAATCCAAATAATGGATATAAGATTGATGGTTTAAAATTCTTATCAATTTAATGAATCATTAATTTATTTAAAATCTTTAATCCAAACACATTCTTGGTGGTGGCTCCAATAATTAAGATAAATAGGGAAAAAAAGGGGATGGAAAAGATGTACCATATGAAGTATGAACCACTAAAATAGATCAGGTTGCAATATTCGATCAAAGAAAAAGAAAAGAAAGAGAGATGGTGTTTGGTACACCCACTCAAATATATATTTTCAGTTTTTAAATAATATTACATGTGTTTCTATACATTTTTTCACTAACACGTATTTTCATACATATTTTTAAATAACAAAACACATGTACCAAATATCCCAAGATTGCAATGGTGGATCTGTTGGGTCACCGTGGATTCCCTCCCTTTGTAGAGAGTTGGAGGAAGATCTGTGTTAGTACGTGTTGTGTAGGATAAAATATTCTTATTTTAGTTGAAGAGATCATGGGCTATTATGGCTTGAATGGTGAATACATGTACAAGACAAGGACTTTTGGGAATAAGGTCAAATAGGTGAGGACAAATGGAAAATGATTGTTGGGCTATGGCAATGGATCATAAAATATCAAGAGGGACATCAATCAATCTCAATCTTATTGCAAAATTTCTTTTCAGATTATTATTATGTGATTTGGTTAAGGCTGATGTGAAGTGATGGGATTTTAACAGACGACTGATTTTTTTATTTTTTCTGAATAAAATGGCGATCTATTTATTTTCTTATAGTTTGGTTGTTGGGAGAGGGTTTGGGATTTTTGGAAAGATCGAAACTACTCTTATAAATCTCCTATTATACATATGAGTCTATTTTGGCTTTTTATTTATTATTATTCTTTTTTCTTTAACTTACTATGGGTTACCCTACACAGGGATTTATTTAGATTTTTTTTTAAGAAACTATTTGGACAACCTTATTTGAGAATGACCATAGTAAGTTTTTTTTTTTTTTTTTTTTTTTTTTTTTTTTTTTGTGACACTTAGATTTATCATTTGAATGGAGTTTTTAGTGTACTTTTGTGTTAGAACTTCATTCATTCTTTCTTGTGTGTATGTGTGTGTTTGTTTCTAAATAAAATAAAAAAAATAAAAAGTTTAGATGTTCATTGGCATTACAATTAGCTAGAATTAGATTTATACATAGGCTATTTTAATTTAATATGTTTAGGTTAAGAAGAAGCTGCAATTGCAATGACTAATCCAATTTTTTTTTTTTTTTTTTTTTTTAATTTTGGAAAGATTTACAACAAGTGAAAAAGAAAAGTGAGAATTTAAATTCAAATTCTTTTTAATGGAAGAATTGAAAAATATCAAGAAACTACGAAACTTTTAATCAACAATACTTCTAATATTACAAACAATCTTGCTAGAACTATAAAATATGTGAGTAACCAAAGTTAAACAAATACATAAGTTCATGAATGATGACACCAAAATTATGAAGTCACACACATCTCTAAATATCAACTACCTATTCTCCAAAAAGAAAAAGAAAATATCAACTGCCTACGCAACTATAAATAGACAACTTAACATCTCAATATCAACTTAATTATGTTAAATTATCGGTCTTGTTTATCTTTTCAATTCACACTAATAAAAAACAACTTAACAAATTCTATTGTCAACAACCTTGTGACTAAGGGTTTAAGGGATAATCTAAATTATCTAATAACAATGGTATTTTTTTTTGTGATGTTCTATATTTGTAGTTTGAACCTCACATCCTCCTCCCTATTTTTAACTGAACAAAGAAAAAATCAAAACCCATTCTTGTGATTGATTCATTGATGCTGCCCAATTCCCATTCCTCACTTTTTGTATTAAAAAAAAAAACTCTCTTTCTCTCTCTGTCTCTAAAAGTTTAAGAAAATATTAGTATGGGTTCAAAAGTATCTCACTTCCTTACAGCAAAATTCACTTGAATACTTTCATTTGTCTCTCCATGTTTAATTTCATCTTAATTATGACCATATATGATAGTACTCTAGCTAGCTAGCTAACCGGTTCTATGCGCTGTCAAACACTCACCCCAATAGTGAGCCATTGCCGGTTATGTTAATTTCTCAATGGATTAATTTTTGTGTGTTGCATTTTATAATTAATTAATTCATAATGATAAGATAATTAATATTATATCCTTTCACCGGCTTTTAGCAATTGGTGTGGCTCGCTTGGTTCCATTTAGATTTTAGACACAAAAAGGATATTACTTAACCCTTTAATATTGATTCATTTATTATATATAATAAAAAAAAGATTATTATAATTATAACTATAATAAAGAAGGAATTGTTTAGGTGAGAGTGAGAGAATTTACCTATTCAATGAAGCAGATCGAGTGAGTGTACTCAGTAGTTCACATGGCACAACCAATTTCCATGAATTTCAGTTATACTTTTTGACTTTTACGTTTTCATTCATCATATGTAGCATGGGCTTCACATCAGTGAGAGAACCCTAACTAGCTGGCCACCTAAAAATGGTTTAGTTGATTTTCTCTTCTCTTTCCTTTATTTTTTTCCCAGAACAAGTAAGAATATAGGGAAGTTGGTCCAGTTTGAAGGTAACAAACCCCAAAGCATTCCATTCCATTGCTTTCACAATAAATTTTAACTTATATTGCTAATAAATAATGAGCAGATGCAATTGCGTTTTTCTATATTATATTTATCTATGTAAATAGACCTGCAACTGCATAGCCACTTGCCAAGTATATATATATTTAATCGAAACCATTTAGGTAGATTTTCCAAGAAAAATCTTCTTATTATATCAATGATTTGAAATATATATATATATATATATATAATTGTAAGCTGGAATAAGTAATTAAAGGAGGATTATTTGAAAGGAATTGAGGTTGTGTACTCAAAAACTCTTTCGCTGAGGGACCATTTTTTGCACAACTTGTTTAATTAGGTAGCAAGTTGTGCATGTATGATTGGTGAATAATCAGTTTAACATCATATTTCTATGGGTCACTACTATTACCACTTTTGTTGCATATTAATCACAACATAATTTGTAGAAAAAGTTGTGTCTGCAAAGTAGAATTAATTCTTTGAACTTTGATGCCACACCATAATTGTTTTTTCCAGTTCTTATTGTCGGTTAGGTGCCAACACGGATTCTTTTATGCTTTCTTTAATTTCCTTTAGATAATAAGTTAGTAACACAAGTTAAATAAAAAAATTTCTTCTATAAAATCCATATTATAAGGAACAATTATAATGAAATGAGCACCATAGATTCAAATCTTATCATATCTGAAATAGAGAATTATATATATATATATATATATATATATATATATATAAAAAGTCCATATGATGTGAAATTCTAATTGTGATAACTTCTTGTTTGGTTCAACTTGTTTTCATCTTAAAATGGAATGTATGGGTTTTTAATGGAATGATATGGTTTTTTAAAGTCCACATTTTTGTTTTCATCTTAAAATAGAATGTATAGTTTTTTAAAGTTCACATTTTTAAGGTACAGTTATACTTTTACACAACAAATAAGATAAACATAATAAATGAACAATATAAAAAACCAACACACATAGAAGGGGAAACAAAGTGTAACTAAAACAGGTGGAGTGTAAAGCATGGTTAATGCAAAATTAGTGATGCATCATAACTATTAAGTAGGCATGCTATGATTGATGTATAGTAAAAATAATGTCAATGGTGTACTCATATGAAAATGATGTTATATCAATCATAACTTGTCACTCTAGAGAAATGTAAAATTTTTAGGTCCTAGCATTGCTCCAAAGGAATATTGAGGGTGTTTAGTTCTTTAAGAGCCTTGAAGCTCTATTAGCATAAATTGCCAACTATTTTGAATTTTTTTGAAGAACTTTATGGGTCCTTAAAGCTATATATATATATATATATATAAGGTAATTAAAGTTGAAATTCGTAGCTTAAAAAAACAAATAAAACTCTACAATTCACAATTAATATTTGATAAATTCATGATTTTAAGATATTTACTATAATTTGTCAAGTACTCTGAACCTCAAAGGATTTTTCAATTTTTTGAAAAACAAACATTTGCACACACAAGAGAGAATGAATAAGGCTTTAACACAAAAGTATATCACAAATTTCACTCAAAAGTCATAGTAATCTTTGAAGGAAAATATAACAAGTTATACTACACATAACATATATATATATATATATATATATATATATTTAAATATCAATTAAAACTCTAAATGGCAAAAACTTTATTTATTACTACTCTATGGTTTTCTTAAAAATAAAAACAAACAAACAACTCTACATTTCCAGTGTTACACAGTTTTACTAGAGTTTATAAATTGATTTGTCACCAATCGTAAAAGGAACCACTTAAATATTCAATTATAAAGTAGTTCCACCGACCACATTTTTTTTTGTCACTTTACTTCTTGCTACTAAGTTACAAGTTACAACAATGTCACATGAGTACTAACCATACTTGACTAGGTAGATACGTAGAAATCATATATCATCCGTGAGTGAAAAGCATTTTAACCGTGAGAGATCCGCACGTGAAGTGAGAGACCGCATGAAATGAAATCTGACGCACAGAGAAAATTATTGAGATGTAAAAGCGTCATCAAACTGAAAGAAAAGAGGGCACACGAGGGTGGTGCTGGCTGGGCTGGGCCCAGGCCAGGCCAGGCCAGGACGGTCCACATCAAAAGGAAAAAAAAAAGTTAGATATTTGTACGTACGAGAATCCTAACGGCCACGTGGCGACGTGCGTTCGTGCGTACACAACACACACAATCTGTCACCCTTGATACATATAATGCATACTCAGGCACAGCTGCGAGCGAACGAGTCAGCCAACCTGAACCAACTCGTTGACGCGGTTCCAACTTCCCCGCCCCAGAGTGGGGCCTCTCTCCTTTGCCTTCACGCACCATTTCATTAGCTGTATCCTGCTGGGTTTTGCTAATTGACTATCACTTCTTCTAAAATGTAAACAACCCAACCAAACCAATAAAATAAAAAATCTCTCCCACTTGTTGATTTTCTCTCTTTGCCAATCTCTTTATAGTTAGGACAAATCTCTGTGGTGACCCACGTTGACTCCTCTTCTCTTGGTACTAATAATAAAGTTTATTTTTTTATTTACTAGTATTTCTTTTCATACTTTTGCCATACTGTAGATGAATCCATATTATACGGACTCTACATATGACACAAAAAGTTGAATCCCATTTTGAACAAGAAGATAATAAGTGAACTTCACCAGATGATTCTCAACAAGACCCGACTGCAGATGCAAATGATTCAATCTTGTATAAAGTCACTTAACAACTTGATTTGGTGCATCAAATTAGGGCAAGACAACTTCTATTCAATGCTTTAGCGCAATAAATGAAACATGTTGCAAACACAACCATTTGGATACGTGTAAATCGTATCGGTTTTAATTAAATAAAGTCATCAAATTAAAACTTTTATTTCTTTTTATTGATAACTTAAAGAGAAATTTTATGTTCACAATATTTTCATAACAAATTAGAACTGTCAAGTTGTTATTAGTTGTTTTTATTGGGGTAAAAAAGTAATTTTAGTAGTATATTCAAATTTGAACCAAGATCGTTCAATTGGTAAGGCTTGAGCATTTCGTCTAACCCGCATAGGTTCGAGTTCCACTGCCAACAGTCCTTCCTTAGTGTGCAACCATAAGGGTTGGCCTACAAGTCTTAACCTAAGTGCCTTGCCTAGGGGTTGGCATAACTTAGCTAACATATATATATATATATATATATATGATGGATCATGTGTCAAAAATCCTTCTAAATCGTAAAAGAAAAATCAATAATAGACCACAAACCATTAATAATTAGAAAAATCAATGATGATGCAAAAAATTCTTTCGATACTTAAGTTAGCACTCATAAATTGGGAATTTTCAAGTATTGAGATGACTAAGAATTTCTCTTATACCTTGGTATGGAGGTCTTGAGCTTATGTAGAGCTTCTATTGACCAATATTCCATGATTTTGGTTATTCTCTTTAGTTGGGGAGTAGAAGGCGTCATGACAATAGTCATTGGCATAAGTTTTGGAATTTGTGCCCATATTCAAGGTATGTGGGATGAATACGCCATAGATGTCACACTCATGTCCTAAGGATTGTGCCTTTCTATCTTAAGGAGGTTCGTCCTTCGTATCCATGTCCATAGATATCCTATAGTTTTGACTCGTCAAGTGTGCCCATTAGATAACAGCGAATGGGAGTTTCGAAAGTATGGTCATTAGATATATATTTTATAGATTTAAAAGAGGTCGTTGTGAATGAGTGATGACTGACAAACCAAATCCATTAGTTTCCCGCCATCTCGAAGCCATTCATCCTTCAAACTTGGATGGGCTTCCAATTGTTAAGTGCCATAGGCATTATGGTAATTTCATGTTGCTTCAATCTCATAATTGTCGCATTAATTGCAACATGGCATTGGGAATAACTCATTCTAGGACGAATTTATGGCATTTTGAAGAATAATACTCCTAATTACTTAGAACATTTACATCCAGCAATGGCGACTCTAGAAATTTTTTTTAGAGTGTTCCTAATTTTTTTTTTTAGTTGAAAGATCCAAAGTCATCATCAAGGAGATAAAGATGAATCTTGGATACGTGGTTTTCTTATCAAATATTTGTCCATAATTCTAGCAAAAGAATAAACAATAAACTATAAGTTCATTTAAAATATTAATAAAATTATTAATTATTATTGTTTAGTTGTTTCATTAATTTGTTTGTCTTTTATAAACTATAATTTGTTATATTATTGTATCATTAATTATAAAATTATTAATTATTATTTAGCCTAACATAATTTAATTTATTTATCTTTTATAATAAATTGGTTAATTATACAACTTTAATTATTGTTGTTTAGCGTAACAATAAACAATATTATTTTAATTTGTTTATCATTAATTATACTGTTTTAATTTGTTATATTGTTTAGCCCCTTGTGCATATTACACTGAAAGAGCCTGACATTACACATTTCATATGCAGCACAATAATTAAAGCAGTGTAATTTCACAAGCACAAGCCTCATGTCTGATGCCCCAATCACAATAGCCGGGCAATCAAAAAATTTCACAATCACAAATTCACAAATCACAATACACACTAAAAAACAATTCTCACCAACACAGTGAATACACACTGACTAACACCAACGGATAAGATAAACACCAAAGCCAAATTCATAAAGACAAAAAACAGGAAAAAGCAAAATATAAATAAAACCCTTTCATTCGGCTAGCCAATCAAAGAGAGAGAGAGAGAGAGAGAGAGAGAGAGAGAGAGAGAGAGAGTTATTGAGTTAATTTAGTCTTAAAGAATAAAGACAAAAGAGAGAGAGACATTCATTATTTTAGTTTTCATTTCAGACTTCAGTGAGATAAAGAGAGAGAGAGACTGAGAGAGAGTCAGAGAGAAAAAGAGAGAGAAATTAGAAATACCTTGAAGGAGTTTAGGGAAGGATCTGCGATCTGTGAGCATCGAGCACCGGAGCTGAGTAGAGCGATCTGCGATCTACCGTCTACGATCTGCAATCTACCATCAACGATCTACGATGAGGGGTGAGCGAGTGAGCGATGACGATGACGAGGAGCGAGCTACGGCGACGATAAGTGAGTATTAGGGTTTTTTTGGTTTGGTTTTTATAAACACAGTATTAGAGTTTGTTTTGCTCTGTATAGACTGTATCAGTATATTGGGGTTTGGTTTTCTCTGCTTTCTCTGCTAGCGACGTGACCGTGTGTACGGTGGGTTTGATTTTTGATTCTCTGTGTTGTTTTTTTTTTTTTTTTGGAGAATTCGTGGGTGGGTTTGCTCTGTTGGGCTCGTTGTGGGCTTGGCTCTGTTACAATTTTTTTTTTTTAATTTTTTAATTTTAAATATTTTAGTTCAATTTTTTTGGGGCTTTTTTTTTTTTTTTTTTTTTTTGGGCTTGAAAGTTGAACAAATATTTTTTTTTTTTTTTTTTTTTTTTAATTTGAGAGTGTTTCTAATTTTGTGATTGAGGGTGTTCCTAATACAACTTAAATATAATTTTTTTTTTAAATTTTTTTTCTGATCAGGGTGTTTCTGGGAACATCCTGACTTGTACATGGCATCGCTACTGACATCCAGTATTTTCAGACTATTCTATTTCATCATCTCAAAAGCTACTTTATATATTATACCATATCATTTTACAATACATCTAACATCTCAACTTTTATTTTACAATACAACAAATTAAAATAATATAAATTATACAATAAAATAATAAAATAATTCTCTCTCTCTCTCTCTCTCTCTCTCTCTCTCTCACATTTTTGTCCCTATCTCTCCCTCACTTTCTCAACAACAAACAAATAATCACCACCATGCCCACCACGCCACCACTGCCTTCTGCCCACCAAAGTCCCGTTGGAACCAAAAACCCAAAAAAGAAAAAAAAAAAGAAAAAGAAAAAGAAAAAGAAAACCCACCAAAACCCCAGCAAACCCATAGCAAAAACAACCAAACAATCCATTACCCACCACTGCCCACCATGCCAACCCAACCAAGTGAACCAACCAATCCAAATCCAACCCAAACCCCATCAAAATCCAAAATACCAACCTATAGGAATCCAAAATCCAACCCAACCAAACCCAAAAGACAAAAATTAATAGCAAAAAATCAAATAAACCCATTGAGCAGATTTCGCTACGCCAGGACCACGCCATGACCACTTTGAATCCAACCCAGCTCCGGTGGCAAGCTTGAACGGGAGAGAGATGTGTCAAATTCCCAATGCTCTCTGGAATTGTTCCTTTGAACTGGTTCCCATGAAACCAAAGACTATTGAGCAAGCTCATTATAGTCACGACATCAACTGGACCTGTCAATGCACCACCATCTTGCTGATTGTTCAACCAAAACATCTGCAAGCTCAAGTGAGCAAGGGAGTGAGAAGTAAAGTATCAGAGAGAAGCAGTGAAAAAAAATAAAGGAAAGGAAGAAAAGGACGCAGTGATTGACAGAGGGAGAGAAAAAAAGAATAAAAATTTATCCCAGTTGCTACAGTACCGTCATATAAGCAAGACGGTACTGTAGCAATATTGGAATTTTTTTTTGCAATTCTAACCATTTGGCAGTCCGGGTATTGAGTGGTTGGGCTTTAATGCTAAATCTGTCCTACATATCCCATTTGGTAGTCTAGATGTGAATGCTCTTAGGGCAACATTTGTCAAGGCATGCCATAATCAAACTTTTATCTTTTTAGATAGGTAGATAATGGGAGATGAGGAAGTGGGTTTGAACTGCAAACATGGGCACCACAAATAATATAATTACCTCTATTTTATCGCTTGAACTCTGATCAAATTGTATTAACCAGGTGTTTTACGTTAGAAATATTGTAGTGTGTGTATGTATGTGTTACAAATGTTGTGGTTCAAGAGAGTCAAGTCATTTATAGGAGCGTGTACTCGTACAACAGACAAATTAACTTACTGGTTAGCATAGAGTTAGTTCCCATATATACATAGCCTGCTTAGTATCATAATTAATACAAAGTGTAGCATAGTAAAATATGGACAAATTTTTTTTTTTTTTGGTTGTGGATGTAAGCTGGCAGGCCAAAATCCAATAACACAAATTCTTTGTTCTTCTCTTTTTTTTGTGTTTTTTCTCTACAATCTACGTTAACTTTAATTTTGACATTTTAACTGAGAAGTAATCCATGAGTGATATTCATGTGTCAAACACCAACAAATATTATATTGAAGTTCTTGCTAATGCTATGTAAGCATCAGATTGCAGATAAAATTAAGGTCAACGCAAGAAAAAGATGGTGCAGATGTCCGTTGAACAGCTTGAACCTAGCGTTGGGGATGCGTAAGCTGGTGATAATAGTTAGCGTACGCAATTGAACTAGGATTACAAATTGAGACTCGGTTAATATAACGCAAACGACCTTAATTAGAAATATTTATGTGGGCTTAGTTGAGCCCAACTGCTCAAGCTCATGAACTAACCTTAAGTTTACTTCATTGAAGCATAAATGGCCATGTCATAAGTCCAACATTAATACATTCAGCAAAGAGAAGAAGAAAAGGAACTTTCTAAAATGATTAATTTTACTGTAGTTTGACTCTGTATATGAATGTGTAATAACTTATTACACATTCATCTCGGAGATCTTAATGGGATCTGGAATCCATAAACTTGCACATTTATTTTGTGGGGCAATAAATGTTTAATAATGAGATAAATAGTTGACAATTTATAACCGTTAAATCTCATAAAAAAACTATAATTTAAAAAGGATGTAATTCTTGTGATACCAGGTGTAAATAGTTTGTTTTATTACTAACAACATTAATATTGGGCCTTCTGAAATATGAATCCTTATTTAGACAAATCCATAGCTATAAATATAAATAAATAAAAACCAATGTCTTGATAATTAGTAAACATCTACAAAATCAAAATTAAAATTAAGGGTCATCAAATAGCCTACGGCCTACAGTTCAACCCAAAAACCCGACGGTCCACCGGGCTAATGGATGGCCCAGCCCGTTGTTATTGAGGCCCATGGGTAGTCCACTAGCCCAATGGATGAGGCCATGGGCTAGTTTTTATGCCCATGGGTACCCAGTGAGCTAGCCCAGTAGCCCAATCTGTTGCCTAACTCGTTGGCTTAACCCGTTGACCCAGCCTAATAACTCATAATTCATAACAAAAATATATAGGAAGTGTATGACGGATTGATCTTGAGATATTATAGAGAAATTTCTTAAAAAAACTCCCTCAGCCACTTGCCTGAGGTTTTTTCTTTTGGCACAGCGCGACCTGACCCGTTAACTAGTTAATAATTCATTATGCCCAGCTTATTGTACCCTGGAGCCAAGTAAAAATGGACTGAGTCGACCCGATCCGGCCCATTGTCGACCCTTATTTAAAATATAAATACTTCACAAACAAAAGACATATTTATATAAGCAATTGTTGCTCAACATTAATGCTTATTACGTGGGCCAATTACGAAAACAACTTCAGCGCAATTTACTGACTCATCCCGCCATATGCAGGGGAAAATATGGTAAGCCCAAAAGCAGATGGACCTCGAAATTGGTCCAAGCCCCAAAAGTCCAGTTTACACATCCCGCCATTTGCACAAATTTGAAAATTGAATTTTCAGAAAAATAATTTTTTAAAAAAGGGTTTGGTTTTCATTCGAAAAAATTAATTCCGCCCATTATTTCATTCGAAAAAATTGCCAATTTTGAGTCTCCTTCATTGAGAGCTTCTTGCTCTTTTTCATTGCCTTTCCTAGAAACTCAGACTCTGTACCTCTCTTTTTGATCTAATTCTAACTTATTTTTCGGTTTTTGTTTCAGTTAAATTATTAAAAACATTTCCTTGAAAAAAATATTTATTTTTTCTCCGTTCTTATATTTACAATGCCTGAATCAAGGGATAGATTGGTGAGGCCTGTGGACCACGCTGCCATTTTCGCTCGCCGCAGAACGCCCGGTACTGGAATTCTTATTGACGACCCAGAAGTGGGTCCGAATTTGTTCGGATCCCCGGCCCCGGTCAGGCAAGTGGCGACACCGGCAACACGTGGACTGTTCATTAGGGGAAGGGGAGGCTTTGGAACTCCAAGACACGTGCGTGGCCGGAATCTGTACAGAACTCCGGCTTCGGGTCAGGAGAATAATCCAAGAGCTGCGCAACGGAGTTCGGGCCGGGGCAGACCCAGGAGCAGTGTGCTACCTTCTTGGTACCCGCGAACTCCTCTTCGTGATATCACTGCGGTCGTGAGGGTAATTTTTGATTCCCTGCTCTTCAGTTTTCATGGCTGAATGCTTGTTTTTATATACGAGTTTGTTATTATATAAAGGACATTTTCTGTGCTTTTCTTTAACCATTGTTAGAGTATGCCAGCATTATCGGAGCAAAAATAGTTTTGATTAACTTAGCTGCAGTCTTCGTTATGATTTCTTTTTGCACATTCTGCCATGCTATCTAAATGGAACTAAGCAGGTAGGATGCATTGTGCAGAATTGAAGAGGGGTTGAATTGTATGTGCTGATCAAATGTGCTAGAGGGATTTTATATATTAGGCACAGATTGTCTTTATTATCCAGTCCTTTAGAGGCGGATAAAGTATGTGGTATTTTCTTATTGTAAGTGAGGATCCAAGCCAAACTGTTCTACAGTGCAGTGCTGTTTCTTTTGCACAGAAACAGAAAGGTGCTCAATTTGTATGCCTCTGAGTTGTTGCTTAACTGGGAGGGCATTGTTCAGAGCTTCCAAATGAAGACAATACATTTGTAGGGTATCTTAAGCTTCTAAAGGAGTGACCAAGGTAAAATTGAATGCTGTCCTTGCTGTATGTGTGTTGTCGAGTTTAGTAAATAGTAAGCGGCTGTTTGGTTTTTGTGTTTCTATCATCCATAACTTTGTTTCTATTACTCATAACTCAAAAATGGTGGGATCCACAAAGAGAAAGCTTGTTTGGATTTGTTTTCAAGTTTTGTTTTCATCACTCAATTTTCTGATTTTTGAGTGATGAGTTATGAAAATTAAATACACATTTTAGCTGTTTTTAAGTTATAGAAATAGAGTTATGATGGCATTTTTGTAAGTACACATACAATTTATGAAATTCTAGCCATAACTCTTGACTTTTAAATTTTTTTTTTTTTTTGGAAACAAAGCCACGTTTAGAACTGAGTTTAGATGTCAAACAGGTGAGGTTTGGAAAATTGGGGAATTTTAAATGATGAGTAATGAGTGATGAAAATTGAGTGAGGTGTGATGAGTGATTAAAAAAAAAAAAAAAAAAACCAAACAGCATCTAAGCTATCCCTACTAAGAATTCTTCTGTTTTTCTGTGAGGCCAAACCAACTTGTTGACTTAGTTGTACTGGAGAGGGTGAGATTTAATATCTGTAATGCTCTATGATTGTCATATACATGAAATATCTTGAAGGGCTGTTTGCCCCTTTATTTTGTTGGGATGTTCAAAATTTTATTTTTCATAATCTAGATTGTTATGTTATCATGATTCTTGAGTTTCAAATAAATGGTTTGTATTTATGCTGATTGTATGTGGGTTGCATTTCTCGTGTTAGGCAATTGAAAGGACAAGAGCTCGATTGCGAGATGTCGAAGGCCTACAAATTGAGAGTCCTGTACCTGAGGGCCAAAGGGTTCTTGACCCTTCTGTAACACAGTCTAGTGCTCAACTCAAGCACAATATATCTATGGTCTCTCCAAGTCTAGCTGTTGGTGTCAAGCCTCGTACACCTGCTGTTGGTGAAGTGCCAAAGATTCTGCTCGGAATCACTAATCAGAATGCTGGAGAATCAGAGTCTCTCACTCCTCAGAAGAAACTTTTGAACTCGATTGACACTGTTGAGAAAGTGGTGATGGAGGAACTACAGAAGCTAAAGAGAACCCCAAGTGCTAAGAAGGCAGAGAGAGAAAAGAGAATTCGTACTTTGATGTCTATGCGTTGATTCATTTCAACTTCCCAGCAGTTAAAGTATGAATTCTTTTTTTCCTCCCACCTTGGAGCAGCCAAAACAGAGAGAACAGGAGCACCTGTATTTGAAAGACAGAAGGGGCAAGAAACCTGTGCTCTGAGACTGATCATCATCTGATGATAATAGGACTACCCGAATCATCATCTGATGCTATTAGGACTCCTCAAGTAGATTTAGTACATATATCCTCACATCTTATCTACTTTTTTGCATTTGACATGTTGCTGAAGGTCTTAGCCTAGGATTGGTAGGCAGTTTTGCTTCAGTTCTCTGCTGAAAGTCTTGGTGTAGGACCAGTACTATAGTAGGCATGTTTGTTTCTTGTTTCCATCATTCTTTGATGGTTATATGTAGAACTAGCTATTGTTTTGAGCTGATGTATATAATGGCCATATCACACTTCCTGTACCATTTCAGCATGGGCCACATGGCCCTTTTTTTGCTTAGGCCTGTTCCCTACCCTATGAGATTTTTGGGCCTACAAAATGGGTATTAAAGACATGCTTTGTCATGAGTTTTTTACTTTTAATGGCTTTAGTTGTTAGTATAAATAAAATGAATTCATGAGTTTTAATAAATATTTATAATAGATTTTGGGTATTAATTTCCATGGGCTTTAAATAATAATTTGTATAATTTCTCTTAATTTTTGCTATGGATTTCTTTGTAAATGATATTTTTTTTTGATACTTTTTAAATAATGACCTTCAATATTTTTCTTGAGGATAATATTTACCATGGGTTTTAAATATGGTAACAATTACTTTAATGGAATAATGTGATGTTCTCATGAGTTTTTCTATAGAAAATCATAATGGATATGTAGGATGAATAATTATCATGAGTTTTGATAATAACTATTATGAATGTTGTGATGTAAGATAGATAGTGAGCATGAGTTTATAATATGAAATAAACAAATGTCATGGGTCTAATAATCATTTTTTTTCATGGGCTTTTATAAGATGAATGATGATCGTCATGGGTTTTGAGAGTAGATAATTCATAAATTTCATAAGTTTTGTAATATTATAGTAATATGTTTAAGGGTCTAAAGTATTGTTCATTATTGGACTTCTAAGTAAAATAATTATAATATAATATTTTGTCAAGTATTGATAACCTTGAGCTTTCAATAAATAGTGCCAAGTAGTTAATTTAAGCTTTTAATAGTGCCAATGTAAGTTGGGCTTTTGATATTGCCAATGAAAATTAGACTTTGATGTTGCCAATGGGAATTAGGCTTTAATGTTGCTAATGTAAATTGGGTTTTGGATAAATAAATTGTCATGGGTTTAAACCATGGGCTTTGATTATGGATTTGAATTCCATCGATAAAATTGTTTTGCAATGGATTTGAATCATGCGCTTTTCAAATATTGTCAAGCATAAGTATTCTTAGGCTTTAAATAGAATAGGATTATTGGATTCATGGGGCCGGTTTTGGGCTTAGCTAGATGATGATAATAAAATTTGATAAAATATGAGCTTTTGAGCTTTTTTGTGATAATTTTTATCATAACCAAATTTAAGCAATGAGATATAAAACATTTGTTATTAACATGATAATAGAGTAGAAAATATTTGAGAAAATCCAATAACTTATTAGTGGTATTTGAAAATAAATAGGAGGTACGCAAATAAAATTAGATGTAAAGAAAAAGTATCCTAACAATATGGACTTTTACAAAGTACAGAACAAATTAGAATTGCAAAATCACATTCAGTAGCACCTAAACATAATAAATCAATATTATAACCCCATAAATCTAATCTAGAACCAACTCTAGAAGTTTATGAATTAGAGAAATATCACTAAAATAAAACAAAACCAGCACATATTTTGGAAGATAAATCAACAATCTTATTTTTGGCGCCTAGTTTTAGACAATACTCAGATCATGATGATTGTGAAATTATTACCCACCAAAGCAAACTGATCTACCATTGTAACACAAAATCCACAATTTAATATTGATTAATTTCTACCACATGAATAGAACTAACCTAAAAATATGAAGCAAAATTGAAATCGGAAGATAAAAAGGCATCTCACGGTCTCTAGAGAGAGAGAGAGAGTACTAATCTGTCACAGGGGAGGGGGAGAGAGTGAGAGAGAAACCGATTGAGGACCTAAGCTTCCTTCCAGCAAGTTCTTCTATCCTCTCTCCATTGAGTTTTAAGAGAAATCAAGGAGGAGCAAATGAGTGTTCGGGGGTGGGTAAGGAAAGGACAAAGTTTAGCTACAAAATTGGTTGTAACCTAGTTACAACCTTACTCAATAAAATAAATATTATTACATATTTTGAAAATCTAACTATCGAATTGCATATTCTTTATATTCTTAATACATGTGTCAAATTTTGTATCAATCCGATCTTGTTTATTATATGATCTATAAGTTTATATTTTATACATAATTTTAAATTATAAAAACTTACAATTTAAACAATTTATTGATGACATAGCTATTGATTTTTAATTTTCTAAAAATTTTGCAAGTATGGAAGATATAAGAAGAAAATATAATCCAATAGTGAAATTGTCAAAATTCACCTCTAATTAAAAGATATTTAATAAGGTTGTAAACTAAGGTTAACTAATTTTATTACAAAATTTTGTTCGTAAAGAAAAGAAGATATTAGAAACTTTATTAGAAGTTTGACCCAATTTAACTTGTGGGCTCCACATGAATTGTAGAGTGAGTTTTTGTGATGAAATCTGAATGGAATTTTTACCCAAATGAATTGCAGAGTGAGTTAAGGTAGAAATAGAGGAGTGATATGAGATATAAGATATGGGTTTAGACTTTTCAGTATAAGAATTAAGTTTGAGTGATGGGCTAAACCAAACACAACCTAAGCGTTCAACATGTTAGTTTCTCTTTGATAAATTACATCATTTCTCTCTCTCTCTCTCTCTCTCTCTCTCTCTCTCTCTCTCTCTCTCTCTCTCTCTCTCTCAGATATAAGTGGTCGTGGATCACTAGCTTGGGGAGTTGTTGCCTCATTGGGTCACTAATGTGGGTTAACTAGTGTTGTCAAGTCGATAATTTGCCTTGTTATACAAAAAATGATTTTAGACAATTTTTATTGGATGCATTATAAAATATAGAATGATATGCAATCTATCTTGCATAAGTGGATGATTATTATTATTAGTTGAAACTATACTATTGGTCTCTCAATTTTTAAGTGAATGTTTTTAGTCTCTCAAGTTTAAAAAGTGAACACAATTGGTCTTTTTGTTAAAGTGTCAGTCTTAGTGCCTACGTGGCTAACGGAAAAATGGCGTGACAAATTTTAGGTGACATGTTATCAATTTCTCTCATTAAAAATCCCATGACTCGTCAAAAAATGACTCAACCATCTTGCAACCAGTTAACAAACGGGAATTTCCAAATCAAACAAAAGAATGCTACCCTTAATATGAGAAACAAGAGAGAGTGAGAGAGACACACAAAGTCCCCAATTATTGCTATCTCCAGGAGTTTTTGGGTCCTCATGGTTACGGTTCTTACAGGTCAGACCGTTGGGGGTTTTTTTCTGAAATTTTTTTGGCACTTACAGGCATACCGCCATTGTTGAAGGCTGAAACTTCAATCACCGTGAGATGCTATCAGACTTGAGATCACACCCCATCTTCTTGTTCTTCTTCTCTGTCTTGCTCGCACTCTTTCTGCTCTCTCCCTCAGTGTTCTTGACGATACCGTTTCTCCATTTTTCCTGCTAAAGCCTTCTTTTTTGGTAAATGGAGTATCCTTTTTTGCTGCTTCAACTCAGCCACTAATATTTGCTTTACTGTCAACCACCAATGCTTTACTGTCAAGCACTTCTAACTTTTGCATTTAACCCATTTTTAAATAGGCGGGCATCCTTGCCAGATTTTTTGAGTTGTATTCTAATGGTATATGTCGTGTCCACGGGCACAGGCTAGCTGATCAACCTATCGTGCTTATGTTACTTTTTCTTTTAATAAAATGATTCCACCTGTTTGGCTGTTTCAGTCCAAAATAAAAAATAAAAAAGTCGGCATCCAATAGGATTCCTCTATATGTATATATATAAATAAATATATATATATATATATATAATGCATAAATAGTAGACTATTTAAATGGGCTTGGCATTTATTGGGTTGTCAAATAGGCTCGGCCATGGCAGACAGACCAATTTCTACCTTAACCAATTTATGGGTCTCATAAAATTAAAAATAAAAATTATTAGTTACTCGAATGAGATTTGTCATGACTTAAGAGCTCCGACAGAAATGTTAAGTGTATATACATATAAAATTATTTTTCCTTATTTTAGTTAAAATTTCAAAATTTACTAATTTAATATATTTTTATTTTTTAAATAATTATTAAATTAATTATGACGTCATCACGGTTCGATCTCGGTTCGACCTCAAAAACCTTGAACCTTTCTCTTTTACGATTCAATGAACGGTCTGGGTTTGAAAACCTTACTCATGAATTCATAAAAGGTTCCACAAGTTCTTCCTCTCAATACGTAGCCCATTACTCCTTTGGAATGCCAGACCTTAATGTTATTCAAAGGTGGAATTGTTCAAAGTTGAAGGCTTATAAAGTACAAAAGGTATTGAAGTTAATTGCTTCAATTGTACTCACTTACAATTGTGATATTATGTCCATTTTTCCGTTAACCCCCAACTATAATCAATTTTTTTCAAAATTTGCACCAAATTGAGCAAAATTGTACTATCAGTAATTGTAGTAGTTGACCACGATTTGAACTCTAAAAGACAACAAAGAATTGAAGAGTATTTTTATGCTTGATTCCGATATGGGTGGACTTGGACCCATCAAATACTGGGTTTTATAAAGGGATTCTCTCTCTCTCTCCAAATTTAGGGTAACATTCTTGAGTTTGATTTGTGAATACTCGTTTGTTAACAAGTTACAAAATAGTTGAGTAATTTTCTTATAGGTCATGAGGTTTTTACATAATTGCACTCACAAGATAAATTTCATGAACCAATAATATAGTTTTGCCTTGCTATTATTTTTTTTTTAAAAGTGACTTTCGAAACAAGTGAAAGCTCTAAGCGTTTTTGTTTTCCTTTTTAAGAGAAATTGTTATGTTAAATGGACTATATTTCTATAGAATATGTATCCCCATTCCCTTGGGTTCAAGACAAAATGGGAAAATGAGGTCGAGCCCAAAAGCAAATGGACCCAAAATTGGCCCAAATTCCCTTGGGTCCACGCTTGCCTTCTCCTAGTCTTAGCCCAGTTAGCCGCTACTTCAATCATCCCGCTAATTCCACAAATTTGAAAATTGGACGCTCCCAAATTACGAAATTAATTAAAATAATTAAAAAATAAAAGAAAGTTTCGTGTTTGTTTTTTTCCCCCTATAATACCGCCTATTATTTCATTTGAAAAAATTGCCAATTTCGACTCTCTCTTTTTGAAGTTGTAGAGCTTCTTGCTCTTTTTCATTTGCCTAGCAATTCAAGAACAAACCTAAAAACCCAACCCAACCCCAGGTAAGAAAATGACCCAATAACTTGAAGAGCCTCTCATTTCCTTGAAACTCAGACTCTTTTTGATCTGATGATTCTAACTTCTTTTTTTTCTGTTTTTCTTTCTTTCTTTCAGTTCAAAGCATTATTATATCAACGATGCCTGAATCGAGAGATAGATTGGTGAGGCCTGTCGACTACGCTGCCATTTTCGCTCGCCGCAGAGCTCCCAGTACCGGAATTCTTATTGACGATCCAGAAGTGGGTCGGAACTTGTTCGGATCCCCGGCCCCGGTCAGGCAAGAGGCGACACCGGCAACACGTGGACGATTCATTGGAGGAAGGGGAAGGGGAAGGGGAGGCTTTGGAACTCCAGGAAATGTGCGTGGCCGGAATCTGTACGGAACTCCGGCTACGGGTCAGGAGAATAATCCGAGAACTGCGCAACGGAGTTCGGGCCGGGGCAGAACCACGGGCAGTGTGTTACCTTCTTGGTACCCACGAACCCCTCTTCAGGATATCACTGCGGTTGTGAGGGTAATTTCTGATTCTCTGCTCTTCAATTTTCATGGATGAATGCTTGTATTGATATATCTTGATTTGTTGCACTAAAAGGGGATTTTTCTCATTTTCTGTGCCGTGCCTTTCTTTAATTTTGATTTCTTGTTTTGGTGCCAGGAATTTGAGGAATAGGAGTTTAAGTTCAATTGAATTTAGTGCTTTAATAACACAATACCCTTTCTTTATATGTATTCACAAATCTTTAAAATGCGATGTTTCCGTATTTGACATTCAAATGTTTGTTAGGTATCCTGTTTAATGCTTTTAATCTTGATTGGTAGTGTTCTTTTGACTGTGTAGATGTTTCTCATAAACAAACATTTGGTTTTTTGAAGTTTAATTGACATGGGTCTCGCTATTTTTTTTTTTTTTTCTAATTTTTACCTGGAAGCCTAATTCAAGCGATAATGAAAATTCAAGCTTTTAGACTTCTAATTCTAAAGTCACTGCCATTTGCATCCTAGTGATAACTGGGGGAACAACAAGATAAAAAGTGAAGTGGTTGAGGAGTCTTTCCCAATAAGCATACTTCTTTGCTCTTCACCATTATGAGAACACCTGGAAGTTGCATCAATTAAATTTGTTGAAGAGCCATCTTGATGATTAGAATAACAGCAATAGTTATGTTGCCAACAAGCCAACTGAAACAACCATTTAGAAATGGGATACCTCTTCTAAACTGCTTCCTCTCCGTATTCCTTGGTTAGTCTTGGTTAACTTAGATGCAGTGTTTGTTATGATATCTTGTTGCAAATACTTCCATGCTATCAAAATGGAACTAAGCTGGTAGGATGCATTGTGCAGAACCGAAAAGGGATTGGGTTGTATGTGGTCAAACATGTTTTTTTCTGTTTGCTCCAAATTGATCATAGGGTGCTGATCAAATGTGCTAACGGGATTTCATATTCCAAAGGCATGGATTGTGTCTTTGCAATCCAATGCCAAATCCAGTACTTTAAAGATGGATAATGTATGTGGTCTACTCTTATTGTAAGTGAGATACAAGCCAAACTGTTCTACAGTCACATTGTAATAATAGATGGTCCATGGTTGCTGTTTCTTTTGCACAGAAACACAAAGGCTGTTCAATTTGTATGCGCTTAACGGGGAGGGCATTCTTCAAACGAAGACAACATTTGTAGGGTATCTTTAGCTTCTAACGGAGTGACCAAGATAAAATTGAATGCTGTCCTAGCTGTATGTGTATTGTTGAGTGAAGTGTTGAGTGTTGCGTGTAGTAAAGACTAGGAATTCTCCTGTTTGTCCACAAGGCCAAACCAACTTGTTGATGTAGTTGCACTGGAGAGGGTGAGATTTAATATCTGTAATGCTCTATGATTGTTATACATTTGAAATACATTGAAAGGCTGTGCCTTTATTTTGTTGGGATGTTCAAAATTTTATTTTACGTAATCTAGATTGTTATATTATGATGATTCTTGAGGTTCAAAATGGTTTGTATTTATGCTGATTGTAAGTGGGTTGCATTTTGCTTGTGTTAGGCAATTGAAAGGAGAAGAGCTCTACTGGGAGATGCCGAAGGCCTACAAATTGAGAGTCCTATACCTGAGGGCCAAAGGATTCTTGACCCTTCTGTGACACAGTCTAGTGCTCAACTCAAGCACGATATCTCTATGATTTCTCCAAATCTAGCTGTTGGTGTCAAGCCTCGTACACCTGCTGTTGGTAAAGTGCCAAAGATTCTGCTCGGAATCACTAATCAGAATGCTGGAGAATCAGAGTTTCTCACACCTCAGAAGAAACTCTTGAACTCGATTGACACTGTTGAGAAAGTGGTGATGGAGGAACTGCAGAAGCTAAAGAGAACCCCAAGTGCTAAGAAGGCAGAGAGAGAAAAGAAAATTCGTACTTTGATGTCTATGCGTTGATTCATTTCAACTTCCCAGCAATTAAAGTATGAATTCTTTTTTTCCTCCCACCTTGGAGCAGCCAAAACAGAGAGAACAGGAGCACCTGTATTTGAAAGACAGAAGGGACAAGAAACCTGTGCTGTGAGACTGATCATCATCTGATGATAATAGGACTACTCGAATCATCATCTGATGATATTAGGACTCCTCAAGTAGATTTAGTACATATATCCTCATATCTTCTCTACTTTTTTGCATTTGACATCTTGCTGAAGGTCTTAGCATAGGATTGGTAGGCAGTTTTGCTTCAGTTCTCTGCTGAAAGTAATGGTGTAGGACCAGTAGGCATGTTAATGTCTTGTTACCATCATTCTTTGATGGTTAGGTGTAGAATGGCCATATCCCAGTTCTTGTCACGTTATTTTAGAAGGCCTGTGTTGATGTACCATTACTTTTTGAGTATGATAGGGAAACAGGGTTCACCAAAGTGATTTTGTTCCATAATCAATTCTATTTTTTAGGCTTTTTGCAGAAAGTCCAGATTTAACAGGTTTTGTTGTTTGCTAAATGTTCAGAATTACAAATTCATATACAGGGAGTATTAGATTTGATGGTCCATTTTTACTTCAACCTATAATATCTTTACATTTTAATGAACGAAAGTACACTAGGTCTTTCAACCAGCTCTTAATGGATCAATTTTTGGATTTACCATTTAATAAGTCATTACTCTCTAGTCTCTACCATAAACAATTAAAAGATGAGCATGCTTTACAAGGGATCAGATGAAATTGGTTAGTAATTTAGTATGGTTTGAAAAGGTGAATGAAACCTTGACAATGTAAGTCAATGCTTATAAAGAATACATTTATAATATGTTGACATTTTGAGGAACGAAGTACATACGTTTTTCAACCAACTCTTAATAGATCAATTTTTGGATATACCATTTAAAAAGTCATTACGAGTCTCTACCATAAACAGTTAAAAGATGAGCATGCTTCACATGAGATCAGATGAAATTGTAAGGTATGGTTTAAAAAGGAGTAGGAAACCTTGACAATAGAAGTCAAGGCCTATTAAATATTTTGTATAGCAATAACTTTCAGGTTTATAGCAATAATAATGTGATGTATGAACCTATTATTACATTACCAGTACCTACTATATATTAGTATATTACTCAATGAAAACTTAAAAAATATATATGATTAGGTTCCCTCTATAATTGTTCTAAAGAAATCCTTATTCAGAAGGAAGCAACATTTATGAGTCTAAAAATATAGTAAATGATAGTAGTTAAAATGTTGTTTGACTACTTAATTAGCTATTTTATCATTTCTTTTATTGGTTAAATTGAATGTCTTAAATCTTTATTCAACTCTCGTGATACAAGGTGAAAGCACTACATCTATCATAGGCAATACTTGAATAATTGAAAGTTTACGATGGTACTATTTAAATTGCAGAAATTGAGAGAATGCTTTACATGTTTTAAAATCTGATTATGACATTTGAGGATTCTCGTGAAACGATCAATCTCAGTAGGTTTATGCAGCAAAGGGCCTCATTTGACATTCACAAAGTAAATCACAAACACACTTGATGAGATTGTTTAAGACATTATTATTAGAGTGGAATGTAAGTTTAGGGTAATTTTGCTTGATGAGATTGTTTAAGACATTATTATTACTAGAGTGCATTGCACATGACCCTTTAACACATGTTGCGTTTTTATTTGCTGCCACATAACCTATTATGCAGCAAAATCTTTCGCATTTTAATATATCTTAACAGGGTCTGTTCAAGAGTGGAGTGAGAATTCAATCTACAAATAACTGTTAACGTTACATTAGCTGCCCCAAAAACATAATTCATAACTCAAACCAGGTTTCAAGATGTTCCAAATTAGTGTAAATGTACTGCCTCTCTGCCCATTATTCAATAAACAAGCAAACCATTCAGACAAAACAAACATTCAGTCATTAAATAAGATTGTGTTCGATTCTGCCATGATAGGGGTTCTACATAATTATTGAAAAGCACAACTAATGCTAGAGGTCCAATTCAAGGCAAGCGAACAACCTAAATTAACCAGAATCTGAGACCTTCCCAACCAACATTTTGCTAGTTGAGATCATCACAGCTTATTGTTGTACCAGAAGACACCCTTGCTTTGGCCAGCTTCATCAGGTTCAACATAAACACACTCCTTTGCCTCCCTCCATGTTGCCTTGTAAACTGGTGTCCCATCGAATTGATAATACTCTCCCAAAATTGGCTTAATTGCCTTTGTAGCTTCCATTGCATGATAATGTGGCATTGTTGAGAACAAATGGTGTGCCACATGAGTATCTGTGATGTTATGGAAAACCCTGTTCAAAATTCCATAATCTCGATCAACAGTGGCCAAAGCTCCTCTCAACCAGTCCCACTCGGAAGAATCATAATGAGGTAATGAAGGGTGAGTGTGCTGCAAAAATGTGATCAACACCAAAAATCCATTTACAACTAACAGCGGTCCTCCATAGGTACATAAGACCCAAGCAAGTCCTTTTGCCATAGCAAGCCCGTAAAGCCCACAAAAGACAGCAATAATACCAGCATCAGAAATGAATATTTGGAGCCGTTGACGATCTGAGTAGATGGGACCATAAGGGTCATAGTGGCTTGCAAACCGATCATAGGGCCTGCCTGAAACGTTGAATGCAAGGTAAAGAGGCCAGCCTAGAGTGAGCGTGATGAAAAGTGTGATGAGTCGGCCCGGTGGATTGTTAAGGTATTTGGAGTACCATTGGATACTGGATTTTTGCTTGGGGACAAAGACTTCATCCTTCTCAATGGAACCTGTATTAGAATGGTGGCGGCCATGGCTATACTTCCATGAGAAGTAAGGGACAAGAAGACAGGAGTGGAGGATTAGACCCACAGTGTCATCGAGCCACTGGTAGTCACTAAAAGCATGGTGGCCACACTCATGGGCTATGACCCAAAGACCAGTTAGGACACAACCTTGGACAAACCCATAAATTAGCCAAGCCAGGGAAGAGAGAGGTTTAGGAAGGTGATGGAAGTAATTGGTAGCAATGTAATAGAAGACAAAGGCTATAGTGAGGTCATAAACAACATAGGAGAAAGAGCGGAGTACAGAACGCCGGAAACAATGAGGAGGGATGGCTTTCTTGATCTGGCCAAGGGTAAATGGGGGTTTTGAGTGTGGAACTCGCTTCAGACTTTCAGCTTCGGATTTCTTGTGAGTGGGGGGCACTGCCATTCGGCCACCTGCACCCATTGTTCTTCAACCTGTGAAAAGGAGAGAAAAAGTGAGTTATCTTGTGATTATTTTAGACTATTTCTAAGACAAATCAAGAAAGTAAACCAGCTTCCAATAAGCTATATCCAAGTTCAATGAAAAATTCTATAGCACAGTGATCTCAATTTAAAATTTAGTTATTTAAAATAGCTTCCACAATGCTTTTATGGTAAAAAAAAACCAGCTCAACTCACAGAAAAGATAACATCAAGGCAACTTGCTTCCTAAAGTACCAATTGAATCAAATACATGTCCATATCCCGTCTAAAACCTACTCAACTTCCACAAGCAGTTGGATTCATATTATAGCGAGACGTAGCACCTCAATATCCCTAGTAATCAAGCGCTCCAATGGTAATAATACAGTTGAACTAACGCCCCCTTTGAATAGATTAATATTATGACACTCTAATAATAATTAGAAGACAACTTTATTAAGAGAGAATTTAGCTATCAATATATTGGCACAGTTTTGATGATGGTTACATGGAAGCAAACTAGCAAGGTGATTCAGTTCACCAACAATAGGGCCATTAATACAAATGACTAATGGATCAATGGGTTCCAGGGCGACAGCAGTGGAAAAAGATAAGTACCCAACTGACTTCAGAATACATTGGGTTCCTAGAAGCTAGGATGCAATAGCATAATGGAAGCTTCAAAGTGAATAAGAAGAAAAAAGTTAAAATGATTGAACAAGGGAGACAGGCCAACATTTTCAAGTGCAATTCCAGAGTGCGAAATTTGAGTTTCTATAACTGATCTTCTCATTGATATGTTCCAGTTCCTTTCATATTATGCGTGTAATGTATTAAATTTCAAAATGGATAAATGATACAAGTGCATTGACATTCATATATTCATACAACTTACAAGCACTCCGCAGCCAAAACTATTACAAAATTCTAGCAGCAAGGTCTGGCCAGACATGTTAGAAAGTTGAAACTGAAGTTTTAAAATGATTGAGTTCAGACTACAGAGTCTCAGTTTTTTTTTTTTTTTTTTGGGTGCTAATCGTGGTTGGCATGGCCAAAAATATAGAACTAATAATATCTTTTTTTTTACTCCTCCTGTAAAGAAAATGGGAAAGGAAAAACAAATAGAAGGCCTTCTTCACCTACAGTAAAAGATGGTAACAGTACGAAAAAGTAATGAAGTACCTTATGGACTTATTAAATGGAAAAGAAAGGCACAATGAAAAGTGGAAACAATAATACTGCAGAGTTGATGCCACTACCACAAAAAGTAAGGTAAAATTATTTATGGGGTCCATACTCCAAAACCAAATTATGGGGCACTGAAATTTCCATAGGGATCACTTTGCCACTAAAACAAGTGATCCACACCAGTCAAGGAATATAACGAAGTTGTCTCTATCATTAGCCCATGCCGGTACAACGCGGAAAAGGTACACGATATTTTTGTGCATGTCATCTTAAACTTAAAGCAACAACTACAAAGTTTACCAAGATGTCCATTTGGAAATTGTTTATTCTTCATAGGACAAAAAAATAGTATGAGAACCGTAAGTTACAGATAATTTAAATTATAAAAAAAACCAGCTTTTTGATCAGTTGACAAAAATTTCTAGTGAACCAATAGAATTTAAGAAGTTTTGAAAGAGAACCGAAAAATAAGAAAAAACCCATGTCCTACCTCTAATTAGGTAGCCTCTTACTCAATTAAAACATACACCAAAACATCAAGACCCTCGTAGAGTGACACCTTCAATTTTGATTAGTACAACATACATGAGCAAATAATAGACTCGCTCAGGAATCTATTAGGTTAAAAAATTAAGGCAAAGCCTAGCAAACTATTTGGACTTCTGGATTTGGGTATAGAACAAGTCCTCGTTTGATAATTATTCTAACGAGTATTAATTCTAAGTTGGTGTGACAAAGTTCAAATTGACCAAGATAACAGAACTACAGTATTCAACAATAAGATTTGGAAAAAACAAAGTATAGAATTTAGAGGCGTCAAACTTGACCATGCTGGGCCTACCGGCAATGGAATCACAGTCACATACACATACCAAACACCAAAGGCAAGCCCTGAAATATTGAAATTCAAGAGCGCCGGTTAATTGGAAAGATCAAGAAAATTATATTTAATTATAGAGAATAGGGTAGCCCTCACTCTTTTTGAAAAATTAATAAGGGAAAATGTTGCTGGTTAAAATTTCCCTACACGGGTCTCACTTAAATTAAAAAAAGATAGGGACCAGCCATGGCTGCAACACCTAATTCTCCACATTTACTTCTTTTGTCTACTTTTTCTTGGGTTACAGCTAGCTTTCTATAATCTTCCAAACACCACGGTACATAAACGAACAGAGCTCTTAAATGAGCCTGAAACTGAACCAACCAACAATTCTGAGTTTCTGACCAACACAGTTCTATCTTGTTTGTATCTTTAAACACGTTTTATTTTTTTACATATTTCACTCTACTAGATTTGAAATTACCAGAAACAGTCAATTACACTAGTGTAGAATAACTCAGGGCCTGCACACAAAGAATCCTAGTTCGGAATATTCCTCATAAAAGTTTTTTTTTTGATTCATATTCCTCATAAAAGTTAAATCCCAATTTATAAAGTGGTAATCGGCCAACCTTTACAATATTTTAATAAAATTTCTCCTAACTTTCTCACAGCTCCCAACTTTATAATAGACGGATTTTCTCCAAATTATCTAATACGTTTTTTTATAAAAAAAATTGAGATCCTAAACTAAATATATAGGTGCGTGAAATTTTCTTCTGGAGATTTAAATCCAACAAAAGCTTCGTGCTCCTTCACAAAAAATTGTACCATTGTGCGAAAGGTACAAACATGGAGTAATTGGAAAATAATTCATAAAACGAATGAAAGTTATTATTCATTTTTAAATAATTAAACACCATAAATTCCCATTACTTAATGATAATTAATCATAGATAGATTAAAAACAGTGAGATTTTTAAGTTGCCAGAGGATCCAAAGCTTAAAAAAAAAAAAAAAAGACAAAACTAAACAAAATAAACATTAAAAGTAAAAGTAAAAGTAAAATAAATACTATAACAGACAGACATGAAAGTGTGTGGCGTTGGCTCTTGGCTGGAGATCACGTGAACAGAACATGTATGGTCATACAAAGTACAGAAGATACGACAAGATACTTAGATCCAATCTATAAAACTTCACAGCATCGAAAAATATATTTAAAAATTCAAAATCTTTTAAGTTTTGTTCATGCATGCATTCATTTCTCTGACTGAAGGCAAAGATCTCAACCGATTTTAGGAACAAAAATAAAACATGTATTCCTAGATCTACACAAATCCATTTAATAGCAAGACGAAAAATGTGATTACAAAAATCGATCTTTCACAAACCAAAACCAAAACCAAAGCTGAGAAATTGATTATAGTATTAAAAAAAGAAAAAAGAAAAAGAAAAAAAGAAAGAAAAGAAAAGCAGAAAGGAATGATTACCTGAGAGAATAGAGAGATGCTCTTCTCTATAAATCTCTCTAACTCAGCTCTCTCTCTCTCTCTAAAATGGAGGCTAGAAATTGGAATCAAAAGAGGTAGCCTCACCCTTTTCCTTTCCCAAGTCTGATATTTAAGCTTTACTTTCCCTCTCTCTCTTCTCTCTTCCAGTGTGGTCCACCAAAGTTTTTTTTTTTTTTTTTTTTTTTTTGTGGAGAAACTGGGTCCACCAAAGTTCAACATGTAAAAAAGTTGGGAAAGCCCCTCCCTCCACACTCATGTGTTTTGTTTCTTTTCGATTTCTAAGCATATTCTGCTTACGTGGCAAGCAGTAAATGGGTTTGATTGGTTGTCTTCTTGACCAAATTTTTTTTAACGCGTCGCCTTCGGCTGCTCTTAAGTTTTAACTGATTCTGATTTCGCTCAATATCCGCCGTCAGATTCAGGGTTAACAGATCCTATGGCTGTGATTTTTCTTTGGGTTTGTACAAATATCGGAGGGTGTGTCACGTGTTTGGAAGATTGAGGGTTTGGTTAGTAGAATAGATTGAATGATGTTGTTTGTAAGTTTTTAAAATACGTATAAATTAAAAAAATTGTGTATAATATTATTTAAAAATTAAAAATATATTGTTTAAATAGTCTATCAGCAAGGCCTGATTGCAATTTGCAAAAGCACGCGTCGAAGCGGGTTAAGACTTAAGAAAGAATGAAAGAAAGAAAGAAATATCTGAATTCAAATAAAAAAAAATCTAATTACAAAATGCTTTACCGACCAAAGAAAATGACAAAGATATCTAAATATCATGGTCATAGTTGTCAAATCGTAAATTGTATCGTGAAATAATTTTTGATTTTTTTTGTATTGTATATTGTAAGATACACAAACATCTAATAAAATTATAAAACAATTATAGATATACATATATAAAATATATATTCATTATAAATTCAAAATATATTAAACTAATGACCAATTTAATCATTACTTATGTAATAAAATTTAACAAAGCTAACTAAATAAATCAAATTAACTTATGTTTATAACATGCATATTCAAATTGATTAAACTCAGAAGTAATACATGATATATGAACCAGAATAATGATATTTTTTCATCATCTTGGCTAATAAATTCCATCTAAGTCAATGTTTTCATCATGTTCAGCATCTTGCAAAATTATTTTTTCATAGACATTTTCTTTATTATTATCAACATTAACTTCTTTTTTTGGTTTTTTTATTCAAATAATTTTTTCTTGGCATTCTAGCTTTTTAGACTCAAAATAATAATAACAAAATAAAAATAATTATATTTTCCTTTACTACATTATTAATAGCATAGAAAATAAATTTGCACATGTGAAAGTGAGTGTTATGAGTATAGTCTAAACTTTGTAAGAGAAAGAGAAGGAAGGAAAAAAATCTCATGGACTTGCTATTTCATTAGACTAAATTAAGTTTCCCAATAATTTTGTGTTAACAAAGTCTAACAACTTGTTTAAATCAAATAAAATTACAAATTTTAACAAAAAAACCAATTTTAAACCCACATGTCTATGTATTGTACGATATGATTTATATGATACGCACCTATGTATCAGATGATTTATGAGCACTTACGATACGCCTTTACGATACAAAAATTTTTGTACATAATACGACACGTATCGCGTATTGTAAGATATTGACAACTATGATTATGATGAGTTCATGTTCATGAATCATATGCCCTGCCCAGCTTTAACTATTCTGCCTTTTTTTTTTTTTTTTTTTTTTTTTTTTTTTTTTTTTCTGTTTTGTTTTGTTTTTTATTTTTATTTTTATTTTTATTTTTTTTTGTTTTTTTTTATTTTTTTTTTTTGTGGCTATAGAAGATCCATCATAAACTGAGTTGTATACCTTAATATTACCTTATTCAAATATAAAAATTTTACTTATTTTTATACTATATATATATATATATATTAGATAGTTTCAATCTATATAGTTCTTTATTTAAATAAAGATGGTTTATATGTGTGTGTGTGTGTGTGTGTGTGTGTGTGGGAGGGGGGGGGGGGGCAGAAAGTCAGGCAGCCTCGGCCCACTTCAAATCAGGCCCATACTGAGGATGCATGTGGGGTCCGAGAATAAAAGTATGATGTCCAGCCCCCAAGGAACAAGTCCGAGGACGACCCCGTCCTCGGACATTTGAGATCTCAGAAATACACGAGCACCCCACCACTAAAGAAGGGTTTTCTTAAATATCCGAGGAGGAAAGGGCAAGCACCACGCGTCGACAACGGGAGCATGGTGAAGGAGCAAGTCTAAGGTGAGTTGTCACCTCCACATTAAATGCCCTCAACTAACGTCCTGGCCGCATTAATAAGGAGGGGATTACAGAACAATGTTGCCTTAGTTGCCACAACCCATAAGAAGAAAAGGAAGGTGGTTGATGGGACAGGTACTCAAGTGGTGGCCTGGTTGCTCAACAAATGTAGGGCTGTGATCAATGGGGAAAGGAGTATATAACGTAAGGGATCCCTCTTAAGGAGGGAGTTATTTTTTTTGGAAAAAGAGAAAGAGGGACGAAGTCATAAGAACAGCAAGCTCACCGGAGAAAGGTCGAGGAGCATCATTGTTCCCATTCACCTGAGAACTACCACGCGTGGTCATTGCACCCCTTACTAGGGCCTAGTTCTTGACCCCGCTCTCTACTAATTAATTGCAAGGCTAGCTGGGCTTGGGTCCATTCCCGTAATACACAGGGAGGCCTGAACCTAGTTCTTACAATTGGCGCAGTCTATGGGAAGAACTCGTGCATCAGTAAGGACAACAGCCAAGCATGGTAGGGTCATACCCTCATCAAGGGAGTTCCCATCGACACGAACCGGCTAGATCCCAACGTCCGAATAACTATGGTGACATTGGGCACGGCCAAAACGAGGAGAATGGATGATTCCGAGAAGAAAGCGTGTATACCTCACAAACTAGCAAAAGAGACACGCATAGAAGCGGCCGCGTGCCCTAGAGGAGCGATAATGGCTCAGCCACGTGATCACAAGAGGATAAGAGTCACGCATCCCAGAGACAGGACGGTAAGGTGGCCATGCAGCGAGAGATAGATGATTTGAAGAGAAAGCTGCGCCATGCACAGCAAAGGCGATCTGAGCCTAGCCCTGACTTACCCTCTGACGACGAAAATGATGACGACTACAGGCAAAGGTCGACAACACCCCTGAGCGAAACTTTCTCCCACAAGGATGAGCACTACCAAAGGCGCAGGCATGGCAGCCCAACCCCTAGGGACTTAGGAAGTGACGCCATGAGCAGGGCGCTAGATTAGCTCTCTAGGTCGCCCTTTACGCGTCGCATAGAAGAGGCGGTGCTCCTTCGGAGGTTCTAGTAGACAACCTTCACTGTTTACAATGGCAAAACGGACCCCGTGGAGCACGTGAGCTAGTTCAACTAGAGGATGGCCGTTCACTCTAAGAACGAGGCGCTGATGTGCAAAGTCTTCCCGTCTAGCTTGGGACCTGTGGCAATGAGGTGGTACAACGGCTTGAGGACGAATTCCGTAGACTTGTATAGACAGCTGACCTAGGCCTTTGGTTCCTGTTTTGTCACGAATAGCAGACCTCCTCGGCCCATAAGTGTGTTGTTGTCCCTGACCATGCGCGACGACGAGACCCTCAAGGTTTACTCGGACAAGTATTGGGAGATTTACAATGAGCTGGACGGCAAGTATGATGATGTCGCCATCAACACATTCAAGAACGGGCTCTCGATGGGGCACGGCCTAAGGAAGTCCTTAATTGGTAAGCCCGCCACCAGCGTGCGGTAGTTAATGGATTGGATCAACAAATACAAACGGGTGGAGGAAGACTTGTTACAAGGTAAGGAGAAAGAGAAGGCTATCCCTCAGGAGATAAGGGATTCCAGGTCGGATTGGTATAACAACGCCTGTCTGAGGAGAGATTTCATAGGACAATCTGGGGCGACAAATGCCCAAACTGTCGGCGTTGTGTTCCGAGAATCGGTGCACAGGGTGCTAGAAAAGATCAAAAACGAACCGTACTTCAAGTGGCCGAATAAAATGTCGGGGGATCCTGAGAAACGTAATCAGGACCGCTACTGCCAATATCACTAGGACCACGAGCACACTACGGAGGACTGCAGGAATCTCTGGAAACCTACCATCAACTTATGGAAACCCATGACTTCAACCTATCACCTGATGATCAAGTTTGTCACCAAGTACAGTGTAGGAGAGGTACGTGGAGACCAAGTGGCAACATGCAAATGATACATGGCGATGTTGGAGATGGAGAAACACATATAGACATTAAGCATAGAGGAGCAGCGAATGATTGTAGAGCTTGTTGAGGGGTTATGGGAGATACTTCTCGATCACTTCAGACCTGAGTGGATGACTAGGATTGACACCTTCGCTAGTCCACCCATTCACCAAGCGCTTGTGCCCTTCCTAAAGGAGATTCAGGATGTCTTTACTTGGAGCCACGAAGACATGCTTGAGATCGACCCCTCAGTTATGGTTCATAGGTTGAACATATCACCCTCTTTTCCCCCTGTCCGTAAGAAAAAGAGGGTGTTTACCCAAGAATAAGACAAAGCTATAGCGGAAGAGGTTCGCAAGTTGCAAGATGCAAAGTTCATAAGGGAAGTATACTATCTCGATTGGCTAGCCAACGTGTTGATGGTCAAGAATGCTAGCGAAAAGTGGAGCATGTGTATAGACTTCAAAGACCTAAACAAAGCTTGCCCCAAAAATAGCTACCTACTCCCACAGATCAACATCTTGGTGGACTTAACGACAAGGCACCAGTTATTGAGCTTCATGGATGCGTTCTCTGACTAAATTCAGATCAAGCTGGACAAGGTTGACCAGGAGAAAACTTCATTCTTCACCAGCCAAGGCTTATTTTGTTATAAAGTGATGTCATTCGTTCTCAAAAACGTAAGAGCAACATACCAGAGGCTCATGAACAAGATATTTGCACATTAAATTGGGAGGAATGTCCAAGTCTACATGGATGACATGCTAGTGAAAAGTCGAAGGGAGGATCATCATTTTGAGGACTTCAAGGAGACCTTCGACACCTTCTGTTCTTATAACATAAAGCTCAATCCAAGCAAGTGCACATTTGGGGTAACGATTGGAAAATTCCTAGGGTTCATGGTGTTTCAGAAAGGCATGGAAGTCAACCTAGACAAAATCCAGGCCATAATGGAGATTGCACCATGTAGGAACGTAAAAGAAGTGCAAAGCCTCAACGGCAAGGTAACAGCACTGAACAGGTTTATGTCAATGGCAACAAAAAAATGCCTGCCTTTCTTTAACACATTGAAGAAGTCCTTCAAGTGGATGGCCGAATGCCAACAAGCATTCGATAACCTAAAAACATACCTCTCTTCCCCACCATTGCTAAGTCCTTACAAACTTGGGGAGGAGCTATTTCTCTACCTGGCCGTCTCCCCAACTGCGATTAGTGTAGCCTTAGTTAGAAAAGAAGAAAACGTATAAAAGCCTGTGTACTACACTAGCCAAGCACTCCGAGGCGCAGAGGAAAGGTACCCCTTGATGGAGAAACTAGCATTTGCCTTAGTTACCGCGTCTTGTAAACTCAAACCCTACTTCCAAGCCCACATAGTGGTTGTTCTAACATATAAGCCCATATGGAAAGCAATGAGTAATCCTATAGTCGTTGGATGGATGGCGCTATAGGCAATCGAGTTGAACGATATCGACATACAATATCACCTGCGCATTGTCGTGAAGGGACAGGTTGTTGCTGACTTCATCGCGGAATTCATCAATGTAGAAGGCTAAGGGGTAGAAGAGCCTCCTCGATGGAGTATCCACACGGATGGATCGTTTAACAAGCAGGCTGGAGGAGCAGGTATAGTGATCCACTCTTTAGAAGGGGACGAGATCGAGTGCATGGTTCGTCTCGACTTCGCTACGACCAACAGTAAGGTGGAGTATGAAACTTTAATGGCTGGACTAGATCTCGCCAAAGCAGCAGGGGCCATAAGTATGGTTGTTTAATACGATTCTTAAGTGGTCACAAGTCAAGTGAACGGTGACTACGAATGCAAGGGTGAATGGATGAAGAAATACCTGGAGTAAATAAGGAAGCAGGTAGGAGACCTTCAGGCCAAGCTTGTTTAAGTCCCAAGGGAAGAGAACGAGCAAGCCGATTCTCTTGCGAAGGCCGCATCAGCAGAACATATGCTCATCTCTATTATGGTACTTTCTTTTGTTCAGCTTTCACCCTTGATAGACAACATGGATATGCAGGAAATTGGCTTGGAAGACAACTGGACCACACCGATAGTTTCGTATTTGAGAGACGGCATGCTACTCGACGGTAAAGAGGCTACAAGGAAGTTGAAGGTCTAGGTGACACGATTCGTCCTAATAAAAGACATCCCATATAAAAAGGGATTCTCCTGATCATACCTAAGATGTCTAACCCCTGAGGAAGTAGATTACGTCATGAGGGAAGTTCATGAAGGAATCTGTGGGAACCATTTGGGATTACGGTTGTTAGTGCACAAGCTAATTCGAGCAGGATATTATTAGCCTACCATGTAGAAGGATGCCTAAACTTATGTCAAAACCTACGACAAGTGTCAAAGGTTCAGCAATCTCATTAGGCAGTCAATAGGAGAGCTCACCCTAATGACGGCCCTATGGCCTTTTGCTCAATGAGGGTTGGACATCATGAGCCCATTCCTAACAACATTATGACAACTAAAGTTCCATGTGGTCGGTGTAGATTACTTTACCAAATGGGTGGAAGTTGAAACCCTAACGACCATCATGGAGAAAAACGTACGAAGTTTCATCTAGGGAAACATCATCTGCAGGTATGGGATCCCTAAAGTCTTGGTATCGGACAACGAAAAGCAGTTTGACAACGAGTCATTTGGGGATTTTTACTCATAGTTGGGGATCAAGAATCACTACTCCTCACTCGCCCACCCTCAGGCCAACAGACGTTGAGGTCATGAATTGATCTTTGCTCAAAATCATCAAGATTTGGCTTGAGGGGGTAAAGGGTATATGGCCAGATGAGTTGCCATGTGTACTGTGGGCATATAGGACAACGACCATAACACTTACAGGAGAAACACAGTTTCGACTAGCATACAAGATCGAGGCCGTTATCCTTGTTGAGGTCGGACTTATAAGTTACAAAGTGGAGAACCATGATGAAAGTAGGGACTACGAAGCCATGCACCTACAACTGGACCTAGTGGATGAGGTTAGAGCAACAGCCGAAAAAAGGTTAGCACGATACTAGAATCTCATGGTCAAGCACTATAATTCCAAAGTCAGACACAAGTATTTTCAAGTTGGAGACATTGTCCTAAGGAAGGTGACGGGCGCCACAAGAGACCCCTTCTAAGGGAAGCTAGGACCCAATTGGAAAGGACCTTATAGAATCACTTTATCGTAGAGGAAAGACACCTATCACCTGGAAACACTCAACCGACAAAAGTTACATCATCCATGGAACACTGAGCACCTAAAGAAATACTACTAGTAGACGATGGCATACATAGAACCACTCCTCATTTTCAATTTATTTCTTTTTAGTAATTTTTTATTATCTACAGTACTTTTTAGCCCATAAGACAAATTTTTATTTTTTCAGAACAATTTTTGGCTTATGCACATGTTTATCATAATAAGAGGAGTTATTCAGATATATCATGTGAATATATACATCTCTACAAAACCGCATCTACAACTAAGTCCTTAAGTGGACGGATACAAGGAAATCCCAAGGGATACCTAGAAATATATGCAAGTCCTTAAGTGGACGGACGAGTCCTTAAGTGGATTGGTATGCCTTTAAGCGAACGAACACATCCCAAGGGATATCTTGAAATATGCAAGTCCTTAAGTGGATGGATGAGTCCTTAAGTGGATGGATACGCCTTTAAGCGGACGGACACATCCTAAGGGATATCTTGAAATATGCATGTCCTTAGGTGGACGGATACAAGTCCTTAAGTAAACGGATGCATCTCAAGGGATACCTTGAAATGTATATAGGTCCTTGAGTGGACGAATATAGGAAAATACCAAGAGATAACTTAATATACTGTATAAATGGATTACGTAATTCCTTAGGTGGATGATACACCAAAATATTCAAAGTCCCACCTACAGGGTAGGCCAACGGCCAAGGATATCGATGGGTATCTAAATATCTTAAGTCCTACCCACAGGGTACCAACGACCAAGGATACTAACGGATACCTCTTTCTAAAATATATCCTAAGCCTTACCCGCATTATAGGCAAACGACTATTGACAACGATGGGTACCTAATCCTCAAGAATTGACGTAAGTCCTATGAAACAGACGGATGGGTTAAAAAGGACACACACAACAGAGGTAAATTAAAACAAGAGGTGAAACCAAATATAAGCAATGGATGTAAAAGAAAGGCAACAAATAAAAATCCATTGGAAGAAAGCGTTTTACAATAAAGCCTAAAAATCAAAAGGGCACTCACTATTGTTTGAAAGTAAGATGGAATGCATAGATACAAAATTGAAAATTAGGAAAGACTAAGACGGAGGAGCGTCCAAAGTAGTCGGGTCCACAACGTTCTGGGTAGATGGGTCTTCAGCAGACGAGACTAAAGGGGCGACAGGGCCTACAGGAACAAGTTAGGCGATGACCACATCATCGTCCTTCGGGTCCTGCTCCATGTGGGTGGAATCATTAGACTCTTCATTGGCAATATCAACCCCCAGGAGTCGTTGGTACTGAGTTGTCAAGGGAGATATTGGATAGGTCAAGGTCAGGGTAGACAGACCCAACTTGCTTTAAGCAGTCTTCAAATCTGAAACCATAGTAGACACTGTAAGCTTTGATAAAGGGTTAGGAAGCCCTGATCTATTCCACGGTGTCGACCTTGGCCTTATCCATCTGTTCACAGAGGGTTGTCAATTCCATCGAAAAATCTACCTTCACCTTCTCCACTTCTTGTCGAAGACAAGACTCCTCCTTCAGTTTAGCATTTACAACCATTAGCTCTTCATTGAGGGTACGGAGGGCTTCCTTATACTGGATTTGTTCCTTATTCTCAATCTCTGGACGCTTTCGATATTGACAGATCACCCCCTCTTGGGCAACGCACCTGTCTTGAAGCATCTTTATACGCACCAACGCCTAAATCAAGACATCCGTAAAAATTTAAAAAAAAAAAAAAAGAAAAAAAGAACAAATAACGCATAAAAATAGTTTGAAAGGAACATACCCTAGGCAAGTCGAAGATGCCCGACGCCCCCAAATCCTCAGTGGTCTGATCAGCGTAATGATCTAAGTCTGTCTCCTTGATGATTGAATCAACCATCTCAACGGCGTGGTCCTTGTGCATAACTAGCCGGCGGACGATACCTTGAGAGACGAGACCCATCCCTGTTATCAACCCTTTCCCAACCCCATGGCTAGGTTTGGGGGCGACGACTGTTTTGGTTGCTTGTCGCCAACAGGGATGCCTATCCCTTTCTTTTGAGGGTGGTCATCTTTGCAATTGTTATTTTGTTTCAACGTCGTTTTAGCAACAAACTTGGAGGTTGACTCTAAGGGCCCTACTTTTTGCTATTGCTTGCATGTTGCAACGGATTACCTCACCAGTGCCCTCTTCCTACCTAAATCCATCTCTGAAAAAGATGATGAATTAAAAATCGACGAGCAAGATGTAAAAAGAGATTTAATAATGTGACAAGTTAAGAAACTTACGATGACAAGAAGCAGCGTGCAGTTGTCAAGCTACAAGCATTAGCTCCGAACCACCACAGAAGGTGTGGAAGGTGTCAAGTTTCACCAAGTCTTTCCACTTCCTTTCTTTGAAGGGAATGACCCAGACTCTCTTAAGAATGTTCTCTTGCTCATCGGTTATATTGGGAAGGACGAAGGCTGAAAGACAAGAAAAACGTAGTGTTAGACACAAAGCCACAAATTATCAAGGGTACAAAAGGCTAAAGAATCACTAGACTCCTTGACGATCCCCCACGTATTGTTAAATTCATCGGGAATACTTGCCCATTCTTCAGGTCTACACACCCACTCTATCCCCTAGATGAAAAAGTACCTATTTTTCCAGTTTCTGTTAGAATCTAGCATGTCTGACACAAACCTGATCGACGGTTTTCTAGCTAGGAAGTGGTAGATCCCCTTTGATGAGGATATCTTCCAGGGCCTATAGCAGTAAAAGAACTAGTCAAGCACAAGCCGACAATTCCTTCCATTCAACTAACCCCATATCACTTCAGAACCAATAAAAATCCTCCATGCATTTGATGCAATTTGGCTGGCAGATAGGCCATGATAGTTGGCAAGTTAACAGTAGTTCAATCAATGGTAAACTTAACCCCGTAGTAAACATAGCGTCATACATCCCCACGTCCGCTGTTTTACTCGAATAACATCTCTCAAATTTACTTGGTAGACGGATGGGGATGTTGTCAAAGATTTGATGACGGTCATGGAAAGTATTAAAGACCCTTTGGGACATGGTCGGATAGAAGTCATTCACCGTCCATATTTTTGGAAGAATGAAAGGCCTACTGCCTCTTCCATTCGTCTGGTCAATCGACTTGTCACTTTCTTCGTGACTCCTTTCATCACTCTCTTCCTCCTCATCTTCCCTCTCCTCTCCTTCATCTACTTCCTCTCTGTCCTCTTCCTCATCTGCTTCATAATCTTCCTCCTCTTCGTCATCAGGAGAATGAGCAGACAATTCCCTTTCTAGGGACTAGGTTAAGCCCTACTCGGGCCCACGACCTGATAGGTAGACTTCATCATAGCCTGCTCCCTCACGGACTAACGATGATTATTCACTCTTGAATCTCTATCACCTGACATCTATTCACCTACAAACGATGAAGGTATTCTAAGATCCTATTTGATGAGACTCTATAGAGGTGATGACCAGCTAGAAAATGTAAATAAAAAGAAAGAGCAAACCAAAAAAGGGGGAAGAAGACTTACAGGATAAGTAGATGGCTCTGTAAAAGTGACGGGATCCACAAAACTAACAGAGGCGTAGGCAACAGGTGCTTGTAAAAGACGGGTTGGCATGTATATTCTGGTCTTAAAGGATGAAGAATAATGTAAAGCAAAACAAATGATGAAAAGGGGAAGAACAATTTATAGAGAGAGGAGGCACGATATACGAAGTGACGCTCATGATTGGAAATAAGGCTAACCAACAAGCACCACGTTTCACCTCACATATTAACCAAGAGAAACCTATGCCATTTAATGACATGGGCTCCCATAAAACTTATTAATGCTTATATACTCCGCAGCTCGTCAACCAAAGCCAATGGGACCATGGAGTAGAGGGCAGCTAATAAGGGTGTTCTTGCAAATGATTTAATGCATGACATACAAGGAAGCTGACGATTCCTATAGGCCCGTCAGCTTCATGTGCATATACGGAAGGACAAAAGTAGTGACACCATAAGCCGTCGACCCCACCATGATACCCGACAGGTGCCTCTATAAGCCGACGGGGAACTTTCGAACAAGGCAAGTGACCGACGAGGGAGAAAAGGCCGACAGGTGTGAAGAAGCTGACGGGTCTAGCCTAGCTTAGCTTGACCTCCATGAATGTCTATGCATGGAAATGCCTTGTACCCTAATCAGAGGAATCTCCACAAGGAAAGTATCCTGTAAAATACGAGCATTAATGAGAATCTTCTCTATAAGGAAAATACCTTCTCTACCAAGAAACGAATGTCAGCTCCGCACTACTATAAAAATGTTAGGATTAGTGCCTTTAAATCCTATTGTATGATGCTATGTATGACTTAATGTATAACTTAATGTTGTGATTAATAACTTTGTTTTATTATTATCTGAAATAATGGTAACATGAATATTCGGATATTATCATATAGTCCATGAGATGCATAGTATGTAATTTATATGATTTAGTCACAGAAGATATAAGTCATCGGTTTTTTGTAAACTCAGAATTTTAGTTCGTAAACGGTGATAAAATTGGGTATTTCATCTGCGAAGACTATAATATATCAATTAAGATGATTTGTCTTGATCATGAAAGTGAAGAATTCTAGTTGATGCGTTGATATGTTTTAAGAGTTAAGGCATATTAAACTGGACCACTGTGAAATTTATTATTCTCCTAATGACTGTCAAATGAATAATAAATCTCACGACTTCTATTTACATAAACTCTTAATCCTGAGAGAATAATGGACCTGATTATGATGTATATGTTACTTTGATATATCAAAAGTGAGATCTAAAGTAATGGTCAAAATCTCAGTATATTGGGCAACCACATTTAGTGTTGATGGAACATATATTCTCAAGATGAAATTCATAGTCTTTTAACGAATATATAAAATATTCACTTGAGATAAGTTTAATGGGTTCAGTTATTCAAAGAGTTAGGCCTAACCACTTTAGTAAGGAATTACTAAAGTATATATTTATAAAATTGGATTTCATAAATATATGATGAATAATTTAAAAGGATTAAATTTGGTATTCAATGATTAAGATGTAGTAATTTACAAAGTGACAGTATACATTCATGACACTCTTTTATTCTTATATTCTAAAACTTATGTAGCACATGTTATAAATTATGAATGAAGTAAATCCGTCAATTTTCTGCTACGTAGATGCATATTTCCATCAAAAAACCCCAGAGCCCTTACAAATCAAGGTACGCATAATTTTTCCAATTCTGGCACTCTAGAGTTGTAAAAATTCTCTTTAACTTAACATTTGGAGGGTATTTGACCGGTACCATACCGGTACCTTCTGTTAAGTTTTCTTTGTTTCTGTTTCGCAGGTTCTGTTTAGAGCACGTGAGGACCGTATAACTCATTAATGATTTTTGGCATCATCATGTCCCAACTTCCCAAAAAAAATATATATTGTACTCCCACTTTACAGAAGGGAATAGCAAAATTTCTAATTAGTCAAATTAATTGTTTATTTGAGCATGATCAACTCCAATGTTATTACCATTGGGACATTGATGCCATCTAGTACCGCTCAAATAATTAATATTCACGTGTTTTAGGCAGCGGAGCATTCTTTGTCTCCATCTCTCTCTTCATAATTGATTAATTCTCTTTGGTGTAGTGTGATTTTCATAATCTGCGTCTCACAATGCGAATAAAATACTTATATATATATATATATATATATATCTGTGTGTGTGCGTGTCTAAGCAACCAAAACCAATTTCCATTTTAATTTTTAAGGTATGAATAAGATGCCAGAGTGATCAACTAGGCTGCTCTAAATATCATAAAAAAAAAAAATATATATATATATATATATATGGCTACGAGTTTAAGCATCTGTAGCTCTAATAAGATGTCAAAGTGATCAACTATAAAAAGTAATAAATATGGTTGCAACTTACAAGTTTAACCATGCATCGCTTTTGAATGATGTTTGTGGGATGTCTTTTGTATTAGAAATAGAACCTCTTTCCCTTATGCGTCTCTTGCTTCTTTCTGTTGAGAATTTCTTTTTAATTTTTCTCTTCATTATCATGATTAAACAAAAGACTGTAAATTTATTCTTCACAGCTTTAACTTTTATGCTTGAAGTTTGAGACTATCGGATTTTTTTTTTTTTTTTTTTTTGAAAAAGAAGACATAGAGCATGTTACGTGTCTGTTTAGAATAGTTTATTTAGCTGAAACAGAAAATTCAAAAAGTGTAGAAAAAAAATTAAAAATAAATAAATTGAATTGTACAGTGTGACCCATAAATAGAATCAAAAAACGCAGTAGGATCATAAATAATAGCAAAAATAAGCTGAAAGTAGAGATAAACTGAAAAACTCAGCTCATCCCAAACACACACTATTATTAAAAAAAAAAACCTGAAAAATCAATTGCAACTAGAAAAAAACAAATCTGGAAAAACAGACTTCATTCAAACAAGCAACAGAGAAGATAATTACATGGGATTTAATTTCATTGCTATACCTCATGTGTTTTTTTTCATTTTTTATTTTTTCAGAAACACGTATACCTCATGTTAATTACATATTATTGGCTAAAAGCCGTTACATCACTTACATGAGTTCATTCGGTCCACCAATTCTATACATGATTATTTCATTTGACCCGGGAACTTATACCAAACACATATAGACCAATTAAAATTAAATTTTATTGTCTATAAAAAAAAAATTTATTGACTAAAACCTTTTTGGTCCGTTTGGATACAACTTATTTTTACTGAAACTGAAAACTAAAAACACTGTAGCAAAATAATTTTTAAATGTGTGAATAATATTGTAGGTCCTATTTTTAATGAACAATTGGCTAAAAAGTACGTGAACAGTACATAAACCGTGCATGAATAGTATGAAACAGTATGTGAACAGTAATAACACAGTATAAAGAGTAACTTTTGTCCCCCAGCTGAAACGCGTGCAGAGAAAAAAAAAAAGAAAGAAAGAAAAAAGCTGAAACGCGTCCCTTCCAAAACGTAGACGCTATAATCTTTATCCAAATACATACTTTATCGCATGACAAACAAGGAAAACCTTTTTTGCGTGTATAATTTTGTAGGAAGCCGTTAGGTCAATTTAACAGGCCAAGGTGATCCATTCTTAATTGATCTATATATAGCAAGTGGTTCCACGAGTTTTTTTTTTTTTTTGGGGGCCCTTAAGCAGGGACGGAGTCAATATTTTAATGAATTAATGAAAAAACATAAAATAAATATTTCTTAATACATTGTCAAAGTCTAGATTCTATGTAGGATCGTAGAAGATTGGAGAATTTGTAGGTTGTAAGATCTTACTTTTTAAGGGAAGCAAAAATATATATTGGTGTAACTTTATATGTAGAATAATCACATAAAATTATGAATTCATCCATAAAATAAATAGATAAAGATTCACATCAATATATATGATATAATTTATATACCATCAATTGTTATGTCTTTACTAACAAAAATAAATAAATAATTACGGGATAATTACACTTTGCTCACTTGTGGTTTGCCTCTATTTCTATGTGCCCACCCATGGTTTAAATTTTGACACTTTGCTCACCTGTGATTCTGACCGTGAGTGCTCTGTAACCCACCTCAATGTTTTCCGTTACTCTAACACCAAATAAGTAAAAAATACATCCCAAAACGGACCAAAACTCACTCTCACTCCCAAAACTCACTCACTCCCATCCATCCCAATGAAGATGCTGGGTTCATCTGAAACTTAGGTGAGCTCGGGTGAGTTCATTGTGCAGTAAATTTTTTGTATTTAATCCATTTGTTTTCTCTTGATTCTGGGTTCATCTGAAGCTTCAAGTTTTGGTTATAAATTTCCAATTTTGACTTTTTTTTTTTAATAAATGAGGAAAAAAATTATCTGGGTTGGTAAGTGAAATAAGTGAAACCCCATTTACATGTAACTTTCTGAGAATCATGGTTTTGAATAAATGGTTATTGTTTTCAGTGTTCAAGAATGAATCCAGAGATATAATGGGCCATGATTTGATGGGTATTTTGCTGAATTAGTTTTTGATTTTTACCTTACTTGCTGCAGATAACAGATGCTGTTGTTGCAGCTTACATATTGAATGCTACTCTTGTTGTTCCCCAACTAGATCAGAAATCTTTTTGGAAGGATACCAGGTTTGTTGTAATGTTTGGTAAGTAAATTAGAATTAGTTTCAAGCCAAATGTTTGATAAGTAAATTAGAAAATATATATAGGCTGTCAAACTCATTTAATCTGGTGTTTGCTGCAGTGAGTTTGCTGAAATCTTTGACGCGCATCAATTTATCACCTTTCTTTCAAAAGATGTTAAAATCATTAAAGAGATTCCGCCAAACGGAGGGAAAGTCTTGAGTCCATATACCATGCGTGTTCCACGGAAGTGTAATCCAAAATGCTACCAGAGCCGTGTTCTACCTGTTCTTGTAAAAAAGCATTTAAGTGTTCAATTCTTTATGGAAAGTAGTGAATCTTATAATCAATTCATTGAATGTCATGGACATTGTTTAAGGCTGTTAAATTTTCATATTTGATATTTCTATTCTTTTAACAAGAACAATAGATATTGTTATTAAAAAAAAAGAAGCAGAATCAAATCTTGAAGCTCACCCAAGTAACGGATGAACCCCGAATCAAGAGAAAACAAACGGATGAACCCACAGAAAAACCAAAACTTGAAGCTCACCCAAGCAACAGATGAACCCAGAATCAGGACAAATCAAACGAATCAAATACAAAAAGTTTATTGCACAATGAACTCACCCGAACTCACCCAAGCTTTAGATGAACCCAGAATCAAAGTTCCTTCTTCCTCGGGTTACTTGCACAATCAAAGCCCAGATGATTCTCGGTCTAGAGTCTCAAGTGAAGCGCATTGCATTGTGTAGGATCTTCGCTAGGTTGGATGAGAGTGAGTGAGTTTTGGGAGTGAGAGTGAGTTTTGATCCGTTTTGGGATGTGTTTTTTACTTATTTGGTGTTAGAGTAACGAAAAATATAGAGGTGGGTTACGGAGCACTCACGGTCAGAATCACAGGTGGGCAAAGTGTCAAAATTTAAACCATGGGTGGGCACATAAAATTAGAGGCAAACCACAGTTGGGCAAAGTGTAATTATCCCAATAATTAAACTTTAACACAATGCATCCAAAAAGTTCACCAAATGTTTCATTAGCAACCAAGTGCCAAAATAATTATCAACACATTTGCAAAATGTCTTCCAAGTTTTAAGTTCCAACCTCCAAGTTCAAAATTCAAAATTTGTTTGCAAATGGAAACTAACTATAATATAAAGTCCAAAAGCAATATAGAAATAAAGGGGAAAAAATTGTTAAATGCCTTGTTTGGGAAAACTAAGCAACGTTTTGCCCTATTTTGAAACTAATTAAGGAAATGCCTCTCTTTTGAAAATCGATTTTCTAAAAATCGAGTTAGACCTTATAGCGGTTTTTTTAAGGAGCCTATAGTAACATTTTTAGGACCTATAGTGGCGTTTTGTAACTCGACCTATATGAAATCAAGTTACAAAACGTCATTATAGTTCCTGAAAATGTCACTATAGGTCCTTAAAAATGCTGCTATAAGGCTCTAGAAATTTTTTTATTTTTAATGACTCGATTTTGAGAAAATCGAGTTTCAAAAGAGAAACATTTCTCTAATTAGTTTCAAAAATAGGGCAAAATGCTGCTTAGTTTGCCCAAACAGGGCATTTAGCAATTTTGTCCGAAATAAATGTATAAAGTGAATATTTGATCATCGTTAAGTGTATTTTTAACACTTCAACACTGTCTAGGACCCATCGGGCTGCTTATATCCATTGGGTTGATTGGGCTGTTTGAAAAATACACGATCATATTGTGTGATTCTAATTGTTTTTCCCCAATTGAATTGAACAATTCAACTCTTGATTCTGACAACCTTATTTATCAAACTAGTACCTAATGTTTTTTCAATCTTAAAAGAGTTTGAACAAAGAATGTTGAAAGTTGTGGTGATGATCATTTTATGGGAGAAAATGGGCAATACACCTTTCAAAAAAAAAAAAAAAATTAGCATCTTGTCCAATTTCTCAAACTAATTAGGGAAATGCCCCTCTTTTGAAACTCGATTTGCTTAAAATCGAGTTATTAAAAAAAAAAATTGAAACCCTATAACAGCGTTTTTAAGGAGCTTATAATGATGTTTTAAGGACTTATAGTGGCAATTTGTAACTCGATTTCCATGAAGTCGAGTTACATGTAATTTTTTTTTTTAACCTATAACTCGACTTCATAAAGATCGAGTTACAAAACACCACTATAGGTTCTTAAAACGTTACTATAAGCTCCTTAAAAACGCCGCTATAGGGTTTAACTCGATTTTGAGAAAATGAATTTTCAAAAGAGGGACATTTCCTTAATTAGTTTGAGAGAGAGGACAAAATGCTAGATTATATTTTTTAAAAGGGCAAAGGCCAATTTTTTCCTCATTTTATGGTACAAATTCTCTATATATTGAAAGAATTGGTTGGTACGTAAGCTTGGCGAATTTCATCACGTAAAACTTGATAATTATATATTTGTGGACACAATTTGGGATCATGTTCCAACAAACTAATATAAATTTTCTAAAATACTGTGTGCAGATTTTCCATAATAGTGATGGTGGCTTTTTTCAAAATTGGATATTGAACAATATTTTTTAGAATTGGAATAATGACATTTTTTGAAATCAAGTATTGGCTTCTATATAATCTGATTTTTTTTTTTCTTTTATAAAAGTTAAATATTTTAATTCATTTTCTCATAAATCGTTTAAAAAATACAAATTATTGTTGTTATTGATTTTAAAAAAGAAAAAAAAAAAAAGCTTAAGCAAATATATGAAATAACATTTGAGGAAGTATATTTTTACAAAGTCCGATAGCTAGTGTCATAGTGCTCAATGAATAGAGATTAAAAAATAAAAATAATAATAAGCAGCATCACTCAGTGACAAATTGTGAATAGAAACCACATATATTTACACAATTATTATTAATTTACATAAGATTACATAGATTAATATGAATAATTTTTAGAATTCAATATGCAAAATTTACTAAGAAAAATCGCATCAGTGCAAGCTAAAATAGAAGATGTGTAAAATTTTGCCCAACCATCCCAAAAATAGCAAGCAAGGCAACGCAGTGTTAGTAAGATAAGCTAAAGAGCTACAAGACGTGAATGGTTTGATAATGTTGTTAAATTACCGATTATCCCAAAAGTTTAAGTTGTTAGGAAATGGTGAATTTAATCACTTAACCAAGAAGTCTAACACTCCTCCTCACTTGTGGGCCTAAACTTCCCCTTAATAAGTGGGGACCCAACAAGTGAGAATTTAACATTTTAAATGGGAGGTAGAGTAAAGTCAAGGATCAAACTCAGGATCTCCTGCTCTGATACCATGTTAAATTACCGATTATCCCAAAAGTTTAAGCTGTTAGGAAATTGTTAATTTAATCACTTAACCATAAGTCTAACAAATGTACAGAATGATATTCAATTTGTGCTAGCAAAAGACATTCGATAATGAAAGTTATCACTATCTTCAATTTCTTTTTAATAAAACAAGATACTACTTAGTATTAACGTTAGTATTAACTAGCCTCTGACGCGCATACTCAAAAGTTCTTCTATTTTTTTGAAAAAAATTTAATAATTTGCATTTATTATAATTTGAAATTACTACGTTTTCCAATCACAAAATACCTAGAGGTGCGATGAGAATTATGGGTTTGTGGGTGAAATAATTTTTTCATCACACTTCTAGCTAGTGTCTTTGCACACGTGTTGCACGTGCTTAGAAGTTCTTCTATTTTTTTTTTTTTTAAATGAGAAAACTTTTCATTTATTACTAGCCTTTGAGTATACGCGTAAGCGCATGCTCAAAGGCTCTTCTATTTTTTTGGGAAAAAGTTAATAATTTGCATCCATTATAATTTAAAATTATTATGTTTTCCAATACAGTCTTACAACTACCCCCAAAGACTTGAGGAAGGTGTTGATGGGATAGGGACCAAAGCAAGCAACTTGACCTACATGTGGAGGGTGGAGATGAAGCAAAAGAGGGGATATAAGGAAGAAAGACACCATTATTGAAGGGGCATTTGAGAATCTGTAGAAAGAAAAAGACTGCACGCTAAGAATTGTAATTATAATCAAGTCTAAGAGAAATATATTCAAGAACTAATCTCCTCGGACTTTGCTGAGAAAGGATTTCTTCACATCAAACCTATTTTTCTTTGTTTTATTTCCATCTTTAATCCATTGTGAGTATTGTCCAATTCATTGAAACCTAGTTTTCAGTTCACTCTCTACAAATTCTTTGTATTGGGCTTTTTGGGCCTTAATAATTTTATCTTTCGGGCCAAGGATCCAAAAACAACCCTTACAACATGTATATAATCACATTTGGAAATACATAAATCTAATCACATCTCTAGATATTTTCATGATTGAAAAATGCATTAGTCCTAAATTATGATAAATGAAAAATAGTCCTTTAGAGAAAAGTAAAATTAAAAAGAAAAGTCTAAGCACGTGCAAAAATGCTAGTTTGTTCTAAATTGATTGTCAATTGTTTATATATTTAGAAAATTAGTTTTAAAAACATAACCCAATTTGAATGCTCCTCAAACTAATGCTTTTTTCCAACAAAATAAATGAGCTACAATGTACATAATAGCCCTTTTGTGCTTGTTTAAAGGCTTTTTTATTTTTTAAATGTCAATACTTTCTTTATCTTAATTTTTTTCCATTAATATACAAATTTTAATTATAATGATAAGATACAAAAAGAAAAAACTTTTGTCAATGGATTCATGTCTTTCTACCTTTGCTTGATTTATAAAGAAAAATTTACCACAAATTAGTGTATAATTAATCCCAACATCTTAAAAAAAAAATTATGTAAACATCTAGAATTGACCGTTAAAATATTCATAATTTTTTATCAATTTAAAACCTACAAAGCGTTTACTATTCAAGTAACAATACTTCATATTAGTGTCATGATTAATACGATACAAAATTAAGACTCAACTTCAACTAAAATATTTATCAAAGAAAAAAAAACTTCAACTAAAATATTCTTAAAATTTTATTTTTTTTTTAAATTTACATTCTTGGAGGAGAGAATAAAAATCATTATAGAGAAACTTGCAATTTTTATAGAATCTAAATTCAAATGAGAAAAGAATGGAGGAAAAAGAAAATGCCATGAAAGGTATATGATTTGTATATCTTGCAAAGCTATGATATTTTTAAAAGTTTTGAATGCATGTGTGTAGAGACTTTTTTATTTTTGTAAAATTTGTCATTAATGATTTCAACATCAATAATTTATTTATTTATTTATTTTTGGTGGGAGATTAGAGCATGCCTTTGAAATACTGCTCGTACTATACATGAATTTGAAATCCACTTTGACCTGTAAGATCTTAGACATATTCCCATTCATGGTTTTTTGGAGCCATAATTTGTTAATGAAATTGTATAAGAAATTATAAAATCTAAAAAGTAAAGGAAAAAGGAAAATAAAAGAATTTTAAAGAATGAGTTAGACATGGTCATGAACATGTTGATCCTCACTTAATAGAGTGGAAGATATTGCTCCAATACCACGTGAAAAACTTCTAAAAAATACAAAAAACCAACCGACAAAATTAACATGCTATAATTTGCTGATAGAATTATATAAGAAATTCTAAAATCTAAAAAGAAAAGGGAAAAAATTAAATTAAAATATTTGGGCATAATAAAGTTCTAGGCATGCAAAAGAAATGCTATCATGGTCTTGGAATAACAGAACCCAGAAAACAAAAAACTAAAAATTTAAAAAGAACGTGAAAGAGAAATAGGGATGCCTAACATATAATTAAGACACTGCCTCAAATCTTTGCCAGTAAATTCCCACCTACACAGCACCAAATTTAAATAAATAAATTAAAACCCATAAAAACTAAAATTGGGGATCACAATATATAAAAACTCAAATGTCAATCACAAAATATAGAGAGAGATTAGAGTACCTACCTCAAGAATTCTATTTTGAGCTGTGGCATTTAAAAAAAAAAATAATAATAATAACTTTTTGCTTTAATAACAGTCCTCAGCTCTTTAAAGTAGCAAGGTTTTTTTTTTTTTTTTTTTTTTTTTTTTTTTTTTTTTTTTTTTTTTATGAATTAGCATTAAAGATGGGACATAATAATAAGGATGGGCAGACATAAGATAAAATTGTAACTCCAAAATTGCCAAGTGCTAACTGGTTGATGATAATGAGAAGTTTAAACTTTAAATTTGTACCAGGGTGGGTTTATACGTGAGAGCGGTTTTTTTCTTTAATACAATGTAACCAAACATGTATCTATTAAGATTTTTTTTTTGGGATAAACTTGAGGATTTCTTTTTTTAAAATTTTTGATAGGAAGATAAACGTGGGGATGATTTTTTTTTTTTTTTAAGGATAAAAAAATAATAGCAACTTGGGGTTGTTTAATTTTTTTTTTTTTTTTAAGTAAACGTATAGTTAGGGGTGTTTGCGGTGCAGTACGGTGCAATTTTGGGCCATTTTTAGCACCACGCTTTGCGGTATAGTTTAGCTAAAACCATAAATGCAACGCACATTGTTTTTGCGGTCACATGTGCGGTGTGATGTGATGTGGTTTAGAGTTTAACCAAAACTATAACCGCACCGCACATCATTTTTGCAGTCATATGTGCGATACTATGTATAAGATGTGATTTGAAGCCGATTTCTTACTCAGCCTAAAACCAATTTTTCCCTTTTTTGGGCCAAGTTTTAAATTATTGAGCTAGTTTTTCTTTATTTTGGGTTGGCTTTTCTAGTCAACATTTGCTAGGGTTATTGAAAACTAGGGTTATTAAACTATTAATAATATATTTAATATTAAAAATAAATAAATTAATTAATATATAGAGAGGGTGCAGTGCGATGCGGTTTGTACGGTTTTCTTATTATAAAACCTCAAACTGCACTGCACCATGCAATGTGGTGCGATGCGATGCATTATTGCTTGCGGCGCGGTATAGTTATGCTATTTTACGGGTGGTTTTGGTGTGGTTTGTGCGATTTGGTGAACACCCCTACGTATAGTTATTTTGAAGAAGTGAGTTAATGGAAGAGTGTTCCTATTTTGTAGGCAGTGTTTTAGTACAAGTTAGACATGTATTTTTATCAAACTATTATTTAGTTTTTTCTCTACTTAAACCTAGGGGTATAGGGGTATTTGGGAACCAAAAAAAATCCAATCCAAGTAGGGGAATCCCCTTAAATAGTAGTATAGATGTAAGTGATATTTTGTTGTCTTAATTAATCTTAAGTGTGTGTATACTTTTTTTATGAGAAAGATATTTGTATATTAATTATAAATTTTGTCTCCTAAAGTCAAAATTGTGATTGTCACCAATAAAAATAGAGTAATATCTAAAAAAGAAATTAAAAATTATACCTCACTTAACTTTTTCTTTTATCTCTATATATTAAGGGGATTCTGAAAATTAGTTATTGTCTTTTTTTATTTCAAATATACCCATAATTTAATTAAATTGTCCTTCCTTATTCCTAAAACATAAAAATAAACTACCATGTTTAGAAAACTACCCCATGTTCTATAAAACTTTCAACTACCCCATGTACACAACCAAAACTACCCCAATGTTCCTATAAAAAAAAAAAAAAAAACTACCCCATGTTCTAAAATAAATAAATCTACTCCAAGTTCCTATAAAAAACAAAACACCTACAAAAAAAAAAAAAAAATGTCTTATTACATACGCAAAGCGCATTTGATGAGACTAATATATATTAACTTTTATATATTAAGAGAATTCTGATAGTTAGTTATTATCTTCTTCTTCTTTCTTTTTTTCAAAAATACCCATAATTTAATTAACTTATCATTATTCCTAAAACATAAAAATGAGGTTAAAATCATAAATTGATAAAAAAAAATAAAAAACAAAAAACTACCATGTTTATAAAACTACCCCATGCTCTATAAAACTTCCCACTACCCCATGTACACAACCAAAACAACTCCCATGTTCCAATAAACCACAGCTAAATTTTGTGCGAAAATGCCCCTAGGTCCGACTGGTCAAGAATTTTGACCGGGATGCAAAATCGCCGTTATTACACAAAAACTTGTAGGCAGCATATATAGAGGTCCAAGAAACAAATAGAAAATTCTTTAGAAAAAAAAAAAAAAAAACTACGAGTAAATTTTGTACAAAAATGCCCCTGGGTTCGTCTGGTCAAGAATTTTGGTCGGAATGCAATGTCTCCATTATTGCACGAAAATATGTAGGTAGCACTTATGGAAATAAATCTATTGTGGGCTTTCATTATTTGATTTGATTGGGAGAGGTTTTTTTTTTTTTTTTTTTTGGGGGGGGGGGGGGGTGGGTAAAGAGACTGTGAGAAAGGTTTGGATAAGTTCTAGAAAGGCAATTCAATTTTAGGGATAATTATTAAGTACTGTCGGAATATTATAAATGTGTATTTTTCCTTTTCACATCACTATGGATCCCACTAATTAAATTTATGATAGGACCCACAATTCATGTGAAAGGAAGGAGTAAACGTTTATAGTACTTTCAGAGTATTCAATAATTTTTCCAATTTGTGGGTTCTAGTTAGCTTAACTGGTAAAGTCTTTGATGGTTGTATAAGAGATCTGGGGTTCAATCCCCGCCTACACCAAAAACTTATTAGTATCTTGGTCTGATGATAAAAAGCTATTATCAAGAGCGGACGCCATAAGTTGAAACTCTCTCTCAAAAAAATAATGGGATAATTACAATAAATCCATCTGTGGTTAGGCCTGTTTTCACTTTGCCTACTTGTTTTTTTTTTTTAGAATCCACTTTGCCTACTTGTGGTTCAATCATTTACACTTTACCCACTTAAACTTCAATTTGTTACCCACCTCACCCTTAGAAATTAAAAAAACACATTTTTAGGGAAAAACAAACATATATATATATATATATATAAATAAAAAACAAAAAAACAAAAACAAAACTAGGGTTTTGATTGCTTAAGAACTTCTATAAGAACAAAGTGAAGGAATAGCACACAAATCAAAGGCCTCAATGAAAATCAAAACATTGTTATGCAAATCTCGAAAATTCTGAGTGTTGTTTTAAATTGCCCAATTTCTTTGAACTTTGATCGAGACTCTGTCTTGTTTTGATTTTCACTCCATTCCGAGCATGAACTTTCTCCATGGGATTTCAATGATTTTCCTGCATCTTTAATAATTTCCTTTAGTTGATCCATACAAGCCATTCTTGAATGCTTTATGCCTTCAATTGCTTTTGCATTCATGAGAAGTTTGTGTACATCATTTAAATGACTTTGTAGTTGTGTGAACTCATCCATGGCTTGCTCCTGACTGGGCTGATTGTGAAAGTTTTTCAAAAGAGAAGAAATACCATCGTCATTGGTTGTTATGGCCTGAGATGAAAACATTTTCTTTTTTTGGGACCGATGGATAGATTTCAATGGATCTCTTCTAATAAATTTGAAGTCACGTATGTTCTTATGTAGAATAGGGAGCCATAACATTCTGTCATAGTACTTATAGCTCTTCTTGTGCTTATGCCTTGCTATCCAATTACCAATATAGAAAATCCTACTCATTCGATTTGCTATTTTAAGTATGCCATCCATGTCTTGTAGTAGTTCAAGTATGGTCTCCTTCACAAGCTTCACCCAGGCCTTCTCCGTTTTAGTGTCCATTCTAAGCCCATCTAAATCTTCAAGGAAAGCAAGCAGTAGCTTCAGCGGATTTATGTGTTATTCCTTTACTTTGTTTTTATAGAAGTTCTTAAGCAATCAAAACTATAGTTCTCAGAACCGGACCGGACCGGGAGGTTAGATCGTGAAAACCGTGAACCGTGATGAAAATCGATTTTTTAAGCATAAAGAACTGGGCATATGTGACAATTCCGTGAACCCCTAAAACCGAGGTTGGACCATATGAACCGGTCAAGAACCGTGCGGTCCAACCCCTTAGCATTTTTTTTTTTTTTTTATTTTATAAAAACAACTTAACACAATTTTATTCTACTTGATTAAATTATCTATCTCTTACAAGTAATAAACAAATTTATAATTAAAATCCTTCAAAGATATTCAACTTTACTTCAAAAATTAATCATAAATTTTAATATTTTCATAGTTATTATTTTATTTTAATAACTTTCTTATTTAATTATTAAATATATGCTTGAAAATCATTAAATTTCCCTCACATATATAGATATATTAGTCAATTTTTCTTGTTTTATAGATTTAATATTTATATTTAGGCTTTAATTAATTATTAAATTAATTATGACGTCATCACGGTTTGACCCCGGTTCGACCTCGGTTCAAACTCAAAAACCTTGAATCTCTTCCTTTTATGGTTCAATGAACGGTCCGGGTTTGAAGACCTTGATCAAAACCCTTATTATTATTTTTTTATATTTTTTTTTCTCTAAAAATGTGTTTTTCTAATGTCTAATGGTGAGGTGGGTAACGGATTGAAGTTTAGATGAGTAAAGTGTAAATAATTAAATCACAGGTAGACAAAATAAAAATAAATCTAATCACAAATAAATTTACTGTAATTATCTCAAAAATAATTTTCCCAATTTTATTAGAGTATACTTGAAAAGGGAGTAAAATAAAGGGTTTGGAGTTTGGACAATCATTTGATTCAACCTGCTCTCAACTCCCGCCTCGTGTCGTGTCGCCACAGTTTTTCTTAGTTCTTACCATGTCGCCACGTACCTGAAAATTACGGAAACTGACAGACATGTATTGCATGGCGCACAGAATTAGTGCCACGTGACACGTGTCGGAAACGTGTCAGATGAAATAGTATAATTATCTGTACGGGTGACACGTGTCTCTAGTCCTGGCTACGTGTCTCACGCAAAGCCCCTCTTCTAAATCTATTTAATTTGGGTGGCTATCAAACTTCGATTTACCATTGGCACACAGTGTTTACTATCAAAATATATTGAATTTACCCAAAAAAACAACGAAGAGAAGAGGAAAAAGTAAGAAATTGTGAAAATGCAATCAGGAAAGAACGCAGCATCGTCCGTGAAGGAAACGGCGGCCAACGTAGCGGCCTCCGCTAAGTCTGGCATGGAAAAGAGCAAGGCCACCGTGCAGGAAAAGGTTTAATTTCCATTTATTTTATTCTTGCTTTAATTTCTTTTTTCTGCTTCTTAATATTATATATGAGTATTGATGCTACAAAACAAAACAAAAAAAATATCTTCCATATTTTTTTGAGGTATTGTCTAGACTAACGTGGAGACGAATTCTATCATATCTTTCCAAGCCATATTGCATAAATAACACATGTCTCTCTTAAATTTAAAAATAACAATTTTTAAGGAGATATAATTGTATGAGTAAGAAATTTCCTAAAATAGATGTTAAGTTTTATTCGAATGTTATAACTCATAACTAAACTAATGAATATGTTTAATTATTACATTATAATACATTTTATTCCTAGTAATAAATATTACAATTTTTGTTGTAATTCTCATTCAATTACCAATTTTGAAAAGTGCAATTGATTTATCAACTTTGTTTTATATGGTTCATCAAAGCCCGGTTATACATGTGATAATATTTGTATTTTTGTGTTATCAATTTAACATAATTTTGGAAAGTGTTACTGATTTTATTAAGAGAAAATGGGCTTTTGCCCTTTTCCAAAAAAATAAAAATCCAACATTTTGCCACTTTTTTAAACTAATTAGGGTAATACCGCTATTTTGAAACTTAATTTTTAGACAATCGAGTTATAATAAATTGAAAATTAAAAAAAAAAATTTGGAGCCCTGTAGTGGTGTTTTGAACTCAAGTTCTATGCATTATTATTATTATTATTTTAAGTTTAATCGCCTCATACCTATAGTGGCATTTTAAGGAACTTATAGTGACGTTGAAACTCGATTTTAAGAAAATCGAATTTGAAAACAAGAAAATTTCCTTAATTAGTTTAGGAAAATGGGCAAAATGCTGAATTTTTTGCACTAAAAGGACAAAGGCCAATTTTTTTTTTTTCTGATTTATCAACTTTAAGTATACTTGCTAGCCCCCTGTGACTGTGTCATCAATTTTGGAAAAGTGCTATCGATTTATCAACATTACGTTTTATATGCTAGGTCGCCATCCCAATTGATACTGCTTATTGTGTCGTTATTCCATTTCAAATTAATATTGATAGTGGCCTACTTGCCACCAGGCATTAAAGTCCGGTGGTAATAAATAAATATGGTCCTCCATGAACTACATATTATACGTCTATATCTATCACAATTGGCGGCAAAGGAATCATTCATTAATTTTGAGTATCATGGTGAGAGCCCCATTGGGCTCAATTGGAAGGAATGAATGAAACAAAGATGGTCCCTTGATGGCTCTATTCTATTGTGTGTTACATACATACAATCTATCACACATGCACACTGTGGTAACATATATAAACATTGTTCAGTATTAATTATTAACAATTTGGCTCTGGAAATTATGAAAATTCAACTAATTAAATACAATGTGGAATTGTGATGCGTAGGTGGAAAGGATGGCAGCCCGTGACCCATTGCAGAAAGAACTGGCGACAGAGAAGAAGGAAGAGAGGAAAACTCATGCTGAATTGGAGAAGCAGCAGGCAAGACAGCTCAATGCTGCAGCCAAACAAATGGAGAGCACTCCAGCTGGAGGGCATACTGGGTATACTACTACCACTGGTGCTGGTGGGCCCACTAGTGCCACGTACGGTGGGACCCACCGTGTGTCAGCAATGCCGGGACATGGGACTGGACAGGGACAGCATGTGGGTCAAGTGATTCATGATCATGAGGATGTGGTTGAGGAGTCTAACCCCCACCCCATTGGGACCAGAAGGACCATAACCCATAATACCAGTGTGGAAGAGAATAATTCCCCAGGATCATATGGGTCTGGTCCTGGTGGCAACTACAGTTAAAAATGTCAATGTTTTAATATGGTTGTGGCCATGGTGTGTGGTCTATAATCCATATATAAAGTAGTGTGTGTTGTACTTGTAGTTAGTTTGATTGTCTAGTATTTGTTTACTCTTTCTTTGTTTTCTAGGCTTGCTTCTGTTTGGACGTGTGTGTTTGCAAGTGGCATTTTAATTTGAAAACGAATAAGAAAACCATGAATATGTTACCATGGTGCTTGAAAGAGGTAATTAATACCATTGTTGCAAGTATAATCTTATATGCTTTAGCGATATCTGTCTTGAAGTCAAGTACAGAGACGACAAAATCTTTAGAATCCAATTTGAATAACAATGAGAATATTGCTCCCAAAAAAAAAAAAAAAAAAAAAAAGAAAAGAAAGAGGAATACCATGATTATGTTTTTCTTTATATGGAGGTTTTTTTTTTTTTTTTTTTTTTTTTTTTTTTTTTGTTACTAATTTTAATTCCATAGTATAGCATAATCCTATAAGCCTTCTGCTATACTAGGCTCTTGCCTTACTAAGATTGATTGGTGAGCCTCCTCGGAGAATTTGAGGAAGCAAAAGTTGCACTTTGTTGATACTAAATTTTTTTAGTATATGCTAAGCATCATGGTACTTGAAAGAGGTAATACCATTATTGCTTAAGTATGATCTTATATGCTTAAGCGATATCTTCAAGGTTGAACATTGTTGATACAAAATTTTTAGTATATGCTAAGCAAATCATGGTGCTTGAAAGAGGTATTTAAGTACAAACTTATATGCTTAAGCAATATCTCTGTTTGTCTTTAAAGTTAAGTACAGAAATGACAAAATCTTTAGAATCTTTAAGTACAATGTTAAATATTAGCATTGATACACCATGTTGAATATGTTAGTATGGATGTGGAAGCGAAAGCATAAAGTATAGAAAACAATAACACATGAGAGTTACGTGGTTCAACCTAACGACCTACATCCACGGAGGAAACCCTAAAAGGTTACATCAATAATATATTATAGTGTAGTACAAATACTGTGTTACAATGAATCATAACATGTATATACATAGTAGACTAAATCCTAGACTAATAGACTTCTAGTACAAGTAGGAGACTTGGTTTACACACAAAGTAGAATTAGACTTGAGCCCATGCTAATAGGCTAATATATATCTCTAATATACAAAGAGGACAAAATCTTTAGAATCCCATTCTAGCCAAGGATTCTTGTGGTTATGATCCAGCTACAGAAAACCAATATTAAGAAATGTTATTTCTTATCACAGTTGTGGCCTTGAGGGAGCCTCAGCCTATCCTCTCCCTCTCCCACAATGCCACAACTTCTGAAGCTGTTTCCAAAATTTGGGCTAGAGTCATGACTCATGCATGGGAGAATTACCCAAAAGTCGTGTATGCAACTGTAAAACCAATATTTAATAATCCATTTGTGTTGATCATGCCCTGTCCGACCTCACAGAGAATGTTACGTGCTAAATGAATTGAGAGATGTTTCTAGTTCACTATAAAAGATTTCGCATGTTCTCAAAAGTGTATTCTATATACAGAGCCAGTTCTGTTGAAAATTGTGAAACAATCCTGAGATTCGGGCAGTGTCATAAAATGAACCAGTTCATTGGGTCACCACCTTGAATAACATTGTTGCTAGCATACGAGTTCATTCGGTCACTACCATTGAATATATAGCACTGTTGCCCGGGACTCCACCCCCACATTCTTTTGGTACAACATTGTTTCCACAGACTCGTAGGTCAGATTTCATTTCTAGTGACCAATAAATCACTATAAGAGTATGCTATCCAAAACCAAAAGGAGGAAGACTAATACAGCTTCACAAGTCAGATTTCATTCCCAGTGACCAATATATCATGATAAGAAGATTTTCTCCAAATCCATAAGGGGGAAGGAAGGTTATTACTGTTTCAATTGGATACTTATTATAATACATATTTTAGGAGGGGGATTTGAACCTTGATTTTCTTAATAAAATATAATTAAACTGATAAAATAAATTTTAATTGGAATGGGGGCTAATAAACATAAATATTTTTAAATAAAAACTTCTTTTTGAGAGAGTTTCAACCTATGTTTGCTCCTGATAAAGTTTCAACTTTATCAGTTGAGTTAATTGCAACCTAGTTTTAAAATAAAATTGAATACCTTCCTCATACATAAGAGTTTTACATATTAATTTTTTTTTTTTTTTTAATTTATGGGCCATGGCCTCCGTCACTAGATTCAATTAACAGAAATCTAAAATCACATTTGGTACCGAATTGCATCATTGCTAGCCCAACTATGGCTCCATCAATGGATTCTAGTACCAAAAACTTAAGATCAAATTTGGTACCTGATTGAGTCATTATTATGTGGCATCAACTTTTTAAACTTGCATGATTAGGGATGGAAATGGTTTACTTCATGACCAAGAATATTTAATTGAAAGGCATGATAGCATCTAACTAATGTTATGGATATTATAAATTTAAAGTAATTTTTTTTAAGAAAAAAAATTAAAGTAAATTAAACATATACCCTTAAAAATTGAATTGCTATATGGTTTATTTTATGACACTTGACGGTTTGGTTTATAAGCTAGTCACCTCCTTTGTGGTTTAATTTATGAGGCATTTTTGCTAATTTTCATTGAATTTGACGACGTGGAAAGCGTCAACATCATAGATCGAGAAAAAATTGAAATTAAGACCATTTTACTCTCACATTTCTGATTCTCTCTCTAACTTTCTTTTTCAACCCTTATTTAGGTTTGTGTATATTTAGAAGGGAAGTTTTTTTTTTGAAACCATTTAGAAGGTAAGTTTGAATGGAGAAGTAAAACAATTTTTTTTTTTTTTTTTGTTTAATTCTTTTTCAATGGTTGTTATTGGCACTTGCTACATCATTAAATTTCGTTAAAGTTTCGCAGAAATGCTATATAATTCAAAACACAAGAAAGATAAGAGTCATAAAATAAAACACATAATAAATCTATATTTTTAAAGTATACCATAGGTGTGGTGTCTGATTGTGTGTATTTGCAAGTGGCAGTTCAATTTGAAGAAGAATATCATGATTATGTTTTTCTCTATATAATGTCTTTTTTACTAATTTTAATTCCATAGCTAGGGGGGAATTTAAACTCACAAGTCACAACCCTATAAGCCTTTTGCTATACTAGGCCTTTGCCTTAAATAGATTGATTGATGAGCTTTCTCAGAGAATTTGAGGAAGTAAAAGTTGAACAGTGTTAACACACTACATTTTTAGACGTGCTATATATCATGGTGCTTGAAAGAGGGAATATCATATATGCTAAATATAATCTCATATGCTTAAGCAATATCTGTCTTGAATAAGTGAGGTACAGATACGAATATTAACCCTGCCATCAAGGTATGTTCCTTCTTACCATAAGTTGTGGCCTTGTGAGCCTGTCCGATGTTTAGGATGTGTTTGGAATAAGTTTATATTGGGGAGTTTTTTATAGGGAGGGACTTGTGTCCAATGGAAATTTCCATTGGACACGTCTAAATTCGGACACATGTCCAAGAGTGGACACGTGTCCACAATCCAACGTGTCTAGTGGAAACTTCCACTAGACACAAGCCGGACCCTTTTTTATACTATTTAGTTTATTTTTACAATTATTTATGGGTACCATTACACTTTTTAGTATTATTTATAAGTCTTAATGTACTATTTTAGCTAACTTTAAGCTTTATCTACAATACTTTCAAGAAAAAAATATTTAGTTTCAACTAAATAAGCTGCTCTCAAAAGAAAGCAAAAAGAAAATTCATGATCTAACAAGGGAAAACAAATTTAGCTATTGGATTATTGGATGTATATATTTTGATTCCAAATGGAGTGAAAGATGTTCGTAGTTCACTTTAAAAGATGCAATTTGGTCTGGTCTCAAAGGTATGCTAAATTAAATATTTTTGTTAACTAAGATTTACATTTTTATAACAACTAACTCTACTCTACTCCCCCTCCCTCCCCCTTAATCCAAACAAATCCTATAAGAAGATCTATTACAGATTCAAAAGTTAGATTTCATTTCCAATGACCAGTATATTACAATTTACGATAAAATGATGTTTTCCAAAACCATCAGGAGGAAGGGTATCTATAAGGACTAGATTTGAGTTCCTAGCTCAAAAGGTGAATGAACTTAGGCCCAAGAAGCCCAAAACAATGAATTTGTAGAGAATTGATTGAAAAACTGGGATTTAATGAATCAGACAAACACTAAAGTAGATTCAGATGACAAATGAATAAAAATAGATAGGTTACTGTTGAAGAAAATCGTCATAGGCATAGTCCAAAGAGATCTATTCTTATATATTTCTTTCAGGTTTGATTACAAAGTTTGTTCTTAATGCTACAGTGTTTTTTCTCTTAGTTTCTTGATCCCTCTCTCTCATTGTCTCTTTCTTCTTTTATATTATCTTCCCCTTTCATCTCCATCTTTCATGTGTAGGTCAGATGGTTGGTGTTGATACTTGTCTCATCAGCACCTTCCTGAAGTCTTATGTAGTAGCTGTAAGACTGAAAATCACTGTTCAGGTATCACCTTCATAGTAATGCGGTTAGAGAGTTAGCTACAGAGCATTAATGTAGTGACAACAGTTTTTCCCAAAGATATTTTAGGACTCCTCCCAGTCTGATGTCTCTATAGCGCTTATCCGCTCCAACAAAACTTTCTATAACATTACCCTAGTCAACAAACTACCTCTTCGGACCTCGGCTTTGGTCAGTCGAGGAGGCATTTGTCTTTGGCCCACCCTCTTGAGCCATTATGACCAAATCTAACCTCTTTATTCACTAACACAGTTTCTTCTGACAAAGATTTCTCCTCCTCGAACAACCTCTCATCCTCGGCTTGGGCCACAAGCCCAATATACAAATAGATAATGAACCCCTGGGCCCAATATTCCTATAGTATCTATTACAGCTTCGATTGAATCTTTATTATATGATACATTTTATTAATTATTGTGTTATGTATAAATGTGATTTTGATTTGAAAGCAGAGAAATGCTTTTATATATGATTATTAGGATATCATTATTAATGTCTTTTAAAAAATAAATAAATAAAGTGAAATTACAAGTTAAAGAGGGATTCCAACCTTGACTTTCTTAATAAAATATAATTAAATTGCTAAAATAAATTTTAAGTGGAATGGGGGCTAATAAACCTATATGTTTTTAAATAAAAGTGAATACCTCATACATATGAGTATTATATATTTAGAATTTAGAATTTAAAATTAAAAAAAAAAAAAAAAATGGGAGGCCCATTGCTTCCTCCAGCCCAACTGTTCCCTCACTGGATTTAAGTACCAAAAACCTAAGATCAAATTCGGCACCTAATTGCAACATTGCTAGCCCAATTGTGGCTTTATTAGAAGATTCAAGTACCAAAAACCTAAGATCAAATTTGGTGACTAATTGCGTCATTGTTATGTGATTTAAACTTGCATGATCAGGGATGTAGATGGTTTACTTCATGATCAAAAATATTTAATTGGTAAGGATCCAAAATGATTTTAGCATCTTAAAATGTAATTACACTGAATAATGAATATTATAAATTTTAAAGTAAATTAAACATACCACTCTTGTGGTATACCCTTTAAACATGGAACTATCATATGGTTTATTTTATGACACTTCAAAGTTTGGCTTATCCGTTTATAAACCAATTATGTCTATGGTTTAAATATATGAAACATTTTTGCTAATTTAATTTGATAACGTAGAAAGTGCCAATATCACATATTGAGAAAAAATTAAAGTAAATGACCATTCTACACTCACCTTCTGGCTCTCTCTCTCTCTAACTTTCCTTTTCAACTTATTTGGGTTTGTTTATATTTAAAAAGCAAAAGTTTGAATGTAGAACAATTTTTTTTTCTTTAATTATTTTTCAATGGTTGGTATTGGCATTTGCTACATCATTAAATTTGGTTAAAGCTAGTAAAAATGCCTTATTAAACAAACCACAAAGAGTATAAGTACGGTAACTCCATATTTTAAAAGTATGTCTGCAATTTGCCCTTAATCTTAATTGGAGACTGCAAGATTAGGAGAACGCAAAAACATATAGTACACGCAATTTAAATGTCCGTTGCAAAAGGGAAACTAAATGAGCACTTGCTGGCAAGAAGTTATGAAACCCATTTCATAGGTGCAAGGCCTTGGTTGACTGTTGTGAGATTCCTGTAGACAGTCCCATGAACTTGTGGTTGATACTTCTCGTGAGGACTGTTTCTTTCTATATATTGCAAGCTGATTTCTCAAACACCTCCCCAAAAAGAAAAAAGAAAAAAATTGTAGAACTCGTGTATTATATTTTTCATTTCTCTTTTATTTTATGTAGTGGTATCATCTTTGATTTTTTCTTCTGAATTCCCGTGATTTACTTTAATGTAATAATTGTGTGATTAAGATGTGGTCCTCATATTAATAAATTTCTTAATTAATCATGGCTTAAGCAACACTAATAAAAGTAATTATTCTGAGTTCCAAGAGCATGAACTTATTGTGCTCTCATAGCACTGGATAATTACGCCACTAATAAAGCTTGATCAAGTTTATGCGAGTTTGGGTGTCTTAACACCTTGTCAATCCTAACTCTAACTGCAGAGTCCAAACTCAAGTTTGGTTATGATAGACTCTGCACATAAAGGTCTTGGATCTAATAAACTAAATCACGTGGCAATTCCTCTCGTCACCCTATCTCTCTACCCCTTATAAGCTCACGCTAGATTGTCTTAAAAGTCACTCACATTATATGTTGACAATCGAAAGTCACACATTAGAGAGCTCACACGCCCAATCAAACACTAATTTTCATTAGAAAGAATAAGGATTCAAAAAATCAAAATATTACTAGATCCTGTGAATATTACAATAAAAAGAAAATTCTATAATTCTTAAGACATTGAGAGAGAGTAGGGGTGTGCAGCCAACCCACTGACCTGCAAAACCGACCCGACCCAACCTAACCTACTAGGTGGGGTCGGTTTTTAGGGTTTGGTGGGTTGGGTTGGGTTACAAAATTTTTTGATAGCGGGTCAGGTTGGATAACTCGCCAAACCCGACCCGACCCACCCATGTATTTAATATATATTTAAAATATATTATATAATTAATAATTTTTTTTAAAATAACGAGCTCTTCCTCCCATCCTATATAAAAGCCAATATTAATGTATATTAGTTCATATATTAATGTATAATTGAGATAGAATATTAGTTCATATATTAATGTATATTTTGTTTATCAACTCAGGTGGCAACTGTGATATATTTTTTTCTGCTCAATTTAATAATAATAGTAATAATAAAAAATTGTCCAACCCATGGGTTCAACCTGACCCATGTGGGTTGGGTTGGGTTAGACTTATGTGATGAGTTGACTTGAGTTGAATTTTTTTTTAACCTACCATGGTAAGTTTGGACAAAAAATCCTTTCAACCTGACCCAATCCATGCACACCCCTAAGAGAGAGAGAGAGAGAGAGAGAGAGATGTACAAATTGGAATTCTAGCATTCCATGCACTTTGAATAAATTTTAATAATCAAAGGTCAGTAATTGGCTAAAAGAAAAAAAATAGATGAAAGAGCTCAAATTTATTTTGAGTACAAATAAATGTTTCTATGGGCCATAGAACTTTTCCATTATTAAATAAAAATAAATTAAAAGCCTCAAAACTTGTTTCTATCTCCCCTTTGTTGTAAGAACCCTAACTTCAATCCTTTATTAAAGGTGTGCATGAGTCAAATTGAATAACTTTTTTCAACCCAATCTAATAAAGTCAAGTTGAAAAATTCACAACTAATCACATGTGTAGAAACCAACCCCCGAGTTGTGTTGAATTAGGTTGGTCAATGGGTTATGCGTACATGTTTTATGTCATATAAAAAATAGGCTTTCATCAATTATTTACATTTTTTTAATAATAAATTATTGCAATTCATATAATATGCTTAAATTATATTCTAAATTTCCAAATTCATCAAAACTAATTATTAAAATACCAAAATTAATCAAACTGAAAAATAATATTAGCGGTAATAAAAAAAAATTAAAAAAAAAAAAAAAATCTTATATATCATATCAGGTTGAGTTAGGTCAAAAGGGTGTCAAAAAAAAAAAAAAAAAAAAACTTATCAAACTCATCCTAAGGCTCAAAATAAAATTTTAACCCAACCCACAAAAACCAACTCTAAAACATCAGTTGAATTGGATTGAAAAGATTTTCATCAAGTTGGTAGGTTTGCTGAATACTCATTCCCTTCATCATTTACATTGTCCTGTTCTTTATCATTAGCCAAAACATGAATTAGTATCAAGAATTGGATGGGGGGTATGTTTTATTCAAATAGGAAAATTTTCACATCTGCTTTTGAATCATAGAAAAGAAAACTCAGTCAATCCTCTAATTAGATGATACTTTGACGCACTAAGATAATCAAAGATTTTGTGCCAATCAGGCAAAGTGCAATCTTTATACGAGCGTTCAATCTGCTTTTAATAGCCCAATGTTTGACCCTTTTTTTTTTTTCTTCTGATAAGTGAAAAGATTCGACAAATTCATCATATATAAATGGGAAGATATAACCACAAATACCAATACCCCGTTAAATATTAGCAAAATGGCAAACACAAAAGTTATCAGAATGTAAATTACGGTTAATAAAGCTATGATCGTTTTTAAATAAACCAGATTCCCAAAAACTCAGATATTATCTCTTCAATTTACTACGTTGCGCTACATAGCCAATCCAGACATACCTCCAACTAATACAAGATTGCGTAACAGCTTGTGCCATGAACTAAAGAGGGGAAAACCAGAATGAGCCTTCACACTCCTGACTTACGCAATTCAGCAGCACCATGAGCAAAGTGACATCTTTCTCCAAAGGTGCAAGATCCTTTAGTAAAATTTTCACACAGCTTAGTCTTATAGTTGCTTCCCGGTGGAGCTGCAGCCCCAGGCATCATTCCATGGGATTTTGGGGGACCAGACAATGAAACAGTCTCGATTAGCTGTCTTACCATGGCACTTGCTTCCTTAATCTGTTCAAAAGTCCCCTCAAGTTCAATGTTCCTGAGATTGGGATCAGACTCATGATCTCGAATTGAAAGCTTGGCTCCTGTCTGGCGACAAATCTGCTTGGAGTTCACCCCACCCTTACCAATGATGGCTCCAGCAAGAGATGCATCAACACTGATTTTGGCAGTGGCTGAAGCACCAAAGCTAGAGGCTGGGACTGGTGGGTGTGGCTCCACTCGAGCACCCATACGGCCTGGCATGGGTGGTCCCATGGCACGTGGATCTTCATGGGATGGAGCAATAGGCTTACCTAGTTCCCACTCATTATGAGCAAAATGGCATTTGTCACCAAATTTGCAGCCTTCGGCAGTATTATATTTGTTGCACAAGCGAGTTTTAACTGCAGGTGTAGAGCCATTTGGGATGGCTGGGGGAGGGCCTGACATGTTTCTAGTAGCTGCAGGAACAGCAGGGGCCAGATTCATCATCTGTGCTACAGCATTATAGCCACCAGGAACATAGTGCAGGAAGTGACAACTCTCACCAAAGGGACATCCAGCAGTGCTGCAATCAAAAGCACATGTCAGATCACTCTAAACAATTGATAACAAAATACTGCATCTGAAGCATTATAAAGGCCAAGGACATCACTATAACAAGCAAGGTTGCCACATCTGAATGAATTCTTGGATACTGAATTAAATGGAGGCCAACAATTAGCATTCACTAGAAGCTCAAAAACAAAAACTTAGATTACAATTTCATACTTTATTAGAGATCAGACTAAATTGTTGGAATTAATTGCTCCACATGAAGTTGAATGGAATGGATCTAAGAGGATTCAACTGCCACCCCCATAAAGTAGAAACTAAAAGGTTACTTAAACATTTTCCTTCCATGTACAATTGCCCTATTGATTAACTTCTTTACTGTAATATAGAGCACAGCTAAAACCACAAGCTTTTGCCTTCCTAGGCATCTAGGAGAGAGAGAGAGAGAGAGAGAGAGAGAGAGAGAGAGAAGGCAGTTGGGCAAGAATGAAGATATCAATATGTGTGTGTGGGTGAACAATAACCGGCCTTAAAGGCCAAATCAGAACTTTCTTGGAAGCCAAAAGGGTTTGAAATTCAGTAAACCACAGACAACAATCTATTCCCTATTTTGATACAAAGTAATACTAAGTTTCACCATTCTAATCCTTTTAATTCTACCCTCTTCCTACATCATAATCCTCTGTCTTATTCTAAGGAATTAATCCCTTATCATTGTGTTTTGTATGTATTTCTGAGAATTGAAGAAACCAACAAAATAAAAGATATTGGTTCTAATAATTATTCAAATCTAGTGACAATAAACCTAAGCAACAATGCAAAAAAAAAAAGGCTTATATAAGGCAAGAATCAACCTACAAAACATTATCAGCAATTAATATAAGATAAAAGCTTCTAACAAAACATCAGACAATGACACAATAATGAAATTCACAAAGATAGTTTTGCATTATAAAGTTGATCTCCCAGCTATTTAAAAACTTTTTTTTGGCAATTTTTTAATACTAATTTATTTGACTTAATTTTGTCAGTTTTTATTAATTAAAAATGGCTATTATACATGCATTTATACGAGGAGAAAATAAGGCAGTCTACCACTCAAAAAACAAGTTAAAACATATAAAGAAAAGGACATAGAACTCATACTGAAAAGAATGACAAGTATACAAAGGCTACTGACAAGGACTCATTAGGAGACATTAGCAAACACACCCTCTTTCTTTTTCCTTTTCTCTTCTCGTGGAAGTAAAGAAAAAAAATTCTTCATAAAAATTATATGTCTTGCTATTTAAGCATGGAATGAAATTTATCAAATTTCAACATAATAACATATACATCTTACCGAGAGAATGGTGGGTTCAATTGCTGTAACAATCCACTAAAAGATGGAGAAATTACCATTACATTATATCTTACTGGATTGGTGGGGAAGTGCTTAAGACTTCAATTTAGCTATAAGGTACAGTATAAATCATTAAAAGTGGGGGAAAATATAAATCTCAATGTAACATCCTTAGTGCAACAACTCTTTTTCAGGAAAATGGTTATCTTTTGTACTTCATTAATAAAACCTCTATTCTGTTACATAGCATTTTCATTAGACCAAAGCACAGCATGTACCTGTATAAAAGCTATGAATTCCCAGTTCATTAGTGCAGTTTCAAATTATTATCTCGCACAATTGTAAATTTTATAATAATTTACAAACATTAGAAAAAGATAAGACAGCTCAAATTTTTATTTAGATGAGAAAAAGATTTGAACCTGAAAAACTTGGTGCATGGCTTCGATTTGCTTCCTACACCAGATAAGGAGTCCATTTCTGTTGCAAAAAATTAGTTACATTTTCTCAGTTAATTCCTCTGGATTCTTAATGTAATTACTCTGACTATCAGTAACTCATTAAAATCTTAATTTCGTAAAATTTCACTCACAAAAGGGGGAAAAAGTTTCTTTTCTACAAAAATAAAAGTCCAAATAGTCTATAAGAACACATTGTTTAGGTTACCTACATGTAATCAATAGGTATATATTTTAATGAGTTGGTTCTTCTGTTTCCAAAGTGAAAAAGGACAATTTTAACCATCCAATGCCTTAATAAAGATAGAGTGCTAGTGCATTAAAGTTTAGGCCAACCTAAATATTATTATAAACTTTCCACTTCATTCCCAAACCACCCCATAATTAAGAAATACCAGTGAAAATAAAGAAGCTTTTTTAAAATATTAAGTGAGGAGGGATTTGAACCCCAGAAAACTCTGTTGGAACTTGGAAGCACCAGAAAGTGTGAGTTGGCTACAAGATTCTTGGCAATCACATGTTTTTTATATTGCAACAAAGCATTGAAGGAATTGCCCAAACATAAAACCAAAGAAGGATTGCCTAACTTTTTCCAGTTTAATCTTTTGCAAAAGAATACGCATTTTTTTTTCTTTTCAAGGAGTAGGACCCAGATGAAAATTTCTCTGGTAATCGATTAAGTAGTTCATAGGAACATCTTCTCACATGCATTGTTAACAGCTTCTTCAGTTTTCCAACCCTTATATTCAAAACCTTTTTAATGAGTTTTAATCAGAGTCTCTCGCAAACACTATTAACATATAATAGAAGACCCTTCAGGCTATTCCAAAAATAAATAAATAAAAGAAAACCCTTCAGGACCACTCAGGCCCTAGAGCTTGTACACAATTAAAATTATAAACTTTTAGCATTAATTGCCCCCCATATGCAAAAACAACTTGATTACGTACTACTTTAAATTAAAAGCCCCCACAAACAATTTATTAACTATCGCTGCACATACACGTAGCTAAGCTAAGTAACTCAATTTTTACAAAAAAGAAATTTTTTTTTTATAATAAATTAAAAGTAAAAAATAAAAACCTAAAAAAATTTAGAACTTAAACAGAACAAGAAGCAAGAACAACCCAGCGCAGTAAAAACAAAGAAAAAACTAAACCCTAAAACAAGTTCATAACAGTACTAAAACATCACAGTTTTCCGCTACTTTCTCAGAAACCAAGCAGAGCAACACAGCATTGGAACATGTCATAATTGGAAGAGAAGAGAGAGAGAGAGAGAGAGAGAGAAAGTACGAACCTTGCTTGGACTTCTTGAAGCCGCCATTAGCGTTGAAAGCAGCTTCAGGCCTTCCTCTTTTGCGAGTATCCATTGGTGATGTTATCTCACAGATCCAGATCCAAGCACAGCCACAGATATAAAATATTTCAGAGATACAAAATAGAAACCCTAAAAAGAATAAGGCTAATAAAGAATGAGAAAGAAGTAACAAAAAAAACCCCCAGAAGAAGAAGAAGAAGAAAAAAATGGAAATAGTAAAACCCTAGAGGAAGAAGAAAAACCCTAAAAAAATAGGGAAACCCTAGAGTAGAGTAGACGAGGGTTTTTGTGGAGGAGAAGAAGCTCAAAGGTTGGGTGACCCGTGACCCGTGAGGTTCCTAAAAAGAAAGAGAGACGGAATAAAGGTCGTGATGACAGATTTATATATTAATACTATTTATTTTATATATATTTATTAATTATGAAAATTATTATTACATTATTACTCCTAGTGGGAGTTGGAGTAATTATAGGCGGTAAATAATTGGGGCTTTATTTATAAAAAGTTAGGGTTACCGAACTGAGAGACTGTGATTAATTGTAGTAATTTTTAAATAAAAAAAATTAAAAATTAGCTTTGGGTTGGATTAAAATTTAAAACAAAAAAAATTATAATTATAATAATAATAATTATAAATTAAGGCTTGTGTTTAGAATGAGGCTTCGAGTCACGTGCGCTTGGGTTGGGTCGGGGTCTCCATCACATGAGCAGAGATAAAATCTTGGAGGGCTGATCAAAAAATAAAATAAAAAATCTTGGAGGGTTTTCTTTTTTCTTTTTAATTTTTGAAGGGGAGGGTTTTCATTTTTTATTTTGGAAAAGTTTGAATTAACTTTTTAGATTTATCTAGGCATGTGCATTCAATTCATCAATCATAGTTTCATAAAAATTAAAAAAAAAAAAAAAAAAACATCAATCATAGGAATCGATTTAATACAACCTAATCTAACTTCTCGTATTGATTTTTTGTAGGTTGCTTGTTGGGGGTAGGTTTTATAATGTCTTTTATTTATTATTTTTTTAAGAATGTTTTGAAATTTAGGTTGAGATTGGTTTCACTTTATAATAAGAGATTAAAACCCAAATAACTCAACCCAGCCCTCATGATTGAAAATATTTCATATGTATGTATTTTAAATTTATTACATTGCTTTATTTCAATATTTTGAATTTTAAATCTTATAGGATATTAATGAGTAATTGGATTAGAGTTAGATGAATGTATTTATCAAAATAACCTAATCTTTTTTATTGACATTGAAATAATAGGCTCAATTGTGTAAATTATAATTATTTGTTGAATGATGGACATAAATTGTTGAATACAAATCTAATTTTTTTTCGTTAGGCCTAACAAAATGGACCCTCTTAAAACCCCATTTTGACCCTTATTGTCATTGGAATGCTTAAATTAGTTTATTGGATTGCACACCAATTTTATAATTTTATTTTGCATTCCCTAACTTCTTGTTTTTATTGTATATAAGAACAATAAATTTGGTGAGTTCCAGTTAGCTCAATTGGTAAAGTCTCTAATAGCTGAATAAGAAATCTCGAGTTTAATCTCCACCTACGCCAAAAACCAATCGATGCCTTGGTATGATGGTAAAGAGTTATTATTAGAAGCTAACACTATAGATTGAAACTATCTCCCAAAAAAAAAAAAAAAGGAACAATAAACTTGAATGGTGTTTGGTGCATTAAAGATGAAGATCAAAGAGTGTTAGTAAAAGAAGAGCATATTAAAGAATTATTTAAAAGCTATATTGGTAAACTTTTAATGGAAATGATACAAAATATTGGAGCGATTTAGGTAACCCAGATTTAGGTAACTCAGTGGATGATGAAAACCATACATTTGCTCGAAGAATTAGGATGATTTTGGTAAAAGATATATGAAAATGGAAAAAAGTTGTGGGACCGAACAGAATCCCCATTGAAGTTTAGAAGTGCTTAGGTGATGTGGGTGTATGTTGGTTAGTTGACAAACCTTTTCAATAAGACATTTTCAATGAGATCTTAAGTGTTAACAAAATGCCTAATGAGTGGGGGAGAAATACTTTATTACCTATTTAAAAGAACAAAGGGATTTTTAAAACTATACAAATTATTTGAGGAATTAAACTTATGAGTCACATAGTCACACCATCAACCCATGGAAAAGAGTGATCAAACATAGGCTAAGCCATGAAACAACAGTATCAAATAATCAATTTGGTTTTATGCTAGGATGAAAATGGAAGCTATTTTCTTACTTAGACATCTAATGAAAAAATATAGAAAGGCCTGTAAGGATTTTCATATGATTTTCTTTGATATTGAGAAAGCATGTAATTGGGTCCCTAAAGAGGCTATGTTGTCAGTATTGGAGAAGAATTAGGTTCCTTTGAAGTATATTAAATTGTTAAAAATATGTTTGACAACGTTGTAATTAGTATGAGAACAAGTGGAGGAATCACAAAGTGAGTTTCCTATCACTATAGGTTTGCATCAAAGATTGGCAATAAGCCCATACATTTTTGTACTAGTGATGGATAAGTTCACTAAATTGATTTAAGAGGAAGTACATTCACTTGGTGTATACTTTTTTGCGTATGATATAATTTTATCATAGAGAAGTAAAAGTGAGTTAATGTCAAGTTAGAAATTTGGCAAGACGCCCTAGAATCTAAAGGTTTTCAATTAAGTATAATTAAATAGAGTGCATTGAATGTAAGTTTAGTCAAAGTAGAAATAGAGATGAATGGGCGGTAACTCGATGGCCAAGAGATACTAAAGAGCAAGAGTTTTTGATATCTTAGATCAATAATTTATAAAGATTGAGAGAACAAAAAAGATGTAAATCATAGGATAAGACACCAATTGGTTTTTGGTGTAGGTGGGAATTGAACCCTAAATTTTTTATCCAATCCTTAGAGACTTTACGAGTTAAGTTAACTAGAACTCACAAAATAAATGCAACTTAATTAAATATAAAATGGAGAGATAAACAAGCAAAAAAAAAAAAATATCGAAATAAAGAAATCCACTTATTGGGTAGTTTTGTTAACCTAAACTCGATTCAGCCCAAAGCTTTTAAGAAGGATTTTTTTTTTTCAAAATAACATCATTTTTCAAACATATTCATTAGTTAGCATCGTTTTCAAACTATTTAGGAAACTAGCATCTTGAGTTTGTTAGACTCAATTTTGGAATGCTAAATCGAGTACATTGAACTCAATTTCAACATCGTGCTGCAACTAATGTAGAAATTTGTCCACGTTGGCATGAAAATCAAGCCTTACAGAGTCGATTCTTTTAAATTGAAATTGAGTCTACAAGGCTCAATTTCAGTACCCAGCAATTCTTATCACTTGATACTCAACAGCAAAGCACCAGAAAAGCAATAACGAAACAACCCAGGTGCCAAAAGCTTTAGGTGATGGCAACAAAGGCTTTAGGCGAGGGAAATCAGATCAAACTTAATGTGGGTGTGGCTTCTTGCCGCCGCTCTGGTGATCTCGTTGTTGCTCCAGTAGAAGAGAAGAACATGTTGGAGTCTAGAGAAGATCTTGCTAGAGGAGAAGCAACCCAGGCAGCAATTCTGACTAAACCCAGGCGACGAAAGCTTCAGGCGATGGTGGCGAAGGCTTCATGAAAGGGAAATCAGATCGGACTTAATGTGAGTGTGATTTATCATTGCCACTCCGATTATGTTGTTGTCGCTCTAGTGGAGGAGAAAAACACGTTGGAGTTCTAGAGAAGATCTTGCTAGAGGAGAAGATTCGATTCGATCTGGTATTTGTTTTGAGTTTTGTATTTGGTTTTGTTCATGGGTTTTTGAGGTTTGGAAGAAAAAGAATGTTCATCTCCAGTTCTTGAAGCAATTGGAAGCAACACCAAATCGAGTCCTAACTCCTAAGGACTCGATTTTTATATGACAAAGCTCAAGTCCATTTGACTCAAGTTCGATGCCTATGTGGACCAAATATCCACCTTAGTTGCTACGTGATGGGAAAATCAAGTAAGATATACTTGATTTATAATTCTAAAATCGAGTCCTTTGGTCATGAATTGTTAAATACTAAAATAGTTTCAAAACTATGTTAACTAACAAAATAGTTTGGTTTTAGTGTTATTTTCAAAAATAATAATTTTAAGAAACTTTAAAACCAAATCAATGAAACCCCCAACGGCCTCTGCAGTCTGTATCACCATTCATCACAATAGCACCGGTACACTCCCAACGGCCAGACCAGCCACCCTCCGGCGAGTTCAACGGCGATAGGATCTAGAGACCCTCAAGGTTCGGCACCCATACAATAATTAAGGTAACCTCCAAATTTTCTCAATCTAAATGCTTCATTCATGTTTATACACAGTTTCAAGTTTGTGACTTAAGAAAAAAAAAAAATTTTGATGGGTATTTTATGCTAAAATTTTTTATTTGCTATGTTGTGACAGTTTGGTTGAGTTATTTGGTTTTAGAATGATATACACGGCGATTGACAATTTCTACTTAACCGACGAGCAACTAAAGAACTCACCCTCTAGGAAAGATGGCATTGATGAAGCAACTGAAACTACCTTACGAATCTATGGCTGTGATCTCATCCAAAAAAGTGGCATCTTGCTTAAACTGTATCCTGTTTTTTTGATTTCTTTATATGGTGGGTTTATGAAATTGTTTACTTTTCTTAATTTTGTTGGTTCATATGTTACCTTAATCTTTTTACTTACAGACCTCAGGTTGTGGCGACCGGGCAGGTTCTATTCCATCGTTTCTATTGCAAGAAATCGTTTGCCCGCTTCAATGTTAAGGTTAAGTTTTGTCTCTTATCATTCTCTCTTTTCATAGAGAATAAATGTAGGAAAGAAAAGGGGTTCTTTGAAATGTATCCATGATGTTCTAGCTGTTAGAATTATGGTTAAATTCACCATTTCCTAATAGTTGAGGTTTTTGGGACAATTAGTGATTTATCAGGTTATCAATGAAGGTGGTCATGAGTTTGAACCCTACCTTCACTCCACCTCTCATTAAAATTTTTTTCCAGAATGTATTTTTATTCTTACATTTTCTTGGCAACAAATGAATAATAGTTGTGTTTCTAACTTGGATATATTAATTTTCTGGGATATGATAATTTTTTGCAGAAAGTTGCTGCGAGCTGCGTGTGGCTTGCATCAAAGCTTGAGGAAAGCCCAATGAAAGCAAGACAAGTCCTTATTGTTTTCCACAGAATGGAATGTAGGATGGAGAACTTACCTATAGAGCATTTGGAGATCGGTTCACAGGTTAAGCACCCACCTTCTTTTCCATGGAATTACCTTTTTTTTTTTTTTAATCATTTTCTTCTTTGGCACAAGAGTTGATTTTTTTCATTACTTGTTCTTCTTTTTCTTTTTGGCAACCACCAAGTATAATAGCTTTGTCTGAATGGGTGGTTAATTTTAGCACTTAAGGTGTCTTTGCACTTATATAGTCCTCCTATTTTTCTCCCCCCCAAAAAAAAAGCAGTAAATTCTCATGGTTTCCTTGTTTTTCTTATTTCTTTTCTAACAGAAGTATCATGACCTCAAGACTGACTTGAGCAGAACAGAAAGACATATATTGAAAGAGATGGGATTTGTTTGTCATGTTGAACATCCTCATAAATTCATATTTAACTACCTTGCCATTCTTGAAACACCTACAGAACTGAGGCAGGAAGTTTGGAATCTAGCAAATGATAGGTACTTTTTGCAAATTAACTACTCATGGACAAAAGTTATGCACTCTCTTTTCTTATTATTTGGTTATACATTTAACAAGGAAACTTTGCATCTAAAATTTGTATTCTTCAGTTAAGTCTTACTTATTGCAAAAAGTGTCATTTAGTTTACATATCTATATAGATAGTATTCATAACTATCAAAAAAAAAAAAAAAAAAAAAGACTATTCATAGATGTCTTTAGTATCATATAGAATCTACATTGTATGGTATTAGATTTTTGTAGGAAGTGTTCATAATTCGACTAGTATGTTTGAGCGTACACTAAATACTCTTTGGACAATGTATGGTGCTTTTATTTTTGGTGGGCTACATGAATCCTTCTCCAATCACCTATTTAGGGCCATATTCTGTTATATTTTTTATGATTATGCTTTTCTTGCTTTTTAGACCCATATTATATTTAGGCCTCTCTTTAATGCCTTCAGCTCCTTGAATCTATAAATTGCCTTTTTTATGTTGCCCTGGCCATGCATATAGTTTGATGCGGAAGACATCTTGACTGTTATTTGTTTAGTTGGTTGTCACACTGTAGTATGTAAGACAATTGCATTCTTCTATGCTTCAGAATAATAGGTCGAACTCCAAAGCACCCAAAATTTTTTTTTGTGGTGATTTATGTCTGCTGATTGTTGCAGTTGTTCCGTGTCTTTCACTGTGGCTTACACTTCCATTAGTAATCTATCTTGTTGTTTAATTTTATTTTAACATTCAAATCTGAGCAGCTTGCGCACAACTTTGTGTGTTCGATTCAAGAGTGAGGTTGTGGCTTGCGGGGTTGTCTATGCTGCTGCTCGTCGGTTCCAAGTACCCCTTCCTGAGAATCCACCATGGTGGAAGGTATTTGATGCAGACAAGTCTGGGATTGATGAAGTATGCAGAGTTCTGGCTGAGCTGTACAGCCTCCCCAAGGCAAAATATATCCATGTCTGTAAGGACGGAGACTCTTCTACGTTTTCTAGCCAGTCGAGGGATTCACAATCTCAGCCAGTTCTGAAGGTACTTCTATTTTATTCATGTACAATTTTAAGTTTCATTGGAAACATAAAGCCTCTGCTAATACCCTTTCTGCAGTGTTCGCAATTGCCAATTCCTCAGCAAGAGGCATTATGTTTGTTAACTGCTGCTGTCCTTTTTCCAGAGATTCTTGCTATAGAGGTGGGTTGTTAGACCACCGAAATTTTGGAGATGGAACAGCAGCACTTGAATGCTCTGTTTAGAGAAAGGATGGCAATTGTGGTGACTACAGAAAATTTGGTCAACCTCATAATGCCACATATTTAAAATATGATCTCCCCTCACAGAGTTGAATCACATTAGCTTGGTGGAATTTTTATTTTATTGCATTTCTATAAGAATTTCTGCAGAGTAGGGAGAATTGAATCACTTTAGCATGGTGGGATTTTTATTTCATTGCTGATCTATAGGAAATTCCTCAGACTAGCCCAACAGCTAATATCAAGTCAGCTTCAGCCACTGTTAACACTGAATCTGGTGGATCCGAGGATGTATTGTTGAAAGCACCCCTTGACAAGCTGAAGGAGTCTAAGAAAAATGATGATGAATTAAAGAACATGTCTGTTGAGGGAGAGGCAAGAGAAGAGCCCCTGCCAAAATCAAATTCTGACCACAGAACAGACGCAAGTAGGGAAAGAAACAGGGAGAGAGAGGGGAGGGAAAGGGACAGAGAGGAGGGCAGAATAAAGGCCCGGGATCGTGATAGGAGCAGGGATTTTGACCGTGTACGTGATCGAGAGGAAACAGAGAGGGACAGAGATAGAGTTAGGGATTGGAGTCACCGTTCCAAGGATAGAGGAAAATATTTAGGTATGTTTACAACCAGTTTTGTTCACGAACCTGATGCTATTTTTAATATTTGTTTTTAGGGGCGTAGCCATGATTTTTTGTTTGAGGGGGGCCGAATTGTGATACTAATATATTAGTCAAGATAAACTCCTACAAACATGTATGTGTATAGATTTATAAACTTTAATACTAGAGTAAGTCATAATTCATAAATAATTGTATACAACATTATCAACTTTGATGTATATATATTTGCTACATAATTTTTAGGATAACTTATCATCTTTTAAACTCTTTTGAGAAAAGTTGTCTACTTTGAATGTTTAATATTAGACTTGTAGAAAAATATCAACAAAGAGAACTCAGTATCTCCTATAAAATTTATGCTCAATGACAATCCTTCATAGAATAAATTTAATCTTTTACCGTCTCCATAGTGAAATTTGTAAAATTTTCATTTTCAATAAGAATTACAAAAATTGTCTACCAAAGCAAATAAAAGAATTCAATGTAATCACTTAAGTCTTCAAAGACATGGATGATAGAAAAATTTAATAGATACAAGTGCAAACTTTACATTATAAAAATGAAACAAAGAAAACAAAAACTACCTTGCCTCTATAATTAATAGACCAACTGGCAAATTCCTTCATTTTTCTAAGAGCACCATTGGACTAACTCAAATATTTTCAAGTGCCAACACCTATTTTATTAAATATCTAAATTTTTTATAATTATATTTACTATAAAAGAAATTTTAAAAATTTTGGAGGGGCCAACCCTAGATGTAGCCACGTCCCTGTTTGTTTTATGGGTGTGCCGTGGTGTGATCTTCCTTTCTAATTGTTCTCTGATTATCTAGTGATATGATCTTTCTCTTGTTATTGTGAATGCCCAGGACATTCAGAGAAATCAAGACATCCCTCGTCACGAGGTACACATTTTGTTTTCCTTTGGTATTGCATAATCAATATGGTTTCTTGTTTAACCGTAGTTCTGTTATCTGAGCCTCCTTATTTTCAGATCGGGACTACCACAGTTCCTCTTATTCTTCAAGGGGGAAGGATCGCCATAGACATCAATCTTATACTTAAATCGTCTCTCTACAGACAAGAACTTTTTTGACTTGAAGTGTACAACCTTAATTTTGATGACTGATCTGTGGGCTATTCCAAATGGTTGATCTTGATCTTGTACTCAGCCCTCAGTAATGCGGACAGAACTCTCTTATAGTGTTTTGCTCATCTCCTGGCTACCTGAAATAGCTTGCTGCGTTATTGTATTATGTCGTAGGAGCTTGCCTATTCATAGGACATGCGGCAACTGGTAGCAGGTACTGCTTAGTAGGTGCTAGCCTTGGGGGGTCTGTCTTTGAATGCTTTACATCTGTGAATCCATTTTCGATTGATATCTTTGTCAAGTTTACATCCCTAGAAATACATGCTGGATGATGGACCTTGCATTGCTGCTATGTGAACAACTTAAAGTGGCTATGAACATCAGACTACATGATAATGTGAAAACTTCCTCATCCCATTTTTCCACACCAATGCTACTTGTTTTAGAGATTTTTTGGGCGGAGTTCTATTAGTTGTATATGCTGAATGGTGTTTATATAATAGTAATCAGTAAGAGTTATGTTATAGCAGTCAAAACATATTTTCATTTCATTGCTATCTTATTATAGCAAGTTATGGATATCCCCTATTTCTAAATTATTTGGATATGGTTTAATTAAATTCATAATTCTCTTATAGAGTTCTGAATCCATCCGTTGACTAGATGTTATACGTATCTGAGCTATACTTCCAAATCTTTCTGGCAAATATGCACACCAATTTCCCACAACTATCATGACCCACTGCGCAGCAGGAAATCAATGCTATTGAGTATTGACTGAACTGAAGTACTACAACGGGGAGCCTTAGATATGTAGTACGAAGACATGATGAAAGGATAGATATGTGATGGAAATTGCATAAGTTTCTTATTCTACAAATGGAAGCCTCCATGCCTAATCAACATAAAAGAATGTAATTCATTATTTTAATTAACTTAGGCATGGGACCTGAAAGCCTAAATAAGATTTTGGATTCCTAGAGGTGATACTAGGACAACAAATGAGCCAAGTCAAACCAAGTATTAAAAATTTAGGATTATTCATTTAATTTTATTTTAAACGCAATAACACAGCCACTTAATTGAAAGAAAGGATTCAATTAGAGCAATTCAAGTAAAGGAGAGAGAGAGAGAGAGAGAGAAAGAGAGAGAAGAAGCTCATATATAAAAAGAGGTTTTTGGAAATAAGGAACTTTCCTCCATAAAATTGCTCCTATGTTCCACACGTGTGAAAAAGGGTAATTGGGATAAAATGCTAACAATTTCATCTTAATCCAAAATTTAGGGATTTAAATATAGTAATTGAAAATTTTTGTGAACTAAATGAAATAATCAAAACACGTGTAAATTATACTTTACACTAAAATAAAAAGCTGAACTCCATCATGAACTATCTTTAACATTGTTCCATCTTATAGGATACTCTTCATTTTGGAATTGAGATTTTATTTGTTTTATCTAATGGTATAAACAGCGCCACTCAGTTATTTCTTTATATTTGTCTTTAATATATGAAACGTTAACGGATACTTTAAAGCATTGATTTATTAAATATTTTTTACCACCGTGTACCCTTGCTACAGTGGTCACTCTACAAGTATAAATACTTTTGGAGTGTGGGGGTGAGAGATAGGGTTTAAGTTTTTAAGAGGGAGCTTCACACACATATACACTTGGATTAGGATAGAGTAGAAATTATATCTTGTATTAAAAAAAAATTAATTTTTTTTATGACAAACACTATTTTTTTCGAAGAGTGCTATATTTACAATATTTTCACAACAAATTACAGATGATTAGTTGTTATTGGTTCAAATTTAAATTCAACACTAAGATTACTTTTTTAACTCAACAATAACAACTAGTAACAATCTAGTACTTAAAATTTGTTGTAAAAATATTGTGGACATATCATTTTTTTTTTTTTTTTTTACAGTTTTTCCATGAAAGTAGCATAAAAAATTTTCAAAAAAGATTTGTTAACTGGACACTGTAGTCTAAACCAAGAAACACACGAATTTTAAAATGTGGAGCATGCTGGTTTTAACGAGCAAGCAGGGGTATAAATGTCATTTGTGGAGCGCCAAAACCAACAACTCATGAACCACTCTGATCTATTACTCGACATTTCCAAAGTTCCCACCGGTCACCAACAAACATCAAACAACACAGCATTGGTTTCATCGAAACTTTAACACACGAACGCATAAATAAATATAATACACACACAAAAACCACTCATTCTCTCCCAAGTTCTTATCACCCAGCTGAAACTTTTGCATCCCAAACATCACACCTAAGGTGAGTTCTGATCTTTTCTATGTGAATGAGCGTACAGGTTTCTCAGTGAATGTTGAGTCTAAAACTTACGTCTGAATGACTTGTTATTTTCTCATTATTACATAAATGTGATTGGGTTTAGGCTCCTCAATAGTGGGTTTATTTCATATTTGAGTCTTTCCCAGAATTAAAATTGATCACTTTTTTTCGTTTTTGAAAGAAAAGAATCTCTGTTGACATCTGTGTTCATTTTGTGGGTAATCTTGGATATAATGCTCTCAATATTTGTTGCTTTTCAAATAGTTTTATATACCATGGTTGCAGGTTGAGTGTCGGCATATATTTTGATATGCTATTTTTTTTTTTTTTTTGGTGACCAATTTTTCTTTGGCCTTTAGTGAACATGATTTCAATGTATTCTGAAAATCTCCACCAATTTCTTGGTCATACTTGATACTTAATACTTGGTAATGCTGATGAATTTTACATAGATCATATTTAGCCCATGGTTCAGTTTTCTTCATTCTGCTACTTTTATTTTGGCGTGTAGTTCATTGGTAAATTAAGATATTATGTGTATTCCGGTTTGTTTTGAGCTGAGTGATATCTGTTTTCAACTTAATTTATTGACTTGTTTATATGTAGGAACTTCTGAAAAAAGCAGGCATGATATACTTTTTTCTCATATTCTGTGTGGTAGATTATGTGTTTGACATTGTAGATACTCAAATATTATCATGATACGGTAAATCATACCATGAACATTCTTACTACATTGATGATTACCTATAAACGTTTTCAATACTGCAGACTTTTGTTTTGACTTTTGGAAGTCTTAAAAGTGATTGAAAATGGCGGCTACTTCAACCCCTGGCATGCTCATGACAACAATCAATTCTTGCTTATCTTCTTCCCGCAATAGAGTTATGACAAACACTGCAAATTTCAGTGCTGAGCATAAAGAGGCATCTTGGACAAGGCTTACCAGCTCTTCCCACATCTCATCAAGGCAGCCATTCTTCCAGTGCTTCACATCAGGAAATGTAAAATTTCAAAAGGTTGTTACAAGAGCGGTGTCTGGTGCTGCAGAGTACAAGCCTCTGCCTGGCTTGTCTGTTGATTTGAGAGGTCAGACAACTATTTTTTTCCCCTTTCATTGTAAGATGCCTTTATTATCATTTGGTCTTTTCTTTCATAAATATTGTAGTTGCTTAGCACCCTCTTCACTGGTTTCTATATATGACACACAAACTATATATATAAGAAATATGAAATGAATAGCTTCACATACTATCTTCCTCCACCTTTTTCCTTGTTGCATGGTATTGATACTGCAAGTAAAGGCCAGGTTTACAACTGCAGATGAGGTTTTGACTGGGAAGATTATATGTTTTGCTTGTAAGATGGTATTTCACCAAGCATTTTAAAGCAAAATATAGATGGGGTTTCTCTTTTTTTCTGTGTCCCATGATCATTGACTTGAAAAGACAATTACCTCAATGAAAGCTCAACAAAAGCCTATTTAATTTCATATCCTGGGTTCTGATATGTATCTCAACTGAACACACATAAGCATAACAAGAATATTGAGATATTGCATGTAAAATGAGCATTGTTGTAAACTTACATAGTCTGCTAAGTTGCCATGCTGTTAAGTGGCAGAAAAAGGGTGGAGTTTCAACGCCTGCTTGGCTGCTTCAATTTTTTTGCTTGTAGTTGCAGTTAATTACCTTTTTTTTTTTTTTTGCTTTGCAAAGAATCTTGCCATATATATATAAGTCACATGTATAAATGTTGGAGAAACCTGAACCATGATATTGAATCAAAGCACAAAAATCAGTTCTCCGCTAACAATGAGGCAAAGCCCAAATTTGAGGTTGGGAGTGAACAATGGCGGGAAGTGTTACATGAAGGTTTTTGTCATTGTCTTGCTATGAGCGTTGAAAAGAAATGTTTTAGGATGACCACCAGTGTCAAGGCCAAGCCAAAGATGTACTTGTCCAAATCGTATGAACATAAAATATATGATGCTGCATTTAACACGGGGACATTGTGTTAGCAGGTAAGAGAGCATTTATTGCTGGCATAGCTGATGATAATGGATATGGATGGGCAATAGCAAAATCTCTTGCTGCTGCTGGTGCTGAAATTCTTGTTGGTACGTGGGTTCCGGTATGTAAATTGATCTAACTTGATCTTATGATTCTAGAGTCTCAAGTAATGAAAAAAGTGTACAATTTTTAATGCGAACTTTTGTTTTATGTAGGCACTGAATATTTTTGAATCTAGTTTACGGCGTGGGAAATTTGATGAGTCACGCAAGTAAGATATGATGTTCTATTTCCTGCATTATGGTAATCAATTAATAATTGCGGTAATGTCTCCAAGCCTCTGTTAATTTCTAATTGAAATTTGATTTTTCAGATTACCAGATGGTTCTCTAATGGAAATTACTAAAGTGTATCCATTGGATGCTGTTTATGACAATCCTGAAGATGTTCCTGAGGATGTAATGAAAAGCTCCATATATTTCTGGAATAATTGATATAAAGTCCAATTGCATTCTTGGTGATATTCTTAGTTGTGGTTTTGGGCAGGTAAAAGCAAACAAACGCTATGCTGGATCCTCAAATTGGACAGTTCAGGTATCATTTATTGTGAATACATCACTATTTAATTTAAGTGGTCATTATTGAATAAAAGACTTTTATAACTCCACTCAGTAAACATCACTAATTTATTATGTCAGATTGACCTGGGCATAACATGTGATCCAAAGCATTGCATCAGCCTATGAGTTCCCATGTCTGTTCATGATTGTCTAAACACAACATAGAATAAAGTCATCTCAGTATTATGTCTTCATTTGGTGTGCACATTAGTATCAGTCAAACCAAATTGCAATAATGCCTCTGACTTGATTAAATTACAAGTGCTTAGTTTTCTTACTTGAGAGAGAACAACAGAATTAATCAAGTATTGAACTTAAATTACACCACAGTTCACATTGATAAAAATGAATGTTAATAAGTTGACTAAAAGTTCAACTAATAAGTAGATGGATTTAATATGATTATAAGTTTGTACTACGTCTTATCTGTCATGTCACATGTCAAATTTCTTTTCAAATGTATAGCAAAAGGATTTAATCTAACTCAACCTACTAATGATTAAGCTGCATTTGTTTCACAAACTGTTTGAATCCATATTTTGGTGAACATTGAAATTCATGGTCAATTGCAAACTTTGAATGTAAAAAACTTATAATGCATGCTCCTCTTGTAAGGAGCTACAGGTCTCTTTACTGGCAAAGACATAAATGGGATAACTGACCCAACTGACCACTGGTAACCAATTTGGTTCTAATGTTTTGCAGGAAGTTGTTGAATCTGTGAAACAGGACTTTGGAAGCATCGACATCCTTGTGCACTCGCTTGCCAATGGGCCAGAGGTGTTGTGTTCATCAGTTTATCCTTTTATACTGTTCTTTCAAGATCTTAAGGCACTTAATTAGTGTTTTTTTTTTTTCATTTGCAGGTCAGCAAACCTCTTTTGGAGACATCAAGGAATGGATATCTTGCAGCTATCTCTGCATCTAGTTACTCCTTTGTTTCTTTACTCAAGCACTTTGTTCCAATAATGAATCCAGGCACATTTCTCACTTAATTTCTTCTATTGCTTTTCTTTGATTTTTGTCTTTATGTTCTTCCCTTCCCGCCCTCCTCTCCCCATCCCAACTTTTTCCCTTATCCCTAATTTTCGCCTTAAGTCTGAATCCTTACAATATGCACCCTAATGTAAGGAACCCGGTTTAGGGTTAGGGTAATCTTGATGTTTTGAGTGGCCTTGGATTATGAGTGCTAGTTTTTTTGGTGTTTCTGGATCTTTAGGGTTCAATCATGTCCTAGGTTAAGTGATTTTGACGTTTCAAACAAGTTCTTAAAGTGATATGTGTTTAGGCTCTGTTTGGGAGAACTCGGGTTTTGGGTATGTTATATTTTGCATGAATTGTGACTACTTCATGGGAATCACAGCCTCTCAGGGAAACATACTAGATAAAGTTTTGTCTTCTAATTCTCTCACACTCAAAAACTACACCACCACTCTATCTATAGGAACTATCACACCACCTTGCTTCTTTTCTTACCAGTGTGAGATTAATACTCTCAATAGGAATTACTTCATCTCATTATTATTTTTCTAACCAATGTAGGATTCCAAACCCAGTAAGAAAACCTCTGAAATTTTCCCCTAATTGGTTGGACTTAACATTACAGGTGGTGCTTCAATTTCTCTAACATACATTGCTTCTGAAAGGATCATTCCAGGGTATGTTTCCTTCAGCACTGTGAATATTGTTGTGTGGTTCACCTAAGAACAATTTCTTCATTTTGACTGTTCTACATGCAGATATGGTGGAGGCATGAGTTCAGCAAAGGCTGCTCTGGAGAGTGACACGCAAGTAAGTCATATGTTTATTTAATTATTTATTTTATTCTTATTTCATGTATTTCTGTTTTTCAAATGTTCATGATAGTTAGCATAACATCTATAAACTTTTGGGCTTGACACAGGTGCTAGCTTTTGAAGCTGGAAGAAAACACAAAATCAGGGTCAACACAATATCTGCTGGTATTTTATTTACTTTATATTGAGAATCATATCCTCACCTAAAATAGGAGAATAATTCTCTTGTAATCTCATTGACTGGTTTATGTCCTGGTGCCACATTCTGCCATGTACATGCTACGGGTGTTCCATCTGAAATGAGACCTATAGGGATGGCTGTATCATTCTTCTCTATAGTCCAATTAAAAGATGATATGATTTAATGATTTGTATGTAGATCTCTCCAAGAAGACATCATCTATCATTCCTGGTCTCTTCCCTAATTATATGGATGATGTGTTTTACTGATAATATATAGAGATTAATTTAGCCCTAATCTTCACTGCTCTTTATCTAGCAATCAATCACAGCACACTGAAATCCCAATACTCAAACATGTTTCCATTAATTTGCCCAAAATCCCAGACTGAGTGGATAACTAAATGTCCTTGTGTCAGGCAATTAATGAAAATAGCCATCAGTAGGATTTTACCTTAATTGGTTCATCAATGGTGCCAAACTGAATGTTAGTTGTGTCATAAAAACATTACTGAAAGAGTCCACCCAGTGATATCTTATTGGGCTCGAATCATACTTAGCATCACTTGCAGTAGTCCTGTTGGTAATTTTAGCATAAGTTTAAATGCATTCAATTTTTTTTATTTTTTATTTCTACTTTGTATTTAAAAAGTACAAATCCATCCCTTTGAAATAGAGCTTCCATCTCACCATGCAGTATAAATTGATTTTACAGTTTCCATAATATTATGCGTTCTCAGTTTTGTACCCTGGCCCTGTTGTTGTCTTCGATTTATTTTTTGGTGTTAAGGTTACCTTTGAATTCGATAGAAGGCAAAATCAAATGATATAATTCCTAACTTAATTTTGTCTTTAGATAGTATCTATTTCCTCACATGTTTTCCAAACTAATATAAATTTCAGGGCCATTAAGAAGTCGTGCTGCAAAAGCAATTGGTTTTATTGATATGATGATAGATTACTCATCAGCCAATGCACCCCTACAGAAAGAATTATCTGCAGGTGAGTCATAAGTTTTTCCACAGATTTTTCTAGATTTGGTTACGTTCAAAATAATACTGCCTACTTTCTGTGGAACAAGACAGCAATTCAATAAAATTGCAAATTTTTTTAAAATATTATCCTTGTTTATGGTCAATTGGTCATGATCACTTTAGCTTCTTGTGATATTTCTTCACTAAACAACAGAGGCTTGAAAATGCTTTTACAACACAAGCAGATACAGCCCCTTTTGGATTATTTATGTTTTGTATTTTCTTTCTGGCATTTTCCATACTGTTACTGATCTTGAATTATAATTGGAACAGAGGAGGTTGGGAATGCTGCTGCCTTCCTGGCATCACCCTTGGCTTCAGCTATCACTGGTGCCGTTGTGTATGTTGACAATGGTCTGAATGCAATGGGAGTGGGAGTTGACAGCCCAATATTTGAGAACCTAGACATTCCAAAAGGTAACTAGAGCTAGAGGGTTTTTTTTATATTTTTAGCAAAGCCAAGGTTAGAGGTTAAGATTAACATGGATTGTGTAAGTGGATTCTATTGAAAATTTTGATCAAGCAAAAGAAATAATTGTTTTCTCACATTTCATATGTTCTTGTATCATTAGCAAATGGATTATTTCACATTTCCATATTAATAAGAAGACAGCATGATTTTTCCCCACTTTGGAATTCATTTTGGTCATCAATGTGTACAAGTTTAGGGCACAGCAGCCATTCTTAACTGAACCTGATGGCTTTGATGCTCTGGGCCTTATGTCTACTTTCTGTGTCACTCAGTAACAGGTGTTTGGTTCTCAAGAATTATATATTTAGACCGATGACTAGTCTTTCACTCGACTCCATAATTGTTGAGCAGTTTTAACTTTTAAACCACAGTTCTCTTGGACATGATAATTGATGTGAAAAAAATGCATTAATGGTGGTAACAACCATTACGTCTTCAAGCATAAACATAAATGTAGTCGTCTAATAGTTATATCATGAATAATTTCGCACCAGAATGCTGTAACAACTATAATGGTTTTAGATTGACCTACAATTAAGAGAAAAGAATAAAAATGAGATGGCAACTATAAACAACATTATAAATTCACAGCATTGACACCAACTAAAACCTCCACAAAATTGTCAAGAGTTTTGTAATTCAATGTCATAGTCTAGTCTTTTTTATAAGGAGAGCAGATTTTGAAACCCCCATCTCCTATTTGTTTAAACAATTAATCCAGAAAAAAAAAAAAAAAAAACAAATAATTTTGAAAGTCTGCAGCAATGCAACCGATGACAAATGGTAATTGATCACAATGATGGCTTAATGTGTACCATTTGGAAGGAAAGGAAATATAGGACATTGAACGACCTACGATGGCGGTGGTAAAGAGGGCTTTTCTGAATTCATTATATGAGTGGTTGGCGGTTTTGAGTAGCCATTCTTTTACTAGTATTTTAAACATTATTGATTGCTGTAATTTTCTTTAATTTTGCTGCACTACTAGTACACTTTGTGTACTGGGTGCTATTACCATATTTTTCTTTTTCATATCAATAAAGCTTTCTTATAAAAATTAAAATAAAATAACAATTGTCGGCTTCAATTGGTTTAATGCTTCCCACATTTGGTAGAGACACTGATTCCTTATTGCCGCCTGTTTTGTCTCCCAAAATGTAACTTTGATTTTGCAAAGAATAGGGTTAAAACCAAGTCATGGCTCCCAAAGTGTAACTTTGATTTTGCAAGGAATAAGGCTTATACCACATCATGTATTTCGTACATGAAAAAAAGAAAAAAGAAAAAGGAGATTGTGAGTTTCTATAAATGAAATCAGAAAAAGGAGATTACTAGTCTCGTTGCACACGCACATGTTTAGAGATTTTTCTCCCTTTTAATTCAAAATCTTACATTCATCCCAATATGAAATACATAGTCAAATGCATTTTTTTTTTCTTCCCTTTAACTCAAAACTTTACATTCATCCTAATTCGAGTTTCACACCTTTATTTAGTGAGATTTATGCATACTCGAATCATAGAAATAGTTAAAAGTAGGGTGAGATCTAGGACAAAAAAATAAACACACCCACACATTGAATAATGATTTTAAAGCTATTTTAGTGTTTATTTTCTGTGTTAGGTATCAGCCCACTACCAACTATTTTGGTGATTGGTATACAAATAGAATTCATTGTACATTTGTTCAAAGCTAGTGTTTTGTATTGCTACTTTAGATCCAGTACATTATTATTTTGTTTAAGTTGAAGTTTTGATTCATACACAAAAGAAATGAAGAAATAAGTTCAGCCAAAGATATCTATAAAAAAAAAAAAACAACAGTTCAGCCAAAAATAGCTTTGAGATAGAAGAATTAAAGTACAGTATGGAAGTAGATAATAGTGTTACAGCAAGCAGCAATGATAAGGAGTGAAATCCATTTAAAAAAAAAAAAAATTGTGATAGAAGAGGGAAAGAGAGCATTTACAATTTACTTACAAGCAAAAAAGATGGACAAAGTCTTCAAATCCTAATGCAAAAATCTTTTCAAATTATATGAATCTGATTAACTAAGCCCATGATTCTGATGTGACAAAAAGGCTCATCCCAAGAACTTCCCGAAGTGGGCATTGACCCTTTTGGGCCATAAAAGTTCCAATACCCCTCCATGTCTGTAACAGGGCAAGAACTTTGATGAAAGAAAGAATGAATTAAATTGGAAAACTAAAGAGAAGGAGACTCTAACGACTACTCTATTGTCTTGTCTATAATTTCCAGTTGAATTCATTTTATTAGTGAAAATAAGTCATCTGAGAGATTCATTAACATGCATTTTAGTTGCATGTGATTAAGTTTTAGAACAAAGAGATGGGAAGACAAAAATGATGTAAAATCAAAACTTATCTCACATTTCACCTGAAATTAAAATATATATATATATATATATATATATGAAAGGTGACAACCCCAAAATTACTCGAAATGAAAATTAAGAAAAAGCAGAGAGAATTCATTCCTTCAAATTCAGAGACCAAAACCACCCAATGTAGCGGACTCAAGCATCAATTGGAACCAGAAAAACCATTCATTTAACTTAACTTTATTAACAGCAAATATCAATTGGAATGATGGAATCAATTCACCGGAATAATGCACATAAAATAAAAAATAAAAAACCTGAAAAATTAGGCTGACTTCCCACCAAATACAGTGAACAAATCAGTTTTCACTAAGGTATCTTTCGAGAACTCAGATTTTACTACAAAAATGAAGTGAAATTTAAGGCCCTGAGGACCAATAGGTGGCAAAAGCAGTAGAAGTTAGTTTCTTCTATCAATGTTTAGTCAATTTTTCATACCTTTCTTTAAGCTCATCGATGAACAAAAGCAATGATCAAATGTGGAAAGTTGTACATCCTCTATGTTCTAACCACAACATACAAACATAAAGTTCTAATTTTACTTGTTTGATAAAGTTATTTAGGTTTTTTAAGACTTCATAAGGTGACTGTGGGTATTATAGGACATGTAAAAAGTGGAGATGAAAGTGAGGAATCCTCTTAAAGAATAGTATAGAATATGTAGGATAAAGAGAGCTAAACGACTATAACTTATATGCAAATCCTAACTTCCAGGCTTTCAGCTAGAAAAAATTATAATGCTACTGTAAACTGTACATCCAACCAATTTCACGTTTGCTTGAGCATCTTTTGAATTGCCGCAATTTTTTCTTCAATAATTTCACACTGAACTGAGTCTTCATCAGCTGAAAGAGACTCCTCACTCTCAGCAACAGACTCTTCTTGTAAAACCAGGCCACGATTTCTACACAACTTCCTAATATGTGTTGTAGACACTGCTGCTTGAGATTCTCCAGATAGTGGATCTACTTCAGAATTGCTTGATGTTTTTAATTGCTTCCTTTGTGGCATCAGCTCTTCCCCAACCCCTACAGAACATGTCATCAACTGCAAATTCCACAAGAAAAACGGTTTGAATAAAACAATTATAGCAAGCAATAACACTAGCAATTGAGATCTACAAAATATTGTCACATGTATAAAAGCAGTAAAAAAAAGAAAGAACATAATATCAAAGGAAAATATATAAACTATGCTTCCTTGTCAAAGTACCTTCCAGTCCTCAAAGTCTAATCTGAACACAAAGTGGCTGTAAGCAGCAGCCCCAGAGACAACAGCAGTTGCAGAAGGAGCATTCTTTGGTGCTGTTATAAAGAAAAAAAAAATGGGGTAAAGAGAATGAATGCAAAACAGAAGAAATTAAACTGCAAAAAGACATTAGAACAGGATCTTACAAACAATATGACAGTTTTTCTCATCCACTTTTATTTCAGCACGACCATCTTTAACCAGAAATGATAGGGCAAATAAATTCTCCACTGTCTGTGCAAAAGAGTTCCTGTTCAATACTAGATTTTCAAGCCTGACACTTCTATTCTTCTTCAAGATATTAAACATAGTTAACATATTTCGGTCAGTATCTATTCTCTCTTCTGCACCAGCATCATCAAACTGCACATTTTACAGAGAAGTTAACTGCCAGAGTTCAAAGGGGAAAAAAGAAAAAAATTCACACCATAGACACATTACAATCACTGATTAGTAGCCTTAAGATTTGGCATAAAAATCTAGTACAGATAACATATATATGTTATATGGAACATATATGTAATTAAACTGCACATTTTACAGGGAAGTTAACTGCCAGAGTTCGGAGGGAAAAAAAAAAAAACGAATTCACACCATAGACACAAAACGCATTACAGTCAATAATTAATAGTCTCAAGATTTGGCATAAAAATCTTGTAAAGATAACATATATGTTCCATATATTCTTGGAAGTAGACAGGGAAACGTTTCAAACACTTTGAAATGAACAGTTACAACAGAAAATTTTTTTCCTTTATTCTATTTGATAAGCAGAATGGATTTTTTTTCCCATTCTCAATAAAATAAAATGCTTAATTTCATTCTGACTCCCTATGTTACAGCTTTTTTTATTTTATTGCTGGTCATTTGTGGTATCACAACATTAGGATGAAGCATGAATACCTGTTCAGGCTGAGCACTTTCTGTGTGTCTCGCACGTTTTCTTTGAACAGGCGCCTTCCGCTGCTTAAGTTCAGTGTTCATAGGCCCAATCCTGAAGAAAGAAAAATTGATGAATTAATTAGGGGATCATTTGAATGATTTTAGAACTAGTAATACATGAAAAAGAAATAATTCTATGCCAATTACATGGTGCTGCATCCTGAACATCTCCTGAAAATATGTGACACTGCAAGACCAATATCATTCCAAAACATAGCATTCCCAGCATTCTCTGTGCTAGTGCTTGGTCCACTTTGCTGCCCAAACTGTTTGAGAAGACATGTGACAAAATCCGAAGGTGTAATACCTTCACTGTATGCCCTAACACAGGTTAGCAATGTACTTGCAATGTCTGAAAGAGCCTCTGCATCAGCAACTTGTTCTCTTGGTTGTTGTACTGAAATACATGTCCACACCAAAACAAAAAGAATATCAACTCTCAAGTTAACATTCTTAATTGTAAGTAAATAACATATGAGCAATAAAAATGAACAAAATAGAATGGTTCAGCTCCAAAATTAAAATTAAAAAAAAAAAAAAAAAAACCCTTAAATAGGGAAATTTAGAAGATAATAATTGCAATAATAGATCATCATTGTTACAAAATTTAAAGAAGATTATTTGAATGCATTCATATCATCCCCTCCACCAATTATTAAAAATGAAAGAATATGCATGCCCTGTGTTGTGTTGTGTGCAATGTTAAGAAAAGGAACAGATATCACAACTTTTAATGGAAAAAAAAAAAAAATTAAATGGGAAAATTTAAGTGATAATTATTGTAATAATAGCCCATCATTGCTGAGAACAAAATCTAAAGAAATCAATGTAGGAGCATTTAAATGCACTCAAAGCATTTCCTCCATCAATTATTGAAAAAAAAAAAAAACATTATTGTAATGTGTTGTGCGCAATGCTAAAAAAAGGAACAAAATTTACGACTTTTAATAAACAAAAACAAAAACTGCACCTGACAATTAAGGAAACAAACTAGCATTTAGAAAAAAAAAATATATATATATATATATATATACCGGAATCATGCAAGGTCTGGACTTGGTGAAAGATTGAGTCAAACTTGTCAGAATCTGCTCTTGTTATATCATCTCTTTCTTCTGCACAAACCATTAAAATACTAGAATCAATGAAACCCATTTGCTAAAAAAGCCAAACAATGAAACCCAATTGCTAAAGAAGCCAAAAACCATTAATTTTTTTTTTATCAACAAAAGAATATACCACTAATGAGGGTCTTGACAGCAAGGTATTGAGAGCGAAGAAATCGACGCTCAACCACGTCTCCTCGAGATTCAGAATAACAGGGCCCTGACTCTTCACAAACTCTTTCACCATGATCACTACTGTTACTTCCACTAGTGCCACCCAATTCTCGCTTCCTAGCCATTGTTTTCTGGGATTTCAAATTCCAGGCAAAATTGTTTATATGGTATTATTCTATTTCTTATTCATTCAATTCTAGTAAAAGTAAAACCCTGGAATTTAGAATTCTACTAATAATGAAAAACAAAGGAAAACAAAAACCCTAGATTTGAGAATTTAAAGGGTCCCTTTCTGTTTCTGGCTTTCCCTCCTCGTATCTTAAATAACTTTTTGGAACCGCGTTATGGTTATGGGGTGGAATCTCTTAAGAAATGGACGGCTAGGATTTGATTTTGAGGAGCTTTACTTGGAGATGAAGAATGTGATTTAAAAGTGGAGGGGTAAATGTGTAAAAAATCGAAACGAAAGAATCGACCGCGTCAGAGGAATTTGGAGAACGGGTACCAATGTAACTAATTTTTGGTCTTCTCCCTGATCCCCAAAATTCTCGGAGATAGATAATAAATAAATAAATAAATAAAACGACACCTTTTTTTTTTTTTTTTTTTTTTTCTTTTCTTCTTTTCCCCCCTAATAATACTACCGCACGTATTGACAACCTTGCTTTTTTTTTTTTTTTTTTTTTTTTTTTTTTTTTGTGAACAAAAAACAAAATTTTATAATCATCCACTTCTTTTTTTTTTTTTTTCTTTTTTAAAGAAGAATATATATATATATATATATAATACATTAATTATATTACTATTGATTTCTTTTCTCTCGAAAAGAAATTTACATTATAGATATTTTACAAATTCATAATCAAGTTTTAATAGAAGCTTCTTCTCAAAAAATAAAATAATAGAAGCTATACTAATTGGCAAAGAAGTTGATAGTTCAATGTCTTTTGTTTCCTTCTTAGTCGATACAATCAATCCTAAAACGCTTTGTTCATTTCAACAATAATATGGAATTTTTGGATAATCACTTGTTTAAGATGTTTTCTAGTAAATTAATTAATTTTTAAGTGTTTGTTTGTGTCTCAAAATGAAAAGTCTTTTATAGTGTTTGGCATACAAGAAAATCAGTGACGCAAATAACTTGTGCTGCACATGATGTGAAAACTCTCTAATAAACAAATCAAAGTTTTATAGAGAACCTCCTAATTGTGTTTAACTTTGCAATTAATGTGTTAAGATAATAATTTAACTTTAATGAGACTTAGTATGTCCATTAATTAAGAGATAAGTGGAAGAGTCATGGGAAGAGTAAAAGATTAAGTTTTAGTCAATTCATTTAAGGGTCATGTTAACGAGTGCCGTAGAACCTCCTAATTGTGTTTAACTTTGCAATTAATAAGCTAAGAATTTAACTTTAATGAGACTTAGTATGTCCATTAATTAAGAGATAAGTGGAAGAGTCACGGGAAGAGTAAAAGATTAAGTTTTAGTCAATTCATTTAAGGATCATGTTAACGAGTGCCGTAGAGCATTGGTTAACAATCTAATTCAAGAAAGTTTTTATGGAAAAAAAAAAAAACAATTAATATTTTGACAGCTTTTTTTATTTCCCATAAAAGTGATATCAAAACTTTCTTAAAATAGATTCTTAACCAATGCCCCAATGACACTCGTTAACATTTCCCTTCATTTAATATGAGAATGAGTTTATGGTTTTAAGATGACACTACAATTCAATAGAGTTGCAAATTTAATATATAACTCTCATAGGGATATTAGTAACATCATTTTAGTCCTTATTATGCGCACGCCCGCGCGCGTGCGCGCACATACACACACACACACACATACACACACACACATATATATATATAACTCTCATTCTTTTTTTTTTCTTTTTTTTATATATAGAGTTTTAATCTACGACATTCACTTTTGATGATTCTGCTCTTTATTATTAGACCAAGACACCAATTAGTATTTGGTATAGGCTGAAATTGAATCCCAAATCTCTTATTCAACTATTAGAGATTTTACTAGTTGTACTAATCGGAACCCACAACACTCATTCTAATTGCTTCCTAAAATACTAATCCAAAATAAGACTTTCTAATCGAGGAAGCAACTCTCATTTGAATTTGCTTCTTAAAAAAAGGGTTCTTTTGAATTTTCTAAACTACCAAGCTAATCGAGGAAGTAATCTATATATATATAAACGAAACTTTTGACTTTAGTTTTTGACTTTTTTTAAAACTCCCACATTTTTACACATCTACATTATTTAAATAAAAAATAAAAATAAAAATTATGATTTTATATTTCTAAAACACAAAATCTAATTTTATATTTGTAAAACCCAATACATAAATGCAGACCCCTTCTACTTCCTTCAAAACAAAGACCCACGACCAAACCTGCTCCCTAAACCATCGATCTCATACCCCTCTCCTTCTCCTCTCTCTTCTCTATTTCTCTACCCTTCTCCTTCTTCCCCTCCTCTCTCTTCTCTACCCTCTACAAAAAAAGTGAAAAACCCAACATCTAAAAACTTCAAACTAAAACCTTATAGACCCCAACGTAGAAACCAAACCCAATCCATCCACCAATCCTTTGAAAACCCCGATCACATCTTTGAAAAAACCCAAAACTAAAAACCCTAAAAATAAAACCCACACATAGTTCATTTGCTTCCTTCTCTTTCTCCTTTAATTTGAAGCTTTCACTATCTCTATAATTTCCTCCTTTCAATCAACCTAATGGAATTGGCTTTTCTTCAATCAAATATCGATTGGGATAGTGAAGTCAATCCCACTGCCAAGCAAATCCTAATTTTTAGTTGTCATTGTTGGCCTCACCATGTCTATCTCTATTTCTCGTCTTCTAATTTTTAGATTCTCTCTATTTTGTAATTTTTTTTTCCTTTACAAGATATGTTTTTTATGGCAAAATCCTTGAAAGAAGAGAGGCCAATCCCATCACCCTCAAAGTGTTCATCCAAATGCCAGAGCTAAACTAAAAAAGGGGCTTTAACTAAAGATGTTTTCGATCGCCAGTCAAGTTATAATGGAGATGTGATAACATGTTTTTATTTATTTTTTATTTTTTTTAATGAGACATATTTCCGATTTTAATTCTCAAATATACAAGTTTCTTGCTTATTTTCGTACTTAATTTTGTACTTCTATTATCCATATATGATGCCTTGGATTGATTTTATTTTATATTAAAAGCAGTATTTGTAGTTTGTGGGCAAGAAGAGAGATTGAAATTTGTACATAACACCACTAAGGCATGGGAGAATGTATCTGTGGTTGAATTTGGAGGTTACACATGGAACGGCAGTGAGTAAAGGAAGAGGAAACGTTGGCTAAGGGATCTTGTTCTTGGTCCGTGCTAAAGGTGTACTACCTAGGGAATGAAGTAAGATATGCACCTGACATGGTACTCAAGCACTCATAAAAAGGGAGAACTTTCTAAAGTTAGAAGTTATGAGGACACCCCTTATTGCTTGAATACATGTTGGACCACCTCAGAGACACATGTATCAATCACAGTACTCCTGATGTCCCTTTCAATGTCCAAGACTTGTTTCCCAAGTAGTGGCAAAGTTACCTACCCACGGGTCCCAGTGCTACGTTGGCGCAGTTCCTATCCTCTAATCAACAGATAACATCACAGCTGTGAAAATGTCCAAAATAAAGAAATGATGACTTGACACCTATCTTTGTACTCAGCTATATTTCTCATATTATAAGAGGGACATGCAGCTGTAGTATTAGGCTAGAACCCAAAGAGATATTTTAGAGAAGAGAGTAGAAAGTTGAGATGGTAGGAAACAAAAACACCTTTATTGTACAAGAGTGACCTTTTTCATACATAATACCATAGTTGTCAGTATCGTACAATACGCGATACATATTGTATCATGTATAAAAAGTTCTATATCGTATCGGTGTATCGTAAGTGCTCATGAATCGTACGATATAGTATGCGTATCATATAAATTATATCGTATCTTAAAATTGTACGTATCGTACGATACATGGACAAATGCTTTAAAATGAGATTTTTGTTAAAATTTGTATTTTTATTTGAATCTAACAAGTTGTTAGACTTGCTTTTAACACAAAATTATTAATTTACTTAGTTTACCCTACTAAAATAACATATTCATAAGTTTTTTTTTCTTTCTCTCCTACAATTGGACTACATAGTATACACTTATCCTTCACTTTAATATTTACAAATTTATTTTATGTACTATGAATAAAATATTAATTGACAATATAAATTTTGTATTTTATCATTATTTATATAAGTCCAACAAACTAGAATGCCAAAAAAAAATTATTAAAATAAAAAGAACAAGAAGAGATAATAAATGTTAATGACGAATGACGATGAAGAAAATTTTAATGAAGAAATAAGTTTGCAAAATTATAAACATGATGATAGCATTGACTTAGATGGGGTTGATTAGGCAATTTGATGAATATATTATCACTTTTGAATTTAAGTAATTTGAATGTGTATGTTATAAACACATGCTAGTTTGATTCATTTAGTTAGCTTGTTAAATATTTTTACATAAGTGATGAATAAATTAGTCATTAGTTTAATATATTCAAAATTTATAATGAATATACCCTTTATATATGTATATTTATAATTTTTTTTTTATAAATTTTATTAAGTGTTTGTGTATCTTATGATACGATACGATACACGATATGGAAAAATTAAAAATCGATTCACAATATGATTCATGTTTTGACAACTATGCATAATACAATCTGAGCTGAGCTGAGTAAGAACATTCGATTCTTGCTCAAACCGTGATTTTTTATCTCTTCTCTAAGGTTTTCCACGTACATCTTGTGCCCTCTTATGTTCTTACTATCACTTTTTTCTTCTTTTTCAAGTGTCATGTCAAAGCTAACATCTTTTCAAGCTTTCTCATGTAGATGTACTGTTATATAACTTATTTTATTTCCCTATATAAGCTCAAATCTAACTTGCACGTACATTTTTGGCGACTCTGCTGGGGATCTCTGGTTATTTCCCTTTTTAAGTATGTTTTTGTTGGGTTATGTAGTTTTGTTTTGTTGTTACTTCCTCCATGCCTCCAGGGAAGAAAGCTACGGGGGTACTAACTAGTGTGAATGAAAACCATCGGCTAGAATCGAGTGTAGATCACATATCCATGCACTCTGAAGGAACAGAATCCTCTGGTGAGGCTGGTCATTCCGAGAATAGGAGAATTATGGTTGCCATTGAAGACCTTCAGCGTTCTCAGGTTGTTATGTGGGTAGAATTCCAGTCCCTACATTAGGAGACTGCCATACCTCAAGCCCCTCAAGGTGGTCAAGGTCCTTAGGGATCCCCTTACTTGACCAAGGAAGACATATCTGCCATTTTTTTTGAAGCTAAGAAGTTGGAAAGTGCTGTTTATGTTGATACCAATGGTTGATACCTTATTTTACAAGCCGCATTTAACCTCACCTAAAGGGTAAAAGGGTAATTTTGCCTTGAAAATATGCATCATAATTCTGGTCATTGGATCCTTAATTTTATTTCACCAAAATGATCTTGATGTTGTAACGCTCAAATTGACTGGTCATAAGCCCTAATCAGACCACCAGATTGAAAGTTATCATTAAATCAAATTTTAATGGCTAATATCCACTATCACAAATTGAGTCCGACTATATGTAATTATGAACAATTGATTTCAATTGGTTATAAATATAATCAATTTGAGATCGATGGTGTGTCATAATTGATTGGTTAGGACTATATGTTATGGTAGGGTTGCACACACCTAATTAACTAGATAGTTAAATATTAATCATTCAATAAGTAATTTTTGCAATTATCTTTTAATTATGGTAAATTTGTAACTAATTAGGTCTGAAATGGAAGTGATTAAAGCCTATTAATGTTAATTGGAAACTAATTTGGGACCTATTAATGCTAATTGTGCTGAAATTGTTTTCTAACAAATGACCTCTGCTCACCATTTCGTTGATATCTCTCAGAATATTTTGATTATATGAATGAGGTTAATTTTCCCAGAAACTAGACATTCGGGGCTTCAATTTGAGCACAAGAAAAAAACAATTCTAATCAGAATTGAGCAGATATGATTTTTCGAAGTTGGCTCTACAGGTGTTATAGTAGCTACAGGAAAACTGAATTTTGGCTTACTCCTCACTCCCACCAATCTCTCTATTTAATGCACTAGATTTTTCCCAAGGCTAAAATGAGGTCTAGGTTCATGATTTTTTTCAACCCTCACTAAATGGCCTTTCATTCATATTTCCTCCATCACTACTATATAAATCCTCTCTCTCCTTCATTTCAGGACACATAAAAAACCCCATCTCTTCTCCTTTCTTGAGTTCTAGTGAAGTTGAGTAGTCTTATCATATCTTGATCTTCTTGAAACTCAAGGTATTGAGTAAGACTCACTCTCCCTCTCCTAGCTCTTTTTTTCCTCCATCCGTAGAACCTCCCTCAAGAGTCTCCTCCTGTACCATATGGATCTTGCATGAAAGTATAATCCATTTCCTAGTTGTTTTTTGTGTTGTCATGATGATAGTTTAAGATTAAAGCATGATAGTAATCATTTAAATTCTCTTGAATATGTTCGAATGTTCTTAATTGTTCTTATATGTTCTTCACATGTTCTTGGTTGTTCATCACATGTTCATGTATAACACTAATTTTAATCTTAAATCTACATAAAAAATATGAAAAATATGTTCGTTTAATAATTCTTTCAAATCCTTGAATCTAGGATATCACCATTCACACACATTCACTAGAATTTATTTTTCAATCCAAATGAAATGCTTAATAAATGGAATTAGGGTTTATCACATGCACACACAATGAATTCAACATGCAAATTGATGGATAACATATTGGATGATGTGATATAAATGTTGGCCACCATAGTCTAGAAGACCGGTTTCACTAGACAAGGTGGGTGCCTAACACCTTCTCACCTTATAACATAGTCTCTGAACTTAGATCAAGGGTTGATAGACCAATGCTTATTCTTGTAATTTTCAATTTCTAAATTGTAACTAGGAAACAAAGCTATGTACTTTATCTTAGATTGTATTTAGGATTAAAGCTGTGTAATTTTCCAATGATCAATGTGAATTCAATTGAAAATTAATAAAATGAGGAATTTTTCAATTTTAGTTTTCTTATTTATCCCAATAATTAAATAAGTGGTGACTCCATTATAAAACTCTTAATCTAAAGGGGAAAATATAACTAGTCGAACCTCCATTTTGAGAGGCACTAACACGACTCCACCCATTCACATGGGTTTGGCCCAAACATCCTGAAAATAGGTCGGGGGCGCGGTTTCTCACACCAGACCTCCTTACCCTGAAGAGATAGCTGGAAGACCTTATCTTGCTAACTACACTACTCCTATCTTTCCCAAGTATGAAGGCATGATAGGGAATGCTAGAGAGCACATCTGGCAGTATGTAGATGCGCTGACAACCCATTCCCATGACCATAAGTTAAGACTTAGGGAATTCTCTAAGTCCTTAGACAGTCGTGCTTTTACTTGGTACACTAGTCTTGCACCAAGATCGGTTTTGAGTTGGAATGACTTGGCAATGCAATTCATGAAAAAGTTATTTGCTTTAGAGGAAAAGCTCACATTGTCAGATCTACAACATGAAAAGCAAAGGGTGTTTGAAGGGTTGCTGGAGTATAGTCCCAGATTCAGAGATCTTTCTTTGCTGTGCTATGACCCTGTAAAGGAGGAAAGGCTGGTGGATGTTTATATTACGAGTATGTTGTATGAATATCGGTCTTATCTCAAAAACTTGCAGATTTCTAGTTTTACAAGACTTGTAGAGGCTGCAAGAAGAACAAGTATGTCTGTGAGGAAGCCTTCAAAGGGTTCGACTTCACAAGCCATGAGTACGCCTAGATAGTCTTGGAGAAGAGAAAACAAGAAGGTGGAAGTTGCTATGGCAGAGGAACCTAAGAAAGGAGTCAAAGGTAAAAAGACAGAGAGAGGTGGCATTCCTTCTCCTTTTACTATTTCCATTGAAAAGTTATATAGCATCCTAGAAGCTTGGTTAAAGGATGGTGTAGTGGTGTTACCTAAATGCAAACGTGAGCCCATAGAAGAAGAAAAGCGAAATCCACTTTATTATAGGTATCACAAGAGATGTGATCATCATACCATGGATTGCTATGCTTTGAGGAATGTCTTCCATGATAGGGTGGCCAAGGGAGACTTGGTTATCAAAGCTAGGAAGAAGGCTGACTCGAGGATGTGTAGACCATAAGTGGCAATGACTTTCTTCATAGGTCATGAGGATCCCATGGAAGAAGAAGCAGAGAACATGGCTAGCAATAACTTAGCACCTCCACCTTTGGTAGATGAAGAAATGGTAATGAGAATTCAGTAGGAAGATAAGATATATGCTTTTCTTGAAGGAATAGGTCTTAAGCTAATGGCTGGAAGAAAGGCAGCCCAAGCTTTGACTAGGGTGATGGAAAGGAATCATGAGGTGGCAGCTGTTGAAGGAAGTTTGATGCAAGTAGCATACCAAGAAGCAAAGGATTTAGTCACATTTTCTAGTAAAGATCTAGCCAACTGAGTTGTTGATGGCAACAAGCCTTTATATCTCACTACCTTTTTGGGAGCATCTCAATTCAAAAGGGCATTGGTAGACACTGGTGCATTCACTAATATTCTGCCTCTCTTAACATTTGATGCCTTGGGTATTCCAAGAGAAAGAATCATTCCAGAACCACTACAAGTAGTAGGAATAGGAGCCTTACAGCAAAGTACTCTAGGGCATGTGTCCTTGGATCTTAGGGTTGGCACCCACTCTCAAGCATGTAATGGAGGGGAGTACATCCTATCTTATCATTTTAGCCGTCCATAGCTAAAGGCATATAAAGTTGTGGCTTCTACATTTCATTAATGTGTGAAGGTCATTTGGAGGAAGAAGCAAGTAGTTATTGAGGCCATTAAGATGTCTTTTGATAGAGCAGAGCTTCATTTTGCTAAGGTGACTTTATATCAAGAGTATGAGCCTGAGGGTGAAAATAGAATTCTTACCTTTAATCCTATTGCTTTGCAAGTGAAGGAGAAGATGATAGCGAAATTGTAGAGCCAAAAAGGCCTTCCAACATAAGAAGAACCATAGGGCCTAATGGTCAGGTGGTATATGAGTTCTAATGGTTAAAGGAAGGGGATGAGAAGGATGGCGAGCCTAATTCCCTTAATCTGATACAACATCCAAAGAAGTTCATGTAGCTAAGGAGCCTATGAAAGAAGCTCCTGAGTACATGAACGACATTGTTAAGAATGTGTGAGAAGAACTTGTTGAGATAGATCTGAATGATGGAGAAGAAAGTGAAAGATTGGTGAAAATTAGCAAAAGTTTGTCTGAAGAAGAAAGAAGAAAGCTGATAGCCTTGTTGAAGGAATACGAGGATGTTTTTGCTTGGAGTTACCAAGAAATGCCAAGTCTGAGTTTGAGCCTGGTAACGTACAAGTTAAAGGTGGATTCTAGTGCTAAGCCTGCAAAGCAACCGCCAAGGAAATACTGTTTGGATGTAGAGGACAAGATAAAGGTTGAAGTGAAAAAGCTTTTAAATGCAGGTTTCATTAAAGAGATTGAATGTCTAAGTTGGTTAGCCAACATAGTTCCTGTAAAGAAGAAAGGTGGTCAGATAAGAATCTGTGTGGATTTTCAGGATCTCAACAAAGTTTGCCCAAAGGATGAATTCCCACATCCTAATGTTGATATTCTAGTAGATGTAGCGGCTGGTCATGAATGTTTCATCTTTATGGATGGCTACAGTGGGTATAATAAGATCTTTATGGACACAACAGATGCCCTGAAAATTGCCTTCAGACACCTTTTAGAAACTACTTCTATAAGGTGATGCCTTTTAGGTTGAAAAATGTAGGTGCTACCTACCAAAGAACTATGACTTTGATCTTTGGTGATGTGCTTCATAAGTAGGTGAAAGATTATGTTGATGATCTTGTGGTGAAGGCAAATAATCCTTTTAAGCATTTATTGCACTTACGGCAAGTTTTTGAAAGATGTAGGGAGCATAACTTGAGGATGAACCCTTCCAAGTGTGCCTTTAGGGTATCTTCAGGGAAGTTCTTGAGATTTCTTGTTCATCATAGAGGGATCGATTTGGACCTTACAAAGGCCGAAGCAATAACTACCTTCAGTCCCCCTACAACTTTGAAGGAGTTGAGAAGTTTTGTGGGAAAAGTTTCTTATTTAAGGAAGATTCATTCTAGGTCTAGCTGAGATTTTGAAGCCTTTTATGAAGCAGACTAAAAAGGGAGTTACTTTTGTATGGTGTGATCAATGTCAAAAAACATTCAAGAAAATCCAGATGATATTAGTGGATCCTCACACAACGGTGGCCCCTTTACCTGATAAACCCCTGCTGTTGTACATGGCCAACATGGAGCAGTCCTTGAGAGCATTATTAGCTTAGGATCAGGAAGGGATAGAGAAGCCAGTATACAATATTAGTAGGGTTATGAAGGGACTAGAGTTAAGATATTCAACTGTTAAGAAAGTATGTTTGTTTTTAACCTTTGCTGTGTCAAAGTTCAATTATTACTTTTTGAGGCATCGTGTGCAGTTGGTGACCAAGAGTAATCCTGTGAAGTATCTCTTAACTCGCCCTCAATTGTTGGGGAGAATGACGCAGTGGGCCATCCTGACGTCGTGCCTTGATATCGAATGCATAAGACTAACCGCTATTAAAGGCCAGGTAGTAACTGATCTCTTGGCCAACTTCCTTGGGACAAGTTTCACCTCCCTAACAAGAAGTTTTGGTGACAGAGGAGCAAGAGTGGTCAATGTATTTCAATGGCTCATCTATATTTCAAGGGGAAGGGATAGAAGTGGTATTAAGGTCACTAGGAGAGGAACATACGTTTGCTTATAAGTTATGTTTCCTGAACTCTTACGACCAAACCCCATTTCTTCATTCTCTAACGCGGACTTCCATGACAGCACATATCTATCCTCAAGCTACTAGACATCCTCAGATTGGGCCCCTGGCCTAACATATATATAGATATATACTACTAGGCCTATCACCCCTACATATTTTATTTTGACAAATTGTTACAGTCAATTGGTATTTATACCAGTTTAATATAGTTGAAAAAAATTTAGTTTTAGCTTCTCCAATAACACATGATTTTTTTGGTTCTTTGGTGGTAAAATAGTTTTTTTTTTTTTTTTTGCTAAAATACAATCACCATTGTGAATGTTTTTATTGTTTCTATTAAGTTTTTGGGTTGGATAGTTGCTATTTAGATGAGGTTAGCTAGGTTTATTGAGGAGAAAGGGACCCAACTAAAAAATTAAAATATATAATAACTATTATAAAAAAAAAAATTAAAAAAATTGGATCGGGGGGGAGGGGGACGAGCCCCCTTGGGCCCCCACCTGGGTCCGTCCCTATCCTTTGTGAGAATTCCTTTTTCTTCTCAGCACAGTGGCCCAAGGATCCTGGGCCAAATAAATATTCTTGGTGGACTGGGTTTGGTTCACCGCAGCTAAAAGGCTGTTTAAGAACCAAGTGATGCACAAAACAAGCTTCCTACAATAACTGACAAGCAAAAATATCTGTATTGAATGACATTTTAACAGCAAGGGAATGCACAACAAATGAAATATAATGTAAGAAAAGGTTAGGGATCCTCGAATCAGTGAGGTGCATTTTATTAATTTTTCCTTGGTTATGATTGCAGTGCTCACTATGACATGATACAAGGTTCAACTAAGTTCAAAAGTTACAGACTTTGATAGCTATTCAAGCTTCCAAGACTTGTAAGGTTTGAATTTGTTGAATCCGAACATGTGCTACAGTGGCTTTCTTTGGGATACCGGGAGCGGTTCCTCTGTTTTCTTCTAGTTTTATAGAGCTTTTCCTATAGTTCTATACTTTCTAAGAATCCAAAAAAAAAAAAAAATGACCATGAATGTCTGAATAAAAAAATAAATCTCTATCTGAATCTCAATGCCCTTTCAGCATGGACCCCCTCCTCCTTTTATAGCACAGCTCGGGCTCCAAGGGTACTAGTGATTTCTCCCTTTTGCCCTTTAGCATTTGTGCCATGCCAGTCTGCTCAGGGCTATGTCATTTCCTTTTTTTCTCATAGCTTCTTACTTTTGGTGCGACCAAGCGAAAGTCCTTTAGCTGGTTTTCTATTTCCAGACTTCTCCATTAGCTGATCTTCAGCTGTTTGGCTTTTTCTTCCACCTCTCCAGCTTTTTCAGTTGTACTCTTCCTTGTCATTTCCTCCAAATGGTTGTAATAACGGCTCATGCATTTTTTGCTTTGTACTTCCTGGTCCCACTGCATATCTGGAGCATGAGACCCGCATGCTCTTTGTCTTTGATCCCTCTTTGCTTCAATCTTACTTCATGCGCCCCAGGGATCCTCGGACTCTAATGACTTTTGGGATCCCAACCTAGTTTTTTTTTCTCTTACTTCCCTCCCTTTGGTTTATTGGCCCTGGCTAGTTTGGTCCTCTCTCTCGCCTTCTGTATTTTAAACTTTGTTCTTTCATGGGTCTTTGGATCCCAATCCTTTGGGCCTGTTGCCCTTTTCTTCTTTCTTTTCTCTTTTCTTCATTGTGTGAGCCCAACCCTCCTTTTTCTCTTAGCTTTATTATTTATTTATTTTTTGTGAAGTGAGCCCAACGTTTTATTTCTTTGGGCCTTAGTCTGTGACCAATTTTGAACCTCAACACCCTTCAAGATGTTATCCTAAGTGCAAAGTCAACACAGATGCTATATATGATTATATCTATTCCATTGAAACTTTAAGAGAGTGGATTATTTCCATTTTGGATGCTACTATTATATTTTTATATGTAGATGTCATATTTATGCTACAAGTTTTTGATTATTCTTTTTTCTTTCATTTATTTAGTTTATCATTTTTTTTTTTATTGAGATTTGTAAATATTTAATTTTGTAAATTATTTATAAAAGGGTTATATATATATATATATATATATATTTTGATAGGTAAGAAAGATGTATATTCAAAAAACTACTAAATGCAAAGTAGCACCAACATATCAAAAGTACAAAAAAAAAAAAAAAGATGGAAAAGCAAAAACATAAAAAAAAAAAAAAAAAAAAAAAAAAAAAAAAAAAAACTAATTACAAAGAAGAAGAGAGCTAAGGAATAAAGGAAGATAATCACTAGATGTGAGTCCCCAAGCCCTAGCCCAATCAAAAAGGGAACTAGAAAAGAGAGCAAGCAGTTGGTCATCAGATCTATCCAAATCTTCAAACGTTTGCTGATTGTGTTCCCTCCAAATACACCACATCAAACACAACAAAACTAAATTCCAAATGTGAGATGAATGCTTCCCTAACCAATTTCACCAACCAAATATAAAATTTGACACCATACATGAGGGGACCATGAAATCCCAAAAGTTCTAAAGACAAAGCACCACAGCTGATAAGCCTTTCCACAATGTAACAACAAATGATTCACTATCTCCCCACATCAAAGACACATAATATACTGGTCAATAAAGTCAAAGCCCCTAAGCCGCAAGTTATCTCCCATGAGAATTTTATCCCATGCAGTTGTCCAAACAAAGAAAGAGACACGTCGGGGTGCCTTAACCTTCCAAATACCTTTTCATGGAAAAAAAAAATGGAAGAAGAATCATATAATTTATGATAATAGCAGATAGTAAAATCCCTGTTCTTTGTCAACTTCCATCTCATACGATCACCATCAGTCACTAAAGGTAAATTGGATGCAAAGAATCAAAAGAAATCATCCTCCACATCTGCCTCCCAATCATTAGGACCCCGAATAAAATGAACATCCCAAGTTCTCCTATCCCCTGCTCCTTGACATATCAAAGATGATTCTATAGAAGCCTCTCTGTTTGCAGCAAAATTGTACAAGACCGAAAAAGCCAAATGGAGAGGAGGATCTCTCCACCACCTGTTTGTCCAGAATTTCACTCTATCCCCCATCCCAACCTTAAACTGGACATTTCGCTAAACACTTCCCACCCCATCTGGATACTTCTCCACAAACCACAAAGGGTTATATGAAACTAAACATGCATAAAGGCTATGTTTGCTTTTTATTTTTATTTATTTATTTTTAAAATAAATTTATTGGGTATGTCATATGATATCACTTTTTTTCCCATTTTTATGGAGTAAAAAATGTTGTTGACAGTGACACCCATTCGGCATGACAATGATTTCTTAGAACTATAAATGTGGGTAGGATTGTTGAGAGTGGAAGGTAGAATTTAAGGTGAAGAATTATGTAGATAACTTCCCTGAACATTAAAATTTTGTTAGATTGGTAAAAAAGAAATTTATACATGGTGAACAACTATTAATTATTATGACTCTAAATGATGTTTTGGTATTAATAATGTTTAATATTTATAGTAATTGTTGTGGAATGCATGAGGATTTTCTTACAAAATTAAAGTAATTGTTGATGGGGTAGCAAAAAATGGCCGTCTCCTATTTGTCCAGACGGGTCGTCCAATGATATGCAGTTTGCCTAGCAACTATGCCTTCTCCTATTCGTCCAGACCTCTCTTCCTTGAGGGGTCGACCAATTGTGCAGGCCCCGTTATCAAGTATGGAGGGTCGTCCACGGATGAATCACTTGGACGACCAAAGAACAGTATGATAAAGGGTCGTCCATAAGAATTGCACATGGACGACCACATGATACTTAGCAAATTCTGGAGCGGTTAATCAACCCGTGTTCATCGCCGCCAATTTCTCCCAAGTGTGTAACTTCCAGCAGCGGTTATGATTTCTATAACCGTTGAAGGAGTTACGTCTGGATTCCACAAATCTGGGGGAAGTTATTGAACCAATAACCGCCCCAGAGTATCCTATATAAGGACTGGTCCGAATTATGTGAAGGTAGGATATCCTGAGATCTTTACTTACAATACAGTTAGAACTTCATACGAGAGAAGAAACTAACTTCACCATCGGAGGATATTTGGCCGGTCCACCCCGGTCATCCTTTGATTTCTTTCTTCTTTTACAGGCCTCTGCAAACGCCGTAGCCCACCGAAGCCGAAGTGTTCAACCAAACTGATTTTACTCACCATCAGTTTGGCGCCGTCTGTGGGAATCTGATCGTAAACTGTTTTGCGATTTGGCTTTCTGTGAAAAAGGTTGAATGGTTCGGACTAGGTCGAGGGCTACAAGCCCAGGCCATCAGGGAAGCAGAGATGCTTCAAGTAACCCCCATCGCAATCGCCAGTCAGCGCCTGTCATGCAGTCGCCTTCCATCCAACACATGCAATCTATGGCGGCCGCGATGGCGGAGTTAACTCGCCAAAATCAAGAATTGACTAGGGAGATGGAGAGGCAGCACCGTGAAGGACAGGCTGAAAGACAGTCCCAAAGTCAAGAAGATAGAGGAGGAAATGCTGAGCCTGAGGCTCAGTCAAGAGGCACCACGTCACGAAGGGTGCCACATTTGGAGAAGGAAATGGATCAAATGAGGAAGGTTATGGACGAGATGAGGGAAAACATGAGAAGAGCAAATCCCGTTGAGGATTTGGTTCACCGGACAGATTCCCCTTTCACAGCTTCCATCAATGGGCATCCCTTGCCACCGAAGTTCAAAATGCCTTCCCTAGATTCATATGATGGAGCACGTGATCCTTTTGACCACATTGCTACTTTCAAGACCACAATGCATCTTCAAGGGGTTCCAGACAAGATTATGTGCAGAGCCTTCCCTACCACCCTGAAGGGACTAGCGCGAGTATGGTTCAGCAAAATACCCCCAAATTCTGTAAGTTCTTTCGAGGAGTTAAGCAAATTATTTGTCAATAATTTCATTGGGGGACAGAGACACAAACGTTCCTCGTCCAGTTTGCTGACCATAGAGCAAGGAGAGAATGAGAGCCTGCGTTCCTTCATCACACGCTTCAACAGGGAAGCCTTGACAGTAGACGAGGTGGATGACAAGCTCCTTTTGGCAGCCTTCCACAATGGGGTTAATTCAGACTTATTCATTCACAAGTTGTATGAAAAGGAGCCCCAATCCATGGCTGAACTCGTCCATTCAGCCCAAAACTTTATGAACGCAGAAGACGCCATCATAGCTAAGAAAAGGAAGAGGGCTGAGAGAATGGAGGGCAACCCCCCGCGTCATCCTGACCAAGGGCCTCGTCCAAAGAAGGGACGAACGGAAGATAAGAAGGATCGAGACAGGGATAACAGGAAGGCAGGCCCACTAGCAAGGAATCAGAATTACACACCCTTGAATGCCCCACTTGATCAAGTGCTTATGCAAATCAAGGATGATCCTTCCTTGAAGTGGCCGGAGAAGATGAAGGGAGATCCTAACAAGCGCAATAAGAATAAATATTGTCGCTTCCATAGGGATCATGGGCATGACACGGACGAGTGTTATGACTTGAAGCAGCAGATCGAGAATCTCATTAGACAAGGAAAGTTGAGGCATTTCGTTGGAAGGGATCATAAAGATGAAAAATTGAAAGCGAAGATGGAAGAGTCATCGCGGCCCCCACTAGGAGAAATAAGGGTTATCATTGGAGGGACTTCTGAAAGACAATCCTCTAGATCAAAGAAGACGTATCTTAAAGTGGTGCAGAATGTCCAACTCTCTGGACGATCATCGAGGATGAGGGGGACGGACGAGCCAACCATTTCTTTCACAGATGAAGAAGCTGAAAGAATTCATCATCCACATGACGATGCAATTGTCATTACCCTACTGATAGCAGACTGCAGAACTAGGAGGGTGTTGGTGGATAATGGAAGTTCAGCGGATATATTATATTATCCTGCCTTCCAGCAGATGAAGCTTGGACGAGATTAGCTTCGTCCAGCAGGCTCACCACTGATAGGATTTGGAGGAATGAAAGTGCAGCCCGTAGGTACTATTACCTTGCCAGTAGTGGTAGGGTCATACCCTCAGCAGATAACTAAGGAAGTAAATTTCCTTGTGGTGGATTGTTCGTCCTCATATAATGCCATTATTGGTAGACCAACTTTGAACAGTTGGAAGGCAGTAACTTCCACCTACCATCTATCAGTTAAATTCCCTACGGAATGCGGAATTGGACAAGCACAAGGAGATCAATTGGCAGCCAGGGAGTGTTACTTAGCCATGTTGGCTATGGATGAGCAGATGCATACTATGAGTATAGAAGAAAGGAAAATTGTTGCAGAACCAACTGAAGTATTGGAAGATGTTTTATTACAAGAAAATGACCCGGAGAAATTCACCAGAATTGGAACAAGTATGAAGGAGAAGGCGAAAAAAGACCTCGTCCAGTTTCTAAAGAAGAATGCCGATGTTTTTGCATGGAGTCATGACGACATGCCTGGTATTGATCCAGATGTAATTACTCATCGACTGAACGTGTCCCCCTCTTCTAGGCCTATTCGTCAAAAGAAGAGGGTATTCGCCCCTGAACGAGAGAAGGCTATCAAGGAAGAGGTTCAAAAACTGACCACGGCACAGTTCATCCGGGAAGTCTATTACCCGGATTGGTTGGCAAATGTGGTGATGGTAAAAAAAGCAAATGGCAAGTGGAAGATGTGTGTTGACTTCACTGACTTAAATAAGGCCTGTCCTAAGGATAGTTATCCTTTGCCTCGTATTGATCAATTGGTTGATTCTATCGCTGGCCATCAACTGTTGAGCTTCATGGACGCCTTCTCAGGATATAATCAGATAAAGATGGACGAGGCAGATCAAGAAAAGACATCTTTTATTACTAGTCAAGGTTTATTTTGCTACAAGGTGATGCCCTTCGGTCTGAAGAACGCAGGGGCAACTTATCAAAGACTGGTGAATCACATGTTTCGTCCACAGATAGGACGGAATGTGGAGGTGTACGTGGATGATATGCTTGTGAAGAGCTTAGACGAAGGAAGCCACTTGGACGATCTTCAGGAAGCTTTTGAAACACTTAGGTGATACAAGATGAAGCTGAACCCAAGTAAATGTGCCTTCGGAGTATCTTCAGGAAAGTTTTTAGGATTCATGGTTTCAGAGAGAGGAATTGAAGCAAATCCAGACAAGATCCAAGCCATATTGGACATGGAGCCACCGAAGAACATCAAGGAAGTCCAATCCCTAACAGGACGAGTTGCAGCACTAAACAGGTTTGTCTCAAGAGCCACTGATAAGTGTTTACCCTTTTTTAAGATTCTCAGGAAGGCATTTGAGTGGACGGACGAATGTCAAAAAGCCTTCCAGGACCTAAAGCATTATCTTGCCATGGCCCCTTTGCTAAGTCCGTCCGTGCCAGAAGAAGAACTATATTTATACTTAGCAGTGTCCCCACACGCCGTGAGTTCAGCGTTGGTCAGGGAGGAAGAAAAGGTACAGAAGCCTGTGTATTACACTAGCCGGGCACTGAGAGGAGCAGAAGGAAGGTACCCATTGATAGAGAAGTTAGCCTTCGCACTAATAACAGCTTCTAGGAAGTTAAGACATTACTTCCAAGGTCATGTCATCATTGTCATGACGGATCATCCACTCAAGAAGGCAATGAGTAAACTTGAAGCTGCAGGACAACTAATTCAATGGGCAATTGAGCTCGGTGAGTTTGATATTCGGTACCAACCGAGGAATGCGATAAAAGCTCAAGCCCTAGCAGATTTCATCGCAGAATTTACTCCGAGTTATGAGGACTTGGATGACAGAGAAGGCAATAAAAGATGGGTCGTCCATGTAGATGGATCATCTACGCTGTATGCAGGAGGTATAGGAGTGGTTTTACAATCACCAGAAGGAGATAAATTGAATCACAAGGTTCGCTTGCAGTATCAAACAACTAACAATGAAGCAGAGTATGAAGCCCTTCTTAAAGGGTTGGAGTTAGCTAAATCTGTAGAGGCAGACTCCGTACTCGTCCTGGGAGATTCACAGTTGGTTATAGGCCAAGTAAATGAAACATGTGAAGCCAAGGAAGATAGAATGAAGAGGTATCTGAAGAAGGTGTTATGCCTTATGAAGAAATTCAGAGAAGCTAATTTCGTGCAAATCCCAAGGGAAGAGAACATGGAAGCAGACACTCTAGCGAAGGAAGCCTCCGCCAATGAAGCAATGGACAAATTAGATGAAATACAGTACATGCCAAGCATAGACCTTCCAGAAATGTTGCAAATAGAAGGTGAAGAGAATTGGATGACCCCAATAGTCTCATACCTGAAGGATGGAAGGCTTCCAGAAGGGAAGGACGAAGCCAGGAAGCTAAGAGTTAAATCAGCCAGATACATCCTTATAGACGAGATTTTATACAAAAGAGGTTTTTCACAACCATATCTGAGGTGCTTAGCTCCAGACGAAGCGAACTACGTACTAAGGGAAGTTCATGAAGGAGCATGTGGCAATCACTCAGGAGCCAGATCACTCATCCACAAGGCCATCTGTGCAGGGTACTACTGGCCAACCATCCAAGCTGATGCTAAGGCATATGTAAAGGTATGTGATCAATGTCAACGGTTCAGCAATATTCCTAGACTGCCTTCAGAATACCTCACCCCAATGATGGCCCCTTGGCCTTTTGCACAGTGGGGTTTGGATATTTTAGGCCCCTTCCCAACTGGAACCAGACAGATGAAGTTTTTGGTAGTGGGAATAGACTACTTCACTAAATGGGTGGAAGCTGAGCCCTTAGTGAAAATTACACAGCAAAATGTCAAAAATTTCGTCTGGAAGGACATTGTATGCAGATTTGGTGTGCCAAGAGTGCTCGTATCTGACAATGGACGACAGTTTGACAACACCCCCTTCAGAGAATTTTGTGAATAGCTTGGAATCAAGAATCACTATTCCTCACCCTCCCACCCGCAAGTTAACGGACAAGCAGAAGTAGCAAACCGATCCTTGTTGAAAATCATCAAGACTCGGCTTGAAGGGGCAAAGGGAGTATGGCCGGATGAATTACCAGGTGTTTTGTGGGCTTACAGGACGACAGCGAGGACTCCCACAAGAGAGACTCCTTTCAAATTGGCTTATGGGAACGAAGCGGTCATACCTGCAAAAGTGCATATGGCCAGCCATAGAGTGATGAAGTATCAGGATGAGGAAAACGACAAACAGCTTCGTCTTAACCTCAATCTCATAGACGAGGTAAGAATAGACGCGGAGCAAAGAACAACAAGGTACAAGAATCTCATGGCGAAGCGGCATGATGCTATGGTGAAACCCAGGCGCTTCAGTGTTGGGGATCTCGTCCTTAAAAGGGTCTCTTTGGCCACCAAAAACCCGGCCCATGGGAAGCTGGGACCAAACTGGGAAGGACCTTACAGAGTTATCAACTCTAAGAGACAAGGATCCTACTATTTAGAAGCCCTGGATGGACGAAGGTTAGAGCACCCGTGGAATGTTGAACACCTAAGGAGGTACTATCAATGAAAGGTGATCACGGACGAGTCTTGGCATGGACGAGACCTTTGGAAGTTTAAAGTAATGCTTAATATTATTTTCCAGTATTTGCTTATTACTATTGTGTTTCTAAGTGTATAAGTATTTTATGCTGCTCATGGACGAATTTATGTTTATTATGTGTTTTTAATTCCCTAAAAGCACAAGCTCTTAAGCATGTGCCATGATTGTGGATGAATGATTACATAGTATGGATTTCTGAATATACATATGGTGTGTTTTAAGTATGTATGGTTGTATGGGAATCCTTTATTTTCTATGATTCAAAATGATCCACGGAAGGCGAAAAGCCAAAGACGAGTAAACTCCTTGGACGCAAGGAAGTATCGTCTAAAAGCTTCCAAGGAAGTATTGTCTAGAAGCTTTCCTTGGAATAAGGATAAAGCAATAAAAATAAAGGTATGTCCATCTAAGCTCTAGACAGGACGAACACAAAGTATAATCGTCTACACCATGGACGAACAATGTGCGTGTTAAAACACCACAAGCCCATGGACGAATCTAACCAACATAACAATCCAGCCCATGGACGAGAATTTGTTGAAAAATTTTTATTAAGGACGAATAAATAATCGTCCTAAATTTGGGTAACGAATTAAATCTGGCAAGAAGACGTCGTTTATGAATGAACTTTGATAATAAACATCTCATGATGTTATCAAGGAAGGAACTCGTCCATATGCCCAAGACGAGACAAAACCTACACAAGTCCTACAACCATCGGAATGGTAAGGACGACATAAAGGAAGTTTGTTTACAAAACTAAAGAAATATTCACACAATGAACAGTGAAAGAAAAGCATTCATATATTCATAAAATTCACAGGGTAGACGACCATCGTCCAAAAACCCTTATAATGCTTGTTCATAAAAGCTCGTCCGTAGACTTGGACGAGGAAATTGTACTTGAATAAATTTTAAGAAAAAGCCCAAAACAGTGGGCACCTCCAAATAAAATTAAAAAACAAACTTTTTAAAAGACAAATAAAATCACTTAGATTCACCGCTGGGAGCGTTCTTCGGATCGTCCTGGGTTACCTCGTCATTGGCATCGTCCTCCATATTGACGTCCTCAGAGCCCGTCATAAGCAGGGAACTTTCTGTGGCAAGGGGGATCTTAAACGCATCGAAGTTCAAATCAGGGAACGCGTCCTTAGCATCAGCACGGAAGTCTTCATACCCAGCAGCATAATGACTGTCTAGACGATTCTTGTATTCGTCAGACTTCTTGAAGGCTGATATGGCTTCTTCACGTGCCTTCTCCAAGGACGAAGTGAACTCTGAAACTTGTCCCTCCAGGTATACAATACGAGTATCTTTTTCAACGACGTCTGCTTTAAGTTCCTCCACCTCGTCCTTCAATTTCGTCTCAATTCCCAGTAGACGGTTGATTTTCTCGGTTAGCCTTATCACTTCTCCCTTCTTCGACAAAACTTCGTTAGTCACCTCTTTAACCTTCTCTCTTGCCGTCCTGGTCTCCTCAGCAAGTTCCTTGGCTTGGCACGTCGCTGTATAAAACTTTGACATAGCCTGTTCATGGATGAAGAAGAGTTAGGAAAAGAGGAAAAGAAGAAGGAAAGAAGTACATAAGGACGAATTAAAGTCATACCCTGAAAAGATCATGGATGCCAGAACGTTCAAAGTCCTTCACTGACATGTTGTAACATTCGTTAACTTCATTGTCTGTGACGATCCCTTTGAACGTCCTCCATGCATAACCTTCGTCTAGCACCAAGTTGGAAGGACGATTTGATTCTTCTGGCAGATGAGGCTTACGCGAAGTCTTGGTTGAAGGAGGGGGAGGATCAGTTGGAACAGGATGAACTATCTGGACGGGCTCCACACTGACAGGAGGCTCGTCCAGATTCACCGTCGAAGGAGTGAATTTGGGGACCTTGGGAAGAGAAGTCTGAGTGGTTTTTGGTTTTTTAGGAACTCGACGACTGGGAAGGTTCTCTAGATCCACAGCACTCGAAATTTTAGGCTTCCTCTTCCCAGCCTGGACGGCGCTCTTCTGGACGACAGGAGGAGCGCCCTCGTCCCCACTAGTTACTGTTTTGTCTTTATTTTCTCTCATGGTCATTATTCCTATGACGAGGAAAATCAGTTAAAAAAAAAAGAAGAGAATAAAAACAAGTATTGTGGAGCAGAAGATACTTACTTCGTCGAGTGGTCTCCTCGTGACTTAAGTTTTCAGGGGTAGGTTCTGGGCCAAGTCCCCACGTAGCCAAACTACTGAAAGTGACTAAGTCGTGGAAAGTCCTTCTAGGGAAGGCACGTACTTGGTCAATGCGATCTAAATAAAACCTGTCCAAACGTGGACGAGTAACAGTTGCACCAATAAAAGAAAAATGGTTAGACGATTGACAGGTGGAAAAAGTGTAAGAAAATGAAGTAACATGGAAAGAAAACATACCCTCAGGACGAAGACGACCTATAGGGCTCGTAAAAGGAGGGAAGGGGGCATTACTAACTTCTGTTGGGTCCCCAATCCAGTTTCCAGAAATGATAAAAAATTCTTGTTTCCAGAGCCTATCAGACGAGCTACGGCCCTTTATTAAACTATACTGAGAGCCTCTGGACGAGAACTGGTAAAAACCAGCTGATTGTTTTATTTCTGAGGGCTTATAACAGTAGAGGAACTTGTCCACTGTTATAGGACGATCCCCTTCCAGTGCCTCACGCCATAACACTTGCATGGCAACTATCGTCCTCCAACCGTTGGGATTAAGCTGGTTAGGACCAATACCTAGCCTATGAAGGAGACCTCTACAAAATGAATTTAGGAGAAACCTAAGACCAGCTAAAAGATAAGACGAGTATACCCCTAGACCCGAAGAAGGTGAACAACACCATTCTCCTTCCCTGGGTAGACGAGGTCCAAATTCGGTAGGAATTTGGTATCTATCTACTAGTGTTTTTAACTTAGGAGCGTCTAAGATGGACACTACCTCAGGTGCACAGCTATATATGATATTTTCCTCTTCCTCCTCTTCGTCCTGAGGAGGGCTGGGTGGCGCTCTGGACGAGCTAGCCCCAGTTCCAGAGGCCATCCTGCGTTGCATTTCCTGAAATTCTTCTAGGGAAATGCCAGGAACCCCGGACGAATACTGCTCGTCCGAGGAACTGCTACTAAAGCTAGTGCTACCCTCACCACTCTCGTAACTTCCAGACGAGATGTCCTGATATTCGTCTATCTCTCTCTCCATGCTACTAGACGAAGACATAACTAAAACAAAGATCAAAATGAAAACCTAAAGGAAGAGGAAGTACCTGAGAACTAAGACGAATGCTAGACGACAGTCTCGGACGAGATAGCAGAAGGAAGTTTTTGAGAAAGGTGAGGGGGCAGGAAAGAGAATATACCTATTTATAGGGCCCAGAGGTAGGGTCAGCGAAGCGACACCATCCACTAAGAAAACGACACGTGGCAATCGCGTGGAAAAATGTAATCGATTTAATTCCTCTACGAGTTAAATCATGACACGTGGCTGTATAAAAGGGATAAAATCCCAATAATATCCTTGGACGACACCCTAGACAAGGGGGCAACTGATGGGGTAGCAAAAAATGGCCGTCTCCTATTCGTCCAGACGGGTCGTCCAATGATATGCAATTTGCCTAGCAACTATGCCTTCTCCTATTCGTCCAGACCTCTCTTCCTTGAGGGGTCGACCAATTGTGCAGGCCCCGTTATCAAGTATGGAGGGTCGTCCACGGATGAATCACTTGGACGACCAAAGAACAGTATGATAAAGGGTCGTCCATAAGAATTGCACATGGACGACCACATGATACTTAGCAAATTCTGGAGCGGTTAATCAACCCGTGTTCATCGCCGCCAATTTCTCCCAAGTGTGTAACTTCCAGCAGCGGTTATGATTTCTATAGCCGTTGAAGGAGTTACGTCTGGATTCCACAAATCTGGGGGAAGTTATTGAACCAATAACCGCCCCAGAGTATCCTATATAAGGACCGGTCCGAATTATGTGAAGGTAGGATATCCTGAGATCTTTACTTACAATACAGTTAGAACTTCATACGAGAGAAGACACTAACTTCACCATCGGAGGATATTTGGCCGGTCCACCCCGGTCATCCTTTGATTTCTTTCTTCTTTTACAGGCCTCTGCAAACGCCGTAGCCCACCGAAGCCGAAGTGTTCAACCAAACTGATTTTACTCACCATCAATTGTTGTGGCATGTGAAGATCTCATATTTAATCATCTTAAGCAACTTTACTCCACACATAAGGTTAATACTTATTCCTTCTTTACTTACATGATGTATCAATAATGTTAAATGGTGCTCATAAGCCTCAAATACTGTGTTTTATCTCCTTTAAATGCTCTTTAAATAAATAAATAAAATATATTTTGAATTAAGGTGTTTTAGTCATAGAAGTCATTGATATAAGTTTGTTGAGCACCAAAATTTCATAAGAAAGTCCATTTCATGAATAGTAAGGAAAGACCATGGGCCTTAACAAAAGAAGGCCCAATTCATGAAATTAAGAAGGACCATGAAGGCCCAAAGTTCCAAAAAGAAGGAAAAAAAGAAAGAAATAATAATAATGATAAAGAAAAAAGAAGAGGATCTCGGTTAGTTTGGAGGATATGCAGCAAGGATCTCGGTTAGAGGACATGCAGCAAGGATCTCGTTCAGAGGACGGTCAGGCCAGAGGATATGCAGCAAGATGTATGTTCATATTTCCAACAAAAGTCATTAAAAATCCAGCAAAAAATCAAGTATTATCTTTGTAGCCCATGGTCCAAGCCCGTGGGATCTTAAGTGGATAGTAAAGGAGAAATGGTTTGATCGATAGGAGAGTGATTTCTGGTGAAAGGAGGATTTCAAGGGTTTCTCTTGGTTCATATATTTGCTTGGAATGCATGAACCAATGGAAAACTCAATATCCCCCATGTGCATGACACCTCCCTACAATTTCCTCTTAATTGTCATTTCAACAAAGATGTCACAGTACATCGGGTAGCCCACCCACTGTTTTGACTTTCCAAGAAGGAATCTTCCATTTGTAACTAAAGCCAAATGCCTTTTTTAAGTTATAATTGCCTAAATAAGCTAAATCTTTGTCCAATGCACCTTTTCAGGTGCCAGAGGATATGGTTTTACCCAGCAAACCTTAGGCGTCCTCGCCTGGGGTACCAGACTAGGTCTGCTATAAAAAGAACGCTAAGGCATAGCAGAAAAAGGGGGATTCAGATGGGAGAAAAATGGGGATTCAGGGGAATAGTTCAAAGATTCAAAACATATATTCTTAGAGTTTTAAAAGCCTAGCAAGGAAGAGAAAGAAATGAGCAAAATAAGAGAGTTAAGGCGGAGGAATTTGTCCCATATCCTTGAGATCATTCAAAATATCACTTAGCCATCAAAGAAACATATGCCAAAATATGCACACATCAGATATCACTCTCTCCCACAAAAATCCTCCTCACCTAACTATCTTGGAAGGCAATGCCCAAGCAAAGCTACTTGGATTTGAGTTTCAAATCCCACAAGTCTTGTGCAAAAAAAAGGGATTCAGGGGAAGAGTTCAAAGATTCAAAACATATATTCTTATAGTTTTAAAAGCCCAGCAAGGAAGAGAAAGAAATGAGCAAAATAAGAGAGCTAAGGTGGAGGAATTTGTCCCATATCCTTGAGATCATTCAAAATATCACTTAGCCTCCAAAGAAACATATGCCAAAACATGCACATATCAGATATCACTCTCTCCCACAAAAATCCTCCTCACCTAACTATCTTGGAAGGCAATGCCCAAGCAAAGCTACTTGGATTTGAGTTCCAAATCCCACAAGTCTTGTGCAAAAGAACTAAGTCTGTGAGAATTAGGGCCATGATCCTCGTGGCTAAATCATTCTCATGAAATTCGTTTATATATATATATATATATATATGTATGTATGTATGTATGTATATGTATTAAAATATATATCATAATCTAAGAAACTAACAATTATTTGAAGATATGTGTATAGTGTGTTTTTATACAGGACCTATAGAGGTAAAGGGAAATGACAAAACGCTATTGCATAATAAGCGTGGAGAAAGATTGTATAGTTCAGAGAATCAACATTCTGGGTTCTTACAAGCCTAGTACGTCCGGGGTACCATGACAGTACGCCCAGGGTCCCAAGTGAAGGAACTCTTTTAAATGTTTATACAATAAAAAATAAGCCTTAAATATTCTATTTCAATCTCTTTCTCATTGTGAGTATTATGAATAATTATTTTACTTGTTTCGTAAGAGTAAAAGGTCATTTTATGACACTAAAACACTTATAATGGTATTTTATTGCTTAGGAGGAATCGCATTTTTGCCTTAAGGAGATTTATGTGATTTGCATACAACTTGGTTCATAATCAGCTCCCATTTAGCTGCGATGAACCAAGCCCAGTCCACCAAACAACAAGTAAAGGGCCCGTGATCCTTGTTTCTACTTGGGCCTGTGTGCTAAGAAAAAAGCACTCTCACAAAGTTCATTATAAGTAATTATTCAATTCTTAGTGATTATACTACTAGGTCATACTACTATATACATAAAAATAGTTTACACTCTCATTAATTATTAAAATAGTTACCACAAATCAAACTCTTTTTGCCAATAATTTACTATAAATAAATAAATATTTTCTAAATTATAAGAAATTTAAAATTATTCTTCACCTTAAATTAGATTAGCAAGAGTTTAAAATGAATACAATATTTAATTTATTTTTGATTGTATATCATTATTTTATGTTTTAATATGTAAAATTTATTTATTACATATTTTGTTTATAAAAAGTGGCTCAATATATGTATATATGTATCATATGTCATAATATTAATGGGTTTTATCATGTGACTTACTAATTATTAATATAATTTTGATTTTTTACATATATCTTTTTAATTAAATCGTGCATCGCTGGACATAATACTTGTATAGTATATTACATAAAACTCCCTAAAAAAATATTTGTATATTACATAAAACATTGTGAGGGTCCTTTTTTTGGACAGTACCCAGGCCTAAGCAGAAACAAGGATCCTGGGCCCTTTACTTGTTGTTTAGTGAATTGGGCTTGATTCACTGCAGCTAAATGGGGGCTAATTACGAACCAACTTGTGCGCAAGTCACATAAATCTCCTCAAGGCAAAAAAGTGATTCCTCCTAAGCAATAAAATATCATTATAAGTGTTTTAGTATCATAAAGTGACCATTTACTCTTATGAAATAAGTAAAATAAGTATTCATAATATTCACAATAAGAAGGAGATTGAAATAAAGTATTTGAAGCTTATCTTTTATTGTTTGAACATTTAAAAGAATTCCTTTCACTTGGTACCTTGAGCATAATATTGTGGTACCCTAAACGTGATGTCGTGGTTTCCAGGGGTACTAGGCCTATAAAAATCCAGAATGCTGATTCTCTGAACTTTACGATCTTTCTCCATGCTTATTATGCAATGAAGTTTTGTCATTTTCCTTCACCTCTATAGGTCCTGCATAAGAACACGCTTTACAATACACATATCTTCAATAATTGTTAGTTTCTTAGATTAGGATATACATTTTAATACATATACATATATGTAAATGAATTTCATGAGAATGATTCAGCCATGAGGATCCTAGTCCTAATTCTCACAGACTTAGTGCTTTTGCACAAGACTTGTGGGATTTGGAACTCAAGTCCAAGTGGTTTTGTTTGAGCATTGCCTCTGTTGAGGTTCAAAAAATCATAACATAAGGCCCAAAGATTTGAAGCCCAAGATCTACGAAAGAGCAGGTTTTAGAGCCTATGAAGCAAAGGCCCAACCTGCCAAGATCAGAAGCACAAAAAAGAGTTTGCTAGAAAAAACTAGGCCGGGATCCTAGAGACTGCTAAAGGCCAAAGATCCCTGGGATGCGTAACACAGCCGGAGTGAGATTAAGATAACTCAAGAAGAAAAGGGGGAAATTGAAAAGCACAAGAAAACAAAGGACAGATATGTCCTCCTCAAGCACTCAGTAACGCAGCAAAGAACCAGAGGATTTAGAAAGCAACAACTCGTGAGCAAAAGGCTGGTACTTCAAGGAACCCAGAAAGATGAACCGTAAGAGGAAGCAATCAAGAAAAACCTTCGACTAGGTAGGGAAAGATTCGAATCATTATGGAAAAATGACAAAGGTCAAAGACGTGGAAGCATGGAAAGAAGACAGATCGAAGGTCAGCTACATGAGAGAACCACGGAAGGAAAGTGAACAAGAGACTTTCAGGGAGACAGCACAAAAAGGAGAAAATTATAAGGAATAAGGAAAGAACCAACCCTTTGAGTAACTAGCATAGCACAAGCTTTGATACTTAGGGGGAAAAAGAGAGAAATTGGTAACCCTATCTTGACACTATAAAAGGGGAAGGCAGCCAACATTGGAGGGGCATTCGGCAATAGTGAATCATAAGAGAATCATTGAGAAAACTCTGTCAAAACTTAGAAAAGACAGTAAAAAGAAAGAGAAATACTCCCTGGTATCCCAATACAGCCACTATAGAACATACTTGAATTCGAAGAGATTCAAACTTTGCAAGTCTTGGAGGCTTGAATAGCCATCTAAATCTGTGATTTTTGAGCTTATTTGGACCTTGTAACACGTCTTAGTGAACATTTTGTAATCTATAATTAAGAAGATAATCAAATATGTCATATTAATATGGGGATCCCCAATCATTACTATGTGCTTTTTTTTTTTTTTTTTTACATTACATTGTCTCATTTTGCTGCTCTTCTTGCTTTTCAATACATATATTCTTGCTTGCCAGTGTATACGTGTTGTAGGATCTTTACTCTGTGCATAACTTGGTTCATAAACAGCTCGTTTAGCTACAGTGAACCAAGCCCAGTCCCTTCAAACTATAACAAGAGGGCTCGAGGTCCTTGCTTAAGTCTAGGCCAGGATACCATCCAAAATTGACCCTCACACCTTCCAAGATAGTTAGGTGAGGAATATTTTTGTAGGAGAGAGTGATATCTGATATATGCATGTTTTGGCATATGTTTTCTTTGGAGACTAATTGATATTTTGAATGATCTCAAGGATATGGGACAAATTCCTCCACCTTGGCTCTCTTATTTTGTTTCTTTCTTTCTCTTCCTTGTTGGGTTATTAAAGCTCTAAGAATATATCTTTTGAACCTCTGAACTATCCCTCTGAATCCCCATTTTTCTTCCTCTAAATCCCCCTTTTCTGCTATGCCTTAGTGTTCCTTTTATAGCAGACCTGGTTTGGTACCCTAAGCGAGGACGCTCTAGGTTTGCTGGGTAAAATCATGTCCTCTGGAACCTGAAAATGTGCATTGGGCAAAGGTTTAGCTTATTTAGGCAATTATAACTCAAAATGGGCATTTGACTTTAGCTATAAATGAAAGATTCCTTATTGAAAAGTCAAATGAGTGAGTGGGCTGCTTAATATACTTGATGATAGTTTTAGTTGAAAGTGACAATTGAGAGGAAATTATGGGGAGGTATCATGCACATAGGGGAATTGAGTTTTCCATTGGTTCATGCATTTCAAGCAAATATATGAATCAAAGGAAACCTTCGGGATCCTCCTTTCACCAAAAATCACTCCCCTACTAACCAAACCACTTCTCCCTTACTATTCACTCGGGATCCCACGGGCTTGGACCATGGGTTACAAAGAAAATACCTATTTTGCTAGATTTTTAATGGCTTTTTTGCTAGAAATCTAAACATACATATTGGTTTTCCCATGTGCTAGACAAGGTCCTCTTCTCAAGGTTCACAAGAACACATCAAGGTCCTAGGGCCTTGATGCCCTTTTTGCTGCATATCCTCTGATCGAGATCCTTCTTGCATGTCCTTTGACCGAGATCCTTTTCTTTTTTCATTATTATTTCTTTCTTTTTCCTTCTTTTGGGGACTTTGGGCCTTCATGGTCCTTCTTAACTTCATGAATTGGGCATTCTTTTGTTAAGGCCCTTGGTCTTTCCTTACTTTTCATAGAATGTGTTTTCTTGTGAAATTTTAGCCCTCAACAAACATTTATACATGTATTATACTCTTAAAATTGAATGTGCTTATCTATCCAAAAAAAAAAAAAAAATGGATTTATATAGGACTAGCCTCTAACGCGCATGCTCAAAGACTTTTTTTTTTTTTTGGGTAAAGGTTAATAATTTGCATCCATTATAAAAATAAATAAATAAAGCTAAATTTTTGGGAATAAAAAGATGAACGTGAAGGGAAAAAAATCCTAAATTTTAGGAGTTCTCTTTTTGAATTCAAAATGAAATTTATTATTTGACATTTATGACCTTATTTCTAAAAGAAGTTACCCTTCATTAACGAGAGTGTTTTTTAACCATATAAAAGCATAGTTCAAAGATAGGAATCCTCTTATGTATCTCTTCTCTATATATTAAGATAGGAATCCTCTTATGGCTTCAAAAAATGTCAAAAATATCCCAAATTTAATTAGATAATTCTTATTATTAAAAAATAAAAATGAGGTTAAAATTGTAATTCAACAAAATTCAAAAAAAAAAAAAAAAAAAAAAAAAACCAAAGAAACTTTTTTACTAAAAATTAGAACACTTTATTTAAATATATCTTACACAATTTGATACATTTTTTCCTAAAAATTAGTATACACAAAATCCAGCATCTTACTCAATTCCAAATTCTAAATTTTAATTTATTAAAAGTTCCCTCTTGTATATAGATTAATCTTTTTTTTTCCTTTCAGTCTATTTACAGAAATTTTTTTTTACATGAATAAAAGAAAAATGGTCGCCAACAGGGGCTTGGCTCAATTAGTAAGGCTCGAACGTTTCGTTTAACCCACTTAAGTTCGAGTCTTGCCTCCAACAAGAATCTGTTGGTGAGCATCCATACGAGTTGGCTGACTTATCCAACTCTAGCGCTATGTATAGGGCCAACGTAACCCTGTGAACCCCTCTTTTTTCTTAACCCAAAAAAAAAAAAAAAAAAGGTCCAAATTGTTTTCCCGTTTTGGCCTTACTCCAGCCATTTAGTTTTACGAAAATACCCTTATAATACTTTTTTTTCAACTACCTTAGCTTTTCTCCTATGGACTATTGAGTCGCGGAGAGCCATACCCACTAGACCTCTCTCTAAGTCCAAACGACTTCCAAGTTAAAACTTCAAATTCATCCAAGGTTTGCTTCTTGTCCTTGCGCATCTCTCTCTCTCTCTCTCTCTCTCTCTCTCTCTCTACCTTTTGTTTTCTTTTCACAAGCTTAGAATATGGGGTGTGGGTTTAAGCTTTATACGACAAATTTGTATTTGTGCTCAAATTTTAGCGTTGATGGTACTACGTGACTGAGTGCAATTCGGGGGTAAGCTTCCAGTTGGGGCAAGGAGTGGGTTCTCATTTCAAGCATACCACTTGTTTGATGAAATGTTTGTGAAGTCTTGAATGTGATTTTTGGATTTATGCTTCCCAGAAATGAACTGGGTTTGCTTAGAATATAGCTCATTCCTAGCTTTTAGGGGTTAAATACCTTTTATTGTGTCGTGTGTATAGAATTAAAGCCTATGGAATTCAGAAATATACAAGTTGACCTTTTATTGGAGATGACATGATCATTTCAGAAATTATTCAAATCGTGAAGTTATTAAATGCCTATTTTTTATTAGTTTTTGTGGGCTGTTGTGGTTATTGTTCGATTTTTATTTTTCTTTTTTTTGGTATGTAAAATGAAGATAGCTCAATCATTAAGTGGTGATTGCAGGGATAACTTCTTGATAGTAATCAAACATGCCGCATAGAACCCGACCTATGACAGCCCTTTTGGTATTTACTGGACTCAATGTCTTTCTAGTTTCAACCATTACTCCTGTCTATGATTTCGTGTGCTTCCTTCCTTACTGGGAAAGAAGGGTATGTACTTTTTATCACTCTCTAGGATTACATATTTGCTCCCTGCAAAAATTAGTTTGAGTAGTAATATGTCTACCATCCATCTTGGCACAGTGTTATTCATGCATTCCCATGTCTCATCATTACTCATTTTATAATAGAAATGAATATATTCTTTTAATATTGAGAACAGTATTAAATACATGAATACTGACAAAATCTATGACTGTATTTTAATGTGAATGACATGACTATTTTAATTTTAATTTGGTTTACCCACCAATCAATGCAATAATGCGAACCCAGATATTTTTTGTGATTCAACTGCCTAATCTAGTTTGTTATAATTTTGTTTAAAATATCATGTTCATTTTGGCATGCATGTTCTTTTTTATGGTATTGTAGATTCCTGTTTTAATAAAACCCTTGTGCCATTAGGGGGTGGTGGGGGGGGCATATGGCACAGGCTTGAGGTGTTGGTGCAAAGAATTTGGGAAAACCTTAAAAATTGTGGTTGACTGTTTGTCCAGAAATACGGCTGCCAATAGGTTAGCAATGGCATGATGGGGTTAATGACAGTTGTGTATGCTAGAAGAAAGCTTTTAAGACATTTGGAAATGTCTAAGAAGGCTCTTAGAGGTTTGACTGCTCTGTGAATTAGGCTTGGCCCATCCTTTCCAGCTGAAATTATCTTAACAAATTTATAAGAACCAAACAGATTATAGAAGTCAAAGTCTTAGAAATTGCCTTAATAGCAATACTTATCATAAAAATCCTTAATATTAATAATAAATTAGAAACGTATAACATAATAAAGAAAGAAAATGCATAAAATATTGGAGTGTGTTAGCAAAACTTTATTTGGCCAAATTATGTTGTTTGTTAACATGTACATTTTCTATAGAATCCAATAGTGAGCAATTTAATGGTAACATGGAACTGAAAATTCAAACGATTGGAGAGCACTAAAAAGAAAACAAAATATTTTTTGCAAAATGTGTTGTCAGACAGTCAAATTCATGGAAATTCACCACTGGCCAATCAAGTACCCACCAAATGCTTGTGGAACTTACAAATAAAAAAAAGTTTCATTAGTTGGTTTTGCAACTCTTGAGAGCATAAATGCTCATGATCTGTACAAAACATGATGCCTTTCAGTAAGAGGTTAAGAGCAATAGATTCCAAGATTTTTTCTTGGTCCAAATATGCCTAAAGATAACCTTTCTAATCTTTTGTAATTAAGGAATTTCAGAGCTGCAAGAAGTGATACAGCCTTTCCTTGTGTTGGAATTTTGATTGAATAGCCAATAATAAGTCTAGATTATGCACTTACAACAATTCTCATTCCCATATCTTTTATTGAAGTTATCTTCAGCGGCTAGGTTAACCTTGGAGACCTCTCTTTTCCTAATAAGATTTGACCCTATCATTAGTCTGCTAAAGGTAAAATGAGTTTCTTTTTTTTCTTCTTTTTTTCGGTTGCTAAAAGAAGGAAAATTGACTTGAGAAAGAAGGGGGGTGGGGGAATTATAAGTGCACTTTCGGTAGGGTAAGGAGTATCAACACAAGGTCATTAATATGGGGATGATTTTGGTAAGTTCCTACTTCAACTTGTGTTTTGATAAACACATGGAGTTGAAAGCTTGTAGTGGATGATTTTTTACAAGCATTATGCTTTTGGTCTTTGACAAACTACATGTATCTCTGCTGATACATGCCAGAAAATACATGTGCTATAACTACCAACAGGCCAAATTTAGGTGGGTTTTGGTTAGCTTGAGATTGAAAAGTTATAAAATTGCCTTAACTGGACGTCTGTGTACCTGTTTATTTCAAATATAACTTATGTATGACAACAGTGTGAATTTTGTTTTGCCCCTGGGCATGAGCATAAAATACTTAACCCGTCAGGGGCGAATGCTCCTAGTTATCCTGCAACAGGTTCTAGCGGGTGGGATTTATCACAAAAAAAAAAAAAAAGGTTCTAGCAGATGGGGTCAATTGTTCATAGGTTTTACTGACTAGAGACAACTCCAAAGGGCTCTTCACTAGAAAGGTTGCTCTGTTATCAAAAGTTTTTTTGCTTAGTTGCCTACCTGCTTGTGTTGCGGGCACTTTTGAAACTAATGAAAACTACAAACCAACAGTCTATTTGAAAACTTGTTCAACATGGGATTGTGCATTTCCTTATGCATTTTGGAATATTTAAAGAGCTTTGTCTATACTTGATTCATTGATTTAAGTATGGGATCGGTGATCCATTTTAGTGTCTTTTCACATGATACAGAGAGAACAACGTCGTCAACAACGGGAATTTGCTTTAGCAAAGGGGTTTGAATCAAAATAAAATGATCTATGTGGTGAAGAGAAGGATAGGAAGACAAGAGAAGCTTCATATGAGTACGGAGTACCTATTGATTTTCTCATTTATATTCTGTAGCTGTAGATTTTAGCATTGGGATATGTACGGATAGAACACCAAAGATTTGGAAGAAATTATGTTTGATCTGTCTCAAGTAAATTATTCTCTGTTTCATCTAGGCGTTGATATACTAGATAGTCTAGATTTTCACTCAAATGTTTTTTGTCTTTAAAAATGGGCTAAATCTTTCTATTTAGCTTTTGTAAAAAAAAAAAAGGAAGAAGCCCTTATTCTGTAATGCAGCTTTTACTCTAAATTGGCATTGCTAATATTTGCTTTTTTTTCTTTTCTTTTCCCATAAAATTTTTCTTTAAATGAATTATTAACCAATGTCTTAAGGACATTCGTTAACATTTCCCTATATATATATATATATATATATATGTATGTATGTATGTATATGTATATATATAGGATAGATTGTTTTGCTAATATATCTAGTTCTTGGGAGACATGGCTGCTAAAAATTTGGGTTTATTTCCTTTATTTTGAAAGGTTCATCACTTTGTAAACTTCATACTGGAGACATTGTTTCATTCAGCATTATTTGCCAACACTATGTAATAGACTTTGAAAGTTGAAACTTTTTTTTTTTTTTTTTGGAATGGAGAAACATGTGTTTCAATAAGTGCTTTTTAAAGTCTCAAACAAATTAGTTTGAACAGAGGTCTGAAACCCAACTTTCTCATTATGCATCCAACAAAACCTTAGAATTAGGCTTAAAGAGTTCGAATAATATTTAGTAACAGATGTCGCTTGACTGCATAAAACAGAAAGCCAATGAATATGATTTTGCTTCAAATTTTTTTTTAAAGGGACGCTTAAAAAAGTGGTCACATCACATGAGTATGAGAATACCAACAGATTTATAACATTTTGGTTTAGCAAAATTACACTCAACTCCAATCCCTGTTTACAGCGAACGCATCACACATGATATGAGTGACATATCTCGTGCTTTCCCTGAAGAAGCTTGATTGATAAAACCCAGCCCATTTACTGTCACCCTGGTTTTAATATGAATTAATTAAAGCCCATAGCAGGAATTTAGTTTTTGCCCTTGGAGGCTGAAAGGAATTTTGATAGGAAAGTTAGGCCCAGTAGTGGTGTTTGAGATATATTGTGGGTCGAAACACCAATCCAAAATTCAAATGCATCAACTATCAACCAAACAATGTTTGAAAAATCATTTGATCGCTGTTGAAGGCTAGGCAAAGCAGAGAATGATGGATTTAGTGGTAGAAATACTAGGGATTAAGAACGCAACGTTTGCGTAGGCCTTCGCATGATATGACATCGTTGTTGCTACTGTAGATTTAGGCGTAACTGGGTTTGGAGATTTGTGAGTCAAAGGCCGATTGTGATGACAGATTGAACTCTAACTACTGGTAAGTGACGTAGACTTGCTAGAAGTAGATCGGAGAAGAGATGACAAATTCTTTGGAGATTGGTGGTGTGAATGGAAGCAGATAAGTGGTTTGCTGTTTACATAGAAAAGAAAGAGAGAGGAGAAGTTTAACGAAGAGGAGAGACAAAATCTTCGGGTTTAAAAATTGAAACAGAGGAATTGTTTGCTTCAATAATTTTTGTTTGTTTCAAAGGAAAGTTGCTTTCAAAATTGCTGGAAAGTTTCAAAGCTTGAAATTTCTTTGTATTTGTTGTAGTGTTTGGTTGGCAAGAAAGTGAGAGAAAACATAAAAGAAAATAACATTTTTTTTTATTCTGTTTATTTTATTTGGATTTTTTTTATATAATTGCTGATGTGGATGTGCTGATATAGAATTTTTTAATGTCTATTATTTGCCATGTAAGCTTTAAATATGCCAATGATACACACCGTTTGCCACATAAACATTTTCTGTTAGTGAGTTAACGCTAAGAGCCAAATTAATTGCAAGTTGAAAATAACAGGTACCAAATTAATTGCTCTCAAAATGTATAAACCAAATTGACCATGAAGAGATCAGGAATAGTATTTTCACCATAATTTTATTGGTTGTGTGGTACAATGATCTTTAAATGAAAATATAAATTTTTGTTTTATATTGCTTCCGCAAAACTTTCAAAAGGTTGATCTCCTTCAGTGGGTGCAGGAAGGAAATTCCAAGACAAAAATGAGAGAAAAGAAAGCCAAATATTATTTTTGACCTTTTGCAATGGAAAAGGAAAAGAGAAAAAACTGAGAATGAAAAACATCTTCTAATGAAGAAATGTTAATCCTGGTCAGCAGGTGCCGTAAGAAAATTTCAACACAAGTAAAAGAAAAGAAACTCAAATATTGTCTTTTGAACCTTATCAATGGCGAATGAAAAAAGGAAGCAGAGAATGGATTGACATCCCGATGATTTGATACTTACTCAACCTGACCATCTTGACAATTGACATCAAGGGATTAAAAAGATAAGATAAACAATTGGGAGATTAGAGATAAAGGTTGTACCCAATGCACAAGGCTCTAGCTTTTGCATAGTCTGGGAGAATTAGTTTGTAGGTAGCCTTACTTCCCCCAATTGAAAGAGACTAAATCCTAGACTGTATTTGTGCACACCAATTTGCGTGGGAAAAAAAAACCTTTCTTTTCAATAAGTAAGTTTGGCTCCAAGAGGGGGAAGAGGAGATTTGATCTAATGACCTCTACTTAATGAGGCATAATATCTAGTCAAATTTGCTCCTCATGGGGTTAATTGTTTAAATTTCAATGTAGGAGGGGTTCTAAATGTGGTGTTTCACTTGATAATAGTGGGGAAAGAAACTTAAATTGCATAATCAAACCTTCAATGAAGTACATATGATTCAAATAATTTGTTTGAAAAGAAATGACTCTAGAGATACACCACTGTAGATACTTTCAACCTACTAACCTAGGAGATTTCTCAAGTGGATCTACATCCTATACTTAAGTAGAGGATTGCTTATAGCTAAGCATAAAGAATAGACCGAAAGGAAATGTAGAGACAGACTTTTCCTACTGATTAGAGTGGTCATGTTTACATGGCATGTCACTCGAGAATAAAAATAATAATTAACCTAACCACACATGATAGACACGACAAAATGCATTTGGTTTTTTGGGTCTAAGAGATGTGCAGTCAGTTAAGATATAACTCATTTTTCTATTTTCTTTTTTCTTTCCCCCTCTTTTTGAGGGGAGATGGGGAGGAAAAATGTTAAAAAAAACTATAAGCTGAATAACATATAATGCCTTAAAAGCTGTCATCTACCCAAATGCCCTTCTTAAAAAACAAATAAATCAATAAATTATAAATCAAGATGACTTGTCATACTGGCTTTTGAGATTGTAAAATATCATCAACCTTTGTTAAACTTTGACATAGAGGATTTATAAATTTCTAATTTCATAAAATTTCCAGTATAAATGATAATTAGAAAATAAAAATAAAAACCATACTCACCCGTTTGACGAAGAAAGATTAGGGAGGACTCCTTGTCTTGGCCAAATTTGTGGCAGGCATGCATCTTTATGAGCAATGTACCCAGGTTGGAAATAGGTAGAAGAACACACAACTTGAATTGCATTGAATTTCACTTCATTTGCTTTATAAATTGCTGACCGTCCAATGGAATGACAGGCAACAAAGAAATGATCAGCCCCACCTGTCTGATTCCAATATGGGTACTTCTGACTAATATTGAGGATGTAATCTTTAATAAAATCTTGGATACCTCCTACACCAATTCTGGGGTCATGCCGCAACCTCGCAATAGAGAACGGCAGAAAGAAAAGATCTGCCTTGGTTGGATCTTTTGTAATGAAATGGCTTCTCATAAGACCTTCTTAAAGTAACTTTCACTAGCATAATTACCCCCAGGTTCGGAACCCACTGGCAACAGCACGTTTGCAAAAGGATCATTTCGCTTGTGAGGATAAACATATATCTTAAAGCTCCTATTCATTTCCTTATAGTCTTCCACAAAGGTATCTCTATCATGGTACACCTCGTTGTAATTCACATAGTTTCCTGAACCATAAAAAACATTTTCGAAACTTTTGGATTAAGAAATAAAGTTCATGATCATTAATTAAAGTTCTTCAACCTCCCCCCACTCACCCAACTCATGCCAAAAATTGTTTACAGTGCAAATGGTCAGGTGAACTCATCTGAATGTGACGGATCCCTCTACTATAAAACAAGGGCAAATATCCATCAAGTTGGATACTATTATACACTCTCCCAGTTTGACTCACTAAAATATTTCACACCTCTGATTTAATCAGCATATTTAATAACCTTGTATTATGAGGATATTACCCACTGCATTGCATGACTGACTCCATTGAAGCTGGACATGTTCCGGAAATTTGTTTATATGACACAATACACTAAACAATACAAGATGAGAGTTCAGAATCAGCTATACTTACTATCATAAAAGTGTCCTAGTCCTCAAACAAAATATCCACCATAAGACAACATAAGCAAGTAGCAAAAGATCCATAGCATCATAAACATATCTTAAAAATAGGACTTTTTTTCCTATCATCTTGTTCTTAGTAAAGCTATTACTTATAAAGAATGTTTTTTTTTTTTTTTTTTTGGGGGGGGGGGGGGGGGGGGGTCGGTATGGGCATGGGGTGGGGAACGCTAAGAGAGCCACAATCAAATTGAAATTTTTAGAACCTGATGCAGCCAAAAAAATCTGTTCTAAGTATAGATAAGTTATCTATTAAGCACTCATAGATTTTAGAGAATGTCACTTTTATCCATTCAGAGCAAAGATGGACGTATAAGGTCCTTCTAAGCATACACGATACAAGGTCATTCAATTGCAAGATATTTATATTCTATATATTAGATCGAACTCTGATCTCATCATGCAGATGGATCAAATTGACCTTCAACTATCAATGCCATAAATAAAGCAAAAAAGAAATTTGCTAATTTCAAGGGAAGTCAAACAAATTTTCTTAAATGTGACCAAAAGACAATTTTAAGTTTTATTAAAATGGAAGTTGCAGTTGGACTTTGGCTTACAAAACACAACTTTCATCTTTTTATAAGACAAAGATGCCAAGAAATCTATTAGTAATTTTCTCAGAAGTTGTATTAGTAAATATATTAGTTATTTTCTCATAACCGTAGGGAAAAAAGGAGAACAAAAACCTTTTATTTTTTATGTTGTTTTGGTTTGAAAAAAAGATTGAAGAACTAAGCTCAACAATGCCAGAGGTTGTATTAGGCAAAATTGATAGAGGTTCTAATTTCCCATTTCAAGACAATGAAAATCCTTGCCAAGAAAATCAAATAGTAATTTTTTTCCATCACCCATTAACAGAGGTTTATAAACAATAATCCCACCCCAAAGTTCATAGGAAATACCAAATAAATACAAGAAGAACAAGCTCATTAGCACAAATCTCAAAATTTACCTGCTATTGAACCCAGCTACAAGCTTTCTATTTTTGCCTTGGTTTACAACAAGGATTCCAACTTTCCAAAAATAGTAAACAATATTAGGGATGGCAATTTTTGCCCGAGCCGCAAATACTCAGCCCAGCCCGACCCTAATGAGCTGGATTTTACCCGATCCAATTAAAAATAGGGTCGGATTTGGATTTTTTTTTTTTTTTTTAACCCCAAAGAGAGTTCAGGTCAGGTCCGGGTTTTTACAAAAACCTGGCCCGTACCCGTACCTGGCCCAACCCAATTAGACTAATATATGTATAGTTACTAAAATACCCTTTTATATATATATATATATATATATGTATAGTTATAACCCTACCTCACCTCACACTCACAATCTTCTCAGCAGTTCAGCCGCCTCTCATCTCTGTCTCTGTCTCTTCAGCTCACCACTCTTGCACACTCGCTCACAATCTCACAGGCGCCGTAGCACTCAAGCGACTCAAGCTCAACTCCAGTTTCCACCGATAAGCCCAGCACTCAAGCACCTCACCGACAAGCCCAGCCACAAAAATCTCCACAACCCCCACGAAACCACCGCCGATCATCGAAGATCTTGGTGGTCTGAGATAGAGAGAAGCCGAGTAGGAGATAGGTCCTTGGTGGACCGAGTTCTCCAATTTTTTTTTTTGGGTTCATGTCCTCTCTTTTTTTGGGTTCATGTCCTCTCTCAAATCTGAGTTTGTGTTTGTGATTCTGTGAATCTATGTTTGTGAATCTGCGTTTGAAAGGAAACTTTTTTTTTTTTTTTTTTTAAGATTGTTTTGCAATGGATGCCCTGAAGTGGCTGTCGGAGCCCGCGGGGCCCGACGGGACGGGTTTGGGTCTAAAAAAAGTCCCGTTTATTAAACGGGTCGGGTCCGGATAATAGGAAAAATACCCGTGGGTCAGGTTTGGCATTCAAAAACCCGTACCGAACCCGAATCATTGCCATTCCGTTACAATACACGGTATGAAAATTCACACAAAACCCATTAAAAAAAACACACAATTTTTCATTTAAAAAACACACACACGCACAATAGAATTTTGAAAACATTAAAATTATTATATATTTTTTTAAAAAAATTCAAAATTTTTGGGGGCCCCACCTTACATATAGCCTACGCTACGCCCAGTTTAAAAAAAAAAAAAAAACCCTACGCTACGCCCCTGTTTGAAATATCATAATGAAGAGTGGCATCGATATTGCCGACTGGCTTAGTAACCTGCTGGAAGACTGGCTTAGTAACCTGCTGGAAGATGTTCTCTCAAAGAATGTGTCATTCTATCAAGTACGATGAAGTTCTTCAATTTCAGGCACACGAGATTTTCAGTTCTACAGGAAAAGAGGCAATTGGGCAAGCGGTATCTTCTTTGGAACGTTGTTTCTAAACACAGATCAAGTTCTTTAATTTCTTCTCCAACCAAACAAGAAATCCAATCAACAACGTCTCATGTTGGAATGTCATCTTGAATCCAAGAAAGAAAGTCTCAATCGATGAACAAGTTGTGCTTCACTTCTAGTTTTTAATACTTTCCACATAATATGATGAAACTCGAAACCTTCAAATCTTCTGTCATCAAGATCTAGACTGGGTAATTCAGTTCAAAACCTTCAAATCTTCTGTCATCAAGATCTAGACTGAGTAATTCAGTTCAAAGAGTAGTCCATGTTGTTGAAAGTATACTACTCTTTGGACTGAATTACCCAGTCTAGATCTTGATGATAGAAGCTTTGAAGGTTACGAGCTTCGTCATATTATATGGAAAGTATTAAAAACTAGAAGTGAAGCATGCCCTGTTCATCGATCGAGACTTTCTTGGATTCAAGATGACATTCCAACATGGGATGTTGTTGGTTGGATTTTTTGTTTGGTTGGAGAAGAAATTAAAGAACTTGATCTGTGTTTAGAAACAACATTCCAAAGAAGATACCGCTTGCCCAATTGCCTCTTTTCTTGTGGAACTGAAAAGCTCGTGTGTCTGAAATTGAAGGGCTTCATTGTATTTGATACGACGACGAATCTTTTTGCGTTTCCAAGTCTCAAGGTTTTGGAATTGATTAACGTTCTCTATGCTGAAGAAGATTCTCTCTCTACAATTGTTTCATCTTGCACGGTAATTGAAGATTTGACACTTCAAATTGGAGTTCAGCCTTTGGAAAGTCTTTGAGTTACCTTCTCCATAAGTACACTAAAACGCTTTCAGTGCAGACTTCTTTCCGGAGGACCAACTTGCAAATTTAAGATAGACTTCTTTCCGGATTATTTCTATTTTGGATGCTCCTCTTATATTTTTATATGTAGATCTCATATTTATGCTACAAGTTTTTTATTATTCTTTTTTCTTTCATTTATTTAATTTTTTTTTTTTATTGAGATTCATAAATATTTAATTTTGTAAATTATTTATAAAAGGGTTATATGAAACTAAACATGCATAAAGGCCAGGTCTGCTTTTTATTTTTATTTATTTTTTTAAAAAAGAGTATTATTGGGTATGTCATACAATATCACATGTTTTTTTTTTTTTTCCTCCATTTTTATGGAGTAAAAAATGTTGTTGACAGCGACACCCATTCGGCATGACAATGATTTTTTAGAACTATAAATGTTGGTAGGATTGTTGAGAGTGGAAGGTAGAATTTAAGGTTTATGTAGATAACTTTCATGAACATTAAAATTTTGTCAGATTGGTAAAAAAGAAATTTATACATGGTGAACAACAATTAATTATTATGACTCTAAATGATGTTTTGGTATTAATAATGTTTAATATTTATAGTAATTGTTGTGGAATGCAGGAGTATTTCGTTACAAAATTAAAGTAATTGTTGTGGCATGTGAAAATCTCATATTTAATCATTTCAAGCAACTTTACTCCACACATAAGGTTAATACTTTTTCCTTCTTTACTTACATGATGTATCAATAATGTTAAATGGTGCTCATAAGCCTCAAATGTTGTGTTTTATCTCCTTGAAATGCTCTTTTAAAAAAATTCTATTCTAAATTAAAGTGTTTTAGTCATAAAAGTCATTGATATAAGTTCATTATAAGTAATTATTCAATACTTAGTGATTATACTACTAGGTCATACTATTATATACATAAAAATTTATACTCTCATTAATTATTAAAATAGTTACCATAAATCAAACTCTTTTTGCCAATAATTTACTATAAATAAATAAATATTTTCTAAATTATAAGTGTGGGGGGAAAAGGGCCCAACCCAACATAATGGGCCGAAAGCCCATAGGAGAGCTATTTTGCGACCGAGAAGAAGAAGATGAAAAAGGCAGGGCCCATCTGAAAGTGGGACTCTCAGAGGGAAGAATTATTACAATCCGAAGAGGATATCTCCTGTCCGAAGAGGTTGTAGTCCTCTGACACAAATATTATAAATCAATTGAGTGTGTGAAAGGCCAAAATGACCTTCCGAAAACTCCACCTGATCAAGATAAGCTCTGAATATGCTGGGAAATGATAAGGATGGAGAAATATTTAAGGGAAAAGCTACTACCACCGTATTTAATACTCTGCAGCAACTTTTCTGGCCGCATTTATGTAGAGAAGACCCCTGAACAGTGCATCCTGACCTACCGCCACTCACACAGAGTTAAAAGAAGATGCTTGACGTGACATGTACTCAAGCAAACTCATGGATGAGGAACAAGTGGACGATGGAGATGAGGAGAAGGGTGGCTATATAAAGGAAGGAGGCTCCTAACGCCAAAGGGGAGAAAAGGAAGAACAGGAAAGAGAAAGAGAGAACTTGACTGTAACCCTAAGACTTTTGTTCATCAGATAAACAATAATATAGCTCTTTGGATTTTCAAGTTTTACGTGTAAATTCATGTTGCCTTGTGTTTGAAAGTTGTGATTCGTTGTTGTCAATCCAATACTTAACCTAGCTCTTTCACCCATACTCTACAAATTTATTGTTTTTGGGCTTGGGCCACAAATCCTAACCCTACAATAAGAAATTTAAAATTGTTCTTCACCTTAAATTAGATTAGCAAGAGTTTCAACTAATTTAAAATGAATACAATATTTAATTTATTTGTTTTTATTATATATCATTATTTTATGTTTTAATATGTAACATTTATATATTACATATTTTGTATATACAAAGTGACTCAATATATGTATATATGTATTATATGTCATAATATTAATGGGTTTTATCATGTGACTTACTAATTATTAATATTATTTTGATTTTTTACATATATCTTTTTAATTAAGCCGTGCATCGCTTGACATAATACTAGATGGTATATTACATAAAGCTCCCTAAAAAAAATATTTGTATATTACATAAAACATTTATACATGTATTATACTCTTAAAATTGAATGCACTTATCTATCCAAAAAAAAAGAATGGATTTATGTAGGACTAGTCTCTAACACGTGTGCTCAGAAGCTCTTTTATTTTTTTGGGTAAAGGTTATATTTAAAAAAAAAAAAAATAGGGAATAAAAATGTGAACATGAAGGGGAAAAAAAATTCTAAATTTTAGGAGTTCTCTTTTTGAATTCAAAATGAAATTTATTATTTGACATTTGTGATCCTATTTCTAAAAGAAGTCGCATTTTATTGATGAGGGTATTTTTTAACCATAGAATCGAATAGTGAGCAGCTTAATGGTAACATGGAACCGAAAATTCAAACGATTGGAGAGCACTAAAAAGAAAACAAAGTATTTTTTGCAAAATGTGTTGCCAGACAGTCAAATTCGAGGAAATTCCCCGCTGGCCAATCAAGTACCCACCAAATGCTTGTGGAACTTACAAATAAAAAAAAGTTTCATTAGTTGGTTTTGGAACTCTTGAGAGCATAAATGTTCATGATCTGTACAAAACATGACGCCTTTCAGTAAGAGGCTAAGAGCAATAGATTCCAAGATTTTTTTCTTGGTCCAAATATGCCTAAAGATAACCTTTCTAATCTTTTGTAATTAAGGAATTTCAGAGCTGCAAGAAGTGATACAGCCTTTCCTTGCGTTGGAATTTTGATTGAATAGCCAATAATAAGTCTAGATTACGCACTTACAACAATTCTCATACCCAGATCTTTTATTGAAGCTATCTTCAGCGGGTAGGTTTATCTTGGAGACCTCTCTTTTCCTAATAAGATTTGACCCTATCATTAGTCTGCTAAAGGTAAAATCAGTTTCTTTTTTTTCCTTCTTTTTTTCGGTTGTTAAAAAAAAGGCAAATTGACTAGAGAAAGAAGGGGGGTGGGGGAATTATATAAGTGTACTTTTGGTAGGGTGGGGAGTATCAACACAAGGTCATTAATGTGGGGATGATTGTGGTATGTTCCTGCTTCAACTTGTGGTTTGATAAACCCATGGAGTTTTTTTTTTTTTTTTTTAATATGGATAAACACATGGAGTTGAAAGCATGTAGTGGATGACTTTTTACAAACATTATGCTTTTGGTCTTTGACAAAGTACATGTATCTCTGCTGATACATGCCAGAAAATACATGTGCTATAACCACCAACAGGCCAAATTTAGGTGGGTTTTGGTTAGCTTGAGATTGAAAAGTTATAAAATTGCACTAACGTTCCGTGTACCTGTTTATTTCAAATATAACTTATATATGACAACAGTGTGAATTTTGCTTTGCTCCTGGGCATGAGCATAAAATACTTAACCCATCAGGGGCGAATGCTCCTAGTTATCCTGCAATAGGTTCTAGCGGGTGGGATTTATCAAAAAACAAAAAAAAAGTTCTAGCAGGTGGGTTCAATTGTTCATAGGTTTTATTGACTAGAGACGACTTCAAAGGGCACTTCACTAGAAAGGTTGCTCCGTTATCAAAAAATTTTTTGCTTAGTTGCCTACCTGCTTGTGTTGTGGGCACTTTTGAAACTAATGAAAACTACAAACCAACAGTCTATTTGAAAACTTGTTCAACATGGGATTGTGCATTTCCTTATGCATTTTGGAATATTTAAAGAGCTTTGTCTATACTTGATTCATTGATTTAAGTATGGGATCGGTGATCCATTTTAGTGTCTTTTCACATGATACAGAGAGAACAACGTCGTCAACAACAGGAAGTTGCTTTAGCAAAGGGGTTTGAATCAAAATAAAATTATCTATGTGGTGAAGAGAAGGATAGGAAGACAAGAGAAGCTTTATATGAGTACCTATTGATTTTCTCATTTATATTCTGTAGCTGTAGATTTTAGCATTGGGATATGTACGGATAGAACACCAAAGATTTGGAAGAAATTATGATTGATCTGTCTCAAGTAAATTATTCTCTGTTTCATCTAGGCATTGATATACTAGATAGTCTAGATTTTCACTCAATGTTTTTTGTCTTTAAAAGTGGGCTAAATCTTTCTATTTAGCTTTTATCAAAAATAAATAAATAAAGAAGCCCTATTCTGTAATGCAGCTTTTACTCTAAATTGGCATTGCTAATATTTGCTATACTGATGCTCTTATATATATATATATATATTAGGATAGATTGTTTTGCTAATATATCTAGTTTACTGGGAGACATGGCTGCTAAAAATTTGGGTTTATTTCCTTTATTTTGAAAGGCTCATCATTTTGTAAACTTCGTACTGGAGACATTGTTTCATTCAGCATTATTAGCCAACACTATGTAATAGACTTGGAAAGTTGAAACTTTTTTTTTTTCCTGAAGGGAGAAACATGTGTTTCAATAAGTGCTTTTCAAAGTCTCAAACAAATTAGTTTGAACAGAGGTCTGAAACCCAACTTTCTCATTATACATCCAACAAAACCTTAGAATTAGGCTTAAAGAGTTCGAATAATATTTAGTAACAGATGTCGCTTGACTGCAAATAACAGAAAGCCAATGAATATGATTTTGCTTCAAAAATTTTTTAAGGGGATGCTTAAAAAAGTGGTCACATCACATGAGTATGAGAATACCAATAGATTTATAACATTTTGGTTTAGCAAAATTACCCTCAACTCCAATCCCTGTTTACAGCGAACACATCACTGTCATCACACATATGATATGAGTGACATATCTTGTGCTTTCCCTGAAGAAGCTTGATTGATAAAACCCAGCCCATTTACTGTCACCCTTGTTTTAATATAAATTAATTAAAAAGCCCATAGCAGGAATTTAGTTTTTGCCCTAGGAAGCTGAAAGGAATTTTGATGGGAAAGTTAGGCCCAAGTTGGAGTAATATTTGTGCCGACAGTGTCTTTATCAAGGTTCTGAAATCTGAAGTAGCAGCTGCTGTTGTTCATGGATGTTTAAAGTGTTTGAATTAGATTGATGAGAAATGAAATGAAAGTCGTTCATTGTACCCACCCGGGTTGCTTCCTTATTGATAATTAAGTTTGTGGTTGGACTTGGTAGAGTCAAGTAGAACCGTATCTCTTACAAGCTTTCAAAGTTATAGTGCTGAAGCCGCTATCTTATTTTTGGTACCAGCAGAATCAACATTATTGACTTTTCTTTTATCTACTTCTTCTTGGTTCGAAAGCAGAGTCAGTAGTCGATCCTTACAAGGCAAATAACTAGCCGCGTTGCTCGAAAGTGGAAAATTTTAAGAAATACAGAGAAAAAAAGGGAGGCAAAAAGAGGACGTTAGACAAAATCAAGGGTGGTGTGGGGGATAAAGAACTCACTAAGCTAGGAATAGTTACTCCAAAGGAGGAGAGAGGAAAAAAAGCCACTACGGAGAAGGTAACCAATATGTTATGTAAATGTGATAATTATGCTCTTTCTATAATCATAATTTTGTATAATTGATTGTCGCTTCTTTTATTCAAGAAGCTGCTGCAATTGGGCAAGTCTGTCTGTTTAAACAACCTATAAGAATGTTCTGCAACAACTTCTTTATTTATTATTGTTCCCAAAGTAAAATTCATTGAAAACTAGAAACCAAAACTACAGGAAAACAGCCAGAGATCCCTTAATAGATGAGAGAGGGGAGAACCTCAGCAACTAAACAACCAGAAAAAAATAATAAAACCTTCCAACTTACCTTAGATTCAGTGTACCAATTGACCGATGTTTCTAATAGTATCAAGAGTAAAATTGTGCAATACCTTAGATTAGGTGTTAGGTTTGCATATTTGGACTTTTTTTTTTTAGCTGAGTAGCTTCAACTTGTTTTGTCACTTTGTGTAAGTAGACAAGTTGTGTTACTGTGTTAGTAACTTAGTAGTGTTAGACTAGTGTGTATAGTCAAATCAAATATCTTGCTTTGTTTACTTTTTTGATAAGTTTTTTTTTTTTTTGGGATAAGTTCTTGCTTTGTTTACTTGTTTTCGGTTTTCCTTTAATTTTATTTATTTTTTTTTTTTTTAATAAATGGGTTGTAAACTTGTCATACAACTCTTATTAGTTACTGGCTATGCAGTAAGTTGCCAACCAGTCATGTTTTATGTTTTATGCACTTAGTATTCATAGTGTAATCTAAATATTTTTTAGTGAAATTTATAAAATAAAATAAAAATAAAAATAAAAAAAACGGGTTGGCCCACAAGTTAGTCAGATCGGGTTGGTGTGGTTAGGTATTTTTCAAATCAAGTCAGTCAGGTTAGCAAATTTTAACCCATTTTGTTATGTCTACATTTTTTGATAGAGCAAAACAACGCTATACAAATAATGATTACATTAGATTTTATCTTCTTGAAAAGAAGTTTAAATTTAATTAGGTAAGTTATTTTCTAAAAAACTCTAATTTAATTTTTCATTTGTTAATACTTATTGATTACATTTTTAACATACATATAAATAAATTATATGTGTGTGTGTGTTGTGGGGGGTGGGGTTCAAATTTTCTAGAAAAGGCGTGATAGAAGTCCAAGCTTCAAGAAAATATACAGGTTTCATTGTGTAAGGAATTTTTTCTAAATATTGCTTCAGATATTTTATACTATATTATTGATCTACTATTCGACTCTCAAATTAAAAGTTTTAATAGGTGAATAATTATCCTCCTATAATTTGATCCTGTAGCTTCCTAATATCAAGTTACTAAATTATTAAAGATTTTTTGTAATAAGCTTGACTCTTTTTCAATCTCTGGCTGGCTCAAGATAATGTACATATCATCATGTTGTAATTATTATGTGTCGAATTGCACATGAACTACACTACTGACAATTACGATGCCTACATTTTTTTTTTTTTTTTTTGAGAAAGAAATACATGAACCTTTATTAACTGAAGCAAGCTAAATTAGCTTGTACAAAATACTGTATGTGTGGTGGAACATCCTCCATCCACACTAAAAAATCTGGTATGCTAATAGCGTATTTAGCCAGATTATGTGCTACGGAATTGCCTTCTCTTTTTGTGTGAGAGTAAAGCAATGTGTCAAAACTGTGAGAAAACAAACTAATATCCTCCAATAAAAGACCTGTAGGAGTAAAAGGATAATCACACTCTCTCAATGCTTTTATTACAGTCAAGGAATCTCCTTCAAGTACAGCACGCCTCACACCCAACTCGCTTGCAAAAGCTAAGGCAGTTGCTGCTGCCATAGCTTCGATCTCTATCGCGCTGTAAGCTTGGAGTAACCTCTTAGAACAAGAGCCCAGCACCAACCCCTGTTCATTCCGGACCACCACACCAATCCCGGATTTATTTTCCTTTGAGAACACTGCTCCGTCGAAATTTATTTTAGCCACGTTCACTGGAGGAGGTTGCCATTTTATCTGCAAACGGTGACTACGGGGTGCGACCTGTACATTCGTATCTGCTATCCTGGAGTGGTACTCAGCCAAAGCATTTCGTGCTATCTCCGCAACTTGATGGAGAGCTGTTGCCGCTGCTCGGACCCGGACCTGATTGCGTTGCTGCCAGATTGACCAGGCCGTAAACACGAAGAGCTCGAGGTGCTTTCCTTCTGCAGCTATCCACGACACCAGCTGTTTAAAATCACCAAACTCTACATGGTTTCTAAAATTCCACAAGCTCAGATCAGCCCACACAATATCAACCTCTAAACAGGACCATAGCGCATGTAATGAATTTTTCGTTTCAGTTCTGCACCTGTCACAGAATGGATTGGTGATGATGGTCCTTTTCACCAGAGCTTGCTTCGTTGGAATTGCATCACGACAGGCCCTCCATACAAAATTCTTCATCTTTTGCGGCACACGCATTGTCCAAATTGCTCTCCACATCTTTTTGTCTCGCAGCGGTGGAACATGGTGCGTGACCAACTGTTCAGCTTCTTCCTTGAGGAATCTATATCCTGACTTACAGCTGTATACACCATTGCTCGACCAAGGCCAGTAGAGAACATCCTCTGTTACCGTCTTGCTTAATGGGATTTTTTTTATCAGCTCCGCATCTTCCTCCACGAACAGTCCGTCCACCAAGTCTGTGTTCCATTGTCTTGTGCTGGGTCAATGAGGCAACTCACAGTGGAGAGTTCATAATCCTCAATGCTACATGTGGGTAGGTATGGAGGGTGTTTCCTTGGTAGCCACCTTTGCTGCCATATGTTTACTTTCTCACCATTCCCTATCCTCTATCGTGATCCCCTTTTTATAACTTCCCTTCCAACTAAAATACTCTTCCAAGCGTAGGACCCCATTCTTGAATCCGAAGCCTCCATGATTGTGGAATTAGGGAAAAAACGTGCCTTGAAAACCTTGTAGAAAAGCAAGTCTTGGTTATGCAAAAGTCTCCAGGCTTGTTTTGCTAGCAAAGAATCATTAAACATGGCTAAGTCTCTAAATCCCATCCCACCTACTGTTTTTGATTTTGTCATCTCATCCCACTTCACCCAGTGTACTTTCCTTCGATCACCTTGTTGTCCCCACCAAAATCTCTTGATTAACGCTTCAATTTCGTTACACAAACCAATGGGTAATTTAAAGCATCCCATAGTGTAAGTTGGGATAGCCTGGATGACTGCTTTCAACAATACCTCCCTACTAGCTTGTGACAGTAATTTCCCTTCCCACCCTTGCAACTTCCTCCACACCCTCTCCTTAATGTAGCTAAAGCTGGCTTTTTTACCTCTCCCTACGATGCCTACATTAAAAACTAAATCATTCTATACTGTTTTTTTTTTTTTTTTTATGTTTAATGGTATAACATACATTGGTGCAATTGGAAAATTTTCCTATAAGCACAATACACACTTTTACAAGACATTAAATGTTTGTTTATTAATTTTTTTTAATTCCGTTTCAGAATTATATTTATCTTTCAAGCTTTCCTTGTTTTCGCTTGATAATGATAATAATTAATAATTACAAAAGAATGTATGAGAACAATGTTATTCATCAGCGAAAGGCTCAAAATTTTATTTTCTTCTCACCAAAATTTGTGAGTGTCCAAAATATTATGTTTTCTCTTGTAAATTGAATATCTCACTTTCAGTTAGGGGTGATAGCAAGGTCAGCTCAATATAGTTTGAATTTAAGGCGATAAATTTAAGTGGATATATTTTTAAAATATATATCAATTAATAAATCTATTTAACACTTATCAAATCAAGGTTTTTTTTTTTTTTTTTGAGAATCAACGAAGTGCCTTTTATTCAAAGAAAAACATCAAAATTTGCTTGAAACAAAAGAGAAGAACTGTGGGGGAGCATCCTCCACCCACACACTAAAATCTAAGACAATTAAAACAAAAAATACTGAAACAAAAGCAACCATATTACCCTCTCTCTTAACATGAGAGTAGTGTAATTTACTTAAACATCTTGCCAAAACGACTCCGAACCCAAGTTTTTGCTTCCAACAGAATAATACATCCTCAAGATTGACCTTAACCATATCCAAGATAGGAGCTCTCCAATGAACTCGGATCGGGGTGGATTGTGGTTGGGGAGGTTGTAGTACCGCCTGAAAATCCAGTGGGATTTCGTTGGCCACGTTGGCGAGCTGCTTTAGAATGCAACAAGGTTGGTTAGTTCTGACTCGATTCCAATGTGTCCGTATTGTCCAAAACATGACCGAGAACAACTCTGTATTCTGTTGCTTTCCACTCATCCACGACAATAACTCTTTGAAATCCATGAAGGCAGTGGTTCCTCGATAAGCCCATGATGACTCAGGTCTTGAAAACTTGGAAGCACGTGACTCCGGTCTGAGTGTATTAACTGCTGAAGAATTTTGCATATCAAATTTTGACAGTTTGGCATCAATTTCATTTGATTGCTTATCACTCTCTACCGTTTGCTGAACTGAAACAGATTTGGGCAGTAAATTCTGATTGATCACGCAATAACTTGGTTGAGTAATCAAGGTTAATTTGATTGATTATACACATAACTTAAGCAATGTATGCTAACCAAACCAATGTTAATTTCTTATACATAATCAAATAGCATGGTTAAAGCATAAAATTTAAGATAGAGATATGAAAATTTATTTATTTCTTGTAAAAGAATGTTTACTTTATCTTGGATAAGATGATATATGGTTATGTAAAGTTGTAATCTAATAATCAATTTTGATTTTAGTGTTGATAGGAAGATAGAGATTGTTTGGTATGCAGCCAAATTAGATATTAACTAGCTAATGTTGACAACGTAACGTATAGGATGTTGATTTACAAAAACTAAACGTCTAAGTTGTTAGAAGAAATTAATCGTCATTAATGATTCAACATATTTATAAATTTTTTTTTTTGTCAAACAATTTAAGATTTCAGTTTAGTTGAATTTTTATTGGTCTAATATTTTGTAGGCTTTCTTGGAGATAGGAAAAATAGCGTACAATCTTTTTTCTTTCTTTTTGCCCCTTTTTTTATTCTAACATTTGGGTCTTTTTATAATAAGGTTGGGGCCTTTTTGTAATAGGAGCCTTATGAGGCAGTCTCAATATTAATGAGGTAAAGATAAAAGAGAGAGAGACAGAGAGCAAAGGCATTCTTGAGAGTACTAAAACAAGGAGAAAGTAAGTTTTTTGGATGATGTTAATAGAAAATGTATGTCTAAAACATATTACATTAGAGATATGTTATTTAAATATGTATTATATAAATTCAAACCCCCCAAACATATATATAATATATGTATACATCAATAACAAAAAAAAATTACAACTGCCGAGGTGGAAAAATATTATTGATAAATAAAAAAGTAATGTCAATAGTGAGTCCAAATAAAAAACAATAAAAACTAGCCAACTTAACTGATTTAAAAATTCATGTTTGTAGCATTGCTCACATCTGGGGTAAGGTGTGGCAAGCAAAATCCGTCCCCTCTTTAGGATAGAAAAAACTTGCAGAAGATAAGACAAGAGAACTTTGGCATCCCTAGTAGTAGCTTTTTAAAAAATTCTCCAAAACGAAAATACCTAATAAAAAAACAACAAATTTGGTTGTAACCTAAAACTACAACTTCACTCAATATTTTTTAATTTGATGTGAATTTTGACAAATCTACCACAAGATTACATTTTCTTCTAATATCCTCTATGCTCACAAAATTTGCATAAAATAAAAAATCAATAGCTATATCATCAATCAAATGTTTAAATTTCAAAATTTTATAGTCTTGAATTATGCATAAAAATAAGTTTTGGATCGAATAGTGAATAATATCCGATTGGTACAAAATTTGATGTATGTGTTAAGGACATAAAGAATATGCAATTCAATGATTAGATTTTAAAAATATGTAGTCATGTTAATTTTTTTAGTAAGAGTTGTAGTCTTAGAGCATCTCTAGGGGCTTGGGCATCCGGCTCTAGTAGCCAAAATTTGGAGAATGTGGTGCACTGTAGATGCTCCAACAGCTTCGGCAAATGTGATTTTTTTTTTGGCTAATGAACAGTAGCCCATCAAGTCGATGGGCTACTATTCATTCTTCAAATATATATTTTCTATTATAATAATGATGTGGTGTATAAAAAAATGTTGGAAGATGTGTAGTTGTTAAAAAAATAATAAATAATGAATGAAAAAATAATATTTAAATGAGATAGAGAATGGGATAGAGAATCTGTTGGAAATGTATTTGAAAAAGTGAGTAGGCAAAAGTTAAATGTCACTGTCCATTAGTCAAACAGTACAAAAATTTGGCTAATCTGCTGGAGATGCTCTTAAACTACAAACAAAGTTTGTTAGTGTTGAAGATAAGCGTATCATCCCATGAGAGCCAAAAAAGGTCTCATAATTGAAGCTATTGAAAATGGTGCCTCTTGGAGTAACCTGCAGAATTAATAGTGCTAATGATTGTAATTTGTTAGGTGTCACTTGGAAAAAAAAGAAATTGACGATAGAGATGGTGCCCACTGATTCTGCAGATTCACTAAAAGAGCTGATCATTGACATTCCACTAGTGAGCCTGCCCAATGGCCCGAGTGCTGCATCTATAGGGCTCCTAAGCGGCTTTGCCAGATAAATAAACTTACACTCCAAAGCTAATCTCAATAGGACTTTTTCACCACGGGGTAGATAAACTGAAGGATATGGAAATGCTGAAAGTGAGATACATTAAAGGAATTCTGTTATCGGTTTGGGAAATGCTAAAAGGATCTTGCAAGTATCATTGAAGAAAACGAAGTAAAGATTTGCCATTGTTACGCAGAGATCTCTAAACTCAACAGTGAAGATTTTGTGAAAATGGTTCTATTGGATTCCACCTTTATCATTGAGCATTTCTTGAGAGCTGTTGCTGGAGGAGAATATGAAAACGATTGCATATCAAGTAAACTATGATTGAATAGGCATATACTTCAAGACTTGCTATTACTTGAGAATCAACTTTCATTTTTTATTCTCAAGGAGTTACATAATCAACTTTCCAGATCTGAAGAAAACAATAATATTTCCTTTCTTATGCGTGCTTGCAAAATTTTTTCTCCCCATGAAAAGGAAATACCAACTGAGAAGGAAGTAAAACATTTCACTGATTTGATCAGATATTTCTACTGTCCATTTAACCTCCAACCCGGAGAAAATATTTCTAATCTACATAGTGCAACAAAGCTGAACGAGGCAGGAGTGGCATTCCAAATGGCTAAACATGGAAGGTTACTTGACATTTAATTCCAGAAGTCTAGGAGCTTGGAAAAATATCCCTACTTCAATTGCTCATGGTTCTTAAATTGCTTACCATGTTTGAAATGCTTTTTGTGCTTTGGACGTATGCAACCGGTCCCAAGCTTTGTAGTAGATGAAGGAACTGATGGCCTTTTCCGAAACCTCAGGGCATTGGAGCAATGTCATTATCCATCTGAATCTTACATATGCAACTATAATGTGCTATTGGATTATCTAGTCAATTCTGCAGAAGATGTGGAATTACTTGTTGAAAAAAAGATAATTGTTAACTCGTTACGCGGCAATAAAGCATTCGCCACCATGGTAAGCAAACTTGGCCTAGAAATTCCTGCAACGGTACTCTAGCTCGTAATCTTAATAAGCACTGTGACCAAGGTTACAACCGTCAAATGGGGATATTTTAGTCGTACGTATTTCTTTAATGTTTGGACAGCCTCTGGAACTATTAATATTCTTGTACTCCTCAGATTCACTTTTCAGGGTATTGCCGCATTGACTACCTCGTATCTGGCAGTGGTTCTTCAGATCGATCACAAATTTTTGACCCTGTCGTTTGGCTTCCACTCCAGTTTACCTCTCTTGTTCTCCTCCCCCTTACACTACCGAGTGGAGGACTCATGTAAAACTTCTTTCTTTGGGTCTTAAGTAATAGCTAATCTATTACAGGTGTATCACAAGATATCAGGTGTCAGTGTTTTGGTTTGCATTACATATTATGGACGAGTGTGTACTTGGTAAAAATTAAAAAGCTAACTTATTTTACTATTTAACTTATTTTTGCTATTATTTATGAGCTCTGCTGCAATTTATAGTACTATTCACAGGTCTTACTGTACTATTTCAACTAACTTTTATCTTTATTTACAGCCTTTATTTACAGTACTTTTAATAAAAAAAGATTTCAGTTTTAGTAAAATAAGTGAATCCTAAAACAGACCCTACATCTGCATTTTCTATTTTGTTTAGCATGTGATTGACTTTTGTTCCTAATAGGGTCTTCTACAAAATATTTGAGTGCTAGTTGTTTGAAAAGTCGTTTCAGCATCCATGAAGAGTGTGTATTTAAGCCAATAATGTTTAATCTCTGTACTTCACTTTACCACTGAATGCTAATAATATCATTGGGTCTTGTACAGGTAATGCTTAAGATTCTGAAAGGGCTGGTTTAGACCCAAAGGTTTATTATGTAGCAAATTTATGAATTATCAATTAAAAAAATTATGTGAACTCAATTTTAATAATTTAATAAATGTAACCTACTGGTGAACAAAATTTTAAAGCAAGCAAGAAAAACAAACCTCATTCGACTCTATTATATGCCTTGCACATGTCTAACTTTTCAATTACCTGATCTTGCTCATGTCTAACTTTTCAGTCATCTGATTTTTCAGTCATCTGATCTATTATATGCCTTGCACATGTCTAACTTTTCAATATAATAAAAATTATGGTTATGTAAAATAGATGCTTTACAACAACAACAATGGTGACAATGAAGCTTTAGTCCCAAAATTTAGGAGTTAACTATGGATTCTCAAAAGATTAGTTAAAGTTGCTGATCACGTAATTCCCTCCCCCCCCCCCCCCCCACGGAATGAGAAATAAAAGAAGAGGGAATGAGCAACTTTAACTAATCTTTTGAGAATCCATAGTTAACTCCTAAATTTTGGGACTAAAGCTTCATTGTCACCATTGTTGTTGTTGTAAAGCATCTATTTTACATAACCATAATTTTTATTATATTGTATATGATAATTGCCTCATTTAGGCCTCAAATTAAAAAGAACAATAAAAAGATTAAGGCCTATTGAAGTGTATAAGGTAAAGTCATGAAGAATCCGTATAGAATCACAGTTTTACTTTATTTTATTTATAAACATAGAATCATAGTTTGTATGATTTTTTGATCTATCACATGATTCTGCAGACATTTCCATTTTCGTCAATGATTATGAGAGAGAGAGAGAGAGAGAGAGAGAGAACACAACCGCAAGAAACTGAGCTACGTTACGTTTCCATTTTTGTTAATGACTATATTTCTGAGGAGGTGTGCCCGCAGACGCTTCAATTGAAGCCCCAAAAGACTTGCACAGATTCCCCAATAAGAAATAAACATTTAACTACAAAACTTTTATGTTACATTATGTATTCCCTATCTAAAATCCTCCCTACAGGCTGCTGCTCAGATCCACCTTGCAAAAACATTACTTCCCAGTGTGTAGACAAGGCAGACAAACCAAATCGCTCTTGATAGAAAAGAATAGTGCTACCAGTGTACCACAAGCCCCGACAGCACGGTAGTAATGGCCCAGAATTGATGGTCGGTAATTCACCAACAAGGACTTCTTCACCATGAGATCCTTGGTCTCCAAAAGTTTTTGAGGTTCAAACCTGAGATTTCTTGTGGTTCAGGCTCCTGGAACAATCCTACCCAATGTCAGTGTATTCAGGCAACAATGGACAATCATCGAGGCCAGATATTAAGCCAGGAACATAGCAATGTGGGACTTCTTCATAACTCTCCATTTCCATAGAATGCTCCATATCTGTGCCATGAGTTAAATTACTTCCCACAACATCAATTCCAACATCCGGTATGATAGGTTGAGTCAGGTCAAAGCTTAAATCAGGATCCTTTGGTGCAGCTGCTGGTAATGGTTCCAATACTGGCTCAGCAATAAGGTGGGGCATCTCGGTATGCTCCATTGAACTTCTTTTGAACCTTGATTTAGAAGGCTTCATTGAGTCAGAGAAGGAGAGTTTGTGCTTTCCCAACGATGGTAACTTGGATGCTGATCTATTCCTAACATCATTGGTTGGGAATACAGAGGATACCCATCCCACACTATCTTCAACACAAGCTCTTGCAGCAGCCCTGAAGGCAGAAACTCTATTAGCAATCAATTACATACATTCCAATTACATTAATAAAGACTATTTTTATATGTAAGTACATAATAGAAATGAACAATGGGCAATGGTACAGCCAAAAGGAAACAAACAAAACATTACTGTGATGGAAGGAACCCCCTGAAAGAAAGAAACCACAACCTTTTTTTTTTTAAGTAAAATGTCTAATCAAAAGAAAAGAAAGTTTGGAATTGCAAGCTGCTTTAAAGAATTACAATTCGACAAGAATCAAAATGTAAACACAACCTACACAATGAAAAGGCCTAGTGGACTATACTACTGTCAAAGGCCAAATCAGCGAAGTGCTGAATTTGAAAATTAGCTTCATAAGAATCAAACATTTTTTTTAATCTAACCACCTAATTAATTAGAAATTTTTAGTTTAAAGACAACAAATTTTTCTACTAAGAGAAATTCTAATGAATTGCATCATATGAGGGAACTATATGGTTGACAAATCTCCAAGTCATAAAATTATATGGTTACATCAGACCATACCTGAAACGGTTCTCAGCCACATTTTGGGAAACTTTAAAATGATGATCTTCTCCACTAGCCTTGCTTACAGATGGTGGAGGGTCTGCCCCACATATTGATAAACTTATAAAAGAGGGCAAAGGAACCATGGAGTCTTCCAGTTCTTTCTGGAATTCTAGATTTATCTCCAATTGTTCGGTAACTGATGACGTTTCACACGCTTGGTTGGAGGGGGAGACTCTGTCTTCCGATAGAGAGACATCTAAGAGTGCAAGTTTTAGCATCCTGCTACTCTCTCCTAAATTAGTAAATTTCAGCTTTTCTGGAGGTTCTTGCATGGACCTATAGAGACCATTTCGGGATGATGAACGACTTGGAGTAAGGTCAACACGTGACTTCACCTTCCAGACAGAAGAAAGGAGGGCAGTAAAGTGCTTCTGAAGGAGTAACTCTCTGTCTGGCTGCTCAGCAGCAACATCTAAAAGCAAGCGAATGTTATCCTGCCATAATATGAGTAAGGTTTCCTCAGTCAATCTTTTACAAAATAAGTGCCTATTTAAAAGTTTTTGAATCATTCATTTGTTTAATTTGCACAACAGTTGACCTGACGTTAACACTGCAGCATGCTGCATGCAGATGTGCAAAACAACGAGTTCACAAGTATGCTTAAAATTACTATGCTTGTTCTGTTTTTTTGATATCTAAGTTTGTTTTATTCAAATCAGAAATAAAACATCATACAGTAAACGGGGTATATACTGTGGACACATCAAAAAATTATTACGCTTACCTCTGTTACTTTGAGAAGAGCCTTTCCAGAGCCTGCATTGCTGACCTTTTCATTATTAGGATTGTCAGGTGCAGCCAAGACATATCTCTGGACGAGTTCTCTAAATCTCTCACAACAATGGACAGGATGGCGATATCTTCCCCTATAAAATCCACCGGCAGTCATCCCATACAGAGTTTCACTAACCAAGCTCCACTGAGGGCCATATTCATGAACCATAGCACATAATATTGCGTCTTCCTGTGGCAACCAAAAATCAGGAGATGGAACACAATCTCTTGACCAAATGTTTGCCTTCTTTAATTTCTCTGGTTTTATCATTAAAACCCTCTTTACTGGCATGGTAGTAATGGATACTTTCCCTCCCATCCTGCTCCGGCTTGTTGATTTTTGCTCAACATCAACCACACTTTCACATGGTTTTGGATCCATAGGTTCATCATGCTGCATGCCTGACAGGTTGGAATCTAAATCTAATGGACATATTTCAGGGGGAGTCTTCTTGAGTTTCTTAGACTTCTTTTTCGAGGTTTTTCCTTGTTCACAGTCCAGTGTAGTTTCAGCCTTCTTACGTTTTTTCTGCACACCTGAAAAATTTTCAGACGAGGTGACCACCTCATGAGAAATATTCTCATCATCTATTGACATTCGATCTGTTGCTGACTCTTCTTTTGCAGGTTTCAATTCAGAAGCTAAAGATCCTTTCTTCAGAGATTTGTACTTGGCCTTCTTTGGCTTCTTTTTAGACTTGGGTTTCGGATCACTTTGCTTTTCATTCCTGCTAAGAGAAATAGATTGTAACTGAATGTTCAATCCCAATACATGATAGAACCACTCATATATCCATATCTAGGAAACTGCAAAATATAAAAATATCAAACTGTCCTGATTTATTCTGTGGATGATTATCCATGTCAGACACAAATACTTCTGTCAAGCTGTACATCATTTATCTAGAAGAACACCGAGTCACTCACCACGCTCCATGCTGACATCTCCCTCTCCCCCCCCCCCCCCCCCCCAAAAAATAAAAACCCACCCTGCCACCCTCTTTTTAATTGGCAAAGTTACACATGTAACAGGTCTCATACACATGACCTGCAACCTATTTAATGGAGGAACTTACCCACCATCCTATTTAATGGAGGAAGTACCATTTGAGCTGGAGCTCATTGTTGTTGACATCCTCCATACATGCATTAATAAACAAAATTTCTAGACCATGCTCAATGACTAATCTATTTAAGAAAAATACTTCCAATTCAACATTTTTATTGTGTACAGCCAATGATGTTTTTTTTTTTCACACCAATGGAATGAGCATTATATTTTAAGGTCACCGTGCCAGATGACTTATTAGTGTAACATTCACCAAGACCAATGTCAATATCCCTCTTATGAAGACAACCACTCCTTGAAATAATCCAGAAGCGACTTTGAACCACATTGGTCCCAACCTCTAATTAAGGACAATCAATGCTCAGTCAAGTTTCATATAATATTTTCATTGAGAAAATGATAGTTTAACACCATGTCTTCTGATTTATGGTCCCCCCCCCCCCCCCTCTTCAAATCTATTATTTTAACAAGGTTGTGATAAAAGCAGAAAGCTAACTTCCCACCATGATTATAGAGTTACTCTATAAAGCCAAAAAGTTTTTTTTTTTTTTTTTTTTTTTTTTTGAAAACCGATTTAGCCACTATTGGCCCCAATATTATTCTAGAAATTTTTGGGGAACCTTTTGTAAAAAAATTTAAAAAAAGAGAACTTTTCAGTCCTATATTCTAGGTGATTACAGAATGTTGCCTTACTTCATTGAATCACATTTGTCATCTTCTGCATCCTCCTTCTCCTTAGCTTCACATTCCAGCTCCTCCATCAACTACAGAAAATATATTAGCAAAGAGTTTAACTTAAACACATTCAGAGAAAAGGCTGCAACATAAGAGGGTTTTTTTTTTAAATCAACATAAGAGTTTATAACATGAACCTGGTGTTGAGCTAAGGCCTCAACTTGCTGACGATATGCCTCAGTTGCAAAATCTGCATCCCATCCTGATACAAAGAGAGAATCCTTGAGTTTAGTCTCAATATGCAATTATGCAAATATGGAAGTGATTACTGAGTCAATAAGTATGGCATGCCATCATAGAGAAACAGATTCTACTTGATTACAAAATTCTTTGGATGTGGATCATATATTTTTACCATCAAGTAAAAGTTAATAAAGCAACATATATCACATGCAATGTTGCAAGTTCAATACAACAGATGGCCAAATCAATGTCTACTTGTTTTTCCCAAAAAAATAAAATAAAATCAAAGTTTACTCCGTACTTATACATGGTGTCTAGTTGTGTCTTTCTTTTTCTTTTCTCTTTTTGGGCAGGGAGGGGAGAGACACAATGTCTACTTGCCCAAAAAAATCAATGTTTACTCTGTACTTACGCATGGTATCTCGTTTTTCCTTTCTTTTTTTTTTTTCTTTCTTTTTTTTTTTTTTTTTTTTTTGGAGAGAGAGAGAGAGAGAAGCAAGATACGCGCTCTATTTCTTCTTAGAATTCTTGTTGTTGGATGGCATGTCTCATGAAGTGGAGTTATTTGAAAATTAACCCCAAAATTCAATCATATGGAGGGCCTGACAAAAGCCACCTTGAGCCAGTGAAAAGGAGGAAATCAATGTTAAAAGGAACTTACTCTCATATACAAGGGGTTCCTCATCTTCGTCAATCTCAGCTTCCATTTCCTCCTTATACCTCTCGATGCGGTCCAGTTCCCACTCTGTCTCCTCAAACCTAGCTTGAGATTCCACCGCTGCCTTGTCTATAATGGGATCCCACAATTCCAGAAAACGAATCGCATATCGATCTATTGGACGTAGCTGATTCTCGAAGGATGAGATTTCTTGTCCAGCAGCAGCTGCTGCTGCAGCCATTTGTTTGACATCAGCCAGCATGTCAACATCATCTTCTTTGCTAGCAATAGCTGGAGTTCTCTCTTCATTAGGATTATTCCCAGCCAAAATCACCTGAGTTTCTTTATTTGCAGTGGTGATCCAGCCACCGTGATCTACAGGCTCATCAACCTTCAGATCATCCTCATTTACATACTCATCCTCTTCCATCCTCCCAATGGCTTCTTCTGTAAACTCTTGGTTCTCCACAGCTTCTTCCTGTTCAAGTTTCTTCAATGCCATGTAGTCTGCTTCATCTTCTGCAAGTTTCAAAGCAGCCTCCACATCTGCATTAGACACAGAAACCTCATTTCCATTGTTGTTAATCTTTTCCTTCTGCAAATTCTTGATTGGAAGTGTTCTATGACCTGAGAACAGTTCCATGGGATCAAGCTTTTTGAAGAATTCTGTGTTGTAGCCTCCACTCTGTATAACTAGATCATCGAGGGCACGCTTCTGATTAGCTTTCTTTAAAATATTCTCTTCAATGGTGCTCTCACTGATTAGCCGATAAATATTAACTTCCCGTGTCTGTCCTATCCGATGGCATCGATCCTGAGCTTGCTGATCCATAGCAGGATTCCAGTCACTATCATAAAAGATAACTGTATCTGCCCCAACTAGGTTGATACCAACACCCCCACTACGAGTTGACAAGATGAAGAGAAAAAACTTTGGATTTGTGTTAAAGCGTTGCATTAGGGTCTGCCTCTCCTCTGGCTGAGTCGATCCATCTAAACGCATGTAAGTATAACCATACAAATTAATGAAAGCCTCCAGGAGATCAAGCATCTTCGTCATCTGGGTGAATATTAACGCTCGATGACCTTCTGATTTTAATTTCCTGAGCAATATTGCAAGCTCCTGCAATTTCCCACAGTCGAACTGTATAAGTCGCCTGTCTGGGAAATATACTTGCCTCCGGACAATTGCAGGTCTGATAGGTGATAGAAGGGGTGACAACATTTCAGAACATTTCTGCTTATAAGTTGGGTGCAGAAACACAGAAGTCACAGATTTACTGCACCAGCAGACAGGTGGTGGGGCCCGGGCAGCAGGTATTGCAAACATGAAACTTTCAACAAGGTCCAACATTCTCTGGAATCGCTCCACTGGTGAGAGGACAATGTCAGCAAGCTTCGAGGAGTACATGTAGGACAAAGGGTTTGCCTTCTGAAGATGAATATCATAAACAGGATGCTTCACTGTCAAAATTTCCCTTAGTGTTGTAGAAAACATGGGTTTTTTCTCACACCTCAAGGAATTCCACCATGCAATAGCTGCCGCCCGTTCCTTTGCTTCTCTTAGTCTCTCCTCTATGATTGCCTTACGGATATCTTCAAAAATATTAGTTCCATGCAACCGTTTTCGATGTCTATATCCAGGTCCAATTTCTTCTAGGTTACACAAGTCAGTGCACTCCTTGATTAAACTTGAGGGGGTAGCAATGGCTTTCACTTCATCACTCTCCCAAGAATTCATGCTAAAGTCAAGATGAGTAAATAAAAATCCCAAACCCTTAAGGTCTACATTATAAAATGGGCATGGAGAAGGCATTGAACAAACAGAGGTACTCAATTGGATGTCAAGACCACTCATATCAAATGAACTAACAATTGGACGACCCTCAAATAAGTCTGGATGATTGCAAACTTTGCGAAGTTGCATGATAACACTAATCATCCCAAAAAAGTTGGCACTTGCAAGAGTAGCTTGCGTTTCCGAGCTCGCAATGAAGTCTTCATACAAGTTACGCTGCCTCTTTGACAGTCTACAGTAAATGACATGTTCGTGTTTCATAGGGAGCTGCTTCTCCACATCTCGCTTCAAGCGACGGAGTATGAATGGACGGAGAACATTATGCAGACGATCCACAACTTCTTTATTTACTTTCTCTTGTCCCTCAACCATTCCTGATATTGGATTACTGAACCAGTCCTTGAACTCCTGATGAGATTGAAAGATATGGGGCATCAAAAAATGCATTAGAGACCATAGTTCCATGAGATCATTCTGCAGCGGTGTCCCAGTTAATAAAATACGCCGTTTTGAATTGAAGTTCAAAAGAGTCTGCCATCTTTGTGACTTCCAATTTTTAATCAGATGAGCTTCATCCAAAATCAAGTATTTCCACTTCTTGCGCTTGAAAACTTTTGAATCTTGAATAACCAGTCTGTAAGTTGTTATGCACACATGAAATGAGTTCGGTTTCAACCAGCCCTGCCTCTTATATTTGCGCTCTTTTGCACTTCCAAAATATGTTAAAATTTTAAAAGCAGGACACCATTTCAGAAACTCAGTCTCCCAATTAAGCATGACACTTGTGGGGACAACAATAAGATGAGGACCCCATATTCCCTTTTCACACGCCAGGTGTGCAAGCAGAGCGATTGTCATAATCGTCTTTCCAAGCCCCATTTCGTCAGCTAGAATCCCATTGAGTCTTTTCTCATACATTGTAACAAGCCAATCTAAGCCGATATGTTGATACTCACGAAGAGGATGCTTCACAAGAAATGGGAACTTAGTACGCACGTTGGTTGTGGAGAAGGTGTTTCCTGTTGGCTGTGCTGATCTTGCAGCCGCTGCTGCATCAGCAATTCTATTCTCACTTTCCCTCTCCTCCTCTGTTTTTTCATGGGATCCTGCTTGCTGTACTTCTGCTGGAGAATATGCAACTGACTGGCATTCACCAGTTTCAACGTCTTTGTCCATAGAAGTAGCTTGCTGTGTAAGTTGAATGCCTTCATGGGCTGGAGAATCCATGAGATTGTCCGATAAAGCAGACGCATAGTCGGATTCATCGTCTGTAACTTCATCGTCATTGAAGCCCTAATAAACAGATGTTGATAAAAAACAAACATCAAAACATGATGCAAACCACCCATGAGACAAGCTGAAGCAGACATTTTACCTACCTTTTTATACCTTGAAAGCAATTCTTCGACAGGTATTTCACTCTCCTTCTGCAGTAATGCAATCTGCAAAATAAGTAGCTTCATTAAGAAGGTACAAATACGAGAAAAAACCCAAAACAACAACAATCAACTAGTTGGACAAAAATATTAAGGATCAAGAAGAAAAGAACCTTGAAAATTTTGACCTAGGATATTCGAAGTACAGAAAAATAATAGCTTCATTTGCTCTTTACCTCATCCATAGGGTGGATTGAATCTTCTTTTGCCAGTTCCTCCTCCTCTGACAAGGTTGCCTCATCATCCTGGACATTTAATCAATTTAGAAGTAGGCATGACTATTGGAAATCATTAGTGTAAATTAATTATATGTCACCCTCAACCATTCAGTCAATCTGAAACTTATTCTAACTAAAGTAAGCGCAACCCCAAATTACACGACCAGTAACCTTACTTGAAATAAGAAAAAAAAAATCTTCTCCATGATTTGGCAACAATAAAACTACTACAACTTACATCACCATCAGGACAGTATTAAGTGGCTAAAAAACTCAAGCTGTGAATGTCTCTTACATGTTTTTGTGGAAGCAAATCATTCATCATATCCACATCTAAATTCTAATAAACCACGCAAAAATCCTGGATAAAAACAACAATGAAAAGATTGGCAACCAGAGACATTCAAAATGTAGGACTGAGAGTTCAAATTCCATTTGGATAATTGGAACTTGGTGTGCCCCCTACACACCCCCACCCACCCCCCCCCCCCCCACCCCCCAAAAAAAAAAAAAAAAAAATTCACTAGTTGGGAGTAAGGAAGTTGACTACCTTCAACCAAGCTTTGTTGGCACACTGCTTAACTCATAGTAAACATGGGGAAGAGTGGGGTGGCTGATCCACTAAAGTCGTAACAAGGCCTAACAGGTGTAGTTTGTGCAAAGGTGTAGCAGATTGAAAAAAATTTTGCTGCCAAAATTTCCTTCATTGTGGGGGTTGGTAGAAAAATTAGGTTTTGGTATGATGTTTAGTGTGCAGGACATGCTCCAAAGGACCTGTATCCTGACCTCTATTTGATTGCAACGAAAGAGATGTCTGTATTGTTTCTATTCAATACAAGAGGGCAGATGGACTGCATTATCAGAATCTAAAGTTCATACAGGCTTTCAATGATTGGGAATTGGAGATGGTTAATTGCCTAATGAATTTATTGTGTTTTAGTATTCATTTTGATGGCTGAGAAGTCCATGAGAAACGGAGACACAGGTAGAAGCAACTTCCTTTCAAAAAGCATTTGTGTGTATGTGCATGTGTGTACTACATTGGGCAAAATTTTGACAGTAAATAATCTTATTAAATAGAATGTGGTCATGGTTAATTGGTGGGATATGTGTAAGTGTAGTAGTAATTCATCTGTTCAACTTGGTTGGGCCCTTTACTTAAGCAAAGAAAGAATTTATTTATCAAAGGAAAAAACAAGTGAAGCAGTAAATTTATGGATCAGTTGTTGCTACATTGTTTGATTTGCCTACAGGTTGTATCCTTTGTTTTCTCTGCATTTGGGGCTCATTGGGTGATGCCAGAGAAGGTGCTAGATGTCTACGCTGGTAAAGGGTTGTATGGCTGGCATACTATTTTTATTTTTAAAAAAACGTATGGCTAGCATACTAAAAGTCAGATTTGGAATGTGATGCCTCATTGTGTAATGTGGACCTTTTGGAGAAAGAGGAACAAGCGCACCTTTGAAGGAGTTTTTTTTTTTGGCTAAAACCTTTGAATGAGTTGAGAAATCAGTTATTCAGTCTAATCTACTTTTCTGCATTTTGAATAATGTACTATGATTGGCAGGGTATCATGTAATTCTTTAATTGATTTCATGGAGACTCTCATTTTGAGTTCTCCGCCTCGTAATAAAATTCATTATTACCTATCAAAAATACATGTAGGACTACCCATTATGTTTCTACATTAGTTCAAAGACTGCAAGACTGTAACTAAGAGAAATAATTCACATTAGCCACATGAATCTACCTTCAATGCTTCATCTATTGATATATAAACCAGGTAATTGAAGCAACAATGTGCTTAGTGAATGTAGTAGTGTGCTAAGATCAATGGCACATAAATAAGAAACATATATATATATATATATATATATATTAAAATAAGATAAAATTAAATAAAATAAAAAACATGACACCCTTGCTTTATAGACCACTGTATAATGCATAAAAAACAGATATCAGTAAGTATAAGAAGTTAAATAAAATTCAGGATCTTTACTGAACCCAGGAAGAGGGCTGAATAGTAGTATAAGAAGTTTTATTGAAATGATTACTCTTGTGCTTATAGCTTGAACTCTCACGAACAGAAGACATACAAAATGCATCATACAGAAGTAATCATAAAAAAATAAGAACTCAAAAGAGATGCCTAAAATAGGAAATTCTCAGACCAAAAATCCGGTCACTTCACAAAATTTAAATTTAATATCTAACCATATTCAATTCAAAATATCACTTGAAAAATAAGTTTCACGAGACTATCCCTTAAAGGTACCAACTGGCCTCCCTGTGGTTGTATTTGACTCTTTTTGATTGGTTCCCACATTCAACAGGGTTAAAGAGGGGCTGCAGGGAATGGAGAGTATGAGTTGGGAAGACCAAGCAAGCTGCAGGCTAGCACCTACTCTTTAGCTTATGGTTGCTTTCAGACAATAGACGTGAGACAATCAAATGTAGTTTGCACTGTGCATACTTATTGAAACCATGACCATCAAGTATTTTAGAATTTATGAATAATTGGTCACAATCTCTCTCCTACCCTCATCTGTCCTCACAGCATCAAAAACTTCCCTTACTAAAGGAACAAAATCTGAATTCTACTTATTCAACAATAGTCAAATGAAGCAAAACCCCATAACTTTCTTAATGTCATTTTATCTAAATTTGAACACTTTAGTTTTTAAAAAAAAATACAAATGGTATACCACAAGAACAAGTTTACAGAGATTCTAATCCTGTCAACAGGGACAAAAAATCACGGGATAGTGAATAAAGCAGACTATTCAATTAAGAGAACTTCAAAATAATAATACTACTGAGCATATATAATTCTCCAAAGCATTTCTGACATCGAGCATTTGTACCAGCAATTTATTTGCAGTCAAATTCGTGACTCAGATTTCAAAGAAGGAAAGGGGAATTTCCTGATATCAGTAATAAAAAGTGCATTCCTCCTGTAAAATATATGACACCAGAAATAGAGACCCGAAAAAGAAGTGGATCAAATAGAGTTATGCTTTTCTTTATTAAATACCTTCTCTTCGCCAGCAGCAAGAACAAAGTCACCATCTTCCTACATAATTTGAGATAAAGTTCAGTAAAACAGCTAATACTCTGTACCATGTTTCTGAAATACTAATATTAAAAAATAAAACAGAAAGCATGGAACATAAAACAAAGTAACATAGGAGTCAAAAAACAGTTGCACTTGTATTTATATTAATCCAAAATAGCATAAAAGAACAAATCCATGGAACCATTAAATTATTAAAAAAGATAGATGAATAGATTCAAAAAAAAAAAATATACGGAAGTAACACTCTATTTGTTGTAGTGGAAATTTTTTTCCATTTTTTGGTGTTTGGTTTGGTAAAAGCGCAAGTTAATGAAAAAAAGGTTTATGTGATCAACAGAAAACAAGCCCTATAGAACATAAAATATTTTCCAACATGTCACATACTCAACAGACAATTACAAATAAACTCCACATCAAATAAAAGTCTCCCAATGCTAACTTCTCTCTCTTTGCCCCCTCTCCTCCACAAGATTAACTGTTGACTGATCATTGGCTTTTTTCCAAATTACCTCTTTTTCTTAAAACCAGCCACCTTCCCACCTAATTTTTTGCATAGATTTCAAATTTGGAATTTGTCTTCACATTTGAGGCTCCATCTGGCCCAAAAAATAAAAAACTTTTCCAATATAGGGTCTATTCACATGAATGGAAGTTTCCTATACATATGATCATTTGAAACTACAAGAAATATTAATGATTTTCCACGCAAGTCAAACAACATAAAATGTTTTCGGGCTTTTTTTCAATGTCACCACTAAGTACAAGAAAATGAGCCCATTTTCTAGAAAATGAGTCCTTTGACCAAAAAACATTTTCCATCGAAACAAACAGAGAATAAAATTTTCGCAAATTGAGTTTATTCACATCACAATATGATAAAGCAAGGAAAGCAGATAGAAAGACTAAGAACTAACAATGACTAGCCTTCATAGGCACTAATAGGTCCCAATCTCTCATTATTAAGTAGTCAAGTCAATTTTTTTCAGTAGCCCTTCCATTTAATTCAATAAAATAGTAAGCTGCGTCATGAAACCACTTCTCCATAGTGGTGATGGCCCGTTTAAATAACTCTTCCTGTGATAGCTTGTTTAGATAAATTCTTTGTTTTTCATCAATGAGATTGTTACTTATCAACATTAAAAAGAAATTATAAAAAAAGGATAATTTTTTTTTGGCTAAGTGATAACCTGTTCAGATACCAGGATGCACGGATACTCTATTTTAGCTCATGTACCCATATCCTATACATCTCGTGCCGGTATCATTCCAGATACCTCTAAGATACGTACCCAATCTCTTTTTCTTTCTTTTTTTTTTTTAACAAAAGTGCACATATTGGATAAGCCTATGATACAGCTTGGATACCGTTATAACCCAACCCCGATAGTGTAAGATAGCCCAAACTTGTAAGAATTTTTATTTATATTTTTTAAATATTGGTTTCGATGTTGAACACTTATGTAGTTTTGCTTACTCTTTTGGATCTAGGTTTGTGTTCTAAACATTATTTAATGGCCATGGATTCACTTTATTATCCATTATTTCTCTTAAATTGATATATGTTTGACAATATATGAAAAAATAATGCTTAACAATATTTAACAAATATAAATAAAATATTTAATAAGTAATTAATACACGTATCCCCGATGTAGTGTACCCTAGGTTTTTCAAGAAATGATGTATCCCTGTACCTATACCCGTACCTGTACCCATGGATCTTAGTTTAGATAAGTTACTTGTAGCACATCTCGTTGTTTCCTTTTCATCATATGCATGAAAGTTTTAACACACACAAGTTGTGTCACAATTAATGTGGTAAAAAACACATACTTCTGTAAGACTAAGTTTACAAAATATGTGTATATGATTTAATGTGAAATACAATTCAATACAAACATGCACATGAATCAAAATAAATGATTTTCAACTATATGATGTAACAAATCTAAAATTTGCTATAAATGATACATACAACATAAACAATTGCAGTTAGAAAGCTCACACAGTGTAATTTTGTTACATTAATCAGAGCTAAAAGTTCAAATTCAACTGACTCCGGTATCAACTTGAAAGTCTAAACAAAAATACCCCATGAAACCTTTTTGCAAAATATGCCTTCTAATTTAACAAGAAAATAAAAGAACTTTTAGTCTACCTGTTCATCACTAAAATCATATAGCATATGATCTTTGGCAGACTTCCCAGCATCTTTTGACAGATCACTAGCTTGACACATCTCAATTTCTAATACATGGTTTTCCGAAACAGATATGTCACCATTACTTCCACCCTATATTTAGAAAATAAGTATTAAGTTGAGGTCTTATCTTGCTCCACAATTTACCAATCACAACCACAAACACATACAACTTACACAACGACGACTAGTGGCTACAACTGAAGTTACTGAATAACTTGTGTCAATCTCATTGACAGTTGAAAGATCATTTACTTTGCCTGCAGAACATGTAATTCCCCTCCACGTTAGAGACAATCACAAATTTCAGAAAATAACACAGTAAATAAAATGCTTATTACCCTTGCCATGGTCATCCCCCAGAATGGTTGGTTCAACCCCATCTTCATCCGTTTCTGGAGTACTTTCTCTGCTAAGTGGTTCAGCCCCATCTTCACCCTTTTCTGGACTACTTTCTCCGCTAACTGAATGTACTCGTATTGATCAAAATCAAAATCCAATCATGCTAAATACAAAATGGAAGGCATCCACTTAGCCAATATGAGAGATTTTAGCAACAATTTTACCACATCACTAGTATTACATATATACATATACATGTGTGAGTGTGTGAGTGTGTGGGTGTGCACGCACATGCGCATGCTCAATTTTTACCTCTAATTTTTGGGGTTTTGACAAAACCCAAAAGAATAGCCACTAGAGCCCAAGGAAGGACCTCTGAAAACTCTTGCCATCTTATAAGTGCCCACCAGAGGTCTAGCTTTACACATTAAGGCATTATAAAGGGCTTAGGAGGGACAGGAGGGAAGAGGGAGGATGGAGGAAGGTAAGCTAGATACTTCCTGATTTGCTCTTGCATGGAAGAAGGTGGGCCTTCTTCAAATTTGTGCTCCCTCTATTATGAAATCCAAACAGACTTTTACAAAAAACAAAACATTTACTTTATGTATGGCTGCACTGGGGAGAAGGGAAGAAAAAGAAATGTACAAAGGAAGAGAGAGAAGGGGGAAATGGAAGGAAATTCTTTTCCTTTTATGTGTTCGGATGTTGGGAGGGAAGGAGAGCAGAAAAGGAGTAAATGTCTCCTTCTCTTGCTTGGTATGTGAAAATCAGAGAAAGGAAAAATATCATTATTATATTCTAATTTCACCTGTCCTTATATAATAAATATAAATATGTTTTAACATTTAAATTCTGTTTGATATTGGATTTTATTAGGGGACTAGAAATTTTGTTTTTTAAAAGAAATGGAGATCCCCCGTGTGTGGATTATGGCTAGTTAAGTTTGTATAAGAAAAGTAAAAAAGCTGAAGAAATTTGTGCACTCAAACAATTCAAAAAACAAACAAGTAATTTTGAGGGATTCTGCCAATTAGCTTCCTTGCAGTTTACTGGCCCATTGACTCGCACACATGTCAAACTCCTTGGTCCGTGTATTGAGACGGGCCAAAAATCATTATAAAAAAAAATTTGAGTATTATAAACCAAACTAAGCGCTAATCATGCTGATAACTCACCTTCCCCCATGGTATAACGTTTGAGCAGCTCCTCTAGTGGAAGATCAACTTCATTGTGCAAAGCTGTCAATTCTTCTTGCCTTTCTTCTTCAGTTATAAGGGCCTCATCTTCCTCAATTGTGTGCTCATCATCTTCCTACAAGAGCAGCATTGTGTAGGTAAACAAATATAAGCACACAAAACTGAAGTACCTAAAAAGAAGAAAACATTGGAATCATTGGAAATCATAATACAAATCCAAGAAAACCACAAAAGGTGCATAAGTGCTAATGTATCCAATCATCAAGAAGATGATGAAGAAGAAGGCTACAATACCAAATTGTGTGCAACCAAAGTTACATACTTGGGACTGTACAATATTGAAAATACAGAAAACATGTCAAACTGATAATTTGAAGTATTACAGGCCAATGAAATCTGATGGTGCAACTATAAGTTATAATTTTCAGCAAAAAAAGGTCATATGCCATCTTGTCCCCCTGATTGAGGTCAAAAATCCTATCATTTTCTTTTCTTCGAGGTTTCTGTTTAGCTTTTGCTAAGTAAGGGAATGAAGGTGATGAATGAACAATGCTTATAGGCGTTAGTCCCAAGCCCACCTCAAAGGAGTACTCTAACATCCAAGGAAACTTAGGCATTTATCAAGGTTTCATTTATATTGCGCATATATCCCCCCAAGGTTTCATCATTAAACAGGCAGATACATGGAACCATGAAAATGACAACTGAACTACATTGATCCGCAATACCTTTCAACCCTATATTGTCCACTATCTTCCAAGGCAGGCTGAAGATCATCATACAAATGTATCAATTAGGCAGAAGAGCAACTTACAATTGTGCTTCACTAGGAAGACAAAAGCATGTACACATCAATGCCATATTCTTCTGTAGCCAATTTGCTTTATCCATTCCCACGTATAATTTCAAAATTAGGTAAAAAAAATAGATAAGAAAATGCTTCAGCTACTTCCAACTGAGATTGACCACCAAATATAACTCAATAATCTGCAACACTACCATAATTTTTTTTTTTTTTTTTTTGATAAATGATATAAAGCTGGTCCAGTTATTTTTGGGATTTTAGAAAGCAACAAGTGTAACATGTGACAAAGGAATAAGGCTTTCCAACATTAATTTGAACGCAAGTCATATTCTCCATATAAATGGCAACAAACTCAAAAAATTCAAAAATCACTCTACGTATGATAATGAAGGGATTATAAAACATACTGACTCATCTTCAGATCGTATGTCATAATCATCATCCATATCCGCAATATTCGACTGAGATTCTGTCAGAAATGTGTTAAAACAATTTATATAATAAAATTAGGTCATCCTCTTGAGGTTATCAGGTAAAATACCGAGGAAACATAAATTTCTGCTCACCAAAATTAAATTCTGGTGACTCATCAACATCAATTTCATCCACTTCTTTGCATTTTATAGTCATTCGATCTGGTGTAGCAGGGTTTTGCACTGGTTTATGAGTATCCACAAGATTTTCTGCTAGCATTGTTGAGTACCTGAAAATATACAACACAAGAATATGCCATTTCACTTTAATGTGGATGCATAGTAATAACCTTTCAGAACTGGTATCCAATGCACAACAAAGTCTTTAATACAGATTGATAAACCCTAAGGGAGCAGGGGAGGAGATTTCTACCTCTCAGTTTGCCCCAAAAGAAACTCAAGTTGCTTATCAAGTGCCTTTTTCTTCTTCTCATCGAGCTCCATCTGATGCTTGTAAAGCACCTGAATTTACAATATTGGTTTCGAAATTATGGACCCAAAAGAGACTTAGAAGAAATCACAGAGGAATTAAACATGTTTTGAAGGATAATATGATAGATGAACTTGCCAGCTTTTCTATTTTCATCCAGAATTTCTTCACATCCTTTGAAATATTAAGTGCAACTTTTCTCAACCGCTGCTCCTCTTCCTGTTCATAGTTTTAGTTTATTGTAATATACCCATAACCAATACATCACTCTGTTTTGTGCAACTTGGAATCATTATGTCTACTACTAGTAACACAAAAAAGATACATTAATTTGAGGAAGCAAAAAAACACAACCCTCATTTTCTTTTCTCCCTTTGTAGCCTGATCTAACATGCCCTTGCTCGCTCTTAAAGCAACCTTCCTTGCTTGTGCCAACTTCCATTTCCTCTCTGATTCGAAGTCCTGCTAACAACTAGTTTAATGAGCAGTGAAAGAAAATAACCAAATATTTAATCAAATTAACTAAACCTGATCAAAAGAAAATGAATATAGCATGATAATATGAATCAAATGAGTATAGCTAAATTGTTTGCTACATTATATAAGGTCAGATCTACAATTCGCTAGTTTATTACCTTGGACAGCCAAACCATCTCTTCTAAAACATGATCCCAATGGGTTTTAGGGCGTCGAGGTTCTTTGGGAGCTTCAAGTGCCTGAAATAACCATGAAGAATAATTAGTGTCAATAATTGGAAAACAAAAATCAAAGCAGAAAATTGAAATTACTGACAGTTCTCAGTACCAAGAATGTTATCATCACAAAGGAGTATGAAATAAAAAGGAAACTCTTGCTATAAAAAACTTTGAGAAAAGAAGGGACACAAAATAGCTTTGTAAGCAAGGAGACATTCTGATAGCTACACAGCTATTACCTATTTGTATAAGCAATAACAAAGCAGAAGACTCTACTAATTCTTATCCAATTTGGATCCTTTAGGATTTGCCTAAAACTTAGATATTGTTGCCAATCTCAGTAAATGTAGCTTATTTAGCAGAATGTTGCATTTTAATGTCAACTACATTTAAGTGAAGAGAAGTTTTCATGGAAAACCAAGGGAAAAAAAAAAATATTTTTTCATGTTCCATATTCTTTATATCCCACACACATTACCCTCTCCTTTCTTTAAAAGTTATCCCAAATTTTTTCCACCTTGAAAAAATAATTCAACTATATTTTTCCCCCTATCCCACATTGAATTTGGATGCAAGAATTGCAACTCTAGCTTAGATGGAAACACAACTCTAGCTTAGATGTGTTTCCAGTTTCAAGAATTGAAATAGTTAGGTAACAGCAGAGATACAAAGTTGACAGGCTTTGAGTTGTGAAGGAGATTTCCATATATTTGGTTTAAGTACAGAGAGGTGACAAGGGGAGAAATTGAGATGTTTACATTGTTTATATTCTTAAAGATTCTATTGTGTATTAATGCTAGTAAAAATGTCTGGTATGTATTTTAGCTCAGGCATCCTTTCTACTTCGATGTTATCTCATTTTTTTCTCTCTGGAGTTTCAAAAATGCAACAGACAAGCAAAATATACAAAACTATAATATGTGGGTGAACTTTCAATTTCACCCTTCAAGCCCACATATTTTCATATTTCTTTTCAAGGAAACAAATTTCATCACTTTTTTATTTGCTTTTTAGCATGAATACTGATATTTTTTTTCAACCAGTGAAATAGTTTTCCTTCTTTTTTTAAGCATATCCGCTTTATTAAACTTTCCTTTTTTGGATCAACTTCTTTTTTTTTTTTTTTTTGGGTTACCTTGAACTGCTTAATTAAGTTTACCTAGGCTCCGGGCTCCACATGCACCTTGAATTCAGAACAAACATGAAGCTTTTGCACCAAGATTGACTTATTGGGATTTTTTTTTTTTTTTTGGGGGGGGGGGGAGGGAGAGAGAAGAAGCTATGTACACTAAGTCTGATTAAGTAAATACAATGTGCTTGTACTAGTTATTTAGTTATTGCCATGTAAATACCTGCAGTTTTAGATTTGAAGCGTACATCCATCATTTATTCAAAAGAAAAGGTACAACTTCCCACAAAAAACAGTATACAGTTCAAAAATTTTATTAAAAAAAAAAAAAAAATCACTCAGAAATTGCACAATGAAGGAATGTGTGATCAAACAATGCATATCTGTAGGTTTCAAGAAGTTGTAAGGGCACCAAAAAAGTGAAAAATCGTAATGCCAAAATCACATTGCATGACTTATTAAAATTAGAACCACCAATATAGCAAACAGAACCATGGCACTAAATATGAAAAAAATAAAAAATAAAAATAAAAATGTAACAAATACAGCAATTGATTTATGCCCCCAAAAAAAGTACAAGATAATCTACAAACAAAATATCCAACAAACCAACCTTTTGACGCTTAGCTCTTGTCTCATGATCAAGCTTACACCTTGGACCTTTGGAGGCCATGATTTTATTTTGTTACCTATATCATTATAGAAGGGCTGAAGATCCGTGTATGACCTAAAACCAAAGCATCCATTGCAAGTATCAGTCCAAGCACTCATGAAATGATAAGTCCCATCAAATATCCAAGGAACAACAATTGAAACAAAACATCAACATATATTCAAACAGCACTAAATCTGAATATTGAAATGCATGTTAATCAAACCCATAGAATACGGGAAAAAAAAACCAACAAAATATTAAAATAACATTTTGGCACTTGGGGGAGTTATCTCAAACTACAGCTCCAATTTCAAGAGAAATTGGCAAGTTAGCACACACTTTGAATACCTAGCTTGGGTTTATTACACACTTGTGCCGCATCTCTCTCTCTCTCTCTCTCTGAAACCCACGAAGAAAATGGTAACAAAAATGAACCTTAAAAAAACCCATTACCATAAGTGGCAGAAATGACTCCAACAAACACAAATCTCTCTCAAAACCATGTTTGGTTACCAAGAAAAATTTAAACTCAGAGAGAAAAGAAGAGAGATTATTAAACAAACAAACAAAAAAAAATAATAATAAACAGTGAAAATATATATGAGAGCGTGAAAGTTTGAATTTTTTTTGCTTCTTCCTCCCCAAAGTCCAAACAAAAACAAAAAATAATAAAAGCGAGAGCCCAGAGACTAAGGTAAACTGAACCAAATAGCTGTATTCAGCTCTTTCTTATTTCTTACGTCAAAAAGGAAAAACAACAATCCTTCTTATTTGTTTCTTTCTCAGCAACCAAACAGAGAAAGCACAATCGGAAAACTGACCTGGTTAGCTCAACGGAAGAATCACTCTTTCACTTTTCACTCCGATCTTCTACGAGAAAAAAAAAATCAAAACGTGTAAAATACTTTCTCACCAAACAAAACTTAAACAAAGAAAATAGAAAAACAAACACAGAGAGAGAGAGAGAGAGAGAGAGAGAGAGAGAGGAAACCTTTGGTTTCGGGCTTTGGGTCGAGGTGAGGTCCGTTGAGCAAAAACCCTTCACAGATCCGAAAATCAAAATCGGTAAAATTGTTTTGCCTTTTATTTTTTTTTCTTTTCTTTTCTTTTCTTTTTGTTTCTCTTTAGAAATAGTGAGAGAGAGAATTGTCTTTCTCTTTTTCTTTTTACTACTGTTTTTTTTTTTTTTGCTTTTGTTTTTTTTTTTTTTTTTCCGAGCATTCAGGATAATCACGATCTAAAGATTATGTAGAATCGTACGGTTGAGATTTCTCTTGTAGAGGACTCTGGCAGTGGCACGCTGATGTATCTGAGATTGCGTTTTGAAATTTACAACTACGATGTGAACCGTCGTCGTTTTGCCTTCCCCCACAATCCTTTACCCTTTCCTTTCTCAAATTAACTGCGGTTACTAGAGCCGGAATTGAACCCAATTGTTGACTAACAAGTAACAAACGGAACTAACAAGGGTAAAAGTCTTATTGTGACATTTAAAACTTCATAAAGGAACGAAATAGAATATAATGTATTTAAACAAGAGAATGGAATGGAAAATAATAGAATTAGCTATATTTGGGAGAAGGGAATAGAATAAAATGGAAATAAATGAAAATAATAATTTTATAATATTCTTCACTTTCCTTATTTAAGAGTTTTAATGGAGAGAATAGAAAGTTAATTTCTTTATTTGAGAGTTTAGGTTTGAAGAAATAAAATTGATAGAAGAGAACACTCATTTCTCTTTATTCTCTTAAAATCTCAAATTTCTATTCCTCCTAAAATTGAGAAGAATGGGAGGGAATGGAATTAGATTTAATGAATTTTTTACTAAAACTTAAAAATATTCCTATATATTCAACCATTTATTTTAAAATAAGGGTCTAATAGTAATATTGTTATAAAATAATAGAATGAAAATTAATGGAATGTAAGTAATCTTATTTGGGAATAGCATGGATGGAATGGAATTGAATTATTTTATGACAATATTATTATTTGACCCCTATTTTAAAATAAAGAGTTGAATATACGGGGGTATTTTGAGAGTTTTAGTAAAAAAAATCATTAAATTTAATTTCATTCCCTCCCATTCCTCCCAATTTCGGGGGGAATGAAAATTTGAGATTTTAAGGAAATAGAGAGAGATGAATGTTTCTTCCTACCTATTTCATTTCCTCCCACTTAAACTCCCAAACAAGGGAATGGACTTTCCATTCCCTCTATTAAAATTCCCAAATAAGGAAATTGAAGAATATTTTAAAATGATTCTTTTCATTCCTTTCCATTCCATTCCATTCCTTCCTCCCAAGCGAAGCCTAAAGGAATGGAATTAAATGAAATGGATTTAGTAGGAAAGGGAATGGTATGGAATGGAATTTAAAAATCTTGTTTAGATGTTATAAAATAAATGAATGAAAAGGAATAGAATAGAATGAAAAGAAATAAAAAATAAATAACACTGTTTAGAAATGATATTGGAATGAATGGAATGAAATCATTTTATAATAACATTACGATATTGTACAGAATCAGTAAGCTGAATGTTCTGGACTTCAATGAAACAATGATTCACTTGGAAAACTGAAAGGAATAACACAGTTATCAAAAGGCGGCCAATGTAGACCAGGCAAGTGCCCTTCGATGATTAAATTAGTCTCTCTCCGAAAAATAGAGTTCCAACTTTTAAGGAGTCAATTTCAAAAAAAACTTACTTTGGTTTGATGTAGGCGAGTCTTTATATAGAGGGCCTTGGAGCAATTATTCGCTTAGTAACTTCCCCAAAATTTGTGGGAATTACTAAGTTCAGACATAATCTCCACAACGGTTATAGGAGTTATAACCTCTAATCTTATCCACTACAACTGTTGCTAGAAGTTAGGTGTTTGTAAGGAAGTTACGGCGATAAAGAAGGGCTTTGTTCTCATTTCAAAGCATCGTTTGGTCTAAATCTTTAACATATGTGGGTAAAATCCCTTATTGAGAAATTCCTAAGTGTTACGCGATCGTCCATGTGAATTTTCCCTGTGGACGACCTCTAGCCCTTAGCTCCTGGACGATCGCTATGGATGAGCTAGAGATAATTTTTGCTTCATCATCAATTACTATTATACCCTTCATTTTAAAGAACATAAAAAATAATCAATGAGAACTTATAATTGCTATGAAATGTTTAGTATTTAGTGGATGATATGAAACTAGTTAGCCACAATTGGGTCTATGTTAAATTATTGAATTACAATATAGTTTTGTCAAGGTGAATAGATTGCATCACGCTAATCAATAATTTAACAGATGAAGATAATGGCATGAAAAATTAACAATAGCACAATTTCTTTATTTCAATTTACAATTATTTTTAGGGGCTGCTAGTTTTAGATTGGATCTTTTGGCTGGTGTGCTTTACAATGGATTTGATAATTTAATACATCTCCATCTCCTAATTTCTTTAAGGAAAAAAGAAAATTTTATTGTAGCTAAAAAACAAGTTATATATATTTCTATGTTGTAAAGCAATTCACGCATCACATATTTATTCTTAACAAAATAAATATTGCCTAACAATGCAAACAAATATCTTAAAAAAAAAAAAATCCAATAATGAGTCTTGCCAAAACAAAACAAAATAACATAATCCATTCCAAAACTAAAGTTGGCAAAAAAGTCTCACACTTTTTTAATTTTTAGGCCTAGACATCAGTGTCAATAAGACACATTTGCACTCATGATCCGGGCAACCAAAGAACATCTCCTTATATGTTGGATTTTCCATCAAAAATATGTAGGCCTCAGTCTTTGATATTGGATCTAAGTCCAATACGCCCAAAACTGCGTGAACTTCTACTCCATATGACTTTGAAAAGCACTTTGCCAAAACCTTAGTCGTCCTATCAATTGCCTTTGATACATTATCAAATGACTGGAAAATTACGTTCCCGAGTTCATCATCTTCTGTCAGTCGTCTTTTCTTGCTTATAGAAAACATTGCATCTTGTGATTACACTCGAGAACATGCAACATTAATTTCTGGTGACCTCTGATCATCTTTCACTTCAAAGTTCTCCAAAGAAATTTCATTTTGAGATATCAAATTATCAATCTCATCAATAGTGGTCGATGCAGCATACCTAACACTTTTCTCCTTGGCAATTTCAGCATGATTACCTTTTGCTCTATCTTTAGCCCAAACTTGTGCCATCTTAGAGTAGTTGGGTATAGATGTTGTCATCTACTTCTTCGCTGCAGGTTTAGATTGTTACAAACCAAGACAAATGGTTAAACAACAAATATAATTATGTAATACAAAATTAAACTCACAAAAAATGATAATTTATCGCTATGAGTTGCTCCCAAACTTCTGGTTCAGCTATCCACATATTTAAAAAACAATTCCATCAAAAACCACTCAATCCATCTTTAAATATGTCATAGCATTCATGAAAATTCTTCTTCAGTGTCTTCTGTCGATTTTTCACCTTATCCTTGTTAATCTTCATGTCAAATTTTTCAACTAACTCTTTCACTATGTCATCGTGTGCTGTAGAGGTAAAAGTTCCATTAACTCTACCCCCTATAATCACTGGATGTAAAAAAAAAAACATCCACTAAAGCATCATCCATAACACTACTTCATTGTACTTCTTCGCTTGGATCTCCACCATTCTTCTTTGATATCTTACCCATACTATAATTAATAGAACAAAAAACACATATAAAATATTGTGTAAATATTAATATTAATTATCAAAAGATAGAGAGCAATATAAATGAAAAGAGAAATTTACATAACATTTAGGTCTAAGTAATTGAAACATAGCATAGTCTTAAACGACATATTTAAAGAATCATTCCATCAAAAACCACTCAATCCATCTTTAAATATGTCATAGCATTCATGAAAATTCTTCTTCAGTGTCTTCTGTCGATTTTTCACCTCATCCTTGTTAATCTCAATGTCAAAATTTTCAACTAACTCTTTCACTATGTCATCGTATGCCTTAGAGGTAAAAGTTCCATTAACTCTACCACCTATAATCACCTGATGTAAAAAAAAGCATACACTAAAGCATTATCCATAACACTACTCTATTGTACTTCTTCACTTGGATCTCCACCATTCTTCTTTGATATCTTACCCATACTATAATTAATAGGACAAAAAACACATAAAAAATATTGTGTAAATATTAATATTAATTATCAAAAGATAGAGAGCAATATCAAAATGAAAAGAGAAATTTACATAACATTTAGGTCTAAGTAATTGACACATAGCTTAGTCTTAAACGACATGACAACAATAAACCCAAAAGCTATCACATTTGGACATAGTTTTGCCACATGGCTGATGCTATAAAATCTCTTATAATATCTCATTGCCTAGCATCCTCATCATCTTTTCTTGGAGTAAGGGCCACACGTTCACGATGAGAATGCAAAACCTCTTTATCAACTTCGACAATAAGACTTTCATCAGAATCGACACCCATTAAATAATTATGAAGTATGCAACATGCTAAAATGATTTCATTTTGGGTGTCAACATAATAATTAGTCTCTGTAGTACTTGCTATGATAGGAAACCTCTTTTTAAGTACACCAAATGCTCTTTCAATAGTAGTGCACAATGACGCATGTCGCAAATTAAACAATTCTTTAGCATTTTCAAGGGGACGAACAGAGTACTCTTTTAAATGATAACGCACTCCCCTATAAAGTGCAATCAGACGACTTCTATTCATGTATCCTGCATCAACAATATAATATTTACCTAATAAACAATAACAACCATTAATTGTATACTACAATTTTTTTAATTATAAAGAATACACCCTAATATGTATTTGAATTAAATTTACCTTGTGAGATTTTCAAGTTATCGTTTCTAATTAAAGCACTTTTTATTATTCTTGAATCTGAAGCAGTTCCTTCCCAACCTGGTAATACGTATGTGAATTTTAAATTAAATGATAATGCCGCCAACACATTTTGTGTTGTGTAACCATTCCTACCCTGATATCGTAATGCATCCTCATTAGACACTTTGACACGAACATGTGTTCTATTAAGTGCCTCAATACAATCATGAGATTAATATTATTTCTCAAAAACATTTACCTTAAAATATATTTGTACTAAACTACTATCAAATATAAATTATATGTATGATATATTTACCTTAAAATATGGGTTGAACCTATTACATTGTAGTATTTCAAGTGACACTTGGGTTCTATCAGGTTGTCGAAGGAATTGATCCTCTAACATAATTATTGATCTTAACAAGTGTTGAGGTCCAAAATTTCACAACAAAGCCCATTCCATAAAAAAAAAATAAAGAAGGCCCAATTCGTGCAGCAAGAAGAATCAACATCAAGGCCTTATATATGTTCAGATTTCCAGCAAAAAATGCCATTAAAAAGTCCAGCAAATTCCAGTGAAAGAGCTGGGACGGGATCCCCAGAGGCTGCCAGAGGCTCGGGATCCTCAGGACATGCAACACAGCTAAAGTGAATTAAAGTAGATTTGAAGAGAGAAAAGAGACAAAAGGCACGCGGACCTTATAACCCAAACACGCAGTGGAAGTACAAAGCAAAACGCAGGAGCTTTGGTTCCAACCATTTGAAGAAAGAGACAAGGAAAAGTACGACTAGAAAAGCTGGAGCAAAAGCCAAAAAGCCTCAGGTCAGCCAACAGGAAAATCTGGAAATAGGAAGCTAGCGGGGAGACTTTCATCTGGTCGCAACAAAAAGAAAGAAACTATGAAGAAAAGGAAATGACATGATCCTGAAGCAACCAGGCACGGGACAAACTCTAAGGGGCAAAAAGGAGAAATCATTAGTACCCCAGAGCTCGATCTGTGCTATAAAAGAAGGCATGATGCAGAATAGAAAGGGGGGAAGGGAATCGTTAAGATAACTCTGTAAAACTCAAGAAAAACAGAGGAACCGCTCCCAGTATCCCAGAGACCGCCACTATAGCATATACTTGGATTCAACAAATTCAAACTTTGCAAGTCTTGGAAGCTTGAATAGCTATCAAAGTCTGTAACTTTTGAACTTAGTTGAACCTTGTATTATGTGAATATAGAATTATAGGAAAAGCTCTGTAAAATCAAAAGAAAACAGAGGAACTGCTCCCGATATCCCAGAGACAGCCACTATAGCACATACTCGGATTCAACAAATTCAAACTTTGCAAGTCTTGGAAGCTTGAATAGCTATCAAAGTCTGTAATTTTTGAACTTAGTTGAACCTTGTATCATGTCTTAGTGAGCATATTTTAATCCACAATCAAGAAAATAATGAAATACCTCATATTGATTTAAGGATCTCTAACAATTATTTCGTGCATTTCTTTATTGCATTGTCTTCCTTTACTGTTTCTTGCTAAAATTCTTCTCATTTAACTATCTTGGAAGGCAAAGCTCAAGCAAAGCCACTCGGACTTGAGTTCCAAATCCCACAAGTCTTGTGCAAAAGCACAAAGTTTGTGAGAATTGGGGTCAGGATTCTCGTGGCAGAATCATTTTCATGAAACTCATTTACATATATGTATATGTATTAAAATGTATGTCCTAATCTAAGAAACTAACAATTATTTGAAGATATGTGTAGTGTGTTTTGTTTTTTTATGTAGTACCCATAGAGATAAAGGGAAAGGATAAAGCTCTATTACATAATAAACATGGAAAATATCATATAGCTCAGAGAACCAGAGATTCTGGGTTCTTACAGGCCTAATATGCCTCGGGATCCCACGACAGTATGCCCGGGATCCCACAACAGTACGCCCCAGGGTACTAAGAGGAATTGCATTTTTCATCTTGAGGAGCTTTATATGACTTGCGCACAACTTGGTTCGTAATCAGCCCCATTTAGCTACGTTGAACCAAGCCTAGTCTACCAAAATAACAAGTATTTAGGCCCGGGATCCTTATCTCTACTTGGGCCTGTGTGCTAAGAAAAAAAAGCACTCTCACAACAAGTTATGAAAATGGCAACTAATGATCTCACCGGAATGACAAAAAAAGAAGGACATTGTACGAGTTGTCTGATTATGTGCTAGCATGTGAAGAAACTTACCAACTTGCTCTTCAACTGTGGTACGTTGTGTGTTTTAAAGGTCATCATCTCTCCGCAAAATGTCACACAAACCTTAAAAAAGCTTATGGACCCATGCGTATTACATCATAGCATTTTTCACTATTCCTAAGTCTAGACATTAGTTCATCACAAATTTTTTGTCTTTCTATGGTTGATTGTGTAAGAATGTGGGAAGCACATCTTCTTTTTAGTCGTTGCCCGTGATGGATAATGTAACACAAATAACGGCATGCAGCATGAACCAAGACTAGTTTCTGCATAAAGTCCAAAAAATTTATGATCTTAAGTACCTCATCATTCAAATTCATCTAAGTAAAAAAGTAGTTATGTTATTAGTCCAACTTAGAAAATTATGAGCATATGTTCTAAAAAATTACGTTATTAGTCTAACTAATTATGAATGTGTTACAACTTACAACTAATCTAAAACTAAAACTGTTAAATATAAACATTAATTTTGTTTGGGATTTAATGTGTTAAATTATAACATTATCTCTCAAAGTTCTCTCAAAGTACACGTACATTAATGCCTTTGAGAGATTAACTGTAACACTAATAGTATTATAACTAAAATAAAAATTTACTAATTGGTTAAAAATTGCTAAAAAAATAGACAAATAATAGTCATTTAATGATAAAAAATATAATCAAATAAACCAATCAAGTCTTCCAAGCAATTGAGAAGGGGGTTGGGAAGACAAAGTAAAGGACTAGAAAGAGGAGTTTCTCAATTGCTTGGAAAACCGTGTATGACAATAGCACAATTGCTTGAAAACTGTGACTTTAGTGGGAATGAGTTAGTTTTTTTTTTACATTGCTAAGTGTATGGTTTTCAACCATACATGTGGACAGTACCCTTCCTGAAATTGAAGTAAAAACTTCAAGGCACTACAATAGTCCAGAAACTAGTTTAAACAACTTGAAGTGAGCAGAAAAAGAGTTTTACCCGAAAGAAGAAAAAAAAAAAAAGAGAGACGGAGAAGGGAAATCAAACAAAGAAAGATGGAGAAAAACTAAGAAAATATGGAATGCAAAAAGAGAAGAGAGGAAGGATTGAAATTGAGAAAAGAGTCAAAGACTCATTTGTGGGCTCAAGGTGAGTTGTATATCAGTTCAGTTGTAGATTTATTGGTGGTGTTGTGTGTTGTGGTAGTATAATTTTTTGAGTATGAAGAAGAAGAATGCACAGAAAGACAGCCATCTCGGCCCTCAATGCCAAAGTAAGCTAGAGTGAAATTTTTTTTTTTTCTTTTAAATGAGGAATGAGCCAAATTTACAGCAGTTCTACAGCAGTTCTCACTTTAAAATTTCTAAATACAATTTTTTTTTTTTAGCTGTACAGGTAACTCTAACAGCAATTTTCGTTTCTTTTCACTTTCAAGATTTTTAGGCGTACAGGATGCTAGTTTGTTTTGGTTTCTATGTGTACAAAAACACTATATATCACTCCATGAATGACTAGCAAACAGTTCATTAAAAAAAAAGAAAAAAAAGAAAAAAAGGACTAGCAAACAACTGAAAAGAAAAAGAAAAAGATAGATATACTTGGTTTGAGCAATAACTGAAAATTGCAGCAGACAAAAGAAAAAAGAAAGACCATCGGCAGCAACTTCACTTTGCAGAGGACGGACAATATCGTGCAAGAATGATAGCTATATTTTTTTACGACTGAATGAGAAAAAAATGGCTGATATTAAAAGGGGTATTTTAGGAATTTTAACAAAAATTTCATTAAACCTAAATTCATTTCCTCTCATTCCTCCCAATTTTGAGGGGAACAAAAATTTGAGGTTTTGAGAAAAAATTGAGGAATGAACATTCCTTCCTAACCATTTCATTCCCTCCCACTTAAACTCTCAAATAAGGAAATGGACTTTCCATTCCCTCTATTAAAACTCAATATGGAAGGAATAGAATGAAATTATTTTATAATAATATTACTATTAGACCCCTGTTTTAAAATAAAGAGTTGAATATATTGAGGTATTTTGGGAGTTTTAGTAAAAAAATCATTAAATCTAATTCATTTCCCTTCCATTCCTCCCAATTTCAGGGGGAATGAAATTTTGAGATTTTAAGATAATAGAGAGGAATGAGTGTTCCTTCCTATCGATTCTATTCCCTCCTACTTAAACTCCTAAATAAGGGAATATGCTTTCCATTCCCTCTATTAAAACTCCTAAACAATGAAAGGGAAGAATATTCTAAAATGATTCTTTTCATTCATTTCTGTAGGGACACAAAATGGATTGGACCCAGAATATGAATGAGTTTTCAACCCAACAAGCCCAAATAATAGATTTATAGAGAATGGGTATTAGAATTGGTACTGTTAGACAGGAAAGGTTCTACTCATTAAGTAATAAAGGGTACTTTAGATTGATACAGAGAAAAACAAAATTCTTCTCGGCCTGGTTTTCAAGGTGTTTATCTTTTTCTTTCTTTTTCTGGTTCTCCCAAAAAGTCCTTTCTCTCTCTTTCGTTTCTCAGTTATATACACCACCTTCCCCCTCCGTTCCCATCGTACACGTGTAGTTCTTATCTGGGAAGCTCCTTTCTGTCCCATCTAGCACTTATCGGAACGTTCGTTTAGTGGCTATAAATCTGCTTAGTCACTGTTCAGGTATCACCTCCACATTAATGCGGCCAGAGGGTTAGCTGGAAAGCATTTAATGTGGAGATGATGGCCTTGGAAGATATTTGCTATCCTCCCCGACTCCTCCTCTGGTTTGCACCCAACTTCCAGTTCAGATATAATCTTGTGGAGTCTCCGGAATAAATGAAAGTTACATCCACCTCAGACTTTGAGGTCCTCGGACGTGAGTTATGCCGTTATATATATAATATCCATTTCTTTCTCTTATATCATTTATTTAATTATAATAAAACTTTTAAGCTATCCTCGGGTAATCAAGTGTCCTCGGATTGGGCTGTTGGGCCCCGAGCCCACTTCTGATGATTCCTATATATTTAACTAACAGGCCCTACAATAGCCCCTCAAAATCTCGCTTTTTGCCACCTCGGGAAAAAGGGAGATTTTGATATCCAGCCCTCATTTATTTCGTAGGTTTCCCCCACTTTTTGAATGTCCTTTCGCTTGCCCAAGGCACGCTCCTGACGTTTCGGCGTCAGGAGCACGCCACTATTAAATGATGACTGCTCTGTTATCCCACACGTTCAACGACCTGATGCAAATCTAACGGTGGGGGACTCTTTGCATTTATGGGCGGGGTTTTTCCCGCTCCCACTTTCTGCGCCCTTATAGAATACCTTTCAAATCAAATCTTTCGTCAGTTACAAACTACTCCGTCTCAGTACACATTCATTGAATCTGTCTCTCTCTCATCACTTCATGCTCTCATAAATACTAAGAGCCCGTCCGAGGAGCTTATTTTCTAAACCTGTAAGTTTCCCTCACCCTCCCTAGTTTCTCATCTTCTGTATCAGTTTTTCCTTACTTACTGTTAGAAAATGGGTAGATTTAAGTATTTAGTTGATTTCGAGGAGCAAATAGAATTATTTAGGGCTAAGTATAGGATTCCCTCAACGGTGGGTATGAGATATGCTTCCCCTCAAACTTGGATGCATGATAGACAGACAGGGGAGGTAGTCATCCCCATGATAGCCTTCATCGAAGGAGGGATGACCATCCCAATGGGTAATCTGACGAAAAGTTATCTTAGGTTCTTCAAATTATCTCCCACACAGTGCGCCTCGAATATGTTCAGGGTGCTTGGAAGCATAGAGGCTTTAAACGCCAAGTACAACTTAGGTTTGACCCATCACGACGTGAATTGGGTATACAACCTCAATCATTTGAAGGATCAGGGATACTACCTTAAGTCTAGGTACCCTGCAGTAAGATTGATCCAGTGCCTCCCTACTTCCAACAAGGGTTTAAAAGACGATTTCCTTATTTTCTCCGGGGAATGGCATGATGGTTTACCCTGTCCAATTGTAGAGGGACAGCCAGGTGGGATTCCTAGGATGTATGCCCCTTAGAAAAAATATTTTTTTTTTTTTTTATTTGAAGCTATTTTTATTTCTAACCAAAATTTCCTTTTATGTTTTATGTATCTTACAGATAAGCGAGCTACTAGACGTAATTTCAGATTGGTCAACAGGGAGAGCCTGGATAGAATCCTACGATTCGAGGTGTATGTGAATCCCTCCGAGGGCCAGTTAAGAGCAGCACACCTAATACTTAAGTACGATCCTGTTTCAATAGCCTTTCAGGCTCCCAAGTATGTGATAAAAGCAAAAGTCCTCGGCTCCACCGTATCAGTGTTGCCTTTGAGGGGTTCATTGTTCTTGAGGATACCCCTATTCCTGAAGGTGTGCCCTTTACTGAACCATCGCCTAAAGCCACTCTTTCTATTAAGGCTTCATCATCACGCTCCGTCCCCCGAAAAGTGAGAAAGGGAAAAGAAGAAAAAGAAAAAAGGAGAGAAGAAGAAAAAGAAGAAGAAGAAGAAGAGGAAGAAGAAGAAGAAGAAGAGGAAGAAGAAGGAAAAGACACCTCGGGCAGAATTGTAGAGTTGTCTGACTCCGCCAACAGATTTGAAGTTTTTAACCAAACCCAATCTCCCGAGGTGACTTCTAAGAAAATGGTTATCCAAAGGAGAAGCCAGAGGAGCCTGAAGGATGTAATCGAAGGCCAGCCCGGCCAGGTGGTGGAAAAGCAAGTTCAGGTCAATCCTCTACCTCTTCCTACTATTCCCCCTCAGTCATCCCAACCAGCCATGATTGAGCCCAGCGATCCAAAGAGGAGGAGAGAGTCGAAGGGTAAAGAGGTATTAGATGCGGGGAAGACTCACCCTACCCATGAGGGTGAGGACCAAAGAGCTGCTAAGCAGCAAAAAACAAGTCATGGGTCGCAGCGAGGGGTGGATAAGACAACTATCCAGTCCTCGGAACCTGAGGCCTGGCTCCCAGCCCCGATGCTAGATGAGAAGCCTTTGAGAGAGGATGCTTCGATCAGGGACTTTAGCGGTGGACTTGGATGCCGAGTTGCCTCAGCACTGGAAGAAACACTTCTTCTTCCACAGGACATGGCTGAGTTGAGAGCAATCAAAAGAGATGAGGTTTTTCAAAATACCAAAAGATATTTGGGCATGGTATGACACTTTTACCCTTACATTTTTACTTTTTTTTTTTTTAATGCGTTTCTGACTTCTTTTTCTCTAGGCTGTTCAAGCTACCTTCAGGCTGGAGGAGATAGCTGAATCTTACTACCAGTAAATAAACGAGGAGAGGAAGAAAAAGATAACAGCTGTGCGCACACTGAATGCTTCTGAGCAAAACATTGTGCAATTGAAGAAGAACCTAACAGCCGAGGAAAGTGCTCGGAAGAATGCTGATTTAGCCCTAGCGGGGTTCCAAAAACTGGCCGAGGACCAAGGGCGGCTTCTGCGTGATGCCAATGCCCAGCTAGCAATTTCTAAGGAACAGGTGTTGGCTCTGCAAAAACAACTGGAGGAAGTCCAGAAGCTTAGAGACCAGGCAGAGAGAGCTAAAGCCGAGACTGAGAAAGAGAGAGATATTGCCGAGCAGAATGGTTACAATGTGGGCGTTGATGAGACAGAGAATGCTTTCCGAGCTGAGGTACCCGTTGTGTGCCGAGAATATTGTATCTTGACCTGGCAAGAGGCTCTTAACCGAGCTGGGGTTGAATCCTCATCAGAGTTAAGGAAATTCGAGAACATTTATTTCCCCCCAGCCATTCGGGTCTCCACCCCTTCTGCTCCGCAAAGGGAAGCATCCTCTACTACTGCTGATCCACCTAGGGAAGTTCAGATTCGGACTCCTCCCTCTTCCAATCAGCCAGAGCTGCCACCAATGCCTGAAAAAGCAAAGGATCTATCCTCGGCTAAGGAAGTAATAGGACCCAAAGACGGAGCGGCTTCTCAGGCTTTTGAACAGGCCTTAGCCTCGACTATCCTGCCTGTTGGAGAAGTTTCTATGGTGCAGGAAAAGGACGTTCCTCCTGAGGCAGCTGGCAAAGTCCCTCCGACCAAGCTCCAGATAAAGCTAACTAAATAGTTACTGGTAGTTGAATGCCTCTTAGTATATTTTTTATCTTATTTTTCCCTTCTTTGTTTTGTTTGTTTTGTTTGTGTCTTTTTTTTAAATCCTTTTAAGGATGTTCCTGGTTGTAACACACAGTTCTTTTTGGCAACTTATAAGAGACATTTGAGGTTTTGTTTATTACTTACACAATTTCATGTATGATTGCTCTTCATTGCTTACGTTTGTTTATCTACTTTTCTAATGACCTCGGACTGTAAAAAGGGTGAAAGTTGATATGACAGGGAAGAATCATAACTTTATACACAACTATTGAGAACTCAGAACAGGTTACCATAGTGACATCCTCGGCCTTATAAAGGTTTCCTGCAGCATTCATTAGAAAAATATATGTACCTAAGGTAACGTTTTTACATTTCGTCCAGAGGGGTATTGATCCCCTTGAAACGCTTTAGATGATGCTCCTAATACTTACCTCGATAGGCATCTTTAGTTACACGAGTCCCTTTCAGACCACACAAATTCGGGTTGAGTTCGGTGTTTAAATAGCTTGTTATAGCTTAGTTTCTATTTCGCATTTCCATTCATAGTGTAATAATTTTCACTAAGTTGTTATCCGAGGACCTAACATGACTTAGCTTCTGTTTACTACTTCTATTCATAGTGTAATAATTTTCACTAAGTTGCGGTCCGAGGACCTGACATGACTTAGCTTCTGTTTACTACTTCCATTCATAGTGTAATAATTTCCACTAAATTGCGGTCCGAGGACCTGACATGACTTAACTTCTGTTTACTACTTCCATTCATAGTGTAATAATTTCCACTAAGTTGTGGTCCGAGGACCTGACATGACTTAGCTTCTGTTTACTACTTCCATTCATAGTGTAATAATTTCCACTAAGTTGCGGTCCGAGGACCTGACATGACTTAGCTTCTGTTTACTACTTCTATTCATAGTGTAATAATTTCCACTAAGTTGTGGTCCGAGGACCTGACATGACTTAGCTTCTGTTTACTACTTCCATTCATAGTGTAATAATTTCCACTAAGTTGTGGTCCGAGGACCTGACATGACTTAGCTTCTGTTTACTACTTCCATTCATAGTGTAATAATTTCCACTAAGTTGTGGTCCGAGGACCTGACATGACTTAGTTTCTGTTTACTACTTCCATTCATAGTGTAATAATTTCCACTAAGTTGTGATCCGAGGACCTGACATGACTTAGCTTCTGTTTACTACTTCCATTCATAGTGTAATAATTTTCACTAAGTTGCGGTCCGAGGACCTGACATGACTTAGCTTCTGTTTACTACTTCCATTCATAGTGTAATAATTTCCACTAAGTTGTGGTCCGAGGACCTGACATGACTTAGCTTCTGTTTACTACTTCCATTCATAGTGTAATAATTTTCACTAAGTTGTGGTCCGAGGACCTGACATGACTTAGCTTCTGTTTACTACTTCCATTCATAGTGTAATAATTTTCACTAAGTTGTGATCCGAGGACCTGACATGACTTAGCTTCTGTTTACTACTTCCATTCATAGTGTAATAATTTCCACTAAGTTGTGGTTCGAGGACCTGACATGACTTAGCTTCTGTTTACTACTTCCATTCATAGTGTAATAATTTCCACTAAGTTGCAGTCCGAGGACCTGACATGACTTAACTTCTGTTTACTACTTCCATTCATAGTGTAATAATTTCCACTAAGTTGTGGTCCGAGGACCTGACATGACTTAGGTTCTGTTTACTACTTCCATTCATTTCAGAAACACAAGTTGCAGGAGTAAGATAAGTCATAAAGGAAAGTAAAGAGTACTTATTAATATTAATACCTTCTTAGGTTATTTACATTCCAGGGATGGAGTATAGTTTTTCCATCTAAATCTTCTAGATAATAAGCCCCTATCCCTGCTACAGATGTAATACGATATGGTCCTTCCCAATTGGGCCCCAACTTCCCCCAGGCTGGGTTCTTGGTATTTTCCACGACCTTCCTCAACACCAAGTCTCCCGGAGCTAGCGGCCTTAGTTTGACGTTGACATCATAGCCCTGCTTCAGTTTGTACTGGTAGTACGCCAATTGAACCATAGCTTTCTCTCGTCGCTCGTCTATTAAGTCTAGAATTTTTCTCAACAGCTCATCATTTCCATCCGAGGTGAAATTACTAGTTTTTAGCATTGGAAAGCCTGTTTCAATAGGGATTACGGCCTCAGCTCCATATGTCATTGAGAATGGGGTTTCCCCTGTCGATCGTCGGGGTGTTGTTCTATACGCCCAAAGAATATGTGGAAGCTCCTCCACCCATCTTCCCTTTGCCTTATCCAGCCTCTTCTTAAGTCCACCCACTATGACTTTGTTGACAGCCTCGGCCTGTCCATTCCCCTGCGGATAGGCTGGGGTGGAATACCTATTCTTTATCCCTAACTCGGAACAATATCTTCTAAAAGTTTTGCTATTAAATTGCAGACCGTTGTCCGAGATGAGAGTTTGAGGGACCCCAAATCGAGTAATGATATTTCTTAACAGGAATCTTTTGACATCGACATCCCTAATATTAGCCAGGGGCTCAGCTTCAAACCACTTCGTGAAGTAATCCGTACCAACCAACAGGTACTTCTTATTTCCTACTGCTCTAGGGAAAGGGCCAATGATATCCAATCCCCACTGGGCAAAAGGCCAAGGACTAGAAAGGGGATTGAGGACACCTCCAGGCTAATGAATATTTGGTGCGAACCTTTGGCATTGATCACATTTTCTTACATATTCCTGCGCTTCTTTCTGCATTCCTGGCCACCAGTACCCTTGGGTAATCGCCCTGTGAGACAAAGACCTTCCTCCTGTGTGACTACCACAAATTCCTTCATGTAGCTCTTCTAGTAGATCTTCCGATGCCTCAGGGCGTACGCAGAGCAGATAGGGGCTAGAGTAAGAGCGTTTATACAGCTTCTTATCCTCGGATAGCCAAAAACGGGGAGCCTTTCGTCGTATCTTTTCTGCCTCTAATTTGTCCTCGAGCAGTGTATCCTTCTCAAGGAATAGTATTATAGGATCCATCCAACTACGCGCTGAACTGACTTGGTTAACCTGTAGCTTTTCTGTGGTTCCTCGGGTAGGTGTACCCAAATCCTCGATCATGATCATCCGAGGTAAGTTTTGAGCCGAGGAAGTGGCAAGAGTAGCCAAAGAGTCTGCATGAGCATTTCCACTCCTAGGGACGTGGGTTATTTTAAAAAATTCAAAATTGGCTTGTATATGCCTAACCTGGCTCAAGTATTCCTGCATTCTCGTGTCTCGAGCCTCCAATTCCCCTCTGACCTGGCCCACTACAAGCCATGAGTCTGAGAAGATTTCCAAAATTTTTCCGCCCAGCTTAGTGACCATTGCCATCCCTATTAATAAGGCTTCATATTCTGCCTCGTTATTAGTGGCTGAGAATCCCAGTCTAAGGGACTTCTCAATGATGATTTTCTCAGGAGATATCAACACAAGCCCCACTCCGGACCCCCGCTGATTTGCTGCCCCATCCACATACACTGTCCAGGGTGAAATAGGTTGCGCAGAAATAAGGCCGACCAATTTTTCATCCATGCCACCTGGGCTTGTCTGTATTTCTTCAGGACCTTCGGCAAACTCAGCTACCAGATCGGCGAGCACCTGACCCTTCACGGAAGTGTGGGGCATATACTTGACATCAAAAGCCCCTAAAATTGTACCCCACTTGGCTATTCTACCAGTATAGTCTGCACTCCGAAGTACTGCTTTGATCGGATATTGAGTCAAGACAACTACTGTATGCGCCTGGAAATAATGAGGAAGCTTTCTGGTGGTGTGGACCACCGCTAAAATAGCCTTTTCCAATGGCAGGTAGTGTACTTCGGCCTCATGAAGAGATTTACTTACATAGTAGACTGGCCGCTGTGCTCCGTTGTCCACTAGTATCAGAACAAAACTAATCGCATAAGTGGTGATTGCCAGGTAGGAAAAAAGAACCTCGTCCACCTCGGGGCTAGACATGATGGGCGGCCGAGATAAATACTCTTTCAGCTGCTGAAATGCCAAAGCACACTCCTCAGTCCATTCGTATCCTTTCCATTTGTGGAGCAGTAAGAAAAAAGGCCTGCATCTATCCGCCGACCTGGATAAGAATCTATTCAGTGCGGCGGTCATCCCGGTCAGCCTCTGGACCTCCTTAGGATTCCGAGGTGGCTGCAAATTAGTTATGACTTTAATCTGATCAGGGTTAACCTCAATTCCCCTATGAGTCACCATGTAACCCAGGAACTTACCTGAGCTTACTCCAAATGAGCATTTGGATGCGTTTAGCCGCAGTTTATGCCTTCTTAAAATCTCAAAAGTGTAGTTAAGGTCCGTCACGTGTTCGGCAACTACCTTACTCTTTACGACCATATCATCAATATAAACCTCAATATTTCTACCCAACTGCTGCTCAAACATTTTCGTCATCATTCTTTGATAGGTAGACCCCGCATTCTTTAAACTGAAGGGCATTACCTTGTAGTGATAATTTCCAGTGGGAGTGAGGAAAGCGGTCTTCTTCTGATCGTCCAACGCCAGTGGGATCTAATGGTAGCCCTGAAAGGCGTCCAGGAAACTCATCCGAGGATGGCCCACTGTCGCATCCACCAACTGATCTATACGGGGCATAGGGAAAGGATCCTTTGGGCACGCTCTGTTAAGGTCCGTAAAATCAACACACACACGCCATTTTCCATTTTTCTTTTTCACTACGACTGTATTGGCCAACCACTGAGGGTAAAACACTTCCTTGATAGCTCCAACTTGCTTTAACTTGGTCACATCATCTTTAATGGCCTCGACGTGTACCCTGGACGGCCGCTGAGGTAGTTGTTTCTTCGGAACACATGAGGGATTGACGTTCAAATGATGGCAAATGAACTCCGGATCCACTCTCGGGGCTTCATAGGCATTCCATGCAAATACATCAACGTTTCTCCTCAAAAACTCGATCAACTGCTCTTTCTCTAACAAAGGCAACTGTGCCCCGACTTGGAAGTATTTCTCTGGATCATCACCAACACTCACCCTTTCCAACTCTTCACACCTCATCTCCTCTATGGACGTACCAAGATGAACTCCCTGACTCCTTGATTGCTATAAATCAACCTCCGCTGCAGCCGAAGTACCAGTCTCTGGCCGATGTTGAATGGCCATTATCATGCACTGCCTGGCCATGGTCTGATTTCCCAAAATTTCTGAAGCTTCGCCTCCTGAGGGATACTTCACTTTCTGATGAAGGGTAGAAGAAACAGCCCCCAAAGCATGTAACCAAGGTCTTCCCAAAATAGCCGTATACTGAGAAAAAGCATCCACTACAATAAAATCCACATCCACCGTATCTGAACCCGTTTGTACAGGTAGTCTAACCATTCCCATCGGGGTGACAGACTTACCCTCAAAGCCCACCAGCGGGGAATTGTATGTCAACAGATCTTCAGGTTTCAGATTCAACCCCCTGAATAAATCGGGGTACATTACCTCGGCGGCGCTTCCGTCATCAACCATCACTCTCCTAACGTCATACCCTCCGATTCTAATCGTAACCACCAATGCGTCATCATGCGGTTGCAGGGTTCCTCTTTTATCCTCTTCCGAGAAACCTATCACCAACGAGGTTCCTGGTCTAGCCTTCTTCGGCCTTGAACTTAAGCCCCCCTCTGATTGTTGAGACACAGACATTACCCTGGAAGGGCAAGATCTAGTTCTCCCCGGGGCGGCAAATATAACGTTTATCGTGCCCAAAGGAGGTCCCCTCGAAGCTTTTCCCTGAAACGCTGATCCTTCGTGGCCTCCTCGGCTGCCGAAATGATGCAGAAATTGGGTTAATTTCCCTTCTTACACCAATTGCTCTAAATGGTCCCACAGATTGTTACAATTCTCGGTGATATGCTCATGGTCTTGATGGTACTGGCAATAAAGATTCCGATTACGCTTCGCAGGATCCCCTGCCATCTTATTAGGCCACCTAAAGAACGGCTTGTCCTTTATCTTCTCTAGAACTCGTTGTACTGGTTCTCGGAACACGGCGTTAACCATCTGGGAGTTGGCAGACCCAGACTGCCCTCCAAAGTCCCTCCGAGGCCGGTTGTTATTATACCGGTCCGGCCTAAAATCCCTCCTCTCCTGAGTTACTGCTTTAGACTTTCCTCTGCCCTGCATCTGATCCTCCTCTACTCGTCTATATTTGTCTATCTGATCCATAAGCTGACGTACACTAGTAACAGGCTTACCAGTCAGAGACTTCCTCAGACCGTGCTCGGTTGGAAGACCTTCCTTAAAGGTGTTCATAGCCACGTCATCGTGAGCCCCATCTATCTCGTTGAACATTTCCCAGTATCTGTCCGAGTAGGCTTTTAGGGTTTCCCCCTCCCGCATAGACATGGACAGCAGCGACCCCAAGGGTAGAACAACCCTCCTACAGGTAATAAAACGGGCACCAAAGGCCTGGGTGAGCTTCTCAAAAGAGTCAATAGTATTAGTTCTTAAGCCGTTAAACCATCTCATCGCCACCGGGCCCAGGCTCGAGGGGAAAACCTTGCACATTAAGGCCTCATCCCTTGCATGAATAGTCATTCTCTGGCTGTAGTGACTAACATGTTCCACTGGGTCTGTTCGACCATTATAAATGGTGAACGCAGGCTGATTGAATCGCCGAGGAAGATTAGCGTCCTCAATATGTCGCGTGAAGGGTGACTTAGAAACCTGATTCAAAGCCTTGTTCAAGGCATCGTTCCCCTGACCCTGGCGCGTTGGACTCTTATTTCTTCTCCCACGATGGTACTCGTCTTCACATGAAAAAGATTCACTGGGTGGAGTTCTCGACCTTCGCCTGTAGCTGGTGTCATCCGACTCCTCAGAGGAGTGCCTGGAATTGTAGGCCTTATGCCTTCGTCGCTCATATCGCAACTCCCTCTTCAGCTTATCAATCTTCCATTGCAAGTTTCCCTCGCTCTTTTCAAGAGAAGCATGGCCTTTCCCCCGAGAGCGGCTCCTATCTGTGTGGGTTGTTGGGGTACTCCCTTCATGATCCCCCCCGCGTTCGTGGTCTACCAACGGATTACTGTGCTGAGAACCCCTAGACTCTGCCTGGTGCTGATTAACATCCCCCTGTTGCGGGCCCGCCACTGGTTGCTGCGCTGCTCCCTATTCCATTGTGAGTATTCACACCTGCCTTTCCTTCTCAACAAATCAAGTTCTTCCCACAGACGGCGCCAATTGTAGGGACACAAAATGGATTGGACCCAGAATATGAATGGGTTTTCAGCCCAACAAGCCCAAACAATAGATTTATAGAGAATGGGTATTAGAACTGGTACTGTTAGACAGGAAAGGTTCTACTCATTAAGTAATAAAGGGTACTTTAGATTGATACAGAGAAAAACAAAATTCTTCTCGGCCTGGTTTTCAAGGTGTTTATCTTTTTCTTTCTTTTTCTGGTTCTCCCAAAAAGTCCTTTCTCTCTCTTTCGTTTCTCAGTTATATACACCACCTTCCCCCTCCGTTCCCATCGTACACGTGTAGTTCTTATCTGGGAAGCTCCTTTCTATCCCATCTAGCATCTACCGGAACGTTCGTTTAGTGGCCATAAAGCTGCTTAGTCACTGTTCAGGTATCACCTCCACATTAATGCGGCCAGAGGGTTAGCTGGAAAGTATTTAATGTGGAGGTGATGGCCTTGGAAGATATTTGCTATCCTCCCCGACTCCTCCTTTGGTTTGCACCCAACTTCCAGTTCAGATATAATCTTGCGGAGTCTCCGGAATAAATGAAAGTTACATCCACCTCGGACTTTGAGGTCCTCGGACGTGAGTTATGCCGTTATATATATAATATCCATTTCTTTCTCTTATATCATTTATTTAATAATAATAAAACTTTTAAGCTATCCTCGGGTAATCAAGTGTCCTCGGATTGGGCCGTTGGGCCCCGAGCCCACTTCTGATGATTCCTATATATTTAACTAACAGGCCCCACAATTTCCATTCCATTTCATTCCCTCATTCCAAACGAAGCCTAGGGCAATTGTTAATAAATCATTTTAAAAAAACTAGGAAGAGTTGCACGTGCAAGGCATATGCTACCCCTTGAGTGAGAAAATTTAAGATAATTTTTTTTTTTAATTAGTATCAAGTCATATATTTAAATTTAGAATAGTTATTTAATATATGACTATCTATTTAGTATGATAATTTCATAGGAGAATGTATTTGATATCAAATGATACCATGTTGTAGTATCAAAATCCAATAAGTGTGAGATATGATAAGTGTGAGATATGTTAGCAAAAAACAACTAACCAACTAACAATTGAAAGATATGTGTTAGTGGATAGTTATTTTTGTACACATGTCTCTTGTTTATTGGATTTTGATACGAATAATGTAGTATCATTTGATACAAAATATTTTTTATATTTCTTAGAACCTATTTATTAAAGACAATATCTACTCACAAAAAAAAATCTACTAAGAATGATAACAAATGTTGTCATCTTCCAACAATAAACAATTAAGTTTTGATAAAATATTGTCACAGTATTTAAATTTTCGCAATAAATGATGATATATGCTACAATTGAAACTCTTCATCAAATTAAATACGTACAACCATTTGCAATGAATATTTTGTTATTCATACTTCCTTCTTTATCTATACTATATATAAAAAGATTCTCCTATTTTAATTGGATTTTTATGTAATTCAAAAATACCCTCGTAAATAAATGGTAACTTCATTTAGAAATATGGTCATAAATGTCAAATAACAAATTTCATTTTAAATTCAAAAAGAGAACTCCTCAAATTCAGGATTCACGTTCAGAAAAAAAAAAAATTACAGTTATCGTTTATCTCTAAAGTTTATATTTTTTATTTGTTTGAAAATTTTTTTTAAAAAAATTCTAAATTATAATAGATGCAAATTATCAACCTTTACCTAAAAAAATAAAAGAGTATTTGAGCACGCACATGAACATGTACTTAGAGACTATTCATCTATACTACCTATTTAAAGGGTTTTTCCTGTTTGAGATCCTCATTTTTTTTTTAATTAAAAAATGCACCTATATCCCTATATTTAAGTACATACAAAATTAAAGGACAATCCAGTAAAAATACAATTTTAACTCCCACTAAAACATTGTCTAAATAATTTAATTTCTCAAAAAAAAAATTTATTAAACAAGTATTCGACTATATGAATTGACATAAACACGACATATTTATTAAATGAATTAAGATTCCTCAACTCTAACATGACATGTTTATTAAACGTATTAGTCGTGTCAACTAGTTTATCATATTTCATCAGAGCGAAAAAAATACAAATTTTGGTATTAATTTAATTGATCTGTACTATGAAAAACCAAACAAATAAGGTGAAGTGAGGTGAGATTGAGGTCTGAGTGTAAAAGACGACCATGGGGCTTGGGAGAATGCAACTATGAAAGAAAATAAGTCTATATATGCCTAGAGTTTTGAAGGGTATATTGGTAAAATGACATTTAGTTAAACGAGTCACTAAAAAATATTGCATGATTAAGTACTTTAACCTCGACGAGTTAGCTGGTACTCCCCGAAATGTGTTGACGTTATTGAGTTCCTAGAAACGAGTAAGGAAGATCTCAGACTAGATGAAGGAAAGCACTATACCCATTAGTAGAATAACTAAGGGGTATTTATGTAGAAACCATCACGACCAATTGTCATTTAACGTGTCAAATGGGTTCTTTGGGTTAGACACGAGCATGAGTCAGTCGTGTCAACCTGAATATGACACGAACCCGTTAAGAGTATCAACCCATAACTTGGTAACTTCACGTCGTAGGTCGTGTTAGATTTTGTCATCCTTAAGGGCAAGTTAAAATGTGAAGATTAAATTATTTTCATATATACTTTTTTTTTTTTTTTGAGAAGCTATTTTCATATATACTATATGTTATAGTAGTGTAAAAAAATTCACAATGTTTCGGTTTTGTGGTTTCTAAGGCCTTATAAGATCTATTAGATCTTGAGTTCAAAACTCCTAACCATATTTTAGGGTTATTCAAGCTCTCAAATAGCTTTAGACACCCACGATATGATAAAAATAAAATAATCATGTAAAACAATTATAAACTTTTTCAACAAAATCAAATAATCAAATAATTAAATATTAAAAAAATCCACGTATGCATTTTAATAAAAAAGAAAATTCCATTTCAAACAAAAAATTCTGAAAAAATTAATTGATAGAAACAAATAAAGAAAATGATTTTTTTTTTTTAATCCACAATTTCTTTTATTTTCTTTTTCTATTCTTCTTGCACTTTCTTACCTCCTAACACACAAAGCAATTTGAAAATCTCAACATTATGAAACCCTTTACCAAATTAAACACACAAATAGAACCTAGCAAACACCAATCACGAACAAACACTAAAAAGATCTCAACCTGCCCAAACCATATCAATCCTTTCACCACTCGAACAATTCCACTTTGCTAGTATGTACATGATATTATTATCCTTACCTATGGCTATGGTGGCTAGCAAGTGAATGAGAACAAAAGAAACACAAAAATAAGCAATAGATGAGTGTGGATTTGATTTAGGAAATCATGAATTATGTGGGCAAATTTGGGATAATTTTTTGATGATTTTATTCAAGAGTGCTCTACTGGTTTTTTACCACAATTTACAACATAATCTTCAAAAGAATAAGGACTTAAATAAAAAATAAATTACTCACAACAACTACTATTGCTTAGCAAAAGACTTTTTTTTTTTATTTTTTATTAATACAAGATAGAATTTTTACTTTAGCATAATCTAAGTGTATATGTGTATGAAGCTCTCTCCTGGAGATTTGAACTCCAGCCCTTACCTCTCAGCCCTTATCCCCCACATCTCACAAACACTTATGCTTATATAGTGACCACCGCACCAAGGGTGCATGGTGGTAGCAAAAGACATTAAATTGCCTGATAATGTTAACATTGAAATAACAATTGGAATTGAACTTAAACTATAAACTAATTGAAGATGATATGATGATATCCCACAAGACCCACATCTGGGTCCTAATCCTCTATCATTTCGACACCCACTCACATTGCTCAATTAATCTAAGCAGACCCACCACCATTAAGCCCAACACCATTGCCTTGACCCATCGAGATTGAGATTCCCCATCAAGCCCAAGCTCCACCGTGAACACACCGATCTAAGAGAGGGAGAGAGAAAGAGAAAGAGAAAGAGAGCTAGTATGCGAGAGAAGGGTTTGAGTGTGTTTGCTAGGAGATATATAAAAAGAGAAAGAATAGAAAAGAAGATTTGAGTGTTGATAATTGTGTGATTAGTGTTTGGTTTCAGATTGTTGTGTTTGGTAACTGAGAAAATGCAAGAATACAAAAGTAAATAAAAGAAATTGAAGATTTTTTTCAATTCGCTTTATTTATTTAATTTCTTTCAATTAATTTTTTTAGATTTTTTCTGGCTGACGTGGGTTTTTATTTTTCATTAAAATGCTTATGTGGCTTTTTTAATGTTTGATTATTTGATTTTATATTATTATTTTAGCCACGTATGCGCTAATAATGAAAACCGTTTGCTATGTATGCATTTTTCGTTACTGAGTTAATGGTAAGGACTAAATTGATTACAAGTTGAAAATAATAGAGACCAAATTGACTGCTACCAAAATATAAGGACCAAATTGATTGTGACGTGGGTTTATTTATTTATTTTCTTTCAATTAATTTTTTTAGATTTTTTCTGGCTGACGTGGGTTTTTATTTTTCATTAAAATGCTTATGTGGCTTTTTTAATGTTTGATTATTTGACTTTATATTATTATTTTAGCCATGTATGCACTAATAATGAAAACCGTTTGCCATGTATGCATTTTCCATTATTGAGTTAATGGTAAGGACTAAATTGATTGTAAGTTGAAAATAATAGAGACCAAATTGATTGCTACCAAAATATAAGGACCAAATTGATTGTGACACCAAAATGTAGGGACTAAAATGGTGTTTTCACCAAAATTTTAAAAAGACAATTTGAGATACCCAAATTTCAAAAAACTAAATATTATCTTTACACATGCACACATATATACATGTTACTTTTGAAGAGAGCATCTAAATTTTACTATATACATAAATTATTATTATGATTTTTTAAATCATTGGCTTTTGGGGGAGGGGATAGATGTCCTTGGCCCCTTAGTGGCCTTGCCATTGCCAAGAAGTGTTAACTAGTTAAGCTAAATGGTTATTGACTTAATGTTGTATATAATCTCAAACCACTACAATTTAACAACTTAGAGCATCCACATCAGTCCATTTATAGTCTTCTAAAATAGAAAAAAGTACAAATTTTACACATTTCGAGCAAAAAACACCCACGTCAGTGGGTGTAAAAATGTGTAAACTTGTCTAAATATTTCCACGAGTTATAGTAACCATGTATAGCTCGTGTATTTGATTTTTTATTATTATTTTCTCTCTCCTACCTCTGACTCTCATCTTAACTCTCTCTTTCTCATTTCATCACAGCTCTTTCTTTCTCTTATCTCAACTCTGCTGTTGAACTCGCCGACCAGCCTCTTCGATCATCTCAACTTGTTGTTGAACTTGCTGGTGATTGTGACGGGTTTGTTTTATTTTATCGTTGATGGTGGCTGGTGGCTGAGCGTGGGTGATTTTGGGTTTGGTTGGGTTTGACCGTTTGGAAACAAAGACGATGACGGAGAATTGATCAGACGGGAGCAAGCCTAGCATAGTGGAAATGGTCTACTTCATGGAATCCTTGGCTGAATCAGAAACAGCCTTGGATACAACCGAAGTATCCTAGGGCTTGATCTTCTTCAACATGTTGGCGATGAAGGAGAATTCGCGGTCGAGCTTCGAGTTTTGGGTCAAGAAGACGGTGGCTATAGCTCGACGGAGAAGACGGTGGCTGGCGGCTAGGTGTGGGTGATTTTGGGTTTGTGTTGGGTCTGTGAGAGGGTTCCAGAGAGGAGAGGGAAGGAAATAATAAAAAATGTAAAAAGATTGAATATTTTATTGAATAAATGTGTAAAATAGATAAACTGATGTAGGTGTTTTGTAAAAGTGGATGTGTAAAATAGAAAAAGTAGGTTTTTTCCTGCAAAATAGACAGAAAATTTGAACGAATTGATGTGGTTGCTCTTAGGTGGAGAGAAATCTACAATTTGCCTTGTATGTATGATTAGCAGATTAGTTTTAATCGTTTTGAGACTAATATTTGTCTCATAATGGAAAAATTATTAAGTACTCCCGGAATACCATAAATACGTAGTTCCCCCTCTCACATGAATGGTGAGTCCCATCATAAATTTAATTAATGTGACCTACCATTCATGTGAGAGGAGTGAGTACGCGTTTATGGTACTCCGGGAGTACACAATAATTTTCCCTCATCATAAGGCTAACCTTAAAAAATGAACAAATTAAGATGAGAGAAAACTGTAATATGAGATATTTAAAGATGCAGTACATACTTTTATGAAGGCGGTGGAGCAATTAGAGAAAGAGAGACAAAGAGAAAGACAAAAGAAAAGAAAAAAAATAATATAATAAAATTTATTAAAAACAAATGGTATGTTCATACATTTTTAATTGAGTTTTGAGTGATTACCTTCTTTTTAAATTAGTGGGAATGTGGGAATAGATGTGTATGATTAGATTTGTTTTTTAGTATTTGAAGATTGAAGAGAAAAAAATGATAAAGATAGAGAGACATTTAGAGTGAAATAATTACTTGTTATTGAGAGTATAATGTTAATAAGAGTATGGAAGTAGATATGTTCAAGAAAACAAATGAAAAAATATATATATAAACTACACGTAACTTTTTAAAAAAGAAAAACTGTTTGTTGGTAAACTATTTTTTTAATAAAAAAATTTATTTAAAATTTAAAAGTTTTAAAATTAGTAATTTTACGCATCGAAATTCCTTTAAATATTAGTATATGGTTTTAAAAACCGGTCAAGATCAACCGATTCAATCAGTTGAACCAAAAACTGACACCAAGGCGATGATTCTGATTCAATAAAAAGCTTCAAAATAGGGTAAAACCAAGAACCGAGACCAAATTGGTTGTTTTGAACATACCGATTTTTAAAACACAGAATCAGCAGAGGGGAATCCACTTTACACTGATGCAACTAGGCAAACTTGGATGACCAGCAAACAGAGACAAATCAGTAAACCGCGCCACTGTCATCCTAAAAATGTTAACGGCTGGCTTGCAACTTGACACCTGTTACAAAATTCAATTTGATCCTTAAACAAAATTGTAGCCCTGAAATTCAACTAAATTACACTACAGCCGGAACAAGTAACTTCACAATCGTTAAGGTAACATAAACCCCAATCAATCTCAATCTCAAGCACTCCATTATTTGTATTTGTATTTTTATTTTGGCGGAATCAAAGGCCCAAAAAACACAAACACAAACCTCAAATCAAAATTCAAATTCCAAAAACCTCAACTCAAATCAAACAAAACGAATCATATAAATACATAACATACATAGCCCACTTCATCACTCTTCCTACACTGCCCAACTCTCAACGTATTGGAGCCAGCTAATCGGGGTTTTAGGGTTAGGGTTTTTTTTTTTTTGACAAAGATGAAAGCTTCACTGAAATTCCGTGAAGACCAAAAGCCACTGCTCAGAGCCAAAGTTCCTCTCAGCATCTTAGGTTTGCCGTTTCAGTCCGGAGTTATTGCCGGTGAGTCCAAGGAGCTCACTCTCAACCTCGGTACCTTCTTCGAATCTGGGCCGTCGATTAAGATCGCTTACCGTCCCAATGACACTTGGAACCCTTTCTCTCTCGTGGTTAAGACTGGTACGGGTCCGTTTGGCTCGCCGATTTCTAGCTCCATGCTTATGAGTGCTGAGTTCAATTTGATTGGGCGTGGAAACCCTAGCTTTATGCTTCACTTCAAGCCTCAGTTTGGGGATTTTTCTATCAAGAAGTCGCAGTCTTCGGTTTTTGATGGGAAGCTCGTTAAGTCGCTGAACGGCGCCGTTCCGGAGGACGATTCTTCGATTGAGGTCGTGGAGAAGCCGTTTATGAACGGTGCGTTTTCCAAGGCAGCATTGACGGTGGATTCGACGGCGGGAACGATTGCCGGATTGTTCTCCGGTATTGAGGTGGCAGCGAGGACGACGTTGCCGGTGCGGGGACGCGCTGTTGTGAACTTCCGGTGGGGAGTCAGGGTTCCGGCGGAGGTGAAGAGCGTCGGTGAGAATCCGAATCCGAATCCGAATCCGACGGCTGGGATTTCTTTCCAAAAGATTCCCTTTTTGGTGATGAACAAGATCGGGATCGAACACGTGGACGGCGGGGATTCAAAGAAGAAGACGAGTCCGGACGAGAATTTTCCAGCGAGTGGTGACGTGGCGGAAGCTTGTTTTACGGTTAAACGGCAGTTGGAGATATTGCACGCCGAGAACGGGTTGTTGAAGAAGGCCGTGGAGGATCTCCGGCGAGAATTCAAATCGGTCGGAGATTCAAGCTCCGGTGAAAGAATGGGAAATAAATCATCTGGCGGGAAATTCGATAGGCGAAACAATGACAAGAAACCGAATGAGGGTGATGTGAATGAAGAACTGAAGAAAGCTTTGATGGGAGCTACTGGTTCTTGAATTTGTCGATATTTCTACATGTTGGTCAGCTAATTAAGTGTTTTTTTTTTTTTTTGGTATTATTAAATTGCAGTATCAATTTTATGAGTTTTCATACTACTAGCTTGTTGCTTCTCAAAAAAAAGAAAAAAAAGAAAAAAAAAGAGGCTTGTTGGTTTGGTTTGGTTTGGTAAATGGTTAGTCATGCCATAAATGAGAAAGCTGCGTCTGTTCTGTATATTGTGTTTTGTTTTGGGGGCTATGCACGTTTAACAAATTTAAGTTTTGAGTAAAAATTAGAACTTCAACTCCTGTGGAGTTGTGGTTTTGTTCATGACTTTTGAATTTTTAGCACTATCTTATGAAAATATATTCATTGCCCCATCCATACAGATACACAGGGATTTTTTAGAAAACAACTACAAAACCCAAACAATATCATTAGTTAGGCAACGTTTCAAACATATTACATTTCTAACAATTCGACTTCAGAGGAGTCGATTTTACTATTCACTCAATTTTATACACAGAAACCGACTTCCCCGGAGTCGATTTCTATACTAAGAAATCGACTTCAGTGAAGTCAATTTCCATGTGTAGAAACCGACTTCACTGAAGTCGATTTCTCTGTATACAAATTCAAAAAAATCCATTCACGAAGATTGCCATAATTCCTTGAAAAAAACCTCACAACCAGAAAAAATCAAATCCAAAACGGAGTCGTACCCGAGCGTGTTCTCCACTGATCCGATCCGATCACCTGAAGCTTTCGCCGGAGTTTGGTCAGAATCGGCGCCTGGATTTTGTTCTTCATTTGCTGGGTTCGTTCTTTGTTCTTCGTGCTTCGCCGTCGGTGTTGCTGGGTTCGTCGGGGTTTGGTGAAATCGGAGCCTGGGTTCGTCGGGGTTTGGTGAAATCGACGCCTGGGTTCGTGCTCGTCGGTGTTGCTGGGTTTGTTTGCTGGGTTCTTCGTTTGCTGGGTTCGTGCTCTTCGATGTTGCTGTGTGGAGTCCTTGGTGGGTTGTGGGTTTTCGGTGTTGCTGTGGGTTCGTGTATTGAAGACGACTCTAGTGGAGTCGATTTGCCCAAAAACCGGTGAGCACCACGAACTGGAGAAACCCAGAAGAACCCAGCCGTCACAGAAGAACCCAGCAAACGAACCCAGACGCCGACGAGCAACACTGACGAACCCATTCTCATTTCTTTTTTCTTTAGATCTGTAGCCCATTCTTAATCTCTTCCCCTCCAAAAGAAACAATCTCTCATGTTCCCCAAATACAAATCTAAGCTCGGCAATCATGGAAATCAAGCTCAAGTTCGTGATTTCTTCGTCCGTGTCTCTTCGTCTCTCAATCGCGGAAATCACGTAGCATTCAAGCTCAAGTTCGTGATTTCTTCGTCTGTCTCTTCGTTTCTCAATCGCTTCTTCGTCCGTTCTCTTCGTTTCTCAGTCGCTTGATTCAGTAAAACCTAGGCTGAATTTCTATAAAAAGAAATCGACTCCACTGGAGTCGTCTTCAATACAAAGAAAACGACTCCAGTGGAGTCGTTTTCTTTGTGTTGAAAACAACTCCACTGAAGTCGATTTTTATGTATAAAAAATTAGTATAAAGGACTCGATTTCTTTTTCTACGTGACACAAAAAATAGGCAATATGAACAGTAAAATCGACTTCTCTGAAGTCGAATTGTTAGAAATACAATATGTTTGAAACATTGTCTAACTAATAATATTGTTTGGGTTTTGTAGTTATTTTCTAAAAAATCCCCCAGATACACAATACAGCAAAAAGTTTTCAATAATATCTGATGCCATTTTCCAGATTTGCTCCATTTTATAAGTTGTCTCTTCTCTTGTTAAGCCGCTTGATTTTCGCGTTTTGTAAAAGGCATTAACAAATACGGGTAATGACAATAGAAATATCGAGCAATAGAAATATTGAGCAATTCTGAGCTACTCTTGGACCATAGGGAATAGTGCTCCTTTTTCTCATATTAATGTTAAGGTTTGCTTATTAAATTAATAATGGGGTTTACCATGAATATGAAAAGAGCGAGTACCATTTAGCCATTCCCTGAAAGTACCTAAAAATAAAATTTTCCTAGAAATATAGAACTACTAAGAGTATCGGCATCATATTATCTAAAAAAAATTCTATTTTCAAGCACTAAAAAAAATTATTTTATCTATTTTAAAATATCATTTTATAATGTTTTATACATCACATTTCTTATTTTACCACATCACCCATTAAAATAAGTTAAAAAACTCTTTACCATTTAAAAAAAAAAAAAACACAACCCCAATGCTATTGAACTCACCCCACCCGTCACCGAACCCATCTATCAGAACCCACTCACCATTGAATTTGCCCATCTGAACCATTCGATAGCCTAACCCACCCATCATCGATTCGCCCATTTGAACCCACCCATCACCATTTGAATGCCTGCATTACCATTTGAACCCATCCACTGCCTAAACCCACCCATTATCAGTTAAGCCCATTCACTGCCAAACTCACCCATCAAATCACAAAAAAAAAAAAAAAAAAAAAACCTCACTGCAAGAGAGAGATTGGTGGTGCATGAGGTGGTAGTTTGGTAAGGTTGAGAGTGAAAATGAGAGAGGAAGAGAGAAGGAGAGTGAGAGTGAGAGAAGAAATAAGGAGAGGATGAGAGAGTACGAGAGAGGAAGACAATCAAGAGATCTAGCTGTAAGTGATGAGAGAGGAGATAGAAAGAGATTTTTTTTTTTTTTTTTTTAAATTACAATTTCTATCAGAATAGGTCCAAATTGTTTGTCAATGCAAAATTTGTTAGCATTTAGAACATGTGATATAAGAGGTTTTTTGGTGTTTGGTGTGCCAAATGCTAAAAATTTAGTATTTGGCACACTTGATACTAATGTTCTAAAAATTAATAAATCTAATTAATAAATCAAAAGAAAGAGGCGGTCTTTATTTTTGGCATTGGAAGAGGAAAGTTTTGAAATTTTAGTTCAAAATTTTGTGGAGGGATTTGTGATTTTTTTTTTTGTGCGGAAGTAATATATATATATATATATATTTATATATATATATATATATATATTTAAATATTTTCATTTAAAGATCATTGTATTTCACAATTATGGATTCTAAATTGAACAAAATTGCGTACCTCTCTTAGCAACCCAAGTGTGTTACCTCCTAAGGTATTTACGCCTCTCTCTGTGTTTCTTTTTGGGTTTTTAAAAGATTACAGTATTACTCAGTAGTTCTGATGGTCAACTCATGATATGATATTTTAAAACTTTATTTTTATTTAAGACTTCTAAAACCCAAGAGAGAGATTGGATGTGGGATCCTTAGGGATCCTAATCTTCAGCTGTAGGATTAATCAATAATTTTTTGAATGTTATTGACTTATCTTGAAACTCTTTCAAAATTATTCCTTAATTTTCTCAACTATATCAAAAACATATTTGAACTTCTATAGATGGCAATAATGTCCATCAACACATTGCAATTGACCCCTAAAGATTAAAGAATTACAAATGAGATCCCATGACTTACAATTTTATATTTATGTCATTCCACCACACTATATTCCTACAAGCCACTAGGATTGGATTAATATCACTGTCATGTCCTTAGCTTATGTAACCTTTAATTTATTGATTTCATAATTTCTATTAGACTCCAAAATATCTTTGAAAAACTCTTTAAATATAAATATAATATATACACAATATTATATTTATGAAAAACATTTTTGAAAAATGTCGCCTGCTGGTTTTGTTTTGAGTCCAACTTCAATATGAAAATCAACTGAATATACTATCTTCTTTAGAGACTGGTGAATTCATTGTTGAGCATTTACACATTTTACTCATTACACACATAACCCAATGTGTCTATATATAGCTTTTAAAATTGGCATCACCAATTGACACTATCAAAGTTATGTGCATAATAAATAAATATACACAAATCCCTCATATTTGAGGACAATAGAAAAATTGTGATAGAACAACATTTTAATTGACAATGATCACTCCATAAGGTGTTCTTGATCAGATTCGATTCAGTGTATGTACTTGTTACATTACATCCACTTGTCTGCTTAAAGTCACTACCTCAATGATAGAGTAAATCATCCTATCATATAGCAGCACAACAAGTGTAGGCTTCAATGGGGATATTCAATTAATATCTACAACCTAGAACAATTAAATAATTTATGAAAAATCATTACTCCTTGTTTTTTGTTCCTTAATCATTAACATGATTTTTCTACAGAGGTGACATCACATACCACATTTAAACAATGAAATATACTTATAAAAATTATGTGAAAATAAATTTTTATGATCAAATGAAAAATGCATAATATTGTTTTTGAGGGCACATAATTCTAACAATTTGAGTTGTTGAATGGGACAAATTTATGTTGTCATATGACTCACACCCTCTCTCTTTTCCTGCCCAACCTTGCTTGTTACATTCATTCAAATATCACGAAATATATATTGGATTAATTTTGTAGGCTTTTAATGGAAAACGATAAACCAAAATATCCATAGGGGTTAATAATTCAAATAAAAAATCTATTATATTGAGTTTTACATTGAAATATAAAGAATACTTTTGTAAATTTGGGCGTATAAATTTGGAATAAAAACAGAATTTTTTTTTTGTGTAGATTTCTCCTTAATACACACACACACACACACACACTCACATATAATTCTTGATCTGAATTCTGTATTTCAATCTTTTATCTATTACATTAACATAAAATAAATTGGGCTTGGTGCAAAATTTGCTTTCCCGCGTGTTTAGTATTTTGTATAATGACTTCAATCCAATGTGTTAAATGTTTTTGGGCCTAGTCCGATGCGCTACTCACCCATTTGCATGGGGAAAGCAGTGAGACCTATGGTGGGCCTCAAAATGGGCTTAATACACGTATGTAGAATTGCAAATGTGTATTTACTTTGATCTGGTTGGACAATAATTGGATTGAGAGCTCATTGGAAGGGCCTATCTCCAACACAGCGCTACGTTGTAAAAGTCATCCAGAATCCCTTTTCAACAAAATACGGGTCATAAATTTACACCATAGTCACGAGACCAACAAGGTTAGGTTTTGAGTTCTAAGTTCTAGCAGTAACATACCTAATCAAAAGAAAATGACACGTCGAATGAAAGAGAGTACACTTCTGGCGTACGGTGGTGGATCTTGTTATCTTGTTATAAATTTAATTACTGGAATATTTTATTTTGAATGTGAGATGATAAAGTATCATATTACTATACTCTTGATATATTTAATAATTACTTTCTTCATTTGATAATAGAAAATTTGTAATAAAAAAAAAAGTCAAATGTGTTGTAATTGTTATTTCTGTTCCACTCATTCTGATCATATTGTTGATTCTATCTTTTAGTGATTTGATGATGCAATGCCCATTGAACTAGGCTCATTGTTGAGAGATCAATCATTAATGCAATTTGTTATGTTACATTTATTATTATATCAAGATATCAATCGATTTTTGGTGTAAGTGGAGATTGAATCCTAAATCTCTTATTTAACTTTCATAGACTTTACCAATTGAATTAACTGGAACTCATACACTCTTATAATTAGTATTTAGTACCCTATGAAAGCTATAAATTAGAAGAGAAAATGAACACTCTGGCTATAAAAAGGGCTGTGTTGGTACTTATATTAACGTGAAGCCTTTAACTTTTGGCTTTAGAGTGATTTATTGACATTGATTAGTACGACTAGTCTAGCTAGTTCAACATTTAATCATAGTAAACATGAATATTACTATGTGTTCAACAATTAATCTTAAAAGATCCATTCTCTGTCCCACTCTCTCTTAATGTTTTCTGGAACAAAAATAAGGGATTTGATTTTTGGGACTTAAAAAGATGCTACATCGCTACTCTGCAGCCGTGTAGGCATTGACAATAATAACAGTTAACAGAAAAAATAGTTGCGTTTATTTTTATATTTGAGGAATCAAAATTGCTCACTTAAAATTTAAATAACTAATTGCATTCACTTAACAAACTTCAAGAACCAGTAATATCAAGGCCGGCTCAACAATTTTGGAGGCCTTAGGTGAAAATTTTAAGTGGATTCTTTTTTTTACTTTAAAGTCTAAATTTGTACAAATAAAAATTAATTTATTATTTGGTTCAATAAATTAGTATTACTATAATACAAATAAGTTGATATAATATACATTAAAAAATTAATTGATGTGATAATTTATAATAATTGATAAAGTAAGAGTCTGCATTAAAAAAATGTAATAACTTATTAATTAGTATGGGGTCGTGTGGGGGCCAACTTAATTTAGGCCTTGTGATGTGTTGGGGCTCGTGGATAAGACTGCACAGTGCTATGTGCATTGTACAGTCTTATCCTATCAAGTTATGTGCACTGTTGTTGTGCAGTATACTGGATTTTAAGATATAATGTGGCTTTTTTAATGCATTTTATTGACCAATAAAAATATCTAAAATATTTTTTTTGTAATTAAAATATATAGATAAATATATTATATATATAAATTTTTTTTTTTATTTTTTTTACAAGTGGGGGCCTTTTTTTTTTTGTTGGGGCCTTAAGCAATTGCATTAATTGCTTATATGGTTCAGCCGGCCCTGAGTAATATATTTTAGCCTAAAAAAATTCATAAATAACTACAAATAAAATTGTTTACATGTATTTTAAGTCAATAAACTCGATAGTTTTATAAGTCACCAAGAGGTTGTATGAGATTTTCCAAAATAGTTTAGTGGAGATAGAACCATTTTTTTTCTTTTGAAGAATATTCGTTTAGAAAATATTTTTAGAAAATTTTTATAGAAAAAAAAGTAATTAATTTTTTTATATTTTTCATAAAAATAATATCAAAAAATTTCTAAAATAATTTTTTTTTTAAAATAATCAATTAACAAATATTCTAAGGTCTTACAATATTAACTCTATAAATAATCAAATCAAAGTAAGTACTAAATATAAAATAAGGCATGTTTGGCCGACAAAAGTAAGTCATCGATGTTTCTCAAACCAAAAAAAAAAAGAAAAAGGTAAGTCATCGATGAATCGTATCGCGTGGTAGATATCAGTGCCTCTTAATATAGGCCGTATAAATCAAAAAAAAGAAAAGTAAAAAAAAAGAAAAGAAAAAAAGGCCGTAAAGGCGCAGACTAGGAATAAATTATAAACAAACAGAAGAAGAGAGACAAACAAACAAAGTATAAAAAGAAAAAGAAAAAGAAAAGGAAAAAAAAAAAAAAAAAAGCCCTAGCAACATCATATAGCAAAGGAAAGCCCAATAAAATTCATGAAACGCGGAGAAGTTAAAAGGAGGGAAAAAGTTTTCATGGAAAAACAAAGCTTTCCCGAGAAACAAACATGGGGTACGTGGGAAGAGCTTCTGCTAGCTTGCGCCGTCCACCGTTACGGCACGGAGAGTTGGGACTCCGTCTCGGCGGAGCTCCGAAAGCGGAGCACCACCACGCTCCACCACGTCCTCACACCTCACAGCTGTAAACAAAAGTACCTAGACCTCCAACGCCGTTTCAACCAAAACGACCATCTCGACGAGCTGCGAAAGCTACGCGTCGCCGAACTCAAACGCGAAGTCCAACGTTATGATCTTTCTATCGTGTAAAATTTTTTTGAAAAAAAATTAAAAAGAAAAAGAAAAAAGAAATTCAAGTTTAACGAGTAGTGAAAATTTTTAGCAAGTTTAAATGTTTTTGTGTTATTGATTAGGTCTCTGCAATTAAAAGTGAAGGAATTGACAGAAGAGCACGTACAGGAAGATGAGAAAGCAACAGAAAAATCGGATCTGAAAATTATTGTAGAGGACGAAAACGAAGCCGCGGATGCCGAACCGGTGAATACGTCGCCGGAAGACGATGCCGGTGAAGTCGCCGCTCCGTGTGGAGATTCCGATAAAGAATCGAATTCTACAGATCCGAAAAGTGAGGCACCCGAAACCGGAGGCGAGGAGACCGAAAAGGAAGCGGAACAAGGCGAACCGGTGGGCGGAGGATCCGGACCGGCTGAGGAGGCTGCTAGACCGGTTGTGGAGGACTCGTGTGACGGTAGCTCGGATTCGGTGGTGAAGGGATCGGCGGCGGAGGAGAAGGGGAAACTCGGTGGAGAATCGGGCGAGTTGTGGGAATCGGTTTCGGAATCGAAAGGAGGAGGAGGAGAAGAAACAACGAAAGAGAGTAACAGTGACGTGCAGAGCTCCGCGTGTAATGAGGATCAATCTCCAGCTACTACAAAGCCAAGCTCCGTTCAATCTCATCCGTTGATTTATTTCCTCGATATACTTCGCTCTCATTGCTCTGACTCATTTTTCGAGTGTCGCCTCCAAACCCAGGTATTATCATTATTATTATTATTTTTTTAATTTTCTCTAATTTTTTTTTTCATCTTCTTAATTTTACCGATTTAAGATAAAAAAAAAGAAGAAAGTTTTTAATTTTTAATTTGGCCACCGACCGTACACGACGTTTTAATTCAATCTTTTGGTGATTTGGACCTACCGTTTCTTTAAAAAAATAAAACACGTACTATGGTTTTATACAAAAAAAAAAAAAAAATCATCTTCTTTGTAAGAATAAAGGTTAGATATATACTCCCATTAAAAAAAAAAAAAGGTTAGATGTTACAAAATATATCCTTCCATTTTATAGAGAAATATCACTTCACCCAACATGGCGGTAGAGACGGGTTATCATTTGATGGACATGGGGCATGGGACAATATAAAGACGCGTTACTGATGGGTTTTCATTTGAACTCTACTTTAAAAAAAAAAAAAAAAAAACCCGAATTTCAATAATTTTATTGAATGTGCTAGAGTTTTTTGTTTTTAAATTTTTTTATTATTGAAGATTAATGAATAACATGGTTTATACGAAATTTTTGTCACGTCATTAGTAGCTTTGAATGCTATTATTATTTTTAATTTATTATCATGTATGTATTATATTATTTATTTAAATTTATTAATTTTTAACAAAATATACTAATAAAATGTTGGATTTGTTATAAACTTAAGTTCGATGGAATGTCTTAGGACTAACGTGACCTCAAAGTTGAAACTATCTCTGATTTTTTTCGCAATAAATCAATATAATATAAATATATAGTTATATATAGATAATAAAAATATATTGCCTAATTTAAATTTTTATTTTAGTATTAGCAAAAATACTAAGACTGATATTAAAAGATGTAATATTAGTATACTACGTGTATTTTACATTTTTAAAATATAAAAATATAATTATAAAATTGCTTATGTTAATTTTACAAATGATTACTTATAAAGGGAAGGATTGAAGTTTCAAAATTTGGAGTAATACATATGAGTTTTTACTTTTTACTTGTATATCTTGCTGGTATAAATGGCATACGTTTTATTAGTCATATGAGTTTTTTACTATATAATATATTAGTACGCAAATTACCAAAAGACCACCTACCAAAACCCTTTTAATAATAGGCTGGTGAGGATAGTTTGGTGGTTTCGGCTCATTCTAAAATCTAAATAAATAAATGATAAATGATCGATCCACATGAACATGATGTGGTGCCAAGTGGCCACTTTCCCCAGGCCCCAGGGCAGATATATGCGTTTGTGGTCCTTTCCCCGATTAGGTTCTTGGTCATTTGAATTTGAAGTAGATGTACCAAATATTCACTTTGTGCATTAACGATGTATTTAATCAGAGACTTTAATTGGTTGTATCAATCCATTTTTTATTAAAACAAAGTTTTACTTCTTGTAAAAGTAGATGTAAATTAATGTAATTGATTTTACAAGCTTTCACGTAATGAATTTATTGGCGGAGGAATTTTTTTCTTTCGTGAAAGATTTTTTCCTGGTCAATGGCACTAAACTAACGGAGTTGGTGGTCCAAGTGTTACCACTATTGGGCCCAAGTTTATAACCGTTATTTCTCTGAGCCACTCAGAAACGAAAGTGGATGACTTGACTAGGAAGAAAGGATGTCTCTCACTTTGGCCAATTTTGTCTCAGCCTTAATTGGATCATAATCATTTATATAATATGAATATATCCTCTACAGCGTTTATATATCCCTGAAGTATTTTGGTCTGGAAAATTGGAAAAGTCTATTTCATTGACTTGGATCGTGCTAGGTATACGATATGACCTTTTTGACATGTACAGTTATACTGCAATTTTTTTTTTTCAAAAACTAATGCTACGTAATTAAATTATTTTATAATATTTTTATAAATTATTTATGTGATAAATTATTTCTAGTTATCATCCGTTGAGCTAGGATCATATTCTTACTTATTAATAACAATATACTGCTAGCTTCTAAAATAGTTTGTACGATAAACATTTTATTTTATGCTTACACTGCGTGAATCGGTGAATGCTCCTTTATTCCCGTGTCCCCATTTAGTTCCCAAGTCCCGTCAATAGAATTGACTGACAAACCTTTTCTATCCACTGCATTTTTTACTTTTCTTTGTTTGGAGTACGGGAGAATAGTCCTTAATCTAATAATTTTCTATTGGTAAATTACATAGTTGGATTTATTCCCCCCCCCCCCCCCCCCCCCCCCCCAAAAAAAAAAAAAAGAAAAGGTTGGAAAGATATTTAACGTGGCAGTAAAAATTGAGGTTGAATCTCATAATTCTAAAAAAACACCCATACTGGACTAACCCCATATGTTTCAAATCCAATGACTAAAGGCTTTTGATGGTCCTGTGCTGTTGGAACCTAAAATTAGGTTAACCATCTCCCTGTGTGTGTGTTTTTGGCAGTTGCACTCCATCATTGTTATTTGTTATTTGTCTACTTTGTGCATTAACGATTAACAGTATATTTTCTTTGTTTTTTATTTTTTATTTTTTTTATTTTTTATATTTACTACAAAATGACAGTATATTTTCTTTGTTATTTGTCTACATTTAACCTGAGTTTTGTCTCTCTTTATTGTGCCTTCATTGGGTATCTAAATTCATTTTCACGTGAAAGACTTACGTACTTTGATCATGTGCGAGGATTTGAGCATGGGTTTTGAATACTGCAGGAAACATCCAATTACATGAGCTTGATTCGGCAACATGTAGACCTCAAAACAATTCAAACAAGGCTTGAAGAAGGTTGCTATTCAGGTAATGACAGCAAGTTCTTTCGTGATCTGTTGCTTCTCTTCAACAATGCCATTTTCTTCTTTGACAAGAAGTCCTCAGAATTCATGTCTGCCATCAAGCTTCGACAAATTGTTTTAAACGAAATGTCTTCCAAGATTAACCTTAAGCCAGATCCCGAGCGAAAAGAAGAAGAAAAGCCGGTGCCATCTTTGCCCCAGTGTATAAAATCCGATCCAGAACCATCGGATTCTTTGCTACTTAAAACGAAGATATCAATCCCTCTTACTGCCTGTCGCAAACGCAGCTCAATCACTGCAAAAGCATTGGCATCGTCATCTTCAGGACCAGACAAGAAAAAAGAGCAGATGGCCACATTGAAGGATGAAAAACCCGTTGTAGAATTGAATCAACATGATAAATCCTCTGAGAAAACTGAGGAAAATCGTGTCACGAAAAAGAGAACAAGAGAAAGATCTAAAACCAATTCAAGAAGCTCAAGCAAAAACAGAAACAGGGGCCGTACTAATCCAAACACGAACAAGAATTCGGATGCCAATTCAAACTCTGGCTTTTCAACCAAGGGAGTGTCTCAGAATGAGAATTCTGAGTCCAGGCACGAGAAGGAGAAAAAGAACACCACTACCACCTTTAAGAAGAAAAGTGCAGCAAATTTCTTGAATAGAATGAAGCGGAACTCATCGTCCCCTAATGGCTCGTCATTGCTAGAGACATTGAAGAGTTGTGATAATAGCAAAGGAGGAGCTGAGCAGAAGAAAAATGGTAATGGCAAGGGTGATTTGCGTAAAGAGCAAACCTCCTCGCGAAAAGGTTCTAGAGGTAAACAAGAGAAGATACCGGAGAGCCCCGGAAAAAGGAATGTTGGACGGCCGCCAAAGAGGGCGGCGGCACCATCTCCGGCTCTTCCAGCTAAAAGGGGTAGGGACGCTGGTGAAACGGAGGCAGGTTCTTCAAGGCATTCAAAGAAACGTTCAAGGAAGTGATTGTAGTTTTCATAATGTTGTTGTCGTTTTAAGGTTATCTTATAACAACACGTTTGTTATTTGTTTTATTTTTTTCACGCCTCTATTTATTTCCTTTTAACTTATGTAGGGGTTGTAGAGTACAAATCATGTCAAATTTCTAATTGTATCAAATGTTGTTGATTACATATGTAGCTCTATTTTGCCGTCCAATCTTAGATTCTTAGCAACAGCCAACAATTCCAAGCATTCCTGACAATCAATTTAGGCACATTCCTAGAGTACGAGCATGTCATTGTTATCGTGCCGATGCAAATGTTGCATTATTTTACCAATGACGTGCCTGGATAAAGAATCGAGAACCCAATCTTAAGAGTGGGACACTCAAAAACTCAAAAGCAAGATATTCTGCAATGGCTCTCGATCCGTGATCCTCGCTTGGAACTTACCTTTGTAATAAAGTAACCAATAATGAATATGATTTTGACTCGAATCTACATTATTGATTGGCTGCTCCTTTTTTTTTTTTTTTTTTTTCCTAATTATTATTTATTTATTTATTTTTAAGAGTTTATCCTACGATTTAAAGGAAAAATCTTAAATGTACAATCCCATCATTTAAAATTCCAACAATTATATATGTATTTTTTTTTTTTTTTTGGAGAAAGAAGTTATCCCTGGTATTATTTAATTGCTGGAAAATCAGCGGAGACTACAGCAGAAACTACATTATCAATTATATATGTTAATTGATAGGAAAGGAGATGGAATTTGTGAACTCTATTGATTTATTCATCCATAGCCTTATTAGGACATAGGTCTTTTTGTACCAGTAAATTATGTCAATATTAATTAATTAATTTTTTTTGATGAAATATTAATTAATTATTTTTGTAGTATCTTTATGAAAATTAAACCATCTCATGAGATGGAACTTGTAGCAATAAATTAACTCTACAAATTGATTCAAACAATCTCTAAGGGAAAATTTGTTTTTCTTCTTCTAGTTTGATTAAATTTGAAAATTACAAATTGAAAGATTGAAAAAGGCCAACTTAACGCCACAAATTTTGACTACAAATACTACATCCAAATACACGGATTGATTAGTTATATATATATATATATATATATTTTCGAGAGACAGGAGGTGTCATTGTCATCTAATGAACTTGTCGCATGTGCTTTCTAATTTAGAGAGAGAGAGAGAGAGAGAGAGAGAGAGAGGAAGCTTTTTTATAGATGCAAAATCATAACAAAAATTCTAGTACCACAATTTTTACCATTTACTAGCCTTATCACATGAACTACACACGTGCAATGAAACTTTTTTTTAGCAAAAAAAAAAAAAAACCTTGTTTTTTATTATATATATATATATATATATATACTTTTTATTTTAAAAATCTAATTTATAATTTTTTTTTGAGAATGAATCTAATTTATAAGTGGATAAAACAATTTGAAAATTTACATGAGAGTAATCCTATTTTTTAAGTAATGTTTTAGTTAGAGTTAAAATTGCATTTTCATTGAATTATCTTTTAGTTTTATCTTTACTTAAATATAGAAGTATAGGAGTATTTTTGAACTTAAAAATGAAGAATCCAAACAAAAAAAACCCCTTAAATAATAGTATAGATATCATTAGTTGTGAGTGGTAAATAAAAAATAATAGGATATTATAAAAATAATAAACAACTAATCACAATGTAATATATAATATTCTTTATAAAAAAAAAAAAAAAAAAACCTTACCACATAATATAGCTGTGGGCTTGTGGCAAAAAGTGTCAAATATATTAGGCGCTATAATTACTCAAACGATATTGTCTAAGACTTCCAACGGCATCGAAATTTGGGCCATGACACTATCATTGATGTGGAAAGATTGTCCCTCAGCTCTTTTCAAAGGAGATGGTTACATTAATGAAAACATATATATATATATATATATATATTAAAAAACGACAATGGTAATGTAGTGTCAATTTGGTCTACAATGAAGCCTTCCTAATTAGGATTGTCCACGGGTTAGTTTGGGTCAAGTTTATGTCTAACCTATAACTGACCTGCCACATTCAGGTAGTAGAGAAGCTGACCTGTTGCCGACTGCCGAAAACCATGGGTCGAGTTAGTTTTGGTTTAGGTCGGGTGATTGTTCTTAGATCGAAACCAATGGAGATCAATGATGGCTGGATTTTGACAGATCTCGTTGGATCTGGCCAGATCTCGACGGATTTTGTCGAGATTTGGCCTGATCTGGTCGAATTTTCGTTTGGAGAGAGGAGGAGTTGGGTTGGGTCAGTTGGACTCGGTTTTTCATGTGAAGACCCGCCAACCGACCCGTTGGTTTTGGTTTCTGGACATGTAGACCTGTTGCTGACCATCACCAAAGTCGGGTCAAATAATTCCCAGTTCAGGTGCTTGGTCGAGTTGGTCGGGTGCGGGTCAGACTTGGACACCCCTATTCCTAACATAGGAATGTGTTTTGGATGGAGAGGTTCATGTAAGGAATTAGAGACAGCCACCAAATTAAAAGCTTCCATGTACCCACTTCTAACCAAATCATCCAATGTACACGAATCTGTTTTGACAAGAGTTAAACCCACAGTTTTGACCAATTTAAGGAACTTTTAAAGGGTTAAAAAAAAGGGTTAATGATGGTCCAAAAGTATAAGTCAAGTAGTCTCAAATATCATTGAAATATACATGTCTAAAAGAAAAATACCAACAAAATTTATGGGCTGTTGTTTTGTATTGTTGCACAAATTTAAATTGCCTGAATTCATTTTTCTAGATATTTATGAATTGATAGATTAAAAAAAAAAAAATTAAATTAAAGAACCTAAAATGATAAAATATAAAGGATGAGGATGTTTGTTAGTGAGATGACTCATTTTGTAACTTTACACAACAATATGTCAAATGAGAAACCTTAAATTATATTTTTAAAATAATTTTGTCAAAAAGCAATGATTTGTCAACATGCATGAAAAACCCAACCCAATGATTGATACGCAACTTTGAATGCCCATGTGGTTGAGTAACGAGCAATAGGTTTGTGGACCTGAATTCGGGTTTAGATCAAGTAGCGAGTCCATTGATCTTGACACGACGAAACCAACTTGACCAAATATACAATAATTTTTTATTATAAAATATTTTCCTGATTAGGTGTCACACACTTATTGGTTGGAAATCCAATCTCATCACATCCTAATATATTTTTTCCTTAACTCTCTCTCTCTCATGTGAATGGTATGTTATGGCCCTTATGGATTAAAATATGTGAGTCTGGATTTGAGGATTTGGGACAACCCAAATACTCAAATCCAAACTCATAGATTTAATTTCTCAAACATTCAAACTTGAAACCCTAACCCATTTTATTTTGTTTATCTTCTTTAAGAAATCTAAACTTGACTATTCGACGATTTTGATTGCTAGGTGAATTAACAATTTAACATTACTCCTAAAAGTTTCTCTTGCCATTGGGGGTTTTCTCCCCAAAAACCCTAGCTGCTTGTAGAATTCTATACCTAATGTGTTTAGGTTTCTTTTCCCTTCAACCCCTAAAGGATCTTATAAGACGGTGTGTTAGCTTCCTTAGTAGTCGTTTTTGTTTGGGGCATCCGAGTTTGGCTATTCCTTATGGTTGGTTTAGATGAGTTGTGGTCCCATTTTTCCCTAATTGAAGAAGAGGAAAGAGGTGCTGAGGTTCCTCGTCAGAAGGCAGCGACGATTCACCGTCTCGTTGGCCATTTCTTCACTAAGAGAGTTCTAAGCGTTGATGCAGTGGCTCAAACCTTCCAACCATTGTGAAACCAATTGGGGAGCTTAAGATTTGAGATATTGGTGAGAATATCTTGCTGTTTGAATTTGAAGATAACTTATACCTCAAACGTGTACTAGAGTTTGAACCACGGTCCTATGAGAAAAACTTGGTGGTTTTTCAGCGGGCTCATGATGCTAAATCCACTCCCTTCCTAGAATTCTCTCGTGTAACTTTTTGGGTTTAGTAACACAACATGCCAAAAAAATCTTTGACTTAGGAAACTGGGGAAATGATTGGCAAGTTGCTAAGGATTGTGGTACAAGTGGCAGACCTTGAAGAGGATGGTTTTGGCAGTGAATTTCTTCAAGTTCGGGTTACCATGGATATTACTAAACCCTTAACTCGATGTAGTAAACTTTGGGCTGATGGCAAGCAGATTGGTTGGGTGGGCAGCAAGTATGAGTGGCTATCGAATTTTTGTTACTGGTGTGGATGTGTGTCTCATGGGGAGAGGGATTGTGCAGTGTGGCTTCAAGCTAAGGGAAAACTGAGGAAAGAAGATCAACAATATGGGGAATGGCTACGAGTAGATCTTGTGATTTCGAGTGCATCTCAGAGTCAAGCACCATGGTGGAGGAAGCAGAATGGTCCACTAAAGAAGCCTGGTAACCAACCTGGAAATACAACCCCTGAACAACCTCAAGACGAGAATGGGTCGAGGTCTGCAACAACTATGGAATAAAATGAGAACTTGGTTGATGTTGACAGCTCGAATGTGAGGCAGCCTTTTATGCACTATGCTAGCTAATTTGACCTGAATCGTGACAACGGTGGGCAGCGGATTGCAAATCATAGGGAAGTGTTGGAACATGAATGTGGATTGGAAACAGATGTGGTAAGCTTAAAGATAGTGGATGGTGTGGTTAATTCTCCATGTAAGGATGCATTTGGGCCTTACTCCGTTCCCCTTACTGATATTACCAACATAGGTAATCTTGATTCTGCCCTTTATCCTATTACAAAAAATGGAAAAGAGTGGATTATGATGTTGAGCCAACTACCACGGCTCCTTCAAATGTTCTGGTTGATCGCCGCCCTACTTTAGATTTAACTGACCTGAGTGGTAACAAAAAACATCATTTGGTAATTCGTAGTTTAGATGAATTTTTTTTTTTTTTTTTTTGAGGTGGTAGCTAGTTTCTAGCACCACCGGTTCTCATGAGTTGCCTTAGCTGGAACTGTCATTGGCTTGGGAATCCACAGACAAAAGATGAGCTCGTTGCCCTAGTCAGCAACAAAGATCCCATGATGGTTTTTTTTAATGGAAACCAAGGCTGAAAAATATGTTTTGGAATGTATTGGCAGAAAGATTCAGTATACTAATTTATTTGTTGTCCCACGTCATAATACAGGTGGTGGTTTAGCTTTGTTTTGGAAAACTGATTTTAATGTGGATGTGCAGTCTTATTCTGATCGCCATATTGATGCTATTATTGACCATGGAGTTGATGACGCCTAGTGGTTCACAAGTTTCTATGGTGACCTTGATATCGCTAGCTAAGAAAACTATTGGTCCATGCTCAGAACTCTTCATAATTAGTTTAATCTACCTTGGTTGTGTGTGGGTGACTTTAATAAAATTTTACTAGTTGATGAGAAACAGGGTTGGCTTGATCGTCTGGAAAGACAAGTGCAAGGTCTTAGGGATGCCTTGGAATTCTGCAGGTTGAGGGACATTGGCTTCAATGGGTATCTGTTTACTTGGTGTAATAGATGACTAGGGGATCAAAATGTATGGATTTTTCTTGATAGGGGAGTGGCATCAGTGGAGTGGGTTTTTAAATTCCCTTCATCTCGGATTCATCATAAGGAAGCTTTCCATTCAGACCATAAGCCCATATTATTGTGCACTTATTCTGAGTTCAAACGTTTCTATAACAAAGGGCGTCCATTTTGGTTCGAAGCTATGTGGCTTAAGGATGATTCATGTGAAAGGATTATTAAAGAATCTTGGGGGATGGGCCCAACTTTATCTTCGATTTGGGATTTTGCTAGCAAACTCTCCATTTGTTAGGAAAATTTAAAGATCCGGAACTGTACCACTTTTGGGCATGTTCGCAATACTCTTACCAAGAAGCTTAGGGAGATGCACAAGGCGAAAGAATTGAATTGCTATAGAAACAACCTAAGCCGAATCTATGTGTTAAGGGATGAGATTTAGAAACTCAAGTTGAAAAAGGAAGCAATGTGGAAGCAAAGATCTCGCAATGTCTGTTGAAGGAGGGTGACGGTAACACTAAATATTTCCATTGTAGAGCTAATTAAAGAAATTGCCACAATCTTATATTTGGTTTGGAGGATGAGTCTGGTACCTAGGTGGAAGATGAAGGTCAAATGGGTAGTTCAAATCCTTCAGGGTTTGATGATATCCTGGACGGATTGCAATCTGCTACTATGGATGCTTCTCTGTTGAGGTTAGATCGGGACTTTCAGGCTGAGGAAGTTCACATCGCCGTCAAGCAAATGGCTTCTCTCATAGCTCTAGGCCTAGATGGTATGTCATCTATTTTTTATAAAACTTTCTGGAATATTATGGGTGAGGATGTGATTGCTATCGTTCTTAATGCTTTAAACACAGGTATTATTCCTGAATCTATCAATACCACTTTCATATGCAAATTTTAGATTTTAGGCCAATTAGCCTCTGCAATGTGATTTACAAATTGATTGCTAAGGTTGTGGTTAATCGATTGAAGAAGTTTTTAGCTCATACTATCCCTTATTCCTAGAATGCCTTCCTATTTGGTAGGCTCATTACTGATAATGTATTGGTGGCCTTTGAAACCCTTTACTATCTTAAGAGAAAGACACAAGGGAAGTTGGGCCTTATGGCATTCAAGTTGGATATGAGTAAAGCCTATGACTGCGTGGAATGGGCTTTCTTGGAGAAAGTTATACAGCAGTTGGGTCTAAAGGAGAGGATGGTTAAAATTATTATGTCTTGTATTCAAATTGTCTCTTATTCTGTACTTCTTAATGGACAATTGGTAGGAACATCAAACCAAGCTGAGGGCTTCGTCAAGGTGATCCCTTATCTCCCTATTTATTTTTATTATGTGCCATGGGTTTGAAATTTTTGTTATAAAAAGCTAAGGTGAATGGTTATATAAAAGGTGTAGCTATATGTCGAAATGGGCCTAGGATTTCTCATCGTTTTTTATTTTTATTTTTATTTTTATTTATTTTTATTTTTTTTTTATTTTTATTTTTTTTTATTTTTTTATACAGATGACAGTGTATTGTTTTGCCGGGCTATAGAAGTGGAGTGTCAGAAGATTCTTGATATTTATCTATCTATGAGTGTGGTTTGTGGCAAAGAATAAATAGGGACAAGACAAATATATTTTTTAGTTCTAATACTTCTCCTCAGGTTCAGACTAGTATCTAGCAGTTGTTAGGAGTTCCGGCTATCCGTCAGTATGAGAAATATTTAGGGTTGCCAACTCTAGTGGGTCGAGCCAAAAAACAATCCTTTATTTACCTCAAAAAAAGGGTGTGGAGGAAGCTACAAGTTTGGAAAAAAAAAAAAATTACTTTCTCAAGCTAGGAGGGAGGTGTTAATCAAGTCTATCATTCAAGCTATTTTGACTTATACTATGAGTTGCTTTAAGCTTCCAAAAGGGTTGATCAAGGAATTGGAGATTCTTATATGTAAGTTTTGGTGGGGGTACAGTGGAGATAGTAGAAAGGTGCATTGGGTTAAATGGGATAAACTTTGTGAGGCTAAGGAGGTGGGGGGTTTGGGTTTCAAGGAAATTGAAAAATTCAATAATGCTTTGCTTGCCAAACAAGTGTGGCATATGATCAATAATCCAGATTCCTTATGCCATAGGGGGTTCAAAGTTAGATTTTTTCTAGAAAGTTCCATCCTTGAGGTAAGGGACTCTAACTGTGGTTCCTATGCTTGGAAGAGCATACTCAGCAGAACCCCTATTTCAGCTCTCCCAGACTTGCCCCAAGTTGCTAAGATTAGTACTCTCATCAATTCTAAAAGTGGGGAATGGAAAAAGAAGATTGTTCAGTCAAGCTTTTTGCCACATGAAGCTACAGCTCTTCTAGGCATCCCTATCAGCAATAAAGCCCCCCCCCCCTCCCCCCCCGCGCGCGCGCGCGCGCGCAGAGACTGAATCATTTGGGCACTAACTCCATAAAGTCTATTCTTTATAAGCTGGGCTTACAAAATGCTTGCTTCGTGTGTGTCGAATGAGCTTGCAGGTAGCTTCAACCCAGCCTCAGCCAGGAAGTTTTGGAGAGGTATTTGGCAGCTATGAGTGCCAAAAAAAAAAAAAAAAAAAATTCAGCACTTCATTTGGAGAGCCTGTCAGAATGCGTTACCTACCATGACCAATCTTCGTCGCCGCCAAATTACCGATTCAACTGTGTGAACTGTGCAAGAGTCATGAGGAGGACATGATGCATGCTACCCAGTCTTGTAGGGAGATTGCCTACTTATGGAACTTGTTCACATGGTTCCACCTAGCGGTCACCTCCCCTCTATCAAATTTCACTGAACAGTGTTCCAAATTTTTGTAGGTACAAGATGACTTCAGTTTTGAAATTTTTTCTATCACAGCTTGGTTGATTTGGAACTGGAGAAACACTCAACATTTTGGCTGTCCAGTTCACCCTTTCGGAAATCTTTGCTCTATGGTGGGAAGCTTATTGTAGGAATTCCTAGCTACTCAGGAGTTTGAACTAGCCCCTCCCCTTCCTCCCGTGCTGCAGCAATGGCGTCCTCCAAAAGTCGATCATTTCAAGTTGAACTTCGATGCAATAGTATTCAACTCGATGAATTTGGTAGGCATTGGCGTCATTGCTTGTTATTGGCGTGGTGCCATGATTGAAGCTTAGTCCATGCCCATCCTCTTTCTCAACCAGTGAATGAAATGGAGGCAATAGCTTGTCACAAAGCAATTTGGTTTACCAAATAACTTGGACTTCAGAAAGTTACTTTTGAAGGTGATTTGTCAGTGGTGATCAACGCTCTTTCACAAGGGCTTGGTTGTTTTTCTTCATGTGGGAATGTCATCAATGACATCCTTGTTCTAGTTGCTAATTTCCAGTTTTTTGAATTCAGTCATGTTAAAAGACTTTGTAATGTGGTGGTTGATGTTCTTGCCAAAAAAGCAAAAGATTTGTTGGGGGTTCAGGTTTGGTTGGAAGACCTTCCTGAAGACATTTATCCCCTGGTCTTGTTAGACGTTTATTGATTTGGTTTTTGTTTCAATAAAGCCCTAGGCATATTGTTTGGTTTCTCAAAAAAAAAAAAAAAAAAAAAGACGATTTTGATTGTCGAACTTATGACCTGAGAGACATATTTTGTTTATCTTCATTAAAAAATCTAAACCCGATTACTCAACGATTTTGATTGCCCAACTTACGACTTGAGAGATATAGTTTCAACTTTCAACTGACCATTTGGTCAACAACGGGTCTATGACCCCCATTCATCTAATCTAATTAGCTCAAGTGGCAAGTTGACAAGTTGACCTCATACTTGACTCAACCCAACTTGTGGATAATCTAGCCATGGGATTAACCACCCACAACCAAGGAAGTGAATTTCGTACCGTACTGGCCGATACGGTCGGAATATATCGTACTGGCCAGTAATCCGGTACAGAATACCCCTGTTTCGTACCGGAAAAAATATCAGCCGTACCGGCCATACCGGCCAATTTCGGGCAATACCGGCCGGTACAGAAAAAAGTTTTTTTAAATTTTTTTTTTTTTAAAGTTTTTGTTAGGACAGAATGGTAACTTATTTGTATTAACTTATTAGTATTATTTGTTTTCTTAGTATGCAATGGTAACTTTTAACCTTTCTATTTTTTATATTGTGTTTTTTTTTTTCTTCTTTTAATTGATACTAAAGTCTAAAACCATAAATAATTAGTTCTGAATTGAGAAAATGTTTTATGATAAACTTTTATATTTATTATAATATATATACACACATACATACATATATATATATATATATATATATTTATTTATAAATATAAAAAATAGCGGTAAATTCGAAACGGTACATCAAAATTGATCGGTATCCAAAATATATCGTACCGCTAACCAAACCAGTTCAACCTCTAATATAAAAAAAAAAAAAAAAAAAAAAGTTGGGCTGATAAGATTTCTTAAAAAGAAAGTCATTCTCATCATCAACATCATCATCATTATATGCCTTGACCCTTTTCTAGCGCAACCTGATCCTCACCCTCTACTGCACCTCAACGCCAATTCCATCTCTCTCTCTCTCTCTCTCTCAAATTGTCAGAATTGCTAGGAATTCGGAAATCCTTTGCCTTTACACTTACAAACCACAAGATGGGCTCAAACTCCTCGCACGGATCTTCAAGCAAAAAAGCGACATCGTGATAGTGCTCCTGCTAGTCCACCCGTAGTCGGTGATGGCCTAATAAGAGGTTCTCTCACAATGTTGTTGCTGTCTGCAACTGGGTCTCGCATTTTGTTGGTAAGTTCTCTCTGCAGCTCCTTTTTTCCTTTATTATTATTTTTTGTTCATTATGTCTTTCTGGGTGTGTTATATATATATATATATATATATATATTTGATTGCTTTTGATTTGATGTTTCTGAGTTGGTTGATATTTTTTAATATTTGATATTGGTATATGATCGTCTGGTTGATTTGCTGGCTTGATTCCAATTACTGGATCCACATATTTATCTAATTTGACTGCTATTGATTCTTTTGAGGTGTTCTTTTCATTGATAATCATTGATTTGTGTGCTTAATTGGAGGAAATGTTCATTTAGACCAAAGTTTGTTGCATGTGAAATAATCATATTGTTCTTTTTTATTTGATTCGAAAATGGTTGCAACTGCAGATCAATTCAATTGTGAGTCAATTTGGCACTTTTAGCAGCGTTTTTTTCTTTTCAATTTGGCAGAAACAGATCTAAATATTTATTACTCCATAGATAATATTTAACTCTATGGCCAAATCTCTATTAATCCCTAGTATTATCGGGTGGAATTTGGCTTGGATTTAGTTCTCCTGTGCAGTAAACTCATCATGATCATGACACGCGGCCATAAGTGGACGTGTGTCATAATTCTTACGGATTCAATGCATAAGAGCAGTGGACCAATCTTTTTCCTTGTTAGAAATATTAGAGAATTTTGAGTTGGCCTAAAGGTCATTAATGAGAACCATTTTCCTTTTCAGCATATGCCAGAGCATGTTTTATTAATTTTTCTATATGGAAATTATTAGTTGAAAACATAAAATCACCATGTGTACTCTAGTTAAGTTTTATTTTATATGAGTTACTTATCAAAAAAGTTTTATTTTATATGAGTTGAACTTCAATTGAGAAAAAGGGTGAGCTCCTTGGACTTAGCTTGGTGTAGGTGAGAAAATTTGGAAGACATAATGGAATTGCAACAAAGACTTCTATTTCGACTAAATTGTAAAGGACCATCTGGCCGAACCAATATCCTGCTAAAGAAGAAGACCTTAGACCAACCGAAACCTCTCGGAGGGGGTGGCCAAGGAGGCTTTGATGATTAAGTTAGAAAACCAATGGAGAAAGTGAAAAAAATGGAAGAATTTTTTGGGTGAGAAATTTAACCTAAGACCTAGCAATAGACATACCAGCTAGATGTTCCCTTAGATCGACTGAAGGGAGAGTGTCAAGATTGCAAGTGGATGTGACAAGTTTAATAGCATTAAATATGATAATCAGATTTCTGTCACTGAGTTCAGCCACTAATTTTGGCTATAAGGCTTCTGCTAGTTCGGCCATATAGTTCAGCCAGTTCAACCACTGAATTTAGCCATAGAGTTCGTGTACATTTTTGGGTTGCAGGATTGAACCCATATTAGGAAATTTTATCTAGTGTTGGGAAGTAAAGGTTGGTAGTTTCTGGTAATTATATCGGGTCTTTCTTCTAGGTGTATCTTTTAGGAAAACTTAATGGATGAACACTGCTAAGGGTAAAGGGTATATCAAAAGTGCTTGTCTATGTTTCTAAAGTGGGACATTCAGAAGGTTTTGCTCAGGTAGAACTAGAAATCTTAATTCTTTGAAATGCTTTGTTGCTTGTGAGAACGTACCAATGTTACATAGGTACTCTCATTCTAGTCATACTTGTCGACACCGTTGAACTTTGAAGTAACTACTAACAAATGCACGTAATTATCAAATTCTTGCCTGTTGTGGTTAAAAAAATGGCACATGATGGACTAATTTCGCGTATTTCATGGAAAATTTGCTCAATACTTATACATTTCATTTTCAGGACTCTGGTGGATAGTTTGCTCAATACTTTGTACATTCCGCGTGTAATTTCAGATGGTGGATCTGATCATGCAGGACTCCCGCAAACTGACTGGTTAAACATGTGCTTAATGCTTGGATACCATTGCAAAAATCAACATTAGGTACCTCAATGAGGTAAGTTATTATCTGTAACAATGATTTCTTCAGCTATTCATACCAGCCATCAATTGGATTTTTGAGTTAAAATGAAAATTGAATGCACTAATTTGTTGTTTATCTGTTTTTGTTCGCAGGGTTTAAAATTTTAAATTTGCAGCTATCAGCACAGAAGGTCAAATATTTTGCATGTCCGGGATATTTGAAATGAAGATTTCTGAGTAGTCAATTTCAGTACAACCTTTAACATCAAAGACAGCCATTATTGCCAACAAAATCTCTAGATCTTATACTTACATGTTGTTCACTGCCCCTAATACTATTTTACAACCAAGTCCATGCCGGTGCAAATTTTACTTGATGAATGAAAAAATCAATGCTTTCTTTCATGTTTCTGACATCCAAAATACCAAAGCAGGTACTATTTTTCCAAGCGGGTCTTGCATGAAGTGGAGATATGATCTTGGAGGCAAAAACCCAAAAAATTATACAGAATGAGATGCTGTCAACATCACCAACTTGCTGGTCATCTAATTCCTAAACCCAACCATCATTTCATATTTGCTCATTACCTTGAAAACAACCAATCCTCAAACAGCCCAGCCTTGCAGTTGGTACCCAATAGGTTCCACTGTAATGCTGGTTTCTCCATTATCATCCTACAGATTGCCCATTTAAGAGTAGCTGCTCTCCATCTGCTTTGAAGCAAAAACAAAATAGATTCACATATTCATATTCACAAGAACAAGGAAAGAAATAACAAAGAAAGATGGGGGTTTGAAGCCCTTCAAATGTATGCCGCGGGAATATAATATAAATGCATCTGTTCTTGATAGCCACAAATGTAAGGTCGCTTTTGAACTAAATGATAACTCGTTCATACCTCAATTGCTAGAACCTTAATGGCTTGATCATTACTTTATCTGGGTAATCTATCTACAAATTATCAGCCCTTAGATGGGGTTTGGTGCCCCTTCCTCTATATCCACAGTCTCCCTCCATTGGCCTAATGTCTAAAGTTTTTAACTATTCTCAAAAAAAATGCTTCAAGTTTGTTTCTGTTCATTTATGATCCAGCGAGCACAAAAGTTTGAAGGCAAAGCATATAACTAGTACAGCAATTGGCTACATTCGTTTATGATCCAATAAGTACAGCCCTCATCCAAAACCAAGAAGACCCTAAGATTTTCAAGTACACTAATTAAATAATCCACACAAAAAAATTGTACATGTACAACAATTGGCAATATTCAGCTCAAAAGAAATAAATGATGCAATCTGTAATATTATGTACACATGTATTTATTACCACTTTCACCATCGGATGCATAAGCAAGCCTGGCAATTGCATCAATGAGTGCCTGTTCATGATCCTGCATAGATGATGTATACAAGAATCAAAATTTGCAAGAGAGAGAGAGAGAGAGAGGGAGAGAGAGAGAATGCATCACATATCTTACTTTAAGCATTTTCTTTGCCTTTTCAAGCTCAGAGGGATCTGGCTGACTAGCACTGAAAACCCTCTCCACCTGTTGAGATTAAAATGAGAAGGATATCAATAAATAACATAATTTTACAAGAATTGGCTTAGTTTTGTTTTGTCATACATACCTCCTTTACCAACGTATCAGTGTTAAGCAATTCTATATCATCATAAACTTTCTTTCCAATACCATTTTGTGATGGTAAAAATTCTTTTCTAGATTGAACCCTCATGGGTCCTCTCCCTCTTCCAGCACCTGGAACAACACCACCACGGCTCAAGGCTTTCTTAAACCCACGGGCTTGCCCACTGTGACCCCCTCGATGCAATATGCCTGGATCCTCACCATCCCATCGAATATCATCGGGAGAGATCTGTAATAAGTAGGCTATCAATATAGATCTGTTTGAGATTGAGAGAACCTTCACAATCTAGGAGAGAAAGTTGTCCAATCCATGAAACGTCAACAAAACAGAAAGGGTTGGAGATATCAAATGGATGACCTATCCTAGAACAAAAATACTTGGAGCTAAAAAAGGAAAAGAAGAAAAGTCAATGCAAACAGCTTAAAGCAAGTTTTCACCAAATGAGCTTAAAAAATCAAACTACAAGCTTAACCTAAAGTTTCTTTGCAAAGCATTTGAAACTGAAGATTATACCATCGGTGCTTCAAATTATCCCTAACAAGTACAATGTACATGATCTTAAGCCAAAGGGTATAGCCCATTTAACTGGTCCTTTGCATAATATCCTAAACCTCTTTAGTCTTCCATACAAAGGCCTTGGGCCAAAAGCTTCTGCAGATGAAATCAGTTTTACATTATGTAAGAGCACACAATGCCCAAGAGGAGTGGATAGTTTTTGGAATTTAATGGTGCATATTTAGATATGGCAAAAGAAATATATATCTAATACAAAACTGGCTGCTGTTTCTGTAACTTCTTCAATTTAGACAACCCCAAATGCACCAAACACCATCACAGAGATACGAAGTGTTTTGAGAACTAATCGTCACCAGAAAGGTTAATAAAATTGATACATGGACTGCATTTAAAGAATTAGTATTAGTAGAAAACCAAATCTGGAAAAAAATTTTTTAAGTAGTTCAAGGTTTGAGAATTTATGTCCAAGCCCAAAAGAATCTGAATAGGCTAGTATCAAAACTGTTCAATTGATTCTGGATTACGGCATTACTGACTACATATGGTCAATTCAACCTCAGTTTTGCCAAACTAGGCTAGCCTGCTTACACCTGTACCAATACATCAGCATTCACATGAGCACACACAAGACATGCACACAAATGAAGATAACCTCAAGTGCCTGGTTTGCTACTACACTGTCAATGCATATCTAAATTCAAAACTAGTTCATATCCGCAAGTAGTTCGAATGGAGTTACTGAATTAAACAGCGTTCTGATTGTAATCCCATAGCAGCCAACTTGTGCCAGTCCCAGTCCATCACTACCACTCAACCTCCATCGTAAGAGCTATGTTTTGTTTAAATGTGGGTTAGTTGAAGAATAGTGTGAAGCAGGATTTTTTTTTTCAAGGTACAAGGAACGATTTGATAGTGAAGCATAGGTCAGTCCAGACACATGGTGCTCCATCAACCCAAACCATTCAAAACAGAATCTCCATCAACCCAAACCATTCAAAACAGAATCAGGTTGCTTGTCTGGATTATTCAGGCTACATGAGAGTTGGCCAATAAACCAAGTTTCAACCCATCAAGGCCCACATCCTAGCAGCCCATCGCCTCTAGAAAGGCCCTGAGCTTGAAATAGTCAGGTCAGCCCAGATTCTAGTCATAATTTAAGTTTATTATACTACCCAAATACCTATCAACAGAAATACGTACCCTAATCTATTTAGGATGATTGTCTAGATTGAAGAAAGAATCTAAGACAAGAAAGCAGAAAATCAGGAACAAACTCTAGAAAGTCTATTGAAGGCCATTCTAGAATTATCTGCAAAGATCAAGTCAATGACTCTTCCTTCCAAAGGATGACATGTGCCAATGAAATTACTGCTTCCAGCTTCCCACATATGACAGTTTGTAATAAGATCTTGGAGCTGAAGGAACATCAAGTAAAGAACCTAATGTTGAAGTAGAGGTCAAGTGGCAACAGATATTACTATGACACTAAAGCAGCAAGAAGAGCATACTGCATTGTAGACAGCGGGATGGAATACCTGAAACATGTGTAGTAGATTTAACATAGCCTATTGAAGCAACAATATTTCTTACCCCTCATTCGAAGGAAGATTTCCCATTTCTTGATGAAATTTCAGCAAGAAAGCAAAGAATTAGAGGGTATGCATGTTGAGAAAAGTGATTTTGATGCATTTGCTACTATTACTAATCAGTCATATATGGTGCATGGAGCGGGGAAACTTGATAAAGGGAAAAGATTTGATACAATGGTGATTTCAGTTGATTGAGATAAGGCTATATCATTTGCAGCACTGATTCCATCAATTGATTTTATCATTCCAGACAAATTTAATGATATAGTACATGAAATTTAATCATACAATGAAACAAAAAGTTTCTTTGTTCTTAGAGTTGCCAAAGATAAGGGTTGGTACAAGTATCAAGTGCAAGAGTTCTCATCCTTCACACTATAAAAATGAAAGAACAAGTTGTCTCCAACCAAGGGATAATGATGTGGGAAGCACGGAGACAAAATATTTTAATTTAGTTTTGGAATTCAATTGTATTTTATTTAAGATTTATTACATATTAAATTTTTTTAAAAAGATTAAGGCCATGAGACTTACCTCTTTGAGATCAACCCATTCCCAGGTCTCATTAGCTGTATTAATATCATATACCAAAGCATGCCGGCCCTGTTATTAACAAGAATCTAGTGAGCATGGATGAAGAATATGATAGATAAGGAAATATTTAAAATAAAATTAATTTCAATATGCAAGCCATTTTATTCCCATGAAGTGAGAGGGGCAGTGCTGGTGAAAGTGTGAGGCGCACATAAGTGCAAAGACCTCAAAGCATGTGCTTAATTGAAGCAAATCACACATTTTTAAAGAATAATATAGTAAATTTGAAAGTAATTATTAATCTATAATATGATAATCAAATGATCAACTAATCATTCAAAATTTAAATGTATAATTTTATTATATTCTATTGTGCTTCACATAATCTACACAACCATCATATTTAATATAAGTGATCAAAATGAAGCACATGGTTGAATCAAATATACTTAAAAGGCAAAGATCAAAAAGCACTAGAATGGTAAGTACTAAGTAGCGATTATATGCCTAAGCAATGCAATGCCAACCTAAATTATATAATCATCCTCCTCACTAAGCATCAGACCATCATCATTTTCATAACAAAATTTGTAACTTTCATCATCTTTCTCTTCTAAATTAACAACCTCTTCCTCATTAGGAGTATGCTATGAACTAGAAGTCTAGAACTAAACCCTTCTGAACTCACTCATGTTAGATCTTTCTTCTTCAACTCCAGCAGCTCTACCAACATTACCCCATTTCAATTAATCATCATTAAACATAAGACCATCTTCAGCACATTCATCTGGACTCCTGCTAGTGTTGTGTGGTCCCTTTGATATTTTTACTCTTCTAAAATTTATAACGAGGGGTTGACTTATGCATAGTGTATCACAGCACAATATTGGTATGTGTAAAAAATGGCCCATATCAATAGTATTAAAATCTAACTATTAACTATAATATGTAATTTATATTATTTTTAAATAAAAGCATGCTTTAGGAACATTTTCTAAAACACGCTTCACTTTAGGTACAAAAAGGGCTTCACCTTTGGCACTTTGCTCTTTAACTGTGCTTTTACCACCACTAGAGACGGCAAAGGAATATAGTGAAATAAGCCAATGAGCTTTAGCTCAAATCACTCCTCCTAACTCCTATCTTCTTTATAAGAGTAAGGAGGAGGATGAGGTTGTGGATTAAAAACCCACCATGTATGACTTACCAATATTTTTTTTGATAGGGTAACTTACCAATATAAAAAGGATTGTAGTTAAATAATCTTAGCATTAATTAAATAATTGTAGACTATTTACCAGCAGGAAAGCATGAGGACGAAAGATGACATTGTTCATATTTGACAACAAATTACCATAAAAAAAATATATAATGCAGATAGAGTAGGCAAAAATTGATAAAACATGCAAATGGGAAACCAAAACATAAACATATTACCCCTTAACTGTTTAAGAACAATGAATTATATCTATATCCTAATAATCAGATTACTCTAACATACAATGCAACTTCCCCCTGATGCTGGCCAGATAAAACCTGTGAAGCACCAACGCGGCTCCATAGGAGCCGCACCGGAGTCGGACTCGGCCGGACGCAGCAGGGATGCCACTGACCGTGAGTTCGTGCCGCGTCCTGCCACGTGGCAGCACCGACTCGCGCCGACGCGGCGCGAACCGGGCCGACTCGGGCTGTATCGGCCGATTTGGCCAAATCCGAAATTTCCGGTTCCGGCCGAAATTAAAAAAAAAAAAAAAAAAAAAAGGTGCGAAACGCACCGTTTCACCTAACCTAAAAATACATCAGACACTCGCCCAAAACCCAGTCCACCCTTTCACTCTTTTAGTCCGTCCCTCATCTCTCTTTCTCTCTGTGCTCTCCGCGCACGGCTCTGCCTCCAGCCTTTCACTCTCTGCCGTGTTCTTCCTTCAGGTGTGCTCTCTCTTTTCTTTACTTCTCTTTTAGTCTCTATTTCTCTCTTCTCTGTGCTGTGTTTGTGTGCTTGTTTTTTAACCCGATTTCATCCCTCTCTGCTGTGTTTGATTGTGAATCTTAGTTTGCTATTCTACTTATTATGAAATTTTAGCAGTGATTTGTTGCACTTGTTAGTAAATAATGAATTAATGATAGGTGTGCTGATGATTGTTTAGATACTCATTTTGTGTGTATTTTGGAAATGATTTTGGGATTTGTGTGTATTGTTAATTTGTTATTCTACTTATAAATTATGTAAAAAACAAGTGCATTTTCTTAATTTTTCTGTAACTTTTATCTTAGGCTTGTAGGGTGACTGACTGATTGACTGTGTGAGGACTTGAATTTGTGATTTGTGGATTTGTGAAATTGGGTTTGATTTATTATTAATTTATTTAGTTAATAGTTATTATTTGTAGGTTAAATTCAATCTATTGAATTTGCAATGGACGAAGTTACTAGCACAGAAACTTCGCCTTCATCTAATCAAGAAGTAAATGATGAATCTCCTCTTTGGCAGTATGTGACTAAAGTAGACAAACCACCTGGTGCTTCTGTTAAATCAGGTGGAAACACAAACTTTAAGTGCAACTATTGTGATGTAGTTTTTATGGGATCCTATTCTAGGGTTAAGGCTCATTTATTAGCAATTTCTGGTAAAGGTATTAGAACATGCCCTAAGTCGAAGAGCCATAGGCAGGAAATGCAGCGAATGCATGATCAAGTTGAGAATGATAATAGAGAGAGAGAACGGAAAAGTGAAATTCCCTTACCCCCACCTCCCCCAGGCCGTGGGCTTGCTCCTATTTCTTCATTTCGAAGACAAGAAAGGAGTGATAGTACAAATCCGGTTGATAGTAAGAGGAGGAAGGTGGATTCTCCTTTGGAGAGAGCATTCCAGAATAGTGCTAGACATGATTTGGATAGCAGAATTGCTAGGATGTTTTACACCGATGGGCTTCCGTTTAACTTTGCAAGGAACCCATATTATCGTAGTTCTTATGCATATGCTGCTACCCATAACATTCTGGGTTATCTTCCTCCTGGATACAATGCCTTGAGAACAACACTTTTGCAAAAAGAAAGAGCTAATGTTGAAAGACTTTTGAAACCAATTAAGGACTCTTGGCTTGAAAATGGTGTAAGTATAGTTTCTGATGGATGGTCAGATCCACAAAGGAGGCCTCTTATTAATATTATGGCTGTATCAGATGGGGGTCCAGTGTTTATAAAGGCAGTTGATGGGTTAGGTGAGTTCAAAGACAAACATTATATTGCTGGGGCGTTGAAGGATGCTATAAAGGAGATTGGACATGAAAAAGTTGTCCAAGTCATCACTGATAATGCTAGTGTGATGAAATCTGCTGGAGCTCTTATTGAAGGTGAGTATCCTAAAATATTTTGGACACCTTGTGTTGTCCATACTCTCAATTTAGCCTTGAAGAATATTTGTGCAGCAAAAAACACTGAAAAGAATGAAGTTACATATGAGGAATGTAATTGGATTACACGTATTGGTGATGATGCATCTTTCATACGTGTTTTTATCATGAACCATTCAATGAGGTTGGCAATGTTTAATGAATTTTGTCCATTAAAATTGCTTCAAGTTGCTGATACTAGATTTGCTTCGGTTGTTGTAATGCTGAAAAGATTGAAGTTGATAAAAAGATGCCTTCAAGCTATGGCTATTAGTGACCAATGGGCTTCTTATAGAGGATGATGTTGGAAAAGCTCAAAAGGTGAAAGATATGATTCTAAGTGATCTTTGGTGGGATAAGGTTGATTATATTCTTGAATTCACAGGGCCCATTTATGATATGTTACGAATAGCCAACACAGATAAGCCTTGTCTTCATCTTGTGTATGAGATGTGAGATTCAATGATAGAGAAGGTGAAGGCAATAATATATCGGCACGAAGACTTGGAAGATGATCAGTATAGCTTATTTTGGGCTGTGGTGTATGATATACTCATTGATCGATGGACCAAAAATTGTACATCAATACATTGCTTGGCTCATTTCTTAAATCCTAAGTAAGTACATTTATTTTCTATTTTCCTTAGTTCACCCTTTTAGTAAAACACACGTTTCATCTATATTTTTTTTTTTAATCTTTAACTAGGTATTACTCCATTGAATGGCTTTCGGGGAATCCAAAACGCATCCCTCCACATCGGGATCATGAAATTTCTATGGAAAGGAGCAAGTGTTTGGATCGATACTTTCAAGATGAGAGTGAATTAAAGCTGATGGTGAAGTCTAAGTTTGCTACATTTTTAGGAGGGAGGTTTCCTTCACCAGATGCCTTGACAGATAGGTGGGCCTTACAACCTTTGGTTTGGTGGCAATATCATGGCTCCGCATTTCCAAATCTTCAAACCCTTGCCCTTAAACTTCTTGGACAACCTTGTTCATCCTCATGCGCTGAGAGAAATTGGAGCACATACAAATTCATTCATTCCTTAAAAAGAAACAAAATGACTCCTGCACGTGCTGAGGGTTTGGTATATGTGCATTTTAATCTTCGACTCTTGTCGAGGCGCAATGAGGAGTACGTCCATACAGCAACAAAGATGTGGGATATTGTAGGAGACTCTTGGAATGCGAGTGACATACATGGAGGAGCTGAAATTCTTGAGAATGCATCCCTTACACTTGATGAGCCAGAGTTGGAGGCCATGGTTATTGGGAATGCTAACACTAGTGCTACTACTAGTGAAAGTGAAGCTCGAAGTCAAGCTATTGATATTGAGGATGATGATGTTGGTATTTGATTGTCTTGTTGATTATCTTTTATTTTGTTTTAGTTTCGAACTTGTGAGTTGTAGTCTAATTTCCAAACATTATGGAATGTTTTAGTTTTAATCTTGTGGGTTGTATTGAATTTATGAACATCTTGTTTTAATTATTATCTACTATTGCTCTTAAATTTGGTATATATTTATATAATGTGAAAAAGTGTGCTTAGCAATATATTAAAAATATAAATAAATATATTTTTAATAATTTTTTAATCGCCGAGTCCCGCCGCACCCACACCCACCTTTTTCAAAAATTGCCGAGTCCCGCACCTGCACCCGAGTCCCGAAATGCACCCGTGCTTCCTAGGATAAAACATAGTCTTCATTCATCCTTAGGAAAGGAGGGACCTCAATGCGAGCACCAAACCCATGTGTTGACCTTGGTGAGAGGATCAAGGAGTCTCTAGCATACCACCAAATTGAGGATGATTTACAAGTCTTCATCCCTTAGTGCACAAGCTCCCATCAACCTAAAGTGAGTGCACCTTCTCTCTGAGCCCCCCAAGGGGGGGTCAACTGTTTTTACCATATAATGACATGGTAAGGCTGACACTCTTTTTAAGTTGTTCACAGAAGCATAAACATGAAGGCAACGATTTCTCTATTAAAATTGCTCTTCATCTTGTTCATTCTCTAAAAATAAAACACCCTCAAGGAAAAGATGGTTTCATGACATCATGAGAGATCCAATTGTTGGAACCAAGTCACTACTCTTAGCCTGCTTTCACCTAGAGGTTGTCTCAGACTCACTCTTCTCTCTTGGTCTGACCCTCAATCAATCCATCCAACTTCTGGTGCACCTCCTCCTTTAAGAACCTTAATCCCAAAATAACCAGGGAATATACTTAGTTTTAAACAATTTTTTTTGTTTTTGTTTTTGTTTTTTTTTTAATGTTACACATGCACCCAGTGGCTTTGACCTAGTTTTTAAAACAAGTTATGGTTGCAGAGGCAGGTGCATAAAAGATCAAATAATATCCAATAAACTGAAATAGCCTTTCAAGCATCGAAACAAGTTTTCTCATATTATATCCTCACTTACTACATAGCCTTTCAAAATCTTATAATTACCTCACCATTCAGATGGGTTTAAAAACTTTGAACATACCTCAGTAGAGTTGTAATCTGTTATGACAGCCTCATAGAAATTGTTGTCATCAGGCCATCTTGTCCACACTTTCCTTCCAATTAATGGTTCAAATGTTGTAGCGTCAGCAGGTTCATTTGCCACAATGGCACCAGAAGAGCTGCGATTTGCAAAATGTCTACTTCCAGCAGGACCTGAGGAAGGGTACTGCATAGGCTTCATTGAGGGTAACACAGACAATGGCTGAACCTGAAAAGGGAATTGGAATGCAAGATAAGCAACAAAATCCAGGTCAAAGGTAAAAGATATTGTATCACTTCTATTGTGAGTGATAAATGCCTATAATTAGGCTTTTGGCACTAGATCCAAAAGTGGCTCCTTTTTTTGCAGCTAGCAATAATGACTGCATGAATGGAGCTACTGGTAGAGCACTTATAGGCAGTGATGCAAAAAAGGTACCAATTGGGATGTCTTCTGTTTCTTGCGAGATGCTGAGACAGTAGGACTGGGTACAAGATCATGACCAAGATGAGATGTGTTAAGTCTGGCAGATTGCTGCCCACCTGACTGTCTCCACTCCCTGAAAGCATTGTTCAACAGAAAACATTAAATTTCAAAAGCATTAACTACTAGAAGTTTTATCACTTATTTTTAATTGTAATGGTTTCATCAAACAGTCAAACCTTATCTTACGGATAATATCATCAGCATTAACCTTGGTCAGAAGTTCCCTGTGCTCGTCATCTGATACTCTCAACTCTTTCCTAAGTTCAGTTATCATTTCTTCTTTCTCCTGATGGATAAACATAAAATGGCGCAACCAAATTATCCAGCTAGAAAATAAAAAGATAAAAGGATAATAAAACATGTGAAATAAAGAAAAGTAAATACCCAAGTAATGGCATTGGACTGAGCTTTAAAAGCACGCAGGACTGAATAGTATGCTTCTTGTTCAAGGTGATGAATTTCGGCCTCCATGTCACTATGCATCCTAAGGAATGGGACAGACCCTACAGCAGACCTTCCATTTCCTGTAACATGGCTACCTCTTGGAACTCTGTTTTGGTGAGATGGGGGAGGAAGATCATCATCGGTATCTGCAAAATTTTCATTGGGAACATACATAATCTTAAGATAGAATAAAAATTTTGTTCCTTGATAATTTATTTCAAACAGATACACGTGTGCGCAAGCACATGTGCAGGTACACACACTTATGTGCATGTGCGACACCCACACTTGTTGGCATGGCATAGAGAACCAAAAACACTTATCGCTAATGCTACATACATATATGGGTAGTGAACTTCAGGCTTATTGTTTGTAGGTTTGTTCCAAATGTCCTCATTGAATGTACAAACATCTTAAAATTTCTTCATTTTTACTAGGTTTCTTTCTTTGGTTTTGGGGGGTTGGGAGGGTTTAAGTGGTTTTTACTAGTTTTGCAAAAACAATAAATGGTAGATGAAGATGGTATTTGTAGTAAAATGGAGCAGACCCAGAAGCATTTTTTGTGGGATAATCCCATGTTTATACAATCCCCAGTATCTAGTGATGTGTTCAGCCCCAAGCAGCTATCAAAGTTCATTCTTTTCTAACCTAAAACCCTTAAACATCAATCAATCTTTATTCAAGAAATATATCGTAGTGCTGAATTTTTAAAGATCCTACATATCATCTAGTTCCATGCCATGCCCACTATCTCAGCTCTAGAATTCAAAAGCACGAAAATACAATAAATCCCTAATCAATTATCAATCCGCCACAGAAAAATATAAATACCCAAATGAAAGCCGTAACCCTAATTGCTTAAAGAAAAAAATGAAAAATTTAGCAATGCCCTGACCAAAGCTCATTGCTTATAATGCGAAACAAAACCCTAACCCACAAAGCGAATCAGCGAAATTTCCATTGAAAAAATGAAAAAGACAACGCATTTCCATATTTAACATAACAAAAAAAGAAAAAGAAAAAGAAATGGAATAAAAGGCTCACCGCTGCTATCGGAAAATTCATAGTCCATAAGAAGAATATCCGAGCGGAATTTTCTATTGGGGTGGCCCCAAAGGAAAAACCCAAGAAAACCAAAGCAGGGTTTCACAGCGACTATGTCGAAGATGAAGAAGCTGAAGCTGAAAGCAAAGTGAAGAACGTACAAGAGGGTTGGGTTGGAGAGAGAATGTGTATATATATATATATATAGGGCACGAATGAAGAGGGAAGAGAGTTGAATGGTTTAGGTATATATAGTTGCGTTCGATTTGGAGTTATATAGGATTTGGATTTTATTCAGGAACCACCAGTTGTTTCACACAGACCACCTCAGCAGTTTCTTTTGTGACCCGACCACCTTGTTTTTTTAGAGTTGTTCCTTCAAAATGTGTATATGTAAGTACTTTTGGTTCATGACTTTGTTTAAGGTTGCTCTAAAGTGTGTAAATCCGGTGTTTAGGCCCGGAATATACGCATGTCAATTTTAACGATTTGGGATTTTGAGAAAATGATGGAGGATATTGGCTAGAGTAAACTTTTTTTAGATGTAATTTTGCTTTAAGCTTCGTTTGGAAGTTCATAAGGGAATGGAATGGATTGACTATACAGAAATGAAAATGGATGAAATGAAATGTAATATATTTAAGCAAGAGAAATGAATGAAATTAAATAACCTTAATTGGATGTTTTAAAATAAAGAAAGAGCTTTCACATTACCAAAAAAAAAAAAAACATTTTTTTCTTCTCTGAATTGTCTCCTTAAGAAGTCATTTTATTTACTTTAACTATCAACTTTTAAAATATACTCTACATTCTACTCTTTATTTTGTTAAACATTAAAATATTCTATTTTTTCTCTAGGAAAAATTTCAAATTAATTAAATTAACAACTTGGTACATCCCTTACTAAATTGTTTAAGAGGAAAGGTGGAGCGTCCTCTGATCAAACCTAGGGTGTATTGAATTCTCTTGAATGATTTGCTAAAAAATGAGCTACTTTAGTACCCTTATAAAGAACATGTCTAAATTGTACAAATCAATTCGAATTGGGTTTGTGGATGACTCGCCACTCGACCTGATTGGATTGCATGAATGGACAATAGACTCGTTATTGACCAAATAGTCAGGTCGATTCCAAATGGCTAGGGTCGTTCGTTGGGTGGGTTTGATTCGTCTATTGAGCAAGTTTAGGCTACAAATTGGGCTTAACTTTAGGTTTGATAGGATTTTTTTGGGGGTCTTTTTAGTGCAAAATAATAGGCTTGCTAGATTAGTTTTATTTCAATGTTTTTAAACTTGTAAATATATCTTTTGGGCTTATTGGATTAGGCCATTTTTGGCTTAACTTATTTTAACTTAGGCCTTCAAACCAAACACTTACACTATTTTTATATATCTATTGGGCGTTTTGGCCAGACAAGTCTAGTTTTATTCTTTCCCATATATTTAAAACAAAAAATAAACACACATAAGGTTGGGCTAGAAAAGAAAAATGCTTACCACTAGTCCATTTATAAAAACAAACACCCATACAACAACAAGCTATAGTCTAGGCAATAAGCCAGTAGCCCAAAAACACAATTGAAAAAAAAAAAAAAAAAAAAAAAAAAAAAAAAAAAAAACTATAGCTTTGGCAGTATGCCAGTAACCCTGAAACACAATAAAAAAAATTTCTTACTACTTAAACTTGCCAAATTAATATCTCAAAAACACAATCAATCTTTCACCACAACCACATAACAAGCAACAATCATAGCTTGACAACAAATAATACTACAATATTTCTACCAGTATATATAATTAGTAAGGCAATGAAGGCAACATATCAATAAGGTAATAACCAACACAATAAGCCACCAAATTAGCATGGGCACTAGGTAGTAAGCTAGCTAAAATATTCCCAGAAGTATTTATAATTAGTTACAACTATCAAATACCTAAAGTATTTCCAAAATAGCTTTTCCAAAGGATTGAATGACAACTATTCTATAAGAGCATTCACATCAACAGATGTATAATAGAAAAAGTTGTCAAATTTACATATTTTTCTTCAAAATACCCCATATCAGTCTTTTTAAAACATTGTAGCTTTATATCCTAATATTTTTTATTGATTTATCATTATTTCATCTCTCTCTCTCTCTCTCTCTCTCTCTCTCTCTCAAATAAACCCAACTGCGACCACCGCCACCACCACAAGTCACAACCTAGATCATCCTATCACAAAACCCAAATCAAACCGACCGGTAGCTCAAACTCATCAACTCAAATCCAAAATCAAATCCAATCGACGACACAAAAGAAGAAGAAGAAGAAGAAGCAGCAATGGAGAACAACCCAAATCAAACCCAACGAAGATCCTAAATAAAAAACATCACCGCCCACCCAACACTGTAACCCGAAGAAGAAGAGAGAGAGAGAGAGAGTTTTGATATGGGTAGGAGAAGAAGAATAAGAAGTGGCAGAGAATGATAGAGAGTTAAAAGGAGAATTTTTTTTATTTTAGAAGAGAGAGAGAGTGCTTTGATTAGAGTAGGAGATATAATAATAATAAAAAAGAATAAAAAAATAATTATTTAAAGAAAAAGAGTGTATAATAGATAATCTGATGTGATTGTTTTTGCAAAGTAGTTGTGTAAAATAGAAAAAAAAAAGTGGAATTTATGCTAAAATAGATGGAAAATCTTAGACGTATTAAAAGTTAATGCATTTTTCAGATTAGCTATATATATCCAAAAGAGATTCCAAAAGGTTGTTTCTTACAACATGAGTGAGTTTCTTCCTACATTACAAGGGGGGAAAGCATATTTAATTAATAATATATTAGTACAAGACCAAGAATAACTTACTAAGTAAAGGGCCAATCATAAATATTAATTGTGGTACTTTTGCTTGAGCTAGAACTTACTAGTGGTGCTTGAGACAGAGCTTAAAAAAAAAGGAATTAAGACAACAGATTAAATTTTGTTTGAATATATGAAACATTTAATAAAGCTTAATACACAAGAAGATTTTAGAAGAAGATTTTAGAAGTTGAATATATGAAACATTTAATAAAGCTTAATACACAAGAAGATTTTAGAAGTTAAACATACTATTTGAGACATAAAATTCCTCATTTAATGTGTCTATCTCATCCATTGATTTGCAGAGAGAAATCAGTACCGAGGCTTAAAGCCAATTCTATGCATATATAAGGGTTTGAACCATGAGAGGAGAGAATGGACTCCAAAATGGGTCAAGTATGCATCATTCTCTACTAAATGTTGATTTAGAAGCAACAATGGAAACAAGTACTAGCAATACATTTCGAGCCATTTTGGTCAATACTTGATACCTATTTGAAATGTTCTTCCACTATTCCAATATGTCAAAATTCACAACTTTTCTACCTTCACATTTTTCAGCCATATATTTTTCAATCTCATATTGAGAGTCAACCATCGTATATGGATCCACTTGTGTCCCCTCACTCCCAATTGGTACTTGCACATTTGGTGAAGGAACAGAAGAACAATAATCATACAGTCGATTCAAATTACTCCTTACCTTAGCAATCACCTCTTGAGCCACTTTATCCCCATAAATTTATGAAACAAAAAACTTGGAAAACCTCATTTTCTTTCACTAATCAAGCACCACAACAACATAAAAAAGATGTTATTTTTATCCCCTTTCCCCCAATACTTATCAATTATAGTTTGCATGTTTTTGGCTATGTTTTTCAAAAGTTGGTTTGAGGATTTAATTAAGTTAGCAATATTCTATTGAATAGCAAAGATCCCATTAAGTTAACAATATTCTCACAAATGTCCTAAAATTTTTGAAATCACTCTCACTTCAAGATTTCAAACCATCACTTTCTTCCTTGTTCTAAAAGTACGCCAAATAACTTGCATCCTTAAAGTCCATTTGTGGGAACATTTTTTCAAAATTTTCAATAATTTTTGACTTGAAGTCAATACTTAATTTATTCATAAAACTCTTAAAAGTTTTATTTTTGTTTGGTGAGGACTTCACATACCGCACAGCTTCATGCTCCTTAGTAATAGATGTATCAAGTTCTTTCAACACCCCCCCCCCCCCCCCCACAAAATGAGATTTAGGATATGAGTACAACACCTTAATGTGTCAGAATTCAAATTCTAAAACAGTCACATTATAATCTTTAGTTACTGTTTGCAAAAATCTAATGTTACCACTATTTGAGCTAGTATTATCCACTGTCAAAGTGAGTATGCTATCAATAAGCCACTCACTCAAAGACATTTCAATCTTTCTAACTATAGTCTCCATCTTAAGGTCTTCAACTTGACAAAAATTCAAAAATTCTCTTATGTAAATTTCCAAGCATCATCAATAAAATGAAATGCAAGACACATAATTTAAGTTTTGAATTGGAGTCCATTTGTTCATAGTAAGGCACACTCTATAACCCCTCAAGGCTTCCTTTAACTTCTCTCTCTCAACATTATAAATGTCAATCATATCTCTAGCCACAGTTTGATGAAATAGGATATCCCTATGGAACTTAGGTTGTAAGGCAACCACAAGTCTCTTAAACCCTTAAGCTTCAACAAGTCACAAGTCATAAGTCTCTTAAACTCTTAACCTTCAACAAACCTAAAAGGCAAATTATCTATTATAATCATATCCGCAAGTGCCTTTCTACAAGCCTTAATAGTAAAAGTTGTTGATATAAGTTGAAACCCTTCTTTCTCCATATTTTTGGGTTCAAAAGCCTTTCTACCCTCTAGTGTATCTATAAGAGTACTTGGGACAGTTTAGCTCATGAGCCAACAAATTATTGTACCATGCTCCTTACTATCAGAAATATAGGAGTTCTCGCAATACTTAAAAATAGTCGTAGTATGATCCTTTTCATCCTTTACTTTATCAAAAGATCTTAAGCTACAATTTTTTTCCTACACTACCTATGCTGACAGCTTTTTTACTCACCTTGGTATCATAGTAAGGCTATGCTCCTACCACGACATGAAGAGGAGCAAGTGGGGGAAGACATGTTGTCATAGATGATATGTATGAACTTGATGAGGTTATACACAATGCAAAACTAGATGTGTTCTTTAAAGTGAATGGAGGAGCAATTTGATGTACTGTCTAAGTAACTTGAACCTTAGATATTGGAAATTGACCTTAAAACCACCATCCAATTTTGAGTTATGTGGAGGAGTAGAAGGGTTTCGATATTGATGAGAAGAATTGTGATGTCAAAGGGGAGGATGAATACAATTAAAGATTTGGGCCCCGTTTGGTTTAAAGCTAACTCAATTTTTAGTTTTCAAAACCCATAACTCAAACCCAAAACTCATAACTCATAACTCAATTCTCAAACCTCACCTTCATGCAAAAATTGCAAAACACATGTTTGGCTAAGTTCTCAATTATGTATCTTTACAATTTTCCCCAAAACCGTGAACCCCACCACTAACACTACCCAGTGATGCATTTGTTGCTACCATCGTCTCATTAATGAAAAACCCACTTTTTCCACTTCTTCTCAGTTCTGCTTTATTTCTCCTTCTTCTTCTTTACTTCTCTAGACTGAAAGAGCCACCATGTTCTGCCTCTCGCCTCCCACATCGACGCAGCCCACATCGACGCATGCTGACAACAAAATAAGTATTTTCTCTAATGCTCTTCGCTTCGTCTCTCTGTCTCCCCTGCTCTGTTTCTATCTGTTTGGACTGGCGTGGTTATGGGTACTGGGAGGTTTGGACTGGGCAATAAAAATTTTCATGTTATCAAGTGATTAATTTTATGCCTGTGATGTCATTTGTGTTTTTTTTATTTATTATTATTTTTTAAGAGTAGCCTTTAGAACACCTCACAAAATATTTGTAGAAATGGATTCTGATTGTTTCAAGCTTGATATCTGAAATATTATGTAGTAAAAGTTGTCAAGTGTGAAAATACCTTTTGGGTTGACATAAGTGTGAGTCTTTGCATGCTTAATTTCTGGTTGGTTGGGATCTATTATTTCAACCTTATTTGATTAGGGTTGAGTTTTGTCTAAAGTTATAAAAGTTTTCCACTTTTTCTAAATGTTTTTCTCCTTTTTGACATTTTTTTTGTGATTGGTAAGCTTTCATAAATATAGTTACATTACTCTTGGGTGATCAAATAATGCTAGCTTAATGGATGATTAGAATTCTTTTTTTAATTTCCCTTAATTGGTGCACTATAGACTATAATTTTACAAATTATTGCAGGTTTGGTTGGTTTGTCTACTGCAAAGAGTCAAGAGATGTACTAGAAGGAAAGGTTTTTATGCTGCTCTGTTTTTGTCCCACTTTTTGAATCAGCTGACACCAAACTGGTACCTGTTCTTAATTTTTGCCTTGATTGTCACTTTTAAAAACTAGAATATTTTTTGATAGGTAACAAAAATTTCATTAAATTATGAGAGAAATATTGATGGAAACCATTGGTAAAGGATGCATACCCAAAGTTTCCATACTAAAAATTACAAATGCAATGTATCATAAAAATCATAAACAATTGGTCTACTTGCATCCAAGAATAGCCAATACGATAAAGATCCTACAAACTAAGATTGAAATCTCTTTATATGGTTCTTACTCTTCAAATGTACTCCCATTCCTGTCCCTCCATGCATTCCATGTTAAGTGCCAGGTGTAATATTCCAAACTCTTTTCTTGAAAGTCTTGGAATTTCAATGCCAATGTTGAAGCAATATTTCTGCCATCGTTAGTATCACCCAAAGCTACAAATATAAAATTCAATTACTCCAATGCTATTGGACAATGCGATAGCAAATGATCCACGTTTTTTACTAGTGTTACACATAATACACATCGTTTGTATCACATTTTTAGTCACTAGAGCCTTGCTTTTCTAAATTCCTTCGATAAACCAGGATGATTGATTCCTCCTATTAGCTTTTGAATACTTTTTCCCTCTCAAGTATTTTGATTTCAACAAATGAACCCAAATTTTATATTGTCTTGATGTTATTGCGTAGCCTAATTTTGTTAACACTGCTTTATTAACATATTTTATCTTCCTTAAGCCCAAACTCCCATTCTCTTTTGATTTACATCAACTATTTGGAGAACCTATTACAGTGGATTTGGATTGCTTTACTCATGCATGTATAGAATGTTTGTATAGACGGTATTGGTCATTGATTTTATAGACTGATTGTATAGAATGTTTCAAGTATTCTTGTATTGGTGATTGATATAGAGGCAAGTTCTTTCCAATGTTGGAAACAAGTAATTATTACTCTAGTACTAGTGGGCATCTGTGTGACCTAGACCATTACACCTAGGACGTCCTTGAAACTTCATACTTTTAGTAGGATGTTTTATGGCTGTCGCTACTGGTCACCAGTAAATACCACATCTAGAATTAGTAAAATGTTGATTATGTGCATTAAGGGTCCGTTTGGTTCCCGTAAAATATTTTCCGGAAAATAGATATTTTCCGGAAATGTTATTTTCCGGAAAAGGAAAATATTTTCAAGTGTTTGGTTATGTTAGGAAAATAGCATTGTGGAAAATATTTGCATGTGTTTGGTTCTATTAGGAAAATGCTATTTTCCTAAATTTTTTCCGGCAGCAAATTCCGGCAACACAACAACAACAACAACCGGCGGCAACAACAACAACAACAACAACGCAAATTCCGGCAACAACAACACAAATTCCGGCAATAATAACAACAACAACAATTTTCATTCCTAACAATTTTCATTCCTCAGCTCCCAAACAAACATTAACATCATTCCTCAGTCCACAGCCACAAAAATACAAAACCCAAAGACAAAAAATCAACAAATCCGATCAAAAGGCGAACGCGTGTGGGTCGGGTGTGGGTTCGAAGGCCAGTGGGTTCGAAGCGACGGCGAAGGCGTGTCGGGTGTGGGTTCGATGGCGAGTGGGTTCGCTTCGGGTGTGGGTTCGATGGCGAGTGGGTTCGAAGCGACAGCGACGGCGTGTGGGTCGGGTGTGGGTTCGAAGGCGAAGGCGACGGCGACGGCGTGTGGTTTCGATGGCAAAGGCGCTTGAGGCAACTGTTGGAGTCGATTTGGAGCTCGGAGCGATCTGGAGATTGAGGCGAGCGTTGGTGTTTGGAGTCGATCGTTGCTTGATCGGCGCGGTGCTGCGATCTGGAGCTCGGAGTTCGCCGGCAAGCTGGAGCTCTCTCTGCGTTCTCTGTTCTTTCTTGCGTTCTCTGTTCTTTCTCACGTTCTCTCCCTCTCTTGCATTTTCCGGAAATCGTTTGAAGGTAAAATAAAAACGTAAAACGATTTCCGGGTCAAAGCCACATTTTACACGGTCAAAGGAAATTGATTTCCGGAAAATACTATTTTCTAAACTAACCAAACGCCCCATTTTACGGAAAATGATTTCCTGAAATCATTTTCACCCAAAACAAACGCAGCCTAAGTCACCAATTTGTTGAAACGCTATTTAATTGGTTTATTTGATTGTAAAGGGTGATGACCATGCATGTAAGTTATTCAAATGGTTGGACACCAACAGTTGCACGCATGGCACAACAACAACACCTATTGTGTTAGCAAAATTTTGACGATTGGAGCAGGAGGTGGAACTTGCTAATGAAGAGTTGAAGCAAGCACGTGCAATGGAAGAAGCTGCAAAACGAAAGGCTGAAAGAGCCAAGGTTGCGCGTAGGATTTCTGAAGAGAAAGTGGAGAAGTTCAAGATAGCTCTAGTAAAATCATGGGTGATGTTTGGAGTTTTGCTTATTTTGTCTACTAGGTTTGGCGATGTTAGAAGCAGGCAAATGTATTTGCTTGGATGAGTGGGTTATGTGCGTAATAAGCTAGACTTGTATTTTGAAAATTGGAGATCATTTGTATTATAATGGTACAACTTCATGTACCAATTTTTGTATTGTAAGTATAAAAATTTATGGTATGTAAACATTGTACTTTTATAAATCTTCCTTCCAAGTTTTTCCTATGCTTAATTATTTTACCCCATGCCATGGAAGTATTACAATGCCCATTGATTTATATATATATATATATATATATATTCTTGTATTGATTCTCTATTGCCTACCTTTTTTTTTTTTTTTTTTTTTTTTTTTTTTTTTTGTATTTTGTATTTTGGATACATTTAGTTGTAGTTTTAGTGCTTTTGATTGGATAATTGAGAACATTGGCAACATCCCTGCCTTACAGGCGAGAAGATTGAGTCATGACTACTATTTGCTTAGTTCTTCAAAGGCAAAAATGTAAACCAAGTTCATTCTTCAATTGAAGAAAGGAAAGCCAAAATCTAATTATGGCCCCTCCTTAACAACAACTACCTCTTTCCCTTCCCAACCTAGTTGAGGGCACTTCCCTCCCAACCAAAGTGGACATATGTAAATTTCATATCATGATCGCATGCACACATAACATTGGTTGTAATCAAGCTCTTGCGACTCCTCTGAGGCTGGGTTTGCTCACTTGGAGGCCGAGCACTAATATGTGATCCATCAATTGCTCCTATGCTTCTCTACATTGAAGAGAGCCAATTATTTGTAAACAACATCTCTATGTGTGAATGCAGGAATACAAAATAGTAATATGTGCAAACATACTCATTGAAAGAACTTGTATTATGAAATGATTTACTTCGAACCAAGGATAGTATTTGTTATTCGACCGCATATGCTCTAGAAGGCCTACCACATTCAAATCGAGCTTGATTAAATGTTGGCCATAGGTGTGGACAACCTGTAACACCCTATGAAACTTGCGGCTGACAGTTTTAGTGGAATGTTGGAATTTGTCACCCACAGGTCGCATCTGAGTATTATGGCTGACAATGTACAAGAATATGGCAACAGCCTCTTGCACGTCCACACGTCTCTTCCCTTCCTTCAAGTACCCATGCTATTTCAGCTCATCTACCAAATGATAGAACAAGTCCAATTTCATGCGGAACATGTCATGACAATTGGTAGGATTGCCATCCCTCACTTCATCCATGTAGTCTTTCCAACTCAAAATGCTAGTATGCATTGGCCATTTGTCGTAATGCCATTGGAAATAAGCCACCATTTTACCAACAAGTAGAAATACAATCCAAAACTCATCCTCCTCATTGTCATAGTCTTAATTTGTGTTTGCACCAGTGTCCATGTCATCATCACAGTCATTGACATCCATGTCATGATCGCAGTCACTAACATCCATATCATCACCGCATCCAGAACTCTCCATGTCATCACTGTCAGAGTCAAAGTAAGCATCGTCAAAATTGAAGGTCCAGAAAGAATCATTGGAGGAGACCATTCTACCCTATACCCTACAAAAACCAAAGTATCAGTACCAATTCATTGCAATATGTAAACTGACAAAAGGAGTAATAAATGGTACTAAAGATGCTGCAATAATGTTAGCACAACTCTCTTTATAATGTAAGTACTAAAAAACAATTACCATAGAAATGATACAATACTAAAAAAAAAATCAAGTACATAACAGCAATTACCAAACCCACATACTAATGTAGATTGCATCAAGTATAGATCACCAAGTGAGAAAGCACACATACTAATATAGGCTACTCATGTCAAATACACATGCATAGTTCACAACAATTACCATTACAACAAAAATAGTTTTAAGTAAAAGTGTTTAGCTAAACAAGGCAAATACAACCAAAAGTTCAAGATCGTCTACGCACACACATAAAGTCCTTAAAAGCTACAACTAAAGTGATTCACATTCGAATCACCATAATCAACATAAACTGAAATAAGAAGTCTCCATTAATTTTCTAGGTCGTGAGCATAGCGCTCCATCCACCTCCTCCTCCTTCTCCTCCTTCTCCTCCTATGTTCTGGTATGCCCATGAACACCACCCGTCTCTCTTTTTTTTGGAGAATCTCAGAGATGTTGATGTAGGTGTCATCATCAAGACCATTGTACTGGTTTAGCACCTCTAAAGCCCTCCCAGGGGTGCAAAGATTGCCACCAGTAGTAGATTGTGCAACATGGTCAGAGCAACCCATAGACTTGCCTTTTTTTTTTGTTAAACTATTCCCTTGCCAACGCAGTGTACTCTTGAAGAGCAATGGTCATGTCACTAGCCTTATCCATTTTCTTGGCAACCTTCTTCTCCTTGCCAGTAGGCTCTTCAATGGGACGTTTGTCCGCACATTGGGTTTGCTTCGTAGGAAGGGGATCATCTTGGGTTATGCCCTCCATGTCAGGATTGTAGTAATCATTAGCACCCAACTGGGCACGACTCCTCTCATTGGCAATTTCCTCTTCTAGGGCACGCTCTTCATCACTATCTAAGGTTGGTGTGTTTGATGAAATTTGAAAGGCACCAGTTGCAGCATTAGCAGTAAACAGCTGCCGTAGTTTTTCATAGCTAGGACATCTACTCTTTCACAATGCATTTGCTTTAGGATAAGCCTGAAATGAGAAAATGTACATCAAACTCATACTAATACAAAATAGAAAATTATGAACATTTTAACAAGGAATTAGGGTAGTAAATCTAGCCTACCACAGTCACATTAGCCCACACCTCCTTAAAAGCAGTAACCATTTAGGTTGTCTCATCCCACCCCAACCTAGTATGGCTCAAAAGTTGGCTCCATTTTTTTTGCTTACTTTTAAGCCTATTATGCTTTTGTTATAGTTGCTTAGGGCGAAAACTCTTCCCCGTTTGCTCATTTAGGGCATTCGTCATTAATAGCCAAGCTGGACCCTTAAAAATACCATGTTCCATATTCCCCTTTGGTTGTTCATCCAACATAAGATCAATGAACATTTTTTCAATGTGGGGTGGCCACAATTTGTCCTCAGCATTTTGAGATTCTTGTGCCATCTAATAAAAATATCCCAACACAATTGCAGAGATGTTAATATATATATATATAGTTCTATGAATTGGCCACTTCATTTCTATTGGAAGAGGAACCCATTGCTGCTGCAATAAGTTTTGGCAAAAATAGCATTTCTAATGAATTCCATTTCTTATTCCAATATTTATATGGTTAGTAAAAGAACAAGCTAACATTACAAATCATAGTTTCTCAAAGTAGGTAATAGAACTCAGTATCATCAAATCATGTTCAACACAAAAGCATATATGCCCTATACTTAAAATGTTCTACTCTAAGTCCTCTGCAGCAGTCAATTTAAACCTAATAAAAGGAGAGAGCTACGTCAAGGAGGAGGAATTCTTGTTTCTTCTTAAATAGGCTAAATCCACTAAATAATAATAAAAGGAAAAGAAAACGTGATAAGTTCCCTTCAATTTTTGAGAGTGAAGATAATCAGTGGATTTTTTATTTTTTATTTTTTTATAAATATTTTTTTAAGTATTCCCTATCAGACTTGTTCCCTTGTTCAAGTAGTGAACTCTTTTGACTTCTAGATTAGGGTACTTGTTACTGGTGTGTTCAAGGTTTGATATCTTATTTGTTGTCAATGATGAAAGAATCTCTAAAGGCAGGGAAATAAATTAAACAAATGGCAATTTCAGTTCATCAATTAAACAAATGGGTCACATAAATTTCATACCACAACAAAGAAAGAAAGACCCACTTCAATAAAACACAGATAATGAACAAAAAGACCCAGGTGCAGATCAGTAAAACAGAAATTATAAAAAGAAAGAAAGATTGAAGATGAGTCCATGAAGAAAAACCCACTTCAACACACTCACCAATACCCACTTCAGTTCAAATGGTCATCGACAATGGAGAGGGAGATAGAGATATACGCACATGGGAGAAGATCACAAATTGCGCTCAAATGGTCTTTGCAACGGACAAATGTAAGTTCTTCAAACCCACTTCAGTTCAAACCCAGGTACAAAAACTTCAAACCCACTTCGTGCTTCTTTTTTTTTTTTTTTTTAGGAGAACCCACTTCGTGATTTGATTTGATGGAGTAATGAAATGTGAGAGGGAAGTGAGAAAGGGGGAAATTTTGGCTGAAATATTTTTAGGGAACTAAGAAAGAGAAATGGTCTTCACCCTTCAATTTGCAATGGTAATGTTAAACTGGTCTGAGCTGACACGACAATACAGAAACTGTGGGCTCCACGAGGTCAAGAATTTTACAATTTTGCCACTGAGTTATGTAACTCAGAAATTGAAAACACCAATTTGGTGTTTCCGGTTTTCATCACTCTCACTTAACCCAAACTGAGTTTGAGTGATGAAAACAAGATTAAGAAATCAAGCCAAACACTCAAAATTGTGTGGGTCCCACATAATTCTCAAACTTAGTTATGAGTTTCTAGTCATATGACTGAAAACACCCCTAATCCAAACAAGGCCTTAGTGTCGTAGATTAGGATTCTCTAAAATTTATGATGAGCTCTATGAAAATAAAGTTATATGCATACAAGGTGAGCCCATAACCCACACTATTGATGAATCTTCCTCTATTCAAGCATTAGAGATTGTTGATTTTAAAAAGGCAATCATTTAGTGGTACAATTAATTTGTTCAACAAAAGAAATGTTCTCTTTTAATGAATGATTTCTCTCAAATTTTCTTGCTGATATAACGTTAATCTCACTTTGAAGAAATTAATGGAAACTATATTTAATACTTTTTGAGAAGATTTTGTTGGGCAAGAATTAGTAGAGGTGAACAAGAGGCTTGCAAGAGTGTTGTTGTGTAAACTTTGTGGAGGAGGCAATCTGGCGTTTATAGATGGATGCATGGATTCCTCTTTAGGATTTGCTTCAAGTATCCCATCAAGGAAAAATAAGTCAAGAATTAAAATTCATTTAGCAAGATTTATTATGAGTTAGAAAAGATTGATAAGTAGCATATTGATTAGCCTAGTCTTGTAGAGAAGAATAAGATGGATATGATAATTTGGGGTTCCAATAGATCAAGCAAGATTAAAACCAGATCTCAAGGATGAGTTTTCCCTAACCCAGGGATAATGATGTAGATTAATGAAGCGAAATATGCTATACTCTCGATTACACTTTATACCAAAAATTTTGGGTTTCCATCCAAATAAATAGCAAATTGATGTCAAGGTGCAGTGTAACAAGGGTCATAGTTTATGGTGCAAAATGTGCATTTGAAAAATTTAGGGTGCGAAGTGTAGTATGGGGTATAGTTTAAAATAATAAAGTGTAATTTCTCCTTCTCTTCTAAAACAAGAGAAATTCTCTTTCTATAAATACTCTTTAGAAGAAGGTGATGATTAGCGATCATCAATAAAAATTATTTTGAGAGTTTAAAAAAAAAAAAAAAAAATCTTTTGACTACTAGCCGAGAGTTTTTGTTGAACTTAGATTTTGTGAAAAATTGTAGTGTGTGTTACAGATTATGCTCTTACATGCTTACATTGCATAAGACAACCAATTAGGCAACATAAAATCTCCCCAAATTTGCCACAAATATTAAGGGATCCAACATTTATAGCATACTATTGCACATAGCTCAATTAACTTTGTCCCCAAACTTTTTTTTTCCTGGAATAAATATAATGCCAATGTATTCATATTCCAAGCCACTTATTAGAGAGATAACATTTTGTGGAGACTTCAATTGAGAGTTGGATATAAGACATACAGATGCCATTTAACCAAAAAGTTCAAGCCAATAGGTATAAGTCCAACTATTCTATATTAATAACTTTTCTTATTAGTATCCAATGTGAAAGTTCACTACTTTACTAACCACACCACTCACACGGTCACATGTGAATTTTCTGACAAATCTCTCCTTTTCTCGTGTGAGTATTTTACCAAGTTAACTTGTGGTTGGTCTCTTCTTTGAATAGAAGCATTCTTCTTAAGAATCCAAGTGTCATGCATTATCATCACCGGTATTGTATCGATGTCTGGTCATTTTGCCTGTCAGGGCGTTTTTTGTATTGGGTCCGGTTATCATCAATGTTCATATAACAAGATTAATAAAAAAAAAAAATAGTGACTTCCATAGTGACGCAATGGTACATACTTTGGTATAGGAAACTTACTAACTCTAGTCAAAGTATGCTCATAATATATTCCACATCTAAGATGGCTGTGGGCGTTTTGTCACGTAAGACGACAATATAATTTTTCCTAGTTGCTGAATTCCATGTTCATACTGAGCCCCCATTGTTTAATTCTGTTATAACAAATAGATCCTTCGAGGAGCACGGCACTAAAGTATTGACAAGGAACCCATCGGATTTAAAAATTAAGCTGACAAGCCAGCTAAGTGTAGGTGGGTCAAAAAATTCACATGCTATAGTGGATCTTCTTTAACCATTTCTAAACGTCTGAGCTGACTCACACCACAGTGGATGAGTTAGAGGCCGTTTGACCAGCTTTTTTTGGTCACTCAATTTTGGTCACTCAATTTCCATCACTCATCACTTATCACTTATCACTCAATACTCATCACTCATCACCCATTACCCATCACTCAATACCCGTTTGGCACATCACTGAAATGCAATCACTCAACATTTTTCACACTATTTTGTGGGCCCAGCTCTGTCACCCACTACAGCTTTTTTTTTTTTTTTTTTTTTAACTGGGTTCTGTGAGTTTCCCAGTGAAAAAAAAATAAAAAAGAGGAAGAAACCAGGGACCGTGAACCCAGGTGGAAAAAAAAAAAAAAAAGAAAGAAGAAGGAAGAACAGGGACGGTGAACCCAGGTGAAAAAAAAAAAAAAAAAAAAAAAAAAAAAAGAAGAAGAAGAAGAAGAATGAAGAGCAGGGACGGTGAACCTAGGTGAAAAAAAAAAGAAAGAAGGAAGAACCCAGTGAAAGAACAAAAAAAAAAAAAAAAACAAAAACCCAGCCAACGGAAACTGTGAAAGAAGAAGAAAAAGGGGCCAAACTCAGAAAGTGAAAAGAGAAGAAAAGAAGAAAAAAAAAAGAAAAAGAACCAAACCCAAAAAGTGAAAAGAAAAGAAAAGAAAAGCAGAAAAAAAAAAAAAGAAGAAGAAGAAGAAGGAGAAGAAGAGGAGCAGACACCCAGCCCGTGAAAGACAAAAGGAAAGAAAAAAAAAAAAAAAAAAAAAAAAAAAAAAAAAAGAAAAGAAGAGAAAGAGGGAGCAAAAATCTGACTGTGGGCCCGACTATGTGATGTTATTTACAAGTTTGCCATTGAAAATTGAAAACAGCCAAAAGTTGTTTTCAGTTTCCATAAATCATAACTCAAAAAGTAGAGAATTGAGTATTGGAAACAGAGTTATGGAAATAGAGTATTGGTGCAGGCAAACGAGTATTTTGCTATGGGTCCCACCATTTTTGAGAATTGAGTTATGAAAACTGAGAATTGAGTCATGAAAACACCCAATCCAAACAGCCTCTTAAGAACTTATCATGATTGAAATTTGGCGGAATTGAGCTAGATTAATAGAAGGAGAAATGGAATATTGGAACAAGAACCCTTTGTGCCATATATAACAGAGAAGATATTTGAAATGGTATTATCCATGTAAAAGTACACCAAATTCTGCACTGTGGTTGATCTATATATGACCTCAGTAATTTGAGTATTTAACTTTTTGGTGAAGTTTTGATAGGAGTGGCAGACTTAAATCATGCCTACATAGGCAAAAGAGAATCTTATTCTTTATTTTCAAAAATGGGTGTACGATTAAAATCATTAGATTACTCTCAGTAGTGATTTGGCAAGAATTTGAATTTAAATTAAGAATTTTTATGGTGATCTAGATAATAAAACAAGCCCTTTGTCTTGCTGGAACATAAAAATTAAAAGGGAATCAAAAAGAGAGGAAATAGTCACTTAATGATTTCATCATGAAATGGCTACTCAAATTAATCATCAATCAATCAAAGTTTTATATATATAAATATATATATATATATATAACCGAAGCCTCTAAAACTCTCACAATTTTCTATGTCAGCACAATATTTAAATAAAATTATTATTTTATTGAAATAAAATTATTTTTTTAGTCCAAACTTAATAAGGGGTAAAACTCTATTTCTCTAACAAGTTCAACTTAAACTTAAACTCATTATTATCATTTTTTAAACAAAATTATTTTTGTTTAATCCAAACTTAACAAGGAGTGAAACTCTATCCCTCTAACAATTTTATTGACGTGATTAATAAAATAATATTAAAATATTTATTTGGCATTTAATGAAAAAAATGTATCTAACAAGTGATTTGCAAATGTGAAAATGAACTAAACTATGACTACATGTACTCCTGCCTCTCTACTTACTTTTTTTTTTTTTTGAGAAAGACCTGCCTCTCTACTTAATCTAACCAAGAAAAACAAGAATCCTTATTCTACTAGAATAAGGTATAATAATGGCAGTATATAATATGGGCTATAGTTCCCGACTGAGTTAATATAGTGTTTTGAAAGAAACCCTAATCTATATTTTATATATATAACAAAAATATTTGACTTTTTATTGATTTCTTCAGAACTTGTCACATCATTATTATTTTTTTAAAACAATATCAATAGCCAAGTCCAAACTTAACCTATCTCTCTAATAAATTCAACTTAAACTCAAACTTAAACATTGATAATTTATCTCCAAAAATTGCAAGGTCAATCATGAACACTATAAAAGTAAAGCAAACCACAATATTTTTTTTTTTAAAGCCGAGTAGAGGATCAGGTTCTTCTTTTGTTATTTTCTTCTTCTCTACTTTGTTTAAAAAAAAAAAAAAATTATTTTATAGTTTTTCATGTGATGGGAGCTCAAGTTTACAAGATTCATTCATAGTTGTCGTCCAGACAATCAAACCACGTCCATAGCATAATTGCATTCATAAAACCTTAAGAGAGAAGCCCAACAATGGCATCATGTATATGACCAGTACTCATCCATTAATAATAAGACCATTCAATCTCATGATGGTCGTCCAGGATTGACACAAGGGCATGGACAACCAAAAGATACTTAGTGAATTCTATAAGAAAACTTCTCATAAAACTCCATGTAATCAGAACATGATGCACTACTCCTAAAACGTGGAGAGAATTCCCCATAATCTGCTCCACGTTTCCCATTTCCTCTATTAACCACCCATATCACCCATGATTGTGGTGGATTCGAACAAGTAGACCTACTTCTAACTCTCTATAAAAAGAACAAGACCCATTCACCCAAGGTAAGTTTTACTATTCACAATTTTCCATCCTTGTGTTCTAGAGAGAAAACTGACTTAACTGTCGAAAGGTTCTTGGTCAGGTTACACTGGTCACTCTTGACAGTTCTTTCTTTTCTTTTCAGGACTTATAGCCATTACCATAGCTCGAAGTATTTCAGCCTACTGATTTTCGTGCATCATCATCATGTATTTTTTAAAAAGTAATTTTCGTACATGAACCACCAAACTCTTTTTAACCATTTTTTAAATGATAAAAGCTTGCAATAATTGAAATTATTCTTTCGAATGTAACCCATATTTCTCTTATATTTCTCTATTGTTTAGTCATATATATTTTGTTTTATTTCAATAATTTCTAAGCAGTGAATCATCTGATTCTTTAATATTTTTTGGTTTTTCAGAAGTTTTAATATCTGGATTTTTCAGTTATGTTTTTGTAGTATCTAAATTGTCTGACAATTTTTTTGTAAGCCATTGCACGTTCAAGCATTGGCTTCTTCATCAAATTGTAACACAAATTAAAGTCATATAAGAGCAAATCATGTAATGGTGTAATTTCTTAAATTTTTTATAAAATTATTTTAGACTACCTCACAAATAGGTAGGTTCTCATGCATAGCACGAGTTAGCGACTAGTTATATATAAAAGCAAAGACCTCACGTGGGAGTGCATGAGGTTATGCCACATGGCGTATTCCTTGAAGTTCTCTTTATTTAATTTTTTACTTCAACAAATTTTGCATTTATATTAAAGTATTAATTTATTGAATTAGACAATAGAGTAAATGGATATTAATTATCTATTGTTGTGCATTAATTATTTATATTAAATGAATTTATATGATTATTTTTATGAACTCTATATAGAAAATAATTTTTAGTTGAAACAATAATAATAAATTTAGAATATGACATTCTTACTTATGTTTAGTTGCTTTGACAACCATAAAAAAAAAAAAATATATATATATATATATATATATATATATTTGTGAATTCACTAAAATTAATCTTAATCCTTTAAATTTTCTAGCTCCTTTGTGTGTGTGTGCGCACGGCAAATGTGTGTGTAGAACTAACACTATAGTATGTATTCTATGTAATTAGAAAGATTACTAATATAATAAATATGTTTATTTTGTTATATTAATTATTTTAAGCATAATGAAATTTTAATATCATTTTTCTAAGTTTTTATATGAGAAAAATTGGCTTTTTTATGTGAGAAACAATTGATTTAAAATATGGCATTTTTACTCAAATTTAGTTATTTTTGCAACAATTGAAACAATGTCCAACAAAAATGGGGAATTTTTTTTAATAACACACAATCAAGAATGTAAAAAAATAATAATTGTAAAATATTTGCATTTTTTAGTAGGCATGAAACATGCTTACTTACATTAGCTACTCTATCATGCAATTTTCAATTTGTAAAAACACACACACACACATATAGTATGATCAAATCAATTAGGGGTGGGGATTTGAATCCTGAATGTTTATATTGGAAATTGAGATGCCAATCAGTTAAGTTACAAGATTTTTTGTACAACTTATTGAAATATTAGAAAAAACTAATAATAAGTTGCACCGCACATCGTGCAATAACTCAACTCATTCTAAATAATATCTTATCTTAGAATTTAAATCATAAGAAAATCATCATCAATGCCGGTCAGTGTTTTAAATATGTTCACTTATAGCTCATATTCCCTTTTGCCATAATTTGGCTTCTTTTTACATTAGATGATGATAAATCCAATTGCAAATTTATTTTTTTTGTTTTTTCGCTTACATCAATTGCAATGACCTGTTTAACTGTTCAGAATGGACTTTTTTTTTTTTTAAAGGTTTGTAGCCAGTATTTATGTCTAGCAACTGATTATCTATTTTTCAGAATAAGTTCTTATTCCAATACTCCATTTATTTTTCCATTTTCCTTTGTAATTTAAGTGCTCACGTACATTTATGGCAGATCTAGTAGTTAACTCATCCATTATGGTGTGATTGAAATAGTAATGTCACTCAGCTATGTTTAGCTGAGTTAACTACAGTTAGGTCACTAAACAAAAGAGTTAACCAAGGAAGCCATGAAGAATAAGTAATTATTGTGCTTGATTCAATTTCACGTGCTTAGGCACATGAGTCAGATATAGTTTAATCCCTATTTGTGGATTAATTGCAATGAAGTCAGGAACAGTAATAGTCAATTCAGCATCACATGATCAGCGGCTTCCAAGTCCCAACCTTAGTAAAGAATTAAGAATATGGTATTCAAAAAAACCATTCATGATTAATATGTAAGTACTAAGGAATCTAATCTTGGGAGATTTTTCTAAACCTGCTACCCTATTTTTCTCGAGTCTCACCCCAAAAGTTGATATGTAAATCCAGATTCGCATATACATATGAATTCCTTTTTGTCCTTCAAGTCTATCAATCATTAAATCTTTGGCTTTAAGTGAACGGTTTTTAGCAGAACTTTGTTTTGATCTCCCTAATTTAAGTGACCTAGTTATTCCAAAATTATTGGTTCACTCACTTAATCGTAAATCAAACGAATGAATAAATAACTCAAGCCGCGTAATAATATAATTGTTTAAGTTTTAGAAAACCCAACTAACATGCTCTACTCTACGGGAAGAAAGAATTTTATTATTACAAGTTTACAACAAATTTCACAATTTTTTAAAATGATAAATTGTGATTAATACAACATGACATTAACATAAAATTATCATTTATGTCACTTTTATTGTATTTCAATTACAACTTGTTATAACCTCAATAATTGTAAAAAAAAAAGTAATTAACAACTTGTTAAGATTGAATTTTATAATAAAATCAAGGCGAAAACCACATTTTCGTCTCTAGTGATTCCCACTTTGGTCCCTAAACTTTATTTTCACTACTGTTAGTCCCTAAAATAATAATAATAATAAAAAAAAGCGATCTCATTTTTGTCCCTATTGTCATCTCACGAACGGAAATAGTCTACGAGGCAAATGGAGTGCATCGCTGGCACACTAAATATTGACGTTAGCATTAAAATAATAAAATAATATTTTATTTAACATTTTAAAAATGCCATGTCAGCATCTAAATTAAAAAAATTAATTTATTAATTTTAACTAAATAAAAAAAATTAAAAACAGAATTAAAAACTAAAACTCACATGAATTGAGATCTAAGTATGTTTTGAACAAAACACACAGATTCAAACACACTTCAAGACCCAGATCTAACCCAAAAAATTATTTGTTAATCAATTATTTTTTCCTAGTGCAGTCCTTGCTAGACAACCCGTCAATGATCCATATCATGATTGTTAGAACATATGTGGATTATGTTAGGAACATATGTCACTATTTTATGTAGTTGGCTAATCTTTTGACAAAATGCACTTTATTTGTATTTGAGTAGATCTAGGATGTATTAAATACTTCAAGGAACAAGAATTCAAGTCAAGTATTGAAGCCATGCAAATTTGTCCAAGAAACAAATGAAGAAGTGCTAATTTTTTAAAGCTCGATAGCTACTCGACACCTCTGACAGCTAGGCTATCTATCGAGCTCTTCAGCTGATTCTTATCGCAATCTCGATAGCTTCTCGACAGCTGGTCGATCGATCGAAAAAATTTCTGTCCCCTCGACACCTCCTTATAGCTATATCTGTCGAAGTTTAAAACTCAACACTTGCTCGGCACCTAGCTATTTATCGAGGTTACGGGAATTCAGATTTCCAGATCTGATTTTCAGCCTATGATGACATGTATGTATAGGGTTTCTTTTCTCACAACCCTAGACCTATATAAGGCTTATTTTAGAGACCGTCACATAAGAGAATACAAGGAGAACATATGAAAAAGGTGACCGATGTCTTATTCTCTCTGAAAGAAGCTACTGCGTTTTTGCGCCTTAGGGTTTTATAACCAAGTGCTTCTTGATCTTCATTGTTGATGAAGTGAAGAACTTTGCAGTCAACATTCTTCTTCTTCTAGTTGGTGATTGAAGTCACGTACTGGGATTTGCGCAATTGGTTAGTCACATATTGGGATTCATACATCAAAAAGGGTGACGTTCATATATTGAAGAGTTCAAAGGATCTGAAGTGGCAGAAGGTTTCTATAGTGAGTTCATCTACGAAGATTATAGAGTCTAAGGATAAAGGTTTTGTACTAGATCTGAAACTTTTCTTTACTATAGTGAATTATCTTTTGGGAAGGTTTCCCCCTAGGTTTTTTATTGCAAAACTAGTTTGTTTCATTGGTTTTCCTAGGTCATCATATCTTGTCTTATTTATTTTTCCGCTGCATGATTTTGACCTGATAGTGATATTTGTTTGTTTTAACAAGTATTATTCATAATAAATCTAATTAACAACTTGGGTTTAAAACTTGTTAATTCTATCAATCAGGGTCTAAATTTCCCAACAATGATGACGCTAGATGAGACCTACCTACGTGGCTTCGTTGTCGAAGTATTCTCCGACCTTCAACATGCCTCCTGTCCAAAAACATCGTCTTCCACTTCATTGCTTCTCACCTATACAGTCACAACAACAACCTTCGCCACGTCATCACTTCAACATTTTTGTACCTGAGTTTCCACCTCTACCTCTTCGACTCCAACTTAGTCAAAGGCAAGATCTCGTACTCCATTCGACGCGCTCTCGATTAACCTCTCAACTACGCCCAAACTACCTAGCGGATCTGGTTCCCTCCACCGTTTGCTGTATCATCTACTTCGATTTTGATCTCATAGTCGTCGATGACGTGGCTAAGCTCTGGAACATCAATTGAGGTAACGATGAGAGAGAGAGAGAGAGAGAGAGAGAGAGAGAGAGAGAGAGAGAGAGAGAGAGAGAGAGAGAGAGATAAATAAAAATTTTTGGGTTTGTGTTAATTTTCTAGGTTTGTATTCTTTGGGTTTTGAAAATTTTGGGTGCCTAGAGTTTAGCTAGAGGGACGGAGAGTAGGAAGAACAATGTTGTTTCAGTTGCAAAGTTTGTTATTCAGAAGTGGGTTTGTTCAAAATACTAATTTGGTTTTTATTTTTCTGCTCAATCTGGGTTTTTTCTCTCATCTCACATTAGATTTTTTAAAAATCTTTTTTTTAAACCAATCTATGGTATTTCTGGGTTTTGGCTAATCATGTGTGTTTGTGTTTGATGTTGCAAGTTGTCTCTTATGTGTGTTTGAATCTGTGTGTTTTAGAATTTAGCTACTTTTTTTTTTCTTTTCTTTTTTCTTACTTTTGTGTTCTTCAATCAAATTAACAAATAATTGATTAAGATCAAATGATTCTAAAGTCCACCAGATGTTTTTGGGTTTTGAATTTTTTGCATTTTTGTTCTTATCTGTTCTTCCTCAAGATAAAGCTAGATCTCAATTTATATGATTTTTGGTTTTTATTTCCGTTTTTTCCTTTTTTTCATTTAGTTAAAATTCATAAATTAATTTTTTGTTTCTAAAAGATGATGTGGCATTTTAAAAATGTTAAATAAAATATTATATTATTATTTTAATGCTAACGTCAGCATTTAGTTTGCCATCGATGCACTCTGTTTTCCATGTATACTATTTCCGTTCGTGAGATGACGGTAGGAACAAAAACGAGATCGCCTTTTTAATTTTAGGGACTAAAAGCGGTGAAAATAAAGTTTAGAGACTAAAGTAAGAATCACATGAAAATGTAGTTTTCGCCTAAAATCAATTAGCTTTATTATAGGAATCAAGATGAGTCACTTTCAATTTAAAAAGGAGCTGAGTCCAATTTGAAGCCTCCTTATTAATAAAAAAATAATAATAAATAATTGTGGAATTTATTATGATGAATTTGTGGTTAGCATATTCAAAGCTAGAGGTTTTCACAGATCACGTGAAGGAGACGTGTTTTTCCACGCTCCATATAAAGTACTTCCCCTCTTAGTCTCTTCCACTTTTGACCATCAGTGTTACAAGGTCTTGCTTTCACATCAGCCAACCTCATGAAGATCAGTTGCAGAACTTTGGCTGCCTTTTTAGCTTTGATTCTAATTGAAATCCTCATGTGTCCTTCGTTATGTCAAAGCCATGAAAGCCTTCCAAAAGATAGAAGCCAATCGAGGAAGTTGCTAGTTTCTACGGCTTCTGTATCAACAAGTGTAGACAAGTTAAATGGAGCCATGAAAGAGCCCAAGAAAGCTGTGGAGCCAAGCTTAAAGAAAGCACCGCCAAGTGTCCCAAATCCTACCCAGAATAAGTAGCTATAAACGGATAAAAGCAATTTTCTTCGGTTCAAATTCTCAGTTTTGAATATCCTTTTTGGTGCTGAAAACCTTTATCTATTAGTAGTTCTTATTTTGCGCTTCTTATGTATCTATAGGTTTCATTCTATTGCCATAGGGGGCCTTATAAGAAGTATGTAGGTAAAGTGTACATAATGAATAGAACTAGAAGTTTTGGAAATTGCTTGTGTATGGAGCAACGAAATTAAGAGCTGAAATTTGATCAAGCAAATGCCTAATATTTTATTTTATTTTATTTTTGGCAATTCAGTGAATGTTTTTCCATCTTTATTTCTTTTATTTAATTTCACCGTTTTGTTGCTGACAATCACTTCAAATGTTTTGGGACTGAGGTTTTATTTTTTCTGACTGAGGTAACCAAACTTGGAAGCTTGCAACTATTCCTTTCAGAAGATGAATAATTAATATTGCAATTTCAAGAACCATTTTCTTTACCTCCTTTCCTGGCAATGTCTTCATCTGGAAAGAGTAGCTCTCTTCAAATTTGGCTGAGGCACCTGAAGTATAACTCCACAGTTCATTGAAACTTAGGTTTAACCATGAAACAAAAGAAAAACAAAGTGAATTTTTTTTTTATCTTTTTTTCTCTTGGGGGTGTAAAATGTTAGGTTAAGATAGGTTGACCCGGTTAATTAATTCAATTACCCAAATTGATTAATTAAGTTCAATTGCATGCAAGTTGTGGAGGTATCAACAAATCACCAAATAAACTAATATGCAGCAGAAAATAAATTAACATGGTGATTTGTTGACAAATGGGGAAAACCTTGCAAGGCAAAAACCCTTCTGGATGATTTTAAGGTCACCACTCTCAAGAATTCATTAATCAACAATCAAACGTTTACAAGTATAAGGAATCTTACCAACTACCCTTAGCATATTCCGAAATATCAACCTACAGTTGAATCTTTGCTCCAATACCCAATTGGATTTGATCTTATAATAACCTTCTTTCCTTTGATGCACAAATCTTTAATTTGTGACTAATCTTTTTGCACAGATCCTAAGTTCGTGACTAACTTCACCAACTTGAACAAATGTAATTGGCTACAAAGTTCTTCACTTCATTAACAATGAAGATCTGGAAGCATTCGGTTAAAAAACCTTATGGCATACAAACGCAGTAGCTTCACATAGAGAAAATAAGTCTCTTGGTTTTGTATCCTTTTGTGATGGCCTTCAAAATAAACCTTATATATGTCTAGGGTTATGAGAAAAGAAACCCCAAACAAATATGCAAGACTGGGCCGAATTTCAGATCTGAAAATTTAGAAATCGTTATTCTCGATAGATTGAGCTGCTATCAAGCTATTGATCGAGCTTCACATTAAGTCTCGATAGCAGGCATTTGTCGACTATCTGTCGAGACTTAATGAACATCTTTTTTTCACCTGTTTCTTGAACCAATTTTCATGTCTTTAGTACTTGATTTGAGCAATATGTTTCTTGAAGTACTAAACTCATCTTAGATTTACTTAATTACAAGTAAAGTGCATTTTGTCAAATGATTAGTCAATTACAACAAAATATGACCCTAACATAAAACACTCTCCATTTGAAATAGATCCACTTTATTGTAGATATTAAACACTATAAATCTGTAGATATTAAACGCGAAGATGGTAAAATAAAGAGGATCAAAGTGTAAATGGCTTTCGGTGAAATAAAGAGGATTAGAGGGTAAATGGTTCTTTGAAATTTAGCCTTGAATTAAACCGATTAACATATGTCCAAAATTCCGTACATCTTAAGACTGTGAGCAGGCTAGCAATCACATGATCCGTTTGGGTAAGGTTATGTTAATGCAATCTTGGCTTACATATCTTATCTCATGCTTGAATCAGTGAGACATATGCTTCTGCTGCTCCTGATGCAATCACGAGGAGCTGTAAGTAAGACAGGTGGAAAGTGAGGAATGCACGTTGGGTTGTCAACTTGTATGCTGTTGGATAGTTATTAGTAATGCACCTTTTAGGTAAAAGGTAGCCTTTCCAGCCCAAAGTTTATTGCTTCCAACCCTCCTAGTGCTATACAGCAGGGAAAATATGATAGGGAGAGGCAACTATTTGCTACAACTTGTTTACAAGTACAACATTTCCTAGGTTCTTTGCAGAAAATGCATTCAGGACCATTGCCAGATCCAGTAGGATACCCCCAATGGTTGTAAAAGCAATCAATTTTTTTTAGCAATTTCATGAACTTTTTGATGGGATAAATGACATGAAATTGATTATGATTATCATTATTGCGGATTGAGAGTAGTATAATTTACCTTTGTTAGAGGATAGAGCTCAATCATGGTCTAGGCCTAAGCCCAATCTTTAATGTACAAGTCAAGAATATTACTTGTACTACAAGTCAATTAACCTTGTATGGTTAGTTTAGGGTTTAACTTCTCATAAATACCCCATATTGGGTTCATTGTAACTATAGCATTTTGATTATAGTGAATATATAGTCAACAAGGTTTTCTTTACTGGATGTAAGTCGTTAGGTTGAACCACGTAAATTTCACATTCTTTCTCTTCTCTCCATACTTTCCTTCTCCATACTTTCATAAAATCCAACAGTTATGAAGGCCCAACTATATAATGATGAGATATGTGGAAAGTTTTCATGACTGGAAATAAACATGACCGTGCATTATAAAATATGCTTAACTTTTTTTTTTTGAGAGTGAAAATATGCTTAAATTAGGTGAAGTAAAGGGAATTGAATAAAGACAACTTTGTGTTAAAATTATGAGTGATGCTGGAGTTTCTATAAATTTTATTACTCGAGGCATACAAATTGATGTGTAATTAAAAAAAAAAGTACTATAAACATTCATTCATTAGGTTGTTGAAGTCTAATAATCACATTTATTGTTAAATCAATTTGTCAATATTTTGCATCAAAATATGCACTATTTTTCAGCATTTTCCTAAAATGTATGGACCAAATTAGTATTTGATGATGCCTCTGTTTCGAATAAATAATCATTTGTGGGCTTTGGTTTGTTCGATTGATAAAGTTCATTAATTGTCCTCGAATAAAGGATTGCGTTTGTATCTCTCTTACACCAAATATCGATTGATATCTTGACTTGATAATAAAGAGTAAATCATAGAATGGATCTCATAAGTTCAAATATATCCCCCCCCGCCCTCCCACACACACAATAAAGAATTAATAGTTATTCTCTTATTCAATTATTAACAATATTTTTGTTGTATAAAATATTGGCATATTGAATCAGGTCTACTTGATGTAGCCTATCATAATAGGTGTAATATTGAACCACGATGGAAGTGAGATGCAAGTTAACATAGCTCTGATTATGGAAGAAAGTAGGGCTAGTCTTTTTGATGGTCTATGTTTAAAGATAGAATGATAACCAAGATGAAGATGTTGATAGACAAGGAATTACATAGTTTTTTTTTTTGTTTTTTTTTTTTTTTTTTAGAATGAAGGAATTACATAGTTCATTTTATTAAAAGGGTATTTGAAAATTTTTAAATATTGAACTATAAGAACACTTTTTATTTTTATTTTATATTATATAAGTGTTTTTTCTTCTAGAGGTTTTTCTTTGCCCTAGCTGCTGTCACTTAGCGCAGAGCCTGGACAGTGGAATTTTCTTATCTTCCATTGGAATGATATTTCCCTCCCTTTGGTAACACGTTTACTAGTAGGGCTAGTGGGTTTTCTTTTTCAGGGGTGGGGAAACAGTTTTTCTTTTCTTTTTCACTTTATGCACTGGCTTTTTTTCCTTTTTGTGTGTTTCATAATAGGTTACCATGGAACGTATACTAGATGGCTAGAGCAAATTCTCCTTATCAGAGAAGGAAGGGGACCGGGTTAGGATGAACAAGAAATAACAACCTGTTGGCAGTAACAAGGTGGTGTTGGCGGCGAAGTTCCTAAACCGCAAGGTACTTAATGTGGATGTGATTGGTTGACCTTTTAGAGCAATGTGGAAGACTCGAAAAAGCTTCGATATCCGACAAGTTGGAGACCACTTGTTCCCTTTTATTTTTGAACTGGTGAACGATGTAGAGAGGGTGCTTTCCAATGAACCGTGGAGCTTTGACAAACACTTGGTGTTATTTCATCGTTTGGAAGGGTCACGCTTTGTGCGGAGCAAGATTTTCACCACGATCAAATTTTGGGTGTAGTTGCATGGTTTGCCAATGAACAGACTAGACTTTCCCACGGCCATCCAAATTGGTAAGACTATTGGGGCAGTCTCATGCCATGGTCGTAAGGTAGAGATGATAGCAGAGGATTTTTTAAGGGTTAGGGTGGAGGTCGATGTCTCAAAGCCGCTTTGTAGAGGAAGAAGAGTTGTTTTGGATGATGATGAGGAAGTTTGGGTGTCGTTTAGCTATGAGAAGTTGCCGAATTTTTGTTATTGGTGTGGTATGGTTTGCCATGATGATAAGGACTGTGATATATAGTTATCTAGCAAAGGGACACTCTCAATTGAGTCACAGGAGTTTGGGGCTTGGATGTGAGCAAGTCCATTTAATTAAGGCTAGAAAAATTTTTGTTCTGTCCTAAGATTAGAAGTCTTTCCAGCAAAGGGTCCAGTCCAGGAGCACTATGAAAAGGAACCTAGTGCCAAACCACCTTCTCCACCACCCTCCTCCACCACTCACGAGGAACCCTTTACAATGGACACAGTTCAAAATTTGGAAGTTACGGATTTGGTGGAAACTCCTTTGCCTAGCTGCCTTTCCTAAAATCTCGGCCCTATACTAGGAAAAAATAATGAGGCCGTAATTCCTTCTCCTTATACGGAAAAAACATCTTTTGAATTTCAAATTCATGAGATTGATATGGAGATAAATAAGTTTGATGGAGTGATAGCTGCAAATCAAGATATAATAAATCAGGAGGTTGATTCCCATCCTAAAACAGCCCTTAAAAATTTGACAATTAGCTAAAATTGTGGAGAGATTGATCAAGAAATTTTAGGACTCTTGGCTGTGGCTGACCTAACATTATTTTCTTCCACAACTACCCAAAATAACCCTACTCCGAGGAAGTGGAAACAGCTTGCACGTCAGGACCATTTGGGAGACTCTTCCATGCAAAACATACAAACTATGAAACGGTCTGGTGATGAGTGTGGTTGGGAGCAACCTGAAGAGCCATGCAAGAAAATACACCTTCTGAGGGAGACATACTCCTCTAATTAAAATGGTAGAGGCTGTAAGACAGCCCCGCCAAGACCAATGAGTTGCTTAGTGTGGAATTGTCATGGGCTTGGGAACCTACGTACAAAAAATGAACTTGGTGTTTTAGTCCGGGCAAAAGATCCCTCTGTCATGTTTTTAGTCAAGACATGGGCAGATGAAGCAAGGCTAAAAGATATTAAGCGAAAATTGGAATTTGATCACGTGTTTGTTGTGCCCCATGTAAATCGGGGAGGAGGATTAGTGTTGTTTTGGAAAAATTCTATTGATGTCACTGTGGAGACTTTCTCTAAAAATCACATTGACTCAATTATAAACAAAGAAAATGAGGATGCATGGAGATTTACAAGATTTTATGGGGATTCGGCAACACATTTGAGGCATGAATCTTAGTCAAAGCTAAGACAATTAAATTCTCGTTTTAACCTACCTTGGCTTTGTGCAGGATACTTTAATGAGATTTTGAGGAGAAATGAAAAGCATAGGGGAAATATGTGATCACAATCCCAAATGCAACTTTTCATAGATGTTATTAACGAATGTGGATTTCTTGATCTTGGTTTTGTAGGACCTCAATATACATGGAGCAAGCATTATGTAGTGGGACATTCGGTGTGGGAAAGACTTGATCGAGGGCTAGCCAACTATGAGTGGCTCGCAAGATTTGCAGGGGCATGAGTTCATCGCCTCCACTCGGATTCCTCTGATCATCATCCAATCTTGATCATTCCCATAGGTTTGGAGGTGGTTTGAAAGAAGAAAATTTTCAAATTTGAGGAGATGTGGCTCCCCGACAAAAGCTGCTTTGATACAGTAAAAGCTGTGTGGCTGTCTAGTGATTTTGATCACACAAACCATTGGGTCCTTAAAAAACTTGAGAAGTGTGGAGTTGAACTCACTAAGTGGAGTCATGAGAATTTTGGTAATGTGAGGAATGAGTGGGAGAAAAAGAGAAGACAACTAGCTAAGGCCGAAATGGTTGCAATGAATTTTAGGCTGAACATTCGAGTAAGGGAGTTGAAGGATGAGATTGAAATTCTTTTGGATAAGGAAAACCGGATGTGGTTGCAACATTCTAAAACTCTATGGGCAGTACAAAGAGACCATAATACACGGTTTTTTCATAGTAAAGCAACCAATAGGTACTGAAAAAATTTCATCCATAAGCTTAGAAATACGAATGGGCAATAGAGTGCAAATAATGAGGAAGTGGCAGACATCCTTATCCAATATTATAAAGAACTCTTTACCTTAGCCAATCCCACATTTCCTGAAGAAGTTTTGTTGACCATTAATACTCGGGTTAGTGCACAAATGAACAATAGACTTTCAGTGAAACAAATGGCCCTTCTCAAGGCACCCAGTCTTAATGGAATGACACCAATCTTTTTCCAAAACTTTTGGCTGCTGGTTGGTGATGAGGTAAAAGCTTTTGTCTTACAATTCCTTAATATAGCCACTTTCTTGTGTCATTTGAACCACACATTCATCTCCCTAATTCCCAAAGTAAAAAACCCAGAGTTCGTTTCTGAATTTAGACCTATAAGCCTTTGTAACGTCTTGTATAATATTTTTTCTAAAGTATTGGCTAATAGGTTGAAGAAAGTCTTACCTACTCTAATTATGGAACACCAAAGTGCCTTTACAAAGAGTCACCTTATTTCTGATAACATTTTGGTTGCTTTTGAGAGTCTTCATAGTATGTAGAATCACAAATCTAATAAGGAGGGCTATAGGGTAGTGAAGTTAGATATGGGCAAAGTGTATGATAGAGTGGAATGGTCTTTCTTGGAAGCAGTTATGAGACGGATGGGTTTTACAGAAAGGTGGATCCAACTGATGATGGAAGGTGTAAAAATGGTATCCTATTCCATATTGGTGAATGGTGAGCCTAAAGGCATGATCAAGCCAACCTGAGGAATTAGACAGGGAGATTCTCTCTCTCTCCTTTCCTATTTTTGTTATGCACTGAAGGTCTGCATGGCCTCATCTCACAAGCAGCTAGACAAGGAGAACTACATGGCTATTCACTTTGCAAAATTGGTCCTAAACTAACTCATTTTTTCTTTGCAGATGATAGCTTGTTATTTTGCAGGTCTACTCCACAGGAATGTGAGAAAGTTTTGGAACTTTTGGATTCTTATAGCAAGTACTCAGGGCAACACATCAATAAAAATAAAACCACCATTTTCTTTAGCTAGTCCACCACTCTGGAGAGAAAGCAATACATTAAGAATACATTAGGAGTTCTTGAAATTCGAAGCTATGAAAAGTATTTGGGGCTACCCTTTTTGATTGGTGGAAGGAAAAAAGCTAGTTTCAAATATATCAAGGAAAGAGTATGGAGGAAGCTTCAAGGGTGGGGAGAAAAGTTTCTCCCACAGGCCGGGAGGGAAGTCCTCATTAAAGCCATTATCCAAGCCATCCCCACCTACATTATGAGTTGCTTTAAACTTCCTATGGGATTATGCAATGAGCTTGAGGGCCTTATTCGAAAATTTTGGTGGGGACAAAGAGGAGATAGACAGAAGATCCATTGAGTAAAGTGGAGTACTATGTGTAGACCGAAAGGGGAAGGAGGTATGGGATTCAAAGACTTGGCCATGTTTAATGATGCTCTCCTAGCTAAACAGGCTTGGCGGCTTCTTCACAATAAAAACTCACTTATCTATCGAGTTTTCAAAGCGAAGTTCTTCCCGGATTGTTCTATTTTGGAGGCCCTAGATTTTGCTAAAGGGTCATATGCTTGGCATAGCATATTGAAGGGTAGGGAGGTCTTGAAATAAGGAGTACGATGGAGGGTGGGTAATGGGAAGGATATCAGCATTTGGAGTGATGCTTGGCTGCCCTTTATTTCTACCCCTACGGTTAGTAACCCGATGGGGATTGAATTTCTAGAAGTGAAGGTTAATTCTCTAATCAATGTCCACATGCGAAACTGGGATGTGGACTTGTTCCAAGATTTGTTAAAGCCTGAAAAGGTGCAGTTGATTCGAGGCATTTCATTAGGTGATGCTTTAGCCCGTGATAAAGTGGTTTGCCCCACACTCAATCAGGTTCCTATACGGTGAAATCAAGATATTATTTTTTGTCAAAGGAGAAGGAGCAATCAGGCTGTGATATCAATACTCTTGCCCTATCACAGAAGCTTTGGAAGATTATTTGGAATCTTTCGATCCCCCAAAAAGTCCGAAACTTTAGATGGAGGTCTACCAAGAATGCCATTCTAGTTAAAACCAATTTAGTCAAACGGCAAGTGCTTTATGAAGCAACTTGTGATCATTGTCAGTCAAATTCAGAAGACGTGTTGCATGCGTTGTGGCTGTGTCCTTGTTTGACCGAGTTATGGGAATCTAATATTGTTTGGAGGTTTAAAAACACATAATGTTTGATTGATTTTCAAAAGCTAATATTACATGTAGAAGAAGCAGGGCTCGATTTAGAATTGTTCTCCATGATTGTCTAGCTCCTTTGGCAATGGAGAAACCAGATCAAAGTAAGCACTTCAACCATTCCACTCAGGACAGATTGTTACTTGAGCTCAGCAACAATTGCAAGACTTCTACTAGGTGCAACCAGTGAAGCCAACACCTGTAAATTCCAATCTCCACTCAGTAGTAACTTGGTCTCCTCCACACGCTCCCTCCCTGAAGATTAATTACGATGGGGCTATTTTTCGGGATTCTAATAATGTAGGCATAGGGGTTGTGGTCCGAGATAGTAAGGGTAGAGTGCTCGCATCCCCAGCAAAGAAGATTCCTTTTCCTTAAATTGTGGCAGATATGGAGGCAGTAGTTGCGAGACGAGTTATTCTGTTTGCTAAAGATCTTAACCTCAGCTTTATTATACTAAAGGGAGATTCGGAGATCATCACTCGAGCCTTACAAGCAGAGGATCAATCCCTAGCTTCTTATGGTAATATCATTGAGGAGATCAGATTCCATGTAGACTCTTTTCTCAATTTTAGAGTTTCTCATGTTAAAAGAAAATGGAATTTTGTAGCTCATAATCTAGCTAGACATGTTAGCGGTTTAGTGGTTTGGATGGAGGAGGTTCCTTCCCACATTTTACCTATATTTTTAGCTAATGCTGGCTAATTTTTTCGTTCAATAATAGCTGATTCAGTTTGATTCTTAAAAAAAAAAAAAAAAAAAAGGTGTTTTTTTCTTCTGTATCCTTTTATTAATGCTTTAATTAGAGAAAGGGGATAAATGCATATTTTAATGGGCTAGATGAGATATATCTGATAAGGTCCAAATCAATTGTGGGCTTAGCATGTCCCTTTGTACCGAAACAAGTTTACTTCACTAATCAAACAAAGAGAAAATAAAGTAGAAAGAAAATGGTGAATCATGACTGAATTAGATTGGGCTCAAAATTGTAGTGACAAAGCCCAGATAATAGTGAATGACAACACCTTTTAATGAATTTGGGGTATCGATTACCAAATTCCCAGTTGATCCACAAGATTATTTTGGTCTGAACTTTAATCCATAGTAAGATGCTATTTCTTTTCTTGATACGAACTCCTAAGCTAGCGTGGGCCCTATAATCCCCGCATTTTGAAATTCTGCGTGGTGAAACTGTGGCGGATCTTCTACTGTGTGTATAATCAGAAGCTTTTGGTTAAATCTAGAGATGTGTTAAAGTTAAGGCTGAATACTGACATGATAATGTACAAAAAGGGTTTGAACCAGCAATTGCTGCTAAAGTGTTATTGTGTTTCTTTTCTATATAATTCTACTTTTACTATGCTAGTAATTCTAATAATTAATCTATGAAAGACTAGTGCTTCAACTTCTATCCTTGCAGAGTTCCAGTTAACACAGGAATTTGTCCTAAAAATTTCTACTACCATGTAGAACATCACAATTTTTATTATAAATTTTCATGTGATAAATTGTGAGTGGTTGATTTATATAAAAGTGACAGACAATTAATTATAGTCATCACATAAGAAAGTTGTGGCATTTTATGTTGTACTAAAATTTTACTCCTTTGCCATTTGGGAGGCCAAAAAAAAGAAAAGATTATTGAGTATTTTTATTTATTTATATATTCTACATCCTTAATATGTATTGTATAAATAAGTACTATAAAACAATTAAAATGTATTTTAAACACTTTATAATCTAATATGTGCACTACGTATATTTATTAAATCTAACAAATGTGCTAATATTAATAATTTGTTTTTTGATATTTTTAACTTATGTTTGGTTAGCAATCATTTAGGCAGTAGACTTGTACAAAAAATAAATAATAATAGCATCTTTATATATTTTTTCCTTTATTAATTAATTATTTGAGATAATTGTTGGCTCCGCCATTTGTTGTAGCTGCCATTAGGAGAGAAGTACATTGATGAGTATTACTTGTGGCCCAAGCTATCCCTAAAATATCTGAGGCAATTGTAACTATGTGTTCATTATCTATATTATTTATAAGAAGATTTTCATTTTCAGACTGGACTTTTATATGGTTTAGAAATACCCCTAAACTTTATGCTTAATGGAGAAAAAACTTAAGGATAACCCGGTAAAAATATATCTCTAATTCTACTTAAAATTTCTACAAAATAGGGCATTCTCCTACTAATCCATGCCTTCAAAACAAACTTATCCATTAAAAAAAAATGGAAATTATGACACTAGACACACACACACGCAAAAAAAAAAAAAAAAAAAAAAAAACTAATTGCATGTGCAAAGTGCATGTGATGAGGCTAGTAATTTTATAAATGTATTATTAATTTAAGTAATTGGTATATGCAACTTATCACTGGCTGCAACCATCCCCAAATGTGGTCCTGCCACTCTTTGCAACTGCCATTATGAGGGAAGTGTTTTTTTTTTTTTTTTTCCTTCTTTGATGAGATAGTCGAAATACCTACATATTAAATATGTTGCTCTCGTAGCTCAAGCAACCCATGCCCTCCCTTTGCTTCCCCAAGCACTAAGTGTGTGTTTGGTTGGGGTGATTTATGAGGGGATGTAAAATGAAGGGGGGAAAATATGAGGGATTTTGGGTGAATGGGTTGTTTGGTTGGGAGGGAAAAGGAGGAGAGAAAATGGTGGGGCTTGAGTGTTTTCTCCCCGAGCTCACCATTTTATTGTCTCCTCAAATTGGGGAGAAAATGGTGGATGAAGAGTAGTGGCAACTTCAGGATTTCTTTTCAGGAGGTCATTAAAAAATTTAAATTAAACAAAATTTAATACAAAATAAGAACTTGAATATATCGAGTCATTGACAAAAAATAATACACAAATAAATGACATTTTACTATTTCCTTCTACAAGTTTTCATATGTTGATATTACTATGAGTTTTCATTATCTATTGTCAATGTGGGTAGGTGTAATAATTTTATTTTATAAAATTTGTATAACATTTTGTAATTTTATGCAATTGTCATTATCTATTTGTTAATATTTTTATAAAAAAAATTTAAGATAAAACTCAACCGAAGAGCATTGCATTAATTATTGACTCAAAGAGCCACACCGATCTATACATATATAAATACTAAATAGTACACTATGTGTCCACTTAACCAATCAAATGTTTGAAGATTCACTAATTTCACTTTTTTTTTTTAATAAATAACTTTATAAAAAAATTTTATTATAACATGATTACAATACACACAAATGTAACAAAACCTCTATATTTCCTAATTATTTAATTATATAAAGTTATATTATATTTATACTATACACGCACACATTCACATAAATAACATTATAACAAAAATAAATAAATAAATAATACATGCAATCAGTATCAAACACACATGCACACAAATAATATATAAATTTATAATAAAAAGAGATATTCATATACTTACAATCCACAAATACTCACTATTTACTCTTGAAGTTAGAGATACCAATAGTCAGATAGAGAAAAGAGATTCATGAGACAAAGATATATGATTTATGTTATTGGTTGGTTTTGGGATGGACTGATTTGTATTGTTATTTGTGGGCTGAATTGATCTATGTTAGAGTGTGCAAGACTTAAGTTAGGGTTTGAAAAAATATTTTTAAAGGTAAATTAAACTAATAAAATAATATTTTATACACATTCAATTTTCTAATCAAGTCAGGGGGTTCAAATCAACCCCCTTGTAGCATTAGTAATGTTGCCTTTGATGAAGAGGGGCTTAGATGAGAATTTAACTATCTACCCCTGCCCTCCCTCCACATAAGGTTTATTTTTATTTTTTTATTTTGGCTTATAAACTATTAAATTTTTTTTAATGTAATGGGAGCTTTAAAGTAAATTTATACAAATTACATTTTTTATTTTTTTCATTTTTCTTCTCAGTTAAACAAAATAATTTTTCATCTATCTACCCCCAACCATAGTTGTCAGTATCGTATGATACGTAATACGTATCGTATCGTGTACAAAAAGTTTTGTATCATAAGGGCGTATTGTAAGTGCTCATGAATCGTCCGATACATAGATGTGTATCATATTGGTGAATCGTATGTATCATACGATACATAGACATGTGGGTTTAAAATGGGTTGTTTTGTTAAAATTTGTGGTTTTATTTGATTTAAACAAGTTGTTAGACTTTTTTAACACAAAATTATTGGGAAATTTAATTGAGTCTAATGAAATAACAAGTCCATGAGTTTTTTTTTCATCCATTCTCTTTCTCCTACAAAATTTAAACTATACTCGTAACACTTGCTTTCATATGTGCAAATTTATTTTCTATGCTATTAATAATGTATTAAATGAAAATATAATTATTTTTTATTTTGTTATTATTATTTTGAGTCTAAAAAGCTAGAATGCCAGGAAAAAATATTACAATGAAAAAAAGTAAATGTTGATAATGATAAAGAAAATGTCTATGAAAAAATAATTTTGCAAGATGCTGAACATAATGATAATATTGACTTAAATGGAGTTGATTAGCCAATACGATGAAAAGATATTATTATTTTGGTTCATATATCATGTATTAATTTTGAGTTTAATCAATTTGAATGTGCATATTATAAACATAAGTTAATTTGATTTATTTAGTTAGCTTTGTTAAATTTTATTACATAAGTAATGATTAAATTGGTCATTAGTTGAATATATTTTGAATTTATAATGAATATTCTTTTTATATATGTATATCTATAATTATTTTATAATTTTATTAGGTGTTTGTGTATCTTATGATACATGATTCGATACAATACACGATACAAAAAAATAAAAAATCGATTCACAATTTGACAACTATGCTCCAACCAAACACATAAGATGGAATTTTTTCTTTCTTATCCCTCGGCCCACAATTTTTTATTTTCGCACTTTTCCACCTCCAACCAATTAATGCTTAAAGCCTGAGGAGGTACCAATTCGTCCAAATGGTGCCGTGGTACGAGAGAAGTTGTTTGCAAGTATCACTTATGGTTCAATTCCCTGACTTACTCTAATATAAGAATAAAATTCTAGTGAACAACGATAAATGAACAAATAAATAAAAGATTGGTAAAGTCACTATTTCAGCGTAAAAATTGATTTGCGTGTAATAGTCATTTCTCAAAATAAAATTCCAAGAAGTTCCGGGTATTCACTTTTATGTAAAGGCAGTCCATAAATAAGGAAACAAGGAGAACAAAGGAACCAATATGGTTCTTCTGGTCTCTCTCTCTCTCTCTCTCTCTCTCTCAAACAAAAGCAGCTAAAGAAGTTTTGGAAAAAAGAAAGAAAGAAAAACAAAAAAAGAGATATAAAGGAAGCATCAAGTTCCTCAAAAAAAAAAAAAAAAAAAAAAAAAAGCATCATTAATTATGCTTCAAGGCCCACCTTTTTTTTTTTTTTTTTAATTTTTTTAGTACTCCTACGGACTCAAAAGTTTGCTTGACTAGTCTTAGCCTCTAGGTTCTAGCTACCGATCTAGTATATGGTGTACTTGGCAGGGTCACTCACACATTGACAGGTCCTACAGTGTGTGGGCCTGTCCATGTGCGGGAGACTCGGCATATATGCCGGTTATAAGTGTGGGGCTTGTCAGTGTATATGACTATATGAGTGACCTGACATATATGCAGACAAGATATAATTTTCGCTAGCTATCTCATCCACAAGCTTCAGCAATTTTTCAATTTATGTCGTCATCAAGCAATGTGCAGATGTTACATTTTTTTTTTTTAATTTTAATTTTTGGGATGATTGATGTTACATTACATTAATTGGGTGAACCAAATTTGCATCCGTGATCACACTGTATTCTGCAACTTAATTATACTAATTAGGTCCTATACCCTTATCAAAAAAAAAAAAAAAAAAAAAATTAGGTCCTATACCAGCAGCATCAACTGTTAATTTTTCTATGTATTAGAAAACTACAGCTTCTTGGAATTGAACCCTGAAAAATTTTCATAAAAAAAAAACCCTGAAAAATTTGGGGCCATTTGATATATGTGTTTAAACATATGTGTTCAGTTTTTAAATAATATTACACGTATTTTTACTCACATATATTTAAAAAAAATACAAACAACATTATTAAAATAATATTAGCTATTATTCCTATTTCACAACTAATTAAAAAAGGTAACTTATTGAGCACAGAAAGCGAGATCCTAATTCCTAATTTAGTATAGTGTAGTAAGTGAAAATCGATGATAATGATCATACGATACGGTACTCAACTATTTGTGCCGTTGTACCTACGTGCATTCGGATGCATGTGACATCATTAACGTTTCGTCAAGTCCATTTGCTTCTTCTTTGCATGAGATTCATCAAGATTTTCCCTTTTATAAAAATTGCTCAATATACTGTATTAAAACTAGAACCTATAACGTTTTGGTCTTTTTCTTTTTATATTTGATTTCTAAACGTTTTTCCTTTGGAAGAAGGATAGGGATGCTGTCGCTTTGCTGTGACTTTGCACAATACGTATATTTTAAGTCGGCCACATTTTGGATGACTTAAAATATATGTGAGATGTGCCAGTCTAAAAATAAGCTTTTTACCTCACTTTCTTCTTTCCAATTTCAATACAATTCTTCTGTGGAAGCAATTAATCATATGCTTGGTTACTGAGCTTTCTACTGCACCTTATACACCTTGACACAACTGGAAGTAGGTGGAGTCCTCAATATTTTACGGAAATTTAATCATAGTAACGTATTGGATAAGGTAGATAAATTGGTCAAAAAAGTCTATAGTATTACTGACTTTGTCATAATTTACACACGCGTCATGAAGTGATGATTTGATTATTTTTCGTCACTCGATTTTATGTGTAAGTAATGTAATCCATTTACAAATTGACAATGGATCAATATGCGACAAAGTGTCTCTAAAGTAAGCTCTAAAATTACTTGGTGAATTTCTCAAAACCTCCAATCAGTATTCATTGATTACATAACTTGGTACCGACTTTTTTGAGATTTTCTTTGTGTAACAGATGGGTTTTTGAGTGTTATCATTAACTTAATATTTTTTTATTATGCAAGAAAAAAAAAGGAATAAAAAAAATTATTACTAAGAAGGGTTTTTAATTTTATACTCTATAATCATTTTTTTTCATATTGCCTTTTAGAAAATGTTAAACATACAAATTTTTTTATAATTTTTTTTTACAAATTACTGATATAATAAGTTATTATTAATAAATAAAAAATGAAGTTAGAGATAGGATCAAATGAAATTAGTGAAAATTTACCATAATAAAATTTATAAAATAATTTTTGTCTATAAAATTACTTGTTTTTAATTTTTTGTGTTAAAATATGGACATTTTTTTGCCTTAATAGCAGATATTAATATAAAATAAATTTTTTTTATAGGATAAAATAGTTGATATAAATGTGTGTGAAAGGAAATTTGTGTTTCCGGGAAGGATTAAACAAAATAAAGTTTAAACGGCGCATTCGTACAGAATAATACGAAATGGCTCAAACACCAAAGATGAAAACATCAAACTGGGCTCCACATTGCCACCACGCCTATGTCTAGCAGGTAGGGAAAGTGAGAGAGACCACAAACCTACTCCGTATCTAAGTGATTGCCAACTATAACCAAAATAAATACTTGGTCCAAAGCTTACAACACAAAAATCAATTAATCACCAATGCGATGAACTCTAGCAAATCATATCTGCCGAAGTGACACGTACTCCAAAGATATTCACAATCAGCATGATCATGTTTTACATTTTCGTATAAGATATTTATTCTTTTAACGTGATGTGAAAGATTATAAATGTGATAATGTTTACACTTTCCGTAGAGTATAAACGTGACACGAAAGCGTCTCAAATATTATTAGATGTGAAATAATTATTGACGCTGGTAATGATAAATATAACAAGAAGACTCAAATAAGAGGGAATCCAATTAATAATATATAAGAACATAGTTTGGCACAAATAGATATTTGGTCCTCCTTAATCTTCTTCATTTTATTTAATTTGTGTGTTTCTTTATTTGGTCAGTCCACTGGAAACCCGGAAAACTACCAACTAGAAATTAAGTAAATTATCCCCAAAATTTATAATAAATGTGTTCTCACTTGTCACTCACCTAATCTAAACTACTCGACAGTACTGTTACGGCGATAGCTCCGCCCTGGCTTGGTAGAAATCTTAAATTATTTTGGGCTCTTGTTAGCCTTAAGCCTATAACTGCCTGACCTATATTTAAAAAAAGAAAAAGAAAAACAAAGTACAATAGAAGTTGTCCATGTGGTCTGGTGGAGTAAGTAGATCACGCAGTTTGTGTACGCGCACTCTAACAAATCCTTCTTTTCAAAATGCAGTTTAGGAAAGTTACCAATTAACACTATAAGAAAGTATAAAGAGAGCGAGAATTGATTAAATTTTCAGGAACTATATTTAATTAAAGGATTAAGGGACTTCAAAATCGAAAGTAGGATGCTCCCAATAATTATCATTGAAAGTTGCAACCATTTCAAAGAGAAGAATTGCACAAATCCCTACATCCAATCATGTACAATTCTCCATATACCCCATCATCCAAGTCAGAAGAACGATCCAGAAGTAGAAAATAAAAGTGAAAAAAAAAACCCGAATCCCAATTCCCACCCAAGTCACTGTACTTATCCCACTCTATAAATTTTAACATAAAAGAATGGGAAAGTAGAAAATACTACCAAACACCATATTTTTACATATCTCTTGGCCTCACATGCAATTCCATGCATCCAGCATTAATTGTAATTTCTTGGTGTGAATGAATCACAAATCACATGCTTCTAGCCATCATTTCTTGGAATCTCCTATAGGATTCCTGCTTCTCCAACTTGAACTTTTCGTGGCAGCTTGCAATGAACATCTCAGCTAGCTTATCAATCTCATTGATATCAATCTCAGTCTTTGAATTGTCATGAACCTTTTCTTCAAGCCATTGGAGGTACCCAGAAAGCTGTGACTCTCCACAATCCTCGCCTGCTTGGTCCGTTGAAAGCATAGAATTCCACGTGGAGTCATAGTACAAATGGGTCTCATCTAAAACAGGAGCTGGTACAGGAACCACATGGGAAGAGCACCAATTATAGTGTAACCTAAATGACCCAAAGAATAACTTGTTCTTGCTCTTGTTGGACTTGTTGTGGGGGTATAAGAAGTTGATGGGTTGGATTTCCTTAACAATCTCAATGACAATAGATTTGGCCTTGGAGAGAGCTCGAAAGGCACGGCACACGTGTGAAAATATGAGAGTGTGAATTAGGGTTTTGATCTTGTTGAAGCTTAGAGTAGAATATGGTGGTTTCATTGAGAAAACTTGAAGAGGGTTGAGAGTTTTGGAATTGGATGGGCTAAACATTTTGGGGTGTGTGTGTGGTGTGTGAAAAACTGTAGACTTATAGTAAGGCTGAGTCTTGTTGAAATGGATATATAAAGAGCTTTGATTACCACTTTTACCCCTGGACTTTCTGTTTTTTTCTTATTATAAGGACAATCAACTAACTTTTTTTTGGATTTTGGGGGTGTGGTCTTTTTCATTGTCGGGATGTGCTGTGCAGGACTTAAAATGTGAAAGATATTCAAACTTCAATTAAAGTCATTTGTTATTATATGAGACCCGCTAAGATTTTTTGAACTTTGTGGCAATCATGTTATTTGGAAAGGTACAACAAGGTTGTTTTGGGAATTAAAATTAGTGAGGTAAAGTCTATGGGATATGTAGTCTGGCTCCAATACCAGCGGATTATTATATCTTATTATTAATTATTGACCCGTAAACGGTGATTAAGGCTTAATCTTCGACAAAATTACAAGCCCAAGGAATACTAAAATGGCAACTAGATAGAATATATGATTATTAATTTCTGGCTTATATTTTCTGGATCGAGCACTATGCCAAATTTCATTAATTATCCAGGCGTTTTGGTATATAAACTTATCTTAATGTCTAATCAATCCAAAACCCAAGAAGTTTGTTCAGAATTTGCTTCTAGACGAATCTCAATAAAAATGAAAACACCAAATCGTGATCATAGCTTATGTAGTCATGTGGTTTTGTTTGCTGCAATTTTTTGAAGTGCAAATGTATTCTCGATTTCATTTAACTAAGTACCGTATTTATGAAGATGTTTGAAGTACAACCAACTTTAACTTCCAAGTTACCAAAGTAGGGCTTCCTGAGCCTTTAGTAAAGAAGCGTTGAGTCATTGACCGCTTGTATAAGGTAAATTATTGAATACTTTAGGAATACTATAATTGCGTACTCTCTCATTTTACATGAATTATAGATTTTACCATAAATTTAATTAGTGAGACCAACAGTTATATAAGAGGGGAGAGTATGTATTTATAGTACTTCAGGAGTACCTAATAATTACCCCTTGTATAATATGAAAAACCAAATTAAAGATGATGCGAAAGAAATTTATTCAAGGAAGCTAGAAAGATAAAAATTAGTCATAATCCTTGCTAATTCAACTCTATCCTCCAAATATTTTAAAAGATACAACAAATAAAACAAAAATAGTGGGTTGGTTGTAGACTTTGGTTAAAAACGCATTGACTAATCGAATGGCAGAGAAAAATGATGGCAACATATACACAAATAACATAAATAATTGAAGAAACTTAAACATGATTGGTATGGCATTTTTTTTCAGAAAATTCCTAACTCTTTCCCACCTTTGAGATATATCATTTATGTGGTCGTCATGCTCATACGTACTATAGCTTTGTTTTCCCTTCAAACTTGGGACTAATTAAAGTGACACATATGGCAATTACCTGCGCTCCTTAACTTGTATTTCAATAAAAAATGCAAGTTGCTTGGTTGTGATAAAATTGAATAATGTTTTCTATGTTTTGTTGGTAGTGATTTGGGTGCGGCTTAGCTCTTGGAAATTAAATTGTGCCGAATGAATTTTCGGGGATTGATTATCCATTTCACGTAGCAATCATATGGCATATTCTGTACTCCAAACAGAAGGATCTCGAATTTCGAAATTCACATGACAATCATATGACATATATATGATGAATTGTTGAGTTCTTGTGATTACACTGCAGGGAATGACCAAGTATGCAATACAACAGATATGCTACGGATCTTAAGGATCGTTTCCAGACAAGCGGGATTTTACTATTAACTTTTAAACAAAAAGTTATTAAAGAAACAAAAATGACTAAAAATGTTAAAATCATTGTTTTTCCGGCCTTAACAAAGGAATTCCTCAAAATTAAACACACCTCATAGCAAAGTAATGACTTTTGATTAGAAGACTGTCACTGCAATAATTTCTATTAGCACCTTTTGATCTTGTTCCATGATTTCAGATACCTTTATAGCTCCATGAAAGTTTGTGTAGTCGGTTCTACATCAATTATGGACATAGTAGATTGTGATTAGTGTAAACATTATGTTTATATATAACTATCACTAATATTACATTTATTATATATTAATTGCAAAATGTTACGTTAATAGTTGTGAAATTAGACTTAATTAGGATATTCAATAATAGTCGTCCTAGTCATAAAGGTAAGTCTTTGCTGGCTTCATTAAAAAGAAAAAAGGTTAGTCTTTGGCTTGAATAAGTTATAATGTGTGCTATCCTCTTAACCTTTAGCACTTCATACTTTATGTTACTATTTCTTGAGCGCTTTTTTTTTTTTTTTTTTTTTTTTTTTTTTTTTTTTCTTGGTAAAATTGCACGTAGGGTTGATGTGCAAGGACACTCTAAAACCAGCCAAGATAGGTTTCAATCTCTATTTCTTTACTGGTTTGAAAATTATAAATCTAATATTTAGGTTACAGATTGCACAGGGACATGGTTCAGTTTTTTTTTTTTTTTTTTTTTCAGCATGCAAGCAGGGAATAAAAGTACTTTACTACATCAAAGCCATAGCTAATCAAAATTTCGATAAAATTGTATGAAGAACTGAACAAACTATATATATGAAGCACATCGCATGGTAGAAATCTGAATTACAGGTACAAGGTAAGGTTTGTGTGTTTCTTCTGACACTATCAAGTGTGGAGAGAATCTACACAACATCAAGAAAGGAAATAAAGTAAAGGAAGTGGTAACAGTTGGTAAAACCCATAGCCAACTTTAGTCTGTACCAAAAGATTTATTCAACCACATTTGGAAGATTGGAATACATTTCCTTTAATATATTCCTTCAGAATCATTTTTGTCAGTTGTCCCCATCACGGAAAGTTCCAAGTAACTAAACATTTGAACTTTCCATGTTCTGCGATATTTTTATAATCTCTCTCTCTCTTCGATAGTGTGGACAGAAATCTCTTAAGGCTCTTCTTCCACATGTCACCACTAGTTGACAAATCACTCTACATTGTCACCTAATAATTTTTAAAAAAAATTTCTTTCCAAGAAAGCAAGTGACGAAATGAGTGGATAAAATTTACCAACAATTAAGTCTTAATCTCACCTCCATAAGAGTATTCTATTCTTAAAATTCCTAAACACTCATAAACTCATGTAGAAAAATCATTTTGTGCTATAATTTTAGGATAAAGTTTGGCTACAAATGAGTTTATAGCCAATAATTGCAACTTTCTTTATAAAAATTACTATGGTTTTATTTTTGAAAATTTAACCATTAAATTTCATATATTTTTTTAATGTTTTTAAGGTGCATATCAAATTTGGAGCTAATCGAATTTTATTTACTATTTAATGTGTACATTTCTTTTTATGCATAATTTTAGATCTAGATTACAAAGAATGAAAATTTAAACATTTAATTGATGATATTGAGATCTTCTGGAAATTTCACAAGTATGGAGGATATAAAACGTAATCTGATGATTGACTTGTTAAAATTCATATATAATAAAAAAATATTGAATAAAATTGTAATTATTGGCTATAAACTATATAATAAATATGATAATTCAACATAGAATTTTTTTTTCTTTGGTGCTAAATAATTAGTTAAAAGAGTAAAGTGGCGTGAAAAGATCTCATTAAATAATATTTTAACTAAGCCCACCCAAAAGTATTCAGTTAAATTAAGTAAATTAAATGTAATGTCAAGTAGTGTTGTAATTCAACTAATACCTTTAGTATTTTTAATGTCCACGATTTAAATTCTCACACCCATAACTATTGAAATATATAAATAAATAAAAAAGAAAAAAGAAAAAAGAAAAAAGAAAAAGGAATGCATCATTCATAAAGGACTCAATATTTGTATCTTGTAAAAAAAAAAATATTTTTACATATATGGCCTCAAACATCAATAAGCAACTCCCTATTTGATTCAAATTGTAAACAAATCCATGAGGGTCGTAGAAAACTTTTCAATCCCAATAATTGAAACAATTTATTCTTGCTTTAGTTTTAATATTATTTGTGATGAAAGTTCAACTTTAAACAATTTATTCTTGCTTTAGTTTTAATATTATTTGTGATGAAAGTTCAACTTTAAACAATACGAGTAAAATAGTTGAAGTTCAATATACGCTACATAATGACTCAACCTTTTACCTTAATGGATCTTATCCATTTCTTGGTTTCTTCCATTTATTGAAAAATAAATAAAAAATTTTCTGCCTCTTCCCTAATTTGTCAGCCTTCTAATGATGATTGATGGATTATCAAAAGTAAAAATAAAAAATAAAAGAGCGACGAATTTTGAAAACTGTGCTGTAATTATTTTGGTTTTTATTTTCCCTCTGAATTAGATCTGCTCCATGGCATCAAGGGTGGCCCAGTGATCCGAGTGGCCTCTTTATCTTTCTCATATTCCTTTTTCTTTTTGGCAAAGTTATTCGAAAATATAGATTTTACAAGTGTAACTCAGTATGTTTATTTGGTGGAAGGACACTATCTTCCTGTTTCTTGAGCTAATGGGATCTAGAAAAACTATCTTTGCTGGGAACAACCATGCACTGTGTGATTTAATAACTAGAGGAATTGAATAGGGCTAAATCTTTAAAGAAGATCTTGTAAATTTTTACTGTATCTCTAATTCTCTTTTTTCTGGCCCCAAATTTAGCCAAAAGAAAATATTCGATCAAAATGAGTATTTTTAAGTTTACAAAAGTTCTTTTGCTAATGAAAAAACGAACACAGGCGTGCACTCAAAGAAATTGGTTACAAATACAATACATGTAATTGGACACAAAAATAAGGCCTTAACTAGTATGCACTTGTTCTTTGGCTGCTGAGTCATGATCCGTTCACTGATGATGCAAAACTTGCTGCTGAGTCATGATCCGTTCACTGATGATGCAAAACTTGCTGCTGAGTCATGAATTTGATCCATTAATTGAACATTTCAAGATGATGCAAAACTTAGGCACATAGATAAGTTGTTCACCCTTTCTATATATGTGTTTGGAAATGTTATACTTAGGTAAAAAGAGTTCATTATAAATATAATCATTATAAGCTTAATCATGACTTCACCTCCAAGGATGAATTGCACATGGTAAAGTTAAAGCCAAATCATGCATGATAAAAGCAAAATCGGACATCATTTTCACCTATGGATTTGATGGTCTCATCCATATAAATGTGTGATTAGATCATGTGTCTTACATCAACATCTGAAGGTATCAAACAACAACCATAGAACACAGATTATTAAATATAACTAGACAAGACAACACAGACAACTTAAAACGTTTTCTTTGACTTGGAAATTGAGGCATAAATCACCACTGTTGTCCCAATCAAATTAATACCAAAGCTTAAAGGAATGAATTTTCAACACACAAGATAACTAATAGTTTTCCTGTTTTAGACAAATTAACATTTTCAGGGAAAACTCGACCCCTGTCCAATTCGGAGTATACTCACCGTGCAGTGCACACTGTTATTAAAGATTTCCAGTAATGATTCTTACATTGCAGTCTTTAGCAATTTTCACCAAAAAGACTTATGGCTTGTTTGGAAGTTTAGAGAGGGAGGGGAGTAGAGGGAAGGGGAGTAGTGGGGAGGAGAGTAGAGGAGAATGATTCACCTCTACCTTATTTGGATGTTTTTAAAATTAGTAAGGAGAAGGAAGTAATTAGCCCTTCCTCTTGTATAATTTTGTTAATATAATAAGGGTAAATTAGGTAATTTACTTGGTTAATAGTTTATGTACTCTACTCTCCCTCCAAATCTCTCTAATTTGGGGGAATTAAAATTGGGGGTTTAGAGGGAGTCCAAACCCCTCCAAACTCCTCCAAACTCCTCACCCTCATTCTTTAAAAAACTTCTAAATAAGGTAATTGCATTACTCTCCCTCCCTCTACTCTACTCCCCCTCCTTTTTTAGACATCCAAACATGCCATTAGTCTTCCTGTCTTAGCGATTTCCTAGTTTGACCTTTGTGTTCGCATGAATATGGCCGACCAAAACGTGATCTCTCACTCTGACTCTCACATTTCTAGCAAGAAAAATTCCATGAAAAGTTTTGCTAGCCAAAAAAGAATGATTACCAGCGTCATTTTTCATTGGACAACAAATGACTAATTAAAGCATAAATTTCAAGGTTTTTATTTTATTTTATTTTATTAAAATATATATTTTTTTATTTATCCTTAGAGATATATTAGCCCATTAGTTACCATAGGCCTAAGTCTAATTCTACTTGTGTGCAAGCTAGGTCTTCTACTTGTATTAAAAGTTTATTAGTTTAGGGTTTAGCCTATTATATATACTCATATTATAATTAATAATACTATAGGATTTGTACTACTCTCATATATTAAAGATGCAGTCTTTAAGGGTTTCTTTCGTGGATATAGGGCAACCTTGTAATGCTCGTGTTCTTCTGTTTTCTATTTTATGCTTTTGCATCTATTTTAACATTTTCAACATGGTATATCAATGTTAATATTTAACATTTTTAATAAAAAAATAAAACATAAAAACAACAAATGGCTGTGGGAAATCTAGAGTGTTGAAACATATTTTATGAGAAATGTTTTATACACAACATTTTCACAACAAATTCTAAGCGATAAATTATTACTGGCTGCTGCTAGTGCACAAAAAAGTAATTTTAATGCGAGTTCAAATTAAAATCAATAACAATTTTATCATCTATGGTTTGTTATGAAAGTATTATAAAAACTTCTTATATTTTATACTACTATTTTTTTTTTTTAATGAATGGATTATATTTTACAATAGTTATAGGAAGAGTTTGTAACATATAAATGGAACTCATCAACATTTGACACAATGAGGAAATGTTCAAGCCCAATCAACTCTAAGTCCGTAGTCCTTAACAAACCTTTGTTGGAATGAATCTGCATGGGCCAACTGAAGTCCTACTCAAGATTTTGAGTTACATATATGGGGCATGGTACCACGAATGTGCAATTATGGTTTGGTCATTGGTGCTTGAGTGCTTCTCAGCCTTTGTTTTTGGAGGCACAGACACAGAATGTCCATGTCGAACACGTGTTGGATGTTAACTCGTGTAATTTATGGTTGCCTGCGTGTACGCGTGGTATCCAATGATTTTTAAATTTTTTAAATTTTGTTTTAGACGTGGTCTCAGCATGGAAGTGAGAAGAAGGTGCCATTTTTTTTTTCATCAAACACAATTTAAAATATCAATTAGGCTTTAGGGCTACAAAATTTCAATCAATCTACAGAATTGTATAGTAGAATTTATTCATATTTTCAGATTAATTTTAGATATATTTTCAATTTAAAATATCAATTTATTCATGGATTTTATTTATGTCTAAACTTAGAATAAACATAAAAGATGTTTCAAAATATATACGAGTATTTATTAATTATTTGACTGTTGAGTCCTAATAGTTTTTAGAATTTTTGTGTTACCATGTTCCATGTCCCATGTCCATGCTTCTTAGCCTTTGTCCCCAGGCTATAATTCAAGGCACAAAATTTCTGCATGATAAACGAAAATGGAATACTTGAATTCGAATGTCCATTTATTTCAATAGTTTAGAATCACATTTATTTAAAATACAACTCTTTTTCTTTTTATATCTTTTTTAGTTTACAACCTTTTCGAATCTCCCAATTCAAAAAGTTCAAAAAATAAGTTATTAAGAAACAGATACCTATTCATTTCAAAAAACGAAAAAAAAAAAAAAGAAAAAAAAAAAAAAGAAACAGATTCCTATCAGTTTGGCCGCATGCTTAGATTACCATCTTAAGGTAAAAACCCACAAAAAAAAAAAAAAAAAAAAAATCCCAATGTCTTACTGGTAGGTAATTTAAATTAAAATAATACTGTTTCTCATAACAACAACAACAATAATAATAAAAGTAATTCTATAGACATAATAATTTTCACATATTTAAGTTGACAAATTTTTATTAGTTTTTATTTGGACCAACTATTTACATTCCTTTATCATGTATATAGATTCCGTACAATATCTTATGTAAAAGAGTAACTTTTTAATATTTTAATTTTATATCTTCTCTAATCAAAAAGATTGACAAGCATTTGGATTTTATAGTCTTTCAATTTCCCCCTTTTGACATTTATCTGTTTTGGAATTTGATTCTCAGTGATTTGTATGCTAATAGGCTTTGTTCTGAGACGTCTGATGTTGCTCTGTTTTGAGCTCCTTCAATTCTATTTGTTTATTACCAAATAATAATAATAATAAATAAATAAATAAATAAAAGAAAACTAAGATGAATGTGTCCACAGAGACTGGAGATTAGTAAATTTAATTTTTGTTTTTGAGTTTTTTGTCAAGAAAGTGCAAAAAAAGCAAGAAAAACTATGATTTGATGGTAAAGACCAAATTAACTACAAATAAAAAATAACATAAATCAAATGAACAGCGACTCCAAAATAATGGGTATTATTTTGGCCAAATTATTATTCATGTTAAGTAGGCAGGGGAGGCTGCTTAAATTATGGAGAGCGCCAGCTATGTTAGAAATTTCATATGCCTAAAGACCACCCGCGCAAAACTAGGCTACTGTAGATAATTACCCCGCCGGACAATGGTCCGACAAGCAATTAAAAAAAAAAAAAAAAAGACGATATATTCAGAATTGGGTAGATGACACTGGTCGGATAGAGCAATAATAAAAAATAATAATAGAACAACCGTGATATGAACCATGTTACTAATGTACAGGATTAAGCAAATGGTCACACAGTTCAGTACAAATTATGAGTTGCAAAAATTAAAATATACATTGCCTTGACCAATTTCTAAGAAAATCAGGAAATATTATATGGGGATTATGGGACTGTAGTCTGTACGTAAGTTACAGACCCAAGATTAATATATATATATATATATATATAACTTAACAATAAAAAAAAAAAAATGTAGTACCTTTCGAAAGAAAATAAATAAATGTAGCATGCACATATATATATGGAAAAAAAAAAAAAGAGCCGAGTATCGTGGGTAATTCAAAGAACTTGCTTAACTTATTAGCTGTGTGTCTATACATATATATGCAGGGGCAAAGTGACCAAGGTGAAGCAGAACTAATCAAATATAAAAAACATTTTCCGACCTGCTTCTGTACTCAATTCAGTCTCGCTAGGCTGTACAGCTTTCAATGTTTCCATAAAGAAAAGGGAAAATAATTAGCATCCAATGCATTGAATTTATTGTTAAAGATAAGTTAACAAGCAGGCTTTTACATCTTTACCATGCTCACTATTTGAGTTTGTTTAGCTTGTTATGTACTAGCATTAAGTCATTAACAGACGAACCATTGAAAACATAAAATTTTTAAAAAAAAAAAAAATAACTAATTGAGTGTGTTTAGCTTGTTAATTGTTGAAGCGAGTTTTTTTTTTTTTTTTTAATATATATATATATATATATATAAACAGAGTGTAACTAACTATTACTATGTAAAACCACTGTCAATTAGAAGAAGCTTGATGAAATTTGTAATTAAATATTACTGCATGCCTTTTTTTTTTTTGGAAATAACATGACTGTTAATTAGAGGAAGCTTGATGAAATTTTTAATTGACAATCTAAACACAATAATTTAACAAGTGAATAATATGTTGCTTGGAATTGATTTGAATACCTAAATAGATTGGCATGTCCTACTCTAACCTTTGACCATTGAAGCAGTTGTCTAAGGCCTTAAATAAAAGAAGGCCTCACATGTTAAAATAAAATAATATAACTTTTTTTTTTTTTTGTGGTGAAGTGTCAATGTCTAGCTAAAAATTGAAGAGACCCATATCCGATAGAATCTTTTAAGATAAAAACTATTTCTATTTTCCTATCAAATATCCCTTCTCGCAATCTATTTCGAAAGATAACTCTTGCAATTAGTCACCATCAAATTACATATACCTTTTCTTTTCTCTAAAGTATTTCTTGATAATAATCACTATCAAAGTACTCATTTTCTCTCTTACATCTAAATTTATTTTCCACTTGAAATCAAAGGTCACAAAAAAGATTGAGAGGATTAACTATATTATCAATTAAAAAGGAGATTTTAGCTAAATTTTAATTAGTAATTTTGCAACTAAAAAAAAAAGTGAGAGCAAGAAATTTTAGTAAAATGGAATGTCATTTAGATATTTAAATATATATTATTTAATTGATATTTAAATATAAGAGAATACATTACTTAAAATTTTTGTATTAAGTCTCCTATTTTAACTAATGAATTATTATAAAAAAAAAAAAAAATTGTGTGAGAGAGAGGCATTTTATTTTGCAGTGGATACAATAACAGTGTCCCATGGGCCAATTGTTACTTATGCCCCAATGTGATTTGGAGTATTAACCCAACTCTACAAGTGCGATAATCTTTGCGAGTTGGTGAGCCTATGGCCCACGAATAGGAGCTTCAGACTCCAACCTTCAAGGATTGCTATTTGCTGCCGTCTTCAAGGGGTGGGAAAATGAGCCATACGGACTCACCTCACCTATACACTGTGGGCTTAGTCTCTTTTATCTCTGGGCTGGTAACTATGGCCCATGGGTTTGGCTTAGTTGCTCTTCCTATTATATAAATCAAAAACTCCACGCCTATGAACCTTTTTTTTTTTTTTTGAAATTATTTATTTATGGATTATGAACCTTTTTTGTCAAATGTAAAGTGCGTGTCATGGTTTTTAATCAATGTTTCCAAACCGTATGAAACATGAAACAAAAATAATCTTTTAACCCTTTAAATGGCAAGGACTTTGTAGGTGAATTAACATTTTCTTATACATAAAGTGTTTGAAAGTTTAAGGGAAAAAGAGTTTTGAGTTTTAATCTTTTAATCATTTAATTTAATTTTTTATTATTCTATTAGTTATCGAAAACAAAGAGAATTGCAGTGTGTGATTAGGATTCGATGCAATTACCATATTTCCCTCTCACAAAAAGCTTTTACCATTTCAGTTTTTATTTTTATTTTTTTTAACTTTTTACTTTTTTAAAATATTTTTTATTCAATGGTTGAGATTGAAAGTTATTTTTCTTAACTCTCAATCTAAGTCATTGAGAGCAATTGCACATGAAAAGTATTGCACTTGATCTCAATCCTGTGAACGGGATTGGCATAGATAGCATGCACCTGTTGCTTTTATACTAATATAATAGACACATGTTTAAATAAGCGAAAAAAGAATAAGGATCATCAAAGGTACAAACACATTCTCTTGGGATGAAGATCCGCATATCAATATTCTCCATCTTTACTCAGACTTGATGACAGAATAAAGCAGAACCCAATTGGGCTGCGTGGATGTGCTATTGCCTGCAAATTGGCAACCAAAACAGTCCCCAACTGTGTACTTATATTATTCTTTGCTTAGAGCCTTAGGTTTTATAAATGGCACATGCTGAGTATTTATGATTTTATGAACTCTTCCATCAATTATCAATTATAAAGCAACAAAGAACATAAAATGGGGTTACTTTTAGGGGGAATTGTTCTTCTATATAGCTCAGGAATACCGTTAATGAAAATGAAATGGAGTAGCATCAACTATTCAAGAATAATAGTGTGCCTTCGAGGTCCTTGTCATAGACAAGGGGTACGGTCTATCTATCTTTACAAGTCAATTGGGATTTGAGTCAGCCTCAGCTTTCAGAGCACTAGCATTACACCCTCAATTGCTATTTTACAATCTAATTCCTTAAAAACAAGCTTCATCCCAGTTGTTAAACCCAAATTTTTTTTCCTACCCGCTACAGGTTGCATATATGCAACTTCACTGTTCATAGGCTGAATAAAAAAATACTATTACTTTATTAACTCTTTTTTCTCTCTCCTCTGACTCTCCGTCTCACTTCTCTGTCTCTGTCTCTTCTCCGTTTTCCACTTTTCTCTCTCTCTATTTCTCTATTCTTTTTTTTTTTTCCCTTCCTTGGTCTCTCCCTCTCCGAATCAGTGATTGCTGGGTTCAGTGGTGGCGTTTCGGTGGTGGAGTGAATCGATGGCCGGGATCGGCGTGGCAGATTGGCTTTTGGGCTTCAGATCGCCATGGGTGGGATTTAGGTGGTCGTGGGTGGGTGAATCGATGTTGCCGCTGCTGTTCTCATCGATTTCAATCGAAGATTAGTCGTTTCTGGTCTTGGGTCGTGATTTCTTGTGGGTATGTAAATTTGCTGGCTTGGGTCGTCTGTGGTTGTTTGTGGTTCGGTGGGTATGTGAATTTTGTTGAAAATTTTGGATTTGTGATTGTTGGCTTCGGTGGCTTTGCTCGCTTTCGTGGGTTGTAGTGGCAATGGGTTTGTGATTGCTTGCTTCGGTGGGTTGAAATTGTTGGGCTGAGTTGTGGAAGGAGGTTGCTGGCTTTGGTGGGTTGCTGGCCGTGGGTTTGATGGAGAGAGTGGAAAAAAGAGAAGTGTGATGTTTATATTATTATTATAATATTATTTAATTGTGTAATTTATCAATACTATTATTTACGGTGCTTATTTTGTTTGGATTCTTCATTTTTTAATTTAAAAATACTCCTACACTCCTATATTTAAGTGTAGAGAAAATTAAAGGACAATTCGATAAAAATGTAATTCTAACTTTCACTAAAATATTGCCTAAAAAATAGGATCACTCTCTTATTAATTTTCAAATTGATCTATTCACTTATAAATTAGATTTTCAAAATAAAAATTATATATATAAAATAAAATGAAACACAGTTTTTTTTTCTACAAAATCGAACCACTAAAAAAAAAAAGCCTCATTGCACATGCGAAACACGTGTGATGAGGCTAGTATTATTTTAATGAGTTGTATATAAAAATAAAAATAAGATGTTGAGTAAGTTGTAAAATGAGATAGTAAAATAAATAAAATAGATTTTTAGGGTGTAAAATAGAACAGCAGTAAGCCTGCCATATGCCAAATTTAAGATACATTTAGCATTCAGGCCCAAAAAATGCTCAGCAACTAGAAGACTAAACTTGGGAAATGCTAAATTTTTTTGGCATATAGCTACAGTACCATCTTACATTTAAGATAATACTGTAGCTGAATGACATAATTTTTTTTTTTTAAAACTCTTTGGACTTTTAACCCAGAAATTTCTCTTTCCTCTCTCATTATTTCTGATCTTCTCTTCCTTCTCTCTTTCTCATTTGCTCTCTGCTCTCTTTAGACCCAAGACCCTGTGGGTCTTGACAACAGTGGAATCGGATGGCTTCGATGGCTTTAATAGTGATTCCAACGAGCTTCAATGGGTTCGACATTGGTGGTTTGGGGTGAGGGCTCTGATGGGTTTGAATCAGCATGAGAGCTTCGTTAGGCCTGAATGGGTTTGGATCAGCATGAAGGCTCTGGTGGTGGGATTTTTTTTTTTCCTTTTTTGAAACTCTTGGATTGTGTTCAATTTTTGTTTGGTGTGAATATGAAAGAAAATAAGAGAAGGTTCTAGATAGGTGTGTGTGGTGATCGGTGTGGCTTGAATGGGTTTGGATCAACATGAGGGCTCCAATGGTGGTTTTTTTTTTTTTTTTTGGGGTTTGAAACTCTTGGATTGTGTTTAGCTTTTGTTTGGTGTGAAGATAAAAAAAAAAAATAAGAGAAGGTTCTGGATAGGTGGATTAGTGTGTGCGGTGGTGGGATTGTGTTTTGTTTTTGTTTTTGTTTTTGTGTGTGTGTGTGTGTGTGGCTTTGTATGTGTGTGGTGATGGGTTTAGATAGGTGGATCGGTGTATCATGAGTCTATGTGTGTGTGTGGCTCTGTGTGTTGAAACCGATGCTAGAGGTTGAGGGAGAAAGAGAGGAAAAGGAGTAGAAAAAGAGAAATAGTAAAAAAAGAATAAAATAGAATATTTAAATAAAATGGGAAAAAGAAAATAGAATTTTGGGATGTTGGGTGTGTTGGGTGTGTTGCAAAATGGTGTGGTATAATTAATAAAGTAATTTTTTGAAATGGTAAAATGGGATGAGATAGCATTTCCAGATGCTGATGCTCTTATTATCTCAAACCTTTAGGCGCTCATTTTTCCTCTATTTCTTATTTCAGTTTTGTTTTTTGTTTTTTGTTTTTTTTTTTTTGGTTTAAAGAAATTATATATCCTTAAAAAAAAGGCATATAGAAATTTTCACATAATTGCACTAAGCCTTTGTTTGGTTGGAATGATGAAAAAGTGAGAATAAAAAAGTGGGAGAATATAAAACATTTTAATTCTCTACTATATGTATTTAATACAAAAGATAGAAAATAAATATAAATTCTCTTTATTTTTGGTTGAAAAGAAAAAAGCGAATGTTAAAAAGATAGTTTGCGGTTATACTATAATGCCCTAGTTACATTGAAAAAAAGAAAAAAACATATTTGGTCAAATGTGTTCCAAATGACAAAATGGTAAGTGCATTTCTAGCTTGCACATTTTCATCCCACTTCTTTCTAAAATTTAGGGGGAATGAAGTTTGTGGGCCAAGTGGATAATCACCCACCCTATTTTTCTTCTCTCCTCAACTAAACTATGGAAAGCTCTTATTATTTTTCCTCCCATTTTCTCTCCACCTTTTTTATCCTTCCTCTTTTCACCCTAATCAAACATAGTGCAAGGCTCTAATTTGCAATTTAATGTATAGGTGTTTTGTATCTATTGTTTTGTCATAGAATTTTCAAAGGAGGAAGTGTTTGGATCTAGGTTTAAGTTGGCAAATTCCTATGTTGCAAGGCTTGTAAATTTGCTTGCTAGGTTAAGTAATGAGTAGTCTATTGCTATGAAGGCTATGAGTTTATAAATTCTTGCTCAAGCAATCTATTATGCTTTAAGTATTACAAAAACTTCACTCGACCCTTGCTCAAACAAGTTTACAAAATTTAGAGAGGCGTACTCATCCCATGTTTGATATAAAGTATGAACGTAAACCTTTTTTGAATACCAGTTAACCTACATATAAATAAAACACCCTTCTGTTAGGACATATGTGGATCATGTTACGAACATATGTCGCTACTTTATGTAGTTGGCTAATCCTTTGACGAAACACACTTTATTTGTATTTGGGTAGATTTAGGATGTATTTAATATTTCAAGGAATAAGAATTCAAGTCTAGTATTGAAGCCATGCAAATTTGTCCAAGAAACAAGTGAAGAAGTGCTGATTTTTTAAAGCTCGATAGCTTCTCGACACCTCTCGATAGTTAGGTTATCTATCAAGCTCTTTAGCTATTTCTTATCGCAATCTCGATACCTCTCGACAGCTGGTGGATCGATTGAGAAAGCTCCTATCCCTTTAACACCTCCTAAATCGATTGAGAATTACTAAGCTTTACAAAATTTAGATTTCCAGATCTGATTTTCGGCCAATGCTTATGTATTTGTGTAGGGGTTTTTTTTTTCCTCACAACTCTAGACATATATAAGGTTTATTTTAGAGGCTGTCACATAAGAGAATACAAGGAGAACGTATGTAAAAGGTGACCAATGTCTTATTCTCTCTTAAAGAAGTTACTGCATCTTTGCGCCTTAGGGTTTTGTAATCAAGTGCTTCTTGATCTTCATTGTTGATGATGTGAAGAACTTTACAGCTAACAATCTTCTTCAAGTTGGTGTGTTAGTCACGTACTAGGAGTCATGCATCATTGGTTAGTCACGTACTGGGATCCATGCATTAAAAATGGTGGCATTCATATATTGAAGAGTTCAGAAGTTTTGAAGTGGTAGAAGGTTTCTATTGTAAGTTCATCTACGGGAATTGTAAAGTCTAGGAAAAAAATGTTTTGTACTAGATCTGAAACTTCTCTTTACTATAGTGGATCACTTTTAGGAAATGTTTCTCTCAGGTTTTTTTACTGTGAGACTAGTTTGTTTCATTGTTTTATTTATTTTTTCGTTGCATGATTTTGACATGATATTGATGTTTTTTTTTTAACAAGTTTTATTCATAATAAATCTAATTAACAACTTGGATTTAGAACTTGTTAATTCTATTAACTGGGGTCTAAATTTCCCTACATCCTCCATGAACAATTTTCAGTCAGACTAAATATTTTTTAGAAATCAAAAACCACTTTAGGATTATTTCATTCAAAAACACATAAATTCTCAAAATTTTACGATTTTGTTAATTGGTGTACTACAGTTCCGGGTTGATATGGTTGTGAATGTTCTATGGAAGAAGCCACATTTCTGGAGCCTTTGAGGCAACAGGCAAATAGGCCATTAATTTGCTAGGGTTACAAGTTGTGGCTAATCTACAAAGGTTTTGAAAGTATAGATTGATTGCAACAATTAAATATTTCTCTTATAATGAAAAAATTTCCAATATACTTGGTCACTCTTGAAAGTGGTTTTTCATTTGAAGCATTCTTCAAAAGTTTGTTACTTCGTCACTAGTAGAAACCAAGTGTTATTTTTATTAATTTTTTATTATTATTTTGGGTTGTGGTGATTATTGATGTAGTTGTGTTGGTTGTTAAACTGTTAATTTTGGGAATATTTGAATAAGTAACAATTAATTTATTACTTAATAAAAGTCTTAAATTCACTAGATTAATGTAGATTTTTCAACATGTAACAAAAGTTATTGATTAAATGATGTGGTGGAAAAATGAGGGCTTTCAAGACTTTACCAGTGGGCACAATTCATGGTCCTTACCGGATATAGACCTTAAGCACGGTGTGTGTTGACGAGGATGACGTCTACCAACTGATGTCATTCATAAAAATTAAGCATTTAGCATAAAAATTTTGCCGCAAGAATGTTCTCTTGTCAATTTTTTTTCCTTTTTTTTTCCCACCAGATTTGAATGATTTCAATTGGTAATTCTTTCTTTCTTTTTATTTTATTTTTGGACAAAATATGAGAATAACTTCCGCTAAAAAAAAAGTAACATTGCTAGATATTTTGAAAATCTAACGGTTAGAGTGTATGTTCTTAACACGCATATCTAATTTTGTGTCAATCAGATATTATTTACTATTTGATCTATAAAATTATTTTTTATGTATAATTTTATATTACAAAAATTTGAAATTTAAACATTTGATTGATATCATAGTTATTGATCTTTAATTTTTTGAAAATTTTGCAAGTTAGAGGATATAAGAAGAAAATATAATTAAATTGTAGATCTGTTTAAATTTGCATTCAATAAAATGATATTGAATTGTAGTCATTGGCTACAAAAACATTGTCCATTTATTCTTCCAGTATTTTCATAATAATAATTCTAAAATTTTAATGATTTGATTTTCTACCTTTGTGTCTAACCCAAAACGAAAATGACTCTATTTCATCCTAGTCAAAAAGAAAAATCTTAAAAATTAGGAGGCTACGATTAGCGAATTTTGCAATAGTTGTTTGGGCATATTCAACAATGACACACATTCGGAGTTCTTGAAATGTACTTTTGAGGTCTAAAGGACTGACTTGTATAACATGGAGGACAAAGTTTTCCTCCAACCCATAATATGATAACTTATAAAATCATTCATGTCTATTATTTAAAGGATAAAGTCAGCAACAGACTTGGTTGTATTGAAGCCTGAGACTATAATTAAGTGTGTTGTCAAACTATGTCCTTATGTAAATAAGTTGCATACTCATTTAATAACTCATGTGATAGAAATATAAGAAGATGGTTTTATCAATCAACCCATAAAGAGAAACAATGCTGACTATTTTTATCCTTGAAAATTGGGATAACTATGTCCTTTTTTATGTGCTCTTCATCCCTCTCTGGTTGATGTTTCCTCTTCTTTAACTGCTATATGTTTGTACTTTGTAGCATACAACCCACAAATATGTATATTTTTAATGGGAAATGCTAACGAATGTCCTAAGTTTTTATAAGACAAGAAAAAAAAAATATTTTGACAGTTTTTTTCATTTCCTATAAAAGTGATGATAAAACTTTTCTAAAATAGATTCTTAATCAATACCCTAAGGACACTTGTTAGCATGACCCATTTTTAATTAATCTATTCTCTTCTGCTAATCAATGAAAACAATTATTACAATTATTGAGCATCAAAATCTTGTTGGAATGTCATCATCTTGTTTTAGCTGCATAAGAAAAACTACATTAAAATTTTATCTTCCCTTAATCGGAAAGAGCTAGGAATCAATGCCCGCTATGGATAATCAAATATATTATTGTAGATATGACGAATAAAACAGCTTCTTGGAAAAGTTGCACCTATGTATGGATCTTTTTGGTTTGAGAACAATCAAATTCTATATGAATATATGATTCTAAGCTGCAAATGATGCTGTGCATTATGGAGTTTTTTATTAAAAAATTGATGGTACGGGTAGCTTTACCCAAAGACGCAAAAAACAAGGGGTTGTCAAGGAAAACGAACCATCCAACAAAGAAAAGTGTTGTTTATCAATCACCGTGTGTATAATATGAAGCAATCTCAAATAATGTCTTTTTTGTTTATCCTAACCTTGTTGCTTTCGCCGAAATGTTTCCATTTGATCTCAAGGTGCATATTATATATGTCAGGCATTGTACATGAAAGGGAGAAAATACACACTAGGATGCCTATTGTGATTGTACGGGCCGGGTATAGTACACAGACGTCGGGATGGACGAGCCCGTCATTTGCACGGGTCCTCAAGTGGACGGATCTCATGTGAATGGACCTGACACGGACGGAGCGAAGAGAGATGGGCTGGTTAGCCATGGGCCTGTTGGACCCCTTGCTGGGAATATTTTGGCCCATTCTCATAAGGCCCTAAACAAAGTCCTTATGCTAGTTGGACTCTGGAAATCTCATATATTTGGTAAAGATCTTCCCTATAAGGAGAAGATCTGTCCATCACGTTTAGGATTCCACAAGAAGAGTCTTATAAGGAAAAGACTTCTGCGCCAAGAAAGAGATGTCAACCCGCTACTACTATAAAAGCCCCGATACCCTCACAAACCAAGGTACGCATTATTTTACCCTCTCTAGCACTCTAGAGTTGTGAGAATACTTTCTGACTCGGCCTTCGGAGGGTATTTGGCCGGCACCACACCGGTGCCCTTTGATAGGTTTTCTCCTTTGTTTTGTGTAGGTTAACATACAAGTGAAAAGGCATTGTGTGACTCATTGGTGAACTTCTCAGCTTCATTAGTTGGCGCCGTCTGTGGGAAACGTAAGAAGAAAGCAGTTAGACGTTGCTTTATCCCTAAGACAGAAGGGTTGCATGGTGCTCACTTGCTCGATGGCAACAACCAACGACATCCAAGGAGAGGAACTACCCACGACCGCACTTAAAAGACAGGTTCGGACCCTCACTGCGGCCGTGGAGCGTCTCACCAAACAAAATCATGACCTAGAAGAATAGCTGCACTAAAGAAACACAGCGCCACACAACTAGAGGGAGGATTAGGAAGGTACTAGCGCCATACAAAGAGACCGAGAAGGGCCTGAAGGGAGCAATGCCCTAAGCAGGCCAGAGCGACAGAACACGAGCCTCCCATCCCTCATGGATGCGACTTCTCTGCCTATGTTCGCGAAGATGTAGGCGATGAAAGAACAGATGGAAGTCATGATGAACGCCCTAAAGGGACGAGTGTCCAGCGACCTTGATGACCTAGTGAAATGGACTGACTCTCCATTCACCGGCGCAGTCAACTTCTTCCCTCTACCACACAAGTTCCGGATGCCGCAAATAGAGAGCTATGATGGGGTCAAGGATCCCTTAGACCACTTGGAGACATTCAAGACCTTGATGCATCTACAAGGGGTACCGGACGAAATCATGTGTAGGGCCTTCCTAACCACACTAAAGGGTCCCGCGAGGATTTGGTTCAGTCGGCTGACGCCGAACTCTATCACCACTTTCAAAGAATTAAGCACTCAGTTCACCTTGCACTTCATAGGGGGACACAGGTACAAGAAGTCCACAGCATGCTTAATGAGCATCAGGCAGAGAGAAAACGAGACACTAAGATCCTACATAACCCGCTTCAATAAGGAAGCACTCTCAATCGATGAAGCCGACGACAAAATACTGGTGGCAGCTTTCACGAACGGATTGCGGAAGGGCAAGTTTTTGTTTTCACTATACAAAAATGACCCCAAAACCGTGTCAGAGGTACTCTACAAGGCCACCAAGTACATGAACGCGGAAGACGCACTACTTACACGGGAGGAAAGGCCTAGGAAAAGGGAACGCCAGGTGGATGTGCGTCAGGATCAAGGGCAGAAAAGACCAAGGACAGGAGACAGAAGGGACGAAAGGTGCCCTAAGCCCCCGGGCGGAAGGTTCACAAGTTTCACCCCTCTAAATGCCTCGATTGACCAAGTTTTGATGCAAATCAAAGACGAGGAGACATTAACGTTCCCGGGAAAACTAAAGAGCAACCCAAGCAAACGGCCGCGAGACAAATATTGTCGTTTCCACTGAGATCATGGCCACAACACAGTTGATTGCTACGATCTAAAGTAGCAGATTGAAGCCCTCATTAGACAAGGGATGTTGCAGAAGTTCGTCAACAAAGAGAGAGCAGATCCTAATTGCCAAGAGCCGGCCCCCCGACGGGATAACGAGCGTCCTAGACCCCCCATCGGAGACATAAGGATGATAGTGGGAGGGACCGCGTCTATCGGTTCGTCTAAAAAAGCTCAAAAAACGTACCTCAGATCAGTCCTGAATGTCCATCTAACGGGCTCGAGGCATAATACCATATGGGTGGAGAGCCCTATCATTGGGTTCACCGAAGAAGATGCAAGGAGACTCCATTATTAGCATGACGATGCGCTGGTCGTCAGCATACGTGTGGGGGACTACAACGTCCACCCAGTATTAATCGACAACGGCAGCTCAGCAGACATTCTATACTATCCAGCATTCCAACAAATGGGGATAGACAAAGCGTGATTGACTCCGACGAGTGCTCCACTTGTCGGCTTCGGGGGGACCAGGGTATTCCCAATAGGCTCCATCACACTCCCTGTAACAGTGGGTGATTACCCGCAAGAACTCACTAGGAATGTAATGTTCCTCGTGGTGGACTGCTCCTCCGCTTACAATGGTATTCTCGGACGGCCCACGCTTAACTCATGGAAAGCAGCAACATCAACATACCACCTAATGATCAAGTTCCCAACGGACTATGGGATTGGGGAATTATAAGGAAATCAGGCAACCGCCCGAGAATGCTACATTGTCATGCTAGAAATGGAAGATCATCACTAGGCAATGTGCATAGAAGAGCAGCGGACGGTCGCAGAACCGATCGAAGAGCTGGAGGAGATAACGCTCAACGAATCCAAACCAGAACGAACGACCAGAATAGGAACATTGGCCTGCCAGCCTGTGCGCCAGGCCCTCATAACATTTCTCAAGAGGAACCAAGACGTTTTCGCATGGGACCACGAAGACATGCCCAAGATCGATCCCTCTGTCATAGTACATAAGCTGAACGTGAACCCTTCAACCCCACCAGTCCGGCAGAAAAAGCGAGTGTTCGCTCCCGAACGGGATAGAGCAATAGTGCAAGAGGTCGGAAAACTACTCGAAGCGGGTTTCATTAAGGAAGTATGTTACTTGGCGAACGTGGTCATGGTCAAGAAGACTAGTGGAAAGTGGCGAATGTGCGTCGACTTCACGGACCTTAACAAAGCGTGTCCAAAGGATAGCTACCCCCTCTCGCGGATAGATGCGCTGGTCGACTCCACGGCCAGACACCAGCTCCTAAGTTTTATGGATGCCTTCTTAGGCTATAATCAGATCAAGATGGAGGAATCTAATCAGGAGAAAACGTCCTTCATCACCAGCCAAGGCCTCTTTTGCTATAAGGTAATGCCATTCGGACTCAAGAATGCTGGGGCAACGTACCAAAGGTTAATGGACAAAATGATCGCGCACTAGATAGGGAGGAACGTGCAGGTCTACGTCGACGACATGCTGGTCAAGAGCCCACTTGAAAAAGATCACTTGAGTGACCTCTAGGAGACATTCGATACCCTTCGGTCATACAATATGAAACTAAATCTGGACAAGTGCGTATTCGGGGTAACAGCGGGAAAATTTTTGGGTTTTATGGTGTCCTATAGAGGAATAAAGGCCAATCTAGAAAAGATACGGGCCATCATGGAGCTTGAACCGCCAAGGACGGTAAAGGACGTACAGAGCTTGAATGGCAAAATTGCTGCTTTGAATAAGTTCGTCTCAAAAGCAACGGACAGGTGTTTACCATTGTTCTGCGTCCTAAAGAAATCATTCGAGTGGACGGATGAGTGCCAGAAGGCATTTGAAGATCTGAAGAAATACCTCGCCTCGCCACCCTTGCTCAGCCCGTCCAAGCCAGGAGAAGACCTCTACTTATACCTAGCAGCTTTGCAGGTGGTAGTAAGCGCGACCCTAGTAAGAGAAGAGGAAGGAACTCAGTGACCCGTCTATTTCATAAGTAGGGGGTTCTGGGGGGCTGAAGAAAGGTACCCTCACATGGAAAAGCTCGCCTTCGCACTGATAACCGCAGCCCGAATGCTGAAACTGTACTTCAAAGCCCACAGCATCGTCGTCCTGACAAATCAACCCCTAAAAAGTGCAACGAGTAGCCCCGAAGCAGCCAGACGAATGGCCCTATGGGCGATAGAGCTGAGCGAGTTTGACATACATTACCGATCGCGAACCGCAATAAAGGGCCAAGCAGTGGCGGACTTCATCGTCGAATACACGCAAACGGAGCAGCAGGAGCCACAAGCCCTTAGACAATGGAACGTCCACACGGATGGATCATCAAACAGGCAAGCTGGAGATGCCGGGGTAGTAATTCAATCCCCTAACGAAGATAAAATTGAGTGCATGATCCGATTGGACTTCCCAACAACCAATAATGAGGCTGAATATGAGGCATTGTTGGCAGGATTAGACCTGGCGAAAGTAGCAGGCGCCGAGGCTAGGGTTGTACATTGCGATTCGCAGGTAATAGTCAGTCAGATTAGCGGTGCCTATAAATGTCGAGGGGAAAAGATGAAGAAATACTTGGAAGAAGTCAGGAGACGGGTCGACTCCCTCCAGGTCACATTTGTCCAAATCCCAAGGGAGAAGAACGAATGTGCTGACCGGCTCGCAAAAGCCTCCTCCACAGAGGTCATGACGACCCCCGACCAAGTGCTGTCGTTCATCCAGAATTCCTCAATCATTAAAGTAGGGCAGAAGTGCAGGAAGTAAATCCAGAATACGATTGGACTACGCCACTAACTGCCTACCTGAAGGAAGGCATGCTCCCGGACAACAAAGACGCAGCAAGAAAATTGAAAGTCCGGGCTTCGCGGTTCATAATAATCAATGATGTCTTATACAAAAGGGGATTCTCTCGACCATACCTAAGGTGTTTGAGTCACGAGGAAGCAGACTATGTAATGAGAGAGGTCCATGAAGGTATCTGCGGAAACCATTCGGGGGGCAGTCTTTAGTACACAAACTGATCCGAGCAGGATACTATTGGTCTACAAAGTAGAAGGACGCACAAGCCTACGTCAAGACTTGCGACAAATGTCAAAGGTTCGATAACCTAATTAGGCAACCAACTGAAGAACTGACACCCATGATGGCCTCTTGGCCGTTCGCCCAATGGGGGCTAGACATCATGGGCCCTCTCCCGACGGCCGCGCGACAGCTGAAATTTTTAGTGGTAGGGATCGACTACTTCACTAAGTAGGTTGAGGCAGAAGCTCTGTCAACTATTACAGAGAAAAACATTAGAAGTTTCGTATGGAGAAATATCATATGCAGATTCGGGATACCAAGGGTACTCATCTTCGATAACGGAAAACAGTTTGACAACAAGGCATTCCAAGATTTCTGCTCAGAGTTAGGCATCAGAAATCACTACTTGTCACCCGCACATCCGCAGGCGAATGGGCAAGTTGAAGTCACGAACCGGTCCCTGCTCAAAATCATCAAGACCCGGCTCAAGAGGGCAAAAGGCATCTGGCCGGATGAGTTACCAAGTATCTTGTGGGCATATCGCACAATGGCAAGAACACCCACGGGAGAAACACCATTCAGGCCGGCATACAAGAGCGAGGCTGTCATTCCAGCGGAGATAGGTCTTACAACTTATCGAGTGGAGAGCTACAATGAAGACAAGAACGAAGGGGCTTTGCGGCTACAGCTAGACCTAGTCGACGAAGTCCGGGCTACAGCTGAACAAAGGATGGCCCGATACCAAAACCTCATGGAAAAATACTATAACTCCAAAGTCAAACACAGAGACTTCCAGATTGGGGACCTTGTGCTACGGAAGGTAATGGGAGTGGCTAAGGATCCTTCACAAGGAAAACTTGGCCCAAACTTGGAAGGACCTTACAAGATCTCATCTTGGCAGAGGAAGGGGACCTACCACCTCGAAACCATGGACGGGCGCAAATTGCAACACCCATGGAACACAGAGCACCTACAGAGATACTACCAATAAAGACGACATAAAAAGGGCATCAACCCCTCCTCCCCCCTCAAATTTTCCAGCTTATCTCTTAAGTTTTCAGTAGTTTTGCTTTGAACAACTATTTTTATTTATTTTTCTTTACCTTTACTTTGAATAAATCTCTCTACCAGTGCCTTTTTAAGCCCAAGGGGGTAGACATCTTTTTCCTATAAAGATTTCTTTCAGACTCTACTAAATTTTTCCTGCTTAATCTAGTTAATTCAATATCAGACGGTTAAAAATATTGTCCACAAGATGGACGGATCATCCCAAGAGGATGAAAACCTTTAATTCCAGATGATGGACGGATCATCCCAAGATGATGAAAAACCTTAAGTCCAGATGATGGACGGACCAGTAAGACTGTCCACAAATGGACGGATCATCCCAAGAGGATGAAAACCTTAAGTCCAGATGATGGACGGACCAGTAAGACTGTCCACAAGATGGACGGATCATCCCAAGAGGATGAAAACCTTAAGTCCAGATGATGGATGGACTAGTAACATTGTCCACAAGATGGATGGATCATCCTAAGGATGAAAACCTTAAGTCCAGATAATAGACGGACTAGTAATATTGTCCACGTGATGGACGGATCACCCAAAAAGGCTGGTAGCTAAGTCCAGATAGTGGACGGACAAGTAACAGCATCCACAAGTAGACGGATCAACCTAAATGGACGGTAACTACTAAGTCCACATAATGGTCAGACCTAGAATAACGTCCGCAAGTTGGACGTATCATCCAAAGAGGATGGAATAAGCTAAGTCTACCCAATAAACGGACCATTCTAAAACAAATGGTATTTCTATAAGTCCCACAAATCATCGTGAGAGATGATGACCCTTGGTTAAACGATTAATGAACGGAGGAACCGTATAAGCGGAACAGAGTTCATTTTAACATAAAAATACGCTTTAAAAATAAAAACATGCATTCCACAAAGATAAAGCAAAAGGTCAACGGACCTTGCAGAAAGTAAACATACTGAACGGTCAATGTATATACAAACCTCACAAACATGACGGGTATTAAAAATTGTTCCACACTTAAAAAAAAAAAAAAAAAGTGGAATAATTAAACAAGACTAAATTGTTACAAATTAGCTCCTTCTCCCTCTTCAGTTGGATGGTCCCCAACATCCTTGGCTTGGCTGTCCGCAGCAGTTTGATCCATAGGAGCTTCGCGAACAGGGATGTTCTTGTCGAAAAGAGCATCAGTATCTTCCGACTGAACGGGCTGAGCGGTTGACGGCTCGGGGTAGTGACGAACGGAGGATAAGTCTATCTCTGGGTACAACGCCCTCACCTGATGGAGGGCATCGTCGAACCCGTCGTTAAAAATAAGTCTTAGCCCCGCAATAAGGGCGTCGGAGTCGCGGTACTCACGTATAGCATCCTCCTTGGCCTGACGGACCTTATTGCTTTTCTCCACCAGTTCTCTCTTCAGACGGTTCGTCAGCTGGATAGCCTCGTCCAGGGCCACCTCGGCCATCTTTAGCTTTTTCTCTTGGACGACCTTCCAGGCCCTGAGATCGAGCATCTCCTCCTCCATCACCTTGGCTTTCCCACGAATCCGGCCAATGGTCGTCTCGTGGTTGAGACACCGTCCCATCAAGCCTTTCATCATGATCATAGCCTGAGGTACAACGAAAATGCATAAGTAAAATATCGAAAAGGCAAAAAACGGTGAACGGATGGACCAAGGACGACGGAGTAATTATCTGAGCAATGTTGAAGAGGCCCGTCTCCCCTATTGCCTTCATCGAGTGATTCCCAATTTCCTCGTAGTTGTCGGTGGTAATGATCGACGACAACCTCTCCAGGGCATACTTGGAGTCCTCACGGAGCAAGACGGGTGGCTTCTTTTGCTCGTCAGACGGACCCGTCATCAGACCCTTGCCCGCACTGTGTTTTGCCGGAGTGACCGACTTATTCCCCTCAGCCATAAAGCCGACGATTGGCTCCAGGGGGACCTTGGGCTACTTTGATGGGCGGTCACCCTTCATAGGCAATTTCCTCTTTAGATTTTGCTTGCTGGAGCCCATCCCCATGGGGTTCGTTCCAGCCTGTTTGTTCTTCGCGGCCTGGAGTCTTATGGCTGCTCGCCTCTTTGCATCCTCCATCTCTGAAAAAGGTGGATGGACTAAGAAATAATAATAATGAAGATAAAAAACAAGTCATAAGGGTCGACGGACTCACGTAGACGGGTTTACTTCTTGTACTTTAGTGCCGCTGGGGTTGGCTCGGGCCCGTCACAATACCAGTGGATGGTGTTGAGGTTGACGAGCTTGGCCCACGTCCGCTCCTCGGGCTTTGTCTTTGAAAAAATTCTTTCAAGAAAACTGAATTCCTCAAGTGTAATTTGGGGACGCCATTGAACTGCATCAAAAAGGACGGACATTAGAAACATTATAAAAATTATTAAGCTGCACGGAGTCATTTACAATGGGCCATACTGGATGGGTTTAAAATGCCCCAAACTGTGTCGACGGGCATAAAATCTATCTCCTCTGGATGACACATCCAACTATCTCCTTCTATGAAAAAGTAACGGCTCTTCCAGTTTCTATTGGAGTCCGGGGTTTCATAAATAACTTTCAGGACGGGGCTCCTAGGGACGAAGCTATACATGCCCCTCGATTTGTCTATCTCGTTCGGACGGTAGCAATGGAGGAACTCTTTTATGGTAAGCCTTCTCCCTCCGTCCGACATGGCTCCGTACAGAACCTCTATCACGATGAAAACTCTCCAGGCATTAGGGGACACCTGGCTGATGGAGATACCTAGGTAGTTTAGGAGTTCGCGGTGTAACGAACTTAACGGAAATCTTAGGCCAGCTTTAAGCACTTGTTCGTACACACCTACTCCGTCAACTCCTTCGTAGTAACATTTTTCAGACTTGTAGGGTAGACGGAGTGGGATGTGGTTTGGGATTTGGTAGCGGGCCCTAAGTATGTTAAAATGGCCTTCCTTGATAGTGGATGTAAAGGCGTGTACCATCCACTCTGGGGGCATGATGAACTCCCTAAGTCCATTAGCTCCCACGACGGACCTAACTATTGGCTCTTCGTCGTCAGCTGATCCCTCTTGGATCTCGATCATCTCTAGGCCCTCATTTGTTGAGGACGAGGAGGATGATGACGGACTACTCTCGCTCGGGATGTCATGGTCTTTGGGACCTGATGGGTATACCCCTTCGTAATCTGCCTCGTCACGAACGATCGACTGATTACTCGATGCACTAGACATGGCTTACAGGTAATGACAAAACCTAAGACTCTGACGGGTTTGGAAAGAACGACGGGCACATGAAGTAAAGAAATAAATAAGAGCTAAAAAATTAAAAGAGGATGGATATGAAATAACTCACCAGAAGATCGAAGTGAGCAAGATGTGGCAGGCGACGGGTATGTGAGTGAACAGACTGTTCTCTGATAGGTGTGACAGACTCGCTCTGACAATTTCTTCCAGCAAAAAGTGGGGAAATGAGGGGTAGAGGATCAATATTTATAAAGGATGTGCACGGAAGACGAAGTGACGCCTTGTTCCAAAACAACGGCCATTGACAGGATGACACTTGGCACAGCTCATTAATGTGTTAGCTCCTGATCCAGCAGTGTATGGATGAAAGTTCACGGATGTAGGTATCATGGAGACATGATCGAGTTTTAAATCCGTCACCCCATGGGTCCGTTCTCTTATGCGTGACGGACCCATCGGGTGAGGGGGCAACTGAAAGGGAGAAAATACACGCTATTATGCCTATTGTGATTGTACGAGCTGGGTAAGGGTCATCAAATAGCCCATGGCCCACAGCTTGACCCAGAAACCCGATGACCTACTAGGCTAATGGGCGGCCCGACATGTTGTTATTGAGGCCCATGGGTAGCCCACTAGCCCAGTGGGTCAGGTTGTGGGCTAGTTTTTATGCTCATGGGTACCCGGTGGACTAGCCAGTAGCCCAATCCGTTGCCTAACCCATTGGCCTAACCTGTTGGCCCAGTCCAATAACTCATAATTCATAACAAAAATATATAAGGAGTGTAAGAAGGATTGATCTTGAGATATTATAGATGAATTTCTTAAGAGAACTCCTCAACTACTAAGATACTTAAAGTAATTGTGTTAAATTTAGTTTACTAAATATATATTTTTCTAGTAGTCTAGCAAATTTGAATTAACCATTTGAAATTTTTTTTATTAAAGTTAAAAATAAAAAAACTATTTAAAGCCTTAATTTAAGAAAAAATTAAATTGGTTTCCATCAACAAAACAAAAAATTAAATAGATTTGACTGTAAAAGAATTTGTAATTAAATATTAAATTCTTTAATTCTTTACTTTTAAAAAAATAGATTGATTATTCCCTTATAAAAAATTAATTCTTTCCTTATAAAAATAATAAAATAATATGTTAACATAAGCCCATGGGTAACTCATTAGGCCTAGCTCGATAGCTCAGCTCGCTAAAGACAAAATGAGCGTTGCCCATGGGCAAGGTCATAGGCTAAGGTTTTCTTTTTTGGCTCAGCCCGACCCGGCCTGTTAACTAGATAATAGTCCATTATGCCCAGCCCATTATGCCTATGGGTCAAGTAAAAATGGGTCGGGTTGGCCCGACTTGGCTCATTGACGACCCTTAGGGCCGGGTATAGTCCGCAGACGTTGGGATGGACGAGCCCGTCATTTGCACGGGTCCTCAAGTGGACGGATCTCATGTGAACGGACTTGATACGGACGAAGCGAAGAAAGATGGGCTGGTTAGCCATGGGCCTGTTGGACCCCTTGCTGGGAATATTTTGGCCCATTCTTATAAGACCCTAAATAGAGTTCTTGCGCTAGTTGGACTCTGGAAATCTCATATATTTGATAAAGATCTTCCCTATAAGGAGAAGATCTGTCCATCACGTTTAGGATTCTACAAGAAGAGTCCTATAAGGAAAAGACTTTTGCGCCAAGAAAGAGATGTTAACCCGCTACTACTATAAAAGCCCCGATACCCTCACAAACTAAGGTACGCATTATTTTACCCTCTCTAACACTCTAGAGTTGTGAGAATACTTTCTGACTCGACCTTCGGAGGATATTTGACTGGCACTACACCAGTGCCCTTTGATAGGTTTTCTCCTTTGTTTTGTGCAGGTTAACATACAAGCGAAAAGGCATTGTGTGACTCATTGGTGAACTTCTCAGCTTCATCAGTACATATTCAAAAAAAGGCCAATTTATGGCTCACACAAACTGTCTTGACTGACTTTGGCTCTTATGAATAATTATTTGATACAAGTTGACAAACAAATGAACAATCTTGTTTAGTAAAACGGCTTCAGTAAAATAAGAATGAAGATATTTTATTTTTGGGCAAAACATTTCAATGCATAATATAATTTAGGTTTTATTGCACATTTAGTTCTCAACTTTTATGCCATATTTAAATGGTCCCAATCTTTTGAAATATTTCATTTTAGTCCTTATATCTTTGACTTTGTATCAAAAAGGTCCTTGTCATTAGCTATTCTGATTTTGAGCGAAATCCCTAAGATTTTGATATTTCCAAATTAAAAGGAGGGAATAGATTAGTTGTTCTTTTTTTTTTTTTGGAGAATGCATAGATTAGTTATTCAAATGATCATATTTGCTTCTTTTGTATCTATATGGAAATAGAGAAATCAAAATAAGAGTCCATTGCAGCGACTTTTTATTTTTTTATAACTAAAATGAATCACTTAAAAGAATGAAGATCATTTTAAAACATATATAGAACAAATGTTAAGGACAAAACATATAATCATACCTAAAATCTATTAGGCCCTAGCTAGAAATAAAATTGGCACTACATGTATGGAGCACTCTCAAATTCCTTGAATAGCCACCGCCCAAATATAAATTCCATTTAGATTACTCTCTTTAATTGAGTGAGAGCATGAAAAGAGGTTTATGGTCACTTGTGTACATCATTGTGAAAAAGAAGAGGCGAATAAACGAGAAAGGAACAACCATCCATGCATATGATGCTCATAGTGACAGAGAGATCCAAAAAGTGTTTCATCTTTCGAATTTTCTGTACCTTCGAAAACATCATTTTGATGAAGACATGGACTGGGAACAGGTTCTCAACAACTGGGGTGTGGCCAAAAAAGGAAATAAATACACAACTCTCTCTTTTTTTGTACGTATTATTTGTTTGTGGGGCTATTTTCCTTCCTACAGTCATTGTCCTCATACATTTTCACAAGCACCAACCTGTCACTTAATCATCAACCAAAAGGAATTGAAATTTTAAGTGTTCTGTCATTTGTCGTATTTTGCTAAGATTGAACTGTCATTAGACACACTGTCAATTTGTGAACAATTCTTTATTCTTTTCTTAGCAAGTTCTTACAACATTTCAATTGCTACACGTATGTATAAGCCAAAGAATTTAAGGATCAATCCAAAATCTGTAGTCTGTACACACCTTTGTTTAGAGATTTTGGGTTTGATGCCAATTGGTAGAGACAAGAAATTTTTTTTTGATGTTCGCTCTTTTTTTTCTGTATCCCACAAGTGAAGAGAATAAAACTCATGGTGGCTTGTGATTCATGAAGCATTTGGCTGGTTTTGAATCAGTGCCAACCTTTTTGGTGTATCTATCTATCCTCAGAAGGATTTTATTGTGTACCCCTCAAGAATTAGTTTGATCTTTGATGCAATTGCAATGCCAAGGGGCTAATTTAAACACTAAATCAGGCTGAATACATCTCATAAGGGTCATTGTATCGAATTTATTCCTCCCAAGCTCTTGGACCTATCCTTAAACAGTCGTGTATGACTTTGAATACTGTAATTTTCTTTTTTTTTTTAAAGAAAAAAAAATTATGACTAACCTGAAAACAATATCACCAAAATAATGAAATTTGGTCCCATAGAAATTTGGATTCTGCAATTGGTTCGAAATAAAAGCAACCGCTTCAGATTTAGAAATTGTTAATTCCAGAAACCATTACAATTAATTACAATACAATACCTTCAGTTGATTTCGGACCCAAAAAACACCTCAACATTCTCCTTCTCATCATCAGGAGACTGAAAATTTACTGAGGAATCAACCTTTCCGCCTAAAACACTAAACAGCATTTGATTCGAGCACTTCTTCTTATAATGACATACAGGCAAGTACAAGAATAATGTTATACAAATAGATTTTCTCTTTTTTGGGTCTATATGGGATCAAACAAATAATTTTTTTTTTCTTCTTCTGGTAAGTAATGTAAAACATTTTATTTATTTATTTATTTTATTTTTACTTAAGATGAGATTTAAATTTATGGTCTCTGTTGTTGATGATTGATGATTGTTCTTACTATCAATTCAAAATAGTTTTTTTTTTTTTTTTTTAAGAGAGTTTTAATTTATGACGTCTGCTCTTGATAATAGCTCTTTATTATCAGACCTATTATCAGACTAAGACGCGAATCAGTTTTTGGTGTAGGCGGGAATTGAACCCCTTATATAATCATCGGAGACTTTACCAGTTGAATTAAATGGAACCCACAATATTTATTTTGGATAAAGGAATTTAAAGAGAATGCTTTGGAATTCAATCTTTAATTTAAATGACTTGAATATTGAATAGGCTATTAAATGATACTCCATTTGTCTCATATTGTTGGTACTCTATTCAATTTTGAGATGTCCTAAAATGAAGTATTCTTTTTAAAATTAATAAATAAAATTTATATCTTATCCTTTACTTTATTTAAAAATTCAATGTCATTCTTTTTATATAGTTTAATTAATAAGGGTAGTTTTGGAAATTTGTACATTTTTTTAACAATGCATTAAATGATGATGTTTCCTTAACAAGTTGGATTTTCTAAACAAGATTAACAATTTGGGATGGATGGAGTAATTTTTTTATTGGTGAAATTTATGGGGATATTTTGGTTTTATTAATTTGTGGATTTCAAATTACTAGGCATAAGATGTCATTTCAAATTCATTATATAATGTGGGTTCCAAGTAGCTCAATTAGTAAAATTTCTGATAGTTGAATAAACCATATGTTGAAACTCTCAAAAAAAAAAAAAAAATTCCATCATATGTTGAAACCCTAAAAAAAAAAAAAAAAATCCATCATATCATAAGAGTATTTACTAGATTAAAATCTCCAAAGTTATTATCATCGTGTGTTCTTAAATTTATACCAAGCAATTAATTAGCAATTGTTTTTCAAATAGTTTTTATTTGAAACGCTTAATTATAAATGTAATCCCACTAATTTTTGGTTTGATGTAGGCAATATTTGAACCTAAATCCATTATTTAATGACAAAAGACTTTACTAATTGAACATTTATGTTTAATGGATATCCACTTCTCTCATTTTTCAAATTGCTTAGCAAACAAAGAAAACATCTTACTCTGATTCTACTAATGGGGAAAGTCTCATATTTCAATAACTTGGAGTATTTTTTTTTTAGGTGTGTGTGTATATATATATATATATATATTAGAATCTTTTTTAGGTGGATTTAGGATTCTACTTTATGGCCTTGAGCATTGCCATTCAAATTTCAAATTACTTAGAGCATTCACATTCGGTTTCTAAAAAATAAAAAAAATCTCATTTTACCATCTTGAAAGTTACTTTATCATTTATACTATACCATTTTACAACACACTCGTTATCTCATATTCTATTTTATTATTCCATTCATTAAAATAATTTATACTACCCAATAAAATAATATAATTCAATCTCCCTCTCTTCTCCCCCATCTCTCTCTTTAGCCACCAATCACCACCGCACATAAAACTCAAAACCCAACAAATTACCCACATAGCCCACTGTCACCACTACCAAGCCAAATGTAACCCACTGCCGCCAAGCCAAACACAACCCAACCCAACCCACCCCCACCACCTCTGCCAACAAAACCCACCACCACTACCACACCAAAAAAAAAAAAACCCCACCCCTAGCAGTAGGAACAAAACCCATAAAACCCACCACCACTTCCACCAACAAAACCCACTACAACCACTGCCCACACCACTACAAAACCCTAATCCAACCCATTACCCACACCACCACCAGATTACCCACCACCCACACCACCACCACCAACCCACCATGGCACCAAGCAAACCCAGCCACAGCACCAAGGAAGAAAACACAGCCACCACCAAGTAGACCCACCACAACATAGGCCAACAACCACCACCATAATCACAGTAGCCACCACCATGCCAACCACCTAAACCCATTAAAAAAACCCACCAAACCCACTACCAACAACAACCTCAAAAGTTTCTCAAAAAAAAAAAAAAAAAACCACAAAAAAGCAACCACTACAAGAACCACCAAGAGAAACATATGCTAAAAACCGCCAAGAGAAACCCATGCCAACAGCCATTTCCGAAAAACCCACTGCAAGAACCACGGCAAAAACACCATTAATCTCGTCAACAACCACGCCGATCTAGAAATTTATCACCCATGACAACAAGCCCCCACGCCAACAAATAGAGAAAAGGGAGACGAAGAGAAAATAGAGAAGAGCGAGGATGAGTAAAGAGAGAGGGAGACAAGTGAGTCAGAGAGAAAGAAAGATTGAATAAAAATGAATATTTTATTTTTACAATTGTGTTACAGTACCGTCACAAGTTTTTGATGATATTGTAGCACAATTGTAAATTATTTTAAGATACAAGACCGGGTAATGGGGTGTTTTTGTGTTTTGATGGTAAAATATATCAACATATGACATTTAACAGATCAGATGTGAATGATCTTATTAGCAAGGGGACAAAAAATTTCCATAATGGAATATAATGGCTACTTTTTTGTTTATTTATGTGAGGGTTATAATGGTTACTATTCTCATATTAGCACCATCCTCGTCAATAATAGTAGTATGAGCCGTCAAAAGTTACCATGCCAAATATCTTGCTTATTGCAAATCCCAGATAATCTTTTGTTTTATTTTTATTTTGTTTTGATTTTTGTTTGTTGGTTTTGGTTTGTTTGTTTGTTGATTTTTCTGTCTTTATTGAGTGATAACTGCTTTTATTCATATTTATTTTTGACTAAATTATAAATTATACCCTCAAAGTTTGGGGTATGTTTAAATTTTGTCCTCTAAAGTATAAAATTTTTTATCAACTCTACTAACATTAGATATTGTTTGGATTTACTCTTTTTTGTCCATATCCATTGATGAGATGTCTATTAAATGTCAGTTCACCCCAAAATAACATAGTTTTAATATTCAAAATTACATCATTTGGAGTTATATTTAAGCCACTTAAGATATTTTGTACTAATCATTCTAATAAATAATTTTGATTTCTTTTTTACCCCAACTCTCTCTCTCTCTCTCTCTCTCACATATATATATATATATGTATATATATATATATATATATATATATACAATCCAATTTACTATCAAGTTTGCTTTAATATCGTTTATAACCCTCTCTTAAACTAAAAAAAAACCTCGCATATGTGATGCCCCAAATTAGATTGGATTATTTGAGCTTTTGTTGTATACAAGCATGTGTTGACAGGGGCGGAACTACCCTTGGACTAGGGGGGGTAGTGGCCCCCCTAAATTAAAAAAAAAAAAAATATATATATATATATATATTATATGTGTATTAATTTTAGCAATTTTGTTTTATAAAATTACATTTTATTTCCCTTTAACAATATCATTGATTTTTTTTTAAGAGTAATGCTATACTCACAAACTTTTTTATAACATTTTTACAAACCTTTTTAGTAGTAAATTCTTATTGGTTCACATATGGGCACATTTCTCACATCATTTTTTTTTTAAAAAAAATTTACCAGTAACCACTTATTACATAAGTAATTTATAAAAAACTTGTAGCTCTAGATTTTTCTTCATTTTAGTGACCATAAAAAATTTATAGATCTAAAATCTAAAACTAAATATACAAGCCCAAAAATAAAAAAGCTCAACAATGAAAACTACTAGTAAAACTAAAAACAAAATTAAGCACAATTAACTAATTTTATCCAAAATAAATAACTCTGTCCTTTAAAAAATTCTAAACAAAAATAATTTTGTTCTTACCAAAAAAAAAAAAAAAAAACTCAGTAGTTAAGTAGCAGAATCAGAGATTGAAATCAATGCACACAACCAACAGTAAAACCGCCTCCCTTAACTCAAAATTTTGGCTCCAACCCTGTGTGTTGAGTCCCACACTGATTGGTTACTAGGTGAACCTTGAGTATTTAAATGATTATGAGGAGCTTTGATTGCAACTTGTTATGTGTAGTGGAGAGTAAAAATTAGCCGGCACTAAAACTTGGGTACTAAGCAAATACCCTAATATAGACTTTGGTACTAAGTGAAAATGACAAATACCCTAATATAGACTTTGGTACTAAGTGAAAATCATTAACATTTTCAGGTATAAATCACATATATAGCATGTATATTGCGTAAACTAATTACATAATCAATATAAAATAGTCCATAAAAAAATAACCATCACACGACCTACAATTTTTCATAATTATTTGAAACTAAGTATCATACAAGAGAATGGTCATTTCAAATCTACAATCTCACATGCTATAATTTTTCAACATTGGCATTTTCTCCAGCTAGGATGACTGAGATCTCTCCATCCCAAAGCTAAATGCCTGAATAAATAGCATACTAGATTGGAAGGTAGGTTTTTTTTTTTTTTTGAGAAAAGGAAGGTAAATATGTATGGGAACCATTAGATCCTCCAATGTAAAGGAACTAACAATAATTTTGTAAAAGAAATCAAATTGATGAAACTACAAATAAACTTTGGTGAAAATACAATTTTAGTCCTTACATTTTGGGATAATTGTTAATTTGATTATTATATTTTATTAGCAATCAATTGAGTTTATATTATTTTCAATTTGTAGTTAATTTGGTCTCTACATTTTGATAGTAGTCAAATTAGTCTTTGTTATTTTCAATTTATAGTCAATTCTGTTCATATTATTTTCAATTTGCAGTCGTCTTGGGTTTGTTTAGTTGCTAAGTTGATATGTGTGTCTACCAAAGTTAAAGATTGTTAAATGTGGTTTGTGCCTTTTTGTTTGGTTGTCAAGAAAGTGCAAGAAAGTGTAAGAAAAGCTGCGAGTTGACAGTAAGGACCAAATTGAGTGCAATTTGAAAATAAAACAGACCAAATTACCTACTACCAAAACATAGGAACCAAATTAACATTGATCTCAAAATGTAAGCACTAAAATGGTATTTTCTCCTAAACTTTATTATGATTTTTGACTAACCCAAACCCTATAATTGTAAGATAGTAGCTTTAATTTGGGCTTTATGAGAGAGAGAGAGAGAGAGAGAGAGAGAGAGAGAGAGATATGAACTTATTGGTGATTAGTTGAGTGTGAGAGAATGAGATTGTTTTCCAAACAAATTAAAGTAGAAAAAAAAACTTTTAAAAAATAAGACAAAATCTTATAAGGTTTTGCATTGACTAGTTTTAGTTTCTTTGATCTATATTTTTTGATACTACAAAGTACTAAAAAACTCGGAAAATTATCTTAAAAAAGAGTTTTTTGTTGAAAAAAAAAAAAAAAGGCATAGAGATTGAGTTAGAAACTCAATCAATTTTACCTGTCATTACCGCTATGCTGTCACTTAAACCCTAATTTAAGCTTGTTGATTTTTTTTTTTTTTTTTTTTTTGGTGGCTATATTTTTAAAGTAGATTGATACAGTAGGAAATGTAAGATTTGAACCATGATATTTTTTAGTGGAAATATTTGGAGACCCTAGTTAAGCTACAAAGCGCGTTTGGGGTTTTTTTTTTTAGGCAACATAAATACAAAAAAAACTGGTAACGCATTGTTGGAAGGCAGGAGAGGTGCAGAGGTGGGTGGAGATCGGGTCCAAGTCATATTGGCCACAGAATAAATAAGGATTAAAAAAAAAAAATGGAAGAAGAATAAAACTTGTATAGGAATTATGGATTGAGAAGGCAGACACATCGGCCTAAAATTTATATATATATATATATATATATATTTTTTTTTTTTTAGTTTTAAACTATAATGTCTGCTTTTGATTTTTGATGTGGGCGAAGATTGAAATTTAGATTTCTTATTCAACTATAAAATTTTTTACCAATTAAACTAACTGGAACCCATGTGTTTCTTATAAAGCAAAATAGAGTAAATGAACTCAAATTGTTGACTGCACATCAAAAATATTTCCTTAGTTTTATCACAGTTTTTCTGGTTTAAGAACCCCATCTAGATTCTTAATCTGTAATATTAAAATTTATCTTTAATCAAAATATCTATCCGTTATTAGTTTAATATTTATTGAAAGGGTCATTCGTTTGGATAGAATTAGTAATTTTGTCTGTTTGGATACAGTTGAAAATTAAAAAATACAACTGAAAATTGAAAAATATTGTAATAAAATAATTTTTAAATATGTGAATAATATCATAGAACCTATTTTTTAATAAAAAAAAGTTACTGAAAAGTGAAATTTATAGGTTTATAAACAATAAAATTTGTGCTAAAAGTCAAATTTTGTGGCTACTTTAGTATCAGCTACAGTATTACTACAGTAAAAATTTGTCTTGGAAAAGCTGGAAACGCGTGAAAAAAAAAACCAGACGTACACTTAATGTCTTTTTGATTTTTTATTTGATTGTATTTACTCAAGAATCTTATATATTATAGTTCAAATTCCACTGTTCTTTTAGATTTGCACAGTGCAACATGAACTTTTCGTTAATTTAAGATACCCACTTTGCAAAGATGCAATCTTAAGGGAAGGGAGGAGGATTCGTATCGTATCTCTTATGAGTGAAAAGAAAAAGATTGAATTTTTTATTTTTATATATATATATATATATATATATATAAAATTTTGGGTGTCTAAATTGACTTCATCCGTATCCACTGTAGGAATAATTTTGGATATATAGCAGTGAATTTATTCCAGTATCTGGGATTAAATTATTAAGCTATAGATGCCCATAACAATATTCTCCAATATTAGTTTATATATTACCAACTCTGGAATCATTTTAACTTCTTCTTGAGACCCATATATCCCTTTCATGTACAACATTCCAATCTATTTTATATGAGGACAAACTTCTATTAACTTAATTTGTTAGTATTGGGGAGACTTGTATTTTTATAAGCGTTTTAAGGGCTTTGATTATGTCAATAGGTCATTTTTCATTCCTATCCTTTATGGGAATAAATAAAGGCATTGCATAGTGCTTTTATACAATCAATATTCATATCTTACACCTCAAGTCTTTTCAGAATATAAGAAAATTTTATGCCACATATCAGAATTCAACATTGTTGTTGTTTCTCAATCAGATCTGCATCATATTTTTTTCCATTTTGTGCATATTGACGTGGCTTGTGCCGACTAGGACATAAAAGGAATGAAATTTGATGTAGTTTTAGAAGGTAAATGGGAATTTTGAGCAGAAATCAGCTTTGCTTGCTGTTCTAGTTAGGATTATTGGGTTACAGGTTTGATAATCTGTAGATGAACACTCATAAGATAGATTGCAGAGAACAAGTTAATGAAAGCAATGGAGTGATCAATGATTGTAGTTCTGAATTTGGCAATCGATCTTCCGAGTTTCTTGGATACAAACAGCCTTGGCACATGGGAACTTGTTTTCAGCCACTGAACATGGAGGGAGGATCACAAGCACAATATATTGGGCCTGCTAAGTCATCAACCACCATTATGAGCCGCTTTGAATCACCGGCTTCTGCTTTTTATGCAGCTGAACGCTGCATGGGATTTCCACAGTATGAGGGTGAAGTTGGTAATCCCTTTATGAGCTCCCACTTTTCCAGGTCTTATGATTCACAGCTCCCTGCATATCAATCTGTTGGGGAGGACTATTCCATTGATACAGCACACCCAGCTGAACCCAACTTTAATTTGAGAAACACCTTGCAGGCAATAGTGAAATCTCAATTCAATCAATACTGTGGACCATCTGAAAATTCCTATAAAATGTCATGTAGCAATTCACCAGCATGTAAACTTCTTCCACATGAACAAAATAAGTTGCTGGGTGATGATACGAATTATGGCAGGAGGCATCTTTTGATTCCTTTTAAAGGCAATCAGGAAATTCAGGACCATATGGTATGCACATTCTAATCTAGAATTTATATACTTTGAATTGTTTATGTGCAAAAATTCAAGATTGGTATCACTCCTTGGGAATAAAAATTGTTCTAATTATGGCTAGTTTTGTTTTGGACAGGCTAATTGTAATTCATATAATTCCCCATTTGGGCGGCTGAATTTGTCCTCTCAGCAAGAGAAGCACTCTCCAAGAGAAAGTGTATCTGTTACTTCTGGCAATTCTGCTTCAACCGGGGCAGTACTCTCAAGTAAAACACGAATAAGGTGGACTCAAGATCTTCACGAGAAGTTTGTTGAGTGTGTTAATCGCCTTGGGGGTGCTGAGAGTAAGTAATTTGACACAAGCTTTATCAGTATAAGAAAGAAACCATTGTTTTCTGACAATTTCTCTAATGATCGACAATAGAGGCAACACCCAAAGCAATACTGAAGCTGATGGATACAGATGGTTTGACCATTTTTCATGTGAAAAGTCATCTGCAGGTATTAAATCTTTCTAAAAAGTACTTAGATGTTGCTTGTACCCTTCTTATTTTTCTTGTCAAATTTTCTCTGCACAAATCTGATTCATTTTCTTGTCCCCTTTCTTATCTTCCTTACAGAAATACCGAATTGCAATATACATGCCAGACTCAACAGAAGGTGATTCGTTGTTACAATTATTGTATTATTCTCAAGTGATTTATTTTATTTGATTCCTCTGCTCTTAGCTAGCTTAACAATTCATGAAAGTTGGAATGATTATGTTCTGCTTTGAATTATATGTAAGTGTCCGTACACTCTTGGTTTTGAGGTCTATATAAAAAGTGGAGATTCCTTTATTGTTTATATAGATTTGATGATACTTATAGATTAGATTACAAAACACTGTCCTCTCAAGTATGATCATTCTCCTTATTCAAACCAGTTCAGATAGCCATGGCATTGCAGAATAATGTCGACAATAGCCAGGCCATATTGTTTCAGATCAGACAAGGAAGCATTCGTAGAGGCTCTTGATCCTCCAGTGAAAATAGTATTTTTTTTTTTTTTTTCATTTTCTAAAATTAATTTAAAAACTGAATTATAATTATTGCCTCCTTTCTCTCTTTGGAGGTTGACCAACGACCACCAAACTATAATCACCTGGAAGTTATTTATGACATGGAATTGTTATGTTCATGCCTTGCAACCCTACAGTTATTTGTCACGAGATTCATTCTACTTCAATTTTTTCCTATTTTTAAATCTAACTAGCTGGGAACTAGTAATCACAAAAGAGCCTTCACGTCAAATAAGATGCAAGTTTGTATTGTTAAACCCCTGAAACTGGCCAATACCATTCAAGCAAACTGACTATTCTATATCACTTTCAAAGGGCACTAAAACTCATTAAGTGTGGTCTGTTAGATTATTTACTGTGTGTAAAAACATCTAGTATGCCACTATTTTAACAGCATATAGCATGAGATCAATATAAATTGTTCTCTCAACTTCCAAAATGAGGTCCTTTTTTCTTCAATGAAGCATTTTGTTGTCTTTGTATCGTTTCTTTTTTTCCCCCTTCTTTGGTAAACACTTAATCCAATTAAGGCGATCTTAAGATTTAAATATATTAGTTCTCTTTCAATATGGTAACCTTTTACTTCCCCAATTCATTTGAAGTACTCATGTCTTTAGGTTCCATAAAAACTGCAATTGAATTACATTATCTTGATGTACTGTCCGAACAGGCGTTTAGAATCCATTGTACTATGTGTGTGCATATGTTTGATCATTTTCCTAGCTCTGATCCATATTAATGTCTAATTTTCATGTCATTTTGTCAATGAGTAAATGTCATTAGCAAGAACATGTGATAATGGGGCAAAAGTTTTTTAATTCTCTAACATGGTTAACGAGAGTCAAGCTAGCCTATATATGTTAAATTGAAAAAGACCACAAAAAAGTAAATTGATTGTAGCTTAATATTGGACACCAAATCACCTGCTTTATCCGATAAGGAACCTTAAATTCCTTTACCAATGGTATTGACTATTGACAACTTGGTTGTAATACTGATACTTACCCTGTCAACAGGAATTGAGCAATTCTAGTTATGCCTAGCCTTAATGAGAAGGAAATTTGTCACACTCGCACATTCTTTTGGTCTCCTGCAAGTTTTGTTGAATTCTCTCTTTTGATGATGCAGAAAGTGCCTTTCATCAATCTACCGTGCAATTTTTCTCTCAATAAGATTACAATGATTCAGTCAAGCCAGTTAATAGTAATCTGATGTGACTATCCCTTTCTATTGCAGGAAAAGCGGAGAAAAGAAACATTTTGAACGACCTACCCCTGTTTGATGCGAAAACGTAAACTTCGTGAATTTAATTCCATCTCCTAGTCATTGTAGTGATTCATTTCTCCCCTTAAAATTGTTATTATTTCAAACATGGTGTTAGTTTTTTTTTCCTTCTCTATATTATTGTTTTATACTAACTTTTGCATAAGAACTCTATTCTTAACACCAACTTGTGAACTTTGTCTGGCAGTGGCTTGCAGATCAGAGAGGCACTGCAACTGCAGTTAGAAGTCCAGAGGCGTCTTCATGAACAATTAGAGGTATTTCATCGGCTCTTTCTACTCCAGTGTGGAAAGTGATTTCATGCTCAATGTCCTATCGATTTCTGAACAACTTTTCAGTGTCTTGAACCATTGATTGTCTGGAAAAATGATAAAACAAAACATAGTGAGGCTTTCTTTATTGAATAATTGATTATCTTAAAATGAAGTTTAGTATTCTTGTCTAATATAACAACAAAATCACATGTCAGTAGAACTTTTCATAGAATTACCACTCTGCAGTTTAATTAGAAACTTTCATTGGGTGAAACAATGTGGCTTGGGTTGCTGGCTTCCGTAACTCCCACAAGTCACGTGGAATAGAAGTTCAGGCCAGGCCAAGGTGGGGAACATATGTGAGAATGTACAAATGCATGCTTACTATAAACAGGACCTCACACCTTGCATCAGCTTTTACATCTGCAAATGAGTTGCAAGCCATTTATCATTGGAATTTGCGGGCAGCTAATGATAAAACCATTATCACTTGATTACTTTTCTGGGCCAGATTCAGCGAAATTTGCAGCTAAAAATTGAAGAACAAGGGAAGCAGCTGAAAATGATGTTTGACCAGCAACAGAAAACAAATTGTAGCATCCTCAAAAATCACAACTTGGATACTACTTTCTCTGCTGATCCATCAATTAGTCTGAATGACATTCAGGCTTCAATTGCTGAAAGTTTGGAAATTCCCACTTCCCATCCAAGATAAGTTAGATCCTAACAGCACTCCATATCCCCTCTTGCATATACGTATAGTTTGTATACATAAAAACACTATAGCAGCGGTGGGGTTCCTAGAAAGCTTTGATCTTTCGCATATGTTAAACATTAAAAGCAGTCAAGCAGTCATGGGGTCCCTGCAATGCCCACTACCTACTACAGAATCAGGGATTATGCAGTGCGGCCTGACAAAGAAACGGAGTGAATTTGCTTAATCCTTCTAAGTGAACTCAGTGAATGTACTTATGAAATCTGATAATACCCTTCAGAAAAGAAATGTTTTGTATCCACTCATGCATAGCTCGTGCATAAACTAAGTGAAAAGCATTCTTCTGGTAAGGTTCATTTATAGTTTTAGTGTTAGTGTAAGAATAATGTTGTCTTGTATAACTCGCTTTCTTTCAAGTTCTTGTAATGTAGTCAAAAGCTCCCTAAGGATTTACTTTGAGCTCATAATAAACTGAAATTTCTGATGCATAGCTTGGTTAAATATTCAAGACTGCATGGGGGAAGTTGGGTAATTTTGGTATGGATAGCTGAAAGGTGTCAAGCCAAATCTGGACGGTAGATGTCATAATGATTTTCTATTTCCTAAACAGTTGGCCCCATTTTTCCACGACTATTCGGTAACGACGAGGATTAAACTTTAGTGTAAAGTGGCTGTTAATTGTTGATGAACTGTTTCCAGTTTCCATTAAAGCAATAGGCTGCCTGTTTTTTCTCTCCTTGGAAAAACACTTAGGCTATATATGGTTGGAGTGAAAATAGGAAGGGTGAAAAATAAAGAAGAGAAAATATGAGAGATTTTAAGTGGAAAGAGTGATTGGTTGGAGTGATTTTGGAAGAGAGAAAATGGTGAGGCCCACCTATTTTCTCTCATGACCCACCATTTTTCAGCTTCCCCAAATTGGAGAGAAAATGGGAAGGGGAAGTGACTTAATGAAAATGACATTTCTACCATTTTTACTCTCCTAAAGTAAATTCAACGTTGACACTTTTTTATTTTTAATGGGTTCTTTGTCTGACGTTGAGCTTTGTTTCTTTTTTCTTTTTGTTTAAAATCCTTTTTTTTTTATTTTTGGGGGGGGCTCTGTCTTTGGTTTCATTAATCCTTTTTCTTCCTGGGTTCTTTGATACTCACATTTACATAGAACCGCTTTTTTCTTTTTATTTTTCCTTTATAAAATATTTATATAAAATACGTTATGTAATAAGGACATGAGAGTAAATTTATACAAACTCTATTTTCTATTTTTCCACTTTTTCACCCTCCAACCAAATACAAATGAGAGAAATTAAAATCTCTTCTATCTCCCCACTTTTTCATCATCTCTCTATTTTCTATCTTCTCACTTTTCCATCCTCTCAACCAAACGGGCCCTAAGGTTCCAGATGGGCTACTCTGTAATTGTTGTTCTCTTCATATTGTTGAAGACAACTGTCTAAGGCATTCCCGGCTTCCTGCTTCCCGCTTCTTGAACAACATGCCAATTCTTATAAACTTTGATAAGAGTACAAACAAATAAGAGAACTGCTATATAGAAGGGCATGTCAAGTTAATTAGGAGGTTTTTATTTAGTTATTTATTACTAGAATTATTCTCGTATTACGCTTGACAAAGATTCATATGTAAGCTCAAAAATTTTAAAATAGTTAAAACTAAATTATTAAATAAATAGTAATAATAAATTATAAAATAAGTATATAATTTTAATAAAAAAATTACTTTATGCTTTGATTGTTTAGATTTTATCAGTATTTATCTATTTTAATATTTTAAAATTCTCTTTGTACTTTGTGTTAGTTTCTTAATATGAAATATAAAATGAGTTAGATTATTCTTATTTGGGTAATGTTTAATATATATCCAAGCCAGCACAAAAAATAATAAACAAAATAGTTTCTCAATACCAATTTTATCCTAGTGATAGTCTAATTGAAAAAATCATCACACTCACAAATTAAAAACAATAACAAAAATCGAAAATCAAAACAAACACAAAAGAGTTCAAAAATTGAGAATATAAAAAATAAAAATAAAAACTTACATATGAGAACTAAGAACTTAAATGGTTGTCCATTGTTTTGCTTCTTCATAGTAAACTTCCTTTGGCATAATATCCTGGAAGCAAATTCAAAAGTAAAGAACATAAGTTTTTGTTTTAAATTATTGTTAAATCATGAAACTTGAGGAAAAAAAACAAAAACAAAAACGTGAGTTGTGTGGAATTTAAGTTTATAAATGTTTTATAATAAACTTTTAGTTTGAATAGAATTTAAATTTATTAAAATTTAAATGATAAAGTTTTACCTAAATTAAACAGTTGTTATATATAATCCATTAATTGAGGTAATATATCTTAACAAAAAAAATATAATTAACTTACTGATTAGTGAGAGTAGCCACTTGGTGTAACCATTGCTTTTAAGAATTTTGTTTTTCACGGCAAACTTTACTAATTAGTGGGAGTAGTCACTTTTGGTTCAAGGTAAACTTTTGCTAAACTTCTTATAGTATATGATATGATATGATATGATATGATGTCATATCATATCATGCAAATTGAGAAAAAACAAAAAACAAAAACATGGGTTGTGTGGGATTTAAGTTTAGAAATTTTTGATAGTAGACTTTTAGTTTGAATATAATTTAAATTTGTTTTAAATTATTGTTAAATCTTATCACTTAGTCAAAATGTGGTTTTTTTTTTAATAATTTTTTTAAGAAAGAAAATGTGGGTTGTTGTATGGGATATAAGTTTAGTTTAAATAGAATTTAAATTAGTTGAAATTTGAATGATAAACAGTTGTTAAATATTACCTCTTAATTGAGGAAATATATCCTAAAAAATATATACATAATTAATTTACTAATTAGTGAGAGCAGCACTTAGTGCAATTACGAATTTTAAGCTCAAATTTTATTATATAATATATGATATGATATAATTTTTTTTTAATGAGTTAGAATAATTTATTACATAGAAAGGGGAGAGAAAAGGCCCCAGTTTCCAACGCATCTCTGTCTATGGAACAAAAGACCCAAAGAGGGAGAGAGGAGCTGGCAAAGAGTACATCCAAATTACAAAAAGCAGCCCAATGGGCTAAATTATATGCTACAAAATTAACAAGTAATAATAATACAAAAGAAAAGTCCCAACAGAGAAAAGAATTCATAGCAGACTTGGAATCCTTAAAACAAAAGTCCAGTAACCCATGAGAAGAGGCAAGGGAATTTTGTAAGGCATCTACAACCAGTTTGGTGTCACCTTCAAAGATTACAGAATTAAGTTTGCGTTTCACACAAGAGAGATTACCGAAAGTGCAGCTGAAGCTTATGCAGAGAGAGGTTCCGTAGAGGGAAGAAGTTTTGAATTAGCAAATGCAAGCTCTCCTAAATCATTCCAGCACAATTACACTGCAACAGAGGCCATACTTAATGGCAGTATAAAAATTTGCCTTGAACTGAACCAGCCTTGTTGTGGAGGCAGTCAACTTGAAAAGTCAGGAGGAAGTAGAGATTCCCAAGCAGAGAGATTTTCTATATATATATATATATATATATTATATCTTCTTTGGCTGCAGTTTTGTTTGAATCAGGGATCAACCTTTCGAAAACTACTTGATCAGCCACCATAACAAGGCCCCCAACCGCGTAAGCCTAAGGTGAACAGTGCCCCAAAATTTTATAAAAAATTCCCAAGCCCTCCACTGCAAAAAATAATACAAGTCCCCTTAAATGTACAAAAAGGTTTCAAAAATTGTAGAATTGTTTTAAAGGCATTCATAAATCGGGGAGTTGCATGAAGTTACTGTCATTACGGACGGAATTACCTTCTTAAATACCTTTTTCTCAAAAAACAAATGCACGGAGTTGAAAACTTGAAATTGTTGGGACAAACCGAGAAGACTCTTTACAAGTCACAGACGAACTTCTAGTATTAAATAAGGGCATAACTAACAACGCCATTAATCCAAACTTAAAGGCGATTGTCCAAAATTGATCCCTTAGCATTAAAGGAAAGAATAACATCTAATTTTGCCAAATAGCATAATTTTAGGAAAAACGTATCTTACCAAACTTATTTTGTTATGTAACACTTTTTTGGAATTCGAGTTTGTCAAACTTGAGTTTCGAGTCTCAAGTGAGACTCGAGTTTACTAAATTTGAGTTTTAAGCATTATGGCAACTTGATCAAACATAATGCTTGAAAAATTGTGTACATTTAATATACTTAATTATGTAAAATTTTAAAAAAGGTTTGGATATTGAATAGACATGCTTTACACTCTCAGTAATCTATGAAGTAAAATGTCCACACATCAAACAATTGTGTACATGAAATATAAAGAGTTGTGTACATTCTTTAATGATTTGAATATTAAATATACAGACCTTACACTCTCAGTAATTTCTGAATAAAATTTTCCTCACAACAAAAAACTATTTAGGTTAAATATACAGAATTGTGTACATCCTTTGAAAAATTGTGTACCTTGAATATACAAAATTATGTATATTCTTTGAAAAGTTTTGTACCTTGAATATATAAAATTTTGTACATTCATTAAAAATTGTGTTAAATATATAAAATTATGTATCTTCTTTGGAAAATTATGTATATTGAATATATAAAATTGTGTAAATTATTTAAAAAACAATATCCATTGAATATACAAAAGTGTATATATTCTTCCAAAAATTATGTCCATTGTAAATAAATAATAGTGTACATTTTTTTAAAAAAAATTGTGTACGTTAAATATACAAAATTTTGTATACTCTTAGAAAATAAAATTCTACATTGAATTTATAGAATTGTGTGTAAGTGTTTTTGTGAGAGGGGTGAGATCCGAGTACAAAATAGAGCTTTGTGGGCCCAACCCAAGGAGGTGGAAAGGCCCATTCCCTCATTAGTTCTAACCCAATACATAGATGAGAGCTTGAGAATAGAGGCTGATTGTCTAAGGAGTCTGAAGAGCAAGTGTTTCTCCGGAGGCAATGAGCAGGCCACTTAGACCAAAAGACAAAATAATGTGGAAGGTGGTAGAGACATGCAAGCAAAGAAGAAGGAAAATATCCAGGTAAAGTACTCATCACTTTCATATTCAATGTACTGCACCAACTCAGCTAGTCGCATTAATGATAGAATGACCCTTGAACAGTACTCTCATAGTTTGCAGCACATTCTACCACCTTCAGCAAAACTCTGATGGGACAAGCATCCAAAGAAAAATCAGTGGCTGTACAAGTAGAGGGTTAGATTGCAATTCAGATAGCTATATAAAAAAAAGGGAACACCTCCAGATTAGGGGACAAAAAAAACTTGAAAAAGAAACATACTCTATGTAACACTACCTTGTAACTGAGATTTGAACATTATATAAACTAGCGCTCCTCGGACTAACCTGAGAAAGAGTTAATATCAAAATCTACTTCTCCCTAATGAGTTATTTGATATTTTTCCATTAACTTAAAAGCTAAACTATATAGACATATTAAGGTCGACTTCAAAAACTCATTCTCTACAAATTAATTGTATTGGTCCATCATCTATTAACTCTCCATCTAACTTGAGTTAAAATTGATTTTGCCCGCTTACAATTTTGTATGCTCACAACTTGACTTCATAGTGTTACCAAAAAAGAAGAAGAAAAAACTTGACTTCTGAGTGGGATATGATGGACTTTTTCAGTATTTCACAAGCCCAACTTGTGTTTTTTCTGGGGGTTCCTATATATTATCGTCTAAATAATCCAATTAACTTGAAGTTCGGCGTTTTTCCTCCAAAACCTGTTTTGTGTAAATATGGACCTTTGTAATTAGGGAAGCAGGTTCCATGGGGAATGAGAGAAATGATGCAAGTCATGAGCCTTGATCTATTGAAGAGAAAACGTAGCCGTTGAACCTTATCCGCAAGGCGTGAAAAGTATGAGTCATGAGCCCATTTCTTGATGTAGATAAAATATGGTCCATAAGCTCAATCCATCAAGTAGAAATTATGTGGGCCGTAGGCCCATTCCATGAAGTGAAGAAATGTGCATCATGAGTCCAATTGGTTATGCATCAAAAATATTGGGCAAAACCCAACCCATGTAGCTGGATAAATTTAGGTTTTTTGGTCTTTAAAATGGGCTTAGCCTGTAAGTTATTATTTTTCTTCATAAAAAATGATGAGGTGGCATGGATTAACAAATGAAATTGCATCATTTGTCTTAACCAAAAAAAAAAAAAAAAAAAAAAGAAATTGCATCATTTGACTGGGAAAAAAGGATACTATAGGAAATTTCAGATTTAGGTTCTTACCAATTAAACACTTTTAAAGCTGACTAGATTAATTGTCCAATTATGCTTAATGATTTAGTTTGTGGTTAATCATTCACACACCATATCACAAATAATGAATAGCAAAAAATAAATGAGACACGCAATGTGGTGATGAGGAGAAAACCCTGGATGGGAAAAACTCTCTGATGGTTTATCCATCAATCTCAAGTTAGCAGATCCACTAAATAAAATGAAAGTTTTATAGTAGATATAATCCTAAATTTATTGCTGCATCATGTAGATTTATTGATGCGACTCCATATAGCTCCAAAATCATGGACTCATATATAGTGGACTTTATTCAACATGAACTCTTTTCTCAAAACTTCAAGAGCCCTCTTGAAGCTCTTTCATTGTAGCTTGATTGTGTTCCAATTGCAGCAACTTCAACTTGATTACCGAATCTTGATTAATCTTCAAACCTTGATCACTAGGTGATACTTTATGAGAACTTTGTTAACCCTAACCTAGGTGTGCAATACATGGCTCTCCAAAATCTTTAATCACATTATGTAGGTCTCCTTTTATACCTTGGCTTGGAATTCACGAAGCCATAGAAGCTTGGATGATGATTTGGATTGAATTAGGATTCCGTTGCATGATTCCGTTTTGATTGACTTAAGTGGCCTATGTGTCAAGATCTAATTAATTAATTAGCCATACGTGGAGATTAATTCTTATCAAATTTCTTGAGCAGTCAAGGGCACATGTCTTGGACTTCAAATACAGCTCAAAGAAATTTACGAGACCATTGATTTGTTCAAGGTTTGCCAATCTAACACTATGAACTCAATAGATACCTCAACAAATTTTAGTCAATGTTACTCGTGTGGAGTCCATTAAACTTCTTTTTTTTTTTTTTTTTGGGATTTGGAGTGGAGGCCATTAAACTTAATATTGCAAGTGAGTTTTTTCATTTTTCTGTTTGCATTCCTTGTTAAGTTTTTATATCCATTATACTTTGTGGAAGTTATCTTAATTATTAAGGCACTGTCAACCCCCACTCAACTAAGATAGATAAATCTTCCTCTTAAACAATTTGGTTTTCTCAAAAAAAAAAAAAAAAAAAAAAACAATTTGGTAAGCAAATGTCATTTACATCCCTATTATCTAAACTATGGGTTAAACTAATGTGTGACACGATGTCACAATCAAAGCTGATAAAAGTAATTCATAAATACAACTAATTTATTAAGCACGCACATTCTCATATTCATATACTTTATAAATAAAAAATGAATCATGTTAACTAGCGCTTTTAGGACATTAATTAACAATTCATTTTAGAAAATTTTTAACATTATTTTTATAGAAAATGAAAAAAGTTGTCAAAATATTAAAATTTTTTTTTTCTATAAAAACTTTTTTTAAAATAGATTATTAACTAATACCCTGAGAGCATACGTTAGCATTTTTTATAAAAAATTTCAGTAAATTTCATACCTTGAAATTTTAAAACAATTTTGTAGTAAATGATTCTTTAGGGACATTGGTTTCCACGAGGTAATATCCTGAAATTGAGATAATATCAAGAAAGATCATCGTAACTCGGTCAATGGGAGGCATTTCCCTCTGCTATTCTCTTTCCCAGCTAAGGTCTTATAACTTTTTATTTTTTGAGGTCAAGGTCTTATAAGTTACATATAACAACTATATATAATTGATTATAAAAAAATATATATAAAATTAATTTTAATTAAGATATACTATATGCTCTAAAAAAAAAAAAAAAAAAAAAAGAGATACTACAAGAATCTTCTTCTGCTGGTCGTGATGTACGATAATCGAACTGAGCTTAGAACACAGCACCGTCGCTTAGTGCAAATTATAGAATAAGGTGGCCGCGTCGAATATAGAGGCAATACCAGGGTATATACGTGCACATTAATTATGATATGCATGGTGTCATTTTCTAATTTAAAATCGATTGAAAACAGATAATACATGTATATATATATATATATATATATTTAGAAACAGTGTTGGTGTTATCGCACAAGATTAACCTGATAGAGACAAAGGTACTCGCTGAAATTTACGCAGAATATAAAAATTGGTAGTTTTATAAGCTCATATATATATATATATATATTTTTTTTTTTTTTTTCCCAAACAATAATCCAAAGAAACACGGAAGATTCTTCCCTATATTGCACAGAAACGCCCCTTAAGATGGAAGTTTTGACTCCATCACTAGCCTCAGATTTTCAAGAAACTAAGAGTTACATGGGTTCTCAACAATAAGAGAATCAAGTGGGCAATTCTCCTTTGGCGTCACAATCTTCTCAATCTTCTTCAACTGAATCAGGTGAGAAAGGCCGCACCAACTCTGACTTTCCTTGCAGTTTACTCGTGCAATAACCTCACTTTTGTGCCGCAATAAATTGATTCAATTCTATTCATTTTCAGTGAACTCAAATAAACTTTTATGCAACAATGGAAGTAAGCTTTTTCCACATGACCAGAAGCTGCTTTGGGGTCAGAATACTACCAAAGTCAGGAGGAAACTTTGGGTTCCTTTCTGATGCAAATCAGGGTCTAAAGGGAGTCTCTTTCCTCCAAATTCAAAATTCTTTTAAACTATATATAATTTTTTTTTATTTATGAATAATATATATATATATATATATATATATATGTGGTTTTCCATCTTGTGGAAATTACATGGAATATGGTCCAATCTTTAGTGGGTTCTTGATGACATGTCACGGATGAATTGGTCATCCTGCAGTCTAGGAGTGCGAAGTGACTCACAAACAGTATTTAATTAAAACCATGGCATTAATCTTCCTTATTGAAGATTTACCAAACTCACTCAAGTCTGTTAAAAAGTGGAAAAAACAAACATGGAAAAGAACTAGAAGCCTTTTTACCTTATAAAGTGTCGATTAGCGTAATTTTTTTTTTTTTAAAGAAAACGATTAGTGTAACTTAATAGAGTGGCCACGGGGGCCAAATTCAGGACTAGTTTCATGCGCGTGCCTTTTCCTAATTTAAAATGGACCTAGAAAAAGAGATAAATATTAGCCAGCAAAATTGGGTTAACTTTCAATGTGGGGGCATTTGATTTAGTGACTCATTTTGAAATATTCAATGTGCAAGTTGCAATCTTGTGTGAAAACAAACAAAACTGGTTTCCATAAAACTATGTTCGATTCTTCCCAACTATTTTGCACTGATCCACCCTTAAACATGGGAGTTCAGACTCCAGCCATGAGGGAAGTAACACAACAGCTTAACTTTGAGCCTCCTAAATTATCCAACTCCACCACGACCAATCCCTTTGGATCAATAAGCTCAGCCTTTCAGATAACTGGGTACATGGGTTTTCAACAACAATTTGGCAATTCTCCTTTGGCATCCTCAAAAGACCAACAATTTGGCAATTCTCCTTTGGCAATATCCCAGTTTCCCAGTTTTGATTCAGACGTCTTGTCGTGTCAATCTTCTGGGAAAAACTTTTCCTTAACCGATTCAGCTGAGCAAGCAGCTGGGTCAAACCTTGACTTGAGGGACTCCTTGCAGTCACTTGTGAAATCCCACTTATATTCTTCTTCGGATAAGTCAAATGTTCCACGCAACAATACATGTAGAAGCAATCGTTTTCCACATGACCAGAACATGTTGCTTGGTGTTGACAGTGCCTTTGTCAGGAGGCCATTTTCGCTTTCTTCATATGCAAATCAGGGTCTCAAAGTAATCTCTTGTGTTCCATTCTAAAATTTCAACTCTCACACACACACACACATATACATGAAATTTTATTGATTTTTTCTTTGTTATTTCCAAACAGGTTTGCCACAGTGCATCATCAAGGCCAGCTCCAACACTTAAAAAACGAATCAGATGGACTCCAGACCTTCACAATCAATTCGTGAAGTGTGTTGAGCGCCTTGGTGGTCCTGAGAGTAAGTAATTGGATAAAGCTTTGTTGATTAAAAAAAAAATAATAAGTACGAAAGAAAAGAAAATGACCTATGATATATTGATTTTTGTTTATACATAATCACAGAGGCAACACCAAAAGCCATACTGAAGCTGATGGAAACAAATTTATTGACCATATTTCATGTGAAAAGTCATTTACAGGTATTAAGTTATTTCTTTAAGAACTTGATGTCATTTTGAAACCGAGTTTGTATTATGCTTTTGCAAATATATATCTGAAAATTTTATTCTTTCAAATTTCTTTTGCATTTGTATTGCAGAAATATCGAACCACACTGTCTGGGGCAGAGTCTGTAGATGGTATATCTTGTTAAATTTCTAGTTCTGTTTTTCAATGTGGAAACTTATAATATTTCTATGTTTTATTGTTTTCCGACTAACAATTGGACATCTTCAATATTGTACTGTGAGGTCTTCATCGAAGTTTATGAAGCGTTGACGTAAAAATGGGACACTTCACTGATTGCTATTTCATGTTGCATCTCTATAATAATGGTTATGAAATACATGCTGCTGAAGCCTTTCTTTATCCTTTGCTTGTTTCAGTAATAAATAGGGGAAAACAAAAATACAAAAAAACTCTCTGAAGTGTAGGTCAGAGTGATCTTACATTGGAGACCCTTTGAACTTTGAGGAGCCAAAATGAAATTTTAAAACCCTTAGGATGGTCTATATATATATAACTATATAAGATTTCAGAACTTATTTCTTGTAGGACCAAGGCTATATTCTTTTATGGGTAAGATTTAAGAAACCCCAAACTATTTTCTTTATAAAAAAAGACACACTCAGCCTTTTATGGGTTTTTTGATAAACAAGGGTTTGGTCTATATATCCTCTCACATGGGAGAGAAAAAGATTCTTAGAAGAATATAGAATAAAATACACTTGGGCCCTTAAAGTCTAATGCTGTTTTTATTTTAGCCCTTTACAATAAAAACTTTCATTTTAATCCTTTATGTTTGATTCAATTTTATGTTTGGCCCTTTATAAAAAATGAAAATTTTGAAACATAAATATGCAAATAGAAAACTACATCAAACATGAAAGGTCAAAATGAAAATTTTGAAATGTGAAAGACTAATAATATGAAACAAAATCAAGCATGAAAGACTAAAATAAAATAAAATAAAAACATGAAATTTCAAATTATTTTGTTAAGTACTCATTTTTCATTGATGAATCTTCTATTGGAAGGATCTTGAAACAAAGGACTCTACCGAACTCTTTAAAATACCCACTAAATGTGTGTTAGAAAATTATATTGGACGTGATTGTGACACCGCACACATGGTTAGCCAATCAAGTTTTCTTGTTCTATTTTTGATAGTTTTCCTAGATGAGATCACAAAATTATGTTCAACTTTGATTCTCTCAATTTTAATTTTCTTGGTCAAAACATTTCTCAAACTAATCGTGTCTGCTTGTTTCTTTTCAAATCAAAGTAATTTGATCTAGCTAGTTTACTAGTAAACCTTGATCTCACTGTATGTTTCTATTGCAGAAATGCCTAAGAGAAGAGCTGGTGCAGATTGCAATCCCCAACTCCATGTGAAAATGTAAAGTTCTTGATTAAGTGCTAGACAACCTATTTAAAGTAGTCTTGTCTTTATAATATTACCATTAACTTATTCCTCTTTCTTTCAATTATTTTCTGCACTAACTGCTCACGCATGCACTTTATTCTCTCTGTCTTATACTACTTGTTGACCTGTCTCGTAGTAGCATGCAAATTCAGGAGACATTGCAGTTGCAGCTTGAAGTTGAGAAGCGTCTTCATGAACAATTAGAGGTATAGCCTGATTTCCATCCATGAATTTGTAACTTGGCAATTAAATGTTAATGGTAGCAGCATGAAAATTGTGCATATGCACCTTCTTTTACATATTTCTCTTAACTAATGCCTCTTTGCTTCATTACTATTTTGTTTTACACACTCTCTCTCTCTCTCTCTCTCTCTAAACAATTAATAAGTTCTCGGTGTGGTCCATATGCTCACAGTTCATCTCTTTCTTCCACAAGTTAAAAATATTTAATAGAAAGTGCTCTCTCCAACACCTATGGTGGTGGTTATTTCTACACTTCCCTCTCTCTCACAGATAGCATGATCATTTTGTCTCCTCTTAATGTGATGTTAATCATGAATTCATAGAACTTTTCTTGCTAATTATTTTAATGGACTAGCCATACTTAGCTTCTTAATGTAAGGTTAATTTTGCATTCCTTGTTGATGTGATAAATTTAATTTGCTTCTCTCGGTCAGGTTCAACAAAATTTACAGATAATGATTCAAGAACAATTGAGACAACTCAGGATGATGTCTCACGTGCAAGAGGACAAAACAATGTAAGAGCATGTTCAAATTAAATCACCAAATTTTTAATTTTAAAGTTTCTAATATTTTAAAAGTTACATGTTCAAGTCTGAATTTTGTCCCAACATAAGGTCCATTAGTCTTGTTTGAGCGAGTGGACCATAATGAACCTTTCTCAGAACTGGTTGGGGCATTAGATGAGCCACAACACACCCACCAAACATGTGGCCTTCAAGTGAGTTTAATGAGAAACCCTAATTTCTCTTGATATTTAAATTTTTCAAGATTTCATTTCCACGTCAAAACAATTGTCCAAGATTGCTAGATCAAACACGTGATGAACAAGAAATGTTCTTATTTTACATCGCCTAACTAGTGAAAGGTGTGTCACTTTGTTTTGGGCTGTGACCATGGCTCTAGCCTCTAGTTTCCAAATACATTTGGGCTTTTGTTGATGGCTCTCTTCCTCGGCCTAAGCTATATTCTCCTAACCTTCCTCTCTGGATTTGTGCCAACAAAAAATTCTGCTAAATAAATTGTCAATGGTCGTGTCAAATATTGCGAATGCAAAGAATTTTTAAATATTTTTAGAGCTCGAAAAAATAATGTTTTTTTCTTTCATATTCATGATGGGATGAACCCTATTATAAATGTGAGCAAAATAAATATTATTCTTTATATTTCAAAAATATCTAAAAAATTACTCTTCTAAATTTCCTTGCAAAATTTGTACCTTCTAAATTCAGCTTGAAAAAAATATTTAATAGTACCTTTTAAAACGTCAACTATCTCTATAATCATGCAACACCGAACGGAAAGAAGTACAGGGCAAATTTCGTACAAAACTTAATGTCAAACCAATGTGGTCAATTCTATTTCTCTCTTTTGAAGCATTCATGCCAGCCTCAAATATCATGTTTTTTTTACCACATCCCGCCCAAACATGGAACACCTACTAGAGATCAAAACACCCAACTACATCAGATAAATCTCACATTTTATCTTTAGAATCACCACCACTACCAGATGTCAAAATACCCAAACACAACTACTAGCCATAGTGTCACCGATTCACCATCTCCATCAGAACCCAACAGATCTGACCTTGGGTTTCAGATTTCGAAGTAACTCAATCACGACATCACCCACTGTCCTCCTTGTCACCATCATCACCTCCTTCAACACAGTTTTAGATTAGGAACCACTAAAGGAGAGCTTTCTCTTGGTTTCTCTCTCTAATCTGATATCCAATTCGCCATCGTACAAACCATCACAAACAACTCGAATCTTGAGTTCCACCTTGAATCTTCTTTATTTGCCGTGAAACATATATTGAGAGAGTTTAGCCATATTTTTATTGAGACGGGTGTGAATCCTGCCCTCTCTCTCTCTTTCTCTCTCTCTCTCTAACAAAGCATTATTTTTATCATCATTATTATCTCAAAATGGAATACAAAATATACCGGAAACAACAAATTTCGTTCTAATGGACGAACCAAAACGATCATTGAAAAAGAATTGATAACTTTAGTAAAACCTAGGACAACTTTAATAAATAACAAGATTAAGCACTTCTAATGCAATTCTTGATGGGTTTGAACAACACTAAGTGTTTTTTTTTTTTAGTCAAATTTTAAACATTTCATTATTTGTTGTTACATGCATACTTTCTTTTAATTTTTTTTTTAAAGAGTTTCAACTTATGGCGTTCGTTCTTAATGATAGCTCTTTATCATCAGACCAAGGCACCAATTAGTTTTTGGTGTAGACGGAGATTGAACCCCAAATTTCTTATATAACCATTAAAAATTTTACCAATTGAGCTAACTGGAATCCACATACTTTCTTTTAATTCAAGAAGAGACTCGATGCACCATTTTTTTTTTTTTAATCTCTTCTTAAATCAATGACAACATTTCCCCTTCTACTCGATCTATCATTTACAGGGCTTCTCTTTTTTTGCAAATATTACAAGAAAATGGACACACAGATGATGAGTGCTACAAGCTACATGAGTTTCTGAAAAATGCCGCCCTTGTTACTAGCTCCATTTCAAATCAAAAGGTGATTCTTTCAACAACAATACTATTGCAACAACTTCTACAAATATGAAATCATACTTAGTTTCAAAATTTTCCCAATTCGCACATGAACAATACCATCAAATTAATTTTTGAAATTGAGTATATTATTGAATGAATATCAAATATATAGATGAGGCCTATTTATATAAACAGAATCTACAACTAGCAATACACAAATACAGCAATATAACATAGAGTATAGCAAGTACAGTAGGCCCAACTAGGCTTGTTGTTAACTGGAACATAATCTAACATCATCCAAATACAAGTAGGTGTTGAAGTCCTTGCTAATTTAGTATATGTTTCGTTTTCGATAATTTTTCTTCGTTACCTAGTTCTTGAATAATTGATAATATTGCAACAAATCACATGGTGTAATCTTCATCATTTTTATCTTCCATATATCCCACTAGCATATAATAATAGGAACTTAACTCCCATCTATATGTTGGTATTATTACATTGCCTCCCACCTAACTCTATATAATTTCTTTTCTATTTCTTATAACTTAATCTTTGTGCGAAAAATTATTGATGTTGGCATATTTTTAACAATTATTTCATTTTTCAGGATTGATAACTGAATACAACAATTGCACTGGACAATGAAAGATGTGGCCTATATCCGTAGGAATCTTCGTTTAATGCTTATGTATTTTATACCAATAATACTGATGGATTAGTCTCTAGCATTAATATGACTAGACCATCCATCTCATGCACGTAAATCCTCTATTGGTAAACAATATATTCTAATAGTAATTTGTATTTGGATTTTTATATCAATGTGTGCCCTCAAGCTAAGTTTTCAAGACTCATTTTTCTAATGAGTTTAAGTACTACAAAGTCAATTTTTTATCTATTACATTGTGATATTTGGGAGGCTATGCCACACCCTCTCACAATAGCAATCATTATTTCCTAGCATTAGCTAATGATTTTGGTAAATTCACTTGATTTTTGTTGAGGGTCTTTTTTGTGGATCCCAAATAGAATGAAGGAAGCCCAACCCAGCAACACGGGTAGCAAAGAAATAACAAGCATAGAGTAGAACCATTAAGTCTAAGCGGCATGAATAATGGATCACAGATCCATAAAATAAATATATGGGCCTTGAGAAAACAAATGGGCTCAAAAAAGACCAGAAAGAGAGAAATAGCAAACCCATGGGCAGTGTACGATGTGGAAAAGTAAGATTGGGCCATGACAGGCCCAAAGCAATGCAAGCAAAGAGAGTAAGGGATTGATGGCAGGCCCACAAACCCTAAAGATGAGTATGAGGTAATTAGGCCGAGGAAGCCCAATGAAGTTAGTAAAAGCCCATGGGAACACACAGTTAGGAAAAGGGCCGAGGAAGCCCAAGGCAAGCAAATGGGTTGAGGATGCCGAAAGAAAAACAAAAGAGACACAAGAGCCCATAAGTAAGAAAACCCATGGTCATGCTAAGTCATTGGGAAAGAATACACAGCAGGCCTAAAAAGGCCCGACAGGATCAAGTCATTACTGTAGGAATGACAGAGTAATATGACAGGACATGATGGTAATCAAGAAATAGGCTAGAAGAAATGTGAAACCTAGTATCAAATGAAGCCCAGCCTCTAAGGGGAGCGGAGAATTATAAAACAACCCATATAAAAGGACGAAGAAAGGTGGCAGACTGTGCAAGCAAGCCTCCAGACCATGGTAAACGCATGCGCAACAGACAGATTTTGAATGTACATGAAAGGGAAGCACGCGTAAGGCCTATGCACCACCAGCCTGTACCCAGCCAATATGGGATGTGGTGGGGTCATGGGTTAGAGGTAAGGAGATATGGTTTGATAGTGGGGAGATGGGAAAAGACCTATTTTGCAGCTCCTGTCAAGCTCTTTTGGGGGGTACGTCCTACTAGGATGACAGACCACCTAAAAGAAGCAAGGTTGAAGGAGAAACCATTAGGTGCATGCCATAAGGGATAGAGAGAGAAAGAACCTACACCGTGTCAGGAAAGGGTGCCATGACAAACTAATGAATAAAATAACCTGCCTTTGTCTAGTAAAGGAGAGTGGCACACAGACGATCCCTTGATAGTCAGCAAGTACACCTAGACCAGACAAAGGTGGTTAAGGGGCAAAGTAGTAAAATCTGGTCACGGCAAGCACTATAAGAAGACCCTTGCTGTGCCCAGAAAGAAGGGATCGAAAAACAGGGGAAGATCATTAAATAGAATAGAAAGAAAGTAAAAACAAGGAAAAGAAAAAAGACAAGAGAGAAAATAGAAAACAAAGAGAGTTAACACGGTGGGCATGCACCAGTAGGTCGATTTCCCTCTCTTCTTCTCAAAATCATACTCTCATCCAAAAAAGTAAAAAGGATTCCTTTGGGCATTAATTATTCAGATCCGGTTCCCTGAAAGCCATTAATCTCCACGGCAAGATCTTTCCCGGGAGATTGGTTGCATTGAGAGGAAGCATTCTTCCTCTTTGGTTTTTTGCTTCTGTGGACCAAACTTGACTTAATTCATATTTATTCTTGATTAACTCATGTTGTCACTTACTCCTTTATCTTCTTTGTAAAAGTCATTATTATCACTGTGATTATGTTTCGTAAATAGGGATTATTTGGTTATTTTCTATTAAAAAGTCAGATGACTTTGTTTTGTTGTTATAATATCTGTCTACCATAACTCATTTGAAACAGCTCTGCCTACTATAAGCATACTTCTGGCAGACGAGGCATAGTTTGTGCACAAGCCGGCCCAAATTGAGTTGCAGTTAGATCGATCTCAACTCTCTTACTTAGAATACTCGGGTCCACTACCGCAGGAGGCAGCCTAGCCCAACGCATAGCATAAAAAAGACCCCTACATTAAATTGGTGATCCGTTAGGGAGTTGAGAAGCAGATTAGGGATAAGAGCCCTCGCAAACAAATACCTCCAAAGTCCAGGACAACACGGAATACGAGTGTCGTGCCCTCACAAGCGGAATCTAAGCCAACGATGCCCCACCAATAGCAGCCTAACCAGGCGGAAGGTGCCAACGGAATGGGGGCTGGACCCCAACCTCCTTTAAGAATCCCTGCAGAAAACTAAAGCCAGACAGAACAAAGGAAAAAGAAAGCCGGCATGATCCAGAACATACGACAGACAAAGAAGAGACACCAGTAGGAGGTGTCTCACAGAACGCGGATCAACGTTTTATTACTATGGTTGAAGTAGCGGCTTTCTTGGAGCAAGAGAGAGCCAGAGGACCCAAGGAGAGATTCTATGCACGAAGGCCTCCATACCCACTAAAAGTGCTCAGTAAACCATACCCCGAAAGGTATGAGCTACGAGCTTTTACACAGTATGATGGTAGGAAGGGAAGTGCTGTTAAGCATGTGAGCAAGTTCATTGATACTCTTGGCCCTTACGTCGCAGACAAAGACTTATGTCTTCAAGAATTTTCTAAATCACTTTGTAACCGGGCTTACACCTGGTGCATTGGCTTAAAGCCAAGATCGATCCCAATATAGGATGATATGGTGGATGTATTTTGTACTAAATACTTCCACGGAGAAGAAACGATAACACTTGCAACTCTGCAAGTGACCAAGCAGAGGAATGGTGAAGACTTGATGGAGTACATCAAGAGATTCAGGGACAGCACTTGACTGCTATGACCATTGCGAAGAAAGGACACTAGTAGATATGTGTATGACGAATATGATCAGGGAGTATAGGGCAGTCTTGGAAAACTTAGAGATCTCCTAGTTCGCATAGTTGTTGCAAAAGGCGAGAAAAACTGCCCGGTTCGTAAAGTCGAGCACAGACAAAAGAAGTGCTCTGCAAGCCATAGCAGTGTCTACTGGTAAGCGGAGATGGAAGACCGACGGGAAAGAGTACAATACTCCCCCACCAATACCATGCACTTCAAAGCAGCTAGATGTGCTGCTAGATAAATGGATAGTAGATGTGATCTTCAAACCTAATCAAGTTTCTAGGGAGCCCACTGAGGATGAGCGGAGGGACCCATGCTTTTGTCGTTTATACAATTACGTGCAACATCCTACCACAGAATGTTGGGCGTTTCGCAGACTAGTGCACTGCAGGATCAAAGAAGGGACTCTAGAACTGTCCCAGTAAAAAGTCTAAAGAAATCTACTCCCAAACCACAAGGGGAAGGGTGTAGCGGTGGTGGTAGTTTACGCAGACCCAAGAGAGGACGAAGAAGAAAACCTAGCCTTACCTGTAGTGGCCATTACCACTTTACAACAGAGCTCCAAGTTCAAAAATTTGTTCGACTAGCTGGGACTTATAGCAAAGGAAAGAAAGGTAGCAACAGAGGCTTTAGTGAGCGTTGCCTCTAAAGCAGGAGTAGAGGTAGAAATCCCAGAAGACGTCTAAGATGACCCAGAGCCTGATCTGAGGGAATTATTGGCAAGAAAGAGGAAAAGGAGAGAAGCGCCTACCGCAGAATCAAATGATACACCCCAATGCATCAAGGTCCAAGGGCCTGATGGCAAGATCGTTTAGAAATTATGAAGGCACACGGGGCCCACAAGTAAGATACAAGCAGGCCCCATGCAAGAATGGAAACACGGAAGGTCGGTGTGTTGCATAGCTCAAGAAAGTTTGAAAAAAGAAGAAGAAAAGGATGAGGAAATTTTGGTAGAAAAAGAATTGGAAGAAGTTGACTTGGGGTCTGGTTTGCAGGAACTGAGGCCTATCTCAATCAATGCAAGTCTGATTGAAAAAGAAAAATGAGAGTTAATACTGTTGTTGAAAGAATTCAAAAACATCTTCGCATGAGACTACAGTGAAATGCCAGGGTTAGACCCTAGGCTAGTTGCACATACATTAAATGTGGACCCACAGGCCAGGCCCGTGGCCTAGCCTACCAAGATATTTCACACAGAAATAGAAAGGCAAATAGTTAAAGAAGTACGTAAATTGTTGGTTGCAGGATTCATCAAGCCTATTCAACACCCTCGCTAGCTCTCCAACATAGTACAAGTAAGGAAGAAGAATGGTCAGATAAGATGTTGTGTATATTTCAGAAATCTCAACAAAGCGTGTTTGAAAGACGAGTTCCCATTGCCAAATATGGATTTACTGATAGATTCTGCAGCAGGAAGTGCCATGTTTTCATTCATGGATGGTTTCAGTGGGTACAACCAAATCAGAATGGCACCAAAGAATGCGGAGAAGACTGCTTTCAGAACACTCATGGGTAATTTCTACTACTCTGTGATGCCCTTCGGGTTGAAAAACGCAGGTGCAACTTACCAACGAGCAATGACGGCCATATTTCACGATATGATGCATCAGAAATTAGAGAACTATGTGGACGACATAGTGGTTAAGTCAAAAAGGAGAGAAGAGCACTTCTATGTGTTGAAAAGGGTATTTGAAAGATGCAGAGCCTTTAAATTGAGAATGAACCCTCTCAAATGCACATTTGGAGTACCCTCTAGGAAATTCTTGGGTTTCCTGGTTCACAACAGGGGGATAGATGTAGACCCAGCCAAAACCACGACCATAGCAAGTATGAGACCCCTAGCCACGGTAAAAGAACTAAAGAGATTCTTGGGAAAAGTCTCGTATATTTGGAGATTCATCCCTGGATTGGCATCAATCACTTCGGTTTTCACCAAGTTTTTCAAGAAAGGGCAAAGTTTTGAATAGGGAGAAGCACAACAAACGACCTTCAAGAGACTACAGTAGATCATGATGAACCTCCTCACAGTACAGGCCCCAATCCACAAAAAAACCATTGCTACTTTACATGGCCATCAATTCATATGCCATTGGTGCATTAATTGCCCAAGAAGATGGAGACGGCATTAAGTAACTAGTGTACTACATCAGCCGCGCCTTAAAAGATGTAGAAACTTGTTACCCAATGGCAGAAAAGGTGTGTTTGGCTATTGTATATGACTCACAGAGGTTACACCATTATTTCTTGGCCTACGAAGTATGGTTGATGACTAAGTCCCATGCCATTAAAGCTTTATTACAGCAACCAATCCTTTCCGGCAGGATATCCTAGTGGTTATTACAGTTATCACAGTTCGACTTGAGAATGGGGACACCTAGGGTGGTGAAAAGCCAGGCTATAGCAGACTTATTGGCACAGTTTCAAGGAGAAAAAGAATTCCCACTGGGCGATGAAGTTCCAGGGGAAATAGCTATGGTAGAAGAGATTAGAGAACAATGTGTAATTAAATTTGATGGGTCTTCTACCACCCAGTCTAGAGGAGTGGGAGTAGTTTTGTACCATGAAGAAGATAAAGTAGTAGCATTATTGTTCAAGCTAGAATTCCCCTGTTCAAACAACATGGTAGAATATGAAGCTTACCTAATCGGGCTAGCCACGACTCTTGAAATGGGAGTTAAGCATTTAAAGGTAATGGGTGATTCGAACTTAGTGGTCTGCCAGACTAAGGGAAGCTTCTTCCTAAAAGAACCCAGCCTAGCCCCGTGTAGAGCAATGACCCAAAAGATGGAAGAAAAGTTTTAAACTTTTGAGATAGAACATGCTCCAAGGAACGAAAATCGATTTGCCGACGCGTTGGCTGCACTAGGCTCACAAATAATGTTCGAAGGGGATAGCACCAGAGTAGAGATCAGCAAGAGAGAAGAATCCATAATTGAGATGTTGAAAGAAAAGTTCCAAAAGGAACACTGTGAAGGGGATTGGCGGATCCCCATAAGGGAGGCCTTGATGGAGGAAGAAGACGTCGTGGAGCTAAAGATACTAAAAGACTACGCTCTGGTGAGGGGAGAACTGTATCGCAAGATGCCAGGTGAGGTTTTGTCCAAATGTGTGGGGTAGAAGAAAGCCTAGAGAAAATTAAAAGACGCACATGACAAAACTTACGGGTCCTGCGAGGAGGTCAACCTTTACTGCAGACTTCAAAGGGCAGCTTTTATTGGCCAAGCATAGGTAAAGAAGCAGACTAAGTCCAAACCCAGTGCGAGACTTGCCAACTCGCGACAGACAGAGAGGAAAGTTATGCTGTGTTCATCAGCGAGGCTGGAGAAACCCATTCATACATTACTTGACAGAAGGCATCCTATCACAAAAGCATAGTGAAAGATACAAGCTTAAAAGGTTGGCAATACGTTACTTTTTACATAATACAGTTCTTTTCAAAAAGGGGTATGATGGAGATCCTTTGAGGTGTTTGGGCCTTGAAGAAGCAAAAGAAATAATAAAAGAAGTACACTCAGGAGAATATGGAGAGCACTAAGGAATGAAGAAGCTTTACAGATGCCTGCTGCAGATGGGCTATTATTGGCCTACCATGAAAAAAGATGTGGTAGAATTTGTAAAATCATGTCATAGTTGCCAAATATAAGTCAATTTGATCCACACCCATTCGCAGAATTTGCATAGCATGGTCACACCATGACCCTTCCATACTTGGGGGCTTGACTTGGTTGGATCGGTGAACCCACCATCACATGGATACATATAGATACTAGTGTCTATGGAGTATTTTACTAAATGGGCAAAGGCAGTACCACTCTGTAAAGCCACAGGAGGAGCATGACAAACTTCATCAAAGAAAATATAATTTTAAGGTTTAGGGTTCCCCACAGGATCATCAATGATAATGGCACGCCATTTGTCAATAGTGACGTAAAGAATATGCTAGAGTTCTACCAAGTTAAACACCACCATTCATCACCTTATTACCCTCAAGGAAATGGGCAAGTAGAGGCAACGAACAAAACTCTCATAAAGATTATTAGTAAAATGAGCTAAGAGTATACGAGATGATGGGCAGTGCACCTGCCAGACGCTTTTTGGGCTTATAGAAATTCACCAAAGTCAGCCACAGGTTTCTCACCTTTTTCCTTGGTCTACGGAACTGAGGTGGTAAGCCCAGCAAAAATGAGGACTCTATCTCTGAAAGTTATGCAGATGCAAGAAAAAGAAAGAGAAGAAGAAGTCTTTGCGGCAGAAAGGTGCGAAGATCTAGAAGGACTTGATGAAAAGAGAGAAAAAGCCCAGGAATGTAGCCGTAGATACAGACAAAAGATGATTGAAGCCTATGGTAGGATGACCAAGGAGAGAGTGTTCACAGAAGGACAACTTATGTTAAAAGTGGCAGATTATGTCAGGTGAGGCATGGCAGGACCATCTAAATTTGCACCGAAGTGGGAAGGCCCTCTTGTGATAAGGGAGGCACATTCAAGTGGGTATTACCGTTTGACTCAGATGGATGGCAGAGACTTAATGAATCCTATCAACAGGAAATGGTTGAAACGTTAGTATGCCTAAGGAGAAAAGTCATGTGATTGTCTCTTTCTTTTGTTTTGTTGAAAAAACTCTTATGATTCCTTTTACCTTTTCCATCTTTCAAGTGACTATGTCACAAGACCAAAAAAAAAAAAAAATTGTAACTTGCTTTCATGAGGATGCAATGAAAAGCACGAAGTATTATCATCATATGTCATAGCAAAAGCAAAAAAAAACTGTAGCATTATAAGTTACAAACCTAAACTGTGGCAAACTAGCCAAATGAGTGCTAAAGGAAATGTAGTATACTAAATAGAGTAATAAGGCAAAGGAAACAACAAAACAAGGAAGAGACTGCATCATCATCAATGAAGTCCAGAAATGAGTGGCTGGTCTCCAAAACGACTGGACCCACCTATACTAAAAAGAAGGCGCTCACGACGGCCCTCCAAGTCTGCCACTTCCTTTCTCAAAACCTCGAGGTGTGAGTCAATAGCATCAACAGTAGGCTAGACTCTCCCCATGAAAATGGCCCGGGCAATCTCTCGAAGGTGGTCCAAGATAAACTCCACAGCAAAACCAACACTTACAAGCTCTTGCACTACAGCCTTCCATTGCAGGATCCTCTCGGTGGAGATAATGTCAACAAAGTTATGCTCAATATCATTCAGCACACTCCCCAACATCCTCAAGAAATGCTTTCTAGCAGAGCGACCAAGTCGGAATCCCTGCATGAAGTCCCTACGATTGCTATAAACTGTCACCAAGTAAGAAGCGCAATCCTCAGGGATTCTGAAGCCGTGAAAATCTATATAAGGAGGTCCAGAGCCCTAGAAATCTGCAGGTCCAAGATCATTGACTTCAGGTTGATCAAAGCGTGCAAAAAAGGCTGTAGCCTAGCTTACAGGATCTGGAATGGTGGCGGAATTGCTGCCCACTTCAAGCTGAGAAAGGCACCGTAGGAAGTGGACCTATCAAGGAAGCACAAGGCATGAAATGAGAAACCTTGGTAAAAAAAAAAAAAAAGATACAAACCCACGGGGAAGAAATGAAGAAGGAAATAAGGGAAGAGAAAGCTCACTAGGGCCAGTGATAATGAGGGCTATGGGAAGGACAGAGACAGGCACAGAAGGAATGATGGAAACCGACGCTGTAAGTACGGCAGAAACTGGTACAAAAGATACAGTAGGAGTGGGTGTTGTGGGCGCGGTAGGAGTAGCTACTGTAAACACCCCTACATCTATTGCAATTCCTAGCCCTTCAAAGATCTCTGCAAATAGAGAAATAGACATACAAATAAAAGGGGAAGAGTGAACTTAGCAAAAGGAGGGGAAGAGTGAACTTAGCAAAAAAAAAAAAAAAAAAAAAAAAGGAAGAAAGCACATACCCATGAATTCAGTCTCGGGTGGAGCACTCTTCTCTTCTTTGAATTTAGAAATCCTCCTCCCAGGACGGACTCATCGTCAGGATCCTTAAGAATGTCCTCAAACTCCTCAAAGGATAAATTAGCATCAGGCCCACGGGTGGTAGAAATAGGAATGGAGGAAGGAGTGACTACCAGAAAGGAACCATCCTTCACAGCTTGAGACAGAGTAGTAAAGAGGTCACCGGTGGAAATGACAAGAGTCGTAACCGGAGTAGCCTCGATCTGAGTAGCAGTAGGAGGGGTGGCTTCCCTTTGAACAGAGGGTGTCTCGGCAGGAGTAGGGGTGACCTCACTAACCTTCCTAGTATCAGTACTCTCATCTATGGGTACCGGCCCAGTGGGAGAGGTAGGAGCCTCAATTCCATGCGCAGTTGCAGAAGTGGCATGTGTTGCAAACTCAGCCCCATCAAAAAAGCCCTCCATGGGTATGCCCATAGAGGCAGAAAGCTCCTCGGCAGTAAGGCGATATATAGAAAAAGGATTGGGCTCATCCTAGAAGACAAAAAGAGGGAGATATGAAGATCAAAGTAACTTTTTTGGGAGAATGTGGAAACCAAAAGCGTATGGCAGACTGGTGAATGAGGAAATGTACCTCCAATTCAAGCTCATCGAGCACAATGGGACGGGTGGCTGACGTATCCTCCTTATGCTTAGACTACAAAGGAAAAGGGGAACAAGTGACAGAGTCAAAGAAAGAGGTTAGCAAGCATGTCAGATTCAACCATTGGAAAAGTCAAAAAGATATATGTATTTGAAGGACAAAGCAAAATTAAAAGTGACGTACTCTCCGCTCAGCGGCAAACGCAGGATAGGGAGTTGTCTTCCTCTTACTGCCTTGTGTTCTGCTGGCAGGAGTAGATTCTGTGGGTGGCCGAGGAGTGGTAGACTTGGACTTGTTAGCAAATTTGAGTTTGGTAGGACCTTTCTTAATTGGTGCAAGGACATTTATCACTTTAACCTTTTTTTCCCAACCTGGAGGATAATTACCTGTGTGCCAATACCATCCCTTCTTCTCCTTATCCCATTCAAAAATGGCAGACCGGTTCTGTTTCCTGGCATATGCCAATACGGACTTGGAAGGCAGGAGCAACTGAGGATTAGGCGAGACAACCATATTGAGCCCCTCAAGAGGAATGAGAGAGAAACCGCGACTACCTGCCAACTTTTGCTCAAACGAGGTCATTACGGCCTGCCAGTATCCATGCATGGCAGGGGTGCAAAGGCCCTCCCTCAACGAGCCAGGAACTATGACTGCACTAAAATGCTGTCTCTAAAAATCAAAAGCGGTATGTCGCAGAAAAGGTCTAACCGAAGTAGGGGACTCCATAAGAAAGGAAATGTCATCAGGAATGTCCTGATCCAGCCGAAATTGCCTTCTTACCCGGTTGGCAGGATAATGAACAAGCTTGATACCTTCATCGGCCAAATAGGGCAACCATTCGGCGTTGGTGGCCGCCAAATAAGTGATTCCTATCTCATTAAAATCGGCTAAAGGAGTAGTAGTTCCAACAGTATCAACAAACAAACCCATTGTAGAATCTATGCATATATAACCTGTACTCAAATGTCTGTAAGCTCTCCAGGAGAAACCAACACCTTCATCAAAGGACTCAACAACAGAATAATCAATAGGCTTTAAACCAGACCAACGGAAAGCCAAAGGAAAATCAGACTCAAACTTGTCGTAGAAGTCAGTAACTACCTTCGGGCAGGATTGATACTTCTCTTTAGCAAAGTGCACGGGTCTACACTTCGCTAAGTTCTGGGCACAATGCTCAAATAACAACTGTTGCAGGATGGTGCTATGTATAGAGGAAGTGACTATATGGTAGGAGTTGGCCTGACTCTCGTCACTCCACAAGATATCCATTTGGACATATAAATGCCCCAAGAATATAAGGGCCAGCGGCAGACTCACCCTAGCAGATATTTTTATGGCTAGACGAAAATACAAAGGCTTTATGGCATAATGGGGGTGGGACCTAAAGACAAACTTGCAAAGCCAAAAGGCAACGAAAGTAGCACAACGAGTAACTATAGAAAATTTGGAAGAAGAACTAACCCAATACGATAACTTAGCATTTCCGGTCATCCTTTTCTTCAACTCAACTTCAATAGCCTCTTCTTCTGGAGAAAGTTCTATGGTGGTAGGATCAACATCACCGAGAACTGGCAAAAGTGTTTGATTAGCCACGTCTTCAAGGGGAACGGTGAGTTTGCCACAGGAAAAGAAGAATGTGTGGGTGGTGGTACACCATTGGCGAACCAAATGGTGAAGGTTGTAGAGCTCTCGGAAATTGGATAGGCTTCAGGATAGGATGACGGCCTTCAGAACACTAGCATGCTGAAGCAAACCCATGAAGCCTGTATTGGATAACTCGTTATCGACCCACTCCTTCCAACCTAGGGCGATACCTAACCCAAATTCGAAATGGATTAGGCAGAGGGAGTGAAATGCCTTGATGAATGACTAGATCGGAGATGGAGAAAGACACCGGGTCGAAGAAACATTGGGGTTTCGTCGGCAAAGAGCGAGCCACACATGGCTCAGTAGTGGCGGCACATAGTCACTGGGAATCTTGGGGAAGGGAGGATAGACATCATACCAAGGGTCAATTAGAGGGGCGCCTTCACTGTCTGGGTCACGCTGCGCTTCTTCCTCATCGGAGTGATCCGATTTGGAGTATATAGCCTCCTCGCCTATCTCTTGTCCGGTAGGAGGATCGAAAATTATCTCTTTCCCTTTACGGCAGGAAGAGTCTAGACTTTTCACCGGCACCATAGCGTGAGGGCTTGATCGGATTGATGGCAGTTAAAGAGAGTAGGGGATTGATGGCAAGCCCACAAACCCTAAAGATGAATATAAGGTAATTGGGCCGAGGAAGCCCAATGAAGTTAGTAAAAGCTCATGGGAACACAAAGTTAGGAAAAAGGCCGAGGAATCTCAAGGCAAGCAAATGGGCCGAGAATGCCCAAGGAAAAACAAAAGGGACACAGGAGCCTATAAGTAAGAAAACCCATGGTCATGCTAAACCATTGGGAAAGAATACACGGTAGGCCTAAAAAGGCCCAGCAGGATCAAGTCATTACAGCATGAATGACAGAGTAATATGGCAGGATATGATGGCAATCAAGAAATAGGCTGAAAGAAATGTGAAGCCTAGTATCAAATAAAGCCCAACCTCTAAGGGGAGCAGGAAATTATAAAACAGCCCACATAAAAGGACGAAGAATGGTGGCAGACTGTGCAAGTAAGCCTCTAGACCACGACAAACGCATGAGTAGCAAGCAGATTTTAGACGTACATGAAAGGGAAGCACGCGCAAGGTCCAAGCACCACCAGCATGTATCTAGCCAATATGGGACGTGGTGGGGTCATGGGTCAGAGATAAGGGGGTATGGTTTGGTAGTAGGGAGAGGGGAAAAGACCTATTCTGTAGCTCTTGCCCAAACTCTTTTGGGGGGGTACGTCCTACTGGGATGACAGACCACCCAAAAGAAGCAAGGTTGAGAGAGGAACTGTTATGTGCATGCCATGAGGGATAGAGAGAGAAAGCACCTACACCGTGGTAGGAAAAGGTGCCACGGCAGATTAAACAACAAGCCTTTGTCTGGTAAAGGGGAGTGACACACAAACGAACTCTTGGTGGTCGGCAAGTACACCCAGACTAGACAAAGGTGGTTAAGGGGCAAAGTAGTAAAATCTGGTCACGATAGGCACTATAAGAAGACCCTTACCGTGCCCAGAAAGGGGGGGGGGGGATCAAAAAAATAGGGGAAGATCACGAAATAGAATAGAAAGAAAGTAAAAATAAGGGAAAGAAAAAAGATAAGAGAGAAAACAGAAAACAAATAGAGTTAATACGGTGGACATGCATCAGTAGGTCGATTTCCCTCTCTCCCTCTCAAAATCATACTCTCTTCCAAAAAAGTAAAAAGGATTCCTTTGGGCATTAACCATTCAGGTTCGGTTCCCTCAAAACCATTAATCTTCATGGCAGGATCTTTCTTGGGAGATTAGCTACATTGAGAGGAAGCATTCTTCCTTTTTGGTTTTTTGCTTCTGTGGACCAAACTTGACTTAATTCATATTTATTCTTGATTAACTCATGTTGTCGCTTACTCCTTTATCTTCTTTGTAAAAGTCATTATTATCACTATGATTATGTTTCGTAAATAGGGATTATTTGGTCATTTTCTATTAAAATGTCAGATGATTCTGTTTTGTTGTTATAATATCTGCTTGCCATAACTCATCTGAAACAGTTCTGCTTGTCATAAGCACACTCTTAGCAGATGAGGTATAGTTTATGCACAAGCCGGCCCAAATTAAGTTGCAGTTGGATCGGTCTTAACTCTCTTACTCAGAATACTCAGGTTCACTACCGCAAGAGTTAGCTCAGCCCAACACATAGCACAAAAAAAGCCCCTACAATTTTTAATTTTTTTTTTTATGAGATACAAATCTGAAGCCTATCAGCCTACATTCTTGGTCCTTGAAGATTCTTGAGAGTTATTGTTCTCTCAATTTTCAAATAAATGCTATTAGTCCCTTAAGTTCAAAAAATAAGTGCAATTGGTCATTTTGTTAATAGTTTTTAGTTTTAGTGCTTACGTGGCTAAAAGAATAATGACATAACAAATTTTGAATGACATGACATCAATTTTAATATTTTAAAATTATTATTAAAACTCATTATTGACTCATTAAAAAAACTCAACCCTTTAAAAAATCACCCAACCTATTTTTTGATCCGTTAATAAATGGATATTCCCAAATCATGCTTAAATCGGAAAAACATGAAAGAGAGAAACAATACCCCAAATAAGTGTTGTCCTCTGCCGTCCTCATCCCCTGGTAACCCATTCATCAAATCTATATAAAACATCGCCACTTTAATTTCTAGATGTCAATGTTAATTGTTGGATTAAGGTTGTAAAACAAAATAGAAAGGACTGTATACCAAACAACTCATCCTTGTGACATTCTTTCATTTGTTTGGGTCCTCTAGTCTAATTAAAAACCACGTTGACGTGTGTTGTCTTTCTTTGTGGCCAATTTTAGTGACTATTAGTAGTTATTGGTGTAAAAATGGTCCAAGCCCGCGTGTGCCTAGAAGTTTCTTCCATTGCAAGCGCAGGTTTCTTATTGGTGTGAGAGGAGTGGGTTGTGACTCGCGAGGGAGGAGGACAGTGGTCAGGAGAGTGAAGGAAGACGCTGATTTGGGATTGTCTCTCTCTTCTCAAGTTTGATTTTGATTTGGGAATACCAATTTGCTTACGGGGTCATAAAATGGGTTGAGTGATTTTCTCACGGCTCATGGGTTATTTAACGAGTTAGCAATAGGTTATAAATTTTTAATATTAAAATTTATGTCATGTCCCTCAAAATTTGCCACGTCATTGTTCTGTTAGTCATGTGGGCATTTTAATTAAATGTCATTAACAAAAGGATCAATTGCGCTCATTTTTTAAACTTGAGAGACCAACAATGCTCATTTGAAACTTGAGGGACTAATATCACCAAGCAAACAAACTTTAGGGACCAATAGTGTAATTTGGCCAATTAAATACTTACAAATTTTTAGTGTTCATGAACTTTTCTATGATAGGCTTTGAGTATGTTAACGGTTTACCACCAATCCACAAAGGCCCACTTAGGCCCTTAGTTGGAATCATGGCCCACCTAGTTGTGACCTACTGATCTGTCCCTTTGGCTTTAAGGAGCTTACCCACATGTAGATGAGCTTAAAATCCAACCATGTAGGGTTACCCAATTGTGTGTGCATGTGTGTGCTTTATTTGAATTGTTTGTTGGGCTAATAAAATGGGTCAATCTTTTTAAGTATTTTATATTTTAAAAAAAAAAAACCAAAATTTTTTTTTTTCAAGTTCTTTTTTATATAAAATCTTTCAAAAAAAAAAAAAAGTGTGAAGTTTTCACCTAAAAAAAAAACAAATAATTTTTTTTTTTTTTTAAATGTGAGCTTTCAGTTAGGTTTTTTATTTTATTTTATTTTTATTTTTTAATAGTGAGTTTCTTTGTAATTTCATTTTTTTTTTCCCAATAAAGAGTTGCTTTCAAAATAAAATTTTAGTGAGGTTTTTAGTGAGCTTTTAGTGAGACTGTTTTTATAAATTCCTAAAATTTTTTTTTTTTTTTTCTTTTAAAGTGAGTTTTCTATAAATGAAAAAATCAAATTGAGTTTTCAAAAAAGAGTTCCTTTCAAAATAAAAATTTTCAAAAAAAATCTTTTTAGTTTTTCTTTAGTAATAACTTTTTCAAAGGTTGGCCCATTCTAGTAGCCCATTTTTGTTTGATGTTTGAGTCTTTCTTTTGTTATGTCTTGGGGTTAGGCTCATCTGTATTTTGTCTTGTCTTATCTTGCACCTTAAGCACATCCTTGTTTTGTCTAGGGGCATTAAGCTCACCCTTATGTTGTCTTGGGTCTTAGACCTATCCTTTGTTGTGTCTTGGGCTTTTGGCCCATCCTTGTTTTGTCTAGGGGCATTAAGCCCACATTTGTCTTGTCTTGGGCTTAGGCCCACCTTTATTTTGTTTAGGGGCATTAAGCTAATCTTTGTTGTGTCTTGGGGCCTTAGGCCCGTCCTTGTTTTTGTTTTGGGGCCTTAGGCCTATGTCGTATCATCTAAGGTTGTTACTTCATTTTATCTTTTGTCAAGGACCCTAGGCCCACTCTTGTTTGTCTAGGGGCACTAGGCCCATGTTTTGTCAAGGTTTGTCATCTTTTTAGTTTCTTCAAGGTTTCATTCTTCTGTGTCTAATTTTCTTGGGTCTTGTCTAATCCTTGTGGTCTCGTTCTAGGGGCATGGTTAAGTGGGAATTGAACAGAAAATTTATTGTTGGTGATCTTCAAGAAATGTTTCTCATAAGGATAAGTCTCTTGTAGGTGACCCATCATTGCTCCTAAAAAGAATATTGCACAACCTTCTTGGTCTCGAACCTCTAATAATCACCTCATAAGAACTGATATTGCTTTTGTTGACCAAGTGGCATCAAGTGACCAAGATATTTTGTAGAAGATGGAAGAAATGATGGCAACGATGACTACTCCTATCATTGAGAAGGATGCTCAAGGAAAGAAGAAGAATGTAGTGTAAGAACCTCAAGATAAAGACTTTATCTTTGATGATGATTTTGAGGAAAAAGAAGTTGAGATCAACAAGGAACCTAAGAAGAAAGAAAAGTCAAAGGAAACCAAAGAGATGAGTCAAGAAATTGAGAAGATGAAAGGTATGCTTAAGAGATCCCAAGGTATGAAAACTTCATGCTTGATATTGAAGGATTGTGTCCATTTCCCAATGTCCAACTCCCCCCAAAGTTCAAGATGCCAAAGATGGACTCTTTTGATGGTATTAGAAATCCCAAGAATCATTTGAAGCAATATGTTCTTGCCATGAAGCCTCTAGGTCTTAGCAAGGAGCAAATCATTTTGTGTTTCCCTCGAACTCTTAGTGGTGGAGCCCTACAATGGCATCTCTCATTGGAAAATGTTAAGATGAATGATTGGAACAAGATGGTTGAAGTTTTTGCACAACAATATTCATACAATGTTCAATTGGATGTGAGCCTTAGAGACTTGGAGACTACAAAGCAATTGAGCAATTAGTCATTTTCTGATTTTCTGATGAGGTGAAGAGGAAAAGCTTCCAAGATGCCTAATCGTCCTAGTGACACAAACCAAGTGAGGATGGTCATGAAGAACATTCTACCTACTTATGGGTGTAAACTTGCACCAATTCTTTTTATCACTTTTATGGATTTGTATGATGTTGGTATACAAGTTGAGGATGCTAATAATAGTGGACTTATTAAGAAGAGTGATGCAAAACCTCAAAAGAAGTTTGGGGTGGGGTATTCAAGTAATAGTGCTAACAACGGTGTTAAGCCAAGTGAAGTTAATGTTGTTAATGTTCGAAGAGAGTTCACTTCATTGGGAATGACTTTATCCTAAGCACTTGAAACTTTGTCAACCAAAGGATTTATCAAGCCATTGGATCTCGTAAGGTATACTCCAAATACCTCTGCCCCAAACTATAATGCAAGTGAGTATTGCAAGTATTATCAGAACCATCGTCATTCTACTGATAAGTGCACTCGTCTCCGTCATGACATTGAAGACCTCATTCAATCTGGCAAGATCCTTAAGCCACCCATCGACCTCTGAAACATCAAGAGTAATCCTCTCCCTAACTACCACGCTGTGCCTCCTCCTACTTGGGGTTGATTGATTGAGAAGTTTAGTCTTTGTCATTGCATTCCACAAGAGTCTTTCATTTCAGTGTGTTTTTCAATTTAGTGTGTCTTTGTTATTTCAATTCAATATGTCTTTGTTGTTTCAATTCAGTGAGTCTTTCAATTCATGTACTCTTTTAATTCATCAATAAAGTGGTTTGCAATGATTTGAGTTTTATGATAAGTTCTCAAAGTTTCAAGTTGATTTTATTCTCAACATGTGATGTTGCATGTTTGCCCATAAATGAACAATGGAAATTAGGATGAAGAGATGCCATTATTCTGCTATCCTAAACACATTTCCCTTTGCTCACCCCTTTTAAGCCTTCAAAATGTTATTTTCTTTCAAAGTAACCCTTGTCAAGGATTACCCCTTACACTAGGGGTAATGCATGAATAAAGTGATGGAAGTGAAAAAAATAAAAGTGAAATGAAGTGAATCAAAAGTACATAAAAAAAATTAAAAAGTAAAGTGAGGTGAAATGCAAAAAAAAGGTGAAAGTGAAGTGAAAAAAAAAAAAAGGTGAAAGTGAAGAAAGTTCAAAAGTGATGAAAAGTAATCCTTGACCAAGTTGTAACCCTCAAGAAAGTAAATTTGAGCCTTTGTTATCCATTTATTTGTGAGCCAAGAACCAAACCTTCATTATAAGCCAAGTAAAAGTCTTCTTTGATCAATTGAAGTTGTTCCTGTGAAATATGTTAGGCTTGATCCCTTTTGGGTACGTAGGCAACCTTTTGAGGTGTAGCCACATCACATCATGTAAATTGTGTAACTTATGTATTGAGAGTTTGAATTGGCAAGATTTTTTAAGGATAAGTCGTAGCACTTGTTCATTGCATCCCATTTGTTTGTTTTTTGTAAAAGTGAAAGAGCCCGCTAGGCTGAAAAGCTGCAAGGGCGGTCTAAGCAAAAGTAAGGGCCCTAAAAAAAGAAGAAGGTAAAAATGCCCGCTAGGCTGAAGACCCGTAAGGGCAGCCTAGGCAAAAGTTAGGGTAAAAAAAAAAAAAAAAAAGGAAAAGAAAAGAAAGTGAATCAGTCATACTAGGGGCAAGGTGGACCCCACAAGGAGGATATATCCTAATGTTTGAATATTTCAAAAGTTATCCATAATGAATAAAGTGTTTGGTTCCCATTTTTTACCATGCTTTTTAGGATGGTATTGTTTTGTGTTTTCTTTTCTTAGAATGTGTATGACCTTGAGTTTTGTGTCCTTTGTGTTATCTTTGTTCTCCTTCAATCTCAATCTTTTGTGTGTGTTTGTCGCTTCTTTAGAAGTTGTCGTGTCTGTCCTTGTATTTGATATCTTGTGTGTTTGTTTGCATGTTTGATTTCTCGTGTGGTTTTCCATGTGTTTGTTTGCTTGTTTATGTCCTTGTGCCATCTTGGGCCTTAGACCCATCTCATACTCTGTTTGGGCCTTAGGCCCATCATTGTTTTGTCTTGGGCCCTAGGCCCATCTTGTTTAACTTTTTGTGTGTTTGCATGCTCTGTTATATTTGTCTGCCTCCTACGTTGTTGTGTTCATCCTTTTTGTTATCTTTTGTGATAACATGTTTGTTTGATGTTATATGTGATTCTTGAGTGTTTGTTTGTTCTTTTTCTTATGTGAGTCATGTGTGGTTATGTTTTGTATTCTTGCATGTTTACATGAATCTTGTGTGTTTGTTTTTGTAAACCTTGTGTGGTTGTGTGTTTGTGTGAGTCATGTATGACTATTTGTATCTTTGACGTAAATTTCTCATTTTTGAGTGGCTTGTTTGTGTTTGGATGTAAATTGCTTTGTTGAGTGGTCCCCTTTGGTGTAAATTTCTAATTCTTGAGTTGCCTGTTTGTGTTTGGACATAAATTGCTTGGTGGAGTAGTCCCTTTGGCATAAATGCTCATTTTTGAGTGGCCTGTTTGTGTTTGGTCATAAATTTCTCATTTCGAGTGGTCCCCTTGGTGTAAATTTCTTATTCTTAAGTGGCCTATTTGTGTTTGAATGTAAATTTTTCACTTCAAGGGCCCCCCTAACTTTAGATAGAGTCTTTAAAACTCGAAAACGTCCTAGATTTTTCTTATGGTACATTTCTTGTTTGTTTGATTGGTTGCATGTATGTGTATCATGAACGTAGAGTCCTTAAAACTTGAAAACATCTCAGTTTTTTCATTTTATGTGGTTTTTCACACTTCTTGTTGGAAGTGCACCGATCACCTTTTTTGAGCACGTCCCCATGTTTGCATGTTTGTGTGTAGCATGTATATGTGGACTCAAAGTTTATTAACTTGCAAAATGTTGTCTTTTCAAACTTTTAACTATACTTGCAATACAAGCAAAGTTAAAAGAGGGGCATCTATAGACATTGCATTTTACACCCGTTAATAAATTTTGATCCCCGGCCTTAATGATGAGCTTGACATATATCAACCAAGGGTAATTAAAGAGTTCATAATAGTTTGGAAGTAATCACAACTCAAAAGTGCTTAAATTGCTTTGAAGTCGATACTGAAAAATGATATTTGCTCACTGTTTTGACCATAATTTTCGATCCACAAAGAATTTTTTAGTGAAGTTTGTTTTATTGGAAATTAGACATCCTAGGCTTCAATTTGAATACAAATATTTCCTAATTTGGACTTATATTGAGTAAGTTATGACCATTTGAAGTTGGGCCAATTGAGCAATCTGATTTTTTGGGTTTTAAAACTCCATTTTATGGCCTCAAAGTATCATGCTTTGACATGGGCCGGCCCATAGACCCTTGGAACGTCCAAAAAAATTAAAAACAAACCTCTAATTTTAACTTATAAATATTCATCTTATGTCTCCAATCAAAGGCTAGCTGGAGAGATTGTTATTTTTTGGCCCCCACCTTCTCTAAAACTCTAATTCTCTTTTCCAAAACTCACACACAGTCCCTTAGCATATTTTTTTACAAATTAAAAACCTCTCTTTAGTTAGTTCTAAGGTAGAAACTATTTTCCTGATTTGATTTCTCAAAACCTTTTTCAAAACTAATCTTGTTCTTGAGTTGTGATTATCAAAAACTATTGTATTCTTTAATTCTCTTGTTCTCTCAACTTCATCTTTGTGTTGTTGGCATTGAGAGGTCGGTTAAATATCAACCAGGTTGTGTTCCATATGCAAGGTGAGTCTCTCTTCAAGGTTCTCTTTTAATTTGGATATTTTATAACTTGTGTTCCTTTTGTTCTTAATTGATTTACTTGTTATATAGTTTTTAATATGCTTGTTTAGTTTAGGTTTATGTAATTTTCACGTTTTAAAGCATGTTAGGTTATTAGTTTCCTTAGTTTTCATTTCTACTTTGTTTCTATGTTTTTGAGTTTCAGGGTTTAGGTTTCTAAGGGCATGTTTGCTCACACATAAATGTGCATGTAGGCTTGAAGTATGCGTACGCATACAACTAGGCCATGTATGTAGGCTTATGTATGCGCACGCATACTTCAGCCCGAAAACCCTAATCCGAGTTTTTATGCTTCTTTTTCTTTATTTTCTTGTGTCATATGCCTTTGTTTTGGCACCTTTTTATGTTTTTAAGTCTCTATTCCTCTGTTTAATTGTTTGTTTGCCTTTAACATGCTAAATTAGAGTTTTCTTTTCTTTTCTTGCTTTAATATCGTGAACATGCATTCACATGTCTATTTATTGATATATAGGTGCTGAGATGCAGTAAGGTAAGTCATGCATTCACATGAACATGCATTGGATATATATTTAATGATGAGTTGAATATGCTTGGTTGGGTGATGTGTTCTTGATGTCTAGAATGCAATCACATGTTTCTTTGATGTTACCATATCTATGTTTTTGCCCTTGTGATATCTTGTTGTTTGCTACCTTGGATGAGATGATATAATATGCATGATAGATGTATGCTAGGCTTAATGTGAGTTGCCATGATAGATATATGTCAAGGTTTTTGGGGAGATTGATGCAATGTTGATTGCTATATATATGCTAATGTGTGCGTGAGTATAGATAACATTATTGAATAGGCCTTTAATGAGATTAAGACTTAAGACACAATTACTAAAAGCCGACTCATGGCTTAGGTGGAGTTGGGTGCCTAACATCTTTCCATCCCCCATACCTAAACTCGAAACCCATACTTTGGTAGTAAGATTAATCATTCCATGTAAGGGCGCTATTTTATGGTTCTTAGACCTAATCTAGGTGGCGACTCCATCTTTTCTCAGCCCCGGTCCACTCAGACAATGCGTACTCCCCTTTTCCTAAGGAGAAAACCGTTGTGCCCACACATATGTTTTGCATGTGTAAGCATACAACTGGGCTGCGTATGTGTACTTAAGCCTAAAAACCCTAATCAACATCTTTCTGCTGCTGTTTCTTTACTTCATTTATAATGTATGCCTCTGTTTTGTTCTCTTTTTATGCTTTTGAGTCTCTGTTTCTCTGTTTGTGTTTACTTATCCTCCACATTTTAGATTAAAGCTTTTCTTTCAATTAATCTTTGATATATCTTGAACATGCATTCATATGTCCATCCATTGTTGCATAAGTGCTGTGATGCAAAGAGGTAAGGCATGCATTCATATGTACATGCATTTGATTGAATATTATCTTGTATATGTTTGATGAACATGATACGTGAGTTTAGATGGACATGTTTGTGTTCTTGTTTCTTGATGCTCTCCTACAATTCTTTGATGCTGCCACGTCTATGTTTTTGCCCTTGGATATCTAGTTTGTTTGCTACCTTAGGTGAGATAATATGATATGTATGATAGATGCATGCTAGGCTTAATGTAAGTTGCCATGATAAATGTATTCTTGATCTTTTCCTTCATAAGATAGTTTGGGCACTCTATTCTTATATGATCAAAACCTTTGCACTTATGACACTAGATGAGAGGTTTCTCATTCTTGTCCTTCCTAGAAGATTCAGATTTCCTAAGGGCTTTGTTCTTATTCTTTTTCCTATATTGGAGAATCTTGATAATCTCATTAGCTATGAATGTTAGATCCTTTGAACTCTTTAATATATGAACGCTACCCTTTTGCACTAATCCCAGTATGTGACTAACCAATGATGCATGGATCCCAATACGTAACTAACTCTAGCAACTTGAAGAAGGCTGTTGGCTGCAAAGTTCTTCACTTCATCAACAATAAAGATCAGTAAGTACTTGGTTACAAAACCCTAAGGTGCAAAAGATGCGGTAACTTCTTGCAGAGAGAATAAGGCACTAGGTCACTTTCTACACATGTTCTTTATGTATAACAACCTTTAAAATAAGCCTTATATATGTTTAGGGTTGAGAGAAAAGAAACCCTACACATACATGTCAGCTAAGGCCAAAAATCAGATTTGAAAATTATAATTTCGTAGATCTCGATAAATTCAGCTTTTGTCAAGTTTCGTTCTTAAATCTCGATAGATACTGTTTCTGTCGAGGTATTTGTCAAACTTTAATGAACAACTTTTCTTCACTTGTTTCTTGGTTCAATCTTCATGGTTTTAATACTTGATTTGAACTCTTGTTTCTTGAAGTACTAAACTCATCCTAGATCTCTCCAATTACAAGTAAAATGCATTTTGTCAAATGATTAGCCAATTACATAAAATATATCCTTAACATTGAGTAATGTCTAAAATACTTCATAGACCTTAAGATCTAAACCTAGACAAGTTTTTCTTCTCAGTTTGGCAACATACAAAGTATTTAGAACCTAAACATATATGTTTAAATATTCAGAACCTAATAGAAAGTCATCATGAGCTTTTTGAAGTCAAGATTGCAGAGATCGGAAAGATTTGTTGGAATCCAATATTCGATATCATCAGTGGATGACTATACTTTACTCAACTATTGCTATAGCATAGACCTTCCAAAGCCTTATCTAATAGATTTCGTAGAGCTCTGATCTGAAAGGTAATTCATTTTTATTTAGAAGGTTACTAAAATTCCTTTAATTTTGCTATGCTTAGCAAATGAATTACCTAAGCATACTATTTCAGACCCAAACTTCATTGTTCTTTCAAATCTTCTTTTTGCATTCATGTCGTCCCTCCCTTTACGTGGTTAGTTTATCTTTCATGTTGTCACTCTGTTCTAAATTAATTTGTCTATTATTCTGTTGTTATGTCCCAATGAGGGGGGATCAGGTCATGCGATAAGTGCAACCTAGACTTTGAAGCAAAAAATCTAAGATTTAAGAAATGGAAACCAGATGCATGAATGTGGTCTTTGTGGTCCAAGATAATAAAACAATTAATAAGAGTATGTAAGCTGGAGTAGGAAAGTGTTCTCCTTTATCTCTACTTTGTCATCACATTATCGAGGGCTATAGAACCCTCGATCATTGAGCAACTTTCATTTTGACACTACTGAGGATAGTGCACGATCATGAATTCATATTTTATTCTTGAACTCAATATTGTCTTTATAAAAGCACTCACAGCAGTGGTGCTATATTGATATATTGATATTTTTTTAGCTCATCAAACACCAAAAAGCATGCTTCAGCAGTGGAGCTAAATCTATTTTTTTTAGCTCCATTGCTACAGTGCACATCTATAGATAGATGTGCACTGTTCATGAAAGCTAAAAAAAAAAAAATATTTTACTCCCCTTTTCATTAAAATAATATTTCTTTCTCTTTGCTTTTCTCTTCCCATTTCACAGCTCATCTCTCTCTCTCTCTCTCTCTCTCTCTCTCTCTCTCACATTACTTCCCTTTGCTCTCTTAGACCAAAGCTCCTCTCTCTCTCATCTCACAAATCAAGTCTTGCCCTTATCGCCACCAGTCATACCCGTTCCTCTACAAGTCATGCCCTTGAATCCATCTTGCCTAGTCCTCCACGCTGCCGACCCACCTCCCCACGCCGTCGACCCATCTCGCCCAGTCCTCAATCTCACCGCTCACCCAACGCCGATCCAAGCTCCATTGCCGACCCAAGCTTCATTGCCGATCCAAGCTCCATTGCCGACCCAAGCTTCATTGCCAATCCAAGCTCCATTGCCAACCCAAGCTTCATCGTCGACTCAAGCCATTTCTCCCACCATGTATGAGTTCAGACTTCTTTGTGGGTGGTTGGGTTGTGGGTGGGTTTGTGGGTAGATCAGTGTGTTTGTGGTGGTGGCTCGAGTGGGTTTCGTGATGGTGGGTGTGGGTGTTGCCTGGTGGGTCTGGTGGGTGTTTGATTTTTTTTTTCTTTGTTGTGGTGGTGGTGGTGGTGGTGGTGGTGGTGGTTATGTGTGTGTGTGGTTGTGATAGTGGTATGTAGTGAGTATATTATTTTATTATAGTGAGATGAATTATTTTATTGTAATAGATATATTATTTTATTGTGATATTTATATTATTTTATTGTGTTAAATGATAAAATAAATCCACTGCTGCAGTGTATATATAGGTAAAATAGATAAAGTAATTTTTGGTAGAGTTATATAGCTAAATTTTTAGCTCCACTACTATAAATGCTCTAAGAGAGCAAATAATTTGGTTTTGATTAGATTTTTTCTTTTATTTTTTGATAAAGTTTTGATTAGATTTCTAGGTTGTCATAAAAGAAGCTGTTGCATTTGATTCCTCGGTACTAGAAAAGAAGGATATGATTAGCTCCACTATATTTGATTCCTTGGTACCAGAAAAGAAGAATATGATTAGTTCCACTATCTTCTACCCTAGCCTTTATTTTCTATGCTAATTAAAGCGCAGTTTGCACTTAGCCTAGTGAGTCGAGTATTGTATGAACTATGAACTATGAAAGGGTCCATTAGTCAAGCGTTCTGGTTCTTAGTTGTTACTTGGTTCCCATTTGCTTGCCCCCTCCCTCATAAATCATTATTATTATTATTATTAAAATACACTCGACTGATTTCGTTGGTTTGGCCGGGCCATGAGCAAATTCAATTCGCTCACTACGGGGAGGATCAAGATATTGGAAGAATGACGACTAGGAATAAACAAAGAAAGGATGATTGATTTCAAATCCTAATATCTTCTCATGATGGTGGATACATATATGTTATGAAGAATATAAGGATATAAAAAGCGAAATAAAAAATGAAGTAATCCTTTTACAAACTTACGAAACTCTCTCTATATGTCAAATTGGAGAATGAGGTAAACTATAACTAAGAAATAAATTGGATCACTTTTTTTTTTTACATACTTTAAGGATTTGATTGCTAGTTTTGAGAGTCTAACAACTTGGAAAGTGGGCCGACTTACTTTCATATTGAATTTTTTTTTTTTTTTTTTTTTTAATGTTAATTAATTTCTACCTCCATTGTGATTGTGAGGTCCTTCTCTCAGACTCCGGGTTCGATCCCTGCTTTCCACATGGCTTGTCCATGTTTTTATGTGAAAAATATAAATTAAAAAAAAAAAAAAAAAAATCCAGCTTCTCTGACTATAAAAGTGACCGTGAATTATTTATTTATTTATTTATGGTGAAACGCAGTTTATTTCTTCGTATTTAATTTGTTGTATCCCATTCCCATTCCCATAAAAATTAGAAAGTAAAACCAAGCAAAGCCCTAACCCCTAAGCAGAAAGTACCCAAATTCATTTTAGTTCACAACACGACACAGCTCAGTTTTGATAGTGCTCGGAATGGAGGACGTAAAGAAGAGAAAGGTGGGAGAAGCAGTGGGAAACGGAGAGACATCATCATCATCTGAAGAAGATATGCGTTTGTTGCTTGACCCTCTCCCTAAGCCCCAGCTCGTCCATCTTCTCTCTAAACTGTACATAACATAACATAACCTCACCTCCCCCTCTTTATCAATACTTGTTCATTCCTATATTCTCTTCTTAAATTTCTGGGTTTCTCTCCAATTCTCTTACCTCCCTTCACTTGCCCTGCAATTTTCATAACGCTTTAGATTTTATGGTTTAGTATATACCCTTTTATTTATTTATTAATATCATTATCCCATTGTAAGATCATGATTTTTTTTTTTTTTTTTTTAATTTTAAATTTGAGATTTTAGCTTCAAAGAATTGGTAATACTTAGTCAATTTCAATTTTCTAGCAACCAAATGCCACCTGGGTTTGTTGGGAAGTTGTGCTATGGGAAATTGAATAGATTAACAGAGTTCCAGTGTTTTGTTTTTTTCTTGGTCCAGTGGAAAATCTTTGGATATCTCGTTTTGGAATTTGGCTTGCATGTCATAGTAGTAGATTTGATGGTTAATAAGAGAAATACTTGCAGTATTATAAAATTTTAGTACAAACGAGTTACCAGCTGATATGGCTGCTTAGAGGTCAAGTCACGCCAACCCCACACTCTTTACGCTGTGAACTTGGCGCTCGGAGCATGCAAATAACCATGTAATTTGATATGGGCAAAAAGTAGGTAGTAGATACAGTTCCTTAAGTGTTGTATCTTTGGTTCTCCAAAAAAATCAAAATACATTACTGCATTGATCAATGTAACACAAACATAATTATCTTCTTTCCCAAGGACAGTTAAATTCAATGCAATCATATGTTTAAATTTAAGTGGGGAGCATAAGCTGTAACACCTAAGGAATGGTAGCTAAGTTTTTCCCATTGTGTAATCAAGTCATGAGACTGTGTGAGTCAGACCTCAATCCCAAGGGTAATTATAGAATATTCTGGAAGTACCATAAATGCGTACTTCTTCCCTCTCACATAATAGTGGGTCCTATTAATTAAATTCATGGTAGGATCCACAATTCATGTGAGAGGAATGGGGGATGCATTTATGGTACTCCTAGAAGATTCTATAATTTTCCCAACCCCAGTGAGCCTTGCATCAAAAACTGGCCTCGTCTGAAACATCCTTGTGTTTGTGTATGCATGTACTTATCAATTCATGTTGTATGTGAGAATGTTGTGCTTGTGTCATGTGAGAAGGGGCCATATGAGTGTTGCTACTGACTGTATGCTGTGTGATTGACCCTGTGCATGTGTGTTTGTTTGCATGTTGAGGCATAAAGAGGCTCCCAATATCCTTCAATTGCAGAAGAAATTAGAAGTATTGCCAGTGCAGATCCCGTCCATCGAAAGCTTTTTGTTCGTGGCTTGGCCTGGAATACCACTTCAGAAACCTTGTGTGCTGTGAGTGCATTGCTGACTGCTGATTGTATTTTGTGTGTCTTGCTTGTGATTGCCCATAACATATGTAACTGGAAAAAAGTTATTCACTCATAGATACTTAATTCATTCAATACACTTACATTTTTTAACTTAACATCTGGTGTTGAGCTATTTTTTCTGTTGAACTTCTAAGAGAATCTGAACACTGAACATTTAAAGTTATGTACTTGTCCAGGCATTTGAAGTGCATGGAGAAATAGAGGAAGGTGCTGTGATCTCTGACAAAACAACAGGAAAATCACGTGGTTATGGTTTCATTACTTTCAAACATATGGAGTCAGCTCATAATGCATTGAAAGCACCTAGTAAAATGATTGATGTGAGCATTAGCCAATCTAGTATTTTTGCACATGAGACTTCTCATTTAGACATGCATGTAGATCTTTCCTTCTCATTTAGACTCTCTCTCTTTCTCTCGGAGAGAATGCATGTGCATGTTTTGTGCTTTGAAAATATGATTTAAGCATTGTTACCAGTAATGCTATTCACAGGAGCACCTTTATTTTTCAATTTTATATATAAACAAAGTATGTTCCTAATAATTGTTGACTAGGAGATGCAGGATGGACAAGTATTGAGATACTCAAAATGTGTGCATAACACCACATACCCTTGAATGCAATATGAAATATGCGTGTCTTGTTTTCTAGCTTAGGACATAAATTATAGTTTAGAATGCGTGTTAAGTTACACTCTTCATAGGTGCGTGCAGTTGTACTGCTTTTCATTAGTTTATGGTCTTGACATGCAAAACTGATATCTAGTTGAATGGGGAGAAAACATTCAAGGGAAAGAGACAAGCTATCAATTAAACTATATCTGGAAGATGCATTACAATTTGAGAGGTTGCACAACTGCAGAAGGGAACTAGATAGTTGGTGTGCTTGCTAGATTGGTACAACAATAATCTACAGTTCTGAATAAGTTTCTTGTGTGGTCTTATAGAATATTTTGGAATATAAGCATCTCTTTGTCATTATATGGCTCTGTTTGCGGGGTATTGGGCTTCTTTGGGTATTAATTATGATCTTCACACATTTTTACCTCTCTTGCTCTCTCTCAATGATATACTTAAACACACTCACACATACGCATCGTCCATACCGTGTGTACAGAATCATATTTTCCCCATGCCGCATCAAGGTTATCTAAATAACCAGGTTAAGATCAACAATTCCATCTTTTTACATGGACTGTTTTATACCTTCATAATAATTAGTTTCTTGTTTCTGTTTCCTGGTTGCTTGAACATCTTCATTTAGGGTCGATTAGCTGTTTGCAATCTCGCTTGTGAGGGCTTAAGTGGAGCAAGTACAACTCCTGATTTGGCCCAGAGGAAGCTCTACATTGGGGGCTTGTCACCAAACATTACTAGTGAGGAGCTTCTCAAATATTTTGAGAGGCATGGTGACATAGAAGAAGGTTCAGTTGCATATGACAAGGATACAAATGTGTCTCGGTAAATAATACCATGGCCATCTCATGTTTTGTTGAGATATTTCTTATTTTTTACTTTTGTGATACTTAATTATGCAATCATCATTCTCAATTTTTATGTGTAGTGGGTTCGGTTTTGTTACATACAAGACTGTGGAGGCTGCGAAGAAGGCCATAGATGATCCAAACAAGATCCTTGGGGTAAGTAACTATAAGATTTTTGTCTATTCATGATGTTCAATATAGCTCTCTTCATGCATGACCATTTGGGCCTCTGCCCAAAAAAATTATGTTTTCAAAGCCCATAAAAGAGTTTATATATATATATATATATATATATATATATAATTCTATAGTTGGGGAAAATCCCATAAAAGAGTTAAGAAAGAAAAGACTTTCTTATAGGAAAGTAAGAAATTGTATCAAAGGAGATGCTAAGGAGTTTATGGGGGGTTCTTTTGTGTCATGGTAATTTTTAATTGTGACTATTGGTGGAATCCTCATTATGTTGGATAAACGAGTGGTTGAAAAAATAGACTGCTCAGTGAGGAATCTTTTAGTATCTTTCTTATTCTGGAATGTGGATGATAGTTTTGAACTGGGGTGTTCTGGTGTCTTTGGACCAAATGATGATGGTAGAGCTTAGGTTTATGGGAAGAGTTGAAAGTAGTTAAGCAGAGATGAGAAGCTCCTTGGTGTGTAAGGGGGACTTCAATGTCATGAGATTTCCAAAAGAAAGATGAAATTATCAGAATTTTTTGCAAGCGATGCAGAGGTTCTCAGGCTTTATCACAGAGCTTGAATTGTCTTTCCACTAGAAGGGGCTTCTTTAAATGGGTTGAGAATCAAGATCAACCCTCACTCTCCCGCATTGGGCATATTTAGCTTTGATGGAGGAGCACATCCCAAATGTAGTCCAGCTGTTGATACCATGATATATTTTAGACCTGCACCCTATTTTATTAGATTGTGGTGGCTTGTGAAGTAGTAAAAGTCCATTTAGATTTGAGAACATGTGGCTCAATGTATCAGATTTCTTTGACAAAGTGAAGGAGTGGTGGGAAAGCTGTAGTGTGAAGGGCTCCACTAGTTTTTTTTTCCCCTCCCCTTTTTGGCGAAGAAAATCCATAAGCCGAAAGGTGATTTAGAAAAGTGGAATAATGAGGTTTTTTCGGATGTAGGCGTGGAAAAGAATAGAGCATTTTTTGAGATATTGAGGCTGGATTTGAAGGAGGAAGGGTTTGGTTTAGATGATGAAGACTGTAGTAAAGATGCATTAAAGACAAACTAGAAGAGATTGCCCTGATGGAAGAAACAAGATGGTGCCAAAAATTTAAAGCACTCTGGTTGGAAAAATGGGATGGTAATACAAATTCTTTCATATGTTGGTAATGTATGTGGATGGTACATTGTTAATTCCAGGAGAATGAGGTTAAGGATGGGATAGTTTTTTTTTTTTCATATGTGATTTTATAAGGAACTTGTTGACTGGCACCCAAAGGTAGAAGACATTGAGTTGGCAACACTTAAAGTGGAGGATGGCAAGTGGCTTGAGAGTATGTTTGAGGAATAGGAAGCATTTTTAGCTGTCAAAACTATGAATGAGGGTACAAGGCTCTTGGTCTGATTTTGTCAATGTCTTTCTTCCAAAGATGTTGGGTAGCGGTCAAAGAAGATTTGATGAAATTTCTTTAGGAATGTCTTGCAGAGGGAACCATTGAGAGAAGCCTAAATGCATCATTCATAGCTCTTATTCTGCAAGGGCAGGCGAATTAAATATTAGTAATTTATAATGTTCAAGTTTGGTGGGAAGCATTTACAAAACTTTAGCAAAGGTGCTGACTAATAGATTGAGGAGAGTAATGGGCAAGCTGGAATCTGAATCACAAAACACTTTTGTGGAGGGTGGTGTTTAGACTTTGTGTTGATAGCAAATGAATGTTTAGATAACAGTGTTTGTCTTAAGATTCTAGGAATAATTACAAATTTGACATTGGGTAGGTATATGACTGTGTAAATAGGCCAGCCTTTGTTATATATAGAGAAAAATATGAGATAGGGAGAAATTGAGAGTGGGGCTATGCCAGAGGTGGAAGAGCTAGCAGTGGACTTGGGGTGGAAGGTAAGTTTTGTATGTATTATCTATTTGGCTTACCATGAGTCTACTTTTAAGGCTTGTTCTATCATGTGGAATTTTATTTTAGAGAGGATAAAAATGAGAATTGGCAGGATGGAAGAAATTTTACCTTTCTAAAGGGGGTAAAATCACTCTTACCAATCTATTTCATGTCTCATTTTACTATTTTGGTCAATTTGGCTAGATACAAAGGGAGTTATACAGGGATTACTTGGGGAGGAGAAAACTCATTTAGTAGATTGGAAGACTGCTTGTGTGCCATTATGCACAAGAGGGTTAGGTATCAAAAAATGAGTATCTTTTAATCATGAATTTTTTGGGAAGGAGTAATGGAGATTGGTGCAGATCACACACGTTTATAGGCATCAACACTAGATGGTTGGATGATGGAGGATTAATTGACACTGATTAAGCCCAGATTAATCTGATACCACTTTTCATCCTAAAAGTAATTTGATTAGGGCATATATCCCATTTGTTCTAATTGATTTTAAATTATTTCCTCATTAGAGGTAACTATGAAAGACCTACTTAAAGGTTCCAAGGACCATTGTTGGACACATCAATTTTGATGAATGAAATTGAGTTTAAAATTTTCCATAACTTCGTGGTGATTCCAAGCAGCCCTAGGTGGTGAAGCCCGGGGTTTAGTCCTCTTACTGCTCTTTTTTTCCCCCCTGTACAAATCCTTAGCAATCTGATGCGGAATCAAAGATTTATCAAGAGTATGATCATTTGTGGATCCAGTTGGTAGTATCATCTATAGAAATGGTTGGTGGCAGTAAATATGGGGTAGGAGAAGGAAGGTGGACTTCATATCTAAATCCCATAACTCATGGATGGAGATTTGGAAGGCAATCAAAGTAGAGTGAGATTCCTTTTCCAATTTTTTTGGATTTGTCTTTGGGGATAGTAGAAGAGTTACATTTTGGCTTTGATGTTTGGTGTGATGATTTTGACTTAGCATCTTTATTTCCGAAGCTTTTCCGGCTAGCTGCAAATAAAGATGCTAAGGTGTTTAACTATATGGAGGTCATCAATGGAGTTCTAAATTGGAATTCATCTTTGTTAGGGCCGCTCAAGATTGGGAATTGGATATGATAAACAGCTTTGAGTTGTTGTGTTCAGCCTGGGTTTGTGTGGGAATAGAGCATAAGGTGTATTGAACTTTATATAGAAACGGTTATTTTACTGTACAATTGTACTATGAGGCATCCGCTTAAAGAATGATGGCTAAATCATATTTTCCTTGGAAGGCAATGTGGAGAGTGAAGGTAGCTATGAAGGTGGCTTTCTTTGTGTAGATTGCTTGCTTGGGGAAAATTCTCATTGTAGACAATCTTATTAAAATGGGGTTTATGACTATTGTGGATTGGTGTAGTACATGTAATTAAATAGACGAATGTATGTATCATTTGCCCCTGCATTGTCCAATTGCTGTGGAATTATGGCCTTTCATATTTGCTGATTTTGGAGGAAAATGGGTTATTCCTAAATTGGTGCAAGGAATACTTCAATGCTGGGGGTGGAGACTCAGTTCATTCAGAAAGAGAACATGGAATATTGTTCAATCTTGTTTAATGTGATCTCTATGGAGGGAAAGAAATAGAAGGATTTTCAAGGGCTAAGCAGTTTCAGTAGAGATTAAGGTCCTAGTTTGCTGAGGCTCTTTTCTACTTGGATGTCTTTTAATGTTTGTTTTTTTTCGATGCATTGTACTTTTGACATTTTAGGGGAATTTCTTCGTATATAACCACTGTACTTGATTTTAGTATCCTCTCTATCATTTTTATAACTTTTTTCAAAACAAGTTCTTTTACTTGTTAAAAAAAAAAAAAAAAAAATTATATATATAGAGCATAAAACAAGTATGAGATTGCAACTTTGACAATTTATGATATATTTTCCTTTTTCTGTTCAAGGAAAATGAAACTGTAAAAAACAGCTTAATTTGCAAAGTTTTTTGTATTTCTGAAAACACATTTTCTTTCTTTTGTTGATTTTTTAGACTAACATAAATTTTAGAATGTAATAATTCTTTAGGTGACTAAATTGTGTAAACCTTTGTACTCACTTTCTCAATTCAGTAAATTTTTTATTACTTAACCAAAGATAATATTTTTGTGAGCACATTTCTCATTTTTATTTCCGGAGAACAAAACCAAACAGAGCCAAATGGCCATTGTTGTTTTCTGCATTTCCTTACTGTTACTGCCAAGTTTGTAGAGGTAGTCACAAAAGGAAAATGGTTGGAACAAAGACGCTATCCTTGGAAGAATATAGTACTTTCAGGGAGGATGAAATTCCTTATGTCATGTTGTTTGTGATTCAAATAGTTAGTTCAGTAATGATGTTAAGGGATATATGTTCTTTATTTTTGGGTGCTGTTTGCAGATGAAAGTGTAAACTATTTTTTTTTTTTTTTTTTTTTTGTTTATAAGTAAACTAATTTATTTTGCCAGCTTTAAACTAAACAACCTGATTTTTAGAAGTACTATTTGAAATATTTCCTGAGCACCTGACATAATTCAAGAGTCTAAGATTAATGTGTACATCTCTGTGTCACCCTTCGTGTTTGGAAAGCAATCGTGAATATTTTTTTCATTGCAGGGGAGGAATATCATTGTGAAGCTTGCCGATTCCCACAAGGGAAAATCCCTGCAGACACAGTTACCCACAGCAGTGGTTCCAATGGCCTTACCAATGGCAGCTGGATACCCTCAGCCTGGAAATGCACATGTGAGCACCACTCCTGTTGCCTACACTTACCCTCAAACTTTAGCATCATACCCTGTTTCTTCTTACCCTAGTCCTCCTACGGCACCTGCTCCATACCAGGCACAACCGCAAATTTCCTATGCACCAGTCACCTTAAAGAAAGAATCCCTTGGACTCCAATCAACACCAATGGGACTTGGTGGGTACCCATATTACCTCTCCAAGCAATAACTGTGAGTCAACTGTAAAGATAGTGATATGTAACCTCATTCTTTTTTCTCTATCTTTGTTGCTCTGATCTCAACTACTACTACAATGGTAATTCCATTTTTCACCTACTCTATTGTATGTCATGGTTCTGCAGGTTGTCACCTGGTTTGGTGTGTCTGGAAATTATTTGGTGGGATTAGGTGATGGGAATTCGTTGATGGCATGAAATATAAAGTTTGAATCTTTGTTTCTTGTAAGTTTAGCCCCAAGAATAATGTAATGCAGTTCATTTACAATGGTAGGGATAGATGGATAGTTTCTACTAATTCTGTAGTTCATATGATGTTTTTTCTTTTCTTAGATCTTAAGCAGAGTAATGATTAAGTTCTTAATATTTGTTTCTCCTCCTAGTCCATTAAGCTTTCCTACTAGAGCTATTATGAATGCCTTTTTTTTATCCTTAATGTAAATACAGAAAAGCATCAGTCGAGGCTGAGATTGACGATATAGAAGCATATTTGCATTAATGTAGTCCTTTGGTGCCTAGCATTGAATGATCATCGCATTACCGTTTTGCTTGCTGGGCAGCCGTCTGAACAAATTTGTATTGTGTTTTGAAAGCCTTTTTGAGTGAGTAGAAGCACTGGAAATTGTTTATTGCTTGATTGAGACATTGCAGTTGATTGGAAATGAAGGAAAATAATGTATGGATTGGGGCGTTTGACAGTGCATAGGGGATTGGGATGGAAAGGAAAAAAAATGATCGAAAAATGAATTTGGTCATTTTTTTTCACCAAAGTACATTTGGATCATTAAAGTTTGGGATTGTTTTCATTTTGGTTCCTTGTTTGATATTTTTTTATTTTGGTCCACTAAGTTTTATTTCATTATCAAAATGGACTTTCTATCTATTTTCGTTATTGATCTGGCTCTAAAGAGGAGGGGGGGGGGGGGGGGGGGGGGGGGGGGTGGAGGGGGTGTTTGGAATATTCTAAAAATGAAATCATAGTTGGTGAACCAAAACGAAAATCTCAAACTTGAAGGACTAAAATGAAACAATCCTAAACTTTAAGCATTAATGGTGTAATCAAACAAAGGAAGTGTATAAAAATTTCTAGACATAGGAAAGAGGTGAGGCCATTTTGATGTAATTTAGGATGGATTTAAGTAATTACCCAACGTGTGAATTGTGTTGCTCACAACCTTGTTAGATATGATAGCGATTTCTCGGTGTGAAAGGAAGATGTTCCTTCACATCTTAGTGTCGTACTTTCAATCGATTTGGTTGTTCTTGATTAAGAAAATTATAGTTTTCTACTAAAAAATAAAAAACCTATATGTGCTCTCATGGGTGTTAGGTTTATATATGTATATAAAGGAAGTGGTACCCTATGAGACATCTTGAAAATCTTATGAACCAAGAGTATGGTGGAATTAACTTAAAACCTCTGTATTCTTTATGTCTTTCAGGCCCATTAAATCCACGACATGTGTGTTCCCAAAGGGACAATGAATGTTAAGTTAAACTGTCCTTTTTTTGGAAGGGAGGGGGTGAGTTTGTTTTTTTAAAAAATGTCAAAATGTAAAAACAACACCTAGAATTTTAGTTTTTCCTTATAGTTCCCCAAGGTTTTTATACTCATAAAATTGATCACTAAGACTAACTTTCATTCATTCTTGTGGATGGAAGAATCATGAACTCATTATGAAACTACATTAAAAAGACTCATTAATTGATTTACATTATTGGTAATGTAATTTTTCCGTTTATAAGAGTTAACGACCCAACGATCATTGGTAGGGTCTTTTCTTTTTTTCTTTTTCTTTTTTTAGTAACAATGTCTTAGACTCTTCCAGTGGAGAACCTGCAGATATTACAGATGGAAGTGACACTCCCTTTGGTCAAGCTTAAGGAATCTTTGTCAAATTATAACTCATTACGAAGCTACATTAAAAAGACTCATTAATTGATTTACATTATTGGTCATATAATTTTTTCGTCTATAAGAGTTAACGAGCTAACGGTCAATTCCATGGATATAAAAGCTCATGAAGTTATAAAGAAGAATCAAAACCCGTGGGATGTTTTTGTAATTAATCCAAACTCCAGTCCAAGAAGCAAAGCAAGGCTTCTGTAAAAATTTGGAAGGAGTATCGATACTGGAATTTGCCGGAAGTACCCCTTGTCTCAAAACGACAGAGATACTCACACACTAGTCCCACTCCCACATACACATACACATACACATACACATACACACGTATTTGTTGAAAAACCCTTTTCTGTGAGTCTGGGTTTTAGCCAACGGCTCTGCAACCGAAGTTCCCTCCCTCTCATATATGGCTGCAGCTGATTCAGTACCAGCGTTACAAGTGACCTGCGCAACCTAAACACTCACGCTTGCATAGGCATGCCCATCAAAATCAACGGTAAGTATTTCAGTCCAAAGACTTCATATTTCATTGCTATTTTTACCTTCAAATTTGGCATTCTGGCTTCTCTGTTTATTCAAATCTCGGAAACTGGTCATGACCCATTTGGCAAAACTCAGAATACCTTCCATTCTCAAATGGGTTTCTTCAAATATTAGTGAAAACCACCTTGGATCATCAAAATGGACACTTTGGCACTCTCGGACTTTCCCCATGGCCCAAAACCCTAGATATTATTCAACAAAAAGAACTGTTCAAACTGAAAAATGTGAACTTTTGGATGAAACTTCATCTGCTAATTGCAAAAAAGTTATGAAATTTTCTCTTGCCACACGGAAAGCAGCCCAAGTTGCATTGTTGGATTATTTGCATTCAACTAGGAGCATACAGTTTGTGGATGCTGAGAATATGAGTAAAAACTCGCCACATTTTCTCATAAAGCTGTTGAAAAGGGTCGAAAATGAGGGGGACATTGGACGGGCTGTTAGCCGGTTTTTGCGGTACCATCCCATTAATGAATTTGAGCCCTTCTTTGAGAGCATGGGTTTGAAACCTTCAGAATATGAACCTATTCTTCCGCGCAATTTGATGTTTCTTAGTGATGATGATTTGTTGCTGGAGAATTACCATGTATTGTGCAATTATGGGATTGCGCGTAAGAAGATTGGGATGATTTATAAGGTGGCAAAAGAAGTTTTTCGGTATGATTCTGGGGTTTTGTCATCAAAGCTTAAAGCTTATGAAGAACTGGGACTTAGCCAGTCTACTATGATTAAGTTTATTGTTCATAGCCCTTATCTTTTGATAGGAAATGTAAATTTGGAGTTTGTTCAGGTATTAGAAAAGCTAAAGAGTTTTGGAATGGAAATTAGTTGGATTGAGCATAATTTGTTGGATGGGATTACTTATAACTGGAGACAGATGCTTGGGCTTTTATGCTTGTTTAGGAAGATGGGATGCAGCGAGGAGCAGTTGGCTAGACTAATCATTGAGCATCCAGGGATTATATTTGAGGGCTCTGGGGATAGAACACTGTCTCTAATTGGGTTCTTATCGAAATTTGGATCTACAGTGAACCAGATGCGTTTGCTGTTTCTGCAGTTTCCACAAATCCAAGTTGGGAAATTTGTGTTGAATTTGAGGCAGTGCTTTCTGTTCCTGAATGAGATCGAGATGGAGGTCACAGAGGTTGGGAAGATTGTCTGCACTCATGCCCTATTACTTGGTTCATGTACTTTGAAAAAAACTAACAGCTTGCTTTCTAACCTAAATGTTGGGAAGAAGCGACTTCGTAAACTTGTCCTGGAGAACCCACAAGAATTGAAGAATTGGGTTCTAGGAACTAAAGTTGAGTCATTACCAGAATCAGGAGAGGAACTAAAATCAAAATTGCAGAGGTCCAAGTTTTTGTTGAATTTGGGATTTGCTGAGAATTCTGAACAAATGAAATCAGCAATTAAGGTGTTCCGAGGCAATGGAGTGGAGCTGCAGGAGAGATTCGATTGTATTGTGAAAGCTGGTTTGAATCAGAAGGATGTTTTTGGAATGATTAAAGTATCGCCTCAAATTCTTAATCAGAAGAAAGATGTGATTCAAATGAAGATTGATTTTTTTGTAAATGATTTGGGCTATCCCTTATCATCTTTAGTGAAATTCCCATCATGTCTTTCATATACAATGCAGAGGGTTGAGCTTAGGTTATCAATGTATAATTGGCTTAAAGATCAAGGAGCAGTAGATCCCAAGCTGGCCTTGAGCACTATAATTGCAAGTTCAGAGAAATTTTTTGAAGAGCAGTATATTAATCATCATCCTAGTGGCCCTCAGGTTTGGCAGGATTTGAAGAAAAAAATTTATTCTGTATAATGAATTGTTTTATTACTTGTACTTTTAAGGATTTGGAAGGCAAGTTATCTGCTATTTGGTATGCAAAAGTTCTTTCAATCTTTCTTTACTTTGACAACTTGAGAATTTTTTTTTTTTTTTTTTTGATAAGTACAACTTGAGAAATTCATTAATTGTTTTTTTATTCACATATCTTAAACTGAAGCCAAGTTTTCTCCAGTTAGCAAGCATATAAGCATATATAAGACTTAAAGCAGGTTTAAATCTAAGTGATAACTAATTATTTTATTCATCAACAACAAGACAAGAACAGGTAATGTTTCTTATATTTATTTTTCTTTTTTATTTTCTCGTTATGCATAGTGTTTAAGCATTTCTACATATCATTACAAAGGCATCAACCCATTGTGTAAATGTGGAATATGAAAAGAGTCCATTATGCTTCTAATATTAAATTTTTTTTTTATGCATTTCTTGAGAAATTGTTTCACATGGAGGCAGTGCAATTGTGTTTCTGTTGTATTTTGTTCATTATGAGAAAAAACTTATTCTTGAGAAAATCATGGCAGCACCAATGGGGAATAAAATGAGAGTCATTTGAATTGGGTCAGACCCTTGAAAAGCTTATCTCCACATGTGTACTTGTTATTTGACCACCAGTACTCTGAATTTATAATACTTCTTGATCGTAAGCTGCTAAATAGATGGAAGAATTTAAATATTTATTTAAAAAAAAGAAAAGGGGAGAGAGTAAATTATGGAGAAGCTTGGAGAAATATGAAGTGTGCTTTTTTTTTTTTTTTGGGGGGGGGGGGGGGGTGGTAGTGGAGGTTGTCCAATCAAGTTGAATCAGTGGGGTTTTCAAAAAAAAAAATTCTGTAATCAGGCTATTCCACTTCCAAAATTTTAATAAGAACTCTGCTTGTCAACAGTTAATTTGTATGAAATTACCCCATAGCTTTAATATATTTGTCTATGTAGCCAAGAATTATGAGCTGCAAACTTGTTTACGTTGGTATTTTTTAGATTCTATTAATATTTAACCAGAAAATAAAAACAAAATACTATGGTGATGACACTACCCATATATTTTGGCATCGTGCATGCTGGATAAATAACATTTCATTATTGGAAACATTTACCACCTACACTCATTTAATGGCTGTTTTGGTGTTGATCCAAATGTTCTTAGTCCCTCCCTACCTTTGCTTTCAGTTGTTCTTAATATCCCTATATATGATAGATATAAAATGCTTCTATTGCTATGTTTCTGGTGTCAGAGGCTGATGTACTTCTTCCTGATTGGGTTTATCTGCCACTCATTGGTGAGCAGCACGTATGACCTGACCATTGAACTGTTGAAACAAATCAAATATTAGGTCATTTATTTGTGAAGCACACAGTTTGAGAGTTGTCTTATGCATGCCTATAGCTATTACCACAGCCTTACCTGAACTCAGAAGCATTATTAGGGTTGACCACAATCAGGCTCTTGTATTGCATGGAAATAGCAAAGAACATTCACAACAAGGGTGCTACTTTTTATCATATATTTTGAACAGTCTCCTGGAAGGTAGCCCGAACTGAGGATGGTGCTGAGTCGGCCAGGGAGATAAGGTTGAGACTGCAAAGCAGATAATCTGATAATGTGTTTGACGGGTTTCCCCAACTGTAGATAGTCAAGGAACGCAGTGCTATAATTCCTCAATATGGACACAAGGCAAGTTGTATTTTTCTGGAATCCTTTTTGAACTAACGTGAACACTCTCTTATTCATAACAAAAAGAAAAGAAAAGAGGAGCATAGAACGTTTTGGATGCTATGCTGATTCTTACTTGCATATAGCATGAAGTCCTTATTAGCCAATCATATTCAAGAAGTATGGTTGCAACTGATACTAATTATTCTGAGATTTTTGATAACCTGAATACTGCCACTTGGAGAGTCAAGCTCATAGTAAAGAAAATTTTGCAGCAGCCTCATTCTTTCAGATGTGTTTTTTTCATAATGTATAAAGAAACCAATTGCGTTGCTGGCTTTGTGCCTCATATAAACAACATAGGGCAGTATATAAATCTTTGCTCTCAATGAGTTTGTGTCAGAGGGATATCCCGTGTTTGCACGAACATTAATCCAACCAGTTTTTAGGACAGCAGCTTTTGGTGAACATGTGGAATTTCCTAAATGACCCCTGTGATTTATTATTATTATTATATTTTTTTGGGTAAATTACAAAGTTGGTCTATCATTTACACTATATTTCAATTTAGTCTTTAACATTTCCAGTATCGTAATAATTTAGCCTCTACCGTTATCCCTTGAATAAAAAAACTAATGTGTTAAATAGAATAATAAAAAATAATTTTTCTTACCACGGCCAATTGTAACATCACGTTAGATTAAAAAGAATAAAAATATCTCCGTCTGTTCTCCCTAATTGCAACGACCCCAGTATTCCATTCATAAACCTTGTACAGCAATGCATAGGAAATTCCATTGTTTCCTGCAGAGGAAAGATCTAGAATCACTGTATTCCATTCATAAACCTTGTACAGCAACAATCCCATTCTCTATCTCTCTCTTGATCTCACTCTCTCTAAGAAGAGGAAAGAACTTTAACCATTCAAATAACAAGAAAATTACAACATCAAACGAACTAAATCAAAACCAAAACAAAAAAATACCCATAAGACCTAAACAGGAGACGTTAACAAAATCAAGAAAACAGAAACATAAACATCCCACAAGACACAAACTTTAGAGTTTTTTCTTCTCTTCCTCTCCATTTCTCAATAACCAAAAAAAAAAAAAAAGGGGGGGGGGGGCCTTTAAAAAACAAGTAATCCCACAAGACTCAAACTTTGGTTTTCTTCTTCTTTATTTTCTTAGTAACCACAAAAGAGCCTTGAAAACCCCCCCCCCCCCCCAAAAAAAAAAAAAAAAAAACCCAAGATTATTAAGAAAATTAGCTTAGTTGATCTCTTCCTTCTCTTGATCTTTCCCTCTCTTTATCTATGAAGCACAGACGTGGCTAGGAGGGTGCCGCAACGGAGACGTAGCTTGACACGGGGTGTGGCGTCCAATGTGGCTACCTGCACATTGGTGCCGCATCTGAGCTTTTTTTTTTTTTTTTTCTTAGATTTGTGACAACTCAGCTCGATTCGTGCCGAACCGGGCATATTCAGCCAGAATAGGGCTGTATCGGTTGAATCGAGTCGTATTGGCCAGTAACCAAAATGGCCGAAACGGCCAAAACAGCTGAAACATGCCAAAATCGGCTTTGAATGATGCCCAAATATTCTAAATCTGTCATTCCTCAATTTTATTCTGAATATTTATTACTTCTTTTTTGTTTTGTGTTTCTTGCCTTCTTTTTTCTTTGTTTTGTGAATCAGGCATAGAAATGTGTTTTTTAAGAATATTTTAATAGTAAAAATATATAGAAAATATAAATAAAAATATTTTTAATAATTTTTTAATTGCCGCACTTGCACCCTACTTTTTCAAAAATTTCCAAGTCCCGCACCTGAATCCGGAAACGCACCCGTGCTTCATAGCTCTCTATCAATCTCTGATTCATTTTTTTTTCATTAAAGCCGAGGCTCCATGGCCTCCATGGCTGGAGCTCTCAACTTCTCCCAAGCTTCGAAGATCAGACCTTCCTTATAAGGAGTTATGTTATAGTTGTTGGACCTAGGAATGTTTTGTTTTGAGCTATGCATAAACAGGGATGGAGGCCAAGAGAAAGTTAGGGATTTTGGGGATTTTAGCAAGGATGAGCGTGTTTGATTGACTAACGAGAGAAAGAGAGGATAGTGATTTTAGTGAGATACGTGTCCGATTTTAACTTCTTTTTTTTAATCTAATGTGTTGCAGTTGGCAATTGATGTGGCAAGAAAAATTATTTTTTATTGTTCCGTTTGACACATCAGTTTTTTTTATCCAAGAGATAACGGCAAAGATTAAATTGACATGACACTAAAAATGTTAGGGACTAAATTGACACAATTGAAAAGTTAGAAACTAAATTGAAATATGGTGTAAAGAATAAGGACCAACTTTGTAATTTACTTTATTTTTTAGTAAACTACATTTTTTGAATTAAAAATTTTCATAATAAACCGGTAAAAAAGAGTTAGTAAGTTGAAGAATGGAAAATTTTTGAAGGAATGTTAAAAATAACATTAGTAGAAGTCACAAAAAAACATCAATTAGGGAAGTAACTGAAAGCTTGCCTTTAGATATGATAGAATGAAGAAAAAAAAAGTCATGTGGCCAACTCAATTTAATCTGTTAAAGATCTATAGCCGATCTCAAATTTTGAGACTAAGGTTTGGTTGTTGTTAAACCGTCTAAGGTTGGACCTACAATCAGATAGGATAATTGCTAATTCCTTTATAATATTCACTTAAAACTAGTAATTAATAAGCTTTATGTGGAACAAATACAAATGTGAAACTAGTAATTAATAAGCTTTACGCGGTGCAAGTACAAATGTGTGGCAGTCTCCATTTGGTAGTCTGCAAATTAATTTGTGTTGTCGTAATGCTAAAGGACCATTTGTGCAACCCAACAAGTTTTGACTATTTTAAAAGTAAGATTTGAAGAGGAGAAAAATCAACATCGTTCATGAGACAACCAAAGAAAAGATAATGCACTCACGTCCATCTTATGGATGAGGATAGTCACATTAAAGGAGCTTCCCATAAATGACATGGGAAACAACTCACCTAATAGAGAAGCAAAAGCATAACGAACAAACCAACAAGCAGAAGGATATTAAATCCTAAAATGCCCCAGCCCCCAGCATTTATTCCCAATGGATACAAGACCATTAAGGTCAGCATTTATCCCAATGATGAGGAGCAAAGACTTATAAAAAGGCACAAGTAACCAGAACAAAGGGATGCAACTCATATGCAACATATGCATTACAATTCTCTAGCCAAATAGCAATTCCTTTGTACAATTAAGCTCTGATCTTATTGACTAGCTTGTTAGAGGCCCTTTGGCACGCACCACACCGGTGTGCTCTAAGAACCTTATCCTTTTTTGCAGGATCTCACGGTTGCTATGCTGAGCTCGTCCATCTGAATAGACGAGGAGTTCAACTAAGGATTTTCTGCATCATTAATTTGGCGCCGCTTGTGGGGATGTTTGCAAAGCCATATAGTTTCCCTTTTCTTGACAAAAAAATTCCTCTTGATACCAGATGGATTCTATTGATGTAGCACAACAAATTCAACTTTGACAGCGAACATTGAAGAATTGACATGACAGAATTTGGAGTTAAGGCAGATCGCCGAAACCCAAAGTGATCAAAGAAATGAAGAAATGCAGGAGAACAACAATGATGAGGATAAGGTTGATCCGTTGAGTCATCGAAGAAGAACACTTGAGGGAGAAAACTCCTCCAAGATGGAAGAAATGTTTAGTAAAACGGAGAGAGAAATGAACAAACTAAGAAATGTAGTGAAGAACAAATCCATGTCTAGCCTAGATGGCATGATCCGGAGAACAAATTCACCCTTCACTACAGAAGGCTGGAATACTACCTGGAGACTTCTTTTTCTCCATAAACAAGACCCAGCCCTAGACAGTGATGGAACTTCTTCAGAAAGCGCAAAAATACATGAATGCAGAGGATACATATGCGTCCAAATGAATAGTCAACAGAAGGAGGAAACAAGACGATCATACAAATCGCCATCCTAAAAGGAAAAGAAGCCCTCTAGAACAGAGGTCAAAGTTCACTAATTTCACTCCTCTAGTGATGCCTATCGACCAAGTGTTGAGACAAAACAAGGACGAGCCTGGTTTAAGTTAGCCTAGACCAATTAAAACATCAGCTGAATTTCGAGATAAAAGTAAGTATTGTAGATTTCATCAAGGTCATGGCCACAATACTAATGAATGCAAATGCTTGAAAGAGCAAGTAGAGTCTCTAATTTGTCAATGGAAGCTTCAGAAGTTTGTACGACAATAAGATTATCAGAGACGACCCTATGGAGATAGCAAGAACAGAGAAAAAGAACCCAAGTCCTCGTCAAGTTAAAGCCCCCATTGGAGAAATACAGACGATCTCAGGAGGAATCACAATGGGAGTATCTTCCAAATCATTAAAGAAAGCCTACATGAGGGAAGTGAGCAGTGTCCATTACCATTTTCTATCCTCTAAAACTCCTAGAAGAGACGATCCAAACATTTCCTTCTTTGAAAGAGATGCCAGAGGGACCAGATGACCTCATGACAATCCCTTGGTAGTGTTAAGGATAATAATATTCATTGAATCTTAATTAACAATGGAAGCTTAGCAAACATCCTCTACATGCCCACCTTCCAGCAGATGAAGATATCGAAAGAAATCCTTCTTCCATTCACATCACCTCTTGTAAGTTTCACAGGTGACAAGATATACCCCAAGGGAATTGTTACACTAACTGTCATTGCAGGAATTTATATGGCCTAAATATCCAAGGAATTTGGTTTCCTAGTAGTGGATTTTCCTTCCACCTATAACGTGATAATTGAACAACCAATTTTGAATCACCTAAAAGCAGCCACTTCAACAAACTGTTTGAAGTTGAAGTTCCCAATAGCCTATGGAGTAGGGGAAATATAGGGAGATCAAGTCCTTGCCAAAAAAATGTTACCAAGCAACCTTGGCCTCAAGTGAAAACCATACATGGACCATAGATGAGGACAAATCCACCCCTGACATGGCAAAAGAATTATAGATGGTTGAGATAGTCCTCGAAGATTCAACAAAAGTCACAAAGGTGGGAACAAAGCTCCCAAAGGAAAATCAAGATATCATTACATAGAGCCAAGAAGACATGCCTGGGATCGACAAGCAATCATCCAACATCGCTTAAACGTCGACCCAGCATACAAAATAGTCCAACAAAGACGGAGAATCTTCGCTCCTGATTGCAATCAGGAAGTCATCGAAGAAGTAGAGAAGTTCTTGGTAGCAGGTTTCATTCGTGAGGTGTATTGCCCCGAATGGTTAGAAAATGTATTAATGGTGAAGAAAGCAAAAGGGAAGTGGAGAATGTGTGTCAACTTCACAAACTTGAATAAAGCATGCCTAAAGGACAACTTTCCACTCCCAAGGATTGATTAGCTAGTAGACTCAACGATAGGACATAGGCTATTAAGTTTCATGGATGCCTTTTCAGGGTACAACTAGATACTCATGGACAAGGAAGACCAAGAGAAAACAACTTTTGTTACTAGCCAGAAGTTATACTATTATAAGGTCATGCCCTTCGATTTGAAAAACACTGGAGCTATATACTAGATATTGGTAATCCAGATGTTCTTTCACCAAATAGGGTGAAATGTAGAAGTCCATGTAAACGACATGCTAGTGAAAAGTAAGGCTGAAAAGGAACACCTGGACAACCTCAAAGAGACCTTCAATACACTTCGTAAGTATAATATGAAATTAAATCCAACCAAATGTGTTTTTGGAGTTCCTTCATGTAAATTCCTAGAATTCATGGTGTCACAACAATGGATAGAGGCGAACCTCGACAAAGTGAGGGCCATCTTGGAGTTGACATCCCCAAAAACAATGAAGGAAGTCTAGAGTTTGACAAGCAAGGTAGTAGCCTTGAATCAGTTCCTTTCATGAGCCATCGAATAAATGCCTCCGGTTCTTCAAAATTCTTAAAAAAGCTTTTGAATGGACGAACGAGTGCGAGGACGCCTTGAATAAGCTGAAAGCTAATCTTGCGCAACCACCATTGTTGAGCCCATCAATCACATGAGAAGAACTCCACCTTTACCTAGCAGTCTTAATGGTTGCAGCTAGTTCAGCCTTGATAAAGGAAGAAAACGGAGTACAAAGACCAGTATATTACACTAGCCAGGCATTCCAAGGTGCAGAAGGAAGATACATGAAGATGGAAAAGATGGCTTTATCACTGGTAATTGCTTCTAGAAAATTACGTCCTTATTTTCAAGCTCATACTATTATGGTGATGATAGATCGGCCTATAAAGAAAGCCATGAACAAGCTAGATACTGCTAGTCATCTAATCCAATGGGAAATAGAACTTAGTCAATTTGACATTAAATACATAACTTGAACTGCCATCTAAGCACAAATACTGGCTAACTTCATAATGGAGCTAACTCTCCCACCAAAGGAAGGGGAAAGGAAGAATGAGGTATGGACGATCAACACAGATGGGTCATCCACAAAAGATGCAGAAGGGGTTGAAGTCATCTTAAGATCCTCAAAAGGAGATATTCTAAAATATGCTGCCAGACTCCAATTTCCAACAACAAATAATGAAGCAAAGTATGAAGCCCTCATCACCAGGCTTAAATTGGCAAAAATGCTGATGGCAAGAAGGATTGTCCTTCAAGTAGATTCCCAATTGATAGTTGAACAAGTAAAGGGAGTTTACGAAGCAAGAGAAGATAGAATGAAGAAATAAATGGACCTCGTCCAATAGCTTCAATCGTCGTTCGACAGGGCTATCTTTCAACAGATTCCTAGAAGTGAAAATGCAGAAGTAGACTCCCTAGCAAAGCACTTCTTCGGAAGAATACAGTCTAGTCACTAACTTAAATATGGAACTACAAGGAAAACCCAGCACAAACGGAAGTATGGTCATGCCAATTTAGGAACAGGATGACTTGATGACACCAATTATATCCTTCCTTAAGAATAACCAACTTCCCAACAGTAAAGTAGAGGCAAGTAAGATACGAGCCAGAGCGGCACGCTTCATCATCATAGATAATGTTCTATATAAACAAGGATATTCTTTCCCCTATTAACGCTATGTCACGACTCTTGAAGCAGAATATATGTTGAAGGAGATACACGAGGGAATTTATGGAAACCACGTTGGGGCAAGATCACTAGCAAGAAAGGCACTATGAGCAGGCTATTATTACAAAAGGATACACTTTACCTCGTGCAAACATACGACCAGTGTCAGAGGTTCGCAAACATAAAGAAGTAGCTTGGAGAGCCCATGGTTCCAATCACTTCCCCTTAGCCTTTCGCCCAATGGGGAATAGACATAATGGGTCCACTACTTACAGGGAGAAGATAGATGAAATTCGTAGTAGTGGCAATTGACTACTTTACAAAATGGGTAGAAATAGAACCACTATCAACAATTACAGGAGAAAAGATCCAACAGTTCTTTTGGAAGAACATAATTTGCAAGTTTGGAATTCTAGGCATCATTATTTATCATAATGGAAGGTAGTTTGACAATTCAAAATTCATAAAATTCTGCAAGGATTTGAAGATAAAAAATCACTACTCCTCACTAGGACACCCACAAGTTAATGGCCAGACTAAAGTAACAAATCGAAGCTTACTTAAAATTATAAAGAATCGACTTGACAGGGTAAAGGGTGCATGGCCGAAAGAGCTTCCAAATGTTCTATGAGTGTATCGAACTACTACAAAGATGCCTATAGGGGAAACACCCTTCAGATTGACGTTTAGCTCTAAAGCTGTCATTCTCGTAGAAATTGGACTAGCAATTCTATGGGTAACAAGTTACAATGAGTATTAGAACGAAGAAGAACTCAAAACTAACTTAGACTTGATAGACGAAGTCAGAAATGAAGTCCAACAAAGAATGGCAAAGAATCAAGGAGCCATGACTAGATACCATAACAAAAGAGTCAGAGTTAGAAGGTTCAACCCAAGAGACCTCGTACTCAGAAACATATCCTAGGCAACTAAAGATCCCTCACAGGAAAGTTGGGACCAAAATGGGAAGGCCCATATAAGGTCGTCCACTCCTCAAGATAGGGAACATATAACCTCAAGAACTTAGATGGGAAAGAGCTACCTCGTCCATGGAACATTGAACACTTAAAAGGTATTACCAGTATAGTCCCAAAATACTTTTCAATTTACGCCTTTTCCATGGCTATCCATGTCTACATTTAACATTGTATTCAATTTAAGTCATTTTATCTCAATAGGAGTAAAGCCTTTAGAAAGGAAAAGTCATTATTTCACAGAAATGCATTAACTCATAAAAGAATACTAATAAAATATTGTATACTCCTACATGCATGTATTTAGAAAGTTTAAATCCAAGCATCATCTATAGACGATGCAAATTTTCATCGTTAATACATGATAACCAATAAAGGCCAATAAGAGGCTAAAGTATCGATACAAATTATCATCCTTTACACACGATAACAATTAGGGCGGCCTCCCAAAGCCCACTAATCACGTGGCACACAAAGCCCACTAATTATGTGGCATACTATGGGCACAACACACCTTTGGAGGGGGGAGTACACCTCGATCGAGTGGACCAAGGTGAAAAAAAGAAATTGAGTTGCCACCTAGTTTAGGTCTAGGAACCATATATATAGCACGCCTATGTGGAAGAATTGATCTTACTACCAGAATATGGGTTTAGAGTTTAGGTGTGGGGATGGGAAGGTGGTAGGCACCCAACCCCAATTGACCCGTGGGTCAGCTTCCACTCATTATATCTTACATCTTAATCTCATTAAAGGCATGTTCCATATTGCATCATAAACTCACACACACACTAACATACATCTAAGCATACAATATGACATTTTCCTCCCCAACCCTATCATACATGTATCGTGGCATCTCATCACATATTTCGTCCAACGCACAAACAAACAAACACACATCATAAAGGCAGCAACAAGGCATGTTGAGATCAAGCAATCAAGTTATCATATCCAAGGCCAACCTAGATTACACATCCAATGTATACCATATCCATCATATCCATAACCAAATGCATGTTCATATAAATGCATAACTTACCTCACTCCAACACAGCACCTATGTATCAATGCGTGGACATATGAATACGTGTTCATGGTAAAGCAAAGCAAACATAAAAAGGGAAACCCTAATCTAACATATCAAAGGCAGACAAACAAATAAATAGAGAAATAAAGAATATACATGTAAAAATAAGTTGGAACAGAGACATATTTGACAAATAAAATAAAGAAACAGAAGCAAAATGTTGTAGATTAGGGTTTTTAGGCTTGAGTACACATACGCATACATAGGGCCTGCATACATAGCCTAGTTGTATGCGTACGCATACACACCCAAACCCTAACCCAAAAACAGAAACACAAAAAAACAAAGCAGGACTTAAAAACTATAAATCTAATAACCTAACATGATTTAAAATAGAAAACTACTAAACCCTAGGCTACCTAAACATATTAAAACATAAACAAAACAAAAAAAACGAATAGAAATCAAAATTAAAACAAAGAAAAGAAAAGAAAGGGTTAGAACTCATACCTCAAACACAAAGCTTTTCAAGCTTGATTTTGACCGTTCCCCTTAGTCAATCTATTCACAACCAAACAAAATTGATTAGTAAACTTCAAAACTCAAAGATCATAACCAGAAAATGTCTCAATCAAAAGAAAATTGACTTGAGGATGTTTTGTAAAAAAGTCCCTCTTTAATTCACTATTTCTAGTGAATCTTAGGTTTTCTCATAGGATTTTCTGTGTGTTTTGAAAAAGTACCATGTATGGCTTTTTATCTTGAAAAAATGAAGGTTTGGAATGACTCCTAGACAATGTGGGATTTGTTCCAAACCTCAGTTTTAATCCAAAAAACTTGATTTTCATAGTTTCTAAAACCCTAGCATGTGTACGCATACCCGTGTATACGTATACATGAATGAAGCTTGTGTAGATAGGTCTAGAGCATGCGTACACATGGCCTAGGGTTTTTGTGGCCTTTATTTTCCAAAAATAGTTTTATTCAACTCATAAAAGAGTTATATTTTCCATAAAAATCATCCTCAAGTCAATTTAAGTATGATCGGGCCCTCAACCAACCTTGAGCTTTAGAATTTTACCATCATTAGGGAATAGGGGTCTGAGTTGAAAGGGGTACAAAATGCAGTGTCTATAGATGCCCCTCTTTTGATTCATAAGCTCCGCTAGTAGAATCAAAAGAATAAGAGACAAAACATTTTGTTTTGATGTATGGCTCGGACCTAACCCACGCACACGGCACACAACACGCATACATGGGGTAGGGTGTAACTTTGCAGAGTTGCATGAGATTTGTATGTCCGAATTCCTACTTTTGTTACTTAGGAAACAAGTAACAATAGGTTCACTATCCCAAAACCTATTTTACCAATTGCAAGAAAAAAGCGAGTGACTCACTACCTAAAGTCACTAAAAAAGAAAAACAAACATGGCCAACGGCCGCAACCATCAACCAAACAAACAAGGTGCTCTTACAAGCTTAAAAGGATACATATTTGTGGCGTCCATCTAGGGCACTTGCCTCAAACTTCTCTGGGTGGCTTGCACCTCTTGTCTTCCATCTTTATCTCTACCTGTTCTGGTGAGGCTTTTGCCTGAAGTTGACCTTGATCTCTATCTCTATCTCTACCTCTTCAATTGTGCCTGCATATTCAATTCCCTTGGGATATGTGCATATATTATGTATTCTTCTTTTTTGATTGGTATGGGATCTATGCCTGCATATTCAATTCCCGAAGGATATGTGCAAATTTTTGTACATTCTCTTGTGACTTGTATGGGATTTGTGCTTGCATATTCAATTCCCAGAGAATATGTGCACAAATGGCCTTGGTGTTCTGACCTACGAGGAAGTCCTTGGTGAAAGATTCACTAGGGAGAATGATTTGTTGAGGAGTGTATTGGTGACCTACGGGGGAGCCATCTTGGTAATTCGACCTACGAGGAAGCCTTTGATGATGTGTAGTCCACTGGGGAAAATGTAACTCCCTAGGGAGTTTTGGTGGTGATTTTGAGCTATGAGGAAGTCTTTGATGGTGAGTAGTCCATTGGGGAAAATTTTCTTCTTCTCCTTCATGACTCACTAGGGAACTTGTGTTGATTCCACTCATGAGGGGGTTTTATCAACTCCAAGGGGAAAGTTTCTTCATAACTCTCAAGGGGGTTGTCCTTGTGCTTGAGACTTACAGGGGGATTCCTCCCATGATACTGTACTTTATTGGGCATTTGGTTGATGATCTTAACTCACGAGGAAGTTTATTTAGGGATTTTTGCTTCGCTAAGGAATGTTCTTTATACTTTTAACCCACTAGGGAATGCTTTGAGAGTCTTTGTGTCTATTACCCAACTGAGGGTATTTCTGTCATTTTTGGATGCATTCTTGAATTTTCTTTTTGCACTTCCTACCTTCTGAGAACTCACTGGGATATTTTGGATTTTTTTTTTTTTTACTAAACTACTCGCAGTTTAGTTGAGAGGTCTAAATTACGCGTAATATAGCCATCAGACCTTCCCGCCTCCTCAAAAGTTTTTCCAACGGTTTCCAACCGTTTCTTTTCTTTTTCTTCTTATTCTTCTTCACTTTCCTCGTCTCTTCACATTCTCTCTCACTCTCCAACTTCCATCTATTCTCTCTACAAAAACTCTTTGCCTTTCTCTCATTTCCTCATTCTAAGATGTACCTCTCAAAATCTCTCATCTACAACTCTCTTTCTCTTCCAAAATCTCTCTTCTCCATGGCACCTAAGTCCAAGAAAAGCTCCTACATGTTTTCTGGCAATGTGCTCAACCTTATTCGTTGGAATAGGGTTGTAAGGCTGAATGAGATCCCCACATTGACCCATAGGCCACATGATCATCTTTTAGAGAGTGCGAGGACCGGATTGGTAAGTTTTTCAAGTTTTTCTCATTTTTTAGTTTTGCTTTAATCTTCTATTTTAATTCATTTTTGGACATGTAAATGCTTGGCTTTTGCTATGGGATGGGTTTAGATGAAAACCTGACATTTTAGGAGGGGTAGGAACATGTTTAAGATGAGTTTTGATCGAAATATGTTTGAAAATTTCGAAGAACACTTCTCTGTCTATGCTCATGCGTATACAGATAGCAGCCTATATACACAACTTGTATCCATGCGTACGCATACATGACCTATGTGTACACAGGCTTCCTTCATGCGTACACATCCATGTTCTTCATTTTACATGGACCCATGATCCAACCTGCGTACACGTGTGGCCTATTTGTGTTTGGACATAAATTGCTCGCTTCGAGTGGTCCCCTAATTTCTCATTTTTAAGTGGCCTGTTTATGTTTAGACGTAAATTTCTCACTTCGAATGGTCCTCTTTGGCATAATTTCTCATTCTTAAGTGGCCTATTTTTGTTTGGATGTAAATTTCTCACTTCGAGTGGTCCCCCCAACTTTAGGTAGAATCCTTAAAACTCGAAGGAAGAGTCCTTAAAACTTAAAAACATCTCAATTTTTTCTTTTATGTGGATTTTCACACTTCTTGTCAGAAGTGCACCAATTACCTTTTTTGAGCACACCCCTATGTCTGCACATTTGTGCGTTTGTCTGTAGTGTGTGTGTATGTGGACTTAAAGTTTATTAACTTGCAAGATGTTTGTCTCTTCACGCTTTTAACTATTCTTTCATCTATACACCACATTTTGTACCCATTAATAAATTTTGGTCTCCAACCCTAATGATGAGCTTGAAATATGTCAACCAAGGGTAATTAAAGTGTTCACAATAGTTTGGAAGTAATCACAACTCAAAAGTACTCTTATCACTTTCAAATCAATACTAAAAAATGACTTTTTCTCACTGTTTTGAACATAAAGTTTTATCCACAAAGAAATTTTTAGCGGGGCTTATTTCACTGGAAAGTAAACATTCTGGGCTTCAATTTGAACATTAATTTTGCCTAATTTAGACTGATATTGAGTAAGTTATAACCATTTGAATTTGGGCCAACTAGGCAGTCCCATTTTTTGGGTTTTAAAACTTCATTTTATGGGTCCAAAACATCATGTTGTGATGTGGCCAGCCCATAAACCCTTGGAATGTCCAAAGACAATTAAAAAGCCCCAAAAACCCTAATTTTAACTTATTAATATTCATCTTATGCCTCCAATCAAAACTCTAGCTAGACAAAGTTATTTTTTGCCTCCATCTTCTCTAAAACCCTACTTCTCTTTTCTAAAACTCACACATAGCCCTTTAGCACGTTTTTAACAAATTAAAAACCTTTATTTAGTTAGTTCTAAGGGAAAAACTATTTTCCCAATTTGATTTCTAAAAACCTTTTTCAAAACTAATCTTATTCTTAAGTTGTAATTATCAAAAACTATTATATTCTTTAATTCTCTTGTTCTCTCAACTTAATATGTATTGTAGGCACTAAGGGGTCGGTTAAATATCAACCAAATTGTATTTCATAAGCAAGGTGAGTCTCTCTTCATGGCTTTTTCCTTGATTAGGGGTTTTATAACATGTGTTCTTGTTGTTCTTAATTAGTTTATATGTTATATATTCTTAGAAATATGTTCTACTTTTTTTAATTTTGTTTTATGGTGTTTCATCATGTTTGATTGAAGAGTTGAATGATTAGATATTTTGATGAATGTGTTTTGATGTGTTAAGTGTTGTTCTTGTTTGTTGTTAGATTCAATGCATGTTTAGGAATATATTTTGTTTTGTTTATTTTGGATATCTTTGTTGTTAGTTTAGGTTGTTTAATATTATATTAGAAGCATGTTAGGTTATTAGTTTTATTGTTTTAGGTTCTACTCTGTTTTTTGTATTTCTGATTTTTGGGCTAGGGTTTTCTAGGCATGTATGCGTATGCACACTTCTAGCATGCGTACACAGACTTGAAGTATGCACAAATACAACTGCACTGTGTATGCAGACCTATGTATGCGCACGTATACTCCTGCCTAGAAACCCTAATCCATGTTTTATGTTTCTATTTCTTTATATCATTTATATAATATGCTTCTGTTTTGGCCCTTCTTTATGTTTTCGAGTCTCTGTTTCTCTGTTTAATTATTTGTTTACCTTTATAATGTCAGATTAGGGTTTTCTTCCAATGTTTTCTTTATTCTACAATGAACATGCATATGATATGATCATGCATTGATGCATAGGTGTTGTAATGCAGTAAGGTAAGTGAGGTAAAACATGCATTCATATGTATATGCATTTGATTGGGATATGATATGTGAACTTGAAATATGTTTGTGTTCTTGATGTTTTTGATGCTCTCCAATAATTCTTTGATGCTACCATGTCTATGTTTCTGCCCTTGTGATATCTTATTTGTTGGCTGCCATGGATGAAATGATATGATATGCATGATAGATGTATGCTAGGTTTGATATGAGTTGTCATGATAGATGTATGTTAGGGTTTTGGGATGATTGATGCCATGTTGATTGCTAGATATATGCTAGTGTATATGTGAGTATAGATAACAATATTGAATGATCCTTTAATGAGATTAAGACGTAAGACACAATGTCTGGAGGCTGATCCACGGATCGGGTGGGATTGGGTGTCTAACACCTTCTTGTCCCCATACCTAAACTCCAAACTCGTACTCTAGTAGTAAGATTAGTCATTCCATGAAAGGGAGCTATATTTATGGTTCCTAAACCTAATCTAGCCGGTAACTCCATCTTTTCTCCGTTCTAGTCCATTCAGCCAAGATGCACTTCCCTCCCCTTTCCTAAGGAGAAAATCGTTGCACCCACACTACTGACGAGGATTTCCCTGTCATGGCTCATCAACTCTTAGCGATTCCTCTTGCTATGGCTCAAAGGTGATGCATTGTTAAGAAGTTGAACATCCGCACAGTTTTCACTTACTTTTCTCAGTAGAACATTCCCTTGGCTAGGGTACAGCACGCCCACTATCTCAATGCCTTTTGCTTATGCCTTCTTGTGAGGTACTTCTTGGTGCATGAGACACTTCGTGTAGATCAAAGGATGCTTTCGATGGTCCTCAATCTAGAGAATGGAAGTCCCGTAGGCATGATCCTAGCCGATACTCTTAATGGCTTAGATACTGTTCATAGAGGGGAAGCAACTTTCTTTGCAGGAAGCCCTCTTCTCCTTTAGGTATAATCCCTAATTTTTGCCTAGGTTCTCAACCTAGCGGGATTTCTCTAACTTTTGCATGGATTGCCTTTCGGTTTTCAACTCATCGAGGCTCCTTATATCATCTTTGCATTATTTTTCTCTCTTTCTTTTATCTCTTATTTTTCCTCTCAAAACTCTCTCTCTCTCTCTCTCTCTCTCTCTCTAGATATGGCTATATGAAAGGCTACGATTGCTTCAATCTTCCTCTATCCCTCTTAGTCAATATCAACCAAAGCATTATCATGACTGTAAGCTCAATGACATGGAGATGGACCCTGCTAAGTTCACTGAGTTCTTGAAGCGTCTTTCTCCCTCGGGTGTCTAATGGTGATGGAGTGGTGGCGCATTACTGGTATGGTCAATTGTGTCTTCAAAGACAACTGTGTTCCTTTGATTAGGCTTTGCCATTGCTCTTACTATTCCCTAGGCCGCATTGCAAGGCAATTTGGTGACCGTCGAGGAGTACCTAATGATGATGGCATCTTTCACATCTCGATCTTCATTGAAAGGGTCTTAGGTAGGATTTCTGAGATGTGGTTGAAGAGGATGGTGGCTAAGGACATCTGTTTCCCTTGGTTTCTCCATTCTACCTTGGGTTACAAGACTTGGTTAACTACTGATATGAGGTCGGTTTGTGTGGAAAAGAAAAATTACCAGAAGTCCAACAAAAGGAAGAGGACCAACTGACTACCTTGATATGCCCTAAATTTTCTTAGGCAGGATCCATGAGACATGGTTGAAGAGGATGGTGGCTAAGAACATCTGTTTCTCTTGGTTTCCCCATTCTACCTTAGGTTACAAGACTTGGTTAACTGCTGATATGAGGTCAGTTTGTATGGAAGAGAAAAATACCAACAAAAGGAAAAGGAACCTTGATATGCCCCAAATTTTACTTTTTTGCACTTTATGATTCCTATGTCTTTACTTTTTGAATTTAATAAAGGGTTGGAATGTTCTAAATCCCCTATGAAAACAATTTAGTATCTTTTAATTTGAGTAATAAGAGGATCAATCATTTTATTATCTTTGCTTATTGTTTTTATTTTTTCTTTCTTTCTTTGTCTTTTCTTTTTTCTGTGCCATGTAATTTTTGCCCATGACGTCCTTGTAGGAATTTTCACCATGCCCATGGTCTTTTCCTTTACCTTTTTCCTAGATTGTCCTTTCGGGTTTCAACCTAGCGGGGTCCTTTTACCTTAATTTTTACCTAGGCCGCCCTCTTGGGTTTTCAACCTAGCTGACTTTTTCCTCTTTCAAATGTTATACTTTCGGACTCTATCCAGGTCGATTAAGGGAACCATCTCTTCTCCATCCAAGTCTGTAATTCTTGTAGTAACTCCTAACATAATCTTCTTGATAATAAAAGGCCTAAACTATCTTGACTTCATCTTTACTCTTAGGTCGAAAGTCTCATCTCATCTCTAAGTACCTTTAAGACTAGATCTCTTTCCTTAAGATTTCTAGGTTTCACCTTCTTGTTAAATGCTCTAGCAAACCTCTTTTGGTACATTTTGCATGGTATTGTGCTCTAGCTCTCTCCTCATCTATCACAGCCAACTGCTCATATCTTTCTTTCATCCATTCTTCTTCTAAAACCTTGGTTTCCACTAGTACCTTCAAAGATTGTATCTCCACCTTAATAAGAAGTACCTCTTCACTCCCGTAAACCAAAAAGTAAAGGGATTGCCCTAGTTAATGCACGAATAGAAGTTTTATAATCCCATAAGGTAAATGGAAGTTTTTTAGCCCAATCCTTGTATGTCATTACCATCTTGGTTAGGATATTCTCAATGTCCTTGTTGGCTACTTCTATAGCCCCATTAGTTTGTGGTCAGTATGGCGAAGACTTGTGGTGCTCAATGCTATATAACTCTATGATCCTTCAAACCTCTCTGTCAAAGTGGGAACCATTGTCAGATATGATCTCTATTGGTACTCCAAATCGACAAATGATGTTGTTTTCTATTAATAGAGCCACATGCTTGGCTTTTAATACGAAGTAGGATGAAGTAGGAGGCGGCTTCTACCCATTTGGTAAAGTAGTCGATTGCCACTAGAATGTACTCATGCCCTTTTGAAGCCTTAAGGGCTATTCTTCCAATCACATTAATGCTCCAGACTGAGAAAGGCCATTGAGAGGTCATGCTGTATATAGCTCACTAAGTGGTACAAGGTTCAAATTTGCATGTGTTTGGCAGTCGTGGTAGCTTTTCATGAAATACACACAATCGGTCTCCATCGTATTCCAGTAGTACCCTATTCTTAGGATCTTCTTTGCTAACATCCTTCCATTCATATGGGGACCACATATCCCTTGATGAACCTCCTCCATAACTTTTTCAGCTTCCTCTTTCTTCAAGCAATGAAAGTGTATACCATCATTGGATTTTCTATAGAGTTGCCCTCTACATAGGATGTATTGCATTGTCATCATTCTAATTGAACAACATTCTTTCTTATCAACACCGTCAGGATATACTCCCAATTCTAAGAATTTCATCATGTCATAATACCAAGGGACTCCTTCTTCCTTTATAACCATGTCTGAAGATTCCGTTCTCCCCTTGTGTACTAACTTATAACTTTGTTCAATCTCTAAAGGTCGTGTCCACACTCCTTCAGCTATTTCAACCCTAGAGGACAAGGTTGCCAATGCATCTGTAAACTAATTTTGAGCCCTAGGGATGATGGTGTATTCAATATTGTCAAAGGTTTTGGTCAAATCCTCTTAATATTGTTGATAAGGCAAGTTTTCCTTTTTGACCTTCCACAATTTCTGTGCTTAGGCTGTGACTAAAGTCAAATATCCAAAGACTTTTGCCTCTTTCACCCTTCACCCTCGAAGAGCCTTCATTCTAGCAATACAAGCCTCACACTCTGCCATGTTGTTGGTTGCCTCGAAATTCAACTTTACGGCCAAAGGTACATGGGATCCATCGGGGGTGATCAAGAGTATTCCTATCCCATTTCCATATTGGTTCACAGCCCCATCGAAATACATTTTTCCATACCCCTAGTTCAATATCCAAAATATCCTCATCTGGAAAATCCTCTCTACCATCCTTTCCTTTTATGGCATTCTCGACATAAAATTCTAACACCGCGCTCTCGTTGATGGTTTTTCTAGTCACATAATTCAAATCAAATTCTGCTAATAGGATCAACCATCTTGACAACCTTCCACTTAAGGCGGGCTTCTCAAATAGATACTTCAAAGGGTCCATTCGGGCCAATATCCATACTTGTAGGATGATGTGCCTCAATTTTTGTATAGCCCATATGAGAGCAAAGCATGACTTTTCTATAAGTGTGTACCTAGTCTTGTAATCATGGAACCTCTTGCTCAAGTAGTATATGGCTTTCTCATTCTTATCACCATCCTCTTGTGCAAGCATACTCTTAACCGCATCTTCTATGATATAGAGGTAGAGTAGTAGTGGCTTTCCATGCTTCGTGGGTACCGATATAGGTGGATGTAGAAGATATTCTTTAATGAGCTCAAAGGCTTTCTGACACTCATCATTCCATGCATGGGGTTCATTCTTCTTTGAAAGCTTGAAAATGGGCTCACAAGTGGAGGTGAGCTTGGAAATGAATCAGCTGATGTATTGTAATCAGCCTAAGAATCCCCTTATCTCTTTCTCACTCTTGGGAGGAGGCATATCCAATATGGCCTTAATCTTTGATAGGTCAACTTCTATCCCTCTATTACTCACCAAAAATTCTAACAATTTTTCAGCCATTACTCCAAAGATACATTTCTATGGATTCAATCTCAATCTATACGCCTTAATCCTCATGAATAATTTCCTCAAATTAGCTATGTGGCCTTCTCTATCTTTGGACTTCACAATCATATCATCAATATACACCTCTACCTTATTGTGTATCATGTCATGTAACAAACCTGTAGCCATTCTTTGGTAAGTTGCACTCGTATTCTTAAGCCCAAATGGCATAACAGTGTAACAATAGATTCCCCATTCTATGGTGAAGGTAGTCTTCGTCATGTCCTTGGGAGCCATCTTGATTTGGTCATATCCCAAAAATCCATCCCTGAAAGACATCAAGGCACTGCCAGTGGTATTATCTACTAAGACATCTATATAAAGGAAGGGGAAATTGTCATTGGAGCTAGCCTTGTTTAGGTCTCTAAAGTCCACACACATCCTTACATTTCCATCCTTCTTAGGTATAAGCACAACATTGGCTATCCAGTCAGTTTGGTGTACGTGTTTGATGAATCCTACCTTCAACTATTTTTTGACCTCTTCCTTCATCTTTAGAAGCCATTTTGTTCTCATACACCTTAACTTCTGCTTGACGTGTACCATGTGAGCATGAGTATCAATGTGGTGTTGGGCAATCTTAGGATCAATGCCAGACATATCTTCATAGGACCATGAAAACACTTCTTGGAATTCTATGAGAAGCTCTTTGAGATCTTTTCTTTCTTTTTCATTTAGGGTTGAGCCAATTTTAATTAAGCGTGAATTCTCATTATTGTCCAAATTAAGAATTTCAAAAGTTGGTTTCCCAAGTTCAATTTTATTTTCCAATTGTTTATTAATTTCATTTTCAAATTCATTAGAATCATTTAAATGCAGAATTTCAATATTATGGGACACATCAAAATAAGTAAAATTATAATTCATCTTATTAAAAATGTTGAAAAGTACATCTGAACTTGCATTACAAAATTCGTTTCCCATTGAAAGTTCAATTAATGTGTTAAACACCAATGAATGTTTAGACCCCCAATTTCAAAATTACTAACACAAGCTTATACAAAAACAATATATGTGCGGAATGATGAATATAAGCTAAACCCAAATTGGGAAAACACTCTAAACCATAGCTAATCACAAACACAGCAGTAATTAAAAGGTAAAGAGTAAGGAAAGAGAGATTCAAATACAAAAATAACACCAGCACGTGTTATCGAAGAGGAAACCGAAGAACTCAACAAAAAACCTCTTCGTCGCCCTCCAAGCAGTAAAATGATCCACTAGAGAATAAAGTTGGAGTACATAAATAACAAAAGACCCTCCAAGCTTTGTCTACCCAATGTACTTAAGCCCTCCAAGCTTCTGCTACCAACTGGTTAAGCCTAACTATGTCTTCTCTAGCTTTCCAGATCCTGCAATAAGTCCATTGCATCAACCAAATGAATTGGTCCACTCTAAATTGTTTCCCAAGAACCAAAATACCTCCTCACTGATACGGGTATGGTGAGATAAGGATTTTGCTAATAAACCTTTCAAGGGTATGTCAATGGAGAGGGTGAGAGTAGAGGAATTTGGAGAATCAAAAGGCAAAGGTTGTGGATGACTCAGTCTTGGTTTTCTTTAAGGTTTCTCTCTCAAAATTCTCTCTAGAAGCTCTCTACATTTCGTAGGTATAAGGATATTTATAGTAGTTTATGTGAGGAATGTGAAAAGTCGGTTTTCTACAAAACAGGGCATTCTGGTGACTTGGTCTCACAACTCGTACTGGTCGCGAGTTCCAGTCGCGAGATAACTAACTGGCTAGACTGTCATTTTTGTCATGTAGTGTTCCAGCTGTTGTAACCCTTCAGTTTCCTGCATGTTTCACACGTGTGGCATTTTTGTGAGTTACCAGTCGCGAGTCACTCGCGAGATCCAGTCGCAGGAATCCTCCAATGCACACACACTTGAATTTCTTCACACTATCTCACACAACCCTTACATTATTCTCACCTAAATACAAGGTATCTAATTGCTAAATTACAAGCAAATTTGGCACGAAATAAAGCCAACACATGATTGACTAAGTTCAACCTTACACCCATGTTCTTAGAAAACCCAACATAAGTCTAATTATTAACTTTTCCCATGATGAATTCCATCCTTCCTTTCTTTTAAGGCGCATCACCTTCTTTCTCATCCTCCTCTTTGAATAAAGTCTTCAGTTCTGTGGACTAATCCTTGTCTTTTAAAGGTCCCCACATGCGTATAGCTACAGTTATATCACACAGGAGCTCTCCTTCATTGGGGAAACCTCCCTCTCCTTCATCGAAAAACCAGTCAACATCATCTCCACTCCAATAGCTAAACACTCCATTGTCCTCTTCCTCCTTTTTATCTTCATCTGCCAAGACAAGGTATTGATTGTCGTCGGAAGGCAGGTCTGTGTTGTGCTAAAGCATGAAGTGAGTTAGGGTCACTTGAGTTGTCCTTACAGTTCAAGTCCATTCTGGCCAATCTTGATCTTCCAATGATCCTGCGTTTCCTATTTCAAAGAAATCATTGATGTGGGCCATTTTAAAGGTCCGTGGTCTGGGAGCACTCCTCAGTTGTGGTAGCAATTTTGGTAGAAGAAAACAGACCATTCCTTCGATCATCACACAATCAATATCTTCTTAAGTCAAATTGTCAAACATCGTGGTACGTGGAAAGCCAGGAAAGTTTAATGAACTTGGTGAGTACATGCCCCATTTAAAAGGTTTTTTTTTTTTTTTTTGGTATTAACTTAGATGTTCTTAGAAAATCTTTAAGTCCATTTTAATGAAGGCCCAATTACAAAATTACTCACTTTCCTCTCATGTACCTTGCCCCTTGTTTCATTGGGCATTAGTCCATTTACAATAAGCTCTCATCTTACTCTCGTGGGCTTTCATTGGAATGTGCTTAGAGATTTTCAACCCCTTGTCTCAAATGTGGGCTTACAATGCATCCATCACCTTTGGCCTCTTCTTCTTTCCATTCATTATCATCATTTTTTTTTAAATAGCCCTTTAGTTAGAATATATTGTAGCCTTCCTTTCAAAGTCCATGAGTTTCTCATCATTTTGGGCCTAAGCATGCAACAAAGAGGCCTAAGATTAGGGAATTTCATATTATTTTTGTAGGATGTTGGATGCTAAGTCAATAGCATATTTGTTACCTTGGGCCCAAAGTTCGTTTTCAAGAGGCCTTTTGATTTGGGCTTGGGATAACAATTAGGCTATGGTCTTATAACCTTTCAGGTTAAGATATACCTTTGGATTTTGAGATAAGTCTGTTATGTGTGAGAACTTCTTTTCTTTTATCCCAATATCTTAGGGTATACCATAACTTTTGGGTTATCCTCAAGTTTTTACATCTTTTATTTGTCATTTAGAATTAAGTGAACATTAGATATATGGTTGAACAAACAAGAGATATAAAAGGGTACCCTTTCATGGATAGGATCTAGAATCTCTCTAAGTGTGGGTAGGCTCCCTAGAGCTAAAAGGATAGATCAGTGGGTTAGGACAGATCAATGGGTCACTCACAACTAGATGGGCCATGATTCCAACCAAGGACCTAAGTGGGCCTTTGTGGATTGGTGGCAAACCTTTAATGTACTTAAAGCCCATCATAGGCAATGGTACAAATTGTGAGTTGGTGGGATGAACTTTGAAAGACTTTGGCCCGAATGGAGCATTCTTATCTTCCCACTCATCACCAACTAGGGTAAAAGGAACAAAAGAACCAAGTGAAGTGTGTGCAAACAAGTATTGAACAAGCCTTTATTAAGATTAAGAAACAAGACACATTGGAATCAAACTCCCTATCCCAGTGGAGTTGCCATTGTGGGCGCAACATGCCTTTGGAGGGGAGGAGTACGCCTCAGCCAAGTGGACCAAGGCAAAGAAAAGAAATGGAGTCGCTACCTAGTTTAGGTTTAGGAACCATATATATAGCACCCTTACGTGGAAGGACTGATCTTACTACTAAAGTATGGGTTCGGAGTTTAGGTATGTGGATGGAAAAGGTGTTAGGTACTCAACCCCACCCGCCCCATGGGTCGGCTTCCACTCATTGTGTCTTACGTCTCAATCCTATTAAAGGCATGTTCAATATTGCATCTTAAACTTACACTAACATACATCTAAGCATATAACATGACATTTTCATCCCCAACGCTATCATACATCTATCATGGCATCTCATCACGTATTTTGTCCAAGGCAGCAAACAAACAAACACACATCACAAAGGCATCAACAAAGCATGTTGAAATCAAGCAATCAAGTTATCATATCCAAGGCCAACCTAGATTACACATCTAGGCACTCGATTTTGCACCCATAATTTAATTAAGGAAGATGACTAGAATAACCAATCATATACCCAAAATTCATGATTGCATTATATGCATTAATTCATTCATTGCATATCATAAAAATGATCTTGAGATTCTAACAATTGTGACGGTATGCCCGATTTCCAAATCGGGCCATTGGATTGAAAGATATCATAAGATCATGTCTGATTGGCCATTAGGTAGAATCAACCACGCATGATTAATTTAAATTAATTCTGATTGGCTAGACAATTAAAATTAATTAAATAATTTTGTGATTGGCTGTTAATAAGTGTCAAAAATAGGCTTGCTTGCATAGAAATAAAGGGGATAATCAGATAACAATAAAATTATGGATAATCAAGACTTTTAGAGTATTTATCTACAAGATAAATCATTGCTGAAAAGACCTGAATTATCGGGGGGGGGGGGGGGGGGAAGAGGTTAAATTTCTAGAATATGAATTAAAAATGCGTCTAAGTGCAAGTTTTGGCTTAAAAAACCTCAAAAAAAGAGTCCAAAATAGACCAAAACTCAAACGAGGGACTGGCACCCAAAAAGGCCATTCGACACTTTCCAAGTGCCGATTGGCACAAACTCGAGCCCCAGCCCAAGGGCAATTGGATTAAGTCGAAACATATCCTTTTCAATTTTTTAGAGATAAGAACGCATCCTAGTTCGTATTTTGATCATCTAGCTAATTTTTTGAACATCCCAACCTCTATAAATAGAGGATGCATCTCAAAATTCAGGACACTTTTTCACGCTCTCTGACTCCCCTATTTCTGACTCTTCTTTTCTTTTATTTTCCTTTTTACATTAAAGACGTTCTAGAGGTTTTTGTTGGGGTTTATGCCCTAAAATCCAATTTATTGGTGATGATGCAATAAAATGTGACCTCCAAAATCATCCATATGGTTCGTCCTAGGAAAAAGAACGAAGGAAGGGCGCAACAAAATTACCTCGTCCGTACCCATCAAGCCTCGTCTGTCATAAATTGGGGGCGGACGAGGTAAGCATAGTTTATGCCAAGGCACTTCCATCCTTAATTAAGGACGGACGAGCCAAATATTTTGAACTTAAACTTGGATCTTACCTATGAACCGAAACCTCCTTTGTTCGTGATAAAGCACCGATCCAGATAAAGTAACTTCCATGGAAGTTATGGAAGTTACCTCCGACTTTGGTGAATTCCTCGACAATAGGAACGGTTATCAGAGCAAATAACCGTTCCATGTGCACTATATAAACGCTTCTCTACGTAGAGGTAAGGGATTCGGATTTCTTTTACAGAAGAAGAAGAAAGTCTTAGAAATATTTTTCTCTCTATTCCAGCCCACTAACTTCATCATCGGAGGACCATAGATCGGCCTCCACCAGTCTTTTCTCTAATTAAATTTGGTTTTTCAGGACTTCACCTTCAAGATTGTCGAAGCCCGAAGATTTTCAACCCACTGATTTTTCAGGATCATCAGTTGGCGGCGTCTGTGGGGAGGAATATTTGTCGCTCTTGAACTTGTTTAGTTCTGCGATTTCTTTCTCTCGTGAAGGGTTGAAATGGTTCGGACTAGATCAAGGGCAACTAGCCCAGGCCCTCAACAGAGTAAAGACGCATCGAGTAATCCTCATCATGATCGCCAATCTGCACCGGATATGCAGGCCCCGTCTGTCCAACATATGCACTCTATGGCGGCTGTGATGGCGGAGTTAACTCGCCAGAATCAGGACCTACGGAGAGAGGTTAATCTAAGAAGGCAGACACATCGAAAGCATGAAGAAGAAGGGCAAACTCGGAGTCAAGAGGGCAGAGAGAACTTTCAACATGGGAGTCAATCAAGGGATACCACTTCGCGAAGGGTACTCGACTTGAAGAAAGAGTTGGATCAGATGAAGAAGGCCATGGACGAGATGAAGGAGAATATGAGGAGGGCGAACCCAGTAGAGGATTTGGTTCATAGAACTGACTCTCCCTTTACGGCTACCATCAATGGCCATCCCCTGCCACCGAAGTTTAAAATGCCTTCTTTAGATTCATACGATGGGAATCGAGATCCTTTTGACCACATTGCCACCTTCAAGACCACTATGCATCTTCAAGGAGTTCCAGATAAAATAATGTGTAGAGCCTTCCCTACCACTCTCAAGGGTCCAACTAGAGTATGGTTCAACAAATTACCCCCAAATTCAGTAAGTTCTTTTGAAGAATTAAGCAAGTTGTTTGTTAATAACTTCATAGGGGGTCAGCGTCACAGACGTTCTACTTCCAGTTTGTTAACAATAGAACAGAGGGAAAATGAGAGTTTGCGATCATTTATCACCCGATTCAATAGGGAAGCCTTGACAGTAGACGAGATGGACAACAAATTGCTGTTAGCAGCCTTCCACAACGGAGTCCATTCAGATTTGTTCATCCACAAACTCTATGAGCAAAAGCCACAAACCATGGCGAAGCTCGTCCATTCAGCTCAAAACTTCATGAACGCGGAAGATGCGATTATAGCTAAGAAAAGAAAGAGGACAGAGAAAATGGAGGCAAATCGCCATCCAAAACACGGCCCTCGTCCAAAGAAGGGTCGAACGGACGACAGAAGAGATCGGGATAAGAAGACGGGACCATCAGCACGCAACCAGCAATATACCCCATTGACCATGCCACTTGAACAGGTCCTTATGCAAGTCAAGGATGAGCCTTCCCTGAAGTGGCCAGAGAAATTGAAGGGAGATCCCAACAAGTGCAATAGGAACAAGTACTGTCGCTTTCATAAAGATCATGGTCATGACACAAATGAGTGCTTTGATCTAAAGCAGCAGATTAAGAATCTCATAAGCCAAGGGAAGTTGAGAAATTTCCTTGGACGAGATCACAAGGATGAGAAGTTGAAAGGGAAAGTAGAGGAGTCATCACGACCACCACTGGGCGAGATAAAAGTTATCATTGGGGGAAGTTTAGCAGAACGGTCATCCAAGACGAAGAAAGCATACTTGAAGGAAGTGCAAAGCGTCCAACTTTCAGGACGATCGCCAAAAGCGAAGTCTGCGGACGAACAACCGATTACTTTCACGGACGAGGAAGCTGAGAGAATCCATCATCCACATGATGACGCTATTGTCATCGCCCTACTCATTGCTAATTACACAACTAGAAGAGTGTTGATAGACAATGGAAGTTCAGCGGACATTCTGTATTACCCAGCCTTTCAGCAGATGAGGATCGGACGAGATCAGCTCCATCCAGTGCACTCACCTCTAGTAGGTTTTGGACGAATGAAGGTACAGCCTATAGGTACTGTTACATTACCAGTGGTGGTAGGAGCATATCACAGTTGACTACCAATGTGAATTTCCTAGTAGTAGATTGCTCGTCATCTTACAATGCAACAATTGGAAGGCCAACCCTAAACAGGTGGAAGGCAGTTACTTCTACCTACCACCTGTCAGTCAAGTTTCCGACGGAACATGGGATAGGCCACATACAAGGAGATCAATTAGCAGCAAGGGAGTGTTACCTAGCCATACTGGCTACGGACGAGCAAATTCAAGCAATGAATATTGAAGAAAAGAAAGTCGTGGCAGAACCTATAGAAGCATTGGAAGATATTCCCTTAGATGAAAATAATCCTGAGAGGTGTACTAGGGTAGGAGCAGATCTAGAAGCGAAGATTAAGAAGGACCTCATTTGTTTTTTAAAGAGAAACAGAGATGTGTTTGCTTGGAGTCACGAAGACATGCCAGGTATAGATCCTAATGTCATTACCCACCGTCTGAGTGTATGCCCTTCCTCCAAGCCAGTGCGACAAAAGAAGAGGGTGTTCGCCCCTGAGAGAGATAATGCTGTTAAGGAGGAAGTTCAGAAGTTAATTAAGGCGAAGTTTATTCGAGAGGTATACTATCCTGACTGGTTAGCCAATGTGGTCATGGTCAAGAAGGCGAACGACAAATGGAGAATGTGCGTTGATTTCACTGACTTAAACAAGGCTTGTCCCAAGGACAGTTACCCGTTGTCGTGTATTAATCAGTTGGTAGATTCCATCGCAGGCCACAAGTTGCTTAATTTCCTTGATGCTTTCTCTGGTTATAATCAAATTAGGATGGATGAAGCGGACCAAGAGAAGACGTCCTTTATCACTAGTCAGGGACTGTTTTGTTATGAAGTAATGCCTTTCGGTTTAAAGAATGCTGGGGCAACATACCAACGACTGGTCAATTACATGTTTCGTCCACAGATCGGGCGGAATATGGAAGTATACATAGATGATATGTTGGTAAAAACTCAGGACGAGGAGAGGCATTTGGTCGATTTGCAGGAAACATTTGACACACTAAGGCAGTATCATATGAAGTTGAACCCTAACAAATATGCTTTTGGAGTATCATCGGGGAAATTCCTAGGATTTATGGTTTCCTACAGAAGAATCGAAGCAAACCCTGATAAAATTCAAGCAATATTGGATATGAAGCCTTCGAGCAATGTTAAAGAAGTTCAATCCCTCACCGGACGAGTTGCCGCCCTCAACAGGTTTGTTTCTAAAGCTACTAACAAATGTTTGCCATTTTTTAAGGTTCTTAAAAAAGCATTTGAATGGACCGACGAGTGTCAGAAAGCTTTTGAAGATTTGAAGATATATCTCACCAAAGCCCCGTTATTGAGCCCATCTGTGCACGGAGAAGAATTGTACTTATATTTGGCAGTCAGCCCACACGCAGTGAGTTCAGCACTAGTGAGGGAAGAGGGCAAGGTACAAAGACCTGTGTACTATACCAGCAAAGCATTGAGGGGAGCAGAGGGACGGTACTCTTTAATGGAGAAATTGGCTTTTGCGTTGATAACAGCCTCCAGAAAGCTAAGGCATTATTTTCAAGCTTATGTTATTAATGTCATGACAGATCACCCACTCAAGAAGGCAATGAGCAAGTTAGAGGCTGCAGGACGTTTGATCCAATGGGCCGTCGAGCTCAGTGAGTTTGACATAAAGTACCAACCAAGGCATGCCATAAAAGCTCAAGCTCTGGCAGATTTCATTGCTGAGTTTACCTTAAGTTGTGATGATGAAGGTGAAGTGGAAAACAGCAAGTGGATCGTCCATGTGGATGGCTTGTCTACACTGCACGCAGGCGGAATAGGTGTGGTTTTGCAATCTCCAGAGGGGGACAAACTAAAGCACAAAGTTCGTTTGCAGTACCAAACAACTAATAATAAAGTTGAGTATGAAGCTCTTCTCAAAGGACTGGAATTGGCCAAGTCTGTAGAAGCGAAGTCACTCCTCGTCTTGGGAGATTCTCAGTTGATCATAGGCCAAGTGAATGGAATGTTTGAGGCTAAAGAAGAACGAATGAGGAAGTATCTAAACAGAGTGATGCACCTTATAAAGAAGTTTGAAGAAGTTAGCTTCGTTCAAGTCCCAAGGGAGGAGAACATGGAAGCCGATGCCTTGGCGAAAGAAGCCTCATCGAGCGAAGCCGTAGACAAGTTTGATGAAATTCAGCATATGCCGAGTATAGACATCCCAGAAGTAAAATAGATGGAAAATAGAGCAAATTGGATGGCTCCAATTGTGTCGTACTTAAAAGACGGACGACTCTAGGAAGAAAAAGACGAAGCTAGAAAGCTGAGGGCAAGGGCGGCCAGGTACGTTCTTCTGGACGAGATTCTCTACTGAAGAGGTTTTTCCCAGCCTTATCTCAGGTGTTTGGCCCCAGACGAAGTGAACTACATATTAAGAGAAATTCATGAAGGAGCATGTAGCAATCACTCAGGTGCCAGGTTGCTTGTCCACAAAGTCATCCGTGCGGGATATTATTGGCCAAATATGCAAGCTGACGCTAAGGCTTACGTCAAAGTCTACAATCAATGCCAAAGGTTTAGCAACGTCCCCAAGCAACCATCAGAGTACTTGACTCCAATGACGGCCCCGTGGCCTTTTGCGCAATGGGGACTGGACATTCTAGGTCCATTTCCACTGGGTATAAGGCAAATGAAATTTCTTGTGGTTGGTATTGATTATTTTACCAAGTGGGTAGAAGCAGAACCCTTGGCCAACATCACACAGCAAAATGTCAAGAACTTCGTGTGGAAAAATATTGTGTGCAGATTTGGAGTACCCAGGGTGCTGGTATCGGACAACGAACGACAATTTGACAATGCAATTTTCAAAGATTTTTGCATACACTTTGGAATTCAAAATCACTACTCCTCACCAGCCCACCCACAAGCCAATGGCCAGGCAGAAGTTGCAAACCGATCCTTATTGAAAATAATCAAGACTCGGCTTGAGGAGGTTAAGGGAGTATGGCCAGATGAGCTTCCAGGTGTTCTGTGGGCATATAGAACGACAGTGAGAACTCCTACGGGAGAAACTCCTTTTAAGCTAGCATATGGAACTGAAGCAGTTATACCCGCGGAAGTGCACGTGGCCAATCATAGGGTGACAACCTACCAGGACGAAGCTAATGAGGAACAACTACGTTTGAACCTCGATTTAATAGATGAGGTAAGGACGAACGCTGAGCAAAGGATGGCAAGGTATAAAAACCTTATGGCTAGGCGGTATGACGCAATGGTAAAGCCAAGGCGATTCAACATGGGGGACCTCGTCCTAAAAAGGGTTTCCTTAGCAACAAAGAACCCAGCCCATGGGAAGTTGGGACCAAATTGGGAAGGCCCCTACAGAGTCGTCAACTGCAAAAGATAAGGATCCTATTACTTAGAAGCCCTTGATAGGAGGAAGTTGGAGCATCCTTGGAATGTGGAGCACTTGAGGAAGTACTATCAGTAGAATGCCAGCCTGGGGGAGCATGACTTTGGACGAGCTCAACAATTAAAAACTTTATTATTATATTATTTGGTGTGGCTTTATTATTATGTTAAATTTATGGACGACGTTATAGTTTGTGTTTAAATAAAGGCATTGGCCTCTAAAGTGCCTGCCTCGTCTATGAACAATACTTATGTTATGAACGATATTTGTGGAATGTACATAATGTTGTGTAATTCACTGATTCCCATACTACGTTTGTTTGAGTTTACCCCTGAAAAGTTTGAAAACCATAAGATGAGACAATTCTCTGAATGTAGAGATACAATGACAAGCTTTCCTAAGGGAAAAACATCAAGGCATGCTCATCCAAATTAGAGGATGAAGCAAGGCCAGTGCTTAAAGCTAATTGCGATAAAGCCCAAAACAAACTCGTCCATAATATGGACGAAGTAAAGCACAATACATGTCTAATTCATGGGCGAGAGAATGCATAGACAAGTGCATATTAAGCCATGGACGAAAGAAATGTATGGCTGTATTTCAATCCTATTAAGGCCTTTGTTAAAACAATCCAGTCCATGGACGAGTAAAATGAAAGGCCTTAAGACTTCATTGAGCATAAAAATCAGCCAAGTCCATGGACGAGGAATGCTGGTTCTTATCATTTCTCAACAGGTCCTTGGACCAGTAATGTTGATTGTTACCATTTCACATAGATGAACTACATTTGAAATTCTAATGAAAATGGTAGACAAATATATATGTAAAAGATGGATGAAGTGAAGCAAACATAAAATAAATAAAACTCGTCCATACATATGCAACAGGAAAATAATATTCATTAAGGGTGGATATCCTACGTCTAAAAAAAAAAAAAAAAAAACCCTTGCTAAATAAACTAAGATGATTGTTTAAAACCTCGTCCTAAAACCTTGGACGAGGTGAATGTACTGAAATTACATGAGGTCACAAAATGGACCAAATAAAAATACATTGAAAATCTTTAAGTAGAAGGAGCAACATCGGAGGCATCCTGAGGAGGCAAGGTCGTAGGATCGTCTTCAACATTGATGTCGTCGGAGCCAGTCTGAACGAGAGAACTAGTGGCAGCAGCATTCAGGTTAAGTAGAATGGAGCTGAAGTCTACGCTAGGGAACTTTTCCACAGCCTCCATTCTGAAATCTTCAAACTCTGCTGCATAATTAGTGTCCAAAACATCAGTATACTGTTTGAACGCTTTAAATTCAGCCACTGCATCTTCCTTCGCATTGGAGAGAAGAGCGCCATACTCGTCATTCTTCTTTTGCAGGGCCTCAAGACGAGCGTCCTTCTCTGCAGCACTGGTTTGCAGCTCCTCAACCAATGTCTTCAACTCTCTCACCTCGTCCGTGGTTTTGGCAGCCACTTCAGCCCATTGCCTCGCCTCGACCTTCAACTCCTGGACCCTCGTCTCTAATAGGATTCTCGTCTTGTCCAACCCCGTGGCCTGCCTAGACGCCGCTATAAATTTTGACATGCCCTGTAAAAAAGAAACACAATAAATAAAAGTTAAAAAAAAGAAGAGAGACGAGGAAGGAAAGTGAAAATCCTTGGTCAAGACGAGATATAAGTATTACCTTCAAAAGATCATGAACACTAGAGTGTTCAAAATCTTTAAGAGACATATCATAACAAACATTTATATCTTCGTCGGTCACAACCTTCTTGAAACGTTCCCAAGCTAGGTCCTCATTTTCAATGATATTTGAGGGGACCGTTCGAGAAGGCTGAGACGGGGTTGATACAGTCTTGGACGGAGTGGTCTCAATTGGGGTGGACGAGTTCACATCAACTACATGTACTGGCTGTTGGGATAAGGGAGGGGTAGGCTTGACCACCTAGGACGAGCTAGGCTTGGCCTTTTTGCCTCGTCAACTGGGGAGATTCCCCAAATCCAGGTTCTTTGACAACGTCTTCCTCTTCTCCCCAGTCGTAGGATGAGTTTGAATATCAGTCTCAGGACGATCTCCCTCAACAGCTACATATTTTCCCTTGTACCCTTTCATTGTTGCCATTCCTAAAAAAAAGAAAAAAAAGAGGTAAAAATACCTTTAGAATTAAAACAAAGTAAGCAATGTGCAAGGACGTTGGGAACTTAAGACTTACTTCTTCTTACTGTGACTTCGTGTGCAATTGCTTCGTCAGATGGATTAGGGCCCAACCCCCACTTGGCAAGCCGTCTAAGCGAGACCAAAGAATGGAAGTCCCTATCCGCGTGAAGACGAGCCCTATGGACATGGTCATGGAAAAATTTGCTTAAAGACGGTCATTCAACAGCTGAAATGAAAGAAGTAAATTTCTTTTAATTAGTCGTTAATATTAAAAGAAGTAAAGGGAAAAATCAAAGAAAAAAGGGGAGCAACTTACCCTCAGGATGAAGGTTTCCTAGGTCCCCGATATAACGACCAAACGAGTCTCGGCCAACGTCTACAAGATTCCCAGCCCAGAAGCCGGAGACGAAGAAAAATTCCGTCTTCCATTTTCTGTCAAACAAGGCCAGGGACTTGATCAACCTACAATCTTTACCCCTGGCTGTGAATTGATGGAAGCCAGGGGATTGATGTATCTCTGAAGGTTTGTAACAATAAAGGAACTCGTCCAAAATAAGAGGACGGTCCTTTCCAAATACTTCACCCCATAAAATTTGCATTAAGATGATTAGTCTCCATGCATTTGGGTTGAATTGGCATATTCCTAAACCTAACCTAATCAACAATTCCCTAATAAAGGCGTTTAAAGGGAATCTTAAACCCCCCAAGAGGTAAGCCTCATAAACGCTAATCCCAAAGTGAGGGTTGCAACACCATTCTCCTCGGACGGGCAACCTAGGGTTAAACTCGTCTGGGATTTGGTACCACTCCCTAAGGTTTTTTAGTCTCTGCTCGTCCGTCCTAGAAGGGATATCTATTGCACAACTATAAACAGTGACCTCCTCCTCGTCCAAAGGACCAGAATGAGGGGCAGTGGACGAGGTACCAGCTTGAGACCCTGAGGCCTTCCTATGCTGTTCCTGTATAACCTCTATAGGAAGTCCAGGGACGCCAGAGACATACTCTTCATCCGTGGTATTTCCCCCACTACTATCACTACTGCTACTAGAACTGTCATAGCTACTCTCATCATTATACTCATCTATAGCCTTATCTACATTATTGCTAGACGAGGAAAGTACAATGTCAACCATCTTAACAGGAAAGCTAAGGACGAGAAAAAGAGAAATACTTGTATTTAGGACGAAGGAAAGCTATAGACGCGAGAAGCTTCTAGACGAGTATCTAGGACGAGGAAGGACAAGGGAAGGAATTTCAGAAATGAAGAGGGTATCGGAGGTATTCCACTATTTATAGGGAACAAACTCAGGCATCTGAAGCGACATAACCAAATCAGCAAGAGACACGTGGCATACTCCTCGGTTAGATCAATCGATGAGATTTTTTCACCAACGAATTCATGACACGTGGCACACCAATTTGCAACCAACACACGTCTTACATCTCTTTGGACGACCCATGGACAAGGGGGCAACTGATGATGCAATAAAATTTGACCTCCAAAATCGTCTATATGGTTCGTCCTAGGAAAAAGAACGAAGGAAAGGCGCAACAAAATTACCTCGTCCGTACCCATCAAGCCTCGTCTGTCAGAAATTGGGGACAGACGAGGCAAGCATAGTTTATGCCAAGGCACGTCCGTCCTTAATTAAGGACGGACGAGCCAAATATTTTGAACTTAAACTTGGATCTTACCTATGAACCAAAACCTCCTTTGTTCGTGATAAAGCACCGATCCAGATAAAGTAACTTCCATGGAAGTTATGGAAGTTACCTCCGACTTTGGTGAATTCCTCGATAATAGGAACGGTTATCAGAGCAAATAACCATTCCATGTGCACGATATAAACGCTTCTCTACGTAGAGGTAAGGGATTCAGATTTCTTTTACAGAAGAAGAAGAAAGTCTTAGAAATATTTTTCTCTCTATTCCAGCCCACTAACTTCATCATCGGAGGACCATAGACCGGCCTCCACCGGTCTTTTCTCTGATTAAATTTGGTTTTTCAGGACTTAACCTTCAAGATTGCCGAAACCCGAAGATTTTCAACCCACTGATTTTCCAGGATCATCAATTGGCATGTCATAAATAATTAAATTGTTTAATTATATGAGACTATCTACAAATGAACTAATGAGACATTATTTTAGTCCATGAGATGCATAATATGTGATTTAGTCACAAAAGATATAAATCACAAATTCTTTGTAAATTCAGAATTTTAGTTCGTAGTTGGTGATGAAATTAGGCATTTCATTTATGAAGACTATAACATATCAATTAAGATGATTTGTCTTGATCGTAGAAGTGAAAACTTCTAGTTGATATGTTGATATTTTTTAAAAGTTAAGACATATTGAACTGGATCGCTGTAAGATTTATTATTCTCCTAACGACTGTCAAATGAATAATAAATCTCACAACTTCTATTTACATCAGCTCTAAATCCTGAGAAAATAATAGACCTGATCATGAGATGTAAGTTTATTTGATATATCAGGAGTGGGATCTATAATTTACGATCAAAACCTCAATATGTTGGGCAGTCGCATTTAGTGTTGATGGAACATATATTCTCAAGATGGAATTCATAATCTCTTAATGGAGATACAAAATACTCCCTTGAGATAAGTTTAATGGGTTTATTTATTCAGAGTATTGGGCCTAACTACTTTAGTAAGGAGTTACTAAAGTATATATTTACGAAATTGGATTTCATAAATATATGATGAATAACATAAAAGATTAAATCGAGTACTCAAGGATTAAGATGTAGTAATCTTCAAAGTGGCAGTCTACATTCATAACTTTATATTACTACGAATATTTTAATAAATGGGTTGCATGTATAATAAAGTTTTGGGGTATAATTTATTAATAAGGCCTAGAATGCAATTTTATTTATATAGTGGTATTGAATATAATTAATGGTAACTTTGAACTTGTTAAGTGTTGACAGAAAAGCTCAAGGCCCATTGGAGCTAGAGTCTTATTTGTTCTCTTTTGGTTCCACTCCAAGCCACATACTAGGGCCCCATTGGAATGGCCTAAAAGGCTAGCCCAATTATATAATCAATTATATATAACGAGAGAAACATACAAAATTTTATAAGTGGTTTTATTTAAGATCATATAAGGAATAAAATGGTGTATGTAAGTGTTGGACACTCTTTTATTCTCTCCTTGGAAATTGATTTAGAGACCACACTTCTTGGGCACTAAGTGGAATTGGAGTGAAGATTAAAAGTGTTCTCAAGGGCTTCTATTTTTTTTTTTTTTTTTGAATTTTACCACACCAAGGTACGCTTTCTATTCTTTGTTTTATAATTCAAGATTACAGGTTATCTTTCATGAATGAAGTAGATTTGTGTTTGTTGCTTCCGCTGCGTGTTTTGTATGAAATACAAAACCAAATTTTCCAACAATTTTGAACTTAGGAATTTCTTTTCTGTAAGTAAAATATTTTAGGTTTCAAGGATAATTGAATAAATTTCTTTGAACCCTAAAATATTCCTTCACTACTAAGAAGAGCACGCATGCAAGAGGTAGTTAATTTCTTTTCTTTTTCTAGCCCTCTTTATTAATTTTGATTGATGATGCATGAATAGGTTTAGGGTTTTTTTATTTTATTTCTGATTCTTATATAATTGCCATGCTTTGTTTAGATTTTTTTTTCTTTCTTTAAATATGTTTTAGATGATTGTTTATTTCAATTCTTTCTTTTTAACTTCAAAATCTGCAATGACTATTAAAACAAAATAGATCTGTATCTTCATTAGATGCATATTTGAATTTTTTTAATATACAAAACAGGTTTGTATCTTCCTTAGATACATATCTGAATTTTTTTAAACACAAAAATAGATATGTATCTTCCTTAGATATAGATCTGAATTATTAAAAAAAAAAAAAAAAAAAAAAAAAAAAAAGCTGATTTGTATCATCCTTAGATGCAGATTTGTATTTTTCTAGTCATAAAAGTAATCTAATTTTTTTTTTTGAAAAAGTTTTCTTCTTATAAAATTGCAGATTTTGAAACTTAAAAGAAAGGATTGAAAGTTAGGTTGTAATTTTTTTAATGTGATGCATGTAGCATAGATTTGTTTCATGAGTGTAGTTCCTCTTTTTATTTTTTAAGTATTTTCTTATTTTATTCATAAAAAGTAGATCTGATTTTTTTTTTTTCTCCCTACAAATCTAGATTTTCTTATTAACAAAACAAATATGAACCTTTTTACATATAAACCAAAAATCTTTTTTTTTTTCTTTTTTTTTTTTTTTTTTTAACTTTGCTCCAAAACAGATTTGATATTTTTTACAAAAACTTTTTTCTTTTCTTTCTTTATACAAAACACAGATTTGATTTTCTTCACAAAACTATTATTTTTTTTTTTATCTATACAAAATTCAAATCTGGTTTCTTTTTTTAATGAATCATATCAATTTTCTTTATTTACAAAAACATATTTGAATTTTTTCTAAAATGTGGATACAATCATAAGATAGATTTATGTGAGTTAGTTTTGGTCAAGTGTTTGTCATATATGCAACATATCATTCATATCATGCATAAAGGGTATATTGGTTATTAGAGTCTAGAAGACCAGACTCTGTCTAGGTGGAATGGGTGCCTAACACCTTCCCATGCCTTGTCTTTCTTTTATTTTTGGGTAGATTGTAACGAGAACAAAAAGCTATGTATTCTTTTGCATAGAATGTAACTAGGACTCAAAGCCTTGTAAGATTCATTTTACCAAGATTGTATTTATCATTATTTAATCAATGACAATGAAGTATTTTGATCATGTATTTTTCGTATTTTCGTATTTTCTTTTTTCTTTTTTCTTTTTTCTCTTTTTTTGTATAAATAAGTGGCGATTCCACACCGCTTACCCAAAAAGAGAGGTGCCTTTAAAAGCACCCGAATCTCTTTTTTGAGTGCACCTTGATTTTGGTGATCTCTCACAATATTCATATGAATGTGTGACTTACCTCACTCCAACCTATGCATCAATACATGGACATATGAATGCGTGTTCATGGCCAAGCAAAGCAAACATAAAAAGGGAAACCCTAATCTAACATATCAAAGGTAATCAAACAAAGAAACAGAGAATATACATGTGAAAATAAGCTGGAACAAGGAAATATTAGACAAATAAAATAAAGAAACAGAAGCAAAAAGCTGTAGATTAGGGTTTCTGGGCTTGAGTACAAGAGCTTGCATACCCAGCCCAGCTATATGTATACACATACTTCGAGTATGTGTTCGCATGTAGAATGTATGCGTACACATACACACCCAAACCCTAACCCAGAAACAAAAACACAAAAAAAAAAAACAAAGCAGAACTTAAAAACTATAAATCTAACAACCTAACATGCTTTAAAATAGAAAACTACTAAACCCTAGGCTACCTAAACATATTAAAACATAAACAAGACAAGAAAAACAGATAGAAAGCAAAATTAAAACAAAGAAAAGAAAAGAAAGGGTTAGAACTCAATACCTCCAACACAAATCTTTTCAAGTTTGATTTTGACCGTTCCTCTCAATCAATCTATTCACAGCAAATCAAAATTGATTAGTAAACTTCAAAACTCAAAGTTCAAGACTAGAAAAGGTCTTAATCATAAGAAAATTAACTTAAGGATATTTTGTAAAAAAACTCCCTCTTTGATTCACTATTTTTAGTGAATCTTAGGTTTTCCCTTAGGATTTTCTGTGTGTTTTGAAAAGGTACCATGTATAGTTTTTTATATTGAGAAAATGGGGGTTTGGAATGGCTCCTAGACGGTGTGTGGGATTCATTCCAAACCTAAGATTTAATGCAATAAAACTTGCCTTTCATAGTTTCTGGAGCCCTAGCATGCATACGCACGCTCGTGTATGCGTACGCATGCACAAAGCTTGCGTACGCAAGTTTGGAGTATGCGTATGCATAAGCGTGTTTGTGTACGCATGCCCTAGGATTTCCGTGACCTTTATGTTGGGAAATTTAGACCCCGGTTGATAGAATTAACAAGTTTTAAACCCAAGTTATTAATTAGATTTATTATTAATAAAACTAGTTAAAACAAACAAACATCAATATCATGTCAAAATCATGCAGCAGAAAAAATAAAATAAGACAAGATATGATGACCTAGAAAAACCAATGAAACCAACCAGTTTCACAGTAAAAAACCTGGGGGGAAACCTTCCCGAAAAGCAATCCACTATAGTAAAGAGAAGTTTCAGATCTAGTACAAAACCTTTGTCCCTAGACTCTACAATCCCCGTAGATGAACTCACAGTAGAAACCTTCTACCGCTTCAGAACCTCTGAACTCTTCAATATATGAACGCCACCCTTTTTGTTGCACGGATCCCAATACGTGACTAACTCCTTTGCACGAATCCTAGTACGTGACTCACTCACCAACTTGAGGAAGAAGAATGTTGGCTGCAAAGTTCTTCACTTCATCAACAATGAAAATCAAGAAGCACTTGGTTACAAAACCCTAAGGCGCAAAGACGCAGTAGCTTCTTTCAGAGAGAATAAGGCATCAATCACCTTTTTGCATATGTTCTCCTTGTATTCTCTTATGTGACGGCCTTTAAAATAAGCCTTATATAAGTCTAGGGTTGTGAGAAAAGAAACCCTACTCAAATACATAAGTCTGGCCCAAAAATCAAAAAGCTGAAAATTCTGATTTCCCGTAACCTCGATCGATCGAGAGGTGTCGAGGAGGTGTCGAGGTTTAATGAATCTCAACAGATAGCAGCTATCGAGAAGATGTCGAGAAGGTGTCAAAGAGACAGAAACTTTCTCGATCGATCGACCAGCTATCGAGAAGCTATCGAGATTACGATAAGCATCAGCTGATGATCTCGACAGATAGCCAAGTGTCGAGGTAGCTGTCGAGAGGTGTCGAGCTTTAAAAACTTTGCACTTCAACTTGCTTTCTCTTGGACAGACTTGATGACTTCAACACTTGACCTTGAAACATTGTTTCTTGAAGTATTAAAAACACCTAGAACTACCCAATTACAAGCAGAGTGCGTTTTGTTAAAGGATTAGCCAATTTATATAACTAAGTGACATATGTTCTTAAACAAGTTAAAACATATATGTCCTAACACTTTATTTTCCAAAAGTAGTTTTATTCAGCTCATAAAAGAGTTATATTTTCCATAAAAACCTTCCTCAAGTCAATTTAAGCCTGATTGAGCCCTCAACCAACCTTGAGCTTTAGAATTTTACCATCATTAGGTAACGGAAGCCCGAGTCATAAGGAGTACAAAATTCAGTGTCTACACATACAAAGCCCACTAATCACATGACACATACATACAAAGACCACTAATCACGTGGCATACAAAGACCATTAATTACATGGTGTATACATAAAAGATCCACTTAAGCATCGTTTATACACGACACGATCACATCGTTAATACATAATCTCAAATCAAGTCCAACAAGAGACCCACCATCATTCATACAAGATGTGAATAATCATCGTCTATACACAATAACATCGTTAATACACGATAATAAATCAAGTCCAATAAGAGTCCCACCATCATTCATACAAGATATGAAAAACCATCATTTATACATGATTACATTGTTCATACACAATAATTAATTAGGTCCAATAAGAGACCCACCATCATTCGTACAAGATATGAATAATCATAACATCATTAATACACGATCTCAAATCAGGTCCAATAAGAGGCCCACCATCATTCATACAAGATGTGAATCATCATTGTCTATACACGACTACATCGTTCATACACGATAATAAATCAGGTCCAATACGAGACCCACCATCATTCATACAAGATACAAATTACCATCGTTTATACACGATAACATCACTAATACACAATTACAAACAAAGTAAAAATGAGACTAACGATCATTTATACACGATACAAATTAACATTGTTAATACACGATTAAGTCAAATTGACTAAAAAGTTAATCATACACAACACAAAGTGTTACCGTCAAACACATGATGCAAATTACAGCTTAAGTATCATCAAATATATGATGACAAGCACATTTGATATAAAGAAAGAATTATTCAAACACAATGCAAATAAAAGCATTGTTCACACACAATGTAAAAAAAAGAGCATTACTAAAGCATTGTTCTTTGCCCAAAACATATGGGCCTAAAATAAACCAAGTGTTTATAACATTGCCCCAAACATAAGGGCCCACTTACATATCAAGAAAAAGTATCAAGGTTGAACAGGGTCAACAGGATTAACAAGACCAACAGGGTCGTCAATAGGAGCCTCGGCCTCTTCATCAATGACATCATTTGCTTGAGCCGCCACAGCCCGGTTAGCAACAATTTCTATTTCAACCTCTTCAATGTCCAAGGTGGACAAATCAATCTCAAGGTGATGCTTTTTCACATATGCACGGACGAGATCAAAGCTTTCCACGTAAAAAGCACACAACTTGTCATCATACTCATCTGAATTCTTAAAATGTGCCATAGCTTGGGTTTGAGCTTCCTCAATCTTGCCAAGAGCCGCCTCCAACTGCTTATCCTTAAGAGCACAAAAGGTCTTCTCTGTCTTCAAATCCTTCTCTAGCACAGACAGACAATCTTGAGCCCTAACCAAATCAGCAGTAAGCTTTGTCACTTGCTCCGCCAGTAAGGCATTCTCAGAAGAAACGGACTCCACCTTTGACTAAGCCAAGACATACTTCTCCTCATAATCCAAGTACTTCCTAGAAAGGTACAGAGATTCCCCAAGCACCTACAAAAGTATGTAAGTCCAAATTAAAAGTAGTTGGAAACCATAAAAAGAACCATAGAAAAAGATATTAGCATACCTGCATAACTCTATGAATGTGGGAAGACATAAGCTCATTAGAAGGTTTGGACATCAGGGGTATCAGGTCTTCAATAGAGATGACCTCATGAGCTTTGCCCACAGAAAAATCTGCATCCACCTAAAAATCCCCAACTGACTTCCTCTTTAATCCACCACCAGAAGGAAGAACCTCGAGAGACGATGAAGGGGAGTGTGGACGAGGAGATGAAGGGATAGCAGGTTGTAGTACCACCTCAAGCTTCTCAACAACCTCATCCTTTACCTTCTTTTCAAGATGACGTCTCTTTGAAATGAATCCTCCCTTCTTAGGAATACTTTTGTCCTTCTTCTCCTTCATCTCAACCAGCTTCTTCATCCTAAAACGAGTAGCCATTTCTACAAGGAAAAGACTAATCAGCATGTAGAAGGAAATGTCATAAATGAGAAGTAAGCTTACTCTTCTAGTTTGTCTTTAGATGTTTCAACACGTGTGTAGACAGCTCAGGACCAAGGAAGTGCAAACAAAGGGAATTAGGAGATATCAGCTCATTGAAATAAGCTACATTGTCAACAAATTCCCTAACCTTCTCTAGACGACCACGATACCACTTCTTCAAATTGGGTCGTGTATTGGCTACCATGTGAAATAAAGAAGACCAATACTTATCAGTAAAAAAGTAAAGAGGAAAAGAAAAGAAAAAGATGCACCAGACACTGTCACTTCCCATTGACAAATCAACTTAGGAGCATCATCCAAATCTTCATTTGGAGTGACCTCCCAACCGTCACCAGAAACAAAGAAAAATCTCTTCTTCCACTTATAGAGAGAAGAGGGAGAATTAAAGACCAGCCTAGATTTCGTATCCCAAGGCTTGAACTCCCAATAACCAAGGTGCATGGACGGCCTCAGATGATAAAAATGGAGAAACTCATCCACTCGAATAATATTGTGGTCATTGGCAAAGAGCCATAAGACCATGTAACAAAAAACCATCCTCTACAAGTTAAGGACAAGTTGAGCAGGGGATATGTTCAGAAAAAGCAGAAGCTCTCTGTCTTAGTGGGAATCCTGATATGTATAGACGAAGGTAATTGAAATTTGTCCATAATCCTAATTACATCCTTATCCTTAAGTGTACAAACTATATCGAGAGCCTTGAAAGGCCTCGGTAAAGAAGAAACATCAGGAGCCCCATATTTGGCACTTAAAGACAAATCGGTCTCAAGGTCGCTCAAACGGATACTCTCATCCAAAGCTAACATATCTAGAAGCTGAGAATGACAAACTAAGGGATAAAGAGAAAGAAGAACAAACTAGTAAGAACAGTCCCCCCCAACAAAGTCACCAACCTCTAGTTAAGTTCTACCCACAGAAGAAAGAAAATGATGCAACCGAACAAGAAAGAAAGAGATCGAGGGGCAATCAAGCCTCACAAAAGAATAATCAACCATAAAAAAATAAAAAATAAAATAAAAACTCAGAAATGAGAAAAAGGTTGAGAGAGATTTACCAAAAATCAGGGCACTAAAGAGGGAGAAAAGGAAAGCTTAGACAGAAAAGGAAAATGATAGGAAGCAAAAAATGAAGACAAAACAAAGAAGGAAGGAAATAAAAATCCCCAAAAATCATGCACGAGAAACCCAAGAAACGGCTCCAGCATGTCCAAGCAATCATTGACCGACACATGTCATAACAAGACTCAAGACGTCCATCTCAATAAATGCAATAGGTACAGAAGTCGAAGGGATTTGACCTTTCATATTCCAGTCGTGTCTATAAATACAATGACAAGAATAGAGGGACAACTGAAGAGGAGAAAAATCAACATCATCCATGAGACGACCAAAGCAGAGATAAATTACTCCCATCCATCTTATGGACAAGGATAGTCAGCATTAAAGGAGATTCCCATAAATGACACGAGAAACAACTCACCTGACAGACAAGCAAAAGCGTAACGGACAGACCAACGACCAGAAAAACATTATATCCTATAACGCCCCAGCATTTGTTCCCAACAGATACAAGATCATTAAGGCCAGCATCTATCCCTATAATGAGGGGCAAAGACCTATAAAAAGGTACAAACAACCAGAACAAAGGGACACAACTTATATGCAACATATGCACTACAATTCTCTAGTCAAATACCAGTTCCTTCGTACGGTTAAGCTCTGATCTTACTAACTAGCTCGTCAGAGGCCCTTTGGCACACACCACACCGGTGTGCTCCAAGAAACTTATCCTTTTTAGCAGGATCTCATCGCTGTTGTGCTAAGCTCATCCATCCATATAGGCAAGGAGTTCAACTGAGGATTTTCTACATCATCAGGATCGAATCTTACTTCACTAGAATTTGGAAGTTTGTGATAAATTTATATAAAAATAAAATAAAAAGGTCATCTCATTGTCTAGCTCAACATGAAAACCCAAGATAAAAATACCATTAGACTACACACGCGTGTATATATATATATATATATTTGGTCATTGAAGAAATTACATCCATACAAAGAACAACAGATCACCCAGTAGCTCTTTCGTTTTAGATGCCACTAATGACTTTTGGGGTTTGGATAGAGTTGGCCCCAGCTTTAGAGCTCTATCTCAGTATTCATGAAAGTAAGATATCATTAACAAGACTAATCACTAATGGGATAAGTCAAAAAGAGGGAGCTGATGTATGAGGAGATTGACATGAGCCAATCTTCGACCAATCCAGTTCCAAATTCCTTTTAAATCGCAAAACCGTGTTCCTCAATCTATGGAAATTGATAATTGAAGTCAAGGTTTGCGTGCAATTTTTTGTCCATCAACGTTGCATGTGGCAATAATGAATTAAGTGGTTGAATAGCAATTGAAATAAAGTGGGCAATTGCCAATAGCTTTGTAGCTCATGCGCTCAACTAGTATTCAATATTTTCAATAGAAATATTTAAAATTCAAATCTTCTTATACCAATTATCAAATAGGAAAAGTTAACGGATGTCTTAAAAGTATTAGTTTAAAAAATATTTTTAAAAACTTTTTTATGAAAAAAGAAAAAAAAAATAACTAATTTTTTTGACAGCTTTTTATATTTTTCATAAGAGTTGTATTAAAATTTTTCTAAAATGATCCATTAATAAATACCTTAAGAGTACCCATTAATTGGAACAATATTATATTAAATTATTAAAAAAGAAAAAAGAAATAAAGTTGGGAATTTAAAAAAGTAATAAAGTTGGAAAGTTTTAGGAGTTGTGCACATCAGAATGTGTAAGATTCTAAACTCCTGCCCACTCTCTCTTTTATTCACTTTTTAATTTAGATCTTTAATATTAGTCGCTAAGTTGTGTGTTACACAAGAGGTGATTCATATATACACTATAATTCAAAAACAATTTTTTCATCATCAAAATGAAAAATAAAATAAAAAATTTTCAAGAACTCAAAAGGTAAGATAAGAAAAAATTTTATTCATAAATAATTTTTATTTACAGAATTTTGTGCATCATCAAGAAAGCTAGAAATTGGTAATTAATTCCTAAGACAAACATTTTTAAAATCCAAATTTCTCTTTATCAAAAATCATAAAAACAAATAAAAATATAATGATCAAAGAAAATAAAAAGACATTGAAATAACTACTTAGGAACCAAAATCCAGCAAAACCACATTTCAAAGACTTTGATTTTCTTCGTGCGCTTGTAGTAGAAGTGGTCAAGGTGATATATAATTTAGAACCCATTCTATAAAAGATAAGAAAGAAATCTATGAGACAAGATGAATGAAAATTGTTGGAATATTCACATGTGAGTATTATGGTTGGTTAAGTAGTGAAATCTCACATTGGAACTTAATAAAAGAATAAGTGGTTAATAACTTAATATAACATAGTTAAACTCATACCCAATAGGCTTAAACCTTTTTGGGTAAATAGAGTCTTTATATGTTATATTAACTACTCAAGGAATCTCTTTAAGGTGTTTCTCTCCCAAATATATTATATTTGTGATTCATATAGTTGTGCAAGGAAGACTCCCATATCCACCCCAAGCATGGTTCAGTAAAAGGGCACATTATTGGTGCTGGTAATGCATGACCCTTGAATTATAAAGAAAAATGCTTCCATTCAAGGGGGAGACTAATTGAAGTGCCATAAATGACTTGGTAGAAGGCACACACATGTAAGGAAAGATTTGTTGAAATATTCATGTGTGAGTATCGTGGTTGGTTAAGTAATGAACTCAAACATTGGCTACTAATGAAGAAAAAAAAAAAGGTTAATATAACATAGTTGAGCTTATATCCATTGGACTTAAGTCTTTTGGGTTAAGTAGCGTCTCTATATATTATATTAACTACTCAATGAGTCTCTCCAAAGTGTTTCTCTCCCCAACAAAAATAAATAAATAAATAAAATAAGGTAATAAAGAAATAGGAGAAAACATATGCAAATCTATAAATAGAGTATGGAAAAAAAGAAAAAAAAAAATCATCCATTTCAAATGTTTTGGAGCCCATTCCTCCATTATATAACATCATTTGTGTTTCTAGAGTAAGGATAAGAAGTGAAATTAAAGAGGTAGGGAACTTGAAAAGCCATTTGAATGGAAGGAGAAAATGACGAAAAATAAGTGAAAAAAAATGTATGCCATGCATGGAGTTGGATTGTAAGAATTGATAGGGTTTAATGAAGGGAGGAAGCTGAATGTGAGAGGGGGAGGATGGATTTAGATTCGAACCAATAGTTAGAGTTATAGTTCCATGCAATTACCACTTGTTGTAAGATGTAAAAGTTTATATATATATATATATATATATAAAGTTAAAATATAATATAAATGTAAAAGGTTAAAATAAATTATCGTCTGAACTTTTACATCCCACAACTAAATGGTAATTGCTTGGTGCAATAGCTATTGCACTGGATTTAAATCCAAGGGAGGATAGTTGAAGAAATTAAAGGGTTTTTATAAAATATATATATATATATATATATATATATCAATTAATTACCATTATTTAGAGAAAGCAAAAGGTTAATAAAAGGAAAAGAAGAATGATGAGATTTGTGGAGAGAAATAGGAAACCATAACATGTGAGCCAAATTTCCTTTTTTTTTTGTGGGGGGGTGGGGGGGGGGGGGGGGAGTTCAAGGGAAGCCAAAAAAAAAATTAATAATAATTAATCACCATTAATTAGTTAGAGGAAAATAAAAACAATTAAATGTTACATGTGAACAACGAAAAAGCATGACAATAGTGGGTTTTACTTAACTCAATTGGTAAAGTCTCTAGTAGTTGAGTAAGAGATATGGGATTTAATCCTTGCCTACACCAAAATTGATTGGTATTTTGGTCTAATGATAAAGAGCACAATCAACAGAAGAGAACACCATAAATTGAAACTCTATAAAATAAAAATTAAAAAAAAAAAAAAAGCACGAAAATAAGGGGAAAAAAGTTTAATGTCACAGAGTTATTGAATGATTGAAGTTTTATGTTAAGGAGGAAAGCTAAAAATTATGGAAGCCTTAAATAATTAGGAATTATTTAAAAAAAAAAAAAAAAAAAAAAGGTGTGGGGTGGGGTGGGGGTAGAACCTATGTGACACAACAGGAGAAGAGTGGAATTAAATGCTAATCATGTATTTTTATATATAGTATAGATAACTAAAGAATTATATCAACAACAAAAAAAAAAAAAAAAAGGAAAGTGATCTAGGGTTATTGTTCTTAGAAAGTGGATACAATATTTTATAATATCTCTATAGATATTCCCAATTATGCTAAGTTGTCAAGTTGTGATTAAAGAAACATCGCTTTCGTATTGGTTCACTACTAACACTATTTTATCATGCACCAATTGTAACTTAACATCTTAACATATTGTAAAATTGGGTACAACCCTGAATTTAATATTTCTTTTAAGAGAGTTTGACTATTGTGTGAATTTATAAGGAAAAAATATGTTTAACAAATACTGCATTCTTAGATTCAATAATGATAATAGCATGCATGTCCAAAAAAGTCAAATTCATAAATATTAAATCAATAATCACTATAATAAGTATATCCAATAAAAATACAACCAATAGTTTTTTGTCCTTTTTTTTTTTAGAATGCTAAGTCTTTTTTAACACACACATACGGGAAGAAGGGAGAAGGTTTTTTAAAGAAACTTACAATGGTGTATATCTAAAAATGCCTAACTCTTGAATACACAGCACAGGCTTTAAATTTCTTTAACTCACACTTATTTTTCAACGTGGGATTAATCCATTGTTTTTTCTTTTGAGAATACTAAATATTTTTTAATACACACATGAGAAGAAGGGTGAAGGTTTTTTAAAGAAACTTACAGTGGTGTATATCCAATAATTTTTTGTCCTATTTGTCCTTTTAATGATAGGAACCGTTGAACAAGCACATTTGCCAATCTCCAAACACCCCCCCCCCCCCCCCACAAACTTTTAACAAGAAGGTGTTTGACTTTTCCATAATTTATAGGATGTCTTGTTGGTGTTCTTGTGAGGCAACTTTCTGAGTATATGTGTCCTTAAAAGTTTACTTTTAATTTTTTTTACTTTTCTTTTTATTTGGAAAGTCTTAAATTAATTTATATGACCTCTACAATAATTAGTGATGAACCCGTTTCTTTTGATCATATATTATTTATCAAACATGTAAAGATGGATATATAGATCAAATGCATCAACTAGGTCAAATCTAGATCAGACTATTTTGCTAGCTCATGAGGTTAAAATTAGGTTTTATAACCCAAAACCCAAAACTTGATTATTTTCAATGGGACATCATGTTCTAGTCATCTCAATCCAATAAATTTAACCTAGTCAAAATTTCTATGTTGGGGAGATAACATTTTAGGGATATTCTAATTAAGGGGTTAATATAAAATATAGAGACACTACTTAAGCTGAAAGTTTAAAACCAATGGAATTGTGTCCAACAGTTTAAACCTATGGAAAAGTTTCCTTTGAATCATTGAATCTAACACCACTTGTTAGAAAGATAACACCTTGGGGAGAGTCCAATGAAGAGGTTAGTATAACATATAAGGACGTCACTTGACCCAAAAGCTTAAACCAATGAGTTTAGATCTAATTATGTTCTATTAACTACTCATTCTTCTCATTAGTATCCACTGTGGGACTTGACTACTCAACTTACTACACTAGTCACACATTAATATTCCAACATCTTATACTTTGTCTATTACGACACCTTGCCATTATCACTCTTTCTTGTTCACATTTTGTCTCATCATTGTTCCTTATCCTTACCCTTACTGGCCTTACAATTCTCATCATCATCACTCCCACCTTGAGATTAGGCGGAGACTTGATATTATAGCTTGTTCAATGAGAGAAACCGGTGAAATCGACTAATTCGACTATCTACATAACTTAATTACAAGATCATTTGACAACCTTTATCATGTCGATTGGGTAATTGACCTTCATGTTTTGAAGAACCAAAAATCGTGAATTTTTAACGATTTTACTTGAAATCAAGAGTTTAATTAATGATTTTTAGTTTGAAATGGTGAATTTAATTAACCTTAAACATGTTAATCACTCATGATTTAATTGTGGGCTAAACAAACAATTTAACTTAAAATGGTGAACATCCATGATTTTCAATTTAAAAGTGTCACCGTTTCAATTAAGTTATAGAAATATAGTATTTTTAGCATTTTCAATTAAAATACAAATTTCATATATTTGTAAATTACCTCAAATGGTTTAAAAGTGTAAAGCCCACCCCTCAAAAAAAAAAATATATTAAAATTAAAAGTGTAACGAACAACGAAAAGGTTTTTCTCCAAACCCTTCATCTCCTATATCTTTTTATTAGGTGTGTATTTGAAAAATCTAACTATTAGATTGCATATTTTATTATATTCTCATGCTTGCAAAATTTCAAGAAGATCAAAGATTAATAGCTATGTCATCAATTAAATGTTTAAACTTTATGTTTTTGTGGTATAAAATTATACATAAAAATAAGTTTATTAATTGAACAATAACTAATATCAGATTTGAACAAAATTTGACATACACATTACGAACATAAAGAAAATTTAATTTAAAGATTAGATTTTTGAAATTCACATCCAATAAATATATATATATATATATATATAAAGAGTTTGAAAATTTTCTTTCCAAACTAATTTGGACAGAAATCTTGTCCAATGAACAATCATGATTTTGATGCGCACCCCTACCGTTCATTAAGCAAAGTGACAAATTTGGTTAAGCTGCTTATTGTTAGAGTTTATCAATGGTGGATTCCTTTTTCATTTCTTTTTTTCTTTTTTTTTTTTTTTGTCTTTTTTTTTTTTTTTTTTTTGGGTTAGGTTCACAATAATTTTTGTTGGGAATATACATGTGAGTGAAGTTTCATATTAAATATTAATGAAAAAAATGAGCTTATAATATATCATAATTGAACACATACTCATTGAATTTTGGAATTTTAAGTTAAAATGTGTCTATATATATATATATATATATATTTTATGAGAGTCTTTATATGTTATATTAATTATTCAAAGAAATTCGCTGAGGTGTTTTTCTCTCCAACAATTGTTACACCCAAAAACAATGAATCATGAACATGAATTACAGTCCAAATTAGGTTTGATTAATTAAGATGAATTTTCCTTTTTTTGTGGATATTTCTCATCATGTTATGTAAAACTCATAAAAATGCTAAATATAGATAATACTGTAGGCTGTAACTAAAAAGAAGGAAAAAACTGGCTACATCCAATTTTCTATTTTACATATAATTATACACAATGTTACGGAGCTTACCTAAAATATACACAATCATTCGTAGTTTAGGTAAAACCTTTCGGTTTTTATTAAAAAATAACTATAAAACTCAATTTATATTATTAGTTAGACAACATTTCAAACATATTTGGTTTCTAATAATTTGAGTTTTCTGCACTCAATTTTGCCCAATGAATTTGCACTTGGAAATTGAGTGTCTTTACACTCGATTTCTATAGTCACTTGGAAATTGAGTGTGATTTCTCAGAGCAAAATTGAGTTCTCTGGACTCGATTTGTTAGAAATGAAATTTGTTTCAAATCTTGCCTAACTAATAATATAGTTTGGGTTTTATAGTTATTTTTTAATAGAATCCAAACCTTTCCCCATTTTTTTAAACGGAAAAAAAAATTGATATGATATGATGGTTTGATTCAGTGTGTTGAGAAAAAAAAAATTAAGATGTATTCAAAACGAAGAATAAGATATAAGGTGTATTAATAATTTGGTTATGCAAAAAAAAAAAAAAAAAAAGTGACTATTTGGTGATAAAAAAATGCATATTTTTTTGTATAACAGGATGAGAAAGCTCCATAACTAGATGACTGTTTTTCGGAGCTCCTTTGCATATTTTCTAACATAATGTTTAATAAGAAGATATCAGTGTCCAGAAGATATCAGTGTCCACTAGTAGACTTTTTTTTTTTTTTTTTTTTGGAGGGGAATGTCCACTAGAAGACTCAAAGCTTCTGAAAGTTCCATGTAAGTTCCTTATCAACTCGAATGCTCTCAAAAGTTAAAAATAGATGGCTCGGACAACTTTCAAGTAAAGCAATTTTTTTTTTAGCTTGGCATACTTTCAACTTTCAAATCAAGCGGAGGTACTCTACTAGCGCTGCACTGTAAACTACTGACCAAGGACAAAGTACAACCACTAATGCTCTGCTCTAGCAAAATCGTTTTTTTTTTTTTTTTTTTTTTTAACAGAAGAATTTTTAAAAGATTTAAAAATAGTACTAATTTGATAGTTTAAAAATAGTGGTGAGATGATGATATCATTGATTCATTGTCAAGTTTTTTTTTCCCCGACTTTTCTTTCCCCCCACCCCTCCAAAAAAAAAAAAAAATTAACATATTCTAAATTATAGTATGCATTTGGCAAGCATAATTTTTTTATTTTTGAGCTTATTTTAGTGGGTTTTATATATATATATATATATATATATATATAATTATATTCTTTTTGTAATGTATTTTTAATATATAAACAATAAACAAAGTACATCCAAACAAATTATGACTATTCAATTCTATATTTTAGTTTTGAATAATATTAGATGTACAATTTACTTTACAACTTTAACTTTTTTGAGAAAGAAGACATCTAATATTAATAGTTAGAGTTGGCGAAAAAAACAGAATAAAGGTGGGAAGGAATATCCTTCATCCATACAAACAAATTTCTGACATGTCTAGCATGTCTAGCTAGGTTATGAGCAATCTTATTAACTTGATATGTTATAATTAGAGTAATGCTAATTTTATTTAGGGACAAAGTTTGGGTACAAATTTTGTTATAGTCAATGACTAAAATTCCACTAAAATAATTAACATTACCATATATTTTGAAAATCTAATTGTTAAATTATATATTCTTTATGTTCTTAACATGCTTATCTAATTTTGTAGCAATCAGATATTCTTTACTATTTGATCTATAAACTTATTATTTAAATATAATTTTAGATTACAAAAATTTAAAATTTAAACATTTGATTCATGACATAACTATTGATCTTTAGTCTTTGACCAAACTAAGTTTGTAATCAAATTTGGTTATTCATTTATGCAGTAATACCACTTTTAAAGTTTTATTATACATTGTTGAGGTTCAAAATTAAATGGCCACAAACTAAGGCCCAAAGAAGTAAAAAAAAAAATGTTGGGCCCATTTCACACAAAAAAAATAAATAAATGAGTAATAAAACTGGAAAGGCTGGGCTCTCACAAATAAAAGAGAGAAGAAAGAAAGAAAGGGGAAGAAGCCCAGAGGAATGGAACCAATGAACCGAAGAAAGCCCAGAAAGAAGAACTGGATCAGGATCCCGGGAGCCCCCAGAGTTAGGAGATCCCTGGACGCACGAAGTGAGATTGAAGCAAATTCAAAGAGAGATAAAAGACAAAGGGCATGCGGGTCTCATGCTTCAGACATGCAATAAAGCCAGGAGGTACGCGCAGGAGCTTGGTCCCAACCATTTGGAGAAAGTGACAAGGAAGAGTACAACTGAAAAAGGGGCTAGAGTGCTGAGAAGAAAAAGCTAAAAAGTTTCAGACCAGCCAACAGAGAAATCTGGAAATAGAAAACTAGCTAAGGCACTTTCACTTAGTCGGATCAAAAAGCAAGAAACTATGAAGAAAAAGGGAAAAGACATGACCCTGAGCAACCTGGCACGACATGAGCTCTAAGGGGCAAAAGAGAGAAATTATTAGTACCCCCAGAACCCGAAGTTGTGCTATAAAAGGAGGAAGGAGTCCATGCTACAGGGGAGGATTGAAGACTAAGGGATAGAGAATTCATTTACGATTAGATCATTTGAAGCGTTCGCAATCTAAAGTCTCGTGAAATTATAGAAAGAGGCTCTATAAACTTAAGAGAAAACAGAGGAACCGTTCCCGGTATCCCAGAGGTAGCCGCACATGCTCGGATTCAACAAATTCAAACTTTGCAAGCTTTTGAAGCTTGAATAGCTATCAAAGTCTGTAACTTTTGAACTCAGTTGAACCTTGCACCACGTCTTAGTGAGCGTTGTAATCACAATTAAGGGAAATTAATAAAATACACCTCATTAATTAGGAGATCCCCAACTTGTTCTTGCATCATATTTCACTTGTTGTGCATATCTTTACTGTTAAAATGTCATTTAATACGGATATACTTGTTTGTTAGCTATTTGTATTGTAAGAGGCTTGTTTTGTGCACCAATCGATTCTTAAACAGCCCTTTAGTTGCGGTGAATCGAGCCCAATCCACCAAGAACATTTTATTCGGCCCCAGGATCCTTGGGCCATAGTGTTAGGAGAAAAAAGGCACTCACACATACACCAATAATAATAATAAATCCTGACAATAGTAGGAAAAAAAAAAAAAAACAGTGATAAAAAATATCTCTCCATATGTTAAGTTTTACCACACATATTTACTAATTTCCTTTAGGATCCCCGACCTTGAGAGGTGGACCCCAAAAAAAAAAAATTCATTTTTTACTTATGAAGTTTCAACTTTCAAGTTTCAACCATTCTATTTCTACTTCTGTTTGCTTCTTAATTCAGTTCTCTCTAGTGTCCGCCTCTTTTCCTTTCTTCTCTTTATGGCTAAGCTCTCCACCCACTATGGCTATGATAAATCTCTTTAAGCATCAATCTTTACGCTAATACCTCTCATAGTGAAATCATTTTGTGATCTGGGTCTTTTTTAAGTTCTCATTCAGATATATCTTCCACCACTTTTTGGTCTCTGCTACTTCACATTTGAAACCGTCAACAGAAACTAACCCACTTGTTTTTTGAGGTTTTAATGGTTTATTGATAGGTAATCAGATTTTGAGAAGTGGGATTTGTCTTTCAGATGCAGAAAATGGATTTTTTATGAGGTCAGCTTTATGTCTTTGTGTATACAACATATATTACAGGAAGGGATATATGTTCTCTTTTTAAGTTTGGCTGAAAAGGTTAATTCTTTGTTTCTTTTCTGAGAATAAGTAGGGAAAGAAAACTATTTTTGATTATAGGTTTCTCATTGTCAGAGAACTTAGGAAAGAGTGACCTGTACCTCACTGAGAAGCATTGGGTTTAGGTTAGGTGAGTATCTCACTTTTTGCAAGCCAAAACAACACTAGACATAGGATTTACAGTTTTGTTCTTGGTCACTTTCACTCAGATTTCAGATTTCACAGCAGCTATACTGAGGATTATTGATTTTCTTTTCTTCTATATAGTGTTCATATGATGTTAGCATGGATTGCTTGTTTTTGTTTTGATCATGAAATGGATTGCTTTTGTTTGTTTGGCTACCGATTTCTTCATATGGGAGGATGAGTTGAATATGTTTCTATAAAGAGCCTGATTTGGGTTATTTATCACTTGTTTTTTCTGTTCATGATATATTTGTTGCCAGTGGTGTCCCAGGTTTGCAGTGGACTGGACTCTACTGATGTTTGGCTTAAATTGGCTGCCTTGAAAAGGTTGTAAAATTGGGAAGCCAACCAATTAATGAATATATAAATTTTGTTATATAGGAGCTCAGAAACATAACATCCACTGAATGGATTTTATAGAATTCATTGAAGTTTATTTTATTTTCTTTTTCTTTTCTCTTCTTTTCCTTGGCTTTCTCATCAGCCAAATATAGGGTAAAATATAGATTTTTATGTTTTCATGAGTAAATGTAAATTTCAAAATGAAAAAGTAAGAGAAATTTTTTTTTTGTTTTTCCTTCAATTGCTTAAACAAATGGGTGAGTGGGTTTCAAACCTTTCCTCATGGGAGAACTAGGTAAGGCTGCTGAGGCCACGAGGCCCTTTGTAAAGTTGTTCTCCCTTTGTTATTAGTAAGGCTGAGGATATGTCCTCTTCCAGAAAAGGCTGTTGGTTATATGTCAACTAATGCCATTGTTAACTACGTCATTAGCATGACTGGAAATTTTTTTGGCTGTGGAAAATGGAATGTATTAATTTTGTCATCTTTTAAAATTTGCAATCTCAGTTACTAAATTTAAATTCAGGACTTTAAGTTTGGCCGCTTGACTTTGCAGAAGTCCTTTTGAGTTGTTCAAAATTCTCTTTGGGGAGTTTCTTTATTATGGGTAGAGGTAGAGGAAAGGGGAAGAAACAAAATGCTGTTGCCTCTCGTGAGGATCCTGGAAGCGGTGAAGAGGAAAAAATTCCAGCATACAGGAGAAGAGGAAGGCCTCAAAAACCATTAAAGGATGAAATCGAAGAAGAAGAGGAGGAAGGAAACACTGACAAGATAGTAGAAGATGGAGAGGATGCTAAAATTAATATTTCTAGAAAGGATATGAAAAATCAGAATACCATAGAGAATGGACGGAAGAGGAAGAGGTCTGCTCAGGTCAAAGAAAATATCAGTTCAGTTGGAGGGGAGAATGGCATTGGAAAAAAGTCAAGTCCCGATGATTCAACAAAGTCAGTTGGATTCCGACAAAATGGAAGTAGGAGAAAAAACAAGCCTCGCCGGGCTGCTGAAGCTGGTGTGGAGTGCAAGTGAGCTTGGATTGGCTATTATGATGGTTCTTTACCTACCTTTCCATTGCTGGATAAATCTTTTGTATGGGGCAAGGCATTGTTAACTTACGTATGGTTTCCTGTAATTCCTTTGCTATATGCTTATTGTTTTTTGTAATATTCGAGTTCTAATTCCTCTTAATGGATATTTTTCATTGTAATGTTTTGGAACAGATTACTGCCAGAATTTTGCATGGAGCTACCACCTTTGAAAAATATTTGCTATTTTTGTGCTATATGCCTTCTGTTATGAGTGACAATAAAAGTTTCTTTTCCCCGTCCCAACAAATTTTTTCCTAACTATGTTAATATGAAATTATACAAAAATTGGCCAGATGTGTATAATGAATTAGCTCATTTGAGGGAAGTCAACAAGTTGGTTATAATATAACAGGGCTTGGGTTATCACTATATCCTAAATGCTGCAGCAGCAGCAATAAGTGCTTTGATGCAGGTTGGGGCTTGGAGAATAAAACTGAAGGCTTGGAACTGGAAATGAGAGGAGAAATGTTGTGACTTAACAAGGCAAACTGAAGCATTGATCAAAGATGTGGCTCTTGTAATGGACTGCTGTGACATAATCTTTAATGCTAAACCAAATATGCTACATTAGGCATTGATAATGTCTTGCAAAATGTAGACAGATACCTATTCAGGGTGGACTCCTGTTGCTCATTGATGACACGGGATCCTTGAACACTCCCAACAAGTGGAATGAGGTAATTAATGAGAATTATGCATTTCTTTTTCATATTAATTTCGGCTTTTAATACTTTTTCTGCATTACTGTGCTGCCCATTTTGTAAAATAGATGTAATTTGCATTGTGAAATAGTTGAAGTATATCTTCTAAGCATATAATGCCGTAGACATCTCATGTATATAAAAATATATATGCGTATTATAGTCATCTCATGTATTTTAGAAAACATGTGCCAACTTTTCCCAAAAATTGGAGCAAACATGTTGATGATCAAACGTGCTTTAGGTAGATTATTGGTTGGTGAATCTAGCTGATTTTAGACATGCTTCTAGTTTCTAGTTCTCATATCTATATTATTTTTGGTTTACTTTTGTTTTGAAATGCTGAAAACAAGGGAAGTCAATGTCTAGGAAATATGAATAAAATAGAATGTGCAACCTTTTGTAGTGTCCATTCAAGGATGGTGGCAAACGCACATCTTGGATGCTGAGGAGTGCAAATAAGTTTATGTACATGCAGAGAGTACATAAACTGAGATTGTGTGTGCACGTACACGTGTAATACAAATTACCAGATTCCAAATTTTGGGCTGGTTCACCACTTTTGGCTGAGTTTAAAGTATGGATTGTGCTTCTTATGATGATCAAGATCCGCTCTTTGGTTTAGGTTTGATTTCAAATAAACCAACTGCATTGGCTTGGACATGTGAGTGATATGTCAATTTCTCGTTTTACATTAACTTTCATACTTGCACCTGTGATTTTTTAGTAACTAATTGAGTTATTGTATGATGTGCGATGTAACTTATTATTAGTTTTCTCTAATATTTTGATAAGTTATACCAAAAATCTTGTAACTTAATTGATTGGCACATTAATTTCCAATAGAAACATCCAGGATAAAGATCCCCACCCTAACTATTGATGTATAATAAAAGATATTTCAATAAATTTCATTGTAAAAAATTGTAATATTTAGTTATTTTATATATAGAGACAAAAAAAGAAATACACTAAGAGTAGTTCGATCATACTATATATGTGTGTGTGTATGTGTTTACAAATTAAAAATTGCATAATATAGTAACTAATATAGATAGACACGTTTCATGCCTACTAAAAATGCTCATATCCTTCAATTTTTTTTTTTTTTTTTTTTTTTTTTTTTTTTTTTTTTTTTTTTTACGTTCTTGATTGTGTGTTACTAAAAAAGTTTTCCCCTTTTGTTGGATATGGTTTCAATTGTTGCAAAAACAACTAAATTTGAGTAAAAATGTTATATTTCAAATCAATTGTTTCTCACATAAAGAAATCAATTATTTCTCATATAAATCTTAGAAAAAATTATAGGAAAATTTCATTATGCTTAAAATAATTAATATAACAAAATAAACATATTTATTATATTAGTAATATTTCTAACTATATAGAATACATACTACAATGTTAGTTCCACACACACATACGCGCGAGTGCATAAATACACACGCAAAGGAGTTAGGAAATTTAAAGAATTAAGATTAATTTTAGGGATTTCACAATTATTTAATTTTTTTTTATGGCTTTTGTGACAAATGTTAACAAAGCAACTAAACATGAGTAAGAATGTCATATTAAAAATTTATTATTATTGTAGGATCAGTTTTTGTAGCTCAAGCCCAAAAAATATGGGTTAAAGGCCCAACGAATCCAGAATAATGAATTTGTAGAGAGTGGGCGAAAGAACTGGACTGGTTATGAAGCACAGAATAGTAGGTAAGGTTACGTGCAGTGATGATAATATGAACTAGAGCTTGAACGTCTCCATGAATGAATGTCCGAAGAGATGTTTTATTAAGTGAGCAGTGATTACAGCATTCAGAGTTACAGTAAAGTTTTTCTCTCCTTATTTCTCTATTTTCTCCCTCCTCCATTATCAGGGACCCTTCTTCTTTATATAGTATCCTTCCCTATCATCTCCATCGTCTACCTGTTCTTCATCCGCGCATCTACTCAAGTGCACGTCACGTCATGTGTCTACTTTAGTTCTTAGTGAGTGGCGGTAGCTGAGGTTACACTGTTCAGGGGTCTTCTCCACATAAATGCGGCCAAAAAAGCTGTTGCAGCGCATTAAATGCGATGGTAGCAGTTTTTCCTCTAGATATTTTTCTTTAGTTCTGATCATCTCTGAATCCACTTAGGATTTATCACTATCATTGAGATTGTTAAGAAGGCTATTCAGATCTTCCACACGTTTGTTTGATCAAGGCTATTTGTGGTCGAGGAGAAGGACGTCCTTGGACCAGCAGTGACCTCTTCGGACGGCGTTCACCCTTTACTTCTGGACTTCCTACCTTCAGATGGGCCGTATCAACCACCTATTGCTCCTCGGAAATATAATAGTCCTTACCAGGGCGCCGTGGGCCCATTAAATGGCTCTGGGCTTTTACCCCCCCCCCCCCCCCAACAATTATTATTATTGCAATTAAAAATTATTTTTTATATAAAGTTTGTTGAGGGCTAAAATTTCACAAAAAAACCCATTCAATGAAAAGTAAGGAAAGACCATGAGCTTTAACAAAAAAAAGACCTAATTCATGAAGCTAATAAGGACCATGAAGGCCCAAAATCTCAAAAAGAAGGAAAAACAGAAAGAAATAATAATAATAATAAAGAAAAAAGAAAAGGATCTCGGTCATGCCAGAGGAATGATCCCGGGTGGGCCAAAGGAAGGATCCCGGGCGGACCAGAGGATATGCAGCAAGAAGAAGGATCCCAGTCAGACCAAAGGATATGTAGCAAGATGTATGTTCATATTTTCAGCAAAAAGGCCATTAAAAATCCAGCAAAATCCAGTGAAAGAGCTAGGCCGAGATACCCAAAGGCTGCCAGAGGCTCGAGATCCTCGGGACGTGCAGCACAGCTAAAGTGGGATTGAGATAACTCAAAATGGGTACCACGAAGTACAAGAAACGAAGAATAGATTTATCCTTCTCAAGCACCCAGTGGTGCAGCAAAGAACCAGAAAGCTTGGAGAGTGACAATTCATGAACAAAAGATTGATACCTCAGGGAACCCAAAATGATGAACTATAAAAGGAAGTGGCTAGGAAAACCTTTAACCCAACAATAATGGATTTCACTCACTTGGAAAAAATGACAGCAAGAAGGACAGCCAAAAGGTGAGTCTGAAAAGGTAAGAAGCCTTGAAAGAAGAGAGATTGAAGGTTAGCTGCCTAAGGACGCCTCGGAAGAGAAAGTCAGGAAGTGACTTTTAGAGAAACAACACTAAAAGAGGAAAATTATGAGAAACAGGGGAAGAACCAGCCATCAGAATGACTGACATGACAGGGGCTCTGGTACCTAAGGAGCCAAGGAGGGAGAATCAGTGGTATCCAAATCCTAGAATGACACTATAAAAGGGGGAAGCAGCCAACATTAAGGGGCATTATGCAAAAGGAGGAAATCATAACAGAATCTTTGAGAAAACACTATCGAAAACTCAAAGAAAGTAAAAAACAGTGTCCAGTATCCTAGAACAGTCATTATAGAACGTACTTGAATTCAAAGGGATTCAAACTTTGCAAGTCTTAGAGGCTTAGATAGCCATCTAAGTCTGTAATTTTTGAGCTTATTTGGACCTTATAATGCATCATAGTGAGCACATTGTAATTCACAATTAAGAAAAATAATGAAATATCTCATATTGATTTGATGATCTCTAACAATTATTTCGTATATTTCTTTATTACATTGTTTTCCTTTACTATTTCTTGCTTCTCAATACATATATTCTTGCTTGCTAGTTTTCCTTTTACTTAGCCAAAAGTTGAGTCCTTTTACCAGGGTCCTCACTTCAACTTGGGCCTTAGACACACTTAGCATACAAAGAAACATATGTCAAAACATGCACACATCAGATATCACTCTCTCTCACAAAAATCCTTCTTACCTAACTATCTTGGAAGGCAAAGTCCAAGCAAAGCCACTTGGACTTGAGTTTCAAATCCCACAAATCTTGTGCAAAAGCACTAAGTTTGTGAGAATTAAGGCCAGGATCCTCGTGGCTGAATCATTCTCATGAAATTAATTTGCATATATGTATTTGTATTAAAAATTTAAAATGTATATTCTAATCTAAGAAACTAATAATTATTTGAAAATGTGTGTATTGTATAGTGTGTTTTATGTAGCACCTATAGAGGTAAAAGGAAATGACAAAACTCTATTGCATAATAAATATGGAGAAAAATCATATAGTTTAGAGAACCAGCATTCTGAGTTCTTGTAGGCCTAGTACGCCCCAGAATCTCACGACAGTATGTCTGGGATCCCACGACAGTACGCCGGGGTACCAAGTGAAGAAACTCTTTTAAATGTTTATAAAATAAAAGATAAGTTTTAAATATTCTATTTCAATCTCTTTTTCATTGTAAATATTATGAATACTTATTTTACTTATTTCGTAAGCGTAAATGGTCATCTTATGACACTAAAACACTTATAATGGTATTTTATTGCTTAGGAGGAATTGCATTTTTGCCTTGAGGAGATTTATGTGACTTGCGCACAACTTGGTTTGTAATTAGCCCCTATTTAGCTGCAGTGAACCAAGCCTAGTCCATCTAACAACATATATTTGGCCTGGGATCCTTGCCTTTACTTGGGCATGTGTGCTAAGAAAACAAGCACTCTCACAGAGTTTATAAAAATAATTATGTAAATTCATTTTATATAAATAATTAATGTACAACCATAGATAATTAATATATGCATTTATTTTATTAGCTAATTCAATGAACTAATACTTCAATATAAATACAAACTTTGTTGAAGTAGAAAATTAAATAAAGAGAACTTTAAGGAATGCGCTACATGACACAACTTCAACATGAGGTCTCTATTTATATATATATATATATATTAATTGATTATGCTGTCTAGTGCCTTGAATATTGCCATAAAAAAGAAAATGATACCGACGGCAACAATAATAATAATATAACCTTGAAGAATGTTTTGTGACAAAAATGGGCATTTGAGGCTTAAATGTGAATGTAGTTGTACTATATGAGGTTGAAGGCATTCACAACAGGCCTACCGTTCAAGTTGCTTCTTCTACACGACATATTATGTTGAAGGCACTTGCGAAATAATCTATATGTAAGACCGTGCTGCAGAATGTAGTTTAGATGGTTTGGTCATATGCAGTAGAGACCAGAAACATTGCTTATTGTGAAGGAGGAATGTTGTGGCATTGGAAGGCTCAAGAAGTAGAAATTAGAACAAAGTTTTTCTCCAAATTAGTTTGGAGAGAAACCCTTCAAACTTATCATATATCTCTTTTTTGGATGTGAATTTGAAAAATCTAACTGTTGAATTTCATGTCATTTATGTTCTTAATATGCATATCAAATTTCGTTCAAATCGGATTTTATTTACTATTTGATCAATGAATTTATTTTTTATACACAATTTTAGATTACAAAAACTTGAAATTTTAACATTTATTTGATGACATAGCAATTGATCTTTGATCTTCTTGAAATTTTGCAAGCGCGAAGTATATAATAAGAACATGTAATACAATGGTTAAATTTTCAAATTTCTCACTCAATATAAAAATATATAATAAGTTTGATGGATTTTTTTTTAAATTAATTTGAAGAAAAATTTTATTCTAAAAATTATTATTCAAACTTCAAAAGCCGCAAAGTATGAGTCTGCTTCTGACGCCAAATTTTTGGCATAAGAGGTTTTTTTTTTATTATTTTTTATTATTATAGCATAAATGAGGTGAATATGACTAATGTCATTTTATTATAGAACGTTCACAGTTTCATGATTCATTATGCCTGTTTTTGGGAAGATGCCTGTGAGCATTGTTATTTGTGCTGGCGTACATTGTAAGTGTTAAGATGTTCAACTGGCTATTCATATTCTCATTAATTGGAGTTTCTTTCAAAAAATTTCGTTTGTTAATGCCCTTATTTATTTTCTTTAGCACATGAAGTTGGATATGGTGGAGGCATGAGGAAGAATGAACAAGCTAACCTACTGCTGCCACTATTTTTACCATCTGCTCCCACTCTACCCTTGTTTTGATTATGAGTTATGCTAGTGTTGTAAAATTGAAAACCCTTTTTTAGACTTTTCGTTTATTCTCTTTTTGACTGGATAGTCAGGACTCAGGAGCAAGTTAAATTCTATGTTCCTTTGCTACCTTTTATGGCAACTTCCCTCTCCCTCCAAGTTTTATATATATGGGGGAAATTAACAAAGACAGTCGTTGATAGGCTCCATCATAGATGTCACCTAAGAAATTACCTATAAATAAATAGAAAAAATAGAATTCCTTCAATGAAGGTTGCAGCCATTAATCAGCTGTTTGATTTACTACTTTCTGCGAACTAATGGGATAGAAGATCCCATTTCTATGTATCATAAGTCCATCTTGTCATTACTAGATTCTTTTAAAGTTAAGCATTTGACCAAGGTTTTTTATAGAAAACTTTTCAATTGAGTTCTTTACTTCTTAAGCTAATCTTTTAGGGTCTGTTTGGTTAGAAAGGTGGAAAAGTGGGAGGATAAAAAATGGTAGGATGATGGAAAAATGAGAGGATAGAAAATAATTTTAATTTCCCTCTTTTTTGTTTGGTTGGGAGTAAAAAAATAGAATGATAGAAAAACTGAGTTTGTATAAGTTTACTCATATAACTCGTTAAAAAATGATGCCCAATTGAACCAAAAAAAATCCAATCACCCAAATTTATTTTATATATATATATATAAAATGTCTTAAAAAAAAAAAAAAAACTAGAATGAGAACAAAAGAAACACTTAACAAGGGTACTAAAGCCTAGGAAAGCAAATGAACAAAAAAAAAAAAAAACTTATTAAAATTGGAATTAAAAATTTTTAAAAATTAAAAAAAAAAATCAACAAACAAACAAAAACAAAACGTACTAAAGAAGCTCATGTGCAACTTGCACATGGGCATTTTTGTTCTTCACCTATAAGATTTTCTCCCACTAAGTTTTCTCTCCATTTTGAAAAGAAAACTTTTTGATGGGTTTCACTATCATTTCCCCCTCCCCCTCTCAACCAAACACCCTTCAAAAAATTTTCTTTCCTAATTTTTTTCCATCTTCCCTAAAATTCACACCACCCTTAGGGTCTTGATTTTCTCTTCAAGTGGGATATTTTCATCCTTATAATTTTCAGCCAATTTATTGGCTCCATTCAGCCTAATCTCTAATGCTCCCTTCACTTAAAAATAAAAATTGTCTCTTCATGCTTGAACCCCCAATTAAGTTATTTAAAGGATAGCTTAAATGTTTTTTTTTCTTAGTTCAGTACATTTTTTGAAAAGCTTCTTATATAAGTTACTTGAAATCAGACATCATCATCATCATCATCATCATCAAAATCCTCCTAAGATTAATTTCCAAGATCATGCGTAAAATCTTAGTTTTCATCAAAGTCAGAGGGAATACTTGGCATTAGGACTTACCAATTGACAATGCGGTCGAAGAATCACATTTAGGATTTTAATTCCTAAATGAGCGATTTAGGCTCTGATACCAACTAAAACAATCTAATTTGACTCTTATACCAATTGAAACAATCTAATTTGATTCTTACGTGATTAATGGATTAATAGATTAAGTTTTGTTTAAGTCTAGAGTTAACAACCAACCAAATAGTTTAACAACAGTAATACTCACCACAATCCAAAGCTAGCACATAATGTAATAAAAGGAACACAAAAATTTTAATGAAGTAAAAAACTTTTGAAGAACTAGGCTATAGAAAAATCTATGTGCATTTATAGTAAGTCAATAATATTTTTGTTTTAATGAATATAACTCAAACAGCTCTATCCTCGGAAGCTAAAAGTTAAAAATTGTATCTGATTTACATGTTTTCGGCTTTGTCTCCATATCATTGGGCTTGTGTGTGGAATGTTGATCAGATATTCCAAGTTCAGTTCTCCCTTAAATATATCAGGGTTCACTTCGCAATGTCCTTATATGAAAAATGGCCCAAACCCTCCACATCAAACCCAAGGTCCCCGCAAACCCACCATAGATAGTTAGATTCCAACACGCAAAAATTACAAGCAATGCTAGAGATAGAATATTTTTCATAAATTCTTTTTAATCATTGACATACCTTATAATGATTGTGACTCAAGCAACATCAATTTTACTTGGATCTATCACTGGCACAATTTTTATTATATATCAATCACAAATTTTAAAATAATAAGAAAAAAAAATTGTGAAAAATCAGGTCTCGAAACTGATTGATTTATGCCTTCTACACAAACAGAATTTTGGGTGCTGGTTAAATCAACCAACATCAACAACATGGACCCTTTCATTTGAGCATTGAGGACACCCTATGCGTGGCTAGTGCCTTTATTACAGCAAGCAGGTTAAGTTAGGTCATGTTTTAGCCCAATGGGCTTGTGCTGTGTCTCCTCTTTTGAAGGGTTTTTTGTGCCCTCAATTCAGGACCTTCCCCACAGTGTGTTCTTGCCTTCTTGGGGGGCTATGAAGAGTGAATGTCTTTTGTTGTCTATACGTGTGACGTTTTGTTCCTTTATACTGATTACTGAATTGATTACTTTTTAGCGAAGAAGAAAAAAAAAAAAAGAAAAAAAAAATATATATATATATATATATACACCTCCAAGTCCAACCAAAATGGAGTCACTCGGACAGTCTAAGTGATTGACAAGCAACAAGAAATGGTAGGGGCACTAACCATTAGGCAATTGTAAAACTATTACATCCCATGTATTGGGCACAATGGACAAAAGAACTGGTCATTTGTCTCGCCCATACAGTATCTATAATGATATTGCCTTGGATTTACCTGTCGATTTTGGATTGGATATATGACAACACTTTTCTTTTTCTTTTTCTTTTTCTTTTTTTATAGGAAATATGACAATGCATTTCCATATAGATTGATGTCAACTTTTTTTTCTTTGATTAGCGGTTGATGTTAACTTCGTTGGCTATGTTCATTTGATTGGAGTCACCCATTGAATATTAATAAGAAAAGTAGGTAATTAATATGATATAGTTAACTTCAAACTCATAAGTTTAGGTTTTTTTTGGTTAAGTGGTATTCTTATATGTTATATTAAATACTCAATTGAAATCTTTCTAAAGTGTTCTCTCTCCTAGGGCTGTCTAGCAATTCAAAGACCCGACCAAACCAACCAGATCTAACCAACTCGAAGCCCAGTGGGCAGACCCAAAGCCCATGGTCAGTCGGATTCGGTTCCTTCTCTAACAAAAACCAAATATTCAGTTTGGGTAGCGGGTTAAGGGATTAAAAACTTGTATAACGTGACCCGACCGAAGTGTTCACTATTTTTTGAGTTCTAACTAATTAAGACTTACACGCTAACTCAACATACACGCAAAGCCCAAATCAACTCAAAAATCCTCAATATCAAATCAAAATAGTTTCTAACTTTCCACTATTTCAGACTTTTAGTGTCATGCTCCTCTCTCTCTCTCTCTCTCTCTCTCTCAGTGAAGTGATAAGACAATAGCCTGTTCACTATTGGCTGAATTCTAACTAATTAAGACTTACACGCTAATTCAACGTACACGCAAGCCCAAATCAATTCAAAACTCCTCAATATCAAATCAAAATAGTTTCAAACTTTCCACTATTTCAGACTTTTAGTTTCATGCTCCTCTCTTTCTCTCTCTCTCTCTCTCTCTCATCCCTAACCCTAGCCCTTTTCTTACTTCTGCTGTCGTTGGCTCGCCGTCATTGGCTTGATGTCCACGTTGCACTCGCCATTGTTGGCTTATAGTCTCTCTCTCACCCAAACCCCTCTCTCTTATAGCCTCCTTTGATCTGCCATTTGAGACTTTGATCTTGTGCATCTAATGGTGGGCCAGTATTTTTTTAAAAAAAAAAATTTCACGCAGATCTTGTGATGGATGTGATGATGGTGGGAGATGAAGTGGTGGTGGTGCCGGTTTAATGTTCTCTCTTTCCGTCTCATAAATCTAGGGTTTGTGGACTTATTTTTGCTTTTTGATTTTTGTAGGTTTGGATTGTGATTTGTGTGTTGTTTAGGTTTGTGTTTTGGGTTTTGATTTCTCATGGGTTTGGGTTTTGATTTCTCTGTTCTTTGGGTTGATTTCTCATGGGTATGGGTTGGCTTTGATTTCTCTATTCTTTGGTTAATTTCTCATGGGTCCGGCCGTTCAGGTTGGTTTTGACTTCTCTGTTCTTTAAGTCTGGGTTTTGAATTTCTCTCTTCTCTTTGCTATTGTGCTTCAGACTCGAATTACCCGATGGTTTTGACCTGCTCAACCAACAACCCGAGCCACCAAGTTTGACATGAAATTCAGTCGGTTTCAGGTCCCTTTTTTGTTCACCTAACCCAATCAGATCAAGTGCGGGTCAACTTCCGATCCGACCTGTGGATAGCCTTACTCTCTCCCAATAAACTCAGTCCCTTCAATTCCATAATGTTTTGCTAATATGCCATCCCTCCAATATGTCTTACTTGGTCCAACCAAAATTAGCCACCTCAATGATGTGATGTTTAAATCTTCACATCATTTATTGAAATTTTGTCTCTCTTTTATGGAAAATTTTATATTATATTTATTTGGATGGACTTTTCAGAAAAATATTTTTCAAAAAATTAACTTCTTTTTTTTTGGGTGATTGTTTGTGACTTGTAAAATGAGTTAAAAAAAAATATTTATATATTTTGTAAACTCATATTCTTTAATTGTGAATTGTTTTGTCAGAAGGGAACATTACCTTTGGAATGGTTTTTTTCCTTCAAGAAGTTATTCCTCCGTTTTTCAATATAAGATTGCTTGTAGCTTGTAACTTGTAAAATGAGTTAAGAAATATTTTTATATGTTGTAAACTCATATTCTTTAACCATGAATTGCTTTGTTGGACTTGGGGTACATTACCTTTGCAATGGTTTTTTCCCTTGAAGAAGTTATTCGTTATTTTTTCACTTCTTAGCAAATCTTGTATTGCACTTTGTTATTCTATATTTCTTGCTTTACGATTTAGAATATGCTAAGTTGTAGTTAAAATTAATTATCTGTGTGGACTGCTTATTCACGTTGAAAATATTTCGGAATAAGCAAACTTTTGATGGAACAAGTGTAATCTGAATAATCTAGAAGAAGAACGAAATTACATATGGGTTTAGGAACGATATCACAGTGCTATAAAAGCACGCAAAAGCATGTTCTTAAAAGTTTATTTGTGCCATTTGAAGAAAAATTTGATGCAAATCGATTCCTAGGCCAAACAACCTTACAAGATTAGATTCGGCCAACCGTTTAGAGGTTCAAAAACAACCTTCTAATAATATCTTCCTTTGGATTGATCGGGCAAAATACTAAGAAATAGTATTCTGATTGAGAAATATTTGAATTGTCATGCGTTAAACAAGACAGGACAGGGAGCACATGTGATATAGATAAGACCCATGTCCACTCTAAACCCACATCTTAAAATTTCAGAAGTTTACAATAGTTTATAATCATAAGAAGAGCTCACTCTTAACCAATGTGAGACTCACAGCAAAAAAAGTGTTCGCAACACTCTCGTACCAACAATTTCCCCTAGTCTCCTTTTTATTCATGTAGACACCAAACAACATTGGTAAGTTTTTCAAAATCAGCCATTTGGTTGACCAAGGCAGCTATTTCTCTTCTTCTAAAAGCATTCACATCACTGATATTAAAAAATTTAGCTTTCAACAACACAAAAAAAAATATATATATATTTTATATACACCTAACATCAAAAGTTCTATTTTAGCATACAACACATTAAAAATAATATAAACAACCTAACTAATTCATTTCACTGTAACCTCTCTCTCTCTCTCTCTCTCTCTCTCCCCCCGCCTGAACTCTATCCCTCTCTCTGTCTCTCTCTCATGCACCACCATACACACTGCCACAACAAGCCATTACCAACACCGGCCACTGCCACCACCAACAACAACCACAATCCACTGTCACCACCAGCCACAATTGCAACCCACTCCCACCACCACCCATTAAAATGAACAAGCAAACCACAACCCACCACTAACAAAATGACCCACCACCACTACCATCTCCACCAAACAACCCCTGAAGCCTAAAACCCAATAACCAACAACCAACCAAACAACAACCTCCACCACAAACTCCACAACCTACTAAACGACGATCTCCACCAAACTTGGATGCCAGGACAAGCCAAACCCACTAATCCAAAAATGCCAACACCGATCTCAACCGCACATCGATCTCTAAGCCATTTATCACCATTTTGTTGGGAGAGGAGAGGAAGCGAAAGAGAAATGAGTGAGAGAATGGAAAGAGAGAATTGACTTGAAAGAGAGAAAAAGAAACTAATTTAATATTGATAACAGCTTGCTATAGTGAGCTACAACTACTAGCAGTTAACTGTAGCAAGTTGGTAAAATTTTTTAGCTTTAGCATCATTAATGTTGGGTGTTTGGAGTGTTAAAATAACTAAAAAAGCCATTTTAACACCACTATTGTAAATGCTCATGTGTGTACCCAAAATATGGTTATTGGGCTCAACTTCTACTTGGGCTCACAATCTATTTGTATTGTGGGCTTTGGATTTCCTACCAGGGGTGGTCCTATGCTTGATGACCCAAAGATTCTTATTTCTACAAACCCTTCTCTCACAAAGTCACTCCCCTTTCCTTGTCTGGTCATTCTTTTCTACTAGTTTACTCTCCAGAGTTACCAACCCCTCTTCCTTATTCTCTTCTCCTATTTATAGGCTAAGATAAGTGGAGGCGTTATGATTGCTACCTCTTACTAGTGCGAATGAAGGTCCAATTCCATCATCTCAAAGTGGATGTTCCGTCAGAAAGGTGGTAGTGGCATTGGAACTGATTCCCACCTCCAAAAGCTAGCTCGACAGCGATGTTCTTAAGGGCACTACCGGGCAGCCAAGCACAGGTTGTCTCTAAGCAATATTGCTCCCGACCAGGCTAGAGATGATCGGGAGGGGTTTGCTTGGGCTATTCATGCTAGCGCGGCCTTATTTTCAGCTCCTGGGCCCAAAATGGGCCCTAAGGTGTCCGGGTCGAGGTCGCAGGTCTAATGAGGGTAGGGTGACGTATTAGGCCACCTGGCTAGGTCCTAAGGCCCACTGGGGTTGAGGCCCTGGCCCATACAATAGCCCCCCTCCCCTTGATTCGTGCCTGGCTACCAAGAGCAAATCAAGGACAATCGGAATGGCGCTTGTGATTCCTCTGGAAGCCTAACTGTTGGCTACTGAACGAATGAGACAGCCATCAATGCTTTGTCAATTGGAGTGCCACGCCAAGCTGTCACATTCAACCATCATCATAGCTTGGCGGTTCATGAACCAAGCCCACACATGTAGGGGTTACAAGAAGAAGCTAGAAAGATTTTCCCACCTTCTTCTTCATTAAATGTTTTCATCCCTATAAATAGTTCCACTTGCGTTCTCCTTTGCTTTCTTACTTCTAAAAAATTTCTCTCTCCCGAGCATACTCTTCCTGTGTTCAGATCTTTCATCCATGAGCACTTCCTCCTAGAGTTCTAGTAAGTTTTCATTTCCTCCTCTCTTCCTTTTCCTTTTCTTCAATTTCTTTTCCTCATTTTAAAGTTTTAGAATGAGATTTTCTCACCTTCTGTCCACTTAGGCATCTTTAGCCAACTTTAGGGAAGCTTTCAACATCCTAGGGGATGTGGATGTGGCATATTGCCATGAGGACGATATCGCTCTATATCGTCGCTCTGGGTCCAATACTGCATTTTTTCCTTTAATGGCAATCATAGAGGGTGGGGTTAGGTTCACCATGAACCCTCTTTTGCTTAGTATCCTTAGGTTTTACAACTTGTGTCCTAATGAACTTCCTCCTAATTTTTACCGGGTAGTTAGCTACGTCAGTAGATTAAACCAGATATTCAGGTTACAATTGGACCACCATGACATAAATTTCATGTATAGTTTGTGTGGAAATATTAGGTCTAACTACTATTTAAAAGCTAAGGATCTGCAAGTAAGGCTTATATCATGCCTTCCCGATTCTAACCGAAATTCTGGGGGGGAATATGTTCGAGTGAGCAGCAACTAGCTTGTCGATAGCTCCCTTACCCATTCTCGAAACGTGATGTTGGTCGGAACCGAACATCTTTTACTCTTTACTTGTGTTTTGCTTGTGATTGACTTGCTCAAAAAGGTGTTAACCAACTTTTGTGTTATTTTGATGCAAACAGCAAAAGGTTCAAGCTGGACATGGGTAGTGAATGTAAGAGATCTAAATTTTTTGCTCTGGTCCGAAATTTTTGTAAACTTCAACAGACAGCTTCGAGAGTCGTACCTCATTCTTGGCTGCACTCTTGTCTACATAACTTGGCAGCCTTTGGGCCGACTTTATTAGTGGACAGCCCATTGTTAGTGTATATTGACGTTTGACACACTAACTTCCTCCCCCCACAACTAACCATAGGTAAGGCCTGTGATCTCGGCCCACGATACACAACCTCAGACGAACTCACACCAATAAGGTACACCTCGACTAAACTTGGGTCCCAAAGTCATAGGGTCCACATGCCTATTGAACCCAAAGCCCCCATTCAAGTAGTCGAGCCAGGCAACAGCCGAATCGGTCAACTCCTCGGGAGCGAAATCTGACCCTAGTGACGAGATGGTGACTAGGCAGATGATGACCATTGGCCGCTTTATGCCCAGCACTTGGCCAACCTCACAACAATAAGAACCTAGGGGTAGAAACCCGACTCCCCCTCCTCTTGCCCTTAGTTGCTTTCGGAAGAGATAGCGTACAGCTGAGCAACCTCCCATAGGCCTAGGGGATGTGCCCACAAGGACTCCCTCTTAAATATCTAGAGGAGTCATTGTCCAGGAACCGCCTACCCAAGTCAAGAAAAACATGTTGTCCTCTTCTCGGTCTGAGGTAAGCTGGCAGCCCACCTTCAAGCTCAAAGACAAGCCCTTGCCTACATTCACTAGTGTAAGGACATGGTCCTAGGGTGAAGAGGGGCAAGTTGCCTAGAGTCTTGTGCAAGGCCTTTTATTGCCCAAGGACATTCACGTTTTCTCGAACGCAACTGAGGAGTCTGTGGCTAGGCGGTTGCAGTGGCACACCATAGCAGTAATTTCTCATCCCTTTGTTTCCTACTTGTTTCAATGCATGAGCATTCCTTTCACTTTCATACTTATCATTATTTCTCGATCAGGCCGCACAGCTGACCCACGTCCTTGATGGAAGGTTGAAGGAGCTCTCCGAGGACGCTGAGTAGGAGAAGGCTCTCAACGAGGTCATCGTAGCTACCGCAAATGAGAAAGTGAAAGCTATCGAGGTTGTAGAGAAGAAGGCTGCTACATCCGAGAAGGCCAAGGCATTGGCAGAGAAGAGGTCCATGGAGTTGGAAATGAAGTTGGGTGGGACCGAGCTTAAGCTAGCAGAGGCTGAAAGCCTGAACATTACTCAAGCCAATAAGCTAGCTGACCTGAATGCAGCTTTGGAGGTTTGCGAGAATAAATGGTACAATGAAGGCTTTGTTGACGCAGAAAACTTTGCGGAGCAGGTCGTTCACAAAGCTTGGAAGCTTAAGTTCGGGGAGGGGTGGTTGGATGCCCTACAAGCTATGGGGGTCCCTAAGGACTCTCTATTAAGGGATCCCAACCAGATCCCCTTCTCAGATCCCTCTCTTGTCGTATAGAATCCTTCTGGTGCTGTTAACGAGGAAGAGACTCCTAACATGAAGGAGTTGGTGAGGGCAATTGACTCCCATGTGGAGTTAGTTGACCTGGAAGTCACCAACAACCTCTGTGTTAGTGATCAGCCTAACGGGAGCGTTCAACTTCATCCGCTTTCAATAACTCAGCCAACCAAGGATGTGACAGAGCAGCCATCCGAGGACGCAGCCTTGCACCAGCATGCCAACCCTTCAGCTTAATACCCAGAATCACTTATTGTTCTTTTACTTTTTCCTTACTTTTGCTTGGTTTACCTATAGTCACCAAGTTATGGTGACAGAACAATAATTTATCTCTTATTTTTCTAAGTTTTATTTTCCTATAGTCATCGGGCTGTGGTGATAAAACAATGGTTCACTTTATTAGATTAGATACTCGAATATGGATGGTCACTTCGTTATTACCAAGTTATTCTTTCCACCATGTTTTGTTATGGTTATTTGGCTCATATGTTTTTGTGCTTGTTGGAAGGAATGGCTCCTTGGCAATAAAAACTGTATTTGACATATGTTGCCTGATTCAATGGAAATGAATGCTAGGTAATAGAGCCTTGTCGAGTACAAAATTAGTCGAGTACTGTACTTTTCATTGTTAGGAAAATTTAGTGTAAGGTTGTTAAGAGAATTTGGTGTAAGGTTTTACCTTTCCAACGATAAAGATTGAATCGGGGATGGGCTTCCCTCCTCAGGTAAAATTTGAGACTAAGTTTCTATATGTCTAGTGATGTAAATCGAACCGGGAACAAGTTTCTGTCCTTGGAATAATTTAGTGCAAGGTTTCCACCTGTCTGGTGATGTAAATCAAACCAGGGATAGGTTTCTGCCTTTGGAGTAATTTAGTGCAAGGTTTCTACTTGTCCAATTATGTAAATCGAACTGGGGAAAAGTTTCTGCCCTTGGAGTAATTTAGTGCAGGGTTTCCACCTATTCGGTGATGTAAATTGAACCAAGGATAGATTTCTGTCCTTGGAGTAATTTGCCTTAGTTCTTTTCGTGTATATTGACCGAGGCTAACGAGTTCACACCCGTATGGATAAACATCACTTTCATATTAATTAACAATATGCACATATAACATTACATTCAATCTATACCCCCGCATACGGATAATCAGCAGTAAAATTTCTTCAAATTGTGGGAATTCCATGGCCAAGGAAAAGGTCTTTCATCTAGATCCTCCAAATAATACACCCCTGCCCCCACAATGGTGGTAATTCTATATTGTCCCTCCCAAGTTGGTGCTAACTTCTCTGCGTTGACGTCTCGTGTATTCCCTACTACCATCTAAAGTACCAGATCTCCCACTCCAAACTCCCTTTTCCTCACGTCCCTGTTCTATCTCCGGGCAAGTTTTTGCTAATATTCAGCCAGCCGTATAGTCGCCGATTCTCGACGTTCTTCCAATAAGTTCAACTGTTTTAGCATCAACTCTGAATTCTCAGTGGGGTTGAATCTTAAAACTCGAGCACTGCACAAGTTTATTTCTGTTGGTATGATTGCCTTCGCACTATATGTTAAGGAGGATGGGGTTTCTCCCATGGACTTTCTTAGGGTTGTTCGGTATGCCTACAGAACACTAGGCAACTCTTTTGCTCACTTGCCCTTAACACCTTCTAATCTCCTCTTCAACTTGTTCACAATGGCCTTATTGGTAGCCTCGGCTTGACCATTGCTTTGAGGATATGCTAGGGTAGAATACTATTTTGTGATGCCAAGACAACCACAAAACTCGCAAAAAGCTTTGCTGTCAAACTGCAACCCGTTATTTGATACTAGGGAATCTGGTACCCCGAACTTTGTCATTATGTTCCTCCATACGAACTTCTTAACATCCACATCCCGGCTGTTCACCAATGCCTCTACCTCTGCCCATTTGCTGAAGTAATCCACAGCTGCTAGGACAAACCATTGGTTTCTTGTTGCCCGAGGGAATGGACCAACAATATCTAGTCCCCACTGTGCAAAGGGCTAAAGGCTACTAATGGGATTCAAGCTCCCTGCCGGTTGGTGGATCATAAGGTTGTGCTTTTGATACTGCTCACATTTTCGCGCATACTCGTCTACACCCTTTTGCATTCGCGGCCACCAAAATCCCTAAGTCATTACCTAGTGGGCTAATGAACGCCCTTCTACGTGACTGCCACATACTCCTTCATGTAGCTCGGCCAAGAGTCCTCCAATCTTGCTAGGGTGTAAACATTACAGGTATGGCCTGTCAAAAGTTCTTCGATACAGCTTATGATCGGTTGATAACCAATACCGAGCAGCTATCCGGCCTACTTTCTCTGCTTCCTTCTCATCAGCAGGCATGTGATCCTCAACTAAAAAGTCAATGATCGGATCCATCCAACATGGTTCAACCGTTGTCACCAGCGAAACACTTACTCCTACATTGATAATCAATTTTGCTACGAGTTCCACCTTGATCATTTGAGGTACCTCCTCTATCATTGACGATGCCAATGTGGCCAGAGAGTTTACGTGCCTATTCTGCCCTCAGGCCACTTGGACTAACTTTGCCTTAAGAAACTAACTCATAGCCTGCCTTACCACTCACAAGTATTTCTTCATTTAGGAATCTCGGGCTTCAAAACTGTCCTACACCTGGCTAACCACCAACTAGGAATCCGAGTAGACCTCAACTTCCTACGCACCCATATCCAAAACAACTTTCAATCCAGCTAGCAGGGCTTCATACTCAGTTTCATTGTTAGAGGCCCTAAATCCCAACCTGAAAGAATTTTCCAACCTTATCCCTTCTGGAGTGATGATAAGAATTTCGGCCACTGCCCCATTACACTAGAAGTGCCGTCCACAAATACCTTTCACGGGCGACAATCCACATGACAAATTACCTCCATCTCTTTCCTCAAAAAAACTCTGCAACAAAATCAACAAGAACTTGGCCTTTCACCAAACTCCTTGGCCGGTACCTGATATCAAAGGAGCCAAGCTAGGTTCCCCATTTGGCTGTTCAACCCGTGAAGTCGGATCTCTTCAACAGTGACTGTAAGGGATATTCAGTTAACACATAGATGATGTGAGCTTAAAAATAATGAGGCAGCTTCCTCGTAGCATGCACTCATGCTAACACCAACTTCTCCAAAGGCAAGTATCTTGGCTCGGCATTAGCCAGGGTCTTGCTTATATAATACACGGTTTGTTGCACTCCTCAATCCCTAAGAAGCACAGCACTCATGGCATGTTCGACACTGAGAGGTACATGAATAAATCCTCCCCAGGCTCTAAGGCTGTCAACATAGGTGCTTGCATCAAATATTCCTTCAAGTCCTGAAAAGCCTTTTCACACTCCTCATTCCACTAGAATCCCCTCCACTTCTTCAAGAGCTGGTAAAATGGATGGCAGCGATCAGTAAACTTGGAAATGAACCGGTTAAAAACAGCTAACATGCCAGTCAGCACTTGAACTTCCTTCAAATTACTCAGTGGCTTGAGGCACTTCATGGCTTCAATCTGGTCGGAGTTGACTTTTATTCCTCGGTTCATGATCAAGCACCCTGGGAACTTGCTAGCCCCCACTCCAAAGGCACACTTGTCAGCATTGAGGCGCAGCTTATGCTACCAAAATACTTTGAATATCCCCTTAAGATCTTCAATATGTTGTGCCTTCTATTTTCTTTTTACCACTATATCATCAATATACACCTCAACCGTCTGCCCGATCTTATCTCGGAACATTCTCATCATCATCCATTAATATGTGGCCCCAGCATTCCTTAACCCAAATGGCATCACAGTATAATGATAGTTAGCGTCAGGTGAAGTAAACATTGTTTTCTCCTGATCCTCAACAGCCAAGGTGATTTGATGATAACCCTGAAAAGCGCCCAGAAAGCTCATCCTCGGGTGTCCATAAATGGCATCTATCAACTGATCAATCTTTAGCATAATAAACAGGTCCTTCGGACATGCTCGATTCAGGTCAGTGAAGTCAACACAAACCCTCCATTTGCCATTTTTCTTTTTTACCACCACGGTACTCACAAGCCACTCCAGAAAAAATATCTCCTTTATTGCCCAGCTTTCTTTAGTCTCTTAACCTCTTGCCTAACAGCTTCGACGTGGTCCTTAGCCAAACTCTTCGGCTTCTATTTCTTGGGGAGGTATAAGGGGTCCACATTTAGCTTGTGAACTATGAATTCGGGATCCACCTTAAGCACCTCATACAGGTCTAAGCAAACACATCAACATTCTGCACAAGGAACAGTAGTATCTCTACCCTCTCTTTGTTCTCCACACCTGTTCCTATCAGAAAACTCCTATCATTATCCGACAATATCCTTACTCTTACTAAGTCCTCGACACAACTAGCCCCCATTCCCACTTGGGGTTTTTGTAATTGCTTCGAGGAAGCCTCCTTAGTTAACTCATTCTGTTTTATTCCCTGGCCAACTGCAGCTACCAAGCACTACCTGGCCACTTGTTGGTTTCCCCTCACTTTGGCAATATCCCGCTCTGTGCAAAATTTGATCTTCATATGCAAGGTGGACGGTACTACCCCATTTTATGAATCCATGGCCTTCCTAAGATCGTTGTGTAAGGAGAAAACGAAGCAACCACTATGAATGTTACCATCACCTTCTTGCCTTCCATATTCACGGGAAGCAAGATCTGTCCTTCTAGGATCACAATCCGACCATCAAACCCTATCAACGGCATATCGTACTTGGACAGATCTTCCTTCTTCAAGCTAAGCCCCCTGTACAGGTCAGGATACATCACCTCAACTCCACTCCCTTGATCTATCATTACCCTCTTTACTACGAAACCATTTATCCGGGCTGTAACCACCAAAGCATCATTATGTGGTTGAATCGTGCCCTCCAGATCATCATCATTAAAGAAGATGGGCTCCTGAGTATACCTCAACTTTTTCTCGGAGGGTTGATCACCCATGCAACTTTCCACCGATACCACAGCTAGCACCCCCTTCTGCTAGACACTTGAGTGCCTCTTGGAGCTACATGGATAACTTCTATCACTCTTAATGGGGGTAGGAGAGGATTCCCATGAGGCCGAGTGCCCTGCTCGGCTTCTAGATTCCTAGGATTAACCATGAATTCTTTCAAGTATCACACCTTCACCAACTGATCTAAATGATCTTTTAACACCCTGCACTGTTTGGTGGTATGTCCCTTATCTTTATCGTATGTACAATATAGGTTCTGATTTCTCCTAGACAAGTCTCCTCCCATCTTAATTGGCCACCGAAAGTATGGATCATTCTAAATCCGATCTATGATCTTCTGCACTGGCTCCTTGAATGTCACATTTACCTCCCCCATTTGCGCTCCTGACCCTAGGATCATCAAATTTTTCCAGGGTCTTGCCTGAAAACCACTTTGCCAAGGATGATTTATGACCGAGGCCTTACCTTTGCTCTACAACCGGTTATCCTCTAACCGTTTATATTCTTCAATACGCCTCATTAATTGCCTCATATCCTCGAGAGGCCTCCTTGCCAATGAATCTCGCAACTCAGAATCCTCGAGCAATTCCATCCGAAAGGTACTCACCACGATTTTCTCGTTGCCTCCACCAATCTTGTTGTACAACTCCAGCGCTGGTTAGCATAGCTGCAGAGAGTTTCCCGACCCCTATTTTCATTGATTGCAGGCATCCACAGGCTGTGGAACTAGACTACAGGTCATGAACCAAACTCTAGACTTTTGAATCACTTTGGAAAAACTGTGGATTAAACCTTTCCTTAACCCATTGAACCACTTCAAAGCAGTGAGACCAAGACTTGAAGGAAATACCTTACATATCAGTGCATCGTTATGAGAGTGCAAAGACATCATTTGAATATAATGGCTTACATATTCTACCGGGTCCATCTTTCCATCATATTAATTAAACGGTGGTCGTGTAAATCTACTCGACATAGGGGCCCCTTCGATGGTCCTTGAGAATGGTGATCGAGTAGCTCGGTGTAATGCACGGCTCATAGCGTCCATAGCAGCATTTCAAGGTCATCGCTCCTCTGGGGAAATCAAGTCCTGGTCTACATATTCCTGTGAATGATCCCGATGTTGGTGAGATCTGGATTGATGGGACCCTTCTCCATAGTGACCTCCCACACTGGCCGATCCTTCTCCTCTTTCCTCATGGCCCTTTCTCCGATGCCTACCTCTCGTTTCCAACTCTAAATCCCTAACCAACCTTCGTAGGTGCTCAAGTTCCTTGTCCCTTCACTTAAGCTCTTCATCCCTTCTGTCAAAATGATTATACCCCAAAGCGCCGAACACTATCCGGTACATTTGAAACGACCCTTCTCCGAGGCCAGACTGCCCTTCCTCCTCATACTCCCTATCTTCGCGTCTTTTCTGCATTCTTTCCCGCCAAGTGCAACCCCGTGAAGACCTCCTAGGACCACTTTCAGCATAACTCCCTAATTGATCTCCAGACATTTTCCTGTGCATGTCCTGACAGAACCACAGCTTCGTAGGAGATTCCTACAGATAGCGCCAATTGTGCATACCCAAAATATGGTTATTAGGCTCAACCTCTACTTGGACTCACAATCTATTTGTATTGTGGGCTTTGGATTTTCTACCAGGGGTGTTCCTATGCTCGATGACCTAAAGACTTTCTTATTTCTACAAACCCTTCTCTCACAAAGTCACTCCCCTTTCCTTGTTTGGTCATTCTTTTCTACCAGTTTACTCTCCAGAGTTACCAACCCCTCTTCCTTATTCTCTTCTCCTATTTATAGGCTAAGATAAGTGGAGGCGTTATGATTGCTACCTCTTACTAGTGCGAATGAGGGTCCAATTCCATCATCTTAAAGTGGATGTTCCATCGGAAAGGTGGTAGTGGCATTGGAACTGATTCCCACCTCCAGAAGCCAACTCGGTAGCGATGTTCTCAAGGGCACTACCGGGCAGTCGAGCACAGGGCATCGCCAAGCAATATCGCTCCCGACTAGGCTAGAGATGATCAGGAGGGGATTGCTTGGGGTATTCATGCTAGCGCGGCCTTATTTTTAGCTCTTGGGCCCAAAATGGGCCCTGAGGTGTCTAGGTCAAGGTTGCAAGTCCAATTAGGGCAGGGTGACATATTAGGCTGCTTGGCCAAGTCCCAAGGCCTAATGGGCCTGGGGCCGTGGCCCATACAGCTCTAATTTTTTTATAGCGGGCAAAAAGTGGAACAAGCTTTCAAAATTCAAGATTCAAGAAATGCTCAAGTTATTATTGTGGGAAACAACTTAGAATGTTTTGCCAAAAAGAACAACTCTAAATTCTAGATTTACCATTGAAGATGTAGATTCATTTTTTGCAACTCAACCATTGAAACTACTCGACACCTTTTCATGGTTTATCCTCTCACTCAGATAATTTGATGTCCAACTCTAGTTGGCCAATCCATTTTTCAATGATGCAATTTATTTTCTTTTACATATTACAGGACCTAGTTTTTGCTGAATGCTATAAACTAGCTCAATTTTTAGGATGATGTAGTTTGTTCTCTATGCAATTGAGAGTTGTGATATTAGAACATTCATATCAGTTTGTGTTTATTTTAGCATAAAAATTTACTTTTTCTATTTCTATTTACCAATTTTTCAAAACACCTAGATGAAATTATCTATTCTAAACTAGATACACAATATCTTTTTTTCCTTATAACTAGATGAGTATGATCCCCACTATACACAGCATCATCGTGTTGTAGGTTTGGAACATATGAGGTGGTACCTCCTAAATTTTTTTATTTTTTAATAAATAAATATAATTAAAACAATATTTTAACCTTCATTTATCATATTCTTTGTTAATTTTCTTATTTTCAAAGGAGTAATGTTAAAAGCAAAAAAAAAAAAAAAAATCTCATTTAAATTGTGGTTAAAGTAATATTATTTAGAGGATTTATTAATATTTTCTTTATAACCTAATCATATGATATCACTGAATGTAAAGAGGATTACCAAAATTTGTGTCCATATACTAAGAGTAATGCTACAAACGCCAAAAAAAAAAAATGATAATATTTTATTACAATAGCTAAGTTGACAAGTTTGCATTGATTCTCATTTGGACTTTTTTTTTATCTGCTATTAACAATCTATCGCATCATATCAAATTTTTAGCATCTATAAACTTTCTCATTTAGTAGTTATCTTTGGACTAATTGTCTATGGAGTAGGGGAAAGAGCAATGAAATGTCCAGTTGTTAGTTTTTTACTCATGGAAAATTTTTTCAATAGTGGTCCCCGTGGGGTCGTTTATTGAATCACTGAGAGATACTGACATGATCTTCCTTACAACATCAACATTTGGCCATTTTCCCTGTTCTTGAGCAATTATTGTAGGTAAAAGCATTCACATCAAGGATATCAAAAAAATTAACATTTAGCATCTCAAAAACCTACTTTATCTAATTTAACAACTCACTTTACAATACATCCAACGTCAAAGGTTTTTATATTTTTTATCACTTCATTAAAATATTATTATTTTTTATTCTCAATCTCATCTCTTCCACTACCCAAAAACCCAAAAACTCACTGTCATGCCTACACTCACTGCCACCAGCCACCACCACCTACAGTCACAACCACAGCCACCACCACCACCACCCAAAACCTTAACCCAACCACCAAAATCACAAACAAAAACAAAACACAAACCCATCTCTCCCTCTTCTCTCCCCCTCTTCTCTAAACCAAGATCATCATCAAAATCACACTTCCTTCTTCTCAACCCAGTAAACTTGTAGTCACCACCAGCCACCATCACCCACTCACCTGCCACCACCGTAAACCCCAACCCAAAATCAACCCACCACTAACCACCACCACCACAAACCATACCCACCCACCATCAACCACCATAAACCAAAACCCACTCACCACCTGCCACCACCGTGAACCCCAGCCCAAAATCAACCCACCAATAGCCAACACCACCACAAACCATACCCACCCACAACCAGCACCCAAAGTCACCCCAATCAACCCACGAACCCAACCACCAAAATCAAAAACCCATCAAAATTAATCAAAACCCACAGAAATTAAAACACACCAATATCAAATCACAAAACACACTGCAGCACAGCCACATCAAAATCAACCCCCGATCCACAAACCACTACAGCCTAGCCACTCCCAGTATCGCAACCCAGCCACGCCTTGCACCGTAGAGACCTACAAACTCGAGAGGCAGTTAAGCAGAGAGAAAGGGAAACAGAAAGGTAAAGAGAAAGTGAAAGAGAAAGGAGACTAAAAGCACGAGAGAGCGAGAGAGTAAAAAAGAAAGAAAGAAAATAATAATAATAATAATAGTAGCAGCTTGTTACAGTAGGGTGTTAGTAATAGAACCTTAGAGCATTCACATCAAAGATTTGAAAATGCTAAAATCTCATTTTTAGCTCTCATCCCCTCAAAAAATCACACACATCAAGGTTGGTATTCTTAAAAATTTTAACATCTTAGCCATTGTAGAATGTCATCTTTGACAATCTACCATAGCAACAATCTCATAAAAATAATAATATTTTATTAGATTTCTCTCTCTTCTCTTAATAAAATATATTTTTCTTTCTCCCTCTTTTCTTTTTCCTTCTCTCCAATCTTCAACCGTCAGCCAAAATGGAAAATTAACCTTGATTTTCAAACATTATAATTAGTAGTCAATGTTTTCAAACTATATTTTCCACATGCCGTCTACCTGGAAATCGAGTCTCTAAGACTCGATTTATAAAGCAAAAACAAATTTTAAGTCTCAAGTCTCTCAGCCATTCCCAGAAATACCAAAAAAAAAAAAAAAAATCCAAGAAACGCAACAATCCAGCACAATCAGATCAGAGACACAACAATTTCAGTACAATCAGATCAGAAAGAGAAAGATCTAGAGACCCAAATCAGATAGGAGGCAACGCGGCCTGGCCTGGGTCACGTGGCCTGGCTTACGTGGCCTAGGTCACGTGGCCTAGCTTGCGCGGCCTAGGTTAAGTGGCCTGGCCTGGGCAACGCGGCCTCGACCTGGCCTAGGCTGCACAGCTTGGGTCGGCGGTTGAGCTTGCATTTTCATCTCTTCTTCTTCTTTTCTCTCTCTTTCTTTCTTTTTTCTTTTTTTCCTTTCTGCGTTTTTGCTGTTTCTACATCTTCTGAGTATGAATGATTGTAATTATAAAATGGGTTATAAATCGAGTCTTAAAGACTCGATTTCTATGTAGACGCCACGTGGAAAAAAATACCACATCAAACATGATCAACCCATGTAAATCGAGTCTCAAAGACTCGATTTATAGGCCCTAAATCGAGTCTCTTAGACTCGAGATGCTAGTAAAAAATATAGTTTGAAGACGTGGCCTACTAACTATATTATTTGGAAAATGAAATTAGATTCCAATTTTGGCCTCAACCGTCTCACTTCTCTATTTTTTTCCTTCTTTCCTTTTTTTTTCCCCCTTCTCTCCAGCACCTTTCTTCTCCCTCTTTTTGGCTCAACGTTCTTGGTGTTTTTGGGTTAAGATCAGAGAGGCTATGGTGGGCAATGGGCGGTGGACGTTTTTGTGGCTGGGGTTGCTTGGTTGGTTTTGGCTGGGGTTAAGATCGAGATGGGTGGGTGGTTGAGATCGAGTTAGGCTTGAGATCGGGGTTCAGATTAGGCTGTGGGTAGTTGAGATTGAGCTAGGGTTGAAGATCGGGCTATGGGATGGTTGAGATCGATCTATATATATATATATATATATATATATTTTTTTTTTTCATTAATGCTTGTAGGTTTTTTTAGTTGCTAAGAAAATCAAGAAAAATGAATGAAAATTATGGGTTTGACGGATTGTGGGTGGTGGTTGGTTATGGGTTTTGTGGAGATGGTGAATGGTGGGTTGTGAGGGTTAACATCATATAATACACAGAGAGAGAGAGAGAGATCAATAAAAAAATGAATAGTTTTTAGCTGAGATGTGAAAATAGAACCTATGTTGTTGGGTGTATTTAAATTAAGATGCTAAAATGAATAAAGTGGTTTTTTGAAGTGTTAAGTGCTATATTTTTTAGCATTCTTGATGTGAATGCTCTTATTATAGCAAGTTGCTAAAATTTTTAAGATTTGACATCCTTGATAAAGATCGGGTTTATGTGTTTTTGTTGCTATTTTTAAGATTTAGCATTTTTAACACCTTTGGAGTGAATAATCTTAAGAACAACATTTATATGGGGCTTGTTACTTGCATATCTCGTAATGGTAGAGACTAGAGTGTAGAGATACGTAAATCTCTCAGCAAAAAAGAGATACGTAAATCAAAAGTCTTTTTTTATGCTGCAATTAATGAAATGATTCATGTGCCTACTTCTTTGAGGTATGCTCACGACACATCCAAGAAGAATATTTGTCCAATTTTCCATTTGTAACTACTTCATGATAGAAGAGTATATGCTTAAATAGACTGAAGAACCCATTGAATTTTCATGCACTAACTGTCTACATTGTATTACTTCTGTATTTTATACTTCATACTTATTCTTGTATACTATACCTTGTGCTTTTGTATTAACTAAATAATGTCTCGTGCGATGCACAAATACTTTACAATTTCATTTGAAATCATTTTTATGTATATTAAGATCTGTATATTATACTTATTTTGTTGTATAATATTTATGATTGTCTGCAATATTGTTGAATGCTTTGAAACTTGATCTTCTTAATTCTATTTTATTTTTGAAAAATTGTATAACACTATAAGACAATAAGACTATAACATATTATAATATTTATATTAAAAATAGACTTTATTTTTTAAACTAATTAAATGATTTTGAAGTCTATATAATTAATAATTTAAAGCATAAAAATACTTTTATATCCAAAAATTACATAAATTTATGCAACCTTCCAAACAATTCTTCAACCACTCCATTCTCACAACCAAATATGGAGACCCCAATCTCAAACACCAAATTCATTTTCTCAATAAAATTAAGGAAATCATTTTTAAGTATCATCATAAAGAGAACTTGGTTAAACAAAGATAAATTGACTAAAAACATAAAATATAATTGCCTTTAATTCAAATTTCGTATCCTTTATATATAAACACAAAAAAACACTTTGAATCATCATTGATTTTTATTTTTATTACTATGACTCGTACCGCACAAAATAGCAGTAAAAAAACATAGAAAAAAAAAAACCCTACAAATTATGAGTTCTAGGAAAAAATAAATAAATAACTTCATAAATAATCAATTAGAAGGATTTTTTTTTTCTTTCCCTTTAATTCTTAAATAAAATACATTTGTAACTTTCCCACACCAAAATTCCAAACACCCAAAGACTTAAAATCAGTCATAGCCTTCATAAAATCTATAACATCCAACAACATCAAAACTGTACAACTTGGTGTTTTTTTTTTTTTTTTTGGTACATTTTAGAGGAGTACTAATACTAGTTTAATGGTTGGTACGATATATTTTTCCAATACGGCCGGTATTGGTACGATATTAACTTTCCTGCACTTAATACTTCGAGTTTCTGGAAGACCGAGATATGACAAGTCTTTCCCCCACTTTTTAGGACATTAGGAAGGGGAGGATAATGAGAACTAGGAGAGGTGCTCATTGAATACCTTGAGTCTCATGAAGACTAAGATATGACAAGTTTTTTTTTTTACTTCACTAGAACTTTTAAGAGAGATGGAGGAGGTTTTGGTGTACTTTGGAATGAAGGGGGGGGGGGGGGGGGTTAATATAATAGTGGATGGAGGGTTCCAGAAGGAAGGGCCATAAATTTGGAGTTGGTGAAAATGAAGAAAAAAAAAATCAAATTGGGGGGCTATTGGAGGTCAAGTGCCAATCGACACTTGGACCCAGTGATGATGATTTCCCTTCATTTTTCATTTAAATTAGACATTAATGCTCTAATTTTCTTCAAAAATTTTACTTAAAAACATCAACTTGATCCCCAAGTTCAGCCATTATCATTTGCTCGTGTGATGCACGAATAATATTGTTATAATGTAAGATTGTTTTGGGGAATGTTGCACATATATTATAGCATAATTGTTATAGAACTTTGTTAGTAATGAGTTTGTCAAAAAAAAAAAAAAAAAAAACTTGTAGCGTTTTCGATGACTTAATGGTGGTGGGAGGCCAGCATGACGATAGTGGTGACCCCCAAGATTCCTCTCTTTCTCTCTCTTACAAATGTTTTGTCAATCTCAAGTCTTTTGTTTTAATAATAGTGAAACACTGCGTTTCATTTAACAATCCACAATATTTTTGTGTCTCTCTATCTCTACCTAGGTCCTTATCTAGTTGTCTTTATCTTCTTCTTTTTTTTGCTTTTGTTTTTAATACTAAAACAGTGGGTATGCTAAAAGACATAAAGAAGAAAGGAAGGTGTGGTGTCAGCTCAAACAATTAATGAGAGATTGATGAGATAACAATAAAAAGAAGTTAATGTGATATTTTGGGCAACAGTAAAAATTAAAAAACTTAATGAAAAGAAGTAAAAACAGGCTAAATGCAAAATTAGAATGCCAAATGACAAGACTTTATGCAATCCTGCAATATAGATTTTTCCAAATTATCAGCAATTATTCAACTCTATGGTAAGTTTTTTTTTTTTTTTTTTTGGAAGGAAGAAAACTCTATGGTAAGTTGTGGTCCAAACAATTAGGAAAATGACATATGATTAATTTTAATATGTTCACTAATTGAACTAATTAAAATTAATTGTTCATTATCACATGTGGTTGGATTTAATTTGTGAGGAAGCGTCTTAGCCTTTAAAATTTAATTTGATGATAACTTTCAATCAAGTGGTTTGATTGAGGCCTGTGACTAGTCGTTTTGATCGTTATGATTTTAAGATCATTTTTATAAGGAGGAATTAAAGATCCAACAGCTAGAATTAAGATGCGGCCTCTAGGTGTGAAATTTACATTTTACCCTCCAGATAAGGTTATATGTGGGTTGCAAAATGAGATGTCTACATCATGTTATACAATGCCAAAAATTAAATATGCTCATCATATGAATTTTTTAGAAATTAAAGTAAGCAAAACATTAGTGTTTTTTCTTAGTCTTATTTTTTCATTTTTTTTATTCAAATATGAAATTTGAATTTGATTTGACATTGTTGCTGCAATATATTTATGTTTTTGATTTTATTCATCAATAAAATTTAGAGTGACACGTGGAAGAGGAACTAGGTATAATTGTCAGAACTTCAAGTATAAATAGAGGCTAACTCTACAATAAAAGTACACCACACACAATTGAGAACACACCAGAGATCATTTGTACTTAAATTCTTTGGGGATATAGTAGTTTGTAGGCAAATCGAGTAGCCCTTAAGCTTTGTAGAAGACTTTATGATTGTAAGTCGCTTCCTTTGTACTTGTGATCTTATTCAATTAAGAATTAGTGAAGTTTGATGCAATATTTAAATGATTGTTTATGTTTGATCAGAATTCTTGCTTGCTTCAAATCATTTTGATGTTAGAATGATGATTTAGGCTTTAGTTTGTTATAATTTTTGCAATTTACTAACTTCTAGAACGTTTGCTCGGATTAGTTCACTTCGAGATGATATACTTCAAAATAGTTTACTTCAAGATGATGCACTTTAAAACAATTTAGTTCAATTAGATTTATTTCGAATCAAGGCATTTGAACTTAGTTTATTTAGGCATAATTCGAATCTATTCGAATCTATTCAGTAACAACTTAGGCTTGATAACATAAACTTGGTAACTTAGGCTAAATAGTTTAACTTAGTCTTTTAGGAACTTAGCCACTTAAGAATTCCTCATTCTCATTGTTAACTTACATGCTGATGATGCCAAAAATCGTCAATGAGCCGCACGGTCCTCACGTGCTCTAGACAAAACCTGCAAAACAAAAACAAAGAAGACCTTGCAGAGAGTAACGGTGTGGTATCGGCCAAATATCCTCTGAAAGTTAAGTTAGAAAACTTTCACAACTCTAGAGTGCCAGAGTTGGGGTAAATTATGCGTATCTTGATTCGTGAGGGCTTTAGGGTTTTTATAGTAGTGTAGAGCTAACCTTCGTTTCTTGGTAGAGAAAATCTTTCCTTGTAGGGAAGATTCTCATTAATGCACGTACTTTGCAGGATTCTTTCCTCGTAGGGATTCCTTTGATTAGGGTTAATTATGGGATACAAGAAATCTCCTTACATAGATATCTGTGGGGGTCAAGTTAAGCCAGGCTGGACTCGTTGGCCTCTTTAACCCTATCGGCCTCTCCACATCCATCAACCATCTGCTCTGTCCTAGCATTCCCGACGGCCTATGAAGACACCTGTCAAGTCTTCTTGTGGGGTCATCCCGTATGGTGTTGTAGGCCTAACCCTTCTGTTGGTTTTCGTGAAGCTAACAACTATGTGGGTGTCGATGACCTTTTTGTGCGATGTTTTGGGGGTATTAAATTTATGGCTAAAATATCTCTATTAGCTATCCCCTACTTCGTGGTACCGTTAGCTTTGGCTGACAGGCCACAAAGTATTAGAGTATTTATGACCATTAATTAGGTGTTTTATCGGCGAGTGGGTCATTAAATGGTGTAGGCATCCTTAAGCTTAAATGCCAGGCAACACGTGGCACTCGCTAGTTGGCCTTATTTCCAATCACAAATGTCACTTCGTTTGTCGTGCCTCTTCACTTTATAAATAGTCTACCTCCTTTTTTCATTTTTCCTTATTTCATCTTTGCAAATCTTGAGAGAGGGAGGTGTTATTTCGTCATTTTTGCTACCGTCTACTTGCTAATCCCGTCACCTCTACAGACTCGTCTATTAACCTTGTAAGTCCTCTTCTTTTTTTCATTCCTTTTCTATTTCCGTTTTTCTAGTTGGTCGTTACTTCTATAGAAAGACCCATCAACTAGGTTATTAGAATACCTCCATCGCTTGTACGTGAATAGATGTCAAGAGATAGTGAAGTGACAAGTGAGCAGTCATCGTCAGTTTATGAGGGAGTGAGCTATGACAAAGTCTTCCCGTTAGGTCATGGACCCGATGAGGGCTTGTCCTAGTCATCAGAGAGGGAATCGTCTACCCATTCTCCTATTGATGAGGAGGAAGACTATGACGGAGAGGAAGTAGAGGAAAGAAAGGGAGATGAGGATAAGTACGATGAGAGTGAAGGAGAGAATAAGGGGTAGTTCGAGGGAGAAGATGATGAAGATGAGAGTGAAAGCAACAGGGGAGCTTCTGCAGAGGGAATTTAGGAAGCCCAAGGGATGGTCATACCCGTCCCTTCATCCTTCCCACGATATAAACCATCAATGATTTTAACCCAATGATGATGACCAAAATTTTTAATAACTTAAGGGACCGTTACCAAATCTCTAATAACATTCCAATCCGCCTACTTGGGAAGTATGAAAAATGCTACTCTAGGAAGACTGCAGACGTTGGCATGTATGACACCATGTTTATGACAGGATTGAGATTGCCTTTGACGACGCTACACCGTCAGTTGGCCATTTTCTTTGGTCTATCCGTCAACCAAATTGCCCCAAATGCTTAGAGGATATTCATAGGGGCTAAAATCCTTTAAGGTCGTCTTAGTGGGGGGAACTCTTATCTTACCCTGGATGAGTTCTTTTGGTGCTACAGAACCCAACATATCTCCTCTTCTTAGGGGATATCATTTTACAGCAAGGAAGAATACACTTAGGCTAGTGTCAGACATGCCTAACTCCAATAGAAATTGGAAGGGCAGATACTTTTTTGTTCAAGGGATAGACTAGGTATGCCATCGGGAAGAGTGGGTGACAATGCCTCTTGGTTTTGACAATACTTGGGGTATTGTCAAGGATTCAGGTCTAGTACCATTTACATTTTCACTTTTTCTTTATTTATTTGTTTAAGTGTTTAACATCGTCTGCTTTTTTCTTCTTCAAGTCTGCGCATAACCAATGAGCAAGAGGCTTTCATTCGTCTGGTGCTTAAGATCCCTTTCGACAAGCAGAAGTGTAGGGACCTGATCACCCATGAAACGTTGCACGCCTACTGCAATGATCTTGTGCCAACACCTACAGGTTATTTTTTTCGTCATTCCTTCCATCTGCTTCTTTCCGTTTGCTTACTTAACTTCCGTCTCTTACCCTTTGCAAAAATGGAGGCAACGAGGCAAAGAGCCTTAGTAAGGGCGTCAGCTGCAGTGCGCAAGCAGAAAAAGAAGGAAGGGGCGTCAACGTCAGCTCCAAGGTCAGTGGCAAAGGGTCATCAAAAAGGAAAAATGAAGGGAAAGATGACTGTCCACTTAAGAAAGGATCAGTCATTTCTATGGGTGACAAACAGAGGAAGTCGTTGCCTCCTAAACCCAACCACAAAGCTAGTAAAGGTTTGACAACGGCGATAGGTCCCGTCATCCAAGGGACCGTCCGTCATCTTCTTACACATAAGGAGCATGTTGTTAAGATGGTTGAGTCAATTATTAAGGAGATAGACTTTGTAACACCCTAACCTAATTGCATAATTAATTTATGGGTTTATATGCTTGTTATTATCTTAATTAATTTAAGTGCATAAAACTTTGATATTGTGATATTATTAAACATATATACTCTTTTTATTGTTATGGATATGAATTTATAAAGGTAGGGTTATATGTAATGTTATATTATTGTTTGGGCCTTTCTAAAAATATAAACTTATAAGGGGTGAAAAGTAGAATTGCCAAAAGTTGAAAAAGGTGGGTGTGATATTTTTCTCTTAGCATCACTCGTATTCCACCCAAAAGTCCACTCTTCTTATCTTATTTGCTGAACCAAAAACATCTTTATTCAACTTTCATTTGCTTCTTTCTTCTTCCCTTCTTACACGGCAATATCTCTCCCTTACTTTCTCATCGAAAATTCTAGTTTCTTTAAAGAAGAAATTAAGAGCCTAAACACTAAGGTTTCATCTTCAAAGTGTGTGGGTGTCGAGAACGAGAACACGAACACTTGAGCTCCTCTTGTACAATCTCTCAAGTCTTCTGGTTTCAGGTAAGGGATTTGTGACATGTGCTTTTAATAAGTATAAAGATTATTTCAAAAAGTATTATGCGTTAAAGCTTTTAATTAGAGATATTACATATATGCATGATTTAAGTAAAATATGTGTTCATAAGTTGTTCAATCTTATATACATAATAATTTTAGCATATTGATGCTATTATTTATATCACGAACATGATATTTAAGAATAAAATGGATATACTACTGTTGTGAATCATTTATATAAAAATAAAGTTATCAGAAAAATATAGTTTTCAGTTATTCCATTGTTATGTTCTGAACTCAGCTAGTAGGGGTTATAGTACTAGTATTTCCATGGAGATTCTAATTGGCCATTAAAAGTGGGACTAGCTCTACTGTACCCGCCCTTGTTGGTAACAGCCAACTTGTGGAGAATGTCAACCTACCCCTATGGTTGAAAATATGTATTATGATATGATTCAGGAATTACCTAGCATTGTGGGGAATGCTGGATGCCTGGCACTCTGTGCTGGAAGCCTCCCAAAGTTGTGATAGACTTACAATTGGATTAACTAATATGTATTACAAATGAGCTATTAAGCTATTTGGAAATTATAAAAAACGTACGATGATAAGAAAGGTATGTTGAACGTGTTATAAGTCTGATGAGAAGTTTATGATAAAGTATTTTACAGTCTATTCAAAGATAAGATTACTAAATTATGTTTAGCTGCTTATTATGTCCTTTTATTATTATATGAAAGGAAAATGAAGTATTTTTATCTGAAAGTTCATAAGTTATTTTCAGAAAAATATACATAGTAGGAAGGCTATTTTATCCAAGCTGGCGTATCCATAAAATAATTGATTTACATGCATTCTTATTAAAGGTCCATGGAGCTTAAAAACCTTATTAGGCTTTGCAGCTCACCCTATTATATTTTAGTGCACAGGTTCTTCCTAGAAGCAACGAGAATGTTAGAGGTGGCAAGGATTTCATGAATTCTTGTTTGTTAGAATGCATAGTTAGTTTTTGTTGTATAGTAGTTTAGCTCTTTTGTTGTATAGGAGGAATCAAGATGTCCTTGATTCTTGAGCACAGATGTAATTCAGTATCTTATTTTGTTTTAAACCCCGGTTGTATGTCTTTGGGGTTAGGTTTGTAATAAGAGTTTGCTAAACGTTTAGCTATGTAATACTTACATGAATACCTAACATTTTAGCCAAGTGGTAATCTTTCCAAGTTCAAAGGAAATGAAATTTCAAGCTTTCATCATTTTTGTATATTATGGTTTTTATGTAATAAAATAAGCAGGAATTCAAGAAACAAATTCTTGATAAGCACTTTCAGATCAAGTTGGTTCCTATTAGTATTGAGGTAAACTTGATATTAACATGCCGGTTATGCTCTAAACTCTGAAGTATAGGTTTAGGTCTTGATAGACTTGGACCCTTATGCTGAGCAAACGACAGAGGATTTGGGGGCATCAAGTCTTTTTTACCTTTCTAAGGTATGTCATTTTCTCAAACTTTCTTTTATACTGTCGTTCATTGGCTGACAGTTGTCTTGTCTTCAAGCACTGGTGCGTATAAAGGCGCTTCAAGATAGGAGCGTCGCTCAGGAAGGGGTGATCAGCCGACTCTGTAAGCAAAATGAGACCCTAACTAATGAGCAAGATCAATACAAAGGGGCCCTCCATACGCTTAACAAAGAGGTGATGACTTTAACTGAGAAGCTAAAGGAGGAAGCCCGTCTCTAAGAGAAGGCGCAAAAGGGAAAAGCGAATTTGGAGGCAAAGCTAACAGCCATTTGTGGGCAGGTAGAGATGGCCAAGGCCGACGCCATAATAGAGTTCAAGGCTTCCCAGCCTTTTATTGATGCTTGTGTAGTCTACTATGGTGACGAGTTTAAGGACTGCTTGAAGCAGGTCAGGTTCATCTACCTAAACTTGGATTTATCCAAAGTCACCATAAACGACCCTTTGCCAACGACCCCTATAGGTGACAACACCATCAATGAGGAGACTGACGACTCTACTTAGTAAGAGTGAGATCCAAAAGAAAACAGTTTGGCCTTGCTCAACCTGCTGTCGAAGGGCCCGTCGCTCCCTTGGCTCTGTTTGTTGATGATCCTCCTCTTAAGGACACCGAGACCCCTTCTGCCCAAGACACCCAAAACCCCCCTGCTGAAGAAGACAAGAACCTTCCTTCTCACTCCTTCTCAAGACACCCAGAACCTTCTAGCTTAGTTTCAATTTTTTATTTTTCTTGTATCTCATTTTCAGACAATATTAAGTGCCCTTTTGTTTTTGGGCTTTGTTTGCAAACACTTCATTTTATTTATGGTGTCTTTTTATTATTTTACATCTGTCACTTTTAGTATGTTTTTCCTATGTGTTGATCTTTATTCTGAGATATGCGTATGTCTGTCTATCTCTGCGCATACATGTTAGGATGTACTTGTCCCCCAAACGACTTGGTGGATATCTAGGATGAAACTATCTACTTTGGTGGACTCATCCACTTATAGAATTAACATTGAACTCGTCCTACTTGATTACCTAATAATAAACTCATCCACTTGTGGACTTAATAATTTCAAAACATCTCTATGGGATGAACTCGTCTACTTGTGGATCCAATAATGAACTTGTCCACTTGTGGACTTAATAATTTTAATGCATCCTTATGGGATGAACTCATCCACTTGTAAACTTAATAATTTTAATGCATTCTTATAGGATGAACTCGTCCACTTGTGGACTAAATAATGAACTTGTTCATTTGTGGACTTAATAATTTTAATGCATCCTTATTGCATGAACTCGTCCACTTGTGAACTAAATAATGAACTTGTCCATTTGTGGACTTTATAATGAACTCATCCATTTGCGGATTTTATAATGAACTCATTCACTTGTGGACTTAATAATTTTAATGCATCCTTATGGGATGAATTCATCCACTTGTGGACTAAATAATGAACTCGTTCATTTGTGAACTTAATAATTTTAATGCATCCTTATAGGATGAACTTGTCCACTTGTGGACTAAATAATGAACTTGTCCATTTTTGGACTTTATAATGAACCCGTGGACTTAATAATTTTAATGCATCCTTATGAGATGAACTTGTCCACTTGTGGACTAAATAATAAACTCGTCCATTTGTGGACTTTATAATGAACTTGTCTACTTGTGGACTTAATAATTTTAATGCATCCTTATGGGGATGAACTCTTCCACTTTTGGACTTTATAATGAATTCGTCCACTTGTGGACTTAATAACTTCAAGGCATCCCCATGGGATGAACTCATCCATTTGCGGACTTAATAATAGATGTTGTTTCGTAGATGCACATACATACACAGGTCATATTTGAATAACTCCTCTTATTGTGATAAATGCATGCATAAGTAAAAAATTGTTCTTGAAAAAGTAAAAAGTTGCCCTTTGGGCTTACAAGGTACTGTAGATATTAAAAATTAACTAAAAGTAAACTAGAAATGAAGAGTGTTGTTCTTCATGCCATTGTCTATTGGTAGTATTTCTTCAAGAGCTTTGTGTTCCACAAGTGGTGCAACTTTTGCCTGTCTTACGTCTCTAGGAGGTAGGCTCCCTTCCTCTACCATGAAATGATCCGGTAGGGTCATTCCCAATTAGGTCCTAGCTTTTCTTGGGAGGGATCTCTTGTAATGTCTGTCACCTTTCTCAAGATGAGATCTCCAACTTAAAAGTCTTTGTGCCTAACTCTCGAGTTGTAGTGCTTGGCCATGAGGTTCTAGTACCACGCCAATCTTTGTTCAGCCGTTGCTTAGACCTCATCCACCAAGTCAAGCTGCAAATGTATAACTTCATCTTTCTTGCTCTTGTCATGGTTTCACACTCTTTAGCTTGTGAGTCTGACCTCAACTAGGATGACAGCCTCGCTTCCGTATGTTAGTCGAAACGATTTCTCTCTTGTAGGCATCCTTGCTATCGTCTTATAGGCCCATAGAATGCTTGGAAATTCTTCCGTCCATATACCCTTTGCCCCCTCAAACCGAGTCTTGATGATTTTGAGCAAGAATCAGTTCGTTACCTTGACCTGTCCGTTGGCCTAAGGATGGGCAGGTGGAGAATAGTGATTCTTGATCCCCAACTGCAAGCAACAATCTCTAAACAAGTCGTTGTCAAACTGCTTGCTGTTGTCTAAGATCAGTACTCTAGGTATGCCGTACCCGCAAATGATGTTCCTCCATACTAAGCTTCACATGTTCTTCTCTGTGATAATGGCCAGGGTTTCAGCTTCCACCCATTTGGTAAAGTAATCTATGCTGACCATTAGTAACTTCAGCTGTCTCATCGCTATTGGGAATGGGCTTATGATGTCCAACCTCCATTGAGTAAAAGGCCACGGAGCCGTCATTGGAGTGAGCTCTTCTAAAGGTTGTCTGATGGCATGGCTGAACCTTTGACATTTATCACATGCTTTGACATAGGCTCAGGCATCCTTCTGTATGGTGAGTCAATAGTATCCAGCTCGAATCAACTTATGCACCAACGACCGTGACCCGGAATGGCTCCCGCAAATCTCCTCATGGACTTCTTTCATGACATAGTATGCTTCCTTAAGGCCTAACACCTTTGGTATGGGCTAAAGAAGCCTCTTTTGTACAAGACATCCTTTATCAGGATGAAACACACTGTCTAGACCTTCAGCTTTCTTAAGACCTCCTTATCGTTAGGTAGTGTACCATCTTTCAAATAAGTAAATATTGGTGTGGTCCAGTTACTTTCTAAGTCTATTTCCTGCACTCTGACGCCATCTATCAAAGGTAAGAGCTAAACAAAAGAAAGTACCTTACTGGGGATGATCATGTGTTCTGCTGATATGGCTTTCACAAGATGGTCGTCCTACTCATTCTCTTCCCTGGGGATTTGAACAAACTTGGTCTAAAACTCGCCTATCCGTTTCCTTACTTGCTCCAGGTATTTCTTCGTTCTTTCCCCTTTGCATTAATAGTCATCGTTCACCTAGCTTATGACCACCTGAGAATCGCAATATACAACCACACTCTAGCCCCTGCAGCTTTGGCGAGATCCAGTCCTGCTACTAGGGCCTCGCACTCCACTTCATTGTTGGTCATAGGGAAGTCGAGATGAACCATACACTCGATCTTGTCCCCTTCTAGAGAATGAAGCACTATACATGCTCCACCAGCCTACTTGTTAGACAATCCATCCATGTGAATACTCCATTGGGGATGTTCTCTTGCCCCCTAGCTTTCCATGTTGGTGAATTCAGCAATGAAGCCAGCGACCACCTATCCCTTTATGGCAATACGTGGGCGATACTACACGTCAAATTTGCTCAACTTTATTGCCCATAGTGCCATTCGTCTAGCCGCCTCAGGGTTACTCATTGCCCGCCATAGGGGCTTATCTGTCAAAATAACCACAATGTGGGCCTATAAGTATGGCTTGAGCTTACAGGCTGCTGTAACTAAAGCAAAGGTGAGCTTTTCCATTAGTATGTACCTCTCCTCTACACCACAGAGTGCCCAACTAATGTAGTACAGGGGCTTTTACACCTTGTCTTCTTCTCTAACTAAGGCCGCACTGACAGCAGCTAGGGATATAGCTAAGTAGAGGAACAGTTCTTCCCCTAGTTTAGGGGGACTTAACAATGGCGGGGAAGAAAGGTAGGCCTTCAGATCCTCAAATGCTTGTTGACACTGAGCTTTCTACTCAAAAGACTTCCTCAACATGTAGAAGAAAGGTAGGCATTTGTCTGTTGCCCTTGACATGAACCTATTCAGCACAGCCACCTTGTCGTTGAGGTTTTGTACTTCTTTCACTTTCATTGGTGGTGCCATCTCCATTATGGCCCGGATCTTGTCTGGGTTGACTTTGATACCTCTCTGAGACACCATGAACCCTAGAAACTTTCTGGCCATCACCCCGAATGCACACTTGCTCAGGTTGAGCTTCATGTTGTAAGAGCGGAGGGTGTCGAAGGTCTCTCTGAGGTCGTCCAAATGGTCCTCCTCCCTTCGGCTTTTTACCATCATGTTGTCTACGTAAACTTGGATGTTTCTTCCGAGTTGATGCGCAAACATTTTGCCCATGAGACTTTGATATGTTACGCCTGCGTTCTTGAGACTGAACGGCATCACCTTATAGTAGAAGAGGCATTAACTAGTGTTGAACAAAGTTTTCTCTTGATCAGCTTCGTCCAATTTGATCTAATTGTAACTGAAAAATGCGTCCATAAAGCTTAATAACTGGTGTCTTGCTGTCAATCTACTAGGATGTCAACCCGCGAAAGGGGGTATCTATCCTTAGGGCACACCTTGTTCAAGTTCGTGAAATCTACACACATCCTCCAAATACTGTTGGCTTTCTTAACCATCATTACATTAGCCAGCCAGTCGGGATGGTACACCTCTTTGATGAACTCTACATCTTATAATTTGCAGACTTCTTTCTCTATAGCCCTATCTCGTTCTTAGGTGAACACTCATTTCTTTTGACAGATAGGTGGAAAAAGGGTAACACATTCAACCTGTACACCATGACTGAAAGGTCGATCCCAGGCATGTCTTCATGACTCCAAGCAAAGGTGTCCTGATTTTCTCTTAGGAATGCCGTGAGCGCTTGGCAAACTAGCAGACTGGCGAGGGTTTCGATCCTAGCCGTTTGCTCGAGCCTAGAGGTATCAAGAAGTATTTCCTCCAATCCTTCAACGGGCTCTACGACCGCCCTATAATCTTCAATGTTCATAGTCTATAAGTGGTCATCCATCTCCAGCATTGCTATGTAGCACTCTCGTGCCGCCATTTGGTCCTCCCGTGCCTCTTCTATTCCATACTCAAAGAGGAATTTGATCATCAGGTGATAGGTTGAAGTCACAGCCTTCCGTGAGTTGAGGCTAGGTCGGCCCAGTATGGCATTGTAGGCAGACGAGCAGTCGACTACAAGGAATGTAACGTCCTTAGTAATTTGCAGAGGGTAGTCACCGACCATTACGATCAATGTGACCACACCGAGGGGGTATACCCTTGTTCCTCCAAACCCAACGAGCAGCGCATTGGCTGGTATGAGTCATTCTCTCTCATTCCTCATTTGGTGGAATGCCGGGTAGTAGAGGATATCAACAAAGCTTCCATTATCAACCAGGACCCTATAAGTATTATAGTCCCCTACCTAAATACTAACAACCAGTGCATCATCGTATGGGTAGTGGAGGCGTCGCGTGTCGTCTTCCGAGAATCCAATTATAGGGTTGTCAAGCAGCGCCATTTTTGGGATGAAGCTTGTTAGCTAGACATTCTGAACCATTCTAAGGTAAGTCTTACAGGCCTTCTTGGATGAACCTGAAGCTGTAGTACCCCCTACAATCATCCTTGTATCCCCTATAGGTGGCCTAGGGCGCTCGTTATCCCTTCTAGCAACCTGCTCATGTGGTGGATCTGCCCTTTTCTTTGCTGACAAATCGATGTAGTTTCCCTTGTCTAATAAGGGCTTCAATTTGCTGCTTCAGGTCAATAGCATTCAGACGTGTCGTGACCGTGATCCCGATGAAAACGGCAATATTTGTCCCTGGACCTTTTGCTAGGATCTCCCTTTAACATGCCAGGCCATGTCAAGGCCATGTCTTCCTTGATCTAACACCTGATCAATCAGGGCAGTCAACAGGGTGAAGTTGGTGAACCTTCTAGTAGGGGTTTAGAGCGCCTATCCTCTCGTCGATCTCTGGTTCTAGTTATCTTCTGTCCCCTTTCTTGCCGGGTATCTTCTTGCCTTTCCCTTTTCTTGGGTTTCTCCTTTTGGGCTAGCAGCATGTCCTCTGCGTTCATGTATTTAGTAGCTCGATAAAGCACGTTTGTCATAATTTTTGGGTCGTTCTTGAATAAGGAGAACAGAAACATCCTTTTCTGCAGACCATTGGTGAATGCAGCAACTAGTATCTTGTCATTAGTTTCGCCTATTGAGAGAGCTTCTTTGTTGAAACGGGTTATGTAAGACCTCAGTGTCTTCTCCTCCTATTGCTTGATGCTCATCAGGCATGAAATAGACTTATTATACCTGTGTCCCTCGATAAAGTGCGAGGCAAACTACATGCTCAGCTCCTTGAAGGAACCGATGGAGTTGGGTGTCAATCTACTGAACCAGATCCTCGTAGGACCCTTCAGTGTAGTTGGGAAGGCTCGGCACATGATCTCATCTGCCACACCTTGTAGGTGCATAAGGGTTTTGAATGACTCCATGTGATCTAAGAGATTATTTAACTTGTTATAGGCTTCTATGTGCGACATATGGAACTTTGCAAGAAAGGGGAATGAAATAACGGGTGTTGTGAAAGGCAAGTCCGTCTAATGGACCAACTCGTCAAGGTCGTTTGATACCCGCCCTTTGAAGGCGTTCATCATGAAGTCCATCCTTTCCTTCATCATTTGCATCTCCGTAACCATATGTGGTGGTGTTGTATCTATGACGGATGAATGATTGGCATCTTGTCGCTCCTGTCTATTTGGGGCATGGCTGCCCTTCGATCCTTCTCGGTCCCTCCTGTCTATTTGGCATCTTGCTCCTCCCTGTGACTGTTAGGCCCAGCACCTTTTTGGCGTAGCTATTCTTCCAGGTCGTGGTTCCACTTGGTAAGGCGTTCCACTACCACAGCTAGGGTCTATACCTGTCTTTCAAGGGCAGCAGTGCGTGGTTCTTCTCCAGTATGGTTATTGGTTGCCATCGAGTGAGTGAGTACCATACAACTTTTTGTCTAAAAAGTGTTAATATGGTAATTACTGTTTTACTCTCTACGCTTTCTCACAGACGGTGCCAACTGATGATGCCAAAAATCGTTAGTGAGTCACACAGTCCTTACATGATCTAGACAGAACCTATGAAACAGAAACAAAGAAGACCTTGCAAAAAGTACCAGTGTGGTACTGGCCAAATACCCTTCGAAGGTTAAGTTAGAAAACTTCACAACTCTAGAGTGCCAGAGTTGAGGTAGATTATGCGTACCTTGATTCGTGAGGGCTTTGGGGTTTTTATAATAGTGTAGAGTTGGCCTTCGTTTCTTCATAGAGAAGATCTTTTCTTGTAAGGAAGATCATCATTAATGCATGTACTTTACAAGATTCTTTTCTTGTAAGGATTCTTTTGATTAAGGTTGATTGTGGGATATAAGAAATTTCTTTATGTAGATATCTGTGGGGGTCAAGTTAAGCCAGGCTGGACCCGTCAACCTATTTAACCCCGTCATCCTCTCCATATCCATCAGCCATCTACTCCGTCCTAGTATTCCCGTCAGCTTATGGAAATGTCTGTCGAGTCTTCTTATGGGGTTGTCCCGTATGGTGTCGTTGGCCTAACCCTCCCGTTGGTTTCTGTGAAGCTAATGGGTATGTGGGTGCCGACGACCTTTTTGTGCGATGTTTTGGGAGTATTAAATTTATGGCTAAACTATCCCTATCACACGCATTTCTCAAAAAGTCCTCTTAAGTGAGGCATTCCAAACCAAATACCCTAACAATCGAAGTCAATGTTTCACCTTAAGCTAGTCATGAAGTTTCACTTCAAGTAACTTGAATATAGTAATAAAAGACCAACATTAATTAAAAATTTGCTTCTACCCAAACAGCTCAAAACCCATTTTCTCCATAATTTTCCTCGAGAAACTCCTATTTCACCGTATCTTAAGCCTTGATCATTTCAAAGTTTGAATGCCATTAGTCCCTGTTTGCTGATTATGTAAATGGTGGATAGTCTCAAGAGGCACCAGGACATCATTTGCAATCAACCTCTCAAACACAAATGCGCATTGGTTTCCTGTGAGACTTATGTGAAAAATGATATAAAAATGAATCTAAAATAGCTACAAGAATACTGGTAACCTAGACAAAGTGAGCATTTTATGGAAAGGTGTTATTTTGATAGGCCTAATTTTTTGTAACTTATTTGCTTATAACATAGTAAATATCAGTTATTGATTTGTTTAATTAAAATCTCTAATAGTTAAATAAAAGATTTGTGGTTCAATCTCCGCCTACACCAAATACTGATCGGTGTCTTGGTCTGATGACAAAGAGCTATCTAGCACTTCTCGGCTGAAAAATCTAGCACTGTAGTTGGCTGAAAAATCTAGCACTTCTAACTAATCAACTGACTAGTGAATTTTTACTTAGCACATTTAAAAAATGAAGTTTCTCTGACGGCTAGGGTTTAGGGTTTCCTACTCCTTTACGTCTGTAGAATCCTGTCCCTAGCCTCGTCTAGGTTTTCGTTCCCTTCAGACTCCGGTGAGGCTGGTAGGACGGTGTGGTATTGTGTGAGGAAGTGGTCTTTCGTTTTTTGGTCGGTAGAGGTGGTTTGGTGGAGCGTGGGACTATGGCTGGACTTGAGGAGATGTGGGCTAGGTTTTCCCTGTCAGAAGAGGAAGAAAGGGGCGCTGATGTTGATGGACAAGAGGTTACTATCCTCCATCGTTTGGCTGGTAAGTTCTTCACAAAACGTGTGCTGAATGTCGATGCCGTGGCGCGCACGTTTAAGCCTCTATGGAGACCTAGGGGGGAATTAAAAATTCGAGATATGGGAGATAACATTCTGCTGTTTGAGTTTGAGGAGTGTCTTGATATGGAACGAGTATTAGAACTGGAACCATGGTCATACGATAAGCACCTGGTGGTATTTCAGAGGACTTTGGTTGCTGAGGCGGCTCCAACTCTTGACTATTCCAGCTGTTCTTTTTGGATTCAGCTTCACAACATTCCTGATTATTTATTAACGAATGAAACTGGTGAATCCGTGGGCAAGACTTTAGGTAGAGTGCTTCAAGTTGCTGATCCAGAAGACGATGGGGCTGGGGGAGAATTTTTGCGGATCCGCATCAACTTGGACATAACAAAACCATTACCCAGATGCTGCAAGCTTCGGTCAGAAGGGAAGTTTGTGGGTTGGGTGGGATTAAAGTATGAGCGGTTACCAAATTTTTGTTATTGGTGTGGCCGTGTCAGTCATGGTGAGCGAGACTGTGAGATGTGGCTGCATAACAAGGGCAGGTTGCGTAAGGAAGAACAACAATACGGCGAATGGCTTCGTGCAGACTCAGTAAGGGCTATACGTAAAACAGTGGCAACTATTCCAGGGGCAGCACGCAGCAAAGTACCATGGCAGAAGCAATCAAATGTTAAAACCAAAGTTCAGCAGGATATGGGTGAGAAGCCTAAGCAAGCGGCCAGCACAAGGGGTCATGATGAAGTATGGGAAAAGGAGGACAGAGGGGATGCTTCAGTAGTCAATGGTAGGGTTGTAGGGATGGTGCATGCATGTCAGCAAGAATGTGAGGGTAATGGGAGTGGTCTTGTTGGTTTGGGAAAGGAATGGGCTGGTCCAATGGAAGTGCAAGGCAGCCATGTCACTGCTTCGGCCAAAGTTGATCAACCAACTACAGTGCTAGATTTTTCAGCCGAGAAGTCAGGCCCAACTTTGTTAACCAGGGCATGGAAGAGATTAGCTAGAGATGTGGGCAAAAATCAGAAAGATAATGAGGAAGGCTGTATGCTCATGACAGTTTCGAACACAGTGGACAATGGGAAGCGCCGTATGAGTATAGACTTAGAGAATTCAGTGGAGAGTAAAAAACAATGTATGGACGTTTGTGAGGGGATGGATGACCAATCTCCCGAGGTGGTGGCTGCTTGGCAGCACCACCGGGCATTATGAATTGCCTAAGTTGGAACTGTCGTGGGCTTGGGAACCCACAGACAGAAGATGAGCTCGTTGCCCTTGTGACAACAAAAGATCCCAAATTAGTTTTCTTAATGGAAACTAAGGCTGAAAAATTTATTTTGGACAGAATTGGTAGAAGGATACATTTTGCTAATCTCTTTTTTGTCCCACGTGTCAATTATGGTGGAGGGCTTGCTTTGTTCTGGAAGCATGACGTGGATGTTAGTGTTCAGTCTTCATCTGAGAGATACATTGATGCTGTAATTAATCAAGGAGCGGATGACGCCTGGCGGTTCACGGGTTTCTACGGAGATCCTGACACCGCCAGCCGGGAAAACTCCTGGGATTTACTTCGATCTTTAAGTCATCAATTCAGTTTGCCCTGGGTGTGCTTGGGCGATTTTAATGAGATTTTGTTTGCTAACGAGAAACTGGGGTGGTTGGATAGGCCGGAGAGGCAAATGCAGGGTTTTCGAGATGCTTTGGATTATTGTGCTTTGAAGGACCTGGGCTTTACAGGTTTCCCATATACCTGGTGTAATAGAAGGCCTGGTGACCAAAATACATGGATTCGACTAGATAGGGGTGTGGCAACTGTTGACTGGATTCTTCGGTTTTCAGTATTTCGTATTCACCACCTAGATGCTTTTCACTCTGACCATAAACCACTTCTGCTATGCTCAGATTCAGAATTTAAGCGTTTTTACAGGAAAGGCCGTCCTTTTAGATTTGAAGCTATGTGGTTAAAAGATAGTACCTGTGAAGATGTAATAAAGCAATCTTGGGAGGGTGAGTCCTCTCCTAATATAGACAGGAGTTTTAACAGAAAGATCACGGCGTGTCAGCTGAATTTGAGAGCCTGGAATAGGAATTGTTTTGGGCATGTGCGCAATACTTTGGCAAAGAAACTCAAAGATTTGAAGTGGGCTGAAGAGGAAGGCTGCTATGTTTCAAATCCGGGGAAGATTTATCAGCTAAGGGAGGAAATTCAGAAGCTCAAATACCGTGAAGAAAGTATGTGGAAGCAACGGTCTCGCAATGCTTGGCTGAAGGAGGGAGATAGTAACACCCGCTACTTCCATTGCCGTGCAAACCAAAGGAATCAAAGAAATTTTATTTCAGGTTTGGAGGACATTGATGGTGGATGGGTAGAAGAAGAAAGCCGATTGGGTGGGATGGTTGAGGACTATTTCAAGACTATTTTCTCTTCCTCAAACCCTTCAGGTTTTGACAGTATATTGCAAGGCATTCATCCAGCTATTACTGAGGAAGCAGCTGAGTTGCTGGGGCGTGATTTTCAAGCCGATGAGGTAGGGGCGGCGCTTAAACAAATGGCCCCTCTGACAGCTCCTGGACCTGATGGGATGTCACCTGTATTTTACAAGTCTTTCTGGCATATCGTTGGGGAGGATGTCACTGCAGTGGTGCTTAAAGCCCTCAACACAGGTGTGATACCAGAATCCCTTAATTCTACTTTCATTGCTTTAATTCCTAAGATAAAGCATCCTAAGAAAGTATCTGATTTTAGGCCTATTAGTCTGTGCAATGTGGTTTATAAATTGATCTCTAAAGTTGTGGTTAATCGTTTGAAAAAAATTTTAGCTACAGCTATCCCTGAATCCCAGAGTGCTTTTTTGTCTGGGCGACTTATAACTGATAATGTGCTTGTGGCCTTTGAAACCCTTCATTATCTTAAAAGGAAAACCCAAGGAAAAATAGGTCAGATGGCAGTTAAGCTTGATATGAGTAAAGCGTATGACAGGGTGGAATGGGAATTCTTGGAGAGAACCATGAGGCATTTAGGCCTTGGAGATAGAATGGTGAATCTTATCATGTCATGCATATCATCTGTTTCTTATTCTGTGCTTCTTAATGGTCAACCTGTGGGTTTTATTAAACCGGAACGTGGACTTCGCCAGGGTGATCCATTATCGCCCTATCTTTTTCTCATGTGTGCAATGGGCCTTCAGAGTTTATTACATTCAGCAGAGATGGAAGGGCATATTCAGGGGGTAGCCATCTGTCGGAATGGACCTAGGGTCTCTCATTTATTTTTTGCTGATGATAGTATTTTATTCTGTCGTGCAAAAGAGGAGGAATGTCAGAAGATACTGGATGTTTTGGCTATTTATGAGAGAGGGTCAGGGCAAAAGATTAATCGAGACAAAACTAGTATTTTCTTTAGCTCCAATACCACTCCAGATATGAAGGATCGAATAAAGGCTATTTTGGGTGTTCCTGCCATTAGACAGTATGAAAGGTATTTAGGTTTGCCGGCTCTTGTGGGTAGGGCAAAGAAACAAAGCTTTAGTTACATCAAGGAAAGGGTGTGGAAGAAACTCCAAGGGTGGAAGGAAAAACTTTTGTCTCAGGCTGGTAGGGAAGTGCTTATCAAATCAGTCATTCAAGCGATTCCCACATACACAATGAGCTGCTTTAAGCTCCCTAAAGGATTGATTAAGGAGTTGGAAATCATGATTCGTAAATTCTGGTGGGGGTATAGTGGGGGGAATAGGAAGATACATTGGGTTAAGTGGGATAGACTCTGTGAAGCCAAGGAGATGGGTGGTATGGGGTTCAAGGAAATTGAGAAATTTAATGATGCCTTACTGGCCAAACAGGTGTGGCGTATGATTAATAATCCAGACTCGCTTTGTCACCGTGTGTTCAAGGCAAGATTTTTTCCGGATTGCTCTATTCTTGAAGCAAGGGAATCTACTGTGGGATCCTATGCATGGAAGAGCATTTTGAATGCTCGGGATGTCATTCGAAGGGGGATGGTATGGAGGGTGGGGACGGGGGAGAGGGTAAGGATTAAGGAGGATAGATGGTTGCCGGATAAATCAATTGGATTGATTACTTCCCCAATAACCCAAATGGCAGCGGAGACAAAGGTTAGTTCTCTCATTGATCAGGACCAAGTGAGGTGGAAGGAGGAGGTGGTTCGAAATTTATTCCTACCACATGAGGCTGAATCAATTCTAACCATACCGCTGAGCTTTCGGCGACCCCCTGATCGTATTGCTTGGAAGCACACCCCATCGGGTTTGTTCACAACTAGCAGCGCCTATAAATTGATTGCTTCCTGTGATTCCATGTCTAATGCAGGTAGCTCAAATGCAGAACACCAAAAGAAATTCTGGAAGAGTCTTTGGCAACTTCGGGTGCCAAACAAAATCAAAAATTTTGTTTGGAGGGCATGTAACGATGCTTTACCAACAAAGCTGAATTTGCACCATCGGCATGTCACGGAATCTGATTTTTGTGATTTGTGTGGAGAGGGTTCTGAGGATACCGTTCATGCTCTTTGGACATGTAAGGAAATAGCTACGGTTTGGTTGTCTTTAGATTGGTTCCACCAATATGCCCCTGTTCAGCCTATAAATTACAGAGAGCTGCTTGCCAGATTTTTGCCGAGTCAAGATGATTACAAAGCCGAGATTTTTGCTATTGTGGGGTGGCTCGTGTGGAATAGGCGCAATGCCATTCACTTCAACAGAGCTGTCCGACCTGTGGATAGCATCTGCAGAGAGGCCGGTAGTATTCTACAGGAATTTCTTCAAGCACGGGAGAATAAACAGAGTCCTTCATGTCCTCAGGTGAATCAAAAATGGCGACCCCCTGCACCGAATATCTACAAGATTAATTTTGATGCTGCGGTTTTTCGTGCTGCAAATATGGCGGGTTTGGGTGTGATGGCGCGCGACAGCAGGGGGGATCCGATTGGGGCGCTAACCATGCCTGTTCCTCTCAGGCAGTCTGTGGCGGAGTTGGAGGCTTTGGCATGTCAGAGGGCAGTTCAGTTTGCTCTGGAGATTGGCTTGACTCAGGTGGAGGTTGAAGGAGACTCTACTACTGTCATTGAGGCGCTCCAGAATGGTTCAGGTCAGTTTGCCAGCTATGGGATCATCCTTGAAGACATCCGATCCTTATTATCACATTTTCAATATGTTGTTTTTTCATATTCTAGTCGTGTATGTAACTCTGTTGCTGATGCATTGGCTAAGAAAGCTAGTTCTAGTTCAGGGCTTCAAGTTTGGCTTGAAGACTTACCTGAGGACATTGCTCCCTTTGTGTTTAGAGATGTTCATTAATTTTGCTTTCAATAAAATTGCCCAGGCTGTTTGGTCTGGTTTCTCAAAAAAAAAAAAAAAACTGACTAGTAGCTACTTGGTACTGACTATCACAAAACAAAGTAACTACTTGGTACTTGCCTTGCTAGCAAAGTTCTTTTAAATTAAAAATAAAATAAAATAAAAAACCTAAAATTGTAATAAAGTAGAGGTAGTAAAACTCTTTGAGGGAAAAAGTAGAGGTATAGATTGGAAGCAAGCTTTTATAATTATCTTTTATAAAATTTTGCTTTTGGTAAAAACATTGTTGGACACTGACAATGATGCAATGCACAAAAATAACGATGTAACAACAACACAACTAATGAAGACAGATGGGCTTTATTCGACATTTGAACATTCAGTCAAACATTCTTGACAATGATATGAAGAGCCAAAGCCAATTGTGTTTAGAAGGGTCTGGAATCAAGACAATAATCCTAAGCCCTAACCAAAAATTTTAATATATATATATATATATATATATATTCCTACACAACTAGTTAAGATAATAATTTGAAAAATTATCACTTTTCTATGAATTTCACTTAACTCAATTGATTAAATTACTTATTCTTGAACTCGGGTTGTAGGATTAAATCTCACTTGCACTAAAAACAAAAAACTCATTAATATGTTTATCTAATAATAAAGAGTATAACTATGAAATGAATATCATCAATTCAAATTCTATAATAATTTTTAAAAGTTGCAAATATATGGTATTGTAAAAAAAAATGTGTATTAGGTTTATGGTTGTTTTGGTTAGGTAGAAAAGGGGGAGAATGTAAAATGGAGGATAAAAAATGTGAGATTTTCACGATTTTTTTTTTTTTTTTTTTTTTTTTTTTGTGTGTGGTGAAAATAAGGGAGAATGGACAAGGGGGTTGGTGGAGTTTTCCACCTAGGCCCACCAAAAATCATTATTCTAAGAGCATTCGCATTGGTGGTGCTAGAAAATTTAACTTTTGAGCATTCATATCAATTTGTATATAATAGAAAAAAAAAATGTGTAGAATTTATACAGTTTTACCTTAAAATGACCCACATCAATTCGTATATATCCGTAAATTTACAAGTTTGTTACAATAATCGAATAAATTTAAACTAACACTATTCATTTTGTATTTAGTTGTTTATTCCTTCTTTACGTATCTTAAGAATAGAGGAAGTGAGTGGATAGTGTTTGTTGTATGTGAAGAAAGAGAAAATTTTAAAAACCAAGAAAAATTGATATTTTAATGAAATGTAGTGTAAAATAAATAATCTGATGTATGATATTTTGAAGAGTGAGTATATAAAATTAAAAAAAAAAAAAAAGTAAGTTCTTATGTTAAAATAGACAGAAATTTTTGCACGAACTAATGCGAGTGCGTTAATAACCCAAAAAGCTATGTTATCTATTTTAACACTTCATTTTACAATATACTCAACATTAAATGGTTTTTTTTTTTTACCACTTTATTTAAATATTCTTTATTTTTTTCACTTTGTGCTACAATAATGAGAAGATGTGACCCCACATAATAAACTAATTTTTTTTATCACTCCATGGCAACTTACTATAGCTAGTTGTATAAATTTTTAACTTTACCACCACCAATGTAGCATAATTTTTAGTGTTCTAGGTACTAAAATAGCATTTTAGTTATTTTAGCATTACTAATGTAGATGCTCTAAATTGGAAGAAAAAAAAGTGGAGAGAAAATGTTTCTTAAATTGAATTTACTATTTTACCCCTCTTAATTATAATTGTTTTTCTATCATTTTTTACACCATGTTTGGTTGCACAAAAGCCGAAGGGGAGGAAAGATAAGAGAAAAGAGCAAAGGAAGGGAAATGGGGAAAAAAAAGGCAAAGAAAATACTTCCCTATGTGTGTTTGAATGTAAAGAGGAAGAGAAAGGAAGAAGGAAGTGAAACAATTATCATGAAAAAATTATTATACTAATTATCCTTATAAATTATAAATTGAGAATTAAAAACTTATTCTCCTTAATTGTGAGGGAATAAAAGAAATTGAGAGAGAGAGAGAGAGATTCTTTCTTTTGTCAAAACTACCATCTTTTCTTTAGTATGACTTCTCTCTCTTTGATCAAATCGGCTCAGTTCACTACTGGTTGCTGATCTATTATTTTGATTTCCTTTTCTACAATAAATAAATAAATATATATATATATATATATATATATATTTAATCTGAGAGAATTTTATTTTAGACTAATATAAGTGTATAATGTGTAAAACTCTCTTCTGAAAACTTGAAGCTTGGCCTTTGTCCCCCACAAGCACTTATACTTGTGAAATGACTATCATAATAATAATGCGCAGTGGTAATATAATTTGTAATTAGGGATGTTTGTATGTGGGTGAGAGTATTTTAATATTTGAAGAATGCTTATGTGGCTAGGTGTAGGTGAGGATGTAATATGAGAGTTTTACCTAAACAAAGTTTGGCTCCAAAGCCTTGGACTCTAACCACTAATAGAAATATGGCATTTGTCATTGTCACATATAATACACACGACTCATTTAACCCAATGAACCAAGTAAATCATGTGCATTACACATGACAAAACACATGTCATATTTCTATGAGTGGTTTAATCATTTTACTTCAAACATATAGTTAAAACTTTACCCTTTTATAGTTTTACTTTTAATTTTAAACCGCCTCTCTTTACTGAATTCATTCTCTTTCTTTCTCTCCTCTTTTTTTTTTTTTTTTTTTTAACCAAACAAAGAAATATTCTTTCTTTCCCTTTCCATACAATCAAACAAGCTTGTAAGTAATACGAAAATAATATTAAATTTATTCAAGTAACTTTTCCTGTTAGTTTACTTCTCTTATCTATTCTACATTTTCTATCTCCCCCAACACCCAACCAAACCAACTCGGTTGAATTATAATCCTCCCAATTTGTTAACAAAATGGTGGACCCCAAAAGCACACTGAACCCATAAGGCCAGGAACCCCAGCCATCACCACATAAAGGGAGAAAGATAAGAGAGAGAGAGAGGGAGAATGCTTCCCACCGTGGCACAGTCCATACTAGACAGACAGAGGGGGGCCAAAATACACAGGAAAAGAAGTTTTACAAAACGACAGATAGTGATGGTGAGAGAATAAAAGCCTAAAAGTAGCTTCGTAAAAGCTCCACAAATACTAAGTACATACGTGCCCATCAATCTCTCTCTCACTCTTTCTCTCTCTCGGGCTCTTTTCCCTGCATTATTTGGAGCTGAGAGTCTAAGACAGTCTCTGAGTGTACCATACTACACTATGCAACACAGCTACAAACACCCAGCTCAGCTGTGACTCAGCTGTCAGCATGTCCTATTACTGTCAGATCGCTCCTTCTCAATATCTCTTCTCCTCCTCCACCACCACCACCACCTTCTTCACCCACTTTTAAAAGAAACCCATCTCTCTTTTCTTTCTTTCTCTCTCTCTCTTACACGCATAGTTTATTGGTTACAGTGTTACACGTACCACTACTCTCCCAGTGTTATCAAAATGACAAAAATGAATGAGCTTTAGAGTAGTAGAAGCTAGAGAGTACATACTATGGAAATGGGTTCTGGCTCTCTGGCTGACTCATCAGGAGGCTCATCCTCTTCTTCCCCACCAAACTCCTCCACTGACTCACTCAATGGTTTGAAATTTGGGCGCAAAATTTACTTTGAGGATGCCCCTCCTGGTCCCGTGGCTCCGGCCAAACCGGGTGATGGACCCGAGTCCACCCCTCCAAAGAAAGTCAGAAGTGGCGGTGGTGCAGTTGGTGCTCAGCAACCTCGGTGTCAAGTTGAAGGGTGCAAGGCAGATCTGAGTGATGCTAAGGCTTACTATTCAAGGCACAAAGTCTGTGGCATGCATTCCAAGTCACCTAAGGTCATTGTTGCTGGCATCGAGCAGAGGTTTTGCCAGCAGTGTAGCAGGTAAGCTAACCTTCCTTGATTTTCTTCTATTTCATTTGGTTCCTACTTGTATTTGTAATTCAAGTTATAATCTTTGATGGGTCATGTATTATTTTTTCTTGAACATTTTGTTGGTCGGTTTTGTGTTCTTGGAGATTCTTGTTATCAGTAGGATGGGGTTTTTGGATTTCTTAGGTTTAATAAGTATGTCTTTTTCGAATTTAATTGGGTTTTGATGTGGGTGCTTGTTGTTGGGTTTGGGTGTTTGTTGTTTAAGGTTTTGGTTGCTTCTGGGTGAATTAAAAAAAAAAAAAAATTAAGGGGGCAGGGGATTAGACATTTTCATTTATATTTTGGTATTTACTTCTTGTCCTCTGCTAGGGATTTCTTCATATTTCTTAAAATTTAAGTGTTGTTGCTGATGCTGCAGGATACTGGGTTTGTTTGTAGATGTGTTTTGGGATTATGGGGTTCTTTTTCCCCATTTCACCGTTTAGCTTTGGATATGTGTGTCGATGGAAGTTGATTTTTGGCCTGTTATTTGGAATGTTCTGAGTTTGAGGGTTTTTTTAAATTTAATTTTTTTGGTTATAAGGAGAGTTTTTTGTATAATTGTGTTGTACAAGTATGTCTTAGTGAAAGGGGTTGCATTCCAACCCGAAGCTACAGCTATGCTTAGTTGCTGACAAATTGATGTAATTCTTTCATCTGTTATTGGCATTGCTGTGACTTTGGGCCTATCTAAAGTCTCTCTACAAATAGGCTATGGCTTACCTTAATTTTTTGTAATAACTATGGTGTACGCCATTAGTAGTCTTCTTCACACACACTACTAAGACAACCTGCCTTAAGAGTATATCTCTACTTCTAAAATGAGTTACAAGTTAAACATAAACTTCTTTGATGTAAGCACTCGTAACATGTGTAGTTATCATTCTTAAGTCTATCAAAATATCTAGCTTCCAGGTTCCATAACCAAATTTGTGGCGTAGGCTCAGCTGTTCAAGAGCCAAATAACTAGGCATTTTATAGTCTTTAAAGGTGAAAGTAGCTTTGGACAAATTTCAATTAGGGATTATCTATGTGAAAATAATTCATTTTGTTTGGATTGTTTTGGACCAAGTCATTTGATTTATGCATGTAACTTAGGTGGAGTGCACTAAATGTTGGTTTGATCATTTACTTGCAACCTGTGTGTACTTGAATTAAGGATAGAAATATTTTTTCCCATCCTATATACAGGAGATGATGGGTCATGTCTGTTTGCCACAAGCTTTTTCCTTTAGCTTTAGCTTATTTTGTTTATGTACAGATTTATAAAAACTTATGTAATATAGCCTCCTTTCAGTAAAAAGGAACCAGAAAAAATCCAAATAAGATGATTCCAAATGGACTCACTGCATGTGGCGTTACAGAGATTAGACCGGCAACTTGGGTTGGACAAAAATAGCAAATACCTTGTTTACCACACAGTTGTTTCTAAAAATAAAGGATGTTGTAGTGCTAGATTCAATGACCCAAGTGGAAGCACAATATTTTGCACTTGTGGCTTGAAATTAGGAGATTGAAATCAAACGTTTGACATATTCCACCTTAGTGAAGAGAACAGGTTTACTGGAGGGCTGTTAAAACTGATTTTATACCCTAGCTTTCAATGCTGTGATATCTGTTGCAATAAATGCAAAGATAAGCTTGCAAGTCAAATGGTCCAAAATCTTGTAATGAGTTAATCATCACGCTGAAGTTTGATCAAAGTTACTACATAGGTCCAAAACATAGCCCTGTATCATAAATAAATAGGGCATGGTGAATGTGAATGGTAGAACTTGTAAGGTTAGATGTCGAAAACACCAACAATAATAGCTGATACAAAGGTCAGCTATGTATAACATTTCAGTTCCAAGCCAGATTTGGGAGTTGTGTCTTCTCAGCTTATCACTGTTAAAAAATATTTGGGTGCAATCAAGCTGTATCCAACAGAGTACCGTAAGAGAAACCTTTTCCAATTGGGACAAGGTTCCTCTCCAAACTAATTTGGAAAAAAACCCTTCAAACTCCTCCTATATCTTTTTATTGGATGTGAATTTTGAAAATCTAATTGTTGGATTGCATATTCTTTATATTCTTAACACACATGTCAAATTTTGTTCAAACCGAATATTATTTACCATTCCATCAATAAACTTATTTTTTATGCATAATTTTTTATCACAAAAACTTAAAATTCAAACATGACATTGATGACATAGCTATTGATCTTAGATTTTCTTAAAATTTGCAAGCACGAAGGATATAATGAAAACATACAATCCAACGGTTAGATTTTCAAATTTCACATTTAGTAAAAAGATAATCAAAAGATATAGGAGGAGTTTGAAGGTTTCTCTCCAAACTAGTTTGGAGAGAAACCTTTTCCAAGTGGTATATATTTCTGACGTGTTTGTAATGTGTTAATCTGTAAAATGATGTGTAAGTTGAAAGTTCTAAGTAAACATCCTGTACATATAGTCAGACCTTTGCAATGTAGAATCATGAGTGATCTACAGCTCATGCGGTGAGCACAGTTAGTTGTATTTGTAGGACCTGGCAATCAAAATGAACATTGACATGTGTGGAGAAGCTGAATGTTCTTGAGTACTTTTCTTTGTTTTCTGTAGATTAGTGAATCATCATTAGGTAGCGGATTTGATCACAACTCTTGCTTAAGGTGTCATCTATTATAACCACATCAATCACTCTGTTAATACATATTCAGGACTTTAAAGTTCTGCATAGTGATATATGGTTGAAACTAGTCATGTGGTTTGCTTCACAATTATTGTCTTTGTTTTTATTGAGGATAAAAATTTTCTTTAGTTGTTAATTTGAGAATGGATTGTCACCTTGTTAAAGAGAAATTGTGAATAAAAAAGTAGGTTTCATTTCTGATGTTAGGTTTTCTAGAAATTCCCTAAAGAAAGATATGGTTTTCATTTCTAAGTTTAAATGACTTGAATGAAGTATGAAAGGGCAGATTTTTCCTACTGATGGAATTTAATCCCAATTAATATTGGATTTGAAATTATTACAAAGATTTTATTTTAAATCCATAATGTCACAAGTATTTCAAATCCCTAAATTTAAATCCTTCAATCCAAATGCGAGGAATTATCTAAAAATTTATGAGACTTCTGTAGTGAAAGTATACTAATGTCTGATTTGGGGTGGGCTAGTCTTTGGTAGGAATAGAGATATAATTTAGATGAAAGTGATGCTTCAGCTTTACATGAGAAATTCAGTTTCTTTCTTTATACCACAGTTAGAAATGACTTGCAAATAAATTCAGTAATTAGGCAGGGACCAATTTTTTAAATAAATTTTCCACTTTTGAAACAAAGAATGCATATATAACTGAGATAAATTCAAAGAACCGTCATATTAATGGATAGCAATTAAACATGGAACAAATTGCATGGTTTCAGATGCTGTAGGAAATAAACATAGATTGTAAATAAAATGGTTGTATATACGTTGCATTTGCATGACACAATAACTTTTGTTTTCATGGGTTTTCAAATGTAGATTTTCTTGTTGAGGAAAAGTTCTTGTAGGCCCTAAAGTTTGTGAACTGTCAATGTGACGAAGTGGCATCAAAGCTGCTTGTTTTGTCTCTTATAATCATTGGACAGAATTTTGAGAATTTCTTTAGACAAAAATATCAAGATTATGGTGGGTCATCCTATAGGCTCATTTATGTCTTTGAGATCTAAGGAGACAGGGACCTGACTTTGGTGTGTAAGTGTAACTCACTTCAAATGGAATACTGGTTGATCTTTGGAGTCATCAAAGGAAGTTGGATATTCATGTAAATCAGCTTATTTTTTAATTCCTACTTTTAAAAAAAAATGTTGACATGTGCTCCAACATTACCATATTCATGTAGTAAATGACGTTGTAGTTGTAATTCTCTTTTGTTTTTCATGTATAGTACTTTCCATCAGATCTAGGATTGACCCTAGAGACTAGTGCCAATATACTTAAAGAACTAAGTAAGCGAGCAATATCTGTGCTTCAGGATTTTCAATCGAAATAGTAGGTCCTGGCAAGGGCTTTTATGTCATTAACTATATGTTTACGCATTGTAGGTGATGGAATTGAGTGGGATGAATGATTAGATAGTAGTGAATCAGAGACCTGTTTGCCCACAACTTCATGAATCCTTAAAATTCTTATATGATGAAGGTGTTTTTCATGGGATGCCATGATTAATCCAGGGAAAAATAATAGACTAAATGATTAATACGTTATGATATGACATATAGCCTTTCTTAAGATTCCATTTAAGGTTCTTTTAGTTCCTCATTTGTGGGTACCTCATCTACTTTGAACCTCTGACCTGTTGAACTGAGGATATTGGGGATGTCTGTCGATAGCAAGTTAGTGCTTGTTCATTTTAAGGTTTGAGGGCTTGTCTATATGCACATTCATGTGTATTGAACTGGATGATTAGTGAGGATTCTTGAACTTCTCCCATTTCAATTCACAGAGGCAATAAAGAGTATGCCATCTCATGTTGGGGAAACAATTACCAGTTTACTTCTTGTTATTATTATATTTAGTTCTTGGCCTTATTTTCTTGCTGTATCAATTTTCTACGAAAGGGTTGGTTTTCTACCAAATAATAGGCATTCATGCTTCATTTATCCCAACTAATAGCTACTGTGAAAGTTTCTGCCCAGATTTCATCAGCTCCCTGAATTTGACCAAGGAAAACGAAGTTGTCGCAGGCGCCTTGCTGGTCATAATGAACGAAGGAGGAAACCGCCACCTGGATCATTATTGTCCTCACGCTTTGGCCGACTCTCATCATCCATCTTTGGTTAGACATTATCAGTATAAATATCATTTTCAATGACTGACTTTGCTTGTTTAGCTGTGTGAAAATATATGCAGTTTTCGGTTATGCTTTACCCTCTTTATAAACTTTAGTTCAATTGTTCGATTCTTGAAATGACAGAAACCAGCAGTAGAGGGTTTCTGATGGACTTTACTGCATATCCAAGGCATTCTGGGAGGGATGCATGGCCAACCGCAAGGTCAGAGCAAATGCCTGCAAATCCATCTGCCACTTCAATGGAAAAGTTTGTTCCTCATCCATGGCAAAACACCACCGAAAATCCTCCGTCTGACCTATATCTGCAAGGTTCAGCAAGTGGGACTAGTTATCCTGGTCCAGGAATTCCTCCGGGAGCTTTCACAGGAGTCACTGACTCAAACTGTGCTCTCTCTCTTCTGTCAAATCAAACATGGGGCTCACGAAACCGTGCATCAGGTCTTGGGGTGAAAGACTTGATGAATACCGAAGGGGCATCTATGTCTCAGCCGATGGCTCCCAATGGTGCAGTTATTAATCAGTTTCAAAGCAGTTCATGGGGTTTCAAGGGCAACGAGGCTGGTAGCAGCTCACATGAGATGCCCTCTGATCTGGGTTTGGGCCAGATTTCTCAGCCTCTTAACAGTCAGTTTTCTGGTGAGCTTGAGCTGCCTCAGCAGGGTAGGAGGCAATACATGGCACTTGAGCACTCCAGGGCTTATGACACCTCCCCTCAGCAGATGCACTGGTCACTTTAAGTGCCCTGTTTGTGCTCTGGTTCTTCTGGACACCTTGCTGACTGGAAATAAACAATTTGAATGTCTGCAGATGAGCATATGCCTATATTTTGGGACAGACCCAAAGTAACTGATTTGACTGTTTGCAGGCCTTTTTGTTGGGATAAACCCTAAGTAACCTTTGACTTGTGTTGTTTAAAACTGTAGCACTGATGAGCAAGGTGTTCACCCTGCATTATCTAATTAGTATGTTTAACTGTTTGTTTGGGATCATTTGGTGATGGTTGGTTTTCTTTTCAATGAGTGGTTTTAAAGTGGGAAAAGTTAATGGATACCTTAAGGACATTGGTTTAAGAAATATTTTTAGAAATTTTTTATGGGACAAGAAAAAAGTAATTGAAATTTTTAATAGTTTTTTATATTTCTCATAAAAGTGGTATCAATATTTTTCTAAAATAGGCTATTATCAAATGCTTAAGGGCACCCATTAACTTGACCTTTTATAGTGAAATATTTTTTCAAGCACATTAGGTTATGATAGGTTCTGGTGCCTTTCAAGTTTTCAGCTGCTGTCTGGCATTGGAACTGAGGGACTAATCCTTCACCTTCTCAGGACCTAATTATGGTCTTTTTACTTTAGTGCCATGGAAGATGGAACCCATGTATAGAACCAGCATATATATCAAGTGATGAATAAAAGATGCTGGTCTTTTACTGATTGAGCATGAGAAATGCATTGTCCAACCAGTGGGGGTTGGAGTGAAAATGGATGAATTGACTGGAAGGTTTGCACTAATTATGCTTGTGTTTCTGCTAGTGTCATATTTTGTTTAGTGGTTTCAAACGAGGAGGAAGAGATAGGTTGATGATCTCCATAAAATTTAATCATTTTATTATTATGAATTTATTACAAATACACCTTGTGGCCGCTCTACTAGGAATTTAGAATGCATGTGGCCGACTCTAATTAGTATGTTGATGGTTGAGTATTTATAGTCGAGCCTAAAATTATTTTAATAATTCAATAGTTGGGGAATTCAAACTTTGATTCTCTTAATAAAACAGAACTGGCGTTGCTATTGATATTCACATTTGGAACTTAAGGTTTAGCTGTGATTAAAAAGTTTTTCTTTACCTGTAAATAATGCTTGTCACTTAAGCATCCATCTTGCTAGTGGCTTCCTTACAGGTTTGCACCACCAGTAATGCTTACAGGAATTCATGTGCAAGTGCAATGCATACTTCCGGCGGTACAACAAATTTTACAATTGCATAAGCAGGACTTTTGATGATAAACACAACTGACACTCATGGACACATCACTCAATTAACCACTTCAACAATTGCAATTGCAGAAGCAGTTGACTATAGATGATAAACACAACTGACACTCATGGACACATCACTCAATTGACCAATTCAACAATTGTGTAGGCATTATTGATTATAAATTTTAAAATGTAGGTCCACGTACTGTTTCTCTATCGCAGTGCTATACAATGGGGCAGGCTAGTTGGAACCTCATCAAACAGAAAATTCTTGCATTCTAAATATCATATGACTAGGGAAGCTTTAGTGGAGTCGGATGATATTGTAATTATGTTGTCTGATTGCTTTTTGTCAGTCCCTGTGATCCTTCAATACACGTACAACTCCTCCCATGAGAGAATTCAGTGAATTCTATAATTGTGTGTGGTTCTTAATCCTTTACATGGGAGAATATTCAAAGAATGTATGTACATGGCGTACAGGTCTAATCCTATTGATGGGAAACCCCGGGATCAAGTTGCTCTTTTGGAGACTCATTTCTGCTTCCCACTCATCTCATGATAGTGGGATGGCAGAGCGCTGAGAAAGAGATCCACTTGCAGAAATAACAGCTGTACACCTAATCTTCATTGGAATAGAGCTAGCAACTCTTACAGTTTTAATGGTCATCTTCATCAGTTCCTGGGCAGTTAGCCAACAGTGCCTCCACTGATTCATACTGAAAGAAGAAAGATGAAAGGGTGAGGGGAAAGAGCTATTAGAATTTGGGTTTGGTATCATGGATTAGTATTTATAGTAGCAATGTCAGTTTGAGAGCAACATAGTAAAATCTTAAGCACTGCTTTTAGGAATTGAAAAATAATTATACCCTACTCACCCGACATCCACAGAAGAGGCAGTACTGATATTCATCTCTAAGTTTCATCAATATATCCTGCAAATCCTGCATATAATACAGTGTGATTATCACCCACTATACATTTACCAAGTGCATAAGTAATGAACTCAAAAGCAAGAGATAGATTATGAGCAAAGATCAAATATGAAAATCATAGCCATGTTTAGATTAAATGTAGCCTAATAATGAAAATGAAGCAATCCTAAGTAATTAAAGCTCGACTTGTCCATCCTAGTTGTCACATCCATCAGTCCATAGATCATATAATTGTCTTCGCTATATTGATAGAATCAGGTTAATAGCTTGTTTTCACACATAAGCCTATGTCGGTTTTCACTTTTCACCCAGACCCACATACTTGAATATATAAATTCAATCATAGGAATAACTTGAAAACTTCAAATGCAGATATACCTGATGAACAATCACTGTTTAAAACTTGAGATTATTGCACCATATGAAATTGCTTTCAATGGCTGAGATTGAAACTTGAAAAAAAGCAACTTTCAATCTCAACCATTAATAAAAAATATTAAAATAAGTAAAAAAAAAAAATTAAAAGGTAAAAAGTGAAGTGGTAAAGAAAAAAAAAATTGTGAGAGGGAATGGGGTAATTGCACCCGGTTCAATACACCAGATCCTAATCCACTGCTTACCACCCCAAGAATGTAAAAGAAGCTTTTATTATAGGGTTTTGGAGTGAAAATTAATATAAAGATAGGTCATATAATCACTACAACATCTCTTTCTTTCTTATTCTCATTAAATTAGTTACACTGCAGGAATTGAATCATTCATGGCTCATTTTTTTTTTTTTTTTTATGTAAACTTCAAATTCATATGTTTTCTGTAATTAGACATGAGCAAGCGAGATGCCAGAAAAAATGCGTGTGTCATTTCTGACTTATATGTGGGCTGCAAGTAGTATTTTCCTTCTGTTTACATCACAAGTATATTGAAGGTGAAAATCAAAGAGTGCTAGTAAAAGAAGAGCAAATTAAAGAGAGATGGAAAAGTTATTTTCATAAACTTTTTAATGGAAACAAAATGAAAGATTCAAGTGATTTGGGTAGTCCAATGGAGGATAGAAACCTTCGGTTTGTTCAAAGAATTAGGATGACTGAGATAAAGAATTAAAGAGAGATGGAAAAGATATATTGATAAACTTTTTAATGGAAAAAGTATGAATGATTGGAGTGATTTAGGTGATCCAATAGAGGATAGAGACCGTAGGTTTGTTCAAAGAATTTGGACGACTAGGGTAAAGAATGCATTAAAGAGGATGAAAATGGGAAAAGCCATGGGACCATATGGAATCCCCATTGAAGTTTGAAAGTGCTTGCATGATGTGGGGGTATGTTGGTTGAAAAACCTTCTCAATAAGATCTTAAATATTCAAAAAAATGCCTAGTGAGTGGAGGAGAAGTACTTTAATACTTATTTACAAAAACAAGGGGATATTCAAAATTGTACAAATTACCTTGGAATTAACTCATGAGTCACACTATGAAACTTTGGGAAAGAGTAAATGAACAGAGGTTAAGACATGAAACAACAATATTGGAAAATCAATTTGGTTTTATGCTAGGACAATCTACCATGGAAGCTATTTTCTTAATTAGATGTCTAATGGAAAAAATAGAGAGTCCTGTAAGGATCTTCATATGGTTTTCATTGATCTTGAGAAAGCATATGATAGAGTCCCCAGAGAGGTTATGTGATGGGTTTTAGAGAAGAAAGGAGTTCCTCTAAAGTATATTAAGTTTATTAAGGAAATGTATGACGAAGTTGTATCTAGTGTGAGAGAACGAGTGGAGGAATCTCAAGTGAGTTTCCTATTACTATAGGTTTGCATCAAGGATCAACATAAAGCGTATGGGCCCGTTTGATTGGAGATTTCTAGTATCGTTGTTTAAAATAATGTGAAAACTATGGTTTAAAAAAGTGTTGTTGAAACATTATTCATAAAGAAAAAACTGTATTTGGTACCATATTTCAAATAACATGTTTCAACGTGTGAAAAAACATAATTGTATGTTTGGTATATGTGTGTTTTATTTTTAAAAAGCTGATAATACCATTTTTTTTTTTTTTTAATTTGAGGAGAGAGAAGTCAATTTCTTTTTTGTCTAATCAAGTAGGCCCCATGGTTTTCAACATATTTACAAAAGTGTCATTAAGCAATGTTGTTTGAAAACTGAAAACTAGTAAGAGGAATTTTCTAAATTCAATGTTTAAACACCCTAAAATGAGCAATGTAACTCAAACACTCCAGTAAAAAACACCGTTACCAAACGCATTATTTTTTTTTTTTTGGACCACAGTTTTCAGTATTTAAATACTGAAAACAATTGTTCAAACACCCTAACCAAACATGCCCTATATCTCTCTGCACTAGTGATAAAAGTAGCCCCTATTGATGAAAAGATGAGGAGAATCATTTGAGATGATTTAGTCATATTTAAAGGAGAGCGAGTAATGAACCAATAAGAAAGAGTGAGTTAATCCAAGTAGAGGGAATGGAAAAAAGTAGAAGGCCAAAAATAACATTAGTAGAAGTAATAATAAATGACATGTCAATTAAGGAAGTAACAGAGTTAATGCCGTCAGATAGAATAAAATGGAGGAAAATAATTCATGCGGTTGACCCAATCTAATCGTCAAGGATTCATTGCCAACCCCAAATTTTGGGACTAAGGCTTTGTTGTTGTTGTTGTTACATCACAACTTAAAAGTCAGATAATGATTACTGCATATTCTGGTTGATCCATCTAAGTTACTATTGCAGAAAAGAACATAAGAACCAGCATAAGAGGCATTCCTGGCCAAATGAAGAAAATGTTCCACTACCATTTCACAATCAAATGACACCAATCTCCATGTACCAAAGCCAAAAATAGCTTATGCAGAACGTCTAGATGACAAACATAAATGGAAAATACGTACCTCTTCTGTTATCTCCTCCTCTTCATCTTCTGCCTGTTCACCCTCCTCTTCATCCTCATTCTTCTCAGGCTCGACAACTTCCTTATTCTCCAATTGATCAAGAGCGGCCTTTGCCTTTTTAAAATTAACTACAACTTTTCGACTATGCCACTGTGACTTCTGCCAAGACCCAAACTCTACCATCAAAGTTTCTACCTTTCTCCTCTTCTTCTCAGCCATGAGCTCCTCCTCCTTCCTCTTCTCCTTGTGGGGGTCCTCTCGACCAATCCCAGCTCGTGACCTTCGGATCTCAATCCCCACAGGTTCAGCCCTGCCTGACCCCTCCTTTCCTAGGGTTGAACCAGGAGTGTACCCCATTTGCTTCAGAAGTTTGAATCCAATGTTGGATTGTGGGATTGGTGCCTCCACTTTTGCTAATGTTTGCTCATCCTCCTCTTGTTGCTTTCGCTCTCTTTCAAGTTTACGCCGTTCTTGCCAGTTTAAAAATTTGGACTGCTTCTTGGAGGATTGAGCAATTAGGGTTTTGTTGTTGGAGACCTGCAGAAAGCAAGGAGAAAATAAAGGAAAAGGCAAGTTATTTGCAAAACAATAATTTAATCAATAAATATATTTCTTCATTCTCAATTGAACCCAGCAAAAGAAAAGTAGAAACTATAATTTCTTTGCATATTTTCCTCAATTTTGAAGGCAACCGAACAGGGTGGTAGGCTTGTTTCCACTTTCCTTTGAGTCAGTCTTGTTCTTGGTAATTCAAAGCTCTGGGTTTCTTGTTGGAAAAATTAAGCGGTTAATGTTTGCATACTAATAATCCTTAAAGAAAAAGGTTTAAGTATTATCCCATTTGGTCCCTAAAGTAGGAAAAGAAAGGAAAAATAAAGAAAATAATGACCCTATCTCCCCATTTGTTGTTGAGAAAACTAGGTTAACTCACTTTAAATTTCATGTCTAAAAAGGTTCAAGCATCAAGCTGAAAAATTGCCTGAATTTCAATCTGAAGAAATTTCAATTTTTTTTATATTTTCTTTTTAACCCCAAAGCGTTCCATATCTTGGTTTAAAAACATTACTTTTTAATTCTTCCTCCTTGCTGATGACCCAAAACAAACACTAATCTAATATAAACATAGCTTCATAGTTCATGCAGCTAATTAGATTAAAATATTGAAAACCAATAATACTGTTTAAACTCCCGCCAAAATACATACAACACCACATCAAACATTTTCTCATCTTTCCTTAATTCATTTTTCTCGGCAACCAAACAGGGTTTGCATTCTACACTATTAAGCCCTTTATAAATAATAAGGGGGAAAAAAATACTTCAATTCAACAGGCTCGTAATTTTCACAGGAACAAGACAACCTTAAAAATGAATTAAGTAAAAATAGAAAAAGAATTTTTCTCCACATTACGATTACATTAGGGTTTGGAATTTTCCCAGAAGTATTCAAGTGGTAGGGTTTCGTTGTCGAATAATTTGTGAAACACTGGGGCAATTACGCGCTGAGAAAGTAACGAAAGAGAAAAAGAAAGTAGAATTCAGTACTAAGCTGTGTAGTAAATTGTAAAAGCGATAGAACCCTAGACAATTTTGGCAATTATTATTGTCACAAAGTTTTCTAGGGAACCAAACAAGGCATAAACTGACCTTTTTGGAAGCAGGTTTTGGAGGGAGAGAGGTTTCCGGTGGAATAAAACGAGAGAGATCCCCCATGTAGTCGTCGGCTTCTTCTGGTTCTCCAGCTCCGTTGGTGTTGCCTTGGTTCAATTCCGCCATGGTTGAGACCTGAGAGAGCTTCGTTACACTTTTTACAGTGAGGTGAGGCTTCGAGTTTCAGGGCTCAGGAAATGTTCGCTTAATGGGCCGAACTAAAAAGACTTGGAGCCCAACTTGGTGAGCCCAAAAAAAGTTACACGTGAACACGTGTTGGTATATTAATCGTAACGGAATTTGCTGACGTGGATGGATGCCAGCTCAGCAAAGATTCTATTCAGTATCAGAGTGTAAACTGCAAAGTACAAACCTCCACAGTAAACATTCTGTTCTAAACACAAATCTCTCTCTCTCTCTCTCTCTCTCTCTTTCTCTCTCTCACTGAAACACAGAGAATATGGCTTAACAGTTTTCAGTTTCTAGAGCTTTTCATTTCTTAACAGCTTTCTTGTTCTAACTAACTTTTTCTTGCGAAATTGATCAAACTTCTGTGACTGTTTCTGGCTGATTTTCAGTGTTCTTTTGGCTCTGGAGGTCCAAAATTTCACTATTTTTCACGATATATTTCTGAAATTCAATTTACTTTTTTATTCGCTTGGAATTGTGTTCTTGATCGTGTTTCATCAATGTGCACTGGCACTTTTAGCAGTACTCTGCTCTGCTCTGTTTGGACTCTGAGAAAACAGAGGAAAATGACAGAAACTTGTAGCTAAAAACTGTTATGTATACAAGTTTTTTACAATTACTTACTTGGCTGCCTTAGATTGAAATTTTTGATTTTCTCGGGAAAGCAAGTTAGAGTGTTATATATTTCTTCGTGTTTTCTATAGACTTGCACTGTTTCACTGAGAACTGTCTCTGTAATTTTCAGGGAAGCACCAAGAATTCCTAGTCTGATTCTCGAGAAAAAGAAATATGGCCAAACAGTATCTATGTTTGTGTCTCGTGGTAGTTTTTTTCTCGGCAACTCTGGCTTCACAAGCTAAGGCATTTACCAATCCACTTGAAGGTAATTCTGTAGATCCCTTTTTTTTTCCCTTTAATTCTAGTTCTTGATTTTCTTGCGTTTTATCTTTCATTGGATTCTTTTATAGGAAAATTGATATAGTTTAGGTATTTTTAGTGATAATCTGTGATTAGAATGTTCTTTATTCTCTGTTTGGTTAGTGAGAAAATGGAGGAAAATTTTAATTTTAAAAAAAAAAAAATCAAAGAGAATTAGTACAACACTCGCGCTTCCATATTGTGAAAGCTTCATTGCCCGTGCTCACAATTTTTGGCGGGAAAATTGGGCCCAAATTTTGGCGGGGTAGGAAATAACTGAATTTTTTGTGACCCCCAGCTGTAATTGAGCTTTACGATAAATCATGCACAATCCAATTGTGTAGTGGGTTCCACGTGATATGTGAAATAATCTGAAATTCCCACAAACGATAGTGTGGTAGATTGATACCCGGACCTTCGAATTTACGTCATTTTTTTATTTTACACTGATTCGATTTATTTTGGGTTCTATACTAGTGCTATTGTTGCTTCTCTCTATATTTGTTTTGAATTCAAATATTGCTGTGCTGTGCTCTCATTTGCTTACATTGTGCAGTCAGTGCTCTTCAAGATCTCTACAAGACCCTGAACAACCCACCAGTACTGAAGGGATGGAGAGTGGATGGTGGGGATCCCTGTGAGGAGTCATGGACTGGAGTGTCATGTTCTGATTCATCTGTTATACACCTGTAATCCACTTAGCTAACCTATTTTTTTCCACTAACAATGCCACATTTTGCCAAAAAGGCCCAATATCTTACCCTTCTATGTTCTACTAACTTTATGCAGTAAAATTCAAGGACTAAATCTCACTGGGTGGATTGGAGACCAGCTTAATAACCTGCATCATTTGAAGCATCTGTAACTGAAACTGCCTTGTTATATTTATCTCTAATTGAAATAGTACCTGTACTGTTTATTTAATTCTTTATTCTGGTTTCTTCTTTAGGGATGTCAGCTACAATAACGTTCAGGGTGAAATTCCATATAGCTTACCCCCCAATGCCACAAATATGTAAGATGCCTATTTTTTAAATTATGATTCTTATATGCTTAGTTTTTTTTTCTTTCCTTCAAGTTTTTGGTGATTCTTCTACTTTTTCGTGAATGCAGAAATATGGCATTCAACTATTTGAGCCAAAATATTCCCCACTCTTTACCGACCATGAAAAATCTCCGACATCTGTGAGTTACTTTTCCTCTCTAGTGCCTATTTACTGAATTGCTTTTGGTTTTTTTTTTTTTTTTTTTTTTTTTTGGGTGTGGTTTTTCAGTCAGAATCTCTTAATTCTTTTCTTGTAGAAATCTAAGCCACAATTTGTTGTCTGGACCAATTGGCAATGTCTTTACTGGCTTACAGAATCTCAGAGAGATGTATGTGTTCTTCACCTGATCTTTATATTTCCTTTTCCCTGGCGTTTGAAGTGAAAAGAAAGTAATGCAAAGTACAACATTTCATGAAATATAAACAAGTTCTAGTATAACTGAACTTGGGTTTCTGTTACTAGTTTTTCTTATGAACAATTCTGAAACTTCTTTCATGGTACAGCCTCTTACTATCTTTTTGATGAGTTTGAATCAAACTTAATATAAATTAAGTAAAGCAGAACTAAGATAGTTGGTGTTTCTTCCTGAAATCTTATGTCTTAAGTGTCATATTTATTTATATAGTAACTGTTTTTTCTTCCCAGGTTAAACTGTCAAATTGGTCTTCTTTCTTGTAGTAGTTCATTTGATGAGTTCATCGCGCAATTTAAGTTTAAGCATTGGGCTACCCTCTTTTTGAATTGATTATTATTCTAAACTTAAGTGTATTAAGCATGTTGTCAATTGACAGTATAATCTGATGGACATCCTTAAATTAAATGTTTTGTGTCACTCCTTTAGCAGGGAACTCTTTTTTAATTGATTATTATTCTAAACTAGTCGCGGATCCGCGCGTTGCGCGTGATAATTATTTTTATGGTGGTTTTATTATTATTATTATTATTTTTTACAATTTAAACTAATCTAATAATGAGTAATGCATTTCGTAATTATATTTTTATTTATTATAGGAACAATCATGTATGTAACATAGGAACAATCTAAAACACCAAAAAAATGTAAACTAAAAAAAATTAATAAAACTTAACAATGATTAATTGAACCAATATTAGGATAAGATTTTGTTTTTGATAATCTATTAAGGTCATTTTCTTTGTAGAAATTATAATTTCAGCCAACCAAAACATATTATCAAATAAACAATTATTGTATATATACAAATTTTAACTTTTGCAATTTGTCACATATCCAATTATTTTCGTTTGGCTACCTTTGCTTTTCTTTAAATGAATGGCATTATAGAGTATTTCTAATACAACTATTAAAAGTACTTTGTCCACCACAAAGGATTAGAAAATAAACAAAAATTAGTAAAGTCTCATAGTTTAACATTCTAATTGAGCACTATAAAAAATCATGCTATGTAACAAAATAAATACAAAATTATCCAAATCATGCTATGTAATAAAATAATATTATATTTTTATACGTTATATTTAATTCTTTAGATCGCAATAGGATAACATTTAACAATCAAAGAGAATAAAAAATAAAATAAACAGCAACAACAATTTAAAAAACAAAACTAAATTACATTAACCCGAAATAGAGTTTTAAAGAATATAAAAAATTATCAACCTAAAGTAGAGATGCAATAAAAATAAAAATAAAATCCATCAAAAAATTTAGAGAGAGAGAGTACCTTTTTTTTGTGAGGAAAAACTATGCATAGAATAGAAGAGATAGTGACAAATTTATAGTAAGAGGGTATGAATAAGAAGAGGCAAAAATAAAGGAAGATCAAGGGAAAAAGGAAGAATGATATTAATGTAGATGGTAGTAGAGAGATGAAAAGGTAAGGGAGGGAGAAAGATTGAAGAAGTAGTGGGGAGATGAAATGGTAAAGAAGAGAGAACGGTTGGAGAAATGTAAATATTAAAAAAAAATGTTAAAAACAATTATAGGAAAATTGAAAAAAAAAAAAAAAAAAAAAAAAAAAAAAAAAAAAAAAAAAACCTAAAGCTTGAAAGGCTTCAACGTTTTTTATTTTATTTTAATTTTTCCTTTAAGCTGAAAAAGTCCACACAAAATTCTAAAGCTGAACTGAAAAGGTTTTGGGTTAGACTTGATAATAGAACTAAATAAATAAGAGGTGGGCTAGATTAATTATACAGATTTATTGTATGGTAATAGTGGAAGTAAATAAATAAGTAGTGGGTTAGATTTATTATAGAGTGATAGTGAAAGTAAATAAATAAATAGTGGATTGTATTTATAAAACTGAAAATTGTAAAAATCATTTTAAAATTGTAGGACAAATTATATATATATATATATATATATATTTTTTTTTTTTTAAATGACGTGGTAGCTGATGTGGCGCAACATGAGAGTAGAAACATTAAACGCTACGCTTCAGCTTTTAGTAATATATAGACTTGAGTGTATTAAGCATGTTGTCAATTGATAGTATAATCTGATGGACATCCTTAAATTAAATGTTGTGTCACTCCTTTAACAGGGACCTATCATACAATAACTTTACTGGAGATCTACCAAGTTCATTTGGATCTTTGACAAATCTTACTAGATTGTGAGTCCCCACCCCTCGCTCTTGATTTCTATTCTACCATAAGCACATTGTCTTTCTAGAGTTATTTGTCATTTTGGTTTCCATAATTATGCAGGTTCTTGCACAATAACAACTTCACCGGATCAGTCACCTACCTGGCTGAGCTTCCACTAACTGACTTGTAGGTTTCTCAATAGCTGTTCTTTGTTGCACTTCTGCAACTTTTATTGATCCTGATTGCTTGTTTAAACATCTCTTACGCCAGGAACATTCAAGATAATTCTTTCAGTGGCATTTTACCAAAGCATTTTCAGACAATACCAAATTTATGGTAAGTGATCTAATTTTCAATGGGGGTTACCTTTCAATCGCCTGCATCAAGTATGAAATCAAAATTATCAACTCATTAATTTTTCATTTTCCCTCTTATTAGGATTGGGGGAAACAGGTTCCACGTAGGGGACAACTCTCCACCCTGGGATTTTCCCCTGGAAACTGTGCCAATTGAGCAAAATATTAGTACCCCTCCTACAACTCAGTCAAGTGCTGTTGAGAACTATCCCCCTCACAAAGAAAGTGGACACAAGAAGAAAAGGCTGGGTCCTGGAGGAATCGCTTTTATGGTTGGTGGAGGAACTCTGGTGGCAACATGTGCAGCACTTGCCATTGCAATCAGCATTAACCGATCCCGTGCACAGAAGCATAAGATGTTGGAAAACAGCAATAGATCCCGGTGCTCTCTTCCTGTCATTACTACAGCCAGAGGTACTCTTATATACAAGTTTTAAAGATTGGTGCATTGATGAAATGCATCACTGATTTTTATAATTTGACAAGAGGTTCCTACATATACGACTCAAATATAAGATTGATGTTTGCATAGAATTATCCTCTTTAGTATTAAAATTGAATCTTAACTTACTGTCATAAAATTGTACTCTCCTCCTTGAATATGCAAAGAGGATGCCAAAATTTTATTGCAAGTGAAAGTTCAATGGCCGTACTGGTATATTTCCACTGCAAGTGGCATTCCAAGAATGCTACTCTTCTCTTTCTGCATGTGAATGAGTAGACAATATTCTCCTGTCAATTTTCTTTTTCCTTAAGATTTTATAGCATTTGAGTGATGAAAAGAATATTTGTTGAACCCAAGTTTAAACCATATTGTTATAGCCTCCAATTAATATGAATGGAGCTCTTGTTTCATATGTTTATCTACTAAGCATTAAGTTTTTATCCATCTTTCATCTGCATAAACTTTCTTAGAAATGGAGTGTGTCCTCGAAACCAAAATTTCAAGTGCTTACAATGTCACTTATGGCAGAAGGCTTATCTGAGACTAATGGCACAAAGATTGGATTTTAGTTTGGATGGATTTCAATTCATTTCTTTATAGCAGAGCTTCTTGGGATATCAAGCATGCTTGTCTCATAGATTACTTTGTTAGTGATTTTTTCCCCGTGTGTTTTTTGAACTTGATAACAGACTATTCTACTGCACCAGACGAGAGCCCTCCAATTTTGACCTTGAGAACTCCACCCATTCGTAGTCCAAGGCGGATACCTCCTATTAACCACACCAGAATCGAGAAAACATCTAGAAGAAAAAGTTTATCTAAGAAATGCGGAATCCCAGCACGAACTAAGATTTACACTCTGGCAGAGCTTCAATTAGCTACAAACAGCTTTAGTGAAGAGAAACTTCTTGGAGAGGGATCTCTTGGTTCTGTTTACAAAGCTGAGTTTCCTGATGGCCAAGTACAGCTTACACTTAACCATATATTTTCTCATCTTACAATAACTTTCAAACTTAATATAAGTAGGAGATTATTTGATTGATTGAATTTTTTTTTTTTTTTTTTTTTTTTTGGGTTCAGATTTTGGCTGTGAAGAACATCAATACGGTGGCACTTTCTTTCAATGAAGAAGAACAATTTATGGATGTGATTTGGACTGCTTCCCGTTTGAGGCACCCAAATATTGTAACGCTTATTGGCTATTGTACAGAACATGGACAGCATCTTCTTGTGTACGAGTATGTTAGAAACTTATCTCTTGATGATGCTCTGCACTGTGAAGCATACAAGCCTCTGTCATGGTGTCTCCGTCTCCACATTGCTCTAGGTGTTGCTCGGGCTTTGGAGTAAGTGCCTATATTGTTCCCCCAATACATTCATATCTTCCAGTGCTATTCCACAATTATAGAATGGATATTTGGATGTAAAAGGCCATTAGTGTAATTGATAAAATCATTTAGTGAAAGCATCCTTTTGTACCAATGCTTTTGTAAGTATGAATTTGGTTCAAAATTGTATATACCTAAAGAATTTTGCTAGGTAAAACAGCGTAGATAACCCCTAAAAATTACAACTTTCATGTGAGGAAAAAGGAGCAATCCTAATAATAAGTTTCTCTTCTCTAAATTTTGATTATCTTCATTTTTTAAATGATGCTTTCAGCTATTTGCACTCCACATTCTTGCCTCCTGTTGCTCATAGCAACTTGAAAGCTGCCAACATCTTACTTGATGAAGAACTGACACCTCGTGTCTGTGATTGTGGGCTAGCTGTTTTGAGGCCACTAACAAGCAATAAAGTTAAAATTAAGGTAAGGGCTCCCATGAATTAGTTTCACTTTCCAAATGAAAATTATTGCTAAATGTTCTTTGTCCAAATGTTCCTAACATTCTTAACATTTTTCTTTCATAATAAAAAGAGTTGTTTATATGTTAAAATATTTAGGCCACTAATATAACAAAGTCATAAGTCACCCCATTATTGATAATGGCTTATCACTTCTTCAGAAATTTATCAGAAAGCATATGCACACAAGCACATGCACTAGGTTATAAGTTTGTTCCCACAATTTCCTAAGAGTAAGCCGCTTAAACTTCATTAAAAACTGAGGCAAAGAGGGCCTAAAAAACAACAATAACAACAAAGCCTTAGTCCCAAATTTTTTGGGGTTGGCTATAGATCCTCAACAAAGAGAGCTTAAAACATAGTTTTGAAAAATAAAATTCATTAAGGAACTTTGCTAGATATAAAGATGGCCAAGGAATACACTTATACATTATAATCGCTTGTTGATGCAAACAGGCTTCTGAAATTGCTATTGGTGACACTGGCTACATTGCACATGAACATGTCCAACCAGGAATTGATAACACGAAGAGTGACATCTATGCCTTTGGGGTGTTGCTTTTGGAGTTATTAACGGGAAGGAAACCTGTTGATAAGTATGCTTCATGCTCATTTTCTTTATTTCCTAACAAATTCTTGTTGTGTTTCTTTATAATGTCTGTTCTCCTCTTTTAACACAGTTCAAGATCAAGGGAAGAGCAATCTCTGGTGAAATGGGCTTCATCACAGCTTCATGACAGTGAGAGTTTGGAACGCATGATTGATCCAGGCATCAAACGAACAATATCCCCCAAGGCACTCTCCCGTTTTGCTGACATTGTCTCCCTCTGTGTACAGGTATTAGCCCTTATCTTATACATCAAGGATTAATTAGTTGTATTGGGAAGCTACAAGAAAATTGATTCAAACGATCTAGTTAGACATCTTGCTAAAATGAAATTGAAAATATAGTTTTTAGCTTCATGATTTTATTATGCAAAATAGTTTTATTCTATTGTTTAGACTTCAAGCAGTGCCTTTTTTAATTCACCAAAATGCTCTGAGACATTGAAATTAGAAATTTTTTATTCAAGTCTAGTTTCATATTTAACTTATTTTAAATTTGATTATAAAGCCTGATAAAAATCATTTCATTGAGGTAGCTTGTGAACACACATTAACATCTACACACACACACACACACACATATAGGTATATAAATCAGCATTGTCGTGATCATGTTACTCAACTTTTGTGTGTTTGTGCATGTGACCGGGACTGGGACAGCCTGTGAAGGAATTCCGACCTCCAATGTCTGAAATTGTGGAATCACTTACGTCTCTGTTAGAAAAGCTCGGCAAGGCAAAAAGCGGCACAGCAGCCGGTAATGAAGAGGAGGAAAGTTCTTTCATCTCAAGCAATACCCGCTTCATGGGTTCGCCTACATTGAGCTATTCATCCCCTTGACCACTGATTACCAGTTCAAAGACTGATTTTACTGTAAGATGCTTCATGACATTGCCATAGTTGCTTTACAGTAACATGATTGCTCGGCATGTTCTGTAATTTTAGTTAATTGCTCCTCAAAACAAAATCCCATAGTTATCTTCAATGATCTAATATTCATTTGTACAGTTATCATATCATGCAATGGCAGTTTAAAGCATAGGGATTCACTCTTTAATTCCATTAGATTCTTCTGATTCTTGAAATGAGCGATAACGTTTTCTTCCCTGCTCCCTCAACCTTCATTCCCATCCTGCCAAGCTGAGGCACTGGCACGTTTTACCTAACCTCACTGGAAAAAATCAATACAAGTAGCTAAACAACTTGTTATACAATATAAAAGAACCTCCTGCAGAATTGTTTGGTCTACGGCAGCTTGCCATACTTTCCGAACACCAATCAAGAAGACGAGTCATGAAAGCACCTATAGCATCCACTGGTAATGTGTCAAAAAGGGAAGTTTCCTATATGAGTAGATGTATTCCTTTAGAAAATAATTCTTCAGCTGATCAACTTGTTGCAGCACAGTGAGAATTTGGATTTTGTGAACTCTCTTCTAATATATTCAAGCAGAAGAACTATTTTGTTCAAGGATCAGAAATACTTTGTTGTTGAGGGAGATACTTTTTCAAAAAATTGTATCCGCTCAGCGGACTCCGCTGTAATCATATCAATATGTTTACAAAGATGGTCACAGGGAGCAAGTTTCAAAACTAGTTGAACTTGATCAATATGCATTGTGTTTAAGCACCTTTTGGATACATGTAGCGTCTATTGATACATTTGGAGGTAGCTTAGTATGATTTATGGATTTTTTTTTTTTTTTTTTTTTTTTTGGGTAAGGCTCTAATTTAGTTTTTGCACTTTAGACATTTGTGGTGGAGGTGGCAATTTTGCCCCACCCTGCTTGACCCCGCCCCTCCCCGCTTCTCCCCATGCGGGTTTTTCTTGCCCCACTAAGGTGGCGAGGCGGAAATAAGACGAGATTTTAACTCCACACCACGAAATAGGGCAAGGATGAATTTAGACTTTTTAGACCCACCCCGACTCTCCTCGCATTGATAGGAGTTACAATTGTAAATTTTTCATATCTTAAAACTTTACTATTTAAACAAACATATTAATATTAACTTATTTCATTTTACTTAATGTGGTTCTCTGCCTCTATTTTGTTGTGTTATGATATTCTATTGTTAAACATTTGGATAATATTATTTAGTTTTTGCTAAAAATTATTTGAATTTGATGGGATAAATTTAGTTATAATTTCAAGTATATTTTCATTAATGAAACATATTTTATTAAAAAAAAAAACTGTAATAGTTATAGGGCAAATTAACAAGAAGTAGAGTTTTACAGGGTAAGGTGGGGATGGGGATTGGGATAAGAAAATTTTCTCCATAATGCAGGACGAAGATGAGACAAGACAAAACTATGGGGGGTAAGGGCAAAAATCCCATCCTTCCAGCCAACCCTACCTCATTGCGATTCCTAATTTTTACTATTATCTTAACCATCTTTACAAATATTTGAGTTTTTTTTTTTTTTTTTTTGGGTCTTTAGCAAACCCATTTTGGGAAACTCATTTTTGAAAAAAATTTCACTCTTGAACTTCAATGGCATTTCCTCATTAATCTCATTTTTTACTCTCTCTCTCTCTTTCTTTTTCTTTTCCTTTTTCTTTTTTGTAATTGGGTGATTTAACTCAAGTTTGACCGAGTCAACTCAGTTAAACTTGAGTTGACTCTCACTTAAAGGAGAGAGAGAGAGAGAGAGAGGCCAAAACTTTTTCCACCTTCTTCCTCCTTTATCCTTTTTCTTTCTTTTCTCTCTTTTCCTCCTCCATTGTCATTATTCACAAGCTCTCTCTCTTTTGCATTTTCTCTTTCTTCACACCATTCCTTGTGTAAAAAATTACTTCTCTCGACTTCTAAACTTGATTTTTACCATCATCTTTAAAATCTCTTTAAATCTTTGAGGTTTTTTTTTTTTTTTTTTTTGTCTTTGGCAAACCCTTTTTTGGAAACTCATTTTTGAAAAATTTCACTCTTGAACTTTAATGGTGTTTCCTCCTAAAACTCATTCTTGACTTCCTCTTCATTTTTCTTTATCTTTTTTTCCTCTTTTTTTTTTTTTTTTTTGGGTCAATTGGATGAGTTAGCTCAAGTTTGACTAAGTCAGCTCAGTAAAACTTGAGTTGACTGACTAACTGAAAGGAGAGAGAGAGAGAGAGAGAGAGAGAGAGAGGCCGAAACTTGGGCCCCTCTTCCTCCTTATTATTATTATTTTCCTTTTCTCTCCTCCTCCTCCATTATCACTATTCACAAGCTCTCTCTCTTTCATTTTCTCTTTCTTTACGCCATTCCTTGCTTAGAGAATCACTTTTTTTTACTTCTAAACTTGATAGATATTGACCATCATCTTGAAAATCTCTTCAAATCTTTGAGTTTTTTTTTTTTTTTTTTTTTTGGTCTTTGGCAAACCCATTTTTAGAAACTCAGTTTTGGAAAAATTGCACCTTTTTAACTTCAATGACATTTCCTCCTTAAACTCATTGTTTACATTTTTTTTTTTTTTTTTTTTTTTTGGCAATTGGGTGTGTTAACTCAAGTTTGACCAAGCCAACTTAGTCAAACTTAAGTTCACTCACTCACTTAAAGGGGAGAGAGAGAGAGAGAGAGCTTGTGAATAGTGAAAATGGAGGAGGAGAAGAGAGAAAAGAAAGAAAAAAAGATAAAAGAGGAGGGAGGCCAAAATCTCTCTCTCTCTCTCTTTTCATTTTCTCTTTCTTCACACCATTCATTGCTTAGAAAATCACTTTTTTTTTTCTTTTTTTTTTTTACTTCTAAACTTGATTTTTACCATCATCTTGAAAATCTCTTTAGATCTTTTGAGTTTTTTTTCGTGTCTTTGGCAAACCAATTCATGGAAACTTATTTTAGAAAAAATTCACTCTTTGAACTTCAATGACATTTGCTAGTGAAACTCTTTTTTTTTTTTTTTTCTTTTTTTTTTTCTTTTTGCAATTGGGTGAGTTAACTCAATCAACCTTGAGTTGAGTCACTCACTTAAAGTGGGGAGAGAGAGGGGAGGCCAAAACTTTGGCCCTCCTCCTCCTTCTTTATCTTTTGTTTTTCTTTTCGCTCTTCTCTTCCTCCATTATCACTATTCACAAGCTCTCTCTCTCTCTCTCATTTTCTCTCTCTTCACACCATTTTTTGCTTAGAAAATCATTTCTCTTGACTTCTAAACCTGATTTTTTCCATCATCTTGAAAATCTCTTCAAATCTGAGTTTTTTTTTTTTTTTTTTTTTTTTTCATTCGATCTTTGGAGGTCCCAATAGTTGAGGTATTTGTTAGCTCAAAGCTGCCGTAATCATTCCTTCATGGTCTTAGATCACCACTCCTACCCCAGACTATCAAGTTTGAGTAAAGATCACCCCCATCCACATTTACCTTCTAGCTTGGTGCCACCAGTAACTTTCAAGACTCCTCCAAACACAGCTAAAAAAAACGCGGCTATAGACCTGTGTGTTTTGTAGTGAAACCCTTAAACTTTATTTCACATGCTTTAATATACCGTCTTTTAGACTTTAACATGGTATCAAAGCGACGATACCTCAACAGTAGCACTGCACGGTTTTCATGAAATAAATAAATAAAAGAGGAACCATTCATGGACTTTGTGACCAGAGCAAAATTCCACATGTATGACAAAATAAAATTTATTTTACCTTAAAAATTGAAATGACATGTTTTTCCAATTTACATAAATAGCTAAAGTTGAAATTAAATACTGATAATTTTCTATATCCTTTAAAAAAGAACAGGAAAAAAAGTTAAAATAAAGGCTCCGGCTCAAAAGAATGCCATTTGATCCTGCAACCCACTACCTCACTGAATATTTCATTGTTGCCAAAAACAACTCAAGTGTTTAAGCCCCGAGGCCACTTGTCAACAGGGTATTGATCTCGCCAATGATATTAACAGGTCTTCCATCGAACATGGACGAAAGTGTACTCTCACAAAGCTTCTTCAACTCCCTGGTTTTTGAAAGAGCTGCTTCCTGAAATGGAAACAGATATACTCACTATTTTGTATTTGATAAATCAATTACCAGTGACAAAGGGAAGAAAAATAGTGGATTTTTTTTTTTTAATTGAACCACATATAATTGTGTACCTTTGTCATCTGAGTGAACTCAAACAAGAACTAATAAAAGTTCTAATAAAGTTGATTTCAGAAGGGGGTTTATAAAGGCAAGGAACATGATGCAACTGCATAATGATGTAAGTGACAAATATATTGCGAGTAATCTATAAGGAAATGAATAATGAGAGCATGATAATATATGCCACTTAGCTAGACTTAGTGCAAATGGCTAGTAGTTGCGACTTGCAAGTATCAGAATTATAGTTCAGAAATCCAAAAGTTGGACTGCTTAATGACTATTCCTTATATCACTATATCTTCACATTATATATATATATATATAAACAACATTTAGAGGAAAAAATGTGGTTTCTATATATGACTGCTTAATATTAAATTTCAGCACAAAGAAAATAGCCTAATGCACATCTATATGTAATTTCTAAAATCTTCCATGCATTACATGTGAAAGTGTTGTGGACTTGCGAAGAGAAAAATGTAGGAGAAAATTGAGAAACATGTAGGAGAAAATTAACTGAGGTCTTCATTTTAAAAAGCTTTGCATGGAAACCAGGTTCTCTCTCATTAGTTTTTTTTTTTTTTTTTTTTTTTTTTGGATAAGTGACCCGGTTCTCTCATTAGCAAAAATGAATTTCTAGAAAACTTAAACATTCAATTTTGGGTCTACCAAAATGGTTACCAGTTAATGTGCGTTGGGACTTGTGCGGGAGTGGACATGCACGCACACAGAGAAAAAGGTCCTCAAAAGGCCAAGAGTTGGATAAACACTACTGCATCATTTTGGAAAATTTTGGGTGGTTAATATCTTCAAGTAGAAAAATGATTTCACAGAAGTAGATTATGAATTACCAAAAATATAAAACATATTTTTATATGCTAAGAGCCTTGTAGCTCAACTTGCACCTCATGGTATTTCCAACACAGGTATCCAAGATTCAATTTCCCTTTCCCCTATTGTAAATATAAAAAATAAAAGAGTATCTTTTGATACATTAAGGGAGTAGAAAGTTTTAGCAAATACAAAAGAATTTTTTTTTTCTTCTAAAAATAAAATAAGTATAATTTGTGTTCATTTTTATATAGTGATTCATCTTGGAGCATGCTAAAGAAAACAGTGGTGTAACAGTATAGATAAGCATTATTCATCAAATCAAAATACAACTCACTTGCTTCGGCCAAGAAGAGGATAATGAATTGTGCAGCTCCATGCGTTTGGTAGCCAAGCTCTTCAATCCCTCTTTCAACTTGACTTCATGATGCTTCTTCTCCTCTAATGTGGTCACTAGTCTGTCTAAAAATCTGAAATTCAGGCCAAAACCAGAGTTAATTAGAATTCTAAATTTTCTAACATTTAGATTGAACCAATGGCTACTACATATACTACAAATATAAAATACCAACACACTAATACAATAAAAGAAGAATGAAACTATTTGAGCAAACTGCAATAGTCCGCCAAACTCAGGGTGGCAACAGATGAACTAGCGACAAAAGAGAAGCAAAAGTATGTTTTTATATAATAAAAAATAAAAAATAAAATAAAATAAAATAAAATAAAAAGAGGAACAGGAACAGAGTTCCAAGATATATTCAATATCAAATGATTATGCAATATCTGAGCAAAAAATTACCATTATTGTGCACTAATTAAGAATACAAGATGCTACATCCACATTTCTGTATACAAAAGATGAATTGAAGGTGGAAATTCCAATCAACTTAACTCATTACTTCTGCCTTTTACTGCTTTTCAAACCAAATGTATGAAGGTTTCGTTGGAAACTTAAAGGGAAAAGAAATGCAGAATAGGGGGGAGGAGGGGGGGAGAAGAAGAGAACAACAGATGTGAAAGGTACAATGCAGTCTAAAATATTGACTAGCACCTTTTAGAGTTGAGGATCAAGATCAAGTCCCTTGTTTTCCTATTAGTCAGCAAGGAAATGACTACGGAAATGTCAGATAGCATGGTCTCCATGGCATCAGGAGTATACTGCTGCAGCACAAAGGGAGCAACTGCCTGGACTTGATGTTGCAAGGACAAAGTTTCTCCATTCTTCACCTCTGCCAATCGTTGATTTAGAAATGCTTTGACCTGATAACATTATGTCAATACTAAACATCAACCCTTGAACTAAAAATACTTTGCTCATGTAGGAGCAATACCAAACTAATTAGTTCTGTCAAGGCTGGATTACGGTTTTTCTACAGAAGAAGTAAAAGACGTCTAATGCTCTAAATATTGAAAAAACGAAAAAGGTTTATTGGATTCCCATGAGCCAGTAAGATATAAAACACAATAATTAACAGATACCTCATGCAGATCATCAAGAATCTTATTTCTGTACTCAGTCTCCAAAAGCTTGCTCCTCTCTTCATTCATTTCTGGCATTTGAGATGAAGTGTCTGGAACAAATGTCTGTTTGTCCAGACCAACGTTTGACAAACTGACGTCATCAATGACATCAACTTGGGGAGTGTCAACACTAACATCCCAAGATATCTCTGACACAGAAATCTCTGGGTGTAGACCAAGTTCAACTTTATCTAATGAGGTTCGATCAGATCCCACAACTTCATTTGATGAAGGGTCCTGTAAGACCTCACTTGCATTAATTATTTCATAAGGACCCAAACCATTGCCATTATCATCTGTTTCTTCCACAGTACCAATATCCCAATCAATCTGAGAACTGTCAACCGAAATATCCCAGTCAATATTATCGGCAGCAACATCCACATTTGCTCTCAGAAGATCTGGCTCATTATAGCTTGATTGAGTATTGACAGAATTATCAATCTCAGAGCCCACAGAAACATGCAAAGACGGGGGATGTTCACGTATGTCTCTCAAGTTAGGTAACACAATCGATAAAGATTTCTGCAAAGACATTACAATCACAATTCATTCAGGGACAATCTATCTAGCAATCATCACAAGACAAATAAAAACCCAATTATTTCCTTACGTCCTTTTCTGTGTGAGCATCTCTCACAAAGTTTGAGTAGTACTCCATAGCCTGTGACATAGAATCACTATTTATAACTTCCAAAATCTTGTTGAATGTGCTTGGGAGAGATTTTGCGGTCTCTAAAAGTTCAAGCCTCACATTATTTCCCTGCAAGATTTAACAAGTGCCAAGTTTATGCATCGATTGTAAGCAAGAACATACACCAAACCAAGATGCCAAAACATTATTGAAGTGGTCCACTATCATAACCTGCAATCCAAGCTCTTGACAAGCCTCAACATACTTAGCGGCTGATAGAGCTGCATTTCTTTTTATATCAGCTTCCTTGCGCTCTAGCTCTAATAGTTGTTGCTGAATCTTCTGCACCTGTTTCTTCTGATATGGTCTTCATATTTGAAAAGTAAGTGAACCACATAGACATTAAATAAGCTTCTTACAAATTCTCAGCGAACAATCAAGAGAACAACCGCAAGAGAGCACACTTACATTTCATAGTTTACATTTTGAACCATAATTTGAGCGGCCTCACCAAGGTAAATATGATCCTTTTCAAAAGAACGCACAATTGCCTCCCAAGCACCCTAGAAAATTCTAAGATATATTAAACTATCTTATGAAGAGTTTAAACACAGAGAGAGAGAGAGAGAGAGAGAGAGAGATGAATTTCTTACAGCAGCACCTGACAGCCGGCCAAATATATTCCGGCTTTCTGGAGTTGACTTTAGAAGAGTTTCATATATTCGTTTGGACTCTAAGTAATCAATCCCTGGAAACAATATTTTAATCATCATACCACCACCAAATAGTGATATTAACCAACTCATCACTTTAGCGCCTAATCCCTTACACTTTTAATGGATATTTATATAAATAAAAATCTCAAAAGTGAAGTGCTTTAATTTTTGAAATCTTAACACCTCCACAACTCCACATTGCAGATATATCTCAAAATAACACTAGTATTAGGATTACTACTTAATACTTCATCAAGATCCAAATTATACACTCTGAATCTTTGTTCTTTGATACATTGTATGATGATTTAAATCATAAATAAGTACTAGCAATAACAAACAAATAAAGTGAAGAAAAATAGTTAGTTCATAAAAATATGAAGTATCACTATCTTGATGACCATATCTATAATGTGGGGACACAAGCCCAAAGATATATTGGGCTTTGGGCCTTGTCCGAGAAGGTCCCGTGGTCCGAGAATAGATCAATAGCAAGGAAGACACGATACTTCGAACTTTATGAACAAATTGTGACTATAGAGGGTGGGAGAGTTTGTCCGAGGAGGAATACCTCCTCGGCTAGACGCAACGAGGATCAAGATGTGCCTCCTGCCATCCAGGGTGACACTCCAGGAGGTTCTATCGATAAAGACATGCATCATGAACATACAGGGACGATGGGAGCTAGGAAATATCTAAGGAAAAGTTGCTATCACCGCATTAAATGTCCTGCAGCTAACTTTCTAGCTACATTTATGCAGAGAAGACTCCTGAACAATGCTGCCTTGGCTACCCCAACTCACAGAGAACCAAAGAGGGTGTCCGATGAGACAAGCACTCAAGTAGTGGCCTAGATGATTAACAAGTAAAGGGCCAAGGTTATTGAAAGGGAAATATATAATATAAGAGACCACTGAGGAAAGGGAGGGGAGGAAAAATAGAAGAAGAAACACTGTAGCAGTCAAGAGCTGAACTTGTAACCTAAGTTGAGAATCAATATATAAGAACTGATCTCTTCGGATTGTGCCGAGAACAATTTTCTTTAGATTAAATCAATTTGTCTTCCCTTTCTTGTCACTTGAATCCATTATATTTGTTGTCCAACTCGTTCAATCCCAATTTTCCAACTCACTCTCTACAAATTCATTGTATTAGGCTTTTTTGGGCCTAAGTTCATTCATCAATTTGGGCTAGGGACCCAAATTGCATCCTTACATATAAGATGATGGTTTGTCGTTTAGATTGTTATCTAAAACCTAGAATATATCTTTCACAAAAATTTAAACTACTTTGATTTCTTTTCTTCTCAAATATTACTTTCAACTTATAGAGACTTTGACTTGTGCCACATTTTACTTATCCACTTGTTCTCATTATAGGTTTTTCTCCAACCTAAGACTTAACAAAAGCATATCAGCTAATTTAAGTAAAAGAACCTACAAAAATGGACCATAATTGTCTTTCAAATACCCGAAATAGTCTACTTAATAGGTCTACTCAACCAACCAATGGCTGTTCGATACACAAATCAATTGGGTTCCCAACATATTTAGCCTCATCATCAAAACATTTTATACTTTTTTGAAAATTTATTGGGTTTCTACCTGCCTAATTTAAGATTTTTTTTTTTCTTTAAATTTCCTTTGTAGGAGTTGTAAGTCACATTATGAAATATGAATCATACCCTTTCTAATCACACAAGCTTTGCTAATGCCAGCATTTGCTAATGTTTCAATTTTCAATATATTCTATACCTAGACACAACCAAAATAAAACCCAAAATTCAAAAAAAAAAATTTCCCCACAACCAAGCAGAACCAAGTAAAATAGGTCATTCCCCACAACACAAGCTTTTTATCATAAGTAATTGCAAAAGTGAACCAAAAACAACATAAAAATCCAAGACAGTGTAGCAACATTTTCCAAATATTTATATACCAAAATCACACAGAAAAAGTCGATAAATGTTTAGACAAGAAATGGAAACGCACCTTCAGGGTCTAGGGTTTGGAAATAGGGATCGATATCCTTAGGGAGCGAAGAGAAATCCTTGGAAATCCGAGCTCTGATTGCCGCCAACTTTTTTCGCCAATCCGCAGGTATTCGTTTCCGATCAATCAACCATTCTTGAATTCAAAAGGAAAAAAAAATAATAATAATAATAACGAAATTGCGTGAATTCAAGGAAAGAATTGAAGGTGTGGGTATAGATAGTTTACCTCCGAGACGAGAAAATGTGATGTCGATGGGAAGGTTTCGAATGTCATCGCCACTCTGCATTTTATTTTCCTATCTGCGTTTTGCGAGACTTGTCTGTCAGACCCAAATTTCAGTTTCTGCTTCTTCAATCTTCAGCTGTGTCTCTGTGTGTTACGGGTACCGTTAACAAACAAACAGCCCGGCTTGTTTCCATAAAAATAAAAAAATAAAAATCTTGTTAGTTTTACTCTACACTTTTATTTTAATAAACTAGTAAAACCCAAATCCAAAATAAATAAATAAATAAATTATAAATTACATATTTAAATTTTGGATGTTTAAATTTTACACTCTAAAATTTTAAAATTTAAAATTTACTCTCTGAAGTTTGAAGGTATTTAGATGTTACACTAACATTTCAAAATTTAGATTTTATATCTTAAAGTTTGGGAGTGTTTGAATTTTACATCCTAAACTTTAAGATGTAAAATTCAAATACTTCCAAACTTTAGAGAGAAAAATCTATTTACTCCTAAAACTTAGGACTAAAATTCAAATTTTGAAATGTTAGGGTGTAAAATCCAAACACTTCCAAATTTCAAGGTATAACCTAAATTCTGAAGTTTTATGATATAAAATCCAAATACTTCCAAACTTTATGGGTGTAATTTACAATTTATCAAAAACAAAAAGTTTATAAACAGGCTTGTGAATGTTAAGGGTCAATACAAACCAATTTGTGCTTGTTTATGGGTTCTGTAATAAACTCGATATGAGTCTGACAAATGAAAGCTAATCTTACAAAGACTTTTGTGACTACTCGTCACCGAATAAACTTAATGTTATGCTTGATAATGTACTTGTGTTAGATCTTCTGTTTGTTTCAACTTTAAAATTTTCTAGAAAATAAGTTATTTTTTAATGTTTGATAGCAACCTTAAATGCGTAAGAATAACTTGCCATAAGATAGATTTGTTTTCCAAAAAATTTAGTGAAAAACAATTTTTAATAAATAAACCATACTTTTTATGTTGACAAAGAGTAGTTCTTCTTTAATTCATTTTTTCTAATGCTAACAACCACTAAAAAACGCAAAAATCTATCTTCACATAAGAATTTCCACACAAAAAAACAAAGAGCTCGATATTGAGCTTGAGCTCAGCTTGATTAAATGAATCAAGTCGAGCACAAGAATTTAAAATTTTTGACAAGCTCATATTTGAATATCATTTATAGGCTTAGTTCGAGAAAAAATAACTTTTTTTTTTTTTTAAATCTTATGGGTCTGTTTGATTGAAGGAGTAGAAAAGTAGAAGAACAGAAGAGATTTTAATTTTCCTTTTTTTTTTGTGTTTGGTTTGAGGAGTAAAAAAGTGAAGGAATGCAATTTTTTTTTCTTTGGTTAAAAAGAAAAATAGAAGGATAGAAAATGTAAATTGTATAAATTTACAATCTTTCCCTATTAGATAAAACAAAAAATAACACTTTTTAAAATTTTTGTTAAGAATATATACACGAATGGACACTTCAATAAAATAAAAATAAAAAATATAATAAATTCAAGAACCTAAAATTTTTTTTATAAAACCAAAAAAAAAAAAAAAACAAAACAAAACTAAGGAGGAAAAAAAAAATGAATAACCCCTAAAAAATAAAAAATAAATAAATAAACCAAAATTGATGGAAAAAAAAAAGAAAAAAGAAATGAATAGCACTTCCACTCTGTTTGTTTCGCTTAAAAATCTTCTGTAAAGATAGTTTTCTACATTTTCTAGTGTTTGGTACTTCCTTTAGTTAATGAAAAACCCTAATAAAAATAAAGCTTATTTTCTATAAGTTATTGTAGGGATAAAGGGGCCCAAGAATATATGTTGGATCTTGGGCCTTGTCTAAGGTCGCTTAGTGGTCCGAGGATAGATAAACAGTAATGAAGATGTAAGACTCAAAACTCCATAAGCAAATTTCGAATAAGAAGGTTGTGGAAGGTAGGTCGAGAAGGAGTATCTCTTCGGTTAAACAAAGCAAAGATCAGAAAGTATATTTTGTCATCCAGAGTGACATTTCAGAAAATTCTATTAATAAGGATATGCGTTATGAACGTACAAATGGGAGCTAGAAAATATCTAAAGGAAACTGCTACTACCGCATTGAATGCTCAGTATCTAACTTTCTGGCCGCATTAATGAGGAAGTGATATTTGAACAGTAGTTTTCAGCCTTACAGCTTCTGCCCAAAGACTTCAGAAAAGTGCTGATGTGACAAAGATTAACAACAACAATCTAATCTACATGTGAAAGGCAAATATGAAAGAAGAAAGATAGTATAAAATAGAAGGGAGGCTTGAGAGAGAGGAATCGGGAATTAAGAGAGAAATACTATAGCAATAAGAACTGTACTAGTAATCAACTGCAAGAATTATATACAAGAACTAATCTCTTTGGACGTGCCAAGGACGATTTTCTTTAGATAATACTAGTATACTTATACTTTATTGTCATTGGAATCCACTATAATTGCTACCCAACTCATTAGAGCCTAGTTTTTCAACCTACTCTCTACAAATTCGTTGTATCGGGCTCTTTGGGCATAGATCCATCTAACTTTTAGGCTTAGGACTCAAATTGCGTCATTATAGTTGTTTTCTAAAAAAATTTATTGGAAAACAATCTCTCTCTCACTTTTTCTCTATTTCCTTTACTTTTTCTCTCCTCACATCCTCACTACCATTAACTCCGATCTCTCCTCTTCCATAGATCTCTCACTCTCTCTATCTGTCTCTTCTCTCTCTTTTCTCCATGTTTTTCTTCCCCTTTATTACACAGTTCTCTGATTTAATTTTTTTTCCCCCCTCACTAATCGGTCAATAGCTCTAAATTGCAAAGGAGAACAGATTTGTAGGGATAATTATTTCATTCCTCTCTACCAAAATCTCAATTCTTTGCTTTGAATATTAAGCTTGATTTTCTTTTTTCTCTAAGAAATTTTCGATTTGATGGATTCCAAGCAAAAGTTACTTCTTTTTCACATATAAAAGTTCAAAAAAGAAAAAAAAAAAAAAAAAAAAAAAAAAAGAGAAAAAGAAAAAAAAGAGAATGAATGAATGAAGTAAAAGATGAAAATTTTAAACATAGTGCCTATATGGCTCTAAAATGCTTTTACATAGGATGATCTTTACGGTAAATTAATAATATCTCTATATAATGAATGATAATTGTTTAGGAGAATTGCATTTGTTGGCAGATACATTATGCGGTGATGATATATTATACAGATACATTATGTAAATACATAATTTAGAGTAATATTGAAGACTTATAGTTGACCATAGTAAACAATTAGTGTACCAACAAAAAGAGTAGACAATTAAAAATTTCTGTTATTTGTACTTATTGAAGATGTATTTCTCTATCATTTTTATATATATAGACAAATGGTTGATATAAATATAAATATATATATATATATATATATATTTATGTATGATTCTAGGCACATATGTATGTATGTATGTAGGTACATACATACGTTACTGTCCATATATATGAGCAATATGAGTGGTAGAGATCATGAAGATTTGACAACTAATTTTGATTGTATCTGTGGGGTCACAATTTGTAGCCCAAGCACAAAAGATATGAGATATGAGCCCAACACAATGAATTTATAGAGAGTGGGTGAAAGAACTGGGCTTGTGGTGGACTGGACAACGGTTAATAAGAATTCCAAAATATGAACAAGCATGCAGCACACGTAAACCTCAATAAAATAATTGTCTGAGGGGATTGATCATCAATTAATCTAACCGTTTTAATAGTTAATACAGTTCTTGGTGCTACAATAATTCTTTTCTCTCTGTTTTTTTTTTTTCCCCGTCCCTCTTTTATGGGAGATTTTTTACATTATATAGTTCTTTTCAAGCCATCCTCATCATACACTTTATATATCATCTAAGCCTTCACTCGAGTACATGTCCCATCAAACATCTTCTTTAGCTCTCTGTGAATGGTGGTAGTTGAGAATGCACTGTTCAAAGGTCTTCTCTACATAAATGCGGCCAGAAAAGTTGTTGCAGTGCATTTAATGTAGTGGTAGTAGCTTTTTTTTTTAGATATTTCTGTGTTTTTATCATCTTTGTATGTGCTTGAGATTCATCCTGATCATCGTTGGAACTTCTTGGAATGCCACCTAAATTACCCAAATGTGTGCTTAACTGGTACTCATCGTATCTGAGAAGGACCTACTCCTTAGACTATAAGCCTCCATTCTTTTCTTCCGTGATTCTCAACTTTAGAGCATTTCTCAATCATTTGCTCCTCCTCGGACATATCCACATCCTCGAATAGAGCTCAAGGCTCAATATACAAATTTGGGCTCTTATCCCCACAGTATCTATTGTCAAAAATTTTGTATGAAAACCAAATTCATTCTTGGTTTTTTTGTTTATATTGATTACATTAGTTAGTTTACATAATACACATGTTTTAAATTATACAATAAATATAAATAAGTAAATAAAATGGCATACAAAATACTAGAAAACATTCTCAAACTCATTTTCAAGGTCATTACTAAACACCAGAAAATGAGATAGTTTTCTCAAAAATGCTCTTTGGAAAATGAACCATTTTTTAGAAACGTTAATGCTAAAACAAACAGAGCACTCAAATAAAAAGAACTGACACGAAAACAAACATTGCCTAAAAGGCAAAACAACAAACACATTATAGGTAGTAGGCACTTTAGTCCAGATTTTTGCACCACATTTTCACTCTCATTTTCTCTTCATTTTGGAGAGATTGAGTTTTTGGTGGGTCTAAAGAGAAACAGTCGGGTCTCACCATTTTTCTCTCCTCCTCCCTCTCAACCAAACACCCCTCCCATTGATTTTCTCCCTTATTTTTCATCCTCCCTGAAATCATTTCAACCAAACATACCTCAAAACATTTTCAATAATTTAGAAACGAAGAACAAACATTTTAAAATTTAAATGAAACTCAAGTATAGGACTGAAATAGTATTTGATAGACAATAGAACAAAGAGAGGATAACATGGTAAATACGCGAACTTTGGGTAAAACGGTGCGGAAGAAGTAGGAGCTGAGCTCTGGTTAGGGCTATAAACGAGTCAAGCTTTGCCAAGTAATGCGTGTTTGAGATTGGCTTGTCAATAAAAATCAAATGCTCAAGCTTGACTCGAGCTTGAGACAAGCCTAAAAACAATGTTTAAACTTGAGCTCGTGTGAATGCCAAAAATCTTGAGTTTAGCTTGGCTTGGTTTGATTAATTAGTTAAACCAAGCTCAAACTTAATATCATGTTCAAACTCAAGCTCAAGTCAAGCTTTTTAGATTGGGATCCAAAAAAATTGCATCATTAAATGCTTATATCACCAAAAATCAAGTAAACAAATAATAATAATAATAATATACTCATTTTATCATTCTTCTAATCAATTAAACAAAAAAAAAATATATAATAATATACATAATTAAATTCATCCATTTATCATTCATTGTCTATAACTTGAGTAATTATTCAAAATACAATTTTCACATCCACATTTGTCATCCGTTCAACTATAATCTTTACAAATCTAAATAAATTAACATTTCAAAACATATATGAATAAACAAGTTATAAGTTAACATTTCAAAATATATGTACAATGTAGTAATATTGAGTTTATTTAGTAAAAATATATCAAGCTATAAATGAGCCTAAATTCGACATGTTTTGTATCGAGCCTTATTGTTGACGAATTTGTTCACAAATTTTTTTTTTTTACTTGAGCTTGAATTGTTTATCAAATAAGCTTGAAACCGAGGCTCAAGCTTGAGCTTAGTTACAAACAAACAAACATGAATCAACTTTTTATTAAGTCGAGCCGAGTTGTTCGTCGTTAGCTTGGTTCTTTTACTTTTACAGCCTAGCTCTGCTATAGCACCTGAGTTACTTGAAGTCCACCTGACACACATACACTCCCTGAGGCAGTTACTCTCTCTCTCACCAGCGCATTTCATCCAACACACTCGAACAGAAAGGTACTTTCTTCTTCTTCGATCAAAATTCATTTCATTTCTTTTCTGTAAAACTCTAATCTCTATTCTAACAAACTCAAAGGTTCGTCGATTCATTCAAACCCATTTTTTTCTTCAAATTCTTCTAGGGTTTGAATCCGATCTCTTTTCTTTCTGATTTTTTGAATTCGATCTAAACCCAGATTTCCTTGTAATTTTTCAATTAATCATAGATATATTCATAGATTTATTACTCCTTTTATTTCATCAATGCATTATTATTATTACTTATTTAGTTTTTTGCTTGGAGAAAAGTGCTTCCAGAAATGCTATCTTAATTTTATGCACCCTCTTTTCGATTAATTGAATATTCAAAAATTAGATATTCCTATCTGTAACCAAGTTTCTAGTTTGGATTAGTTCGTAAAGTTTTTGGGAAATTGATTTTCCAGAATGTTTCCTCTGTAAAATTTGGGTGCGTTGAGATTGTTATCTGTGAATCTATCTAAACAAACATGGTGTATGATTACTATGTGAATTATAAAAAGTGCCCATTAAGTAAAAATCCGGTTTTTAACAAATTTTCCTGGAAAATGTGAAAAAAAAAAAACCTCTTTTGAAACAAAGGGTGCCTGAGAAAGAGAAACTTCTGCTTAAAATGAGGGTTTTCCGTTAACATAGTTTGGCATTAATCTAGAGTGTAAATATTGTTTTGCCAAGTCACTTTTGTCTTTGAGGAATCAAATGTTGTGTAAGTTCTGATTTTGGTGTTTGTTTGCAACTTTAATGAATACCCAGTTAGAAGAAAGCCATGGATGCGGACCTGGCAGATCGTAGGTATTTGGAGGATGATGATACTCCAATGATGAAGACTATTAAGGCTGCAACAACTGGTTTTGTTACTGGTACTTTTTTTGGGACCATTGTTGCTACATGGAAAGATGTGCCTCGTGTTGAGAGAAATGTTGCTCTTCCGGGGCTTTTAAGGACCCTAAAGATGATGGGCAACCATGGGTTGACATTTGCTGCAATTGGAGGAGTTTACATTGGTGTCGAGCAGTTGGTGCAGCATTATAGGATGAAGAGAGACTTTGTGAATGGAGCTGTTGGTGGTTTTGTTGCTGGGGCTTCTGTTATTGGTTTCAAAAGTGAGTGATTTGGTTGATGCGTACTTCTTCTCTTTATTTTGATTCTTCCTTTCATAGATGTGGAGGATGTTAACTTATGATAATTGATATGGTTTGGCAACACATTTAGTAAGAAAATATTAACTTACTTGGACTAAATCCACATATATAAATTCTTTTACTTTTTAGTGATTTGGATGCTAAATTGTTGATTTTACCCTCTTTTTTTTTCTCTATTTTCTTTTGGTTCAATATTTCATTATTCCAATTAAAATTTAAGATATCAAGTTATCACCTTTGAGCCGCATGTTAAGTATTAGCCATTAGCATTGGTTCTAGTTTGGCTTGAGTGAACTAAAAGGGTTAATGTGGAAATTTGGGGTGTTGTAGAATTTAGATATGAAAATATCAGCATTTATTTTCTGCTGCCATATGGGGCATTCATTTGATTTATTTCTGTTTGGTTGTGTCTTGATCCGGTTAAGAACAAGTTATTAGGTTTTAATTTTAGCAGGTGATGGTAAAATAAGAGAGCTGCTGGCTATCATGTTATGTATGTCACCACTTGTGCGCTAGCTAGATGGTTTAGATACTTGATAACTCTGATATTTATATGCATGAATTCACGTTATTCCTTGTAAAAAATTCAAATTTACCACACATAGTTAGCACCCAATTCACAAAATTGTCTCCAGAAAAATCACAAAATAAACTCCACTGTGTCTACTTTGTATGAAAAGCAGACCTTATCTAGTAGGATTCCAGCCCAATTTCCTTCATGTAGTACAAAATATAATTTTTCATTCAAAGTGCTACCCGTATTACAGATGAATCTAGATCCAAATTTCAGCAGGCCATTTAGGATGCCAATTATCTAGTGTATTCCAAGGTGAGCTAGGCGCTTGCCTAGGATCTCGAGTGAGGTGCCACCAAGGGGCCTTTGAAGCCTTGAGGTCAGGTGCTTGACTTTAGAGCCTCAACAATAGCCTGAGTGCCTTGAGCATTGTAAGGCCTTTGAAGCAAGAGCCTCAATGAAATTTAGCAAAGGAAAAATAAAAAAATAAAAAGGAGCCTTGTAGCTCAATTGGTTGGCACCTCCTAGTGTTTCTAAAGGAGACATCTAGGCCCCAAATCCCCTCCACCCCCAACCATTGATTATCAAAAATATTTTACTTATAAATAAAAAAAAAAGAAGGCAGTTTTGCAATTTGGCAAAAAAAGGTCAATTCTATTACTTAATTTAAGTTAGTGGGTGTTTGTTTCTCTTGCTTTTCATCTCTTTCTTTCTTCATCAATATAGTGTTCGTTTGGAAAAAATTATTTTTGCCAACTTAATTTACTATTTAGCTTATTTTTGCTACTATTCATTGGTTCTACTGAACTATTTCAGCTAACTTTTACTTTTATTTATAGTATTTTTAGTAAAAAGGTTTTCAATTTCAGCAAAATAAGTAGATTTCAAACAGACTCATAAAAGTTTTTATTTTTTTTAAAAATAATCTTTTAGCTTTGATAGTTGTTCTCTTTCTTTTCTTTTTTTTTTTCTTTTTTTTTTTTTTTGAAATTATTTATATGAGATTGTTGGAAAGTCTATTCTTAGATTAATTAATAGTATCTTTCCAATTTGAAAGATTCAAATCATGCCTAATAAACATTAGGTGCGATTGCGAATGATTTTTGTTCATTATATGTATGATAACTATATTAAGAGTCCGGCTTGCTGCGCTTGAATGAGTGCCTTTATGGCGGCTCATGCCTCAGGTGATATAAATACTTAGAGCCTGAAGGTAGCTTTTTGCCATTGACTGCGTTGCAATTCTCCAATCAAAGGAATGTGTAAGCCATTACTAATATCAAGTTTCAGAAAAGGTCTTGCGAGGAATTTTTATTACTTGGATGCAGGCTCTAGATGACAATTTGAAGTAGGAGAATTTAAGCCTCAGGAAAGAAGGCCCATTATTCCATTTTTCCAATATGTTTGCTATCACAAGTCATTTATTTATCTATGCTATATTTTGTTATTGTTATGTCTTTAGTGTTTTTAAAGGTCATCTTGCCAGCATGTGACTTCTAATGAAATTGGATTAGGATTTAATTGTTATATGAGAGATGAAGAATTAGGATTTTGGGGTTAATAGAAGCCATTATAATAGCCTCTATGAAAGATGAAGAGTTAGGATCCTGGGGTTACTAAAAAAGCTATTATAAATAGCCTCTTTATGAGTCATTGTAGGCTTTTTAAATATTTCTTGGACTCTTTAAGCCTATAAATTTATCTTTTAAGTGTTCCAACTTCAATCTTATTTTCTTCTCCATGCGATAATCATGTTATATCACTGGAATTTCTTATTAAACCCTTTCTAAGCATCAATTTGCTTGAAAGGTGGCACCTATTGCTGGTTGATATTAGATCTACACTAGATCTAATTGTCCCTACCGCATCAAGTGGTTTCACAGCAAAAGACCCTTAATCTAAGCTACAAAATTCAAATATGAGTCAAAGGTTGCAACTTTAAGCTGTGGTTGATTGTCGTAGAGGTTGTGGGGGTTATAGGAAATCAAGGCCATCATATTTAAATGGCTGAGATGAGGCATATGATTGAAGATTATTTTTTGATAAGTACGTATGATTGAAGACTTGTTGTGAGCTATACAAAGACTTTAGTGACAGAAACCAACAGGAGCTGTATGGAGATTCTAGATGGCAGCTGTGACCCTTTAGACCTTCTATAAGGTGGGCTCGATGATGGGAATTATGAAAATAAAAATTTGATTATGTTTGGGAATAATATATTGAGGGATAATTAATTCAGCAAGGTTCAAGAGATGTAAGGATGAGGTTAAGCTAATATTTGGAATGAAGTTGTATGGTTTTGTATGATAGTAATTTATTCTCTGCGGCTTATTTATGTTAAACATTTTCAGGCTTGTTAGGCACAAGTTCTTAAATAAAAGATTTGATTATGTTTGTGAAGAATTTACTGAGAGATACTCAATTTAACAAGGATTAAGGGATGTAAGGATGAGGATAAGGTAATTTTTAGAACAAAGTTTTATGTTTAAGTATGATTGAAATTTATTCTCCATCACTTGTTCATGTTACAGTTTTTCAAGCTTGTTAGGCTCAACTTCTTTTTGCCTCGTTTGGTTGTGCCTGATCACAGCCCAAAAAACTGAAATCCGGAGCTTTTTAGAAAAGATGCAATTTAATGTTTATACTTTACCAATCCAAAGCATTAAAGCACTCTTTATTGTAATTTGCCAAATGCTCAAAATGCTTTTTAGTTAAAGCTTTATATCACAAAAGCTGAACTTCTTACGGTTATGCCAAACAAGCACAATGAGCCATTTCTTGGTGTACTTAAGACGACATAAAAGAAAGAAAAGATTGTAGATTGTGGAAGATTGAACCCAAACTCAAAGATGAGTTTTCTTCAACCTGGTAAGAACTAATGTCGGAGAATTTAAGCCCGCGGGAAAGAAGGCCTATTTGTCCATTTTGCAAACCAGTTTGCTATCACAAGTCTTTTAATTATCTATGTTATGTTTTGTTATTATTATGTTGGATTCTAAGGTTACTAAATGTTGTTATAAATTGTCTTTTTCAAGTTGTCGTGTAACATCTCACGTCTTTCAAGCACAAAAGGCTAGTGTAACAGGGAAAGGTTGCCCAAGAGTTGTGAAATTATCTACCTCTCTGTCACTATTTGATATGGGACTCCATCACACTCCCTCACATGGCTCATGACATGGCATGGCTCATGACATGCATGGCCCCACCAATGAATAGGACATTGCTTTAAGGCAACTTAGTAATGCCATGTGGCTCAGGGTTGTGAGGATTTGATTGGATTGAAATATGAGAGTGCATGGTGTGTTATGTGTTGAGTTCCACATTGAGTGTTTACTAAGTAGATCTTAACTATATAAGCGATTACAAGGAGCCCTTATTTTTATATGGCTAGTCGTTTTGAGATATAAGGTAGATGTGGCTACTGCATTCCTAAGGTTGTGACATTTTGTAAGCAGTTTACTTTATGAAATTTCATAGTTGACTATTTTTTGGACTCTTTGAGCCTAGCAATTGATCTTTAAGTGTTCCGACTTCAATCTTATTTTCTTCTTCTAGTTGTAATCTTGCTTTTATTGCTGGAATTTCTTCTTAAAACCTTTTTAAGTATCAATCTGCTTGAAATGTAACACTTTTGGCTGTTTTATATTATATCTACAACCACCACCACCAACAACAATGCCTTAGTCTCAATATTTGGGGTTGGCTTTGGATCCTCCATAGACTAGCCAAGGCCAAGCACATGTACTCTTTTCCGCCATTCTTGTATATCCGAAGTCATAGTCTTTGATACTTACTTAATTGACATTTTTTTGGTTCGTCTACCTTTTTTCTATCCATCCACTTAATTCTGTAGATCTAAATTCTCCCATTTGCATCACAAATTTTTGGGAGTTCAGTCACGAGTTTGTTTTCTTCTCAGCATTGGTCTGTCTAAGAGATGCCTTTTTAGGTGTGATCTTTTTTGCAACTAGTAAGAATGTTGCATGTGCAAGGACAAATACTTTTTTGGACAAGCTTTGCTCATTTTCTTGAAATTGATAAGTTACCTGGTTTCTGTGAACTGTACATAGTTTTCTGCATATATTTATTCTTATTGCTCCTTTTTTTTTCTTTCCTTTTTTTTTTTTTTTTTTTTTATAACTTTTCAATTTATTTTGATAGGTTAGTTACACGTGCACCCAATGTGTTTTGAACCTTTAACCTCACCCTTGTAAGAGGATGAAACGACATTTGAGCAGCTCATTGGTCCCTTTTACTTTTCAATGTGATATTGTGCCATAGCTTGAGAATCATGCTATGGTTCATTTGGTTGTAGATGAGGATTTTACATAGTTGAAAAGTATTCACTTGTCCTAAAGAACATCTTTGAGTATATATTTCATTTGCAGTTTGTACTTTCATGTTTTGCAAAGATTAGAATTTTCAAACAACTTGCAAGTTGGAAACATTAATAATTCTTTTTATATTAAAATTAGAGCATAGAATTTGGAGGCCTTCTTTTGGCCTTCAATTCACAAAGTTATGCTTCTCATAGAATGCACAGGTGAGCTGTATGTGTCCTATACAGGTGATCAAATTAGGGCTTGATTTGCATCAGCACAAATATGATTGTTCTCTTTATTAAGCAAATTTGTCAATTATATTGTTTAAACTTTAATGTGCTATTCATTCTGCATATAGAGTGTAGATGCTCTCCCTATTATGTATGATTGAATCAGGACTTTTGATTCTTAAGATGTTTGTGTGGTAGCCAAGCTTATTATCTTCGTCAGGCATTATTGTCAATCTGTTTTTTGAAGGCATTATTGTCAATCGTAATGGTTAATGTGCTGTCCATTTTACAGATAGAAGCATCTCAACAGCAATTTCAGCTGGAGCAGCATTGGCATTCACTTCTGCTGTTATTGATATTGGGGGTCAAACTACAAGAGTTGACAATGGCAAGGAGTACTACCCTTACACGACCAAAAAAAGATCTGCTGTCGAGTGATAAATTTTTCGTTGCTTTTATTGGAAAAGAAGACATTGGCATGTTACAATAGAAGTCTTCACTGTTTTCTGAATGGTGTAGGTCTGTTTTTTCGGAGATGTAATCGTACTCCTGGATGTCTTTCTGCGCTTTTGTAAACTTTTTAAGGTTTTATAGCTTGAACTAATGATGTAATAATTATGCTTTGCCATTCTGACAAAGTTAGATGCCAATTCTTGATTTGAGATCATTGCTACTAGTTTGTGAGTATTTCATTTGACATTGAGATGGGGACAAATGTCTCTGTTGAATCAATCTGTCTCCTTGAAAATGCAGAGAGGTATTGGAAAGAGAAATTGCCCAGGAAGGTTGGTTGGTTTTTATTTTTATTTTTTGGGGCAGTTGACTAGCAATTGTGCTGTTGGCGTGGAACTTGACTCTTCGTTCTCCTCCAACTGGCTAAGTTGGTAGAAGGATGGGAAGGGGTCGTTATATATTTTGGGTTCAGAACTTTTCAAGCAACATTCTGACCCCTTGCATTTCATTTATATGTACTTTTAGAAACTAAGACAAATACCGAACTATAGGAAAGAAGATGAAAAACCGAATACTACCCTCAAAAATGACTTTCAAAACTACAAACTGATTTATGATTTAGGGCCCAATACAGCTGTACAACAAACTCTAACTATGTTCTCGATAATGGTCTCCAAATTTATCCAAGCAGTGGAGGCATTGCAATCAATTTTGCAAAGCTCCTATTGCACCATATCATCAACATTCTTTCCTATCTATGGCAATTTACACTTTGTTCAACTTTTTTATTTTTCAAAACATTGCCTTCTTAGTTCAACCTTTCAATTGTTACTGTTCTTAAATTTTCCATTCCATTCCCTTTGTGCGTTCTTAAATTCTCTCCTTTATACGTTCTTAAATTTTACCGTCTCACTTTGTTCAAATTTTCATCTCCTTTTACCGTTTTAAAATTTTAATTAGATAACATAACCTTATTCTTTCTCCAATCCTTCCTCTTTCATTTTAGTTTTTATATAAATTTCTTATTACTCTCTTTCCACCTATCTCCCCCATTTGTTCCATCACTTCCATGTTTAGTCCACAACAAAAAAAATGTCAATACTCTATTTAATAATCGCATAACATTTTTTTTTCTTTTTTTGCAAATCTGTTTTAGCTTCTGCGTTTAGGTGTTTTAATGCTCAATCACAATTCACAAGTTCTCTCTTTACGATTTGATTTGAGTTTGGGTAAATGATTAATTCTTTTGGGAGTGAGAATATTTTTTTGACCGATCTATTTAGAAGTTAAATTATGAGGCTTTGCTTTGCTTTTCTTTTCTTTTTTTTCTTTTTTTTTTTAATTAATCATTTTTTGAATGTACAAAATTGTAGTTTTGTGGAGAAAGTTCTCTCAATATATATAGTCTATCAAAACCAAGTTGTTTTCCAAATGAATCCAATTATCATCGTGGAGCAACAATTAATGGTATGACATTCTGTATTTGTTTGCAAAAAAAAAAAAAAAAAAAAAAATATATATATATATATATATATTGGATTTGTATTGTTGACCAATGTATTCAACAATAGAGATCATGCTCATAATTCTATATTGGCACTTATTTAGACAAAATAATGATTAGTCAAATAAAAATAATCAGATAAGTGACCCATTTTAGCTTTTGTAATTGTATTTTCATTTTTTTTAAATGAGGCATATATATATATATATATATATTTTTTTTTTTTTTAAAGAAGGAAGACATCGAGACTTTATTAATGAATGCCAATTAAATCAGCTTGTAATACAGATTGAAACTGTGGTGGAACATCCTCTATCCACATTAGTAAACCTAGAATGCCAATGGCAAGTCTAATCAGACTATGAGCAACAATGTTATCTTCTCTCTTAGTGTGAGAGTAAAGCAATTGTTCAAAATTTTGAGCTAACACTTTCACGCCCTCAAACAAACCTGCAGGAGATAATGAGCAAACTTCCTCCTTTAATGCTTTTATCATTGCCAAGGAATCTCCCTCAAGGATGGCTCGTCTTATACCAATCTCCCATGCAAATGATAGGTCGTCTTATACCAATCTTTTTGAGTGGAGAATTTGCAATTTTCTGTGGAGAAAGTACTTTCATTAGGTTAGCAACTAAAAGTTGTTTTCCTAATTGGGCATTGTTGAGCAACAATTGTTGATATGCAAAGTATCTTTTTATTGGTATTGTAGGGGCCGGATTTGAGCACTTCTTCGGGTTGAGAAAGTGGACCCAAGCCTAGTTTGCCCTTCAATGAATTTATAGAGAGTGGGCTCAAGAACTAGGCCCTAGTAAAGAATGCAACTGCCCTGCATGGTTGCACGTGGGCTTAACAACCTAAACATGAATTGGGGGGCACAATGATGCTTCTCGGACTTGTCTTTCGGAGCTTTCTTATTATTTCTTTGAAGATTGATTACAAGGGTTGAGGGAATACAAGTTGCTACAGTACTTCTTAATGCAGATTTTTCGTCCCCCTTTCAAGAGAGACTCCTTACATTATATACACCTCTCTAGAGTGATCCTAACCCTACATTCGTTGATCAGCCAGGCCACCACTTGAGAGCCTGTCCCATCAGCCGCATCCCCATTCCTCTTGTGGGTTGCAGCACCTAAGACAACACTGTTCAGGAGTCCTATCCTCATTAATACAGCCAGGACATTAGTTGAGGGCATTTAATGTGGAGGTGACAGCTCGCCTTAGACTTGCTCCTTCACCGTGCTCCCGTCGCCGACGCGTAGTGCTTGCCCTTTCCTCCTCAGATATTCAAGAAGACTCCTCTTTGGTGGAGTGGTGCTCGTGTACTTCTGAGGTCTCGGATGTCCGAGGATGGGGTCGTCCTCGGATATGTTCCTTGGGGGTTGGACACCGTACTTTCATCCTCGGACCCCACATGCATCCTCGGCACGGGCCTCTGGGCCTGGTTTGAGGTGGGCTGAGGCTGCCTGATTTTCTGCCCCACAATAGCCCCTCAAAATCTTGCTGCACGCATCCTCGGGCAGGGAGAAGGATTTTGATATCCTCAGGCCTGCTCCTTGCCTAGTTGAGCTTTACCCCCCGTCAGTACTGGGGTCTATTCATCTGCCCAAGGCGCGTTGTTGACGTTTCGAAGCGTGTAACGTGCCCTTCATTAAATTCAGGCGGCTCTGTGCTCCCCACGTTCAACGAGGCGTTACCAATCTAACGGTGGAGGTTTGTCTTGCATTTATGGGCAGGAAAACCCGCATGGTTCTTCAATTTGGGTTTAAATACCCATTCGAACTGCTTCTTCCTGTTTCTTATTTGCAATCAAGAATTCTCGCGCGTCCCTCCTAAGTTCAACCACACTCTCACTTACATCTCTAGCACAAAAAGCCTGTCCGAGGAGCTCCTCCTCTTTCTAGTAAGTCGCTCTATCCCTTTCTAAGCTCTCTTCCTCTTTACCTCTTCTTCTCCTTCATCTGTCCTTTCTTAGTTCCTTTAAGCATCAATTGGGATGGGTAGATTTAAGAAATACGTTTACACTGAGGAGGCGATAGAGAAATTCATCGCCAACTATGGGATTCCTAGCAATGTAGGTCTGAGGTACTGTGAGGATGGGGATTGGCTCTTTCAAAGACAGGAGGGCGAAGTGGTGATTCCCATTATCACCTTCCTCGAAGGGGGTATGAAGATCCCCATGGGGCCGGTGATGAGGAGCTACCTTATGCATTTCCGGCTAGCCCCCACCCAGTGCACAATAAATGTCTTTAGGATTTTGGGCTGTGTGGACGCCTTGAACGAGAAGATGGGGCTAAGGTTGACCCACCATAACGTGAACTGGTGTTACAACCTTCAGCTTCTTAAGGGCAAGTCCTATTACCTGAAGACAAGGGATGACAGGGTACGGCTCATCCAGTGCCTCCTTGAGTCCAGCAAAGGGTTGAACGAGGATTTCCTTATCGTGTCCGGGGAGTGGCACGATGGCCTTCACTGCCCAACAACGGAGGGAATACTAGGTGGGGCAGTGGGAGTAGGAGGGGGTTCAAGTTCTCTTGTCTTTTTCCTCTTTTTTTTTTTTTTTTTTTTTTTTGCTTTGTTTGGTTACTAATGTGAAGGTGTTTTCTCCCTGCAGACCCGCACGCCTTTGAGCGCCACTTCCACCTGGTTAATAAGGAGGATTTGCAGAAGGTATTGAGGGCATCAGTTTTTGTAAATGAGGACGACCATCAAGTTAGAGCCGTCCACAAAATCTTGGGGTACACTCTTGTTCAGAAATCATTCTTGGTTCCGAAGCACGTGATCCGAGCGCACGATCCTTGGCTACAGAAAATTACTGTGACCGAGGACGGGTTTCTGTTTCCTGAGGAGCCCTTTGATCCAAAAGTTGTCACCTTAGCCGTCCCATCTTCCTCCCATGTATTCGCCGAGGCTACAGAGAAGGATCCAGAGCGGGAAGAGGAAGCGTTTGACGTTTTCGACCAGTTCGATCAGTCCAAGGACCCTCTCGAGGATTTGGGCGACCCTTGTTTGACCGAAGCAAACCTTCTTGCTTCAGAAGCCTCTCCTCCGCCAACGATGGGTTACAAGAGGAAACCCCACACCAGCTTGTTGGACCTGATCGAAGGCCAACCGGGGAAGTCCCAACAAAAGCTTCCCCCTCCTCCTCCCAAGACTTAGTCTGTTCAGACTAGGTCGACTTCCGCCCAGCAGAAGCTTCCCCCTCCTCCTCAGACGAGCCTGCCTTCTGGGTTCGTGCCCGCCGACCCCAAGAAGAAGAAGGACAAGGGCAAAAGGCTTATGGAGGATAAGCTAGTGTCCTCGCAGGATGAGGACAACACTCTGCGGCCGTCTAAGCAGATTAAGATAGGCGGCAAGAGCCAGGATAGACAGGTTGTCACCATCCCATCCGAGGCTCATGCCTGGCTCCCAGCCCCAATGCTCCATGGGGAGCCCTTGAGGGATGACACCTCCCTCAGAGAATTCAATGAGGGCGAAGGTGCGCACGTGGCCGACGCGCTGGAGAGGTGCTTGCTACTTTCGGCGGACATGGCCGAGCTGGACTCTTTGAGGAGTAAGCAGGTCTTCCTCAACCTCAAGCATTACCTGGGGATGGTAAGAACTCTGATTTCAACTCTTCCCTTTTTTTTTTTTCTTTTTCTTTTTTTGGGGTTGGGCTTATAGTGCATTGGTTACTCTGGCAGGCTGTCCAGGCTACCTATAGGTTGGAGGCGGCGGCCAACGACCAGGGGAAGGCCCTCGACCTAGAGCGTGAGAGGTGCTTTTAGGCCACCTGGACCCTCAAGACCTCCGAGGCTGACCTCGCCAAGGCCAGGGAGGAGTTTCAGGCGATGACCAGGGCTCGGGACAGCGTGAAGTCGGGTCTCGCTAGTGCCCAGAACCAGGCCAGGGAGCAGACGAGGCGCCTAGGTGAGGCGGAGGAGCAGTTGAGGATTGCGAAGGAGCTGATCGCAGATCTACAAGCTAAGGTAGCTGCTGCCGATGAGGCCCAAAGGGAGGCAGAGTGGGCCAAAGATGAGGCCCAGCAGGCTAAGGCCGAAGCAGATTTTGGTAGGGAGGAGGCCCTGGCTGCCAAGGAGGAAGCCGAGGCTGCAGCCTATGCTGAGGGGGTGGCCAAGATAGAGGCTGCTTATAAAACTCAAGTTCCGGGGGTATGTAGGCACTATTACTCCGAGGTCTGGGCTGAGGCCCTCAAACAAGCCGGGGTGGAGGCCTTGTCCGACCTGTGGAAGGCAGAGAGCGTATACTACCCATCTGCCATCTGCGAGGCCGCCCCTGATGGTGCCGAGATTGAGGAGGTTGTTGAGGAGGTAGGGGCTACTGAACCAAGGGAAGACCTGAGCGAGGAGGCGCCCCAAGAGGTAGCGGACGTCCCTTCTGATGCCCAGATCCCTACCACCGAGGAAGCAGCCATTCTCGCTATACCTCTGCAGGCCATCCCCTTAGGCCAGAGCTTAGAAGACCCAGAGGTTGCCTCTATCCAGCCATCTACCGGGGGTGAGACTGAGCAGAAGGAATAGATCCCTTGGTGTCTCAGTCTAACCTGCCCTTGCCGTTTGCTTGATCTTTTCCTATCTTTCTTTTTATTTATTTATTTATTTATTTATTTTTTTATCTTGTTGTTGTTCTTCCTTTTTTTTTCTATTATTATTATTATTTTTTTTATGTCATGTGGCTCTTGCCACGCAACTCCTATCTTTGGATTTATCATTGTAATGGGAGTTTAATTTCCCTTTTTATCTATTTTGGTTGCTTATTTGCTTGCATGCTACCTGTTTCCTCTCTTTTCTTTTTACTTGCATAATTTTAACTTGAATTGTATCTTGGCCAATTACGTCAATAACAATGATAATGGGAGGGAATGTAGGCTTGGGCAGTCCCTTTATGTCTCAAGGGCTAGGTAGGATTTTGGTCCTCCCTAACTTAGGATATTTTGAAGTAGTTAGTTTCCCCATAGGCTTGAGTCCGAGGATCATACAATGCCTTGGTTCTGTCTAACACTTAGGCTATTTTTGAAGTAGTTAGTTTCCCCATACCATGCAATGCCTTGGTTCTGTCTAACACTTAGGATATTTTTGAAGTAGTTAGTTTCCCCATAGGTTTGAGTCTGAGGACCATGCAATGCCTTGGTTCTATCTAACACTTAGGATATTTTTGAAGTAGTTAGTTTCCCCATAGGCTTGAGTCCGAGGACCATGTAATGCCTTGGTTCTGTCTAACACTTAGGATATTTTTGAAGTAGTTAGTTTCCCCAGAGGCTTGAGTCCGAGGACCATGCAGTGCCTTGGTTTTGTCTAACACTTAGGATATTTTTGAAGTAATTAGTTTCCCCAGAGGCTTGAGTCCGAGGACCATGCAGTGCCTTGGTTTTGTCTAACACTTAGGATATTTTTGAAGTAATTAGTTTCCCCAGAGGCTTGAGTCCGAGGACTATGCAATGCCTTGGTTCTGTCTAACACTTGGGATATTTTTGAAGTAGTTAGTTTCCCCAGAGGCTTGAGTTCGAGGACCATGCAATGCCTTAATTCTGTCTAACACTTAGGATATTTTTGAAGTAGTTAGTTTCCCCAGAGGCTTGAGTCCGAGGACCATGCAATGCCTTGGTTCTGTCTAACACTTAGGATATTTTTGAAGTAGTTAGTTTCCCTAGAGGCTTGAGTCCGAGGACCATGCAATGCCTTGGTTCTGTCTAACACTTAGTCTTGCCGTCAAAACGCGAGATACATAGTCATGATAGGGTAAGCATTTGAATCCAAAAAGGCTTCTTCATTAATAATAATACATTTTCAGGTTATTTACATTCCACGGATGAGGTACAGGTTTTTCGTCTAGATCTTCTAAGTAGTATGCACCTATCCCCGCTACTGACGTAATTCGGTAAGGCCCCTCCTAGTTGGGTCCCAGCTTTCCCCAAGAAGGGTTCTTAGTAGCCCCTACGACTTTTCTCAGCACCAAGTCCCCTGGTGTTAGTGGTCTGAGTCTCACATTGGTGTCATACCCCTGCTTGAGCTTTTGTTGGTAATAGGCCAGTTGGATCATCGCTCGTTCCCTTCGTTTGTCTACCAGGTCCAAGCTCCTCCCCAGTAGTTCATCATTGTTGCCTGGGGTGAAAGAGTTCGTCCTTAGCGTCAGGAAGTTTGTTTCTAGGGGGATCATCGCCTCGGCACCATAAGTCAAGACGAAAGGTGTTTCCCCCGTTGATCGCCGGGGCGTGGTCCGGTACGTCTAGAGAACGTGGGCAGCTCCTCTACCCATCTCCCTTTGGCGTTGTCCAGGCTCTTCTTAAGTCCACTGACGATGACCTTGTTGACGGCCTCGGCTTGTCCGTTTCCCTGAGGGTAGGCGGGCGTTGAGTATCTGTTTGTGATCCTAAGTTCACAACAGTACCTCCTGAAGGCCTTGCTATCGAATTGGAGCCCATTATTCGAGATGAGGGTATGGGGGACCCTGAATCGTGTCACAATGTTCCTCCAAAGGAATTTCTTTGCGTCTACGTCCCTGATGTTGGCCAGTGGCTCGGCTTCGACCCACTTGGTAAAGTAGTCTGTGGCCACCAACAGATACTTCTTATTCCCGAGCGCTCTGGGGAAAGGTCCTACAATGTCCAAGCCCCGTTAGGCAAATGGCCATGGACTGGACAAGGGATTAAGGACCCCTCCTAACTGATGGATATTCAGGGCGAACCTTTGGCACTGGTCACACTTCTTGACATACTCCTGGGCCTCTTACTGCATCCTCGGCCACCAGTATCCTTGTGTGACGGCTCAGTGAGACAAGGATCTCCCCCCCTGTGTGGCTCCCATAGATTCCCTCGTGCAGCTCTTCGAGCAATAATTCTGCTGCTTCAGGGTGGACGCACAACAGGTATGGCCCAGAGTAAGAGTACTTGTATAGTTTGTGATCCCCAGACAACCAGAACCGAGGAGCCTTTCTTCGTACTTTCTCAGCCTCTGACTTATCTTGGAGCAGGATATCATCTTTGAGGAATCTCACAATGGGGTCCATCCAGCTAGGACCCACCCCGATCCTAAGGATGGGGACCGCTTCCTTCGCCACCTCACTCGCCCTCTCCAAATGCTCCATAAGTATGATCCGAGGTAGATCGTCTGCCGAGGAAGTTGCAAGTGTGGCTAATGAATCGGCATGGCTATTCCCACTCTTAGGGATATGAGACAAACTGAAAGGGTCAAAGTCCGATTGCAAGCGCTTGACCTGGCTCAGGTATTCTTGCATTCTCGAATCTCGGGCTTCCATCTCTCCCTTTACCTATCCTACCACCAGTCTTGAGTCTGAGAACATCTCCATCAACTTTCCTCCCATCTTCTGTACCATGGCCATTCCTTGCAATAATGCCTCATACTCGGCTTCGTTGTTTGTGGCCGAGAATCCGAGCCTCAGAGATTTCTCTATGACATGATCTTCAGGGGATACTAAGACTAGTCCTACTCCTGACCTTCTTTGGTTTGCTGCGCCATCAACATATACTTTCCAGCATGGGGATCTTGGGATAGAGACCGCTCCAACCGTCCTCTCATCAGCGATCCTTCCCTCGGTTCCCACTTCTATAATTGGCTCAGCAAACTCTGCCGTCAAGTCTGTAGGAACCTGGCCCTTTATGGCAGTTCGAGGCATGTATTTAACGTCGAAGGCCCCCAGGATGGTATTCCACTTTGCAATTCTTCCCGTGTAGTTGGCGGCCCGAAGTACGGACTTCAAGGGTAGTTGGGTTAAGACGACTACCGTGTGAGCCTGGAAGTAATGGGGCAGCTTTCGCGTAGCATGGACCACGACAAGTATGGCTTTCTCCAAGGGTAAGTACTTGACCTCGGCTTCGTGTAATGACTTGCTAACGTAGTAGACCGATTTTTGGATGCCACCGTCATCTCGTATCAGCACCAGGCTCATAGCGTGGTGTGCCACAGCAATGTATGCGTATAGGACCTCATCGGCCTTCGGTTTAGATATGATGGGTGGCCGGGCCAGGTAATCTTTGAGTTGTTGGAAGGCCATGGCACATTCTTCGGACCACTCAAATCCCTTCCACTTGTTAATTAGGAGATAGAACGGTTTGCATCGGTCGGCCGACCTGGAAATGAATCGATTTAGGGCCTCGATCATTCCAGCAAGCTTCTGGATCTCTTTGGGGTTTCCCGGAGGCCTTAGGTTTTGGATAGCTCTGATTTGGTCGGGGTCAACCTCGATCCCCCGGTGGGTGATGATGTAGCCTAGGAACTTGCCAGATCCCACGCTAAACGAGCACTTGGAAGCATTTAGTCGCAGCCTGTGCTTTCTGAGGACGTCGAATATACAACCGAGGTCCCACAGATGCTTGGACACCAATTTGCTCTTCACCACCATATCGTCAACATAGATCTCAATGTTTTTGCCCAACAGCAGCTCGAACATTCTGGTCATCATCCTCTGATAAGTAGATCCAGCGTTCTTCAGGCCGAATGGCATCACCTTGTAGTGGTAGTTTTCGATGGGTGTCACAAAGGCCGTCTTCTCCTGATCCTCCAAGGCTAATGGGATCTGGTGATAGCCCTGAAAGGTGTCTAGGAAGCTCATCCGAGGATGGCCTGCGATTGCATCCACTAGCTGGTCTATTCGTGGCATTGGGAAGGGGTCCTTTGGGCATGCTTTTTTAGGTCCGTGAAGTCCACGCAAACCCTCGATTTCCCACTTTTCTTCTTGACCACCACAGTGTTAGCTAACCACTCGGGGTAGAATACCTCTTTAATAGCCCTCACGCGCTTAAGTTTATTGACCTTTTCCCTAATTGCCTCGCGTGCTCCTTTGACGGGCGTCGGGGTGGCTGCTTCTTGGGGATCACCGAAGGGTTGACGTTAAGGTGGTGACAGATGAAGGATGGGTCAATCCCTGGGGCATCGCAGGGATCCCATGCAAACACGTCAAGGTTCCTCTTAAGAAACTCAAGCAACTCCTCCTTCTCTCGGGGAGGCAGTTAGGTTCTGACCTGAAAGAAACTCTCCTGGTCGTCGTCGATGACCACTTTTTCTAGGCCTTCGAGCCTTGCCTCCTTGGCGGCCGTATCAGCTGGTGCCACCGAGGTGGTTAACTGCTATAAGTTTTCGGCCATGGTGGCCGAGGGCTCCATATCTTGTAGACGTGAGGTGGCTGCGACCATACACTGCCTTGTCGTTGACTGGCACCCTCGGATCTCGAGGATTCGGCCTCCAGACGGAAATTTCACCTTCTGGTGCAAGGAAGAGACAACGCCTCCCAAGGTGTGGAGCTAAGGCCTTCCCACAATGGCAGTGTAGGGGGAGTATATGTTCACCACTATAAAGTCCACCTCCACTACTTTCGGGTCGATCTAGATGGGCAGCTTGATCACGCCCTCCGGGTTGACTAGCTTCCCATCGAAGCTCATCAAGGGGGAGCTATAAGGCGACAAGTCCTTAGGCTTTAGCCCCATCCCCTTATAGAGGTCGGGGTACATGACCTCCACCACGCTGCCACCATCCACCATCATCCTTTTGACGTCATAGTCCCCAATCCTGAGGGTGATCACTAAAGCGTCGTCGTGGGGTTGGATGGTCCCGTCCTTGTCCTCCTCGAAAAAAGTCAGGGTCGGGTGACAGCCTCTTTTGGCCCTCTTTGGATCTAATTGGGACTCCCCGGCGGCCACCTGGGCCACAGACAGCACTCGCGAGGGGCGCATGCCTGTTCTTCCTAGCGCAGCCAAGATCACATTAATCGTTCCAGCGGGCTGCCTCATGGGGGTGTCCCTCCATAGCTCCTGGTAGGTCTGGCCCTGCTGGCTGCTGGAATGGTGCAAGAGATGCTTCAGCCTCCCCTCCCGGACTAACTGGTCCAGATAGTTCCAGAGATTCCTACAGTCCTCCGTAGCGTGCCCGTGGTCCAGGTGATATCGGCAGTAGCGGTCCTGATTACGCTTCTCAGGATCCCCGAACATCTTATTTGGCTACTTGAAATACAGTTCGTTCTTGATCTTTTCCAGCACCTTGTGCACCGGTTCTCGGAACACAGCGCTAACAGCCCGGGCATTGGTCGCCCCAGATTGCCCCATGAAATCTCTTCTCGGACGGGTGTTGTTATATCGGTCCGACCTGGAATCCCTCCTCTTCTAATGGATAGCTTTCTCCTTCCCCTTGCCTTGTAGCAAGTCTTCCTCCACCCGTTTGTATTTGTCGATCCGGTCCATTAGCTGCCGCACGCTAGTGGCGGGCTTACCAGTTAAGGACTTCCTCAGGTCGTGCCCCATCGGGAGCTCGTTCTTGAACATGTTGATGGCGACATCATCGTACTTGCCATCCAGCTCGTTGTAAATCTCCCAATACTTGTCCGAGTAAGCCTTGAGGGTCTCGTCATCGCGCATGGTCAGGGACAGCAATGCACTCATGGGCCGAGGAGGTCTGCTATTCGTGACAAAATGGGAACCGAAGGCCTGGGTCAGCTGTCTGTACGAGTCTATAGAGTTTATCCTCAAGCCGTTGAACCACCTCATTGCCACAAGCCCCAAGCTGGACGAGAAGACTTTGCACATCAACGCCTCGTTCTTAGTGTGAACGGCCATCCTCTGGTTGAACTGGCTCACGTGCTCCACGGGGTCTATTTTGCCATTGTAAACAGTGAAGGTTGGCTGCTGGAACCTCCGAGGGAGCACTGCCTCTTCTATGCGACGCGTAAAGGGCAACCTGGAGAGCCGATCCAGCGCCCTGCTCATGGCGTCACTTCCCAAGCCCTTAGGGGTGGGGCTGCCATGCCTATGCCTCTGATAGCGCTCGTCCTCGTGGGAGAAAGCTTCACTCGAGGGTGTCGTCGACCTTTGCTTGTAGTCGCCATCACTTTCGTCGTCAGAGGGTAAGTCAAGGCTGGGCTCGGATTGCCTTCGCTGTGCATGGCGCAACTTTCTCTTCAGATCATCTATCTCTCGCTGCATGGCCGCCTTATCGTCCTGCCTCTGGGAGGCGTGACTCTTATCCTCTCACGGTCGCGTGGCTGGGTCGTTATCGCCCCTCTGGGGCACGCGGCCGCTTCTATGCTCGTGGCTTTCGCTAGTTTGCGAGGTGTGCACGCTTCCTTCTTGGAATCGTCTGTTCTCCTCGTTCTAGCCGTGCCCCGTGTTGCCATAGTCGTTCGGACGTTGGGGTCTAGCTGGTTCGTGCCGATGGGAACTCACTTGATGAGGGTCTGACCCTACCATGTCTGGCTGTTGTCCTTACTGATGCACGAGTTCTCCCCACAGACGGTGCTAATTGTAGGGGCCAAATTTGAGCACTTCTTCGGCTTGAGAGAGTGGACCCAAGCCCAGCTTGCCCTTCAATGAATTTATAGAGAGTGGGCTCAAGAACTAGGCCCTAGTAAAGAATGCAACTGCCCTGCATGGTTGTACGTGGGCTTAACAACCTAAACATGAATTGGGGGGCACAATGATGCTCCTCGGACTTGTCTTCCAGAGCTTGGAGTTCTTATTATTTCTTTGAAGATTGATTACAAGGGTTGAGGGAATACAAGTTGCTACAGTACTTCTTAATGCAGATTTTTCGTCCCCTTTTCAAGAGAGACTCCTTACATTATATACACCTCTCTAAACTGATCCTAACCCTAAATTTGTTGATCAGCCAGGCCACCACTTGAGAGCCTATCCCATCAGCCATATCCCTATTCCTCCTGTGGGTTGCAGCACCCAAGACAGCACTGTTCAGGAGTCCTATCCTCATTAATGCGGCCAGGATGTTAGTTAAGGGCATTTAATGTGGAGGTGACAGCTCGCCTTAGACTTGCTCCTTCACCGTGCTCCCATCGCCGACGCATGGCGCTTACCCTTTCCTCCTCGGATATTCAAGAAGACCCCTTTTTGGTGGAGTGGTGCTCGTGTACTTCTGAGGTCTCGGATGTCCGAGGACGGGGTCGTCCTCGGATATGTTCCTTGGGGGCTGGACACCGTACTTTCATCCTCGGACCCCACATGCATCCTTGGCACGGGCCTCTGGGCCTGGTTTAAGGTGGGCCGAGGCTGCCTGATTTTCTGACCCATAGGTATATTTTGATTCAGTAGATATTTATGAATGTATCAAGATAAGCAATGTATTTAGTAAGAAATATTATGATCATACTTTTGTATAATCCAAAAGAGATGAAACTAGGATTATTAGATGAAAATGTAGTGGTTTGGAATTAAGACATCAAAATAGAGCATTGCAAGTTGAAGTTTTCGGTGGAAACTCTACTTTTTTTTTTCTAACCTTTTCAAATATCATGATTGGAAAATTTTAATTTCCAACAATAGCAGAGTGAAGATTTTGGTTTAGGGAGCCGAGATTAAGATAATATATTGAAGAAAAAATTAATTCAAAAAAATGTTTATTAATATAAGAAAAAAATTACTTAATTTATTACACAAAATATTTGACTAACATATAGAATATAATCTAAATATAAATTATAATTTATTTTTCGAGTCCAATATTACAGTCAGTATAATCGTTTTTATGCTAAAAGTTATTTCATATTTTAATCTAAACTATAATTATACATTTCAAACAATTAAAAAAAATAGTAAATAAAAATAAGGACAAAGTTTGGTTATAAACTTGGTTGTACTACAACTCCCTACAAAAAAAATTAACATACCTACAAATTTTGAAAATCTAACCATTGGATTGCATGTTTTTTGTATTCTTAACACATATGTCAAATTTCATACCAATCAGATGTTATTTACAATTTGATCTATAACTTATTTTTATGCATAATTTTAAACTATAAAATTTTGAAATTTAAACATTTAATTGATAATATAGCTATTGATTTTTGATCTTCTAAAATTTTTGAAAGAATGGAGAATATAAGAATAAAATGTAATACAATAGTAAATTTGTCAAAATTTACATCCAATAAAAAGATATTATCCAATAAAAAGATAGTGAGTGAAGTTATAGTTTTATGCTACAACTAAGCTTGTTGTCAAACTTTGTCCTAAAAATAATTGTGGGAGGATGGGAAACCTAGGACAAGAGCATGGAAGCCGAGGACAAGAATAAATGAGAAGAGGTCAAGACAAAGGGGCACACCTTGGAAAGTTTTGTCAAGGAGTCCTCAAAGCAAACATGACAACGCAATCATAAAACCTGAGAAGATCAGGGTGCCCGAGGAACTCAAGGATATTGACACATTTTGGAAGGGCTGAGGTTTGGCTATGAAGACCACCAGACTTGTAACCAAGGAAAGGAAGGAATGTTTGTCATTAAGTGGATGAAGGAAGAGTACTAATAAAGCATTTATCACCTCCTCATTCAATACTTTGCACCCACTTAGCTGGCCGCATTAATGACGAAATGACCCCTAAACAGTGTCATTACAGCTCACAACCTAATAGAAAAACCTTCTAGTAAGGCTCTGATGGGACAAGTATCCGAGGAAAAAGCCTTGGCCCTCCAAGTGGAAGGCCAGGATGCAACCTGGATGACTATATAAAGGAAAGGGATCCCTACAAGAAAGTGGATCAAGGATTAAAAAGGAGAGAGGGAGAAAGAGAGAGAGAATATTATAGTGCAAGAATAAGTGTTAACCTCCACGTCGGCCTAAAACTGAGGAGCATTGCTGTATTAATCCCGACATATGTTGTTTTGCTTTGCCTGACTTATATATATCAAGCATCTATTCCAATATCACTTTATAGACTTGATTAAAAAAAGAGTCAATAAGGTTGATTGACATCCTATCTATATAAATTAATTGTGCGGGATTGAAATCTAACTTAGTCAATTTTGGCCCGCCACAATAATCTATAAATAGTTATTAATATATGAAGTTGAAAGATTAATCTAAACATAAGATATGCAATAATTTTTTTTTTTTTTTGAATACTTAAAAAGTAACTGGAAAAAAAAAATTAACTTACAAGTATTAACAATATGATCATACACTCAAACATTTTAAAATATTATATGTATGCTTTGATTTTTTAAAGACGTTGTACGACATTTTTTTAATTAACTTAAAGTATCGATTTTTGTCCCATGTTAAGGGTATTTTTTTTTTTAAAATTTTAACTCCATTAGGGGAGTTAAAATTTATTTTCAATAAAGAAAATTTGAATTTGAAATATTAATAAAAAAATGGGAATATGATTTTTAAAAAAATCTTGAGAAGGGAAGAGACCTTGGGTGGGGACTAGGGGAGCAATTCCCCCCATCCAATTGGCTCATAATAAGAGTACATTAAAAATTTAAACAAAAGAGAGTAAAAAAATTAATAGAGAACAAAATTTTCATAAGTTGACACATAACACAATATGACATCAATTATTTTTTTTTTAAAGGCTTTTTTATTTTTATTTTTTATACAAGATATAAATTCTAATCTAGCCTAATCTAAGTGTAGATGTGCACGAAACTCCCTAGTCCCTCTTGAAAACTTGAATCCTGGCCCTTACCTCCCATACCCCACAAGCACTTATACTTGTGGAGTGACTATCGTGTTAAGAGTGCACGGTGGTAAAAGGCTTCTTACCCTTGGTTGGTTTTGTAAGGGGAAAGATAAAAAAAATAAAAAATTAAATTAATAATTTAATACACCTTAAATGAAATATTCTTATGAGAGAAATACTTTCTTGTATTTGACTAATCCTAATATATAATATTGTGAATATTTTTTATAATTAATTGTATATTATATCCCATTATAGAGTGAATCATTACATATTCTCGCAAACTTGGAGGATTTGTGACTAATATTTATATAAGAGATTTACTAACGTGTGCCCTTAGGGCATATATTAGTAATTAATTTTAGGAAACTTTTTATGAAAAAATGAAAAAATAATTCACTATTTTGACAGCTTTTTTAATTTCTTATAAAAACTTTCCCAAAATAGATGGTTAATGTGTGTCCTTAGGGCACACATTAACCGGACCCTTATATAAACACCCAAATGCCACAAACTAAGAGTACCAATAGAGCATCCACATCCGGATGCTAAATCTCATCTTATTTTACAATCTTAAAAAGCTACTTTATCTATTATACTATCCCATTTTACAATACACCCAACATCCCAAAATTCTATATCTCATCCTTTTATTAAAATATTATTTTTTTAATCTTTCTTTATTATTACTTTTCCAACCATCATTTTTTTGTTGTTTCAAATTCAACTGCTTTTTCAAACAGTTGGAATATCCTTGCCAATTTTTTTACACACACACACACAGAGACGTTGGAATGTCCCTGCCAAATATCCCTGCCAATTTTTTTCCTTTTCAATTCTTTCCCCACGCGCGCGCGCGCGCACACACACACACAGAGACGTTGGAATGTCCCTGCCAAATATCCCTGCCAATTTTTTTCCTTTTCAATTCTTTCCCCACACACACACACACACACACACACATAGCAGAGGAGACAGAGAGAACGGAGAAAGAGAGACCGAAGAAAGAGAAAATATGAGAAATAATGAAGAGCGTGAGAGATATTCCCGGGGAAAAAACATTAAAATATTATTTTTTTTATAAGATTCAGCTACAGTATCATCTTACATTTGAGATGGTACTGTAGCTAAATCTCTTTTTTTTTTTTTTTTTTTTGCATATGGGATTTACCTTCCCGGTTGCTGGTGGATTTTGGGGCTTAAATACCAAATGCTCCTAGCATTTGGCATATACAACCCCCAATGTGGATGCTTAGTGATACAAACTAAAGAGTATCAATACACTGGTGATATGAATAAAGTCAGTGACAAATTGTCTTAGACAATTTTTGATAGGCTAAAATAGAGAGAATAAGCCCAACAAAAAAAAAAAAAAAAAATTCCCTTAGGTTTTAGCAAATGCAATAAAATGAAGAAGTCAAGGCCAAAATTCCAATCGTTAAATAAAGGTTATTGGTGCTCCACAAGAACAAGCTCAAGGTGCTAGACAACAACAAAAATGGCAAAACATGTGAAATGCATAGTTCTAGAACTTTTCTTTAAATATGAAATGGAGGCCTTTTATATATATATATATATATATATGAATTTAAAAAAATAATAATTATTTTAACTCTATTATCTTGTTTTAGATGCAAAATTATTATTTATTAACATGTAGCATGTAGAATTTTTTTTATAGAAAATTTATAGACACAAAATTTGACAAAACTTTTCACATCTATTGATGTGATAGAATAATAGTGGTAAGTAGAAGAGTAATATTAGTGGTGGACCTGGGTGAGAACTAGTAAAAATTTGCCAACGCAAATTTATTGTGAAAAATGTTTTGAATTTTTTTTTTGAGTACATTCACAATAGAATCCATTACTAAAATTATTTTTTTGTCATCAATAACGGCTTGTAACAACATGCTACTTAGGATTTGTTATAAAAGTATTATGAAAAATTTTGTGAAGGTAGCATTTTTATCTTCTTGTTTTTCATTTGATAAAAAATATTATTTTATTTATTGGCTAATATTTGAGCTTAATTAAATTAAAATTTGGAGCCTATTTTATACTTGGGACCTTAGGCAATTACATCAATTGCATTTAGTGTTAAGCTGGCACTGACCTCAAAATGTGGCTCCTATGCTATTTTTATATGGGCTTTTGCTCTAAAGTTAGAGTTTTTGTAGGTAAAACATGATTAGCTGGTTTAATTCTAATTGGGAGGTTTTATAGCAAGCTTGGAGCGTACTTAAGTACTAGTCTACTGATAAGAAGTGAAGCTATTGACCCCATGTTGTTAAATAGGTGGAAAACTTCATATTTGCCTTTGCTTAGGTAAAAGAAGGGGTTGCTTTTTGAATAAATGAGGAAGAAGCTTAACCAAACGTGATTGGTTGCATTTCCCGTTCCAATCAGCCCCTTAGGAAGCTGCCCTAAGTGGCATCATGCAGCCAGGGTTGGCCAAGAAGTGAACTTGATCTCAACCGTCCATACCTGGGTATTACAACTTCAAATCTCAACCGTCCATACCTGGGTATTACCCTTGATATCAATCCGAAGAAACATATCCAGGGATATTTTTGTCTGCCAGATGGCAGAAACCCATTGACCGTACTAAATTTATTGGGCCACTCTTCGTCTATTGTCCGTTAAAGTAACTGAGAGAGAGACAGAGAAAGAAAGTGGGAGTGGATAATCCTAGCAGCAATGGCAGGCTTTTGCTCTTCTTCCACTCTCTCTTCTGTAAGGTAATTTTCATTTTTCTTAAGCCTATAACTACAACAAATTTATGACAACGCATTTCATGGGTTATTCTTCCTCTTTTTTTTTTCCCACTCTAGATATCATATTTTGCTTCAGTTTATATTCCTAGAAGCTCAAGTTTAACAATGTAGAAGTTCATGTTAATGTGAGTTTTAATTAATTATATTAATCATCTAGCTAGAACTTTGAGCGGAATGGATCGATTTATATGTAGCATTCCTAGTTGCCAATGGTCTTTAGCCCAAGTGGCAATCCGACCCCTTCTGGTAGTCTCAAGTAAATGTGGTTTTGTTCTTCCTCAGTTCACATGGAAAGTTTAAGGATTTAAATTTCTAATTTCTTCCTCTCTTCCATTAAAACCTTTTCTCCTCAACCAAACAGGAATTGCAGCTCTTCATGTAGTATAAGTTCTGACAATTTAGAGGAAAACCAGGCTATGCAATTCTTCATGTATTACTAGTTCTAACAATTTAGAGAGAGAGAGAGAGAGAGAGATTCAAATGTCACATATTCTTTGCTTTATTTTTATTTTTCTCTTTCAAGTTTAATTATCATAAAGGCAATGATCAATGAGCGTGGGAGTAAAGGATCAAGGTTGTGTTTTCAGCAACTTTCGGACATCTTGGTTGGTAGAAACTCACAGCAGAAGGACGATACCAGGGAAACCACTTCATCGGAGAAATGTGAACATTAAAGCAGAAGTGACTTATGTGAATGCTGATGAAGCAAAGAAACTTATAGCAGTGGAGGGATACGCAATTCTGGATGTGCGGGACAATTCTCAATATAACCGAGCTCATATAAAATCATGTTATCACGTGCCTCTTTTCGTTGAAAACCAGGACAATGATTTTGGTAAGGCTTTCTTCCTATTAGCGTGTGTTGTTATTACATCATTTATCATTTATTATGTTCTATATATGCCTCCTTAAAATTACATGTAGTATTCAGGGTTCCGTAACTTCTATGGTTTTTCTTTAGCTAGTAATTTACCGTGCAGGTACAATCATAAAGAGGACTGTGCACAACAATTTTTCGGGTTTGTTCTTTGGGCTGCCATTCACTAAACTAAATCCTGATTTCGTGCAATCTGTTAAGAGCCAATTTTCACCAGAAAGTAAACTCTTGCTTGTATGCCAGGAGGGATTGAGGTTGGTTTATAATTTGTTGATTCATGTTTAACCATATACTCTTAAAATATATGGCTTCCATTGATCGCATACCACTCTATGTAGGAGTTTGCCATAATCATCTGAAATTTCTAATCAATTGATAGTAAAACCCTCCTAATTTAGTAATTAGTTGCATGATTGAGACAACCTTTGGAGAGGCCAGCGACGAATTTTGAGTCTCTGATTGAAGTCGTTTTTCTTTGTTTTTCTTCTTAGGTTAGATTGAACTATTAATAACTTCTTTTGGCTTTTATTCTTTCTTAGTGAAATTCAGCCTTCTTGCGATTTATGCCAATGAACAATTTTTTTGGATTCTTTATCCAAAACTATCTAGCTACTATTGCTGTATAAGTGAAGAGAAGAATGGTCCACATTGAATGACGTGTTGGATCTAAATTTAGAGATTGTAATGATACTATGAATATATTGGATATAATAGTGTGAAATTAACAATTGAGAAAGACTAAGAAGATGAGATTAGAATTTAGTAAACAGGCGAGGTCATTGAGTAGACTAGTGAAGATGTTAATTGAAGGTGCCAAGCAGGAGAGACGATTTAATTAAAAATTAGAAAGTTTGTAGTTGTCAGAGGTTTGACTGATGACTTAACGCTGACTGCCAGTTATGCAGAATCAAATAGGAAATGGATGAAGAGATGATAACAAAGAGGGTAATACAAATCAAAATGATTTTTAATTTTTTGTTTCCACACTGGTTTTTGGAAACTGGGATTGACACCAGGTTAGTTCATCTGACAATACAAGACCACATCCACCCCTAAGAGCAACCTCAATTATTCAATGATCTTGATGAAGGATAGATGGAAGCTGAAGAGAATGTGGAACAAAATATTGACATGATACTTAATTTCTCATACTTTGATAGATAACATGGCTTTAATAGGCTTGATTTCATGAAGGATTCTGTTAAAATTAGTCGAAATAATTTTGACATGGCCCAGGCAAGTACCAAACTTCAGGCGGGAGCTTCTGGTTACTCAAGGGTGAGGGATTGCTTACTAAAAAAATAGAGGGGGACCTGGCTGTGCTAAGAAATAATGAGGGATATTTTCTTACATTTGACATGTCAGGAGAGCAAAAACTGTTCATCATGAGTTGGAAACTGTAAATAAAAAGAGAAGAAGAAGAAATGGAAAAAAGGGTATCAATAATGATGTTCATCACGAGGGAATTCTAACCCCAGACATCTCTATTGGAAACACCAAGAAGTGCCAGTTATCCTAAAGATCATTGGCAACTCAAAGTATGTATAGAGTTTATTCTTCAATGGCCAAATTTGACTGGAGAATGGCCTATTTCTTGAGGCATATTTAGTAGCACAGTTATCTATCTTCTTTTGGTAAAAAATTTAAATTCTAGTTATCTATCTTCTTAAACATGATATACCAGTCGTTTTTTAAATGAATTTCCCCAAGTTATGATCATTACCTTTGTTTCAAACTTTAATGTTTTGACTCATCATGCACTTTTGTTCCACTTAACTAATAATGTTTAACTGTAACAGCTTGACACAATTGCAAAATAAGATATAGTTTCTAGTTCCATGGTGTCCCCCACCCCTTCTCTTCTTCTAGGAGCTAATTAATTATCATAAAAGATATATGGTTTTCATTTATTTTTTTTTTCCCTTCTTTTTGAATTTTCTCTCTTGTTTGAGAAGTCATAATCCATGTTTTACGGCTGAAATTAATTGCCTCTAAAGAATAACCTATAAGAAAGAAACAAAAACAAAGAAACTTGAATTAGTTTTCAACATCTTCAGGAGAGATTTACCATAGCTTATGAGTTATCAATTATTTTTAACTTTTTTCTGCATTTTCAGTCCTGTATTATTTTTTTTTTTTCTGATGTTATTCTAGATGGCATTATAGATGTGCTGCTCATATGACTGCTAGGCACTATTGTTCAATTTTTTGAATCGAAAGAGAAACCAAATTGAGTCTCCATCCTTTTGGTTCATTATTACTTCACATTGAGTTATTTTCCCCTAATCTAGAAGCCGTTTGACAGGGTTCTGTTTCCTTTTCAATTTCAAGGTCTTCTGCTGCAGCTAATCAGTTAGATCAAGCTGGTTTCCAAAACATAGCATGCATAACATCGGGCCTTCAAAAAGTAAAACCAGGTTAAAGTTTCATTTTAATACCTTTACACTATTTTTGCAAGTTTAGAGAGAGAGAAAAATAGATAATACAAGGGGAAGTAAATAGTAATCCATTTCCTTTTGTGGGTGTTTTAAAAAATAAAAGGGAGGAGAGGGGGGTAAGTATTACTTCCCTAATTTGATTGTAGGGTGGAAAAGAGTGAAAAAGATAAGATATTGTATAAATTAACAATAGAGTGAACCAAGTGATATGTGTTTGATTAGGCATTATTGAAATTTCAATATATTCTTAAGGATTCTCCTTTCATTTTCCTCCTCTCCACCACCTCCCCCTCCTGATGCAGACATACTTTTAGCGAATCCAGCTTATGTTGTGTGTGTATATAATGAGAGGAAAAAATTTTGGTCTGCAGGAACATTTGATTCTGTCGGAACAACTGGGTTGCAGGATGCAGGCAAAGCTGGGTTGGTCACAGTTCAAGGAAAGATCTCAGCTGTACTTGGAACAGTACTTGTCTGTAAGTTCTTCATAAACCTCTTGAAGCTACAATGCTTGTGTTCTTGGCCTCTTAAATATTTTCTTCTTTCCTTGATGAATTGTGCAGGTGCATATCTATTCATTACCTTCTTCCCGGAGCAAGCAGAGAAGCTGCTCCAATTTGCACCAACAAGCTAGGCTCATATCTATTCATTACCTTTTTTTTTTAATGAATGAGATTTTCAATGTGGGAGGAAAGTTTTTTAATATCTGTAACAGTCACATAATTTAATAGTAGAAATCCATTTTCAATGGGTGCCCAAGATGTTTGAATTTTTTTTATTTTTTATTTTTTAAAGGGTAGTCCTTTTTGTTTTACATAATATGGCCAAAATGTTTAATCAAATGGGAAATGGAATTGCATGAACATAGGCAACTAAAAATCCAAGGTGTCTGCCAGCTGCATGAATGTTATATTCATCTGAAAGGTAGATCGAATCCAAGTTTAACATCCTTCTCAAAAAACCAAAATAAATAAAATAAAATTCCAAGTTTGACTTTGAGACTCATGGCTTGGATTATTTCGTCTAAATATATTTGCTGAATGCTGATCCACCATAAGGAAAGGCTAAAAGCTATATATTTATCATATATTTGTTGAATGCTGTTCGCCATACTCTTTGGGGGAAAGATTATAAATCTGCACCCAGAATGAAGCCTCGGTCATCTGTCTTGATTGTGCATGGATGTCAAATCGAGCAAGAGCACTAGATTCTTGCCGAAGGACAAAGGTCCTCCCTGTTTGACCCTCTAATTTTCCGTCTAATCATTGAATATGAACAAGAATAAGCTCATCATTCCCAGCTCTCATGTCTTTACTTCCTTTACTGCTTTCCAATTTCCACATGTTATATAGGGTAGCTCTCCATGCCTCTGCATTGAAAGATTTAGCTGTGAGCAAACTGCCTACCAGACAAAATTCTTCTAGGCATGAATGTCACCAGGTTTTCATCCACCTCGTTCTTTCTCTATATCTTATGTCAACTTCATCCTCTGCCACAGGTCTTCTATTTTTTTACCATTCTTTCTTCCCTCCCTCAATATCTTGGAACCTCAGAACACACGACCCCACTATCAGGAGAAGAAAACACTGGCACACAGGCAAGACTTAGGCTTCCATGGAACTCTAAGCCATCAGGGGTTTAGGATTCAGGGAAGAGTCTTGTATAGGGGGTTTGGTAAGTAGAGTAATAAAACTTTGCAATTACATACAGTAATAGCATAATATCTGACTTCCTACTGTTAATATCCCAGATGGGCAAACTCCTTTAAAATTCATGATGTGCCAATATGCTTCGTTAGAGAACTGCAAGCAAGATTAATAACCTGTTCTGATATGTAGTTGTCTATATAACAGAAACAAATTAGTTGGTGGAAGAAAAAAAAAAGAATAGAAAGTGACCATAGATGCCATATTGAAAATGCGGTCGAGGTACTTTCCTTCTTCAAGAGAAGCTTTTGGGTATCCATAAGCCTTCTTTCTTTCTCCGATCACAGGGCTAACTTTTTTACTGCGCATCATTATAGGCTGTGGGCCTGTAACGAGTTTTAACATATCCTTTTACTTCTTTCTTTCCATTAAAAAAATAAAAAATAAAATCCTTCTTCCTTGTTGCTAAGTGAAGCCAATGAGGATCATAGTCATACCCCAAATGCGCCATGCAATTACGACTTTCGTGAGATGTAAAAGTTAATTGGGTTAAAAAAAATTAATCTTTTTACTTTTATACCCTATTAACTTTTTCATTTCATATCAAAGTGATAATTGTATGTTGCTATTGCACGATATTTGCACCGGATTGGCCAAGCCCATGCCTGGTTTCCACTGAGGAAATTGTAACCTGAAAAAGTATAATCATTTGAAGTTCATTAGACAGCAATGCCATATTAAGCATAATCAACCTTTTCTAATTTTTACGTCCAGGCTAAAAGTGTCAAGATGAAAGAAGTTTCATCAACATTCAATAATGCAAACCTACACTTTTAGGCAGTCATGCTTAAAGATAGCTTATTTCAAACCGACGCTTTTAGGCAGTCACGCTTTAAGATAGATCTTAGGAATTGGAAGTGTCTGCCTATTTGATGGTAGAGTTCCATTAGTTCTCAAGGGGGCATCTTTCCCCTGAATTATTCAACCAACTGTATCTTGATAATCTGCCATCTCCAATCCTACTCCGCCCAATTCAAAATCTAATTAAGATCAGTTAAAAAAAATATTTGACACCCCGCTGCGTTCGGCATTTCAAATTTGTTGCAAGCTTACTCCGAAAAGTAAAACTTATAACTCGTAACAAATAGGCAAAGCTTTATAATACCCCTAGAGAAACTCAGCATGCTAAACAAGGGGAACAAAAAAGAATCGCAATGCTGTGAACCTAAGTTAACAAAATATTACAGTAAGATTTTCTTTTTTCAAAAATAAATATTACAATGAGATTAGAAAATGTATCTTGAATTCCATTCTGTGCACCAGTGTCAACGCATATGTAGCTGTACCATTCTGGAGTACATAGGGTTGACTCTCAGCTACCAGTGGTACCACCAGAAATGCAAGAGGAACTTGGTGAGGGTTGAAATGAAAACTAGAGAACGAACTTCTGTACCATCCTTAATTGTGCCACAGCATCATCATACTATATCAGTCACCCTGTAGACAGTAAAGCTGACGGATGTTTCCAGATGCTGCCATAATAATAAAATAAAATGGTTAAAATCGCATTTAAATGATATAACCTAGGAAGCATAACCTAGGAAGCACGGATATGGATACAAGTACGGGTATGACACGAGCAATTTCTAAAAAGTTATACTATGACACAGTGGGTACGACACCAGTAAGATACAGGGTACGACATGGGTACAGAGCCCCAAATAAAGTGTCCGTGCTTCCTAATCATACACAACTCTTCAAAACTATAACAAACATATACAGAGGCAGTGACGGAGATGAGAGACATTAAACTATGATAATTGTGATACTTTTACAAACATAAAAAGTATCAGAACATCATGCATTCTGACAGTGGATTTGTCGAAGAACTCAACTAACAAGTGTTGAACCATGTATAAATTGAACCTCAAGTATATATATATAATTATTAGCACAAAGATGTGAAGTTGTGAACCTTTAGACCCATCCCAACTATCAACCTGCAGAAACATAAAACATAATGGAAAGAAAAAAATCACAAAAATACAAGGATTGCTTCAAAAAAATTTTATTTTAGAAATCTTCAGATGATAAAAAAAAATGTGGACTCCTGAGGAAGGAATGATAAATCTGTAAAACCAGAGAATTGACTCCCACCAAAAGCCATAGACCACCCACAAATCAACAAGCAAGCGTGGTGCGAATGACCCAATTTGCCTTACTCTGTTTCCAACAAACAGTAGAACCCAATGATAACTAGCCCAAAACAAGAAAGAAACAAACTCTTGACAACCCCACAAATTGCACGACATGAAGATTCTAGCATGCAACATATATTCTTACATTGATTACAGAAAATCAAACCCCAGGAAAAATGAAGAGGGAGAAAGAGAGAGAATTCATATATCATGCCAGAGGACTCTTGAATAAAGAACACATTCTTCTTTGGATAAGGCAACCGTACAAACTCTTTTTATGGTGTTTTTAATAAAAAATGCAACATCATAATTTTTATGTGCGTAAAATTTGGACAGCAGACAATGACTGATGTGTATAATAAAAAAGAACCAAAACATTAATTAAATTTTAACATCAGGACAAACAACACAATAACTTGAAAGCTACCTCAACTAAAAAGCCGACTGAATAGAACTATAATATATCTAAAACATAGTTACATTGCAAATGAAATGAGTTAAAACAAAAAAAGAAAACAGGTAATTTAGCATTCAGTTTGGAAAAAATTGGCCTAGTTCAAAGGTAGGTCCAAATTTCAAGATGGCTAATAGAATTTTGTGTATTAATACAGATGCACATGGTAGTCCAAATGCATAGAATATTCCAGCAGACAATAGACCTTGTGTATCAATAAAACAAATGCTGATAAAAAGAGGAAATCATTACCATATAACCAGTCTTTGAAATATACATGGAGAGCTGACGATAACTCTCGTTTTCGATTTTCTTCAAGGGGTGCTTCCCTCAATAGTTGTTTTACCTCCCCTAAATTCTTTTGCTGGAAAAACAATTATTTAGTTCAATCCAACATCAGGAGAAGCAATTACAAGTATACAAGAAAATTTTATAGTAACACTTCCATACATAACAAACTCTAATACAAAATAAAACCCAAGAAACTCATTTAGTCAACATGGTTCAGAAAGCATACATTTCTCTGCTGAGATGTCAAATAAATATCTGGTAATGGAAATGGGTTGTCTTTTGTAGACCCAGATGATTCACCTCCAAACCAGTCTGGAATCTGTGCATCAAGGAAAATAAGAGGCATATGATAAAATATAACATAATTGAATAAGAAAAAAAAAAACAAAAACCCAACTATCAATGACAGACAACCTACTCATACGCATACAAAACATTCACTATTCAATGACAGACAACCTACCAACACAAGTAGCACTGAAAAAAATAATTAAAAGACTTCAGTATGAGATATAAACATACCAAAAAATTAGTCAACTGGTCAGGTTCCAGGCGTGTAGCCGTCTCAGCTTGCACATCAGACACACCTGCAGGATGAGATAATGAATCATGTGGATCAACCACTCCTAGTGCAAGAGGTTCATCCCATCTATTGATTGTAGCCTCAACACCAACTTCATTCATGTGCTCTTCCAACTGAGAGTAAAATGTATTGTATGGTGCCACCTGAAAAATTAGTGAAAGAGAAGTATTTCTTAGAATGTTAACATTAAACATGGAATTAAATGATTGTGCTTAACAAAGGGCTCTATAAGATGAATGGAATTTGTGCCAGGTCTTATTCATTTTTGACAGGGACTGTATTTCATTCAAAATCAAATTGACATTGAAAGACTATGCAGGCAGTGCCGGCTCAAGGCCTAGGCAACTTAGGCCTAGGCCTAAGGCCCCACAACAAATAAAAAATTTTCCCACTAAAATAAGGCCCCATCTCTCTTAGTAAAAAGTCCAAAATTTTATAAAAATATTACACTTTTTAAATAATTGGTACTTTTTTTTTTTAGAGTGATGCTAAAAATACCACATATTTTATTACAGATTTAACTGACATATTACCAATCACATAAAAAAGTAATTCAAACACAAATAAATTAAGTTATTGAAATTTATCAATTACAATCATAATCACATTTATTGTGAATATTTTGTAGTATTTTTAGTATTTTTCTTTTTTCATTTCTAACATGGCTTTTAAAATAGGAGACCAATAAAAATTTAACTCAATTGAAACCCTAAGATGTTTCAAATAAAATGCTGCAAATGTGATAAATCACCAATGATGACTAATTTCTTACTAAGTCACATACCAAATAATATCTCTCTCTCTCTTTCTCTTAAAAAGAATATATAAAATTAAAATTTAGATTACAACCGTACTTAACTATGCATAGTCATATATACAAGTTAAAGTAAGTTCCTTTTGATTCAACTATAATATTCAATCTTCTATTTGAAATTAACCTTAGTTGAGCTAGTATTATTCATCAATTTCTACATTTACATCAAATTAATCTTAATTTAATTAGTATTATATAATTTTATTTAATTAATGTTTACAAATAAAAAGGCCTCATATAAAATTTTTGCCTTAGGCCCCAAATTTTGTTGGGCCGGCCCTGTATGCAGGCAGACCTACTATTTAGAGTTCAAGACTGAGGCATGCACCGCCAACTGGCCAGCAGTTGTTCCTAAAGCTTTATCTTTTTCACCATCACAATTAGAATACAATTAAACACCAACAAAAGAAATCAACAGACTTCAAAAACCATGATACTTGAAAATTTTACCTCACATTACAGAGAAACCAGGTGTCCAATATGCACACAGTACATAAGTATAACCAGATTATGAATTAATGATTATCCAATGAGAACCTTAAGTGCCCTTTTTAAGCAAATATAAATCCAGGTCATACAGCAACTTCAAATGGTGAATCCAATCAACTAAACTAATCAGCATAAGCACAATCCTTTGAGAGCAGAGAACAAAGGCAAGATTGTATATCATCAAAAGCAGAAAATTAAATAGTGTCTTAATTATAAACTAAATATATTCACATTTGAGAATGGTAAGACTTGATGCATAACCTAAACAACACTCGAGGAACCTTTAGCAATTGCAAATTACCATGTAAATACAACAATATAGCAACCAGTGCTAGCTGGCAACTTCACGGGCCAATAGAAGTAAATAGTGACAAACCAACCTGAAGCTTATGGTTATCACCAACAATAAGTGGTCGCTGGTTTACCCCCAGAAAGAAAGCGCATTCACGGCAGTTCGCAATGCAGATTCGCTTTGCAGCAGTAATCACATGAACTCGTTCACAGTGTTCAACTCTTATAGCCTGTAAAGGTGAAATCATTTAAGATGCACCCAATTCAGTTATCAGAAGCAATGTTGCGCATCAACCAAATCTACTTATTGCAGGGAAAAGAAAATTTCACTTCGTTTGGAACATTATAAAACAATGATTAAATAATAAATAAACACTTTTGCGAACAAAGCCTTTTAGTCTCAAAGAACTAAGTATAAATGAAGATTAAACCAAAGCAAACTGTCTAAATTTGTAAGACCACTTTTATGAGATGTTCCAACAATCACTAGTGAATACAGAATAATCAATCACATCCAAGAATTACAATGACCACAACTGACCCTTTTACTTGTGATAATCATTTTTTATAAATGACAATCTTTATTGATGAAAAAAAATATCCCAAGTACACAGGGCATGCACACAGGACCAATAACATCATCTCAAAGTGCAAAGATCAAGCATATCTAAAAGGGAGCACAAGGAAAAAGATTCATCCCTTCTACGTACTGCTGTTTACATGAGTTTGTTTTCTTTGGCACTTTCTAATATATTAATCACCTTTGTAAAATATCTCTGATTTTTCAGATCTACAAATCTTCTGTATATAAAATCATTATGGGAATCGAGATCTGGTAGAAACATAGCTTTAGCAGTTTTGAAGAAAGTAGAATATGTGGTGATGCCTCTAATTAGCTGGGATATGATACACTTAATATTTTGACATTGATAAATATCATCCATCTGGCTTTTTAGTAAATGTGAATTTTCAGGCATCTGAACTTCTAGCTAAGGAAATATGTTAGAATAAGGTCTTCTTTAGAATTGTCATTCAAGTATGGTCATATTATGGTGAGAAAACCTTCTTAAGAACCAACTTTAGCAGTTACCAATGGATGCTTAGCCCTAAAGTGACTCATCTAAGCAATGCCATGTAATATCTAACAAATTCTTTACTTATTTGCCATCAAAGAGCTGACACTCTGTGTGCATCCATTGCATTTATGATCTTAGGCCCTTCCTTTTTGCAATTACTTTCTTATTAGGATACCTGATTTTAGCTCTCTTTTTCTTGCTTCTTGAATGTGGTAGATGCTTTAAATTTCAAGAACTAGTTCTCTTTCAAGATTTTCTGCTCATATCTTTCGTGTTCTTAGGCACCGCTCTCCTTTTCAAATAAAATTCATATTTTTTAACGTCAAAAGTGGAAGTGGTAATTTTTTTGACAATTCAATAGTTACAATAAGAGGAAGGAGGGATTTGAACCCTAGACATCTTCATTAAAAATACTATGAGGTGTTAATTGAGCTATAAAAGGTTCTTGTTAAAGAGTGGGAAGTGGTAATTGATAACATTTTACAAGTTCATGGTTATAGGAGTCAATAATATGATTATATATATATATATATATTTTGGATAAGTGATAACGCAATTGTTACACCAACACACCAAGTGGGGGAGGATATTAGAACCTTGGCTCTCCTAGTAAAGAGACTACGTAGTGTCAATGAGATACAAGGCTTTTGATAATTCAATGAAATGATTACAATATGTAAAAATTGTTAAAGAATCATTGAAATTAGGTTTTCGCTTTTACGTTGGCCTATTGCCTTAGGTTCCTTATGGTGTGAGCCTTTGGAATCTATAAGACGTGAGTGGGCCTCATTCATGCAATGTATATCCAATATGAATTGGGTGATGGGACTAGAGAGGAGTTTTGGTGTGATGTGGTGTGTGGATAGATCCTTAAAGGAGGCTTTTTAGGAATTGTATGGATTAGTCGAGATACAGATGCTTCTGTGGTGAATTTGATTAAGTTTTGTAATGGTGTCATTCAGTGAGACTTGAAATTTTTTAAGATCTATGCATGATTGGGAATTGGAGTCTTTGTGGATTTTTATGGAGTTAATTTACTGTGTTCCAATGAGGAGTAGTGGGGTGGACCAGCTTTGTTGGAAACCAGCTAAGTGACGAGGTTTTGAGGTTGGAGGGTACTATAGTGAGTTGATTACTACTCATAAGTTGTCTTTTCCTTGTAAAAGCATTTGGAAGTCAAAGGTAACATCTAGAGTTGCTTTCTTTTCTTGGACTGCAGCTTTGGGGAGAACTTTTACCATAGACAATTTGCATAAGCGACATCTGCCAGTAGACCATTTGGCGTTGTATGTATATTTGTGATGGGAAGACAGTTGACCATTTGGTTCTTCACTGTCCAATAGCTTATGAGTTGTGGTCTATTGTGTGTGACGAAGAGTGTAGTGGAGTTATTAGCTACTTAGCAAGGTCAGTTTGGGCAACATTGAAATATTTGGAAAGCAGTTCCTCATTGTGTGATGTGGTGCATTGGCAGGAATGGAATGCTCGAAGCTTTGAGAGTGTGAGAGGACTATCTCTGAACTTAAGCCTTTCTATTTAAAACTTTATAATTTTTTTTTCCCGATAAGTAAATTAGAAAATTAAACACCAGAGTATCCATTAACATGCAGTAATTAAAACACTGAAGTACATAAATCTTGGTTCTCACCTTGCCAACTGCTCCAACAACTATAGTAGCATCAGAGCATCCATAAATGGTGGCATATCTCAGAGGTGCTAAAAGGTAAATTACAGAATCATGACAATTTAGGACCTGCAATTGTAGAATACTAAATTAGAAGCAGACCAATATACAAAACAGGCAATCCTGGAACGAGGACACAATTGAATTATCACACTTGTATGTACAAAGCAAAGCATGCAAGACAAAATGTTGGCTGTAATCATAACAGGAATGATTAAGGTGTTCTTTTAAAATGAGATATGTTGTAATAACCTTATTATTAGTAATAACCACTTAACATGATCCCCCTATAAATCTCTTTTTTTGATAAGTAATGAAAATTTTATTGAAAACAAAGCTGGCCTAAGCACACTGAAAATGTACTATAGGAAGAGAACAATCAAGAACCCAGATTACAATGATCCAACAAATCACAAAAAGAAAAACATGAAAAATAGAGCTAAGCTCCACTCGAGGAAAGTATGAAAGAAGAAAGACTTAATCTCAAGAATAGAACGATCACAACCCTCAAAACTCCTAGCATTCCATTCCCTCCAAATGCACCACATTATGCAATGTGGTGTGAACCTCCACAAAGCTATATTTTGATGTCAGTTGAAACTGCCTTGCCAAGAAGATAACATCTCAATGACCCTCTGCAGAATAACCCAATGGATTCCAAACAAGCTAAACACCAAAGACCACAACTCATATGCTATAGGGCAGTGAAGAAGAAGATGATCTACTGATTCCCCACACCGTTTGCACATACAACACTAGTCTATAACCATAATTCTCCTCTTCCAAAGATTATCAATTAATATCTTACCCAACGCAGCAGACCAAGAAAAGAATGCCACGCTAGGAGGGACCTTGGCTGGCCACACCATTTTCCAAGGGAATGACATGACTCTCAATGGGGATAGATTGTGATACAAACCTCAAAATCTCTACTAACAGCTGGCTTCCAACAGACTTTATCACAACCATCACCCCCCACAGACTTATAGCCCGTTTGGTTTGTCATTTTAAACAGCATTTTTTAGTTTTTAAACAGCATTTCACGTATTTCAATATACTTTTTCACTCACACGTATTTCAAAAAACTACAAACAACAATTTTCAAACTACTCTACCAAACACTCCCTTAGTATAGATCATTTCCACAAACAAGGCCAAAGATTCTAATTCCCAATCATGCACTGAACGAGAGAACTATATATCCTAGTGAAGCCTCCCATTTGCTAAACATATAACCTCCACCACAGAAGCCTCCCTAGATCGAATAATACAGTAACTTTCCAGTAAAACCTCTTTAAGAGGATAATCTCCACATCACACATCATGCCAAAACTTCTCTCTAGTACCATCACCCACATCAAACCAAAGAAGCTTAGAGAAAGTTGGCCATTGTCACCTGATGGATTTCCAAAGGCTAATGCCATATGGACCAGAGACAGCTTTTTTACGCCATCCGCCCCCCACCCCCAATCACTCCCATACTTCTTCACTATGACCCTCCTCCAAAGAGCATCTCCTTCAGTGTCATCTCTCCACAAACATTTGCCTAACAAGGCTTGGTTAAATCTTCATATACATCTGATACCTAATCCTCCACCCTGCACTGGTTCGCAAATTTGAGACCACTTCACTAGGTGGACTTTAGGTTTGTTATCAATACCACTCCATATAAAATCTCTCTGTAGCTTCTAAATACGGTTTGCCACCTTCACCGGAATTGGGAGAAGAGAAATAAAATAAGTAGGCAGGCTGGAAAGAGTACTTTTAATAAGAGCTAGCTTACCCCCAGATAAATAAAGTCTCTTCCAACTTGCTAATCTCCGCTCCATCTTCTCCAAAATCAAATTCCAAATAGTCCTCTCCTTAGGTTTAACACCCAAAGTAAGGCCCAAATAGATACATTGGTCCTCTCCTTACATTCACCCCATTCCAGATTTGATTTATTTTCAAATAACTATAATACTTTTACTCATATATCATGTTTATGCATACATACTAGTCTATGTTTGGGGGAAACCAAATCACATATTATACTCTAGGAAACATAAATACGTATTATGCTCTAAGTTTTGAAAATAGATAAATAAATGAGATTTGGCCCCTTCATAAACCAACCATCTCAAAGATTCTCAATTGCTGGCAGTAATAGGCCAGTGAAAGGCACAAAACTAGAGAGTAAGTTTTTAAGAATTGCTATAGGTTCTAATAAAATCAAGAAAGATCTTTTTTTTAATAAATAATAAGTTTTTAAACTTTTATTAAGAAACAATGGAATGATCCAAGTACACAGGACATGTACTATATCAATATGTACATCACAACTGAGCTCCAAAATTCAAGTGATCAATAAAATCTAGTAAGTTTAGAGCAAGACCTTTTGGTCCAAGAAAAAGTGTCAATGGTAGTTCATTGAGCCACAGTATCTGATTTTATATTCTTCTTTTATCTAGAAAATCTGAACCTTCATTGGCCCTAATCAATTGAAGATCATAAACCTTCAACATTCCAAAACCTAAATTTTGAATTTTCTTAACCCTACAAGATATATGAACATCCAAATCACATCAAGTGAATGTTTATTTAATTAAAAGGTTTGAAACACAACATTTTAACCCCATAATTCTACACATAATTATAATGGCAAGGGATAGGTTGAAGTATTAATCCCTACAAATTAAAAATTTATCTAAAGAAGACTACAGTTTTTTTCTTTTTGGAGGGAAAAGTTGCTTCACAAAGTGAATAAAGATAGAAAGAGAAGGCCAGTTGAACCTGCTGCATAAAAGAGAATGACAAAAATGCATCAAACAGAAAAATAAAAGTAAACAAGTAAACAATTTACATGGATGGAATAACTGAAAGAAATTAATGGCAGGTCAGCCAGTAGGTGAAATTCAGTGGGGACACTAAAATCAAATCCATGAATGGTAAGATATGATACCCAATGAGTCTATATGTAAATTCAACAGACTTTAGATACTACCCAGTATCCAAATTAACTTTCAGATTTGAAATATGGATGCAATCAAAATCCCAAAGCAAGACTCAAGAATACATGTTTTCTAATTTAATAATTCACATGTAATATTTTATGATATAATAAATTTCAAATTACATGTTATCATTATATCCTTTTTTTTTTGGATAAGTATCATTATATCCTACTAATTACCAGCGCATAAATAATCAAGAAACTAACCAGATTGAAAATACCTCAATGCAAGTGTAGTCATTAACAATCTGATATCAGAATTTAATTCAAGTTCAAGATATGTAAATGGGCATTGATATTTAACATTTAATGCCTAAATTAACCCTGGAAAGATATATAAGTGTCACACACAAACCTTTACAGAAGGACCTTTAAGATCGGATGCTTGCTTTACAAGTGATGATTTAGAAATCCCTTCAATAAAACTAGGACCTCTAGCACTTGGTGAGGCCTTGACTGAAGTTGGACAGGCATCGGCCATAGCTACGTCCTGATCAGAGGCACTTGGTGGGCCATTTTCTTTCGGAGCAGCTCTTTCAGAAAGATGTTCCAAAGCAGAAGCTATATTCTGCAGAAGCCAATCATGAACTTGTGTTGCAGGAACAGGTACAGCAGGCATGTCCGGATCTGAATTTGCAAAAAATGGAGCATACTGGCTCAATGGAATTCCTTCAGATCCCTTGTCACCAAATTGAATCAAAAATCCAAGGTGCTCGAATCTTTCCATGGTTAAAACCTAAAACAAGAGGGCTAAATTAGCAAATAACAAGGTGGCTTGAGAAGTACCAACAAAAATAGACAAGCTACAAATGCAAAAAGACAGCTAGTAAAAATAATTAGTTAATGCAAAATTGGATAATGTAAAATATATGGGAGTCAAAAACAGATGATATCTCCATGGGTGCAGTTTTTCACTAACAGGAAAAGTAATGGTCCCATCCATAAGATGGATGGTCATGCCCTCCATATAAGTCTGGGATAGTAGAGTTCGTAGCAAGATCTCAAGGGTCATTTGCAAGTTGAATATAGAGAAGGCTTATGATATGTCAATTGGGGTAGTCTCCTTTATTTCAGGAGTAATATAGGTTTTTCTGAAATAGAGGAATTGGATCAATATGTGTATTTCTTCAGTCAAATTTTCAACCCCCATTAACGGCAGCCTTGCAATTTTCTTCAGGAGTTCAAGAGGCTTACATCAAGAAGACCCACTCTCTTCTCTTCATTTAAGTTATTAAGAAGATCTAAAATAGCACTAGTAGCACTAGTAAAATTGACATGTTAATTAAGGAAGTAACAAAAGGTATGGTCTTTCATAGGATAGAATGGGGGAAACTAATGCATATGAATGAGCCCAACTAGTTTGTTGAAGATCCATAACTGATCCCACCAAAGTTTTAGGACTAAGGCTTTGTTGTTGTTGTTGTTGTTATTGTTATTGTAATAAAATTTTACTAAAGAAGAGCTAACTCATGTACACATACTCCTAAAAAATTACAAAGAATGAAAATTTACAATCTAAAAGCAAGAGGATTAACAAAATCTACAATAAAATGCACACTAGGGCCCAAATAACAACATTCAAACAATGTTTGCAAAAAAGTTTATTTCAGCCAAATGACAGCAAATTCCACACCCTCACGTGTGCATTGATTCCTCTCCCTCCACAAAGTCCAGAATATTCATAATGGGATTATGTTCTAAACAAATGATAATTATTCCCCTGCATTTTAAATATTTAAAGTAAATGCATAATTATTTGTATAGAAATAATGACCAAGATACATTGTTTACTTCCAAACATGATAATGGCTGCACACAAACCCTATACATGGTATGTACCAATTTGAAATGCTAGTATCCTATTTTGACCCGTTATGGTTTGTTTGGATTGAGGGAGAGGGAGGGGGAGTAGAGTAGAGTAAAATTGGCACAAAATTAGCCTATTTTCAGCCAATTTTACTCTATTCCCCTCCACTCCCCCTCCCTCCCACCTCAATCCAAACAAGCCATTAGTGTGATAGTGTGGAAAGTCAGGGATTTAAACTCCCGTTTCACTGAAACCTTGTGCATCATTGATATTGATTGAGGTGGCACCAACCAGTAGTCAGATTGAACGATGGCATTAAAATCTTGGGGAAGTCAAAATTTCGTCTCAAGTTGGAAGGAAACAAAACAATCACCAAAGTAAAAATGAAGGATGCTATCACTAAAATCTACTTTTACAACATATAATTTGGCCTGTACTATATATATAAGGGAAAGAAATAAAAGCTCCATCAAACTATGTATGGAAAGAAGCAGCAGTTTGACAAACCAAAGATTCTTCGCCTTCCCCTTCCCCTTCCACAGGCTCCGCTAAGAGAGAGAGAATGTTAGCCAAGTGCTTTTGTAGATATGACAACTGATGAGCCTCTTCATCAGTCTGCGATGGCATAAACCGACGACTGTTGCTACGTACAAGCTGCCACATGATGGAACACAGTACCAAGCTTAATATCTTTTGCTAAACTTAGCGAAATCACTACAAAGATTCCGGCAAATAAGTATGAAATCAGAACCATCACAAAGCACAAAAACACAATGAAAACACATCATAGAATAAGATTTAACTGTGGTGAAGAACATAAAAGGTATAAAAACAACAAATTGTAATGTACATGCTACAGAATTCATACACAGAAAATTTTGTAAAATTAAATTTCAAAACTTGATAATATTTTAAACAAATTACTGAAATAAATAGACAGACCAATGTCAAAGTGTAACAATTTCGAATCAAATGCACATAATTAATTCAAAACAAACTCAAATTAAAGCAATCTGGTTTGAAATTGCAAGCCAGGCCGTTTCACACTCGGCAACATTCGAATGCACAACTTGTTATAAAATTTAAACAGAAATAGGAACCGACATTTTTGTAAAAATTGATGCGAATTCATTTTGAATCAAATATGCATAATTATTTCAAAAATTCATACCACATTTGAGAAAAAAAGCAACAGAAATAGACAATTCAAAAAAACTCAACTTAAACCAAACCAATTTGAAATTGCAAACCACGACATTTCACGCTTCATAACATTTTCAAATGCAGAAAACAAACTCAAATTAAAGCAAACCGATTCGAAATCAACTCCATTTCATGCTTCACAAATTCGAATGCACAATTCGTAAAAAAATTGAAATTGACATAGGCACCGACATTTTTTTATAAAGAGAGGATAGAGAATTTTCAGACCTGGAGAGGAGAGAGGGCGGACAAGTAGCCATCGAAGGCGGAGGTGGAGGGCCAAACATCGGCGACGGAAGCGGAGTCCTTGTGCGTCCTCGGGAGAAGCTTCTTGTAGGACTGGATGTAGAGGAACAGAACCAGATCGTGGATATCGGCGCCGGCAGAGTCAATCTCGGCGAGTTTGGAGCGGACGAGCGGGTCGGAGTCAGAGTGGAGGACGGAAGCGAGTGTGTCGAGGACGAGTCGGGCGTGGTCGTGGGAGATCTGAAGCGACTCGGATAGGACGGCCGAGTTGACTCGGAGATTCGGTGAGTTGGAGAGGAGGGTTTGTTTGAGTGGGATTAGGGTTTGGGTCGGGTCGGTGAAAATGAGCTTGGAGATTGGGAGGAGGCCATGCTCGAATGGCTCTCGTCTCGGATGGATAAGAGAGACTGGATTCGGATTCGGGTTCGGGTTTGGGTCTCTTGTTGAGGATGAAGATGATGTTGTGGGTTCAATGGGGTCGCTCATGGCTCTGCTAGAGAGAGAGAGAGAGAGAGAGATTGGTTTTTGCAAATCTTTGAGAAATGAAAGTGCTCTCAGAGAGAAAGAAAGGAGAGGAATGAGGGGTGAGGATTAGATGCGTGCAGGTTCATGGTGGAAAGACTGCGTGGCTTTCCGTTATTGGTTCATGGGAAGGGTCCATCAGTGTAACTATCCAATTATCCAAGAAAAAAATAATTGTAATCATGTTCATATTTATGAAGGCATTTAAGAAAGAACATAGATTAGATAGATATTAGTTTCATTTTTTTTTTTTTTTGAGAAAAAGATAAATATTAGTAGTTTCTAATCATGTTTATGCATACCAAACCATTTGAGAACAAACCTGATTAAATACATGTTAAATTTTTTGTCAAAGTTCAATCTTTGATATTCATGACTTTTGGCGCTTATGCTGTATGAATAGCTTTTATGGCTTTTGGAATTTATTGTCTATTATACACAACTTATTTTGTAATTAAGAGTTAATGCACAAATTAAGAGCAAAACACTCATTTTAGTTATTAAATGTAGAATCATTAAGTGAACCATTAGATAAGCAAGAACTTATACAAAATATACCTCTTCTCTAAAAAATATTTACAAAATATACTAGAGTTCATGATGATAAAAACAAGAAGTTCAATACAGATATTATACCACTGGATCAAAAAATCAAGCCATATCAAGTTTTAGTGGCTAAAATGCATTATTGAAGTCTAGGGCCAAATGCATGTGATTATGACTAGTTAATTATGATTACTTAGAAAAAAAAATTATGATTAGTTCTTAAAAAAATAATGGGTAAACTATATAAATAGTCCCAATCCTTTTACTATATATCAATTTGGTCTCCAACTTTTTAATTATGTTAATTTGGTTCCTAAACTTTCAATACCATGTCATTTTGGTCCCTACCATTATCCCTCGAATGAAAAAGTTTTACGCGTTAAATGGAATAATAAAAAAATAATCTACTTGCCACATCAATTGCCAATTGTACAACCAAATCATATTAAAATTAAAATAAATAAATAGTTGTTCTCAGATTGGGCTTGGAAAAAAATTATCTCTCATTTTCACGTTCATCTCTGTCCCTAATACATAACTCTCTCAACTAAAATTGAAATTATAGATAGCGACAACAAGGTTTAACGATGTGAGAGACTGAGCCCGCGGCCCCTTTTTTAGTGTTAGGCCAAACCCACATGAGTGGGTAGAGTTGTGTTATTGCCTTTCAAAATGAAAGTTCGATTGATTATATTTTCCCCTTTAAATTAAGAGTTTTACAATGGAGTCGTCACTTATTTAATTATTGAAAAAAAATAAGAAAACCATAATTGAAAAATTCATCATTTTATTAATTTGAAATTGAATTTACATTGATCATAAGAAATTACATGGCTTTAGTTCTAGATACAATCTATGATAAAGTACATGGCTTTGTTTTCTAGTTACAATCTAGAAATTAAAAATTACAAGGATAAGCATTGATCTATTAACCCTTGATCTAAGCTCGGAGGCTATGTTATAAGGTGGGAAGGTGTTAGACACCCACCTTACTTGGTGAAACCGGTGTTCTAGACTATGGTGGCCAACATTCAAATTATATCATCTAATATGTTATCAATCAATTTACATGTTGAATTTAACGTGTGTGCATGTGATAAACCCTAATTCAATTTATTAAGCATTGCATTTGGATTGAAAAATAAATTTTAGTGAATGTGTATGAATTGTGATATCCTAGATTTAAGGGTTTGAGAGAATTATAAAACAAACATGTTTTTCATATTTTTTATGTGAATTTAAGATCAAAACTTGTCTTATGTGATGAATAAGTAAGAACATGTGAAGAACACATATAAACATTTAAAAACATTCAAACGTATTCAAGGAATTTAAATAAATAATAATATGCTCTAATCCTAATCTCATCATAATAATATAAAAAAACAAGTTAGGGAAAAAGAGTATACCTGCATGCAAGATCCACATATTGAAAGAGGAAACTCTTGATGGAGGTCCTAAGATTGGAGTAGAAAAGAAGAACTAGGAGAGAGAGAGAGTGAGTCTTACTCAATACCTTGAGTTTTAGGAAAACCAAGATATGACAAGACTACTCTACTTCACTAGAACTCAAGAGATGAGAAGAGATGAGAGTTTTGTGTCTTGGAATGGAAGAAAATGGGGTTTATATAGTAGTGGTGGAGAAAATATAAATGAAATGTCATTTAATGAAGATTAACAAAGGATTAAAAAGTATCATGAACCTAGACCCTATTTTAGACTTTGGGGAAAGCTGGTGTATTAAATATAGAAATTGGTGGGAGTGATGAACAAGCAAAATTCGGTTTTCTCGTAACTACTGTAACAGCCTGCAAAGCCAAATTAAAAAAAAAAAAAAAAAATATATATATATATATATATATCTTACTTAATTCTAATCGGAATTGTCTCATTCTTGTGCTCAAATTAAAACCTCGGATGTCTAGTTACTAGAAAAATTAACTTTATTTGCAGATTCAAAATATTCTGAGAGATATCAATAAAATGATAAGTAGATGTCATTTGTTAGAAAATAATTTCAGTACAATTAACATTAATAAGTCTCAAATTAGTTTCTAATTAATATTAATAGAATCCAATCACTTCCATTTCAGACTTAATTAGTTCCAAATTTACCCTAATTAAAAAGATAATTGCACAAATTACTCATTGAATAATAAATATTTGACTATCTAATTAATTAATTGAGTGCAACCTTACCATAAAATGTAGTCCTAACTAATCAAATTATGACACTTCATAAATTTCAAATTAATTATAATTATAACTAATTTGAATCAATTGTTCATAATCATATATAGTCGGACTCAATTTTTGATAGTACATCTCGGCTAGTAAAACTTGATTTGATGATAACTTTCAATCTAATAGTTTGATTAAAACTTATGACCAGTTAATTTGATCGTTACAACATCAAGATCATTTTGATAAAATGAAATGAAGGATATAATGGCCACAATTAAGATGCCTATTTCCAATGTGAAATTACCCTTTTACTTTCTGATAATGCTTTAAAATGTATACTTGTTATATATTTATGTCGGCGTTGTCTCCTTATTATTATGCTTAATTTGTATAATTAAGCCATGATTTGCATTAGTCCCTATTATTTATCTTTACATAATTTTTTGAATAAGATGTCATTCATTGTGTGTAATTTTCTACTTTTAGGAAATCGTGTGAGAAAGATGAGTTTACAGGAATTTGTAAGAGAATAGAGGCCAAACTAGAATTAAAGTGGAGTTAAAGGACCATGCTTAAATGTTTAAGGAGGTGTAACTGGAGTGCTTGGATCGTCTACCATGATCGGAAGCTTCAAATAAGGAAAGAAATCAAAGAGGCAGAATCTAAAAAGGAAAAAATCTAATTTGAGCACTGATCAGTATTTTGAGCGTATCTCTCTCCTCAAAAATCTAATTGATACAAGACTAGATGGGTTGGAACCATAACTTAAATATCTACAACTTTTCAATTTTGAGTTTTTCAAAATTATCAATTTTTGAAGGCTGAAATTAACTCACAATTTACTGTTGTAAACTTGGACGGAAATTAAAATAGTAAAAGTTTTATTTTCTTTGGACACTTAGACGTTAGGGTTTTGAAGGGAGGCTATGGAGAACAAATTTGGAAGAGAAAACCTTGTATTTTCTTTTCTCTAATGGAAGCCTAAACTCTTTGCTAGGGCTAGGGGTTATATTTCTTCTATACGGTATGAATATTCAATGTGATTCTTTCTAGGATTTTATCAACGACATATTTGATTGTTCAATTAAATTTCTTTTGATGTATTAGTTCTTTCATGCTTTCAAGTAGTTCAATCATGTTTTTCTTATTATTTAGATGAATTTTTAATAGTTTCAAATAGAAATCAGGTTTTAAAGTGAATGAGTTTTTCTGAAAACTTTTCTAACCACATTATCAATCTAGGTTATCATGCATTCTTGAATTGTATCAGTTCAACCGAATCATAAGTTTTTAATTGTATAAGAACAATCAATTATGAAATATATATTTTCTTAGATAACAAAGAATCTCATATCAATATAAGGAAACACCTCGATGCCTTGGTATTTACATTATTGATTTAAATAAGTTTTTATTATTATTCTTGTTAACAATCACCAAGCAAAAGTATTTTTCTTCTTTACCCAAATTTTTGTTTAATTATATTGTCTTTGAATCTATCCTGCTCCTTGTGGCTTGACCTCGGTACTCTGAGAATTATATTGCTATGATCTCCTGTACTTGGGAGTGAGCAAGCACTCTCCACGTGAGGTTAAATATGGGTTGCAAAATGAGGTGTCAATAGAATACTCCTCATTGACAGAGCTTGAAGAGCGAATGTCAATGAATGAAAAAAGATACCTAACTTTGCAATCAGTATTTATCCGTGTTGAATGTATGATACATGCATATCAAAATGCAGACCAACATGTAGTAGATTAAAATGTGGTAGAGCAAAATGTGAATCAAATCTCGAGGGAGATTGCCTACGTACCTCTTAGTGAGAGGATTAGGTCCAAACATAGTTCATGCATGCAACTTTTTTTTTTTATTATTATTATTGAAAAAAATGAGTACAGGACATGCTTACCAAGGGTTAAACAAAATGGGGATTTCGGTCATGCTTCCTAGAGGAGCAAAGATCTTGGATTTTGGACGTGCTTCCCAGAGGTCCGAGGATTTGAATTTTGGTCGAGCTTACTAGAGGTCCAATGAATTTGAAGTTTGGAGCTTCCAGAAGTCTGATGGATTTGAAGTTTGAACGTGCTTACTAGAGGTCTGATGGATTTGAATTTTGAACATGCTTTCCTAAGGTCCGAAAATCTCTTGTTAAGCGTTATTCATGCCAATGTGTATGGGTTTTGTACCCTAGTTCCTACAAAATAAATATTTTCAATTAGTAACAGAATTATTCATTGAAAATAATTAGACATACCTAACCAATACCCCTAGTTTGGGACATTTTGCATGCTTTGATGAATGTTGAGTGTGGATAGCTAACTTGATGTTGCAACCACTGGGAATATGGAAGGAGATCACAGTCTGCCATTTGTTCTGGAGATTTTTTATTTGAAGATATGTTCTAAAGAGTTGAAAATTTTTTATTCTGGAGACTTTTCGATTGAAGTTTTGAAATTTTTTAATGAATATTTTTTTATTGGAGATTTTTCCTTGAAAATTTGAGATTTTTTCTTGAAGAGTTATCTTGGAGATTTATCCTTTGAAGATTTGAAAAATTTTAAAGAAGATTTGTTTTTCCATTGAATTCTTGAAAAGCTTTAATGAAGATTTGTTCATAGGAGATTTTTCCTTGAAAAATAGTTTTGGAGATTTTTCCTTTGATGATTTGAATATTTTTAATGAATATTTTTTTGTTGGAGATTTTTCCTTAAAGATTTATTTTGGAGATTTTTCCATTGAATTTTTGAAAAACTTTAATGAAGTGTTCAAAGGAGATTTTTCCTTGAAAAATAGTTATGGAGATTTTTCCTTTGATGATTTGAATATTTTTAATGAAGATTTTTTCATTGGAGATTTTTTCTTTGAAAATTTGAGATTTTTCCTTTTGAAGATTTGTTCATGGAGATTTTTCCTTGAAGATTTATTCTGGAGCTCCTTGAAGATTTATTCTAGAGATTTTTCCATTGAAGTTTTGGAAAATTTTAATGAAGATTTGTTCATTGGAGATTTTTCCTTGAAAAATAGTTTTGGAGATTTTTTCTTTGAAAAATGGAGATTTTTCCTTTGAAAATGGAGATTTGTTCATTATCAAAAAGTGAAGAAGATGAAGATGGACTAGAAATGATGAAGATTTATTCATGAGGCAAGAATGATGGTGATTTTTTTTTTTTTTTGAAAACCTAGACTTTGAATGAGAATAACTTTGGCTAGAAGTTGATGTAAATTGCTGGATAAGTCCTTGCTTGATTCCTGCAAAAAGATAATTTCAATTAGTAATGGAGTTATTTGTTGAAATGAATTGGAAGTACCTAGTCAATGCCCCTAGTTTGGGGTATATTCCATGCTTGGATGGAAGCTTAGTTCATTTGATGTTGCGACCATCGGGACATGAAAGAAAATCACAATTTGCCATCGTTGGTTCCTACAAAATGGTTTTCCTTCTCTAAATTATTAGAAACCAGTTATCATGAAAACATTTTCGGTCATTGCCCTTAGTGTGGACATGCATGCAAAAAAAATGGGTTAATGCCTCAAATGAAAACATGCTTTTGTGCAATAAGGACATATCCGCACTCAATATAAATAGGCCAATACCCTAAGTTTTAAGCATGCTTGATACAAAACAAATGGGCTTAGCCTAACATGCACCCCAAACAATTTTGTCACATTGTTTTAATTTTGTTCCCCATGGTTGTTTAGGTGATTAGGACAGGGCCTTTGAAAGGCTGCCTACATACATTTCTCATAAAAGGCTCAAAATGAGATTGCTCTTTTTTTAGGAGAACTAGAGAATTTTAGGAGAACTAGAGAATTTTTTTTTTTTTTGAAATGAGATTGCTCTTTTTTTCTTTTTTCTTTTTTCTTTTTTCTTTTTTTTTTTTAAATTATACACATTTTTTTAAAAAAATGAACAAGAGGTGATCCTTTGAACAACCATTTTGGCAAATCAAAGTGTTTAAGAATTATACAAATCTCCTTGATTAGGAAGGATCAAGATCATTAAACTCATATAATCAAATTTGCTTATTTCTTTTGAACCTTGTCAAATTAAGTCTCCAAAAATAATCAAGAAATGGAATGTGATAATATTTAATCATCAAATTGTTGGGTGAAAATATGGATAGTGCTCCAAGTTTGGAAGTTCTTTTGAGTCATTTGAGGATTTGAGAAATTTTGTCCTTGAACATATCATCCAGTGGGATTTGACAATTTTAAGCATTTTTTTCTTTTTAATTCAAGAAAAAATAATATTATAGTTTAAGATGTGCCTACAACTATAGCAAGACTTCAAGGAGGTCTTTATTCATGGGTTTGTAATTTAGGCCGAGTTTAAGTTATGAAATAAATGATATAAAAAGGCTCAAAATTCCCTATGATGTTCTTCTTTGTCATCTTCTCACTAGTCTTCATTGGTTACTTGTATCAACATTTGCTTTTATGCTTATTCCTCTTGAATCATACCTCTAGACTTTCATCTTGTAAAATCCTTTTTCTTTTTAGGTTACATCTTCAAGTTTTCAATTTGTAAGATTTTCCTCTTTCTTTTTTTTTTTTTTTTTTTTTTTTTTTTTTTTTTTTTTTTTTTCTTTTCTTTGACCCTAACTTTTGCTTAGACCGTCCTTTTGGGCTTTCAGCATAATGAGCGTCCTTTCTCTCTCTCTCTCTCTCTCTCTCTCTCTCTCTCTCTCTCTCTCTCTCTCTCTCTCTCTCTCTCGGCCCTAGATTTTACCTAGATTGCCCACTTGGGTTTCCAGCCTAGCAGGGTTTTTTATTTTATTTATTATTTATTTATTTGTCTTTCATCTCTTGATTGAATGAAATTTTGGGGGATCTTTTTCCTTATTTTTCTTAGCTTAAGTCATTTGGATGTAATCTCTAGACTCATTTCTAGTCTCGATGCACTTGCACGTTTCTGTTCTTGATGAATCTTTTCCTTTTTTGATGAACTCTCTTTTAGATAAATTTTGTATTCCTCTTGGCATGATGAATTTTAGGCTCTTTAAACTTGATGCACAATTTTTTTTTTCTTTCACATTGATGGAGTTTCATTTCACTTTCCTTAATTGAGTGAAACCTCATTTTTCTTTGATGATCTCTTATCTTTAGCTTAATGAATTCTCTATTTGTCTTTCATGTCTTCTAGGGGAGGTTTATCAATTAGTTTCAAAACTACAAGGTTGAGTCCTCCTCAACATGAGATTTAAGTATGCATAACTTGATTTTTCCCACTCCAAGTTTAGATTTTAATGGGTTCATGCAAAAAAAAAAAAAAAAACTAAATGTTTAAAGGCTCAAATGGGTTAGTAATAGATAATGAACATTCTAGAAAATAAAAAATGATTTGGTTTAACCAAAGATGGCCTCCAATCCCTAGTAATGCTTACTTGTGGGCACAGTGACTCAAGTTCTTTTAATAAATTTATCTTAAAAGAAAAAGTATGAATACTCAAATGTTGTGAAACAAAAGACTTTTGAAAACTGGATTGAGTGCATGGATTCTAAGGATTTTCTAATGGATTGATTCTTTTTTATTGCCTTTTAAGACCATTTCTTCTTACATTCTAAGTCAAGAAACAAAAGTCTTTACATGAATGAAGTGAAATTAATCATTCCTTGGTACAAGTTGATTGCTCAAGCCTTTAAACATCATGATTTAAAAAATGTTTTGTCCAAGGGATACTCATGTACCATTTTGAAAAGGAGACTTTTTTTTTTTTTATTTTTTTTTTAAATCTTGAAATCCTTGAAAGAAAAAAATTGAGCCTTTTTGAAAAAAGTCACTAGGAAGTTCAATATCCCTAGCTCAAAGTTTTTTTTTTTTTTTTTAATGACTCAAGGGCCCAATGCCCCTAGTCCAAAGACTCTTTTTTTTTTTTTTTTTAATTTAATTTTTCTCTTTTTTTTTTTTTTTGGAAAGATTTGGAAATCTTGATTTTTTTTTCTTCTGTTTATTTTATTTTGCTAATGAACAAAATGAAACAAAAACAAGAATGAAAATGCACCAATCATGAAATTTATTGACCAACAACAAACTCTAAATAAGCACAAAAAAAAAAAAAAAAAGTTTCTGCTCAACAACTTAAGGAATTGAACTTAGGCAAAGTCTGATCGACCAGCGGATGAAGGTGGAGTGATAACTTTTTCATCAATTAGATTTTGAATGGCATGTTGCAGGTTGATGCACTTGTTTGTTTGATGGCCAAGTTCTTGATGATATTTACAGAACTCATGTAGCTTGTACCCTTTTGGCAGCAAGCTTGGATAAGGGTGAGGGTCAAGTGGGTTTAGATATCCCTCAATTTTGAGCCTTTCAAACAATTTGCTCATGGGTGTGTGGAGTTCACTGAATTTCCTTCGAGGCCTAGGATTAGCAATCGATGATGCTTGGGAATCTACAACATTGACTGCTTCCTCATTGGTGGTGTGGGCGGCCACTTTCTTAGAAGTGTAGCTTCCTTCATTGACAACATCTTCCACTTGAGTACTAGCTATGATTAGGGCTTTGAAGTTGGGAAAATATTGGGCAAAGAGATGTTTGTGATATATGGGTAACAAAATTTTCACCACCATTTGGATTTGCTCTTCTTTGTTGGGCATATTTGTCATTTGGGCTGCTTTTGCCCTCTATCTTGTGATAAAGACTGAGAAAGTTTCCTTGGTTTTTTGCTTGGTTGTCTCCAAATCACGCCTAGTAATGTCCACTTCGGTATTGTATTTGTATTGCTTATAGAACTCATTGCCAATGTCCTCCTAAGTACAGATTAAAGAGTCTTCAAGATTCAAAAACCAACGGAGTGCAACACCCGTAAGTGTGTTTTGGAACATTTGGGCCAAAAGTTCTTCAGTAGCTCCCAAGGGTTGGAGGTCCCTTGTGTACATCTTCAAATGGGCTTTAGGGTAGCCTGTCCCATCAAACTTGTCCAAGCTTGGCATCTTGAATTTTGGTGGAGCTCTTACTTATAGGAAGAGAGAAAGAGAATGGAAGTTCATGGCATTTTCCTTCCACCAAAACTTTTGAAATAGTTGTTCCATTTGATCCAAGTGCTCTTTCAACTTTTTCTCACTTTCAGTCAATTGTGGGCCTTGAACTTCATTCTCATCACTTTGGAAAGTGGTAGTATCTTTTCCTTTAAGCTTTTGACTCAAAGTGTTGAACTCTTCATGAAGTTAGGCTTGGCTCACCACCAAAGTTGGTCATAGGCTCATTCAATGTATTCTTTTCAACCATGGCTACAAGGAATGAGCTTGGATGAATTTGGCAATGAGCTTGGTTAACTTGAACTTGAACTTTAAAGGCTTGAACCTTCACTTGATTGGGCTTGCACTTGGAAAAATTGCAAGCACACCTGTTATATTTTCTCTAGGCATGGCGAGTAGAATTCAGTCATAGGCTTTTGAGCTTGAGTTCATTCATAATATACATGGTTCAAACAATCATGATGGGCTTAAGTGTTAGGCATGAGTCATCATGGTTCAAACAGTGGCCAAACACATGCATAATGAAATGCAATTTACATGGACCGACCTAGAAGTAGGTTATATGGGTCATTACAACATGGGTAGAAGGTAGGTTAAATGTCCCCACAAGTTAGGACGTCGTACCTCCCAACTTGTGAAGCTAGGAGTGCCACGTTAGTTCAAGCAGTACAATTTGTCCCTATGAACCACCATGGCATAACCATGATAATCCTTGTAGCAATGGGTGGTAGGTTCATCGCTGGGTATGTGAGTCTCAAGAAGACCACAATCCATAGCTAATACATAACTCTCATGTTCATCTTTATCCCTAATAGATAACTCTCTTAGCTAAAATTGAAGTTACAGACAGCAACAACAAGGTTCAGCGATGTGAGAGACTGCACCCAAGGCATTTTTTTGGTGTTGGGCCAAACCCACAAGAGTAGAGTCGTGTTATTGCCTCTCAAAATGGAGGTTCGACTAATTATATTTTCCTTTTTAGACTAAGGGTTTTATAATTGAATTGCCACTTATTTAATTATTGGAAAAAATAAGAAAACCATAATTGAAACATTCATCATTTTATTAATTTGAAATTGAATTTGCATTGATCATAAGAAATTACATGGTTTTGATCCTAGATATAATCTAAAATAAAGTACATGACTTTGTTTCCTAGTTACAATCTAGAAATTGAAAACTATAAGGATAAGCATTGATTTATCAACACTTGATCTAAACTTAGAGGCTATGTTACAAGGTGAGAAGATGCTAAGCACTCATCTTACTCTGTGAAACTGGTCTTCTAGACTATGGTGACCAACATTCAAATCATATAATCCAATATGTTATCAATCAATTTGCATGTTGAATTTAACCTGTATGCATGTGATAAACCCTAATTCAATTTATTAAGCATTGCATTTGGATTGAAAAATAAATTCTAGTGAATGTGTATGGATGGTGATATCCTAGATTTAAGTGTTTGAGAGAATTTTAAAACAAACATGTTTTTTTTTTTATGTGGATTTAAGATCAAAACTAGTGTTCTACATGAACATGTGATGAACAACTAAGAACACGTGAAGAACACATGTGAACATTTAAGAATATTCAAACATATTCAAGGAATTTAAATAAATAATAGCATGCTCTAATCCTAATTTCATCATAATAATATCAAAATAAGTTAAGAAAGAGATTATACTTGCATGCAAGATCCACACAGCGGAGGATGAAACTCTTGATGGAGGTTCTAAGGGTGGAATAGAAAAGAAGAACTAGGATAGGGAGAGTAAGTCTCACTTAATACTTTGAGTTTTAAGAAGACCAAGATATGATAAGACTATTCTACTTCACTAGAACTCAAGAGAGGAGAAGAGGGGGGGGGGGGGGTTTGTGTCTTGAAATGGAGGGGAATGGAGGTTTATATAATGGTGGTAAAGAAAATATGAATAAAAGATCATTTAATGAGGGTTGACAAAGGATCAAAAAGAATCATGAACCTAGACCCTATTTTAGACTTTGACGAATACTGGTGCATTAAATGTACATATTGGTGGCAGTAATGAGCAAGCAAAATTCGGTTTTCTTATAGCTACTGTAACGGCCTATAGAGCTAAATTCAAAAAAATCATATCTTACTCAATTCTGACTAGAATTGTCTGGTTCCTATGTTCAAATTGAAGCCCCAGATGACTATTTTCTAGGAAAATTAATTTTATTCGTAAATTCAAAATATTATGAGAAATATCAATGAAATGGTGAGCAAAAGTCATTTGTTAGAAAATAATTTCAGCACAATTAATATTAATAGGTCTCTAATTAGTTTCCAATTAACATTAATAGGCTTCAATCACTTCCATTTTAGACTTAATTAGTTCCAAATTTACCTTAATTAAAAAGATAATTACATAAATTACTCATTGAATAATTAATATTTGTCTATCTAATTAATTAAGTGTGTACAACCTTACCATAAATATAGTCCTAGCCAATCAAATAATGACATGTCATTAATCTCAAATTAATTATAATTATAACCAATTAGAATTAATCGTTCATAATCACATATAGTTAGACTCAATTTGTGATAGTGCATCTCAGCCATTAAAACTTAATTTGATGATAACTTTCAATCTGATGATTCGATTAAGGCCTATGATCAGTCAATTTGATCGTTACAACATCAAGATCATTTTGATGAAATGAAATGAAGGATATAGTGGCCACAATTAAGATGCTATTTCCAATGTGATATTACCATTTTGCCCTCCATGTGAGGTTAAATGTAGGTTGTAAAATGGGGTGTTAACAAGCGACGAGGACCGATAACTGGGTTTTCTCATTGGCGACAGAAGGTTCAACACTCTCTCTTTATCTCTGTCTCTGTCTCTCGCAATCTTTTCTCTTTGTTTTGTTATTGTCCAAAATATCAGAGATGAACATAATCTAGTATCTACTACAAATCATTTTGGAAATTCCAAGTAAAAGTATTGAATTGCATGAAAATTTATTAGAATTAAGAAAATGTATAGATGTTTGTAGTGAAATAAAATCATATTACTTTAGTGGGAAAAGAAGGCTCGCTGCATATCAAGTAGAATTTGACAATGGACCATGTCTGCCAAGTTTTTAGCCAATTCAACTAGCTATTGCATATATGAGATTTAACAAGTGACATCTTAATTTTGAAATTTTATGGAGCACATCGTGTTAACAATAAGTAGCGTTGCAAGATACTAGCTTGTGTCAATCTCTGATATTTTGGACAGTAACAAAACATAGAAAAATGAGAGAGAGAGAGAGAGAGAGAGAGAGAGAGAGAGAAACCTTCTACCATTGGACCTCAAGTCGCTGTCTACAAATTATGTTTTAGCTAAGAGAGTTAGGGACTAGGGACAGAGATGAGCATGAGATTGTGAGATAGGAATTTTTAATTTTTTTTCCTCCAAGCCCAATATCACATGAGAACAACAATTTATTTTATTTTATTTTTTAATTTGATGTGGCTGCGCACTTAACAATTGATGTGGCAAGTAAATTAATTTTTTATTATTTTGTTTGACACATCAGACTTTTCCATCTAAGAAATAACAACAGGGACTAAAATGACATGACTTTGAAAGGTTAGTGATCAAATTGATACAATTGAAAGGTTGATTACCAAATTGACATATGATGAAAAGAATATGGACCATTTATTGTCGATACTCGGGCTGTGAATGGCTGGAAAACCGTGGGGCCTTCGTTCGACCACTTGCCATGGTGACGCTCCCGCGCGTGCAGGGGCCTGTTGGAGATCCCTTTTGGTGATGGTGTGGTTCGCGTGGAGTTTCAGGTGCTCTCTCTTTTAGTGAAGGAAGGTAGGTCTACTTTTGGATGTGTGGCAGGAATCTTGGCTAAATTTTAGGTGATTACCAAAGATAAGTGAAGTCGCTACCAATCATTGAGTTTTTCTAAGGTGTGATTGGTCACCTGTTTCTAGTTGATTTTATTATCAATCCTAAGCTAAGAAAAATGATATTTTTTTTTAATCTAATGTGGATGGCAAAAAATCTTGATTCTTGAGTCTGGAAGTTTGGTTACGTGTGAGGAATGTGTTAGGCACCCCACAACACCTGTCTAAGGACAGTACTTTATTTTGATAAAATCTTAATTTTTGGAGATTGGTTGTAAAAAACATGATTTTGGCATTGGCTTTCGAGGCTTCGTAGGCATGGGGGCTTTGAGGTTTGGCTTTTGAATGGGTGTGGTCCCAATCTATGCTTTCCTAAGGCATTCGGCAAAGTACCAGATTTCCACGGTGAAAACCCAGCGACATGTCACCTTACTTTCACAGCGAAAATTAGACATTGTTTTGCCTTAGGTGACATAGACTGTGATAATCACACTGAAAGGGGCGAGCAAGTATATATATATACATACATCATACACAAAATATAGGGATGTAGGAAAGTAAATGCCTACATCTGTAGAACATGGCCTAAAATATAGGTGCAGAAAAGTAAATAGGGGTCGTTATATTCTAGAGATGAGGATGAATGGTACATAACATGATATACCTAATACAACCTATCTAAAAGAGAAAGGAAGGAGGAAGGAAAAGGGTTTAAAAGAGTACATAACTAAATAGGAGAGGCTAGAACTCTAAACCTACTGAACACAGTCGCTTGGCTTATATCCACATGCTCGCATCCTCGCCATTTTTGCTTGCGCCTGGGAGATCGTACCCTAGCTCCATGTGTTCTCGCTCCGTGTGTGTATATGCAAAAACAAATACAAGAAATCAGCAGACAGGCAATGGAAAGAAAGAGATGCGTAGATAATGCGTAATGGGTATAAAGTAGACAAGCATACAAGCGAAGCAAGCATAGCATGTGGCAGGAGACATGATTAGTAACAATATAAGCAAGCAAACTAGAAGGCAAACAAACAAGGAAGCATACAAAAAGTGGTGTTAACAAATGTAGGTTTGGATTGAATGTCCATAATTTCATTGTGTTGAAGTACGGATGACACACTAGCAAGCAAGACTCATGCATGACCATGTAAGAAAGTGTGTGTAGATGCATAGAAAGCCAACGGGTGGCACAAACAAGCATGGTAAGCATAGCATCGTGCAGAGTGAGAAAGGGAAAAGGTATGCACAAAGCAACTGGCACCATGGTGATGCACCCCAAATGGTTACATCCAAACAAGGCCTTACGAGCGTCAAATGTAACCACACAATCACAAACCCGTTAAGGGCGTCAAGTGTGGCAAAGCCTAGAACTAGAGAAGTTAACATGGAAGATATAACATAGAAGCAAACAAACATAGACATGCAAATAAGGATAATCCAAACCCTTTGATATAGGCCAAGGTATACGGATGATAATTAAGACCATTGAGGAGTCAATATCTAAATCCTACAAAATGGCCAAAACATAAGAAAGAGAGACAAAAATGACAAAATAACTACAATAGTACATGGCATGACAAACATAGCCTAGGTCTAGGCACACAAACATGGCATGGAGTGCACAAGTACATGGAAGATAGTATAAAACATGTAGAGAGCATTGATCTAAACATGTAAACACACTGATCTACACATATAATCATGGGAATGCACATGTAAGCATGTGGATATACATCTAAACATGTAGCTATAAGCATAAAGGCATGGGAGAATGCAAACCCAAGCATACAAGCATGTGAAAACATAGATCTAGATATATAGGCATAGAAACATGCATTTAAATATGTAGATCTAAGTAAGGCATGGTCGGAGACATAATATCAAGCATGTGAGCATGTAGATCCAAACATCAACACATAAGAAAGAATGATCTAAACATGGCATAAAGCATAAAGCATGTAGGAAAGACAAATAGACATGTAAACAAGCATAGAAACATGTGGATCTAGCCAAACAACACATGGAAAAGATAGATCTAGACAAAAATACATGGTATGAGACATGAAAGCATGTGGATCTAACATCAAAAACATAGAAAAGAGAAGATCTAAACATAGAAAGCATGGCATAAAGCATAAAACATGTAGATCAAGACAAATAATATATAAACAAGCATGGAAGAACATGGATCTAAACTAAGAACATGCTATGAGTAAGATAAAGCAAGAAACATGCTAAGGAAAGTAAAAAAATCATGTTATTAAGGCAAAAATAAGCTAGGAAAAGTTTGAAAAAAGTTTTGGAAAGAAAGGGGTGTGGATTGTAGCTAAAAAGCTATATTCCAAGGCACTTTTGGCCTAGTAAAACTCAAAATTCAGACTAGGCTATTTCTAGAAAAGTTGTAGAGAATCAAATTTTTCTTCAGATATCAAAGTTTCAGCTTAATCCAAATTTTGAGTAAAGAGATGATCAAAATACTAAAACTAGTTCTGATCTGAAAAATCAACTTACTCTTATCCAAATCTCAATTTTTTTAGGATTTTCCCCCATATGTTTTTTTTTTTTTTTTTTTTTTTTTTTTTTTAAAGTTGATTGGACTTAATTTTTAAGCAAACTGATGGAAAAATACATGTTTGTCTCACATACAAAACATACACAGCGAAAAAATTAACTGTGGTGAATTTCAAAACAAAATATTAGAAGTACTTGGGAACATTTTTAATCTTCACTCAAATTCCACTAACACCTAAGAAATGAGGTTTTTCAATCAATTATATGAATTTGTTCAATAGAGAATTAGAGAGTGTCCAACACTCACATACATATTATTTTATGTTCTTCTTACAAAACTCTATATATTTTTCTCCTTATAACTGATTATCTAATTAGGTTAGCCTTTTGAGCCTTTTCAATTGGATTTTAGTATGTGGCTTGGAGTGAGACCAAAAATGAACAAATAAGATACTAGCTCCAACGGGCCTTAGACTTTTCTATCAACTCTTGACAAGTCCAAAGTTACCATTAATTATATTTAATGCCACTATATAAATATAATTGCACTATAGGCCTTATTAATAAATTATATCTCAAGACTTTATTATATATACAACCCCTTCATAAAATATTCATAGTAACACAAAGTCATAAGTGTAGATTGCCACTTTATAGATTACTATATCTTAATCCATGAGTACCCAATTTAATCATTTAAGTTATTCATCATATATTTATGAAATCTAATTTTATAAATATATACTTTAGTAACTATTTACTAAAGTAGTTAGGCCTAAGATTCTGAATAACAAACTCATTAAACTTATCTTAAGGGAATATTTTATATCTCTGTTTAGAGACTATGAATTCCATCTTGAGAATATATGTTCCATCAATACTAAATGTGGTTGCCTAACATACTAAGATTTTGACCATTACTTTAGATCTCACTTCTAATATATCAAAATAACCTATATTTCATGATCAAGTCCATTATTCTCTCAGGATTAAATTCATGTAAATATAAGTCGTAAGATTTATTATTCATTTAACAGTCGTTAGGAAAATAATAAATCTCACAGCGGTCTAGTTCAATATGTCTTAACTCTTAAAACATATCAACATATCAACTAGAAGTCTCAACTTTCATGATCAAGATAAATCATCTTAGTTAATATGTTATAATCTTCGCAGATGAAGTGTCCAATTTCATCACCGATTACGAACTAAAATTCTGAATTTACAAAGAATTTGTGATTTATATCTTTTGTGACTTTTCATATAAATCATATACTATACGTCTCATGAACTATATGATAATGTTTGAATATTCATGTTACCATTATTTTAGATAATAATAAAACAATTTTATTAATCACAATATTAAGTTATACATATTGTCACACTTAATATCATACATAATATCATACAATAGGATTTAAGGGCACTAATCTTAACAATAACCTAGTTTATTTTTTAAGCAATTAACATCTCTATAAATAGGGGATGCCTCCCAACATTTAGGGACCCTTTTTTGACACTCTTTTACGCTCAAGAGACACTTTCTCACACTCTCAAATTTCTCATCTTTCTGATTCTTATTCTGATATTCTCTCAAGCTAGAGTTTTTAGGTTTCAAAGATAATTGCATAAATTTCTTTAAACCCTAAAATATTATCTCAAGAAGAAGAGTGCTCCATGCAAGAGGTTATTTCTTATTAACCATTTTTCTTATGATTCTTTTGTTATAATGATGCATGTTTATTTATTTTAGTATAGTTGTTTCAAATATTCATAACATGAGTTGTTAATTTATTTTGTTGAAACATGTTCTTGATTCTTTTTATTATTGTTATGATCTCTTTCTTAGTTTCAAAACCTGCATAAAAACGGATCTGCATCTTCATTAGATGCAAATATGAGTTTTCTTCAAACAAAAAGGGAATTGCATCTTCCTTAGATGTAGATCTGAATTTTTTTCTTAAAATAAAATGGATCTGCATCTTTATTAGATGTAGATTTGATTTTTTCCTTAAAATAAAATGGATTTGCATCTTCTTTAGATGTAGATCTGAATTTTTTTAATAAAACGGATTTGCATCTTCATTAGATCTGAATTTTTCTTTAAAAAAAAAAAATGGATCTGCATCTTCATTAGATGCAGATCTAAATTTTTCTCAAATCAAAAACTGGTTTGCATCTTCATTAGATGCAAATCTGAATTTTTTTTCACCAAAAAACTGATTTGCATCTTCCTTAGATGCAGATTTGAATTTTTCTTAAAACACAGAGCTAATTTGTATCTTCCTTAGATACAAATATGATTTTTTTTTTTTTTAATATATGTGGATTTTGAAATAAAGAAAAAAGATCATGCATGATTGTGTTTATTGTTGTTTGTTTTGTTTGGTCCATGTAGCATAAATTTATTTTATGAATGAAATTCTCTTTAATAAAAAAAATCTTTTCCATATTTTTGAACATATAAAAACAAATATGATTTTTTTTATCATCAAAAAACCTTTTTTTTTTTTTTTTTTATCATCACAAAACATATCTGATCTTTTACAAATCAAAAAAATCATTTTTTTTTTAGTTCTCAAAAAACAAATCTGATATTTTTTTAAATTAAAAGATTTTGTTTTATTTAATAAACACATATCTGAAATTTTTCTATCCAAAGCTATTTTTTCTACACATCAAAAACAGATCTGATATTTTTTTAAATTAAAAGATTTTGTTTTATTTAATAAACACATATCTGAAATTTTTCTATCCAAAAGCTATTTTTTCTACACATCAAAAACAGATCTGATTTTTCTAAACCAAACTCAATTTTTTTTATTCACAAAAATAGATTTAAATTTTTTTATATAAAGAAGATGATTCATTCATAAATAAATTTGTGTGATTTAGTTCATTTCACATGTTCAACATATCATTCATAGCATGCATAAAAGGGGTACATTGGTTATGAGAGTCTAGAAGACCAGACTCTATCTAGGTGGGTGTAGACACCCAATTTTGCATCCATGATTTAATCAAGGAGAATGACTTGAATGATCATTCATGTACCCGAAAAATCATGATTGCATTACATGCATCAATTTGTTCTTACATTGCATACATCAATTTGTTTTGCATTAAATGCATTGAATCATTCATTGTATATCATAAAAAGATCTTAAGGTTCTAACGGTCACAAAGGTGTGCTCGGCAAATCGGAACATTGGATCGAAAGATATCGCACGATCAAGTTTGCACAGTCAACATGCATTGTGTCTAGGTAAGGTCGACCACACATGATTAATTTAAATTAATTCTAATTGATTAAAAAATTAAAATTAATTAAATAATTTTATAATTGGTTGATAATTATTGTTTAAAATAGGATTGCATACATCCTATAAAATGGATGATTGGATAACAATAAAATTATGGATAATCTAAACTTTATCAAGATTTATTTAGGGTATTTATCTACAAGATAATTATTCTTGAAAAAGCTTGAATTATCCAGAAAAGAGATAAAAATCATGGACTAAGGATGAAAACACGTCTAGGTATAAGGACTAGATAAAAAAAACCTAGAAAAAGAGTCCAATAGGCACCCGAACACGAAAGAATGTTCAACATCCAAGAGCACCATTTGGCACTTTTGGAGTGTTGAACGACACCTTAAAAGTGCCGAATTGCCCCATTTTTGGCTTTGGCCCAAATCCCTTCAGGTGATGATAAGACACACTCTTTTCGACCTTTTCGCAAAACAATACGTCCAGATTTGTGTCCTAATCGTTTGTACCTATTTTTTAGAGTCTTCTAGCCTCTATAAATAGAGGCAGAATCTTGTAATTCAGCACCTCTTTTCCTACACTCTGGGAGGCATATGTTTTGAGGCTCTCAAATTGCTGATATTGGTTGATCCTCTCTAATATTTGCTGTTAAAATTAGGGTTTTTAGGTTTTAAAGATAATTGAATAAGTTTCTTTGAACCCTAAAACATCCTCTCGAGAACAAGGAGTGCTCATGTAGGAGGTTGTTTTCAATCACCCTTTCCTTTCCTTTATGTTTTTCTCTTATGATAATGCATGTTTTTTTTATTATTCATAACATGATTTATTAATTGTTGTTTTGTTTAAAGTATGGTCTTGAATTTCTTATATATAATTGATACAGGGGCAGTGGTACATTATAGTTAGGGGGTTCAAATGAACCGCCTGACCCGAAATTTATATATATATATATATATATAATATTTTTTAAAAAATTATTTTGAGCCCCCTGCAGTACAAATTTGCACCCCCTCACCATCACCATCAATCCGACCCCTTTATTTTTTAAAGCCCAACTTAAACTCCAAAAAAAAAAAAAAAAAAGTCCAAAAGAAAATTTTGGTCTTTAATCTTAGAAAAAAAAAGCCCATAAATCAAAATTTGAAAAATCATAAATTAAAAAAAAAAAAAGGGTCAAATAAAACCTAAGAAAATTTGTAGCTGCCTAACCTCCAAAATCTCTCATTATCCTTCTTAACTCTCCAAACCCAAATGAAAAAGGTTGCCTCTGCTTCACACACACACAAAATCTACCGCCGCCGCTTGGTCTACCTTCTCTTTCTTTTACTGTGAGATTGTGTTTATAGTGTTTTGATATGCTATTTGCCTATTTCACTAAATCTGTGTGAGCGTTTATAGTGTTTTGTAATTTGTACCGCCGCCCCTATGTGACTGTGTGTGGGAGCTGTGGCATTAAGACTTAAGAATTGTGATATGAACTTTTGATATTTGTTGTTGAGTAACTCTGTTGAGTAACTCTACTTGAGTTTTGAGTCTTTAAAGTCTGACCGTGTGTGTGACTGTGTGTGGGCCTGTGGGGTTAGTGGGATATAGACTTATAGTTATAGGACTTGTTACTTTTATTAGTTTATAGTGTTTTATTGTTGTTGAGTACTTGAGTTTGAGCTGCTTTATTGTTGGGTGTTCAGTGTTGGCGTGTTGTAGAGTTGCTGAGTTGCTATGAGAGTTTTGTTGCTTTGATATAACTTTGACTATTTGACCAATTGTGACTTATGAGTAGTTTTTTTAATTTTGTTGAATGTGACTTGTGAGATGTGAGTGGTTGTTGGCTTTGTGACTTGGTCAATACATTAATACTAAAGACAATAAAAATAAAAATAAAATATTTAAAGAATTGTAAACTTATAAATTAAAGAATTGTAAAAAAATCACTTAACAATAATTAATATATTTATTGTATTAGAAAAAAATATGTCAAATGAACTTATAATTTATTTTTTTATTCTTTTGCTAGTACTATGGATAAATTTGTAATAAGGAAACTCCGTAGGCCGCAAGGTTCATCTTCTACCCAAAATTCGTATCTTACTCAAGATTTATCTTCTACTCAAGATTCATCTTCTAAGCATGGTCGTGTTGTCGTGTTGTTTTAGATTTTATATAATTTATGTTTCTTATTGAACCCCCTAGACAAAAATCCTAGAGCCGCCCTTGAATTGATACAATCTTTTTCTTAATTCCAATTATTTGCATTTAACCAATTCTTTTTCTTAAATCATAAAAATAGATCTACATCTTTCTTAGATGTAGATTTGAATTTTTCTTAATCAAAAAAGGGATCCGCATCTTCCTTAGATGTAGATATAAATTTTTCTCAAATCAAACTGATTTGTATTTTTCTTAGATAAAGATATGATATTTTTTTAACACATGCAGATTTTGAAATAAGAAAAAAGATTAAACATGATTGTGTTTATGTTTGTTTTATTTAAATTGCAAAAATTCCAATCTTTTTCTTATATATAATTGATACAATCTTTTTCTTAATTCCAATTATCTGCATATAACCAATTTTTTTTTCTTAAAATCAAAAATAGATCTGCATCTTTTTTAGATGTAGATCTAAATTTTTCTTAAAATAAAAATAGATCTGCATCTTTCTTGGATGTAGATCTGAATTTTTCTTAATAAAAAACAGATCTGCATCTTTCTTAGATATAGATCTAAATTTTCTTAAATCATAAAAATAGATCTACATTTTTCTTAGATGTAGATTTGAATTTTTCTTAGTCAAAAAAGGGATCTGCATCTTCCTTAGATGTAGATCTAATTTTTTCTCAAACCAAACTGATTTGTATCTTTCTTATACACATTTCTGATTTTTTTTTTTTTTAACATATGCAGATTTTGAAATAAAGAAAAAGATTAAACATGATTGTGTTTATGTTTGTTTTATTTAAATTGCATAAATTTATGTTATGAGTGAAATTCTCTTCATAAAAAATCTTTTCCATATTTTTCAAACATATAAAAAATAGATATGGTTTTTCTATGATTAAAAAAAAACCATTTTTTTAGGTCTTAGAAACAGATATGGTCTTTTATAAAATCAAAAAACACTTTTTTAAGTTCTTAAAAACAAATCCGATATTTTTTAAATCAAAATACTTTGTTTTATATAATAAAAAAAAATATATGTGAATTTTTATCTCCAAAAACGATTTTTTATACATATTACAAGAAAGATTTGGCAATTTTGACAAATCAAAACCATTTTTTTTATCATCCCCATAACATATCTGATTCTTTTCAAAAGAAGAGACTTCATTCATAAATAAATTTGCGTTATTTAAATTTTTTTACAAGTTCAACATATCATTCATGTTGGGGACATATTTTTATGTAATTGGCATATCCTTTGACAAAACGCACTTTACTTGTATTTGGATAAATCTAAATAGGTTCAAGAAGATCATTACAAGTGGTTAAATTGAAGACATGAAAACTACTCAAGAACTGCTCAAGAAAAGTGCAATTTGCAAGTCTCGATACCTGCTTGATAGAATTTCGATCTGTCGAGATTCATTAAAGCTCGATAGATGTCTCGATCGATCGAGCTTATGGGTTTTCAGATTATAGCCACAAGGTTTTTAATCTAAAAGGTTATTTGTTTAAGGGTTTGTATAATCCTTATTGGACTAGGAAAGCCCAAGGTTTGTGTAAACCTATTTGAAATAGGAGAGCCCATTAAAGCTCCTATTTAAAGGAGGTGGGAAAAAGAAAAACCTAACCCTAGAGAGTTTCATAAGGTTTTCTTTTTGAAACCCTAGCCTCCTCCTACAGAAGAAAGAGTTCTTGCTGCGTTTCTTGTACGCCTTTGGGTTCTGTAACCAAGCAAAGTCTCTTGCACCAATATTAAAGATCTTATTGGTGTTTCTATGTGAAGCTGCTGCTAATTAACTATAACAATCAAGGGGTTGCTGTGGAGTTAGTGGCGTACTGGGATTCGCACAAAGGAGTAAGCCGCGTACTGGGATCCGTGCATCAAACTGGTTAGTCACGTACTTGGGAGCCGTGCATCAAAAGAGGGAACTGTCACTATAGATTAAGTCCAATTGGATATTGGGGTAAGGGTTAAACTGTAGGTTAGTAAGGTACTTGGGATTCCTTTACTTGTAACCACTTGATTTGATAATAGTGGAGTTTCGGGAGTGATGACCTGAAAATCACTCGGTGGAGTTTTTGCCGCAAATGTTTTTCCCATTCATAAATAAATCACCGTGTCTTTAGTTTCCCCTGCATATTTAGTTTTTGGTGATTTGTTTATGCTTCCACACGTTTGCATGATAAATTGATTAATTAATAACTTGGTTAATAAATTAATTGGTTTAATCACAAGGGGTCATTTAGTTTGTGGCCTATCAAGTGGTATCAGAGCAGTCACACTCTGATTAGGTTTTTAATCTTTGCTGTGTTAATCCATTGATCCCTGTTATCATGAAAACTCTTGATTGTTTTGATTTGCATGATCTTATGTTAAATGATGATGATGATATTCAAGATGCCTATTGCAAGCTTTATAATTTTTGTATGAAATCTCTTGAATATTCTACAAAATTAAAAGCTAATTTTAAAAAGGTTAAGCTTGAAAAAGATGATTTGATTGCAAAATTGGATGAAGCCAATAATTTGAATGAGAATTTTAAAAATCAAATTTCATCTCAGGTGGACAAAATTAAAAGTTTGGAAGAGCATCTAGTTGAATTTAAAACTGAAGTTGAAAAATTAACTAGTGCCAAACTTGTTGTTGAGCCTAACTCAAAAGAAAAAGATTTTTATATTCCCCCATTTAAAAGGAATAATGAAGAGTTGAAGGCTAATATTGCTAGGATAGACAAAGGTAAAATTTATGATGTTAACGCTGAAATTTCTAAACCTATGTCTAAAACTCCTCCTAGGTTGAATAAAAATTCTGAATTTGTCCCCACTTGTCATCATTGTCATATTGTTGGTCATATTAGGCAAAATTGTCCTAAGTTGTCAACCTCTAAGGTTAGACCTCCTTCTAGGAAGTCGAGTAGCTCTAAAACTACTCATGTTTGTCACCATTGTGGTGATTTTGGTCACACTTACCCTAATTGTTTCAAGTTGTTTCCTTATAAGCGAGTGTTAAATAGGTCTCATCCTTTGTCTAAAGGCTTTATACCTATTCTTGGTGAGTTATTAAAAGCTTTGAGCTTTTTGACTCAATTTCAGGGGAATTCTAATTCCTCTATGTCCTTTAGTAATCATACTAGGACACATGCCTTTTCATCTTCACGGCCAAAGACTCGTGCTGTGTGGGTGATAAAGGATTTTAAGACTTAATTGTTTTTTCTGTTTGTCCTCTGCTTTAATTCTTTCTATTTAAAGTTGGACTTTCTTTGCTTGATTTCTTATCTGTTTTTGAAATCATGTTTTCATGCATATGCATCTTTCTTTCATGCTTTGCTTAACATGTTTTTGTTTGTTTATTTTCAATTTTGTTTATTTTTGTTTTTTTGATAAAAATAAAAAAAAATTGAAAAATATAAAAACAGTGTGTGTTTTGTGTACTTTGGTACTTGTGTACCTTGGATGACCATTGAAACAAAGTTTTCTAAATTTTGTATCTCTTGTAACTTAGATAAACATCTCTATGTACAACTAAGCAAGTGAGCTTTGTGGCTCTTGTTTGTGATGAGTAAGATTAAGTTATCTCTTAAAACTTAACACTCATATCACTCTTTTTGACGGGTGGGACTAAAAAATCCTAAGAGAAATGCATAAATAACCATCTCACCACTGTTGTTCGCCAATCATAATATGACACCTGTATGCTTCGGCATAACAAAAGTGCAATGTCAAAGACATTCGTATGCTTCAGTATAGCAAAAGTGCGATGTCAATTGCTTAACATCTTGGGTATTTCTTTTCTCTCTTTTATATGCCCATGTATGGTATGCTAAAATTAAAGAAAATATGTAAAGAAAATAAAAAGCAAAAAAATTAAAAATGCTTTAAATATGGTTGCAAGCGTGTATCCTAGAAGATGTGAGAGTTATAGGATGTACCTCGAAGGTGATAGTCCCCATCAAACAGTTATGATTGTGTGTGAGTTAAAATTGTTTTCTCATATCTTAGATCGTCATAATATGTATACACATATGCAATCTTGCGATGTTTTTCACACATAACACACAATATTCTTTGCCACTCTTGATACATGTGCAGGTACAATATGATTTGGCCATCACAAGTGTTTACATGTGCTAATGTATGCTCACTAAACTGTCTTGATCTGTTTTTGAAAAATAAAATTGGTTAAACTTGTTTAGTGCGTGTGTGTGTTTGTAAGGATCCATGTGCTTAAAATGTTTGTTGAGAGATGATTTTGAGAGCTTAATATGTTGATTGGATTATTGATTGAGGTGTATGATGGATTGCATTCATGTCCGTATTTTTCACTTTTTGAAAAAATGCTTTTAAAAGCTGGCTCGACACCTCCTCGTTACCTTGTCATCTATCAAGATTTTCAAGCCTTTTTCTTATCGCAATCTCGACACCTCTTCGACACCTGGTAGATCGATCGAGAAAGTTCTTGTCTCTTCGATACCTTCTCGACACTTGGTCGATTGATCGAGCTTCTATTCTTGTGTCTTTGCCTTCTTTCTCGTCACCTGTCTCGATACCTCTCGATCGATCGAGATTCCCTTGCATGCATTTCAATTTTTTGTTTTGCATTTTTTTTGTCCATAGTATCTTGTTATTCTTTTTCTTGTAGGTCTATGGTTCCTTGTTCTCCTCGTTTCCCTCTTTGTCAGTTTTATGTCTGTCTCCTGTCATGTCTTTTGGCTTTTTATGGCCTTTGACAATCGTGTCAAAAAGAGAGAGAAATTTGAGAATTGAATGTCATTCCTCAGGGGGAGTAATAGACTTAGGAGGAGAACTTCATGTTAAAGGGAAGAATGTTTTTGATGTAACTAACTAAGGGGGAGAGTTAGTTTGATACACATTGATATTGACATATATTTTGTGTTGTGTATTTTTTGGTTTTGCAACCATTTACATACATCTTGTGTTGTTTCTATATTTGATGATGATGTATGTGTTTCACTCTTTATCTCACATGTGTTGTTTTTTTTTTTCTCTCTTTATACACATGTTTCTTGTTTATTTAACTTGTCATTATTTTCCACATGGTACCTTGATGTGTTTTGTTTAGTGCCTTTCAGGAAAGACAAGTTAAAGCCAAGTCAAGATTTTGAACCTTTTTTTTGCAGCAACTTCCATGGTTCAAATCTTTTAGACTAGGCTTATTTATTCTGTAATCTTAAGTAGAATGTATTCTAGGATATTCAATGTACTCTTGTGGTTTTGTCACGGATTGCCAAAAGGGGAGATTGTTGGGGACATATTTTTATGTAATTGGCATATCATTTGACAAAACGCACTTTACTTGTATTTGGGTAAATCTAAGTAAGTTCAAGATGATTATTACAAGTGGTTAAATTGAAGACATGAAGACTATTCAAGAACTGCTTAAGAAAAGTGCAATTTGCAAGTCTCGATACCTGCTCAATAGAATCTCGATCTGTCAAAATTCATTAAAGCTTGATAGATGTCTCGATCGATCGAGTTTACGGGTTTTCAGATTATAGCCACAACGTTTTTAATCTAAAAGACTATTTGTTTAAGGGTTTGTATAATCCTTATTGGCCTAAGAAAGCCCAAGATTTGTATAAACCTATTTGGAATAGGAGAGCCCATTAAAGCTCCTATTTAAAGGAGGTGGGAAAAAGAAAAACCTAACCCTAGAGAGCTTCATAAGGTTTTCTCTTTGAAACCTTAGCCTCCTCCTACAGAAGAAAGAGTTCTCACTGCATTTCTTGTACGTCTTTGGGTTTTGTAACCAAGCAAAGTCTCTTGCACCAACATTGAAGATCTTATTGATGTTTCTATGTGAAGCTGCTGCAAATCAACTACAACAATCATAGGTTTACTGTGAAGTTAGTCATGTACCGAGATTCATGCAAAGGAGTAAGCCACGTATTGGGATCCGTGTATCAAACTGGTTAGTCACGTACTTGGGAGTTGTGCATCAAAAGGGGGAACTGTTACTACAGATCAAGTCTAATTGGGTATTGGGGTAAGGGTTCAATTGTAGGTTGGTAAGGTACTTGGGATTCCTTTACTTGTAACCGCTTGATTTGATAATAGCGGAGTTTCGGGAGTGGTGACCTGAAAATCACCCCGTGGGGTTTTTGCTGCAAGGGTTTGTCGCAAGGGTTTTCCCCATTCGTAAACAAATCACCTTGTCTTTTAATTTCCCCTACATATTTAGTTTTTGGTGATTTGTTTGTGCTTTCACGTGTTTGCATGATAAATTGATTAATTAATAATTTGGTTAATAAATTAATTGGTTTAATCATAAGGAGTCATACAGTTTGTGGCCTATCAATTCATGACATGCATAAAAAAGTACATTGGCCATAAGAGTTTAGAAGACTAGACTCTATCTGGGTGGAATGGGTGCCTAACATTTTTCCATTCTGTAACCTAGCCTCTAGATTTAAGTCTTTGGATAAGTAGATCTAAGCCTTGTCTTTTCTTTTATTTTTGGTAGAAAGTAACTAGAACAAAAAGCCATGTAATTATTTGGTAGTTTGTAACTAGGACCTAAAACCATGTAATTTTCAATTTTTCAAATATGTAATTTTTTATTCAATCAACAAAGAGAATAATTCAGTCATGTATTTAGTTTTTTTTTTTTTTTTTGTATAAAAAATAAGTGTCGACTCCATACTACTTACTCAAAAAGAGAGGTGCCTTAAAAAGCACACAAAATCAATATATTTCTCTTTTGAAAGGCACTTTTGAGGTCTCTCACAGTGGGATGAGTGCCTAATACCTTCCTATTTCGTAACTTAGCCTCCAAATTTAGGTCTTTGTATAAGTAGATCTAAGCCTTGTCTTTATTTTTATTTTATGTAGAATGTAACTATGACAAAAAGCCATGTAATTTTTGGTAGTTTGTAATTAGGACCCAAAGCCATGTAATTTTCAATTTACCAAATGTGTACTTTTTTTACTCAATTAATGAGAATAGAACAATATAGTCATTTATTTTTATTTAGTTTTTTCTTTTTCTTTTTTATATAAAAAAATAAGTGGTGACTCCACACCACTTACCCAAAAAGAGAGGTGCCCTAAAAAGCACTAAAAAAGCTCTCTTTTTTGAGAGGGAACTTTGGCGGTCTCTCACAATGTTGTTCCCTATAATTTATGTATTATGAATATTCATTATAACAAAATCCACCTAGTAAGTAGAGTTTGTTTCTTATAGCTAGACACCTCAATGTTTTATTTTTTTGTCACATATTTCACCAATAGAAATAAATTTCTACCCTGTTTATTCAACAAAAAATTTAGAAGATGAGTTTATGTAAAATAAAATGGTATGCAGTCACTGCGTCCAATATGAAATTGCTTGGCAACAATGTGATCAAATATACTTTAACAAATACTACCAAAGAACTAGTTTCTTGAAAAGCTGATATCACATCCATTAAGTTTGTTTGGTGGTAACAAATCCAACAAAAAGCTAAGCCCACAAACAAAGATAATAACTGGTTTCAATTTTAATTCTCCACAAGCATGATCACATTGGAAATCAATCTATATTGAATTGGTACCAAATATTTCTTGCAATACTTGGCCAATGACAAATTATATATAATGCTTGATAGTAGCTTTACTAATTGGTAATAAATTTAAGGTTGTGCGAATTTCCATCATTATAGATTAGATCTTCCATTTGCTTACTAATTAAAAAGAAAAATAATACATGGGAAAAATTATTGATAGATAAGACATACAAATACCAATCTAGTAAATCCTTACTTCTCTATGTACTATGGCCACTTTCACTTTATATTAAGAAAATACAAGTAATGAAAATATGGATGTATTAAACAATAAAGAGAAGCAATCCATCCTTTCTATATTATGAAATTTCAAATATCATGTAGTATGTGTAATCCTAAAATCAACTGTTTGAGCTTTAAAATTGCTTTTGTCTTTCTTATGCTCAATTGTTTCTATCAATCTCAAATATGAAGCCTATGAGACCACATCACACATTCGAAGCAACAACACAAATAACTATAACAACAAATTAGTGTACATCTTCATCAAATTTCATCTAAGCTAAAAGTAATTAGGAACACGTTCTTATCAAATACTAACATTTACATTCCTTTTAGCCAATTAATAGAGCCAATAAAATTGCATACATAATATCAAATTATTTTGAAAAACCTTTGTACAATACAAAAATTACAACATTGCTAGTATCATTGCACATGTAAATACTACAAAAAAATATCTAACATGATTAGACTATTCCTTAAACAATCACATTCTCAACACAAGTAGATAATACAAAAAAAATATCTAACATCAAGTTATCTTGAACAACCATGTGGTAGTATCCTTGTACTATGCAAAAATTACATAATTAGATTTTACCAATAACATTTAAGTATGATGTCAATTTAGACTTGAACATTTTCAATATTTCCAAACGGTGTGGACAAATATGTTCTTTTTGCTCGAAATCCATGTTACTTATATCTTTCTTAATAATTTCATCTTCCACTTTCACCTTTTCTAATTCATTATTTTCTTCCTTGATATGAATCAACTCTCTTTGTTCTTTTGATTCAATATTCATTAGATTTCGTTGTTCTTCCAATGCAATACGTATACTTTCATTTTTCTCATCATACATTCTCCTCCTTTATTTATTAATTTCATCCAATGGGGAGGAAAGTCTTGGGACCACATCATCGCTAGTTTTTCTTTTCTTCAATTTCTCCTTTTTGACCTTCTTGCCTATTGGTCTCTTCAAGTCTACAAATGAATTTATTTCATCACTGTCTTCATCTAGATTTATTGACCCTGGAAATGTAGGATAGGATGTTGCGACTAGATGTCTTGCACAGACCTTTACATTATCTCTTAGATTCAATCATTCAGCTTCATACCTTAAAATATTCCAACAATATTCCAATTGAAATGAGGTTTCCTTCTACTTTTATACATAGTATTTGCATCATCAATCTACAAAATTAACAAATTGAAAATAATGAGTGTATTAAAAATTTTAGTGCATTGATGTATAATACATAACAAATGCTGAATAGATATGTATTGTCATGTTTAATTTTACTTCTTTCATTTTGGTTCTTAATTTGGGCCAAGAATCGACAAAACTTGTTGGTCTCCCACTGAAACGTTGACCATCAACAATTTTAAAAGTTATTTGAGTAGTTAAAGTTATTGTCATTGTGGAAATTGGACCAAATTCTATTCTAAAATGTTGTGTTTTTGGTCAATTAAGGTCACAACATCTGAGCTAACATTAAGCCTCACCAGCACTACGTTAATGTCTTCTTCTATGGTGAAGTTATTTCTCCGTTGACCTTTCTTAATAGGTAATTGATCTTGTTTCAATGTGGGGTGCAGATTATCCCATTTCAGCGTGGGGTGGAGATTGATGGAAATTTACGTCTGAATGTGGAGTGACTATCAAAAAATATTGCAAAAAACTTATTCCTCCTCTTATAAAATGTCAAAGAATAGGGGATTTTGCAAGTCCATCACCTAAAAAAATCCAATTACACTAACAAATACATAGTACAATCATTAATCCAAATAAAGAACTCTTATAGTTGACTTTTATAATAGTACAATCAGAAACACAACTCTTACACTAACAAAAACTAATAATACTAACAACTATTAATAGTACCAAATTTGATACCATATGATATCCATTCATTTTATATAGTCAAAATATGTCAATTGGAAAATTACAGTTTGAGAAAAGTTGTGAATTGGAATACCTATAAATAGGGGTGGAGCCACATGGCTAATTTTTTTTTTTAATTTTTTTTAAAAATTTTTCCTCTAGTGTACATAGAAAAAAGACATGGGCCCCTCAAAAATAAATATCCAGCCCCCACATTATTCCCAAGACTTCTCTTAGTCCAATAGACATCTATTGTACTCAAATCAAATAAAAAAACTTAGTCCATTATATTACCCAAATACTTCAAAACAAAACTTCACTTTATCTACTTCATTCCTAATCTCAAGAAAGCTACGTTACTTTTTTTTTCTTCTCTAAAGCACTACTAGCTCAACCCTAAATCCCAACTCAAATAAAATAGAAGTCTCATCAATCTCATGCCTCCCCAAAGTTTGAAAAAAGAAAAAAAAATATGACCTATTTTTTTTCTTCTCACACAATCTACAGACTCAACACAGTTGCACAGTGGTTCACTTTTATTGCCATTGCAATTGCTAGATTTTAGAATTAGAATTTGGTGAGTTTTCTCTCTCTCTCTCTCTCTCTCTCTCTCTCTCTCAAAAACATTCATCATCCTTTAATATTGTTATTTGTTAACTCTTAATTAATCAATCAATCTTAGTGTCTTTTGTTGATTTTCTCAACTATCTAAAACCTAATATTCACATGCTCCTTAGTTTTTCATATATTTTTGGAGGAATATATGATTGAAAGCATGAGATTGTTTGTATATTGTGGTGAATCTTGAAGAAATGATCTATATTTGTAGGTATTGTGGTACCCATCTTTACACTTTGTGAAGACAGTTTCCAAGGTAAAATTGTTTTGATCTCTTACCTACTTTTGATTAGTTAGACATCATGATTGTGAGTTAGCACAATTGTCTTCAAACTCCATTTTCGATTTCTATTTAATGTAGTAGTGATATGGGCAAGACACCTTGTTTTTGAAGTCTTGTGCACGTGTCCATCATCTTCCTCAACACCGTATGACCTCCCTCTATTACAAGCTAGGTTAATATATATTATCAGTTTTATCATTCCTTAAAGTTCTTAATGTCCGAGCAAACTGTTTCATGTATGATTACCTAATGTAGAAATTTAATATGTGATCAGCTGAATCAAATTCCATCCCTTCTGTTGGGATGAAATCAACTTTATCCTCATCCTCAATTGTTTCCTCAATAACATTATTTACAAGTGTATGGAATTCCGTTGCCACAACCTCATTAACAACAATTTGCATATCAATTTCCATTTCACCATGCACACAAACTTGGAAATCAAATAACAAGGTAATAACGATATCTTCAATTTCACATTCTATAATTACAAGCGCATAACACTATACAAATCAAGGGTCATATAAGCAATGTCCACATTATTCAGCAAAATTCAAATTCAACCTTCACAAATATATGTTCATGTATTGTTAAATTTCTCAACTCCAACAAAAGTAAACAAAATTGCATTCACAGGTTCAGCCATTATAAATGATTTATAAACTACCAAAATCTATAACGAAATAAAGTATGCAATCCACACAAAGGATGTCCTTACAAAGAATGACCAACATTAACCATACAAGTTTAATGTGAGAGGGGTAGGAAGACCAATATGAACGATATAAGAAAAAACATTTGTTTCACAACATCTCAGACTTAGAATTACCACATTAACCTTAACTAAATGACCACATTTTTTGCAAAACTAAATGTGTAGACAACAGTTTCTCATACAAGTAACAACAACTCATACAAAGAATTACAACATTACCATAACTAAGTGACCATATTTTGCAAAACTAAATAACCATACAATGATTTCTCTTACAAGTAACAACATGTCGTACATAGAATGACAACATTTTGCATAATTAAAGAACCACATTTACACAACTAAATAATCACATTTTCATTATACATTACCTCTATGACTAGAGTATTTCTTCGATCGAAACCTAAACCACTAATCTAATAGAATCACACTGACCAAACCAAATCTAAATCAGCTCATTTTTCAACGGGTATCAATCAGCTTCCCTTTCAACGAGTGCTGGGAGCACCTTTTTCATTTGGAGCAGTATACAACAGAGCACATTCTCCTTAAAAAGCAAATTACAATAGAATTCCTTCTCCTTCAAGAGAAAATCACAATAAAGTGCCTTCTCCTTAGGCTATGCAAAGTAGAGAAGAACAAAAAATACATGCTTGAAGTGGATATGCTTTAAATACTTCTTCCCACTAGTATGCAGTTCCCTATGTTTGACCCATTTGGATACAAGTATTAGGGTAGCTGTGGTTGATTGGTTGAGAGGATAGCACATTATTGACTTGGATGCCGTCTCATTGCACAAGCTAACTGGGTAAGCTCATTAATTCACTAGCACCCTCGTGCGAGCCATGTCATAGGACACAACAAATTGATATAAACTTACATAAAAAAATATGATGTAAAGTAAAATTTTCCGTTATTTTTTTTTTATTGTCCCAAAGGATCATTATTTGATTAAATGTGTATTTATAATTTACTTAAGAATGAATTTTATATGATAATTTATTATATCTCTCTCCCAAGTTAGATATCATTTTTTGAGTTAATTTTTTGTTGGGGTTTGAAATTAGGTGACAAATAATGAGCAAACGACAAACAATTGAAGCATTATTTTAGAAAAAAAATATTAGTCATTTAGATCTTAGGGCATCTATAGAAATAAATATTCATACTTCAATGCCCGATGAGCGTCCCTCCAAATGTTTAAGAATTCAATTTGAAGAGATAGACGGTGATGTAGGATCACATCAACAAATATATAAATTCCCTATCAACAAACAAGATAAAATCTAACGTGCTTATCTCATAGACAATCTATATTAACCTAAAGATATAGAGTACTCATTCAAATTCTCAAATAATCATCACACCTTCAAAGGATGCAATCTATTGTCTGCCTTGCTACATTTTTGGTAAGAAACCAACATGTTGTCCTAGATCAGATGCATTCACTGTAAAAAGGTTCTAATAATTGGAAAATGTGAATGATGGAATGAATTATCTTTTAATTGGTCATGAGGGGAAAGATCCAAATTCACCATATAAAATTGTTGTGAAATGTTGTGAGGATCTAAAGAATTATTCATGATATATTGATAAGCTAGTTGAGAAACAAACATCAAAATAAATAGAGAATAATTGATTGCAGCTCAAGACCTTTCATAGTGTGCTCGATGGTTAGCATTCCTAGTTTTTGCTTTTAGAGGTCAAGATGAAAGCCTTGGCTCAAAATATTGAGGTAAATTTATTAAATTGATAAAACACACATCATCTTTTAATGACAAAGTAGCTAAAGTTGTCTTAGAAAATGCTCCATGGAATGCCAAATATACATCACCCAAAATTAAAAGGAGGTCTTGCATATTCTTGCTAGTAAAGTGCAAAATGCTATTCGTAAAGAAATTGGGGATGCAAAATTTTGCATTCTAGTTGATGAAACTCGGGATGAGTTGAAGAGAGAGCAAATGATCATTATTTTGAGGTTTGTTGATAAAGAATGTTTCATTAAAGAATATTTCTTTCATGTTGTATACGGTAGAGATACTATTGCATTGATCTTAAAGAAGAAGATATTTGTTGTTCTTTCTCGTTACAACCTTCACATTAAAAATATTTGAGTTCAAGGATATGATGGAGCTATTAATATGTATGGTGAATGGAATGGATTACAAGCTTTGTTCCTTAAAATTTTCCCATATGCTTATTATATACATTGCATGGCTCATAGGTTGCAATTAGCTCTAGTTACAGCATCTAGAGAAGCAAAAGTTGTTCATTAATTTTTTGATTAATATTATTAATATTGTGGTTGGTTCTAGTAAGCATAATGATGGATTACAATATGCTCAAATGGAACTAGTTGAGAATATGACTGCTTCTAATGAAATAAAGACAAGAAGATGAGCAAACCAAATTGGTACTTTGCTACGAGCTAGAGATACTAGGTGGAGATATTATTTTCAATCTATTTGTAGTTTGATAAAAATGATTGATGCAACTTGCAAATTTATCAACACTATCTATAAGGAAGGGGCTAGCTATAAACAACATGGTGATGTCGAGGGAGCTTATCATGTATTAACATCATTTGAGTTTATTTTAGTCTTGCATTAAATGAAAGATATAATGAGAATTATTAATATCATTTTTCAAACTTTGCAACAACATTCTCATGACCTTTAAAATGCCATGTATTTAGTTTCAACCACAAAATCACTTATTCATAAGTTGAGAAATAGCGGATGGGGAGCCTTTACTTGCTAGTGTTTTATCATTTTATGAATAACATGAAATTGATATTCCTTATATGAATGCTAGTTGTGGGTGCAAGCACCTACACCACACTTCCTTTTGGGTGAGTACGCCTTGGCCTAGGGTGGACCATGACAGAGGGGTGTAAATGGAGTTGCCATCTAGTTTAGGTCTAGGAACTATAAATATAGCGTCTTTCGTGGAAGGACTGATCTTTACTAGAGCACGTGTTTGGAGTTTAGGTATGGGAATGGAAAGGTGTTAAGCACTCAACCCTACCCAACTCATGGGTCAGCTCCCATTCATTGTGTTCCAAATCTTAATATCATTAAAGGCATATTTAACATGTTATTCTAACTCACACACACTCTAACATGCATCTAAAAGCAAACAAACATGGCATAATCATCCCAAGCCTAGCATTCATCTATCATGGCATTAAGCATACATTACCAAGGGCAGAAACATCACAAGGTAGATCTAGATAACACATCTAAACATTCAAAAATCATGGGACTCAACCAAACATATTCACGTTCATCAACCATGTCATACTCATTTTTGAAATTAAATGCATATTCATGTGATTATGCATGACTTGGCTCATTGCATCATAACACTTATGTATTAATGCATGTTCATTGGTATATACATGTTCATGGTATTCAAACAATCTAAAACCCTAATAATCATCAAAGAGATAAAACAAATAAAGAAAAACCAAAACAGAGAAACAGAGACTTAAAAAAGGTAAACTAAGTTAAATAGAAACTAAAATATATAAAGAAACAAAAGAAGAATAAACAAAAAATAATTAGGGTTTTTAGGCACAAATTTGCGTGCACATACATAGGTTATGCATGAATAGCCCAACTGTATGCGTACATACATCACGAGCATGCGTATGCATGCACACAGCATGCGCATGCATACACTCCTAGAACACAAAACCCAGAAACAGAAAGAAAACTACCAAACCAAAGAGCTAACAACCTAACATGCTTTATAACATGAACAAAAAATAAACCTAGACTATACAGGTATGTTATAAACACATATATGCATAAGAAAACAAAGAAAAGTGAAGAGCCAAAATTAGAACCTTATCTCAACACTAGAACTTTTTCGAGCTTGATTTTGATCGTTCCCTCCAATCAATCTATTCACAACCAAATCAACATGGGTTAGCAATCTTTAGAACTCAAAGATCAAGACTAGAAAATTTTTCAATCAGCCAAAATTTGGCTTGAGGATGTTTTGTGAAAAACTCCGCCTTTGATTCACTACTTTCTAATGAATCTTATGTGTATTTCCACCGTTTTCATCCTTTCTTGAAAAAGTGCCTTTTATGGCTTTATATAGTTGAAAAATAGGGGTTTGGGGTGACTCTTAGACGATGTAGGATTCGTTCTAAATCAAGTTTAATGCAGAAAAAGCTTTCCACACATAGTTTCTGGAACCCTAGTTGCATATGCATGCCTGTGCATGCAATAAGCATGCGTACGCATGGCTTGAGTGTGCGTACACATATGAGTGTGCACACTTAGGGTTTCCCACGACCTTTCTTAAGTTATATTTTCCAAAAGTACTTTCCTCAAGTCAATTTTCATCTAATTGGGCCCTAAACCAACCTTGGGCTTTAGAGTACTACCATCATTGGGGAATGAGGGTTCGAGTTGTAAGGGTACAAAATGTAGTGTCTACACTAATTACACTTAAACTCGAGGTAGATACCATCGTTAAGATGAAGATTTAATAATAGAATATCATTTTAGAATTGGCATATTTACAATTGCGATAGACTTTCAATTGCAAGAATTGAAAAGTAGATTTTGTGAGCTAACAACGGAACCTGTCATTCTTAGTTAAGCTTTAAATCCCAAAAATGCTTTTAGATTATTCAACATTGTTGACATATGCAATTTGGTTCAAAAATATTATCCTCAAGATTTCACTGAGCAAGAACAAAACCGTTTAAAATTTCAATTGCAACATTATGAGCTTGATTTGATAAAACATCTAGAATGTTTGAAGTTAAGCATGATTTGATGTCAAATGTTCTTTTTTGGATATTTTTGTATATGTTTACAATGAACTAGATAGTTTTTGTATGTTCATTAATGTGTAAGAAAATGACAATATATCAAAGTTGATAATTATGAATTATATTTAGTATATCATTAGTACAAATCGACCCCCCTAGTAATCATTCCTAGCTAGCCCCTATGTATAAGAAAACAAAATATACAAAAAGTAAAACCTAAAGGAAAAAAGAAAGAAAGAACGTACTTGTACAGTCACATACAACCAAAAAAAAAAAAAAAACAAAAAACAAAACAAAACAAAACAAAAAAGTCATGGTGAAAAAACTAAGAGTGAAAAGTGGAGAAGAAAAGCTGATAGTCTATTGTTACTGGGTTGAATACGCAAACAAAAAGAATAACAAAAAGGAAGACATAACATAGATTGTTAAAAAGAAAAAGAAAAAAGAAGACAACATAAAATGAGAAAAGTGAAGATAAAGATGAGAAGAAATTTAGAAGTGAGAAGTGTAGAAATTGAAGAGTTAGAGACTAAAGTCGTGTGGCTAAGAAAATCTATATATATAATAATAGGTGAAGCAGAGAGAGTGTCAAATTGCAATTCTAAATTAGAACTCTAATTATGTGCCACGTGTACACACCAATTTCAGTATTCAAATCTGAAATTGGAGTCTAATTTTGCTCCATCTCTTATGAAACGCTATCCTCTTCTTTTTTCCTGAATAAAACACTAGGTTCATCTCCCCTTCTAGAAATCTGTGTTTTACGTTAAATGTTGTGCTATTTTTATTTTTATTTTTACATTAAAACCTTTTGATACCAAACACGCCTGGTTCACCTCCCCTTCTACTATAATCAAATGCAAATTAGAAATACAGCTCCCTACAAGTCCAAAACTCTCAAATTCAACACCTCCAGAGCTTACACTTCAACCCCAACAACACCCACGATGACTTCTTGGAGCCTTCGTGTTCTTGGCCTGACCTCAACCCCAAAACCCCGTGGGACCTCAAGCCCAGAGGCCTCTCCGATGAAACACCACCGTCTAACCTTGAGTTTAGCCAGGTACCAATTTCGAATCGATTAGATTCTAGATCGCTTAGATCTATTTTGATTCTTTTGTTTTTGTTTTTGTCAGATCTAGAGTTTATCATCTGCTTTTTGGATGAATATATTACTTCTGTTTATTCATGGTGTTAGTACTCTACTTTGAATGTTCCGATTTCAATGTATTTCTCCCTCAATTGTTCACATTCTAGATTTTGGAATTGGAATGATTGTGTTACTCGCTAATGGTGAAATAAGCCACATCACTTCCCAATGAAAACTTCAAAGTCACTGTAACTGATTATATGCTTTCATTTTTTTCAATTTGGTTCTAGATTTGGATTCAAAAATTAGGGCTAAGGAAATCAGGTTTTAATATGTGACTATTCTTTTTTTAATTTTTTCGGTAATAGATTTTTTTCAATCCGTCTATTTTGGAATTAAATCATTCAAATTCTAATATGTGACTATTTTATTAGATATTTTTAGTAATGGGTTTGTTTAAATTTGTCTCTTTTAGATGTAAAACATTCAGTTTCTTTCTCTATAGAGATGAAGTGGAATCTTTCTTCAATTTGGAGTCTCTAATTTCATCAAAGCAAAGGTACCAATTTTTTTTCCTAATATTCTCCTAACTTTACCTCTCCTACATGTTCCCTTATTTTTAAGGGGGATTGAAATTGTGGGATTTTTCAAATCTGAAAATATTTTGTTATTTTGTTTATACATTGTAGATTTTAGACGATATTTTTTTAAAAGATACTTTTAAGTCATGATTTTGTTATTTTTGATGTTGAGTTTTTCTAGGTTTTGCATGTTTTAAATTCTTAAATCTAAAAGAATGATGTTCTTTGTACAAAATTAATTGCTTTGTATGTTATGGTAGAGAATAATTTTCTCAGAGATTTACTTATCAAAAAAAGATAATTTTCTCAAGGATAGTATGATTTATGTTTGGGTATTTGGTTGGATTTAGGCATTTGGGTTAGATTTTGTTTTGATTCAGGTATTTGGGTTAGAAAATTAGAATTTGTTTAGTATTTGATTTTGTTTGGATATTAGGAATTGAATTGGTTTTGGGGCTGTTCTGTAACTAAGTTTACAATCTACATAGTGAGGGGACGAAAGAATTCAAAGTGTGGCCAATGTTGCCAATCATATCTCTCTGTCTACAATAATCTGTCACTAAACATGTATTTATACTTTTATGTCTTTCTTATAAGAGTTAATCTATACTTTTTCCTATTTATTTATAGGACATCTATGGGATGTTTCTTTACATATATCTTTTTTTTTTTTTTTTAATTTTTTTAAAATATAGTTGCTTAAGTGTATCTTGCCATCATCAAAACAAAGATTAATTAATCTTTCAGATGACTCTTGGAAATAGTGAATCCAACTCTTAATAGTTGTGTTTCTCCTCAAGAAATCTAAACATGGGCGCATTCTCAAGGATTGATTCATTTATCTACAACTTTGCCCAGTTTTGAAACTCACAAATATATGACAAAAATAAGGATAAAGTAGAGTGTTTGGTGATAGATGATTTTATATAGTTCTTGACAATTTTTTTTTTAGTTCCATTGAGTCTTATAATAGGATGAAAAATGAAATAGTTGGATATATTTCTAATCAATTAGCTATAGGAAAGCAAATTTGATTAATTCTTTCCAGTTTAATTCTTTCATATAACTTTTAATTTTACTTCCATTGCTTTAGCCTTTCCCAGGAATTAAGGCTGTGATGACATGTAAGGAAAATTGCCCACTTAAAAACCTGCCACCCTTACAATTTGAAAGTTACAAAACACCGCATGTTGCACCATTTGAGGCTTTAAGTTTTAACTGTTTATTGTGCAACCTACAAAGTTTAAAATAGAAAACAGAGAGAGAGAGAGAGAGAGAGAGAGAGAGAGAGAGAGAGAGAGAACTGAGAAATCTGCCCCTAACTACATCAAGTGACAGTCCTTGCCTCTGCCATCGTCAAACCCATTCCCTCCACCAGTATAGTTTCTGTTTTTTTGGTTTTTTACTTTTATTTTTATTTTTTAATTTGGGGTCAAATCTAATTTAAGTCGGGGTATTTTGACTGGATTGGATTGCATTAAGTTTTTTGGCTTAGATTTGGTTTTGAATAAGGAATTTGGGTTATGAATGGTTTTTAATATCCGTTATTTGTGTTGGATTTGGTTTTCCTTTTGGATAATTGGGTTCAATTTGTTTTGAGTATATCTCTACACTTTAAAGCTTTCATTTTATTTATTCTAAATTTTTCGTTGAAACATTTTTTCCCTTTATAATTTCGTTTCCTATGTTTCTTTTATAGCGTTGTTATCAAGTTTTTCTAGTATATACTTCTGTGTATTAGATTTTTTCCACATATAGTTCCCATATCATAGTGATTGTGTCAATTTTATTTTTAAATTGTATTTCATTGGTATACACACACTTTGTAATGTAGAATGAGATTGGCCATATTTGATCAATAGGGCTAAGATTGCAGACTTTGCATCTGAATTAAATTTTCGTTCCTATTTATTGATAACAAATGAAAACAAATACATATAAGACAGCCCTGAAATCCAAATATAGACGAAACAAGAAGCTGAAAACAAAAAGAACAAGAAGCTGAATACAGTAGAGGAGAACAAAGCAATAGGTACGCGCAGAGAAATTTAGAGCAACAAGTATGCAGATTGCAGAAAATGCAGACCATGTCAGCTTTTCTGTTTATATAAATTGATATTTTTGTTTGATTGAACTTGGATCATTTGAAGGTTTTTTTTTTCTTTTTTGACAATTTTCTTTATTGGGATGTGTTATAATTCAAACTTAATGTATATTTCCCATTATCTCTGTTTTTATTTTTCACTATTTTAGTGCTGTGTATGTGCTATACTCAATTTTCTTTACTAAATTTGCTGTGAAAAATATGATTTGACTTAATTTCAATTCAATTTATTTTCCATTTTTATAATTATTCAATCTTTGCCGTGAAGTGTCATAGTGTTTGGGTTTTTCCCCCATTAATTTACATGTAAGGGTTTGCTGTGGCTTGAGCCACATTGTCTAAGGAAGTTAAAACACTTTAGTGAGAGTTATGTTTTGTTTATGTGTCTGTATGTATATTTTATTCTTTGGTTGATTTATTAATTATTTCCCTTGATGTGCTATATCATAATAGGTTGTTGGTGGTTGCATTTTCATCATGATCGGAAGATGAAGATAGAAATTACCCTTATCAATGATAGAAATTACCCTAATACCTGCTATGTCTTCGTCATTATCACAAGATGTAGATAGACTTTTTTTCCCCTTCCCAAACCTCATCTTGCTTGACAAACCTTATATTTATATATTTGTACCATATATATTTATCTTAGATTTTAAATTGATTCTATAATTCATTATAACATTTGTATATGTTTATTGATTTCTTATGTATATAATTTTTATGTTAGGTTGTTCTATACAGCTTTTTTAGAATTGTTATAAAACATTGTTTCCGTAATTAAAGTTTAAATTCAAAATCCCTTTGAATATGCTTATGATGACTCCCTTTGTACTCCTACTTATGGTAACATTGATTTTCAGATAGTATATGGGGTTCCAGCAGGAAGGGCATAAGATATAGCCAGAGATTTGAGTTTTGCATTTGCTAGAGACTCTACTTTGAGTTTGTTGGCAAGAAAAAGGGAATGGGTAGCCATGGTTCATGGAGAATTGCTAAATCCATCAACTCCTTTGGCTTTGGAACTGAACAATGTAGTCAGTAACTGCAATTTTTGGAGAAGATTAATATGAACTAATTGTATTTGACTGATGACAGTATAGACTTCATTATTATTCATGTTTCTTTTTCATCATGTGGTTTAGTGGCTTCATGAAAGTACAAATTTAAAAAAATCATGAATGTAAATATTTATGAGGATTGAAAAAATTAACTTAGGGAAAACAGTTTGTTTCCCTTTGCTTTAAAAATGTCCAATAGCATCACTTAAATAATAAAATGCAATATATATTTTTATTGTTTTATCTAATTCTGTCTTCCTTGTAATAAACCCAAATAGACAAAAAAGAAATTGACCAATAGTATCACACTATAATTAACCATTCCCGAGTAGTAATACCAAAATACAATATATACGAGTTTATTAATATAAAATATATATACTGCTAAGTTTTGTTAATGAAATTTTCTGGTTAATAATATGAATTTAAACTTAACTGAATCTTTTAAACATGAATAAATTCATAATTAATAATATATCTATTTCGCATGAGCTACATACTAGTATAAAATAAAAGGGAAATGAATTGGTGGTATGAAACTAAAATGTCAAAAAAGAGGCAAAGAAAGAATTTTTTTGGGGGGGGGGGGGGGGGGGGGGGAAGAACGTGGGGATATTTAGGCTGCGTTTGAATCGGTGGTAATGCATTTCCGGAAATCAATTTCCACATTTTCCGCGCGTTTGGCAGTTCCGGAAAATTCCATTTTCCGGAAATTCACTTCCTATTTTCCCTTAAACAACGGAAATGCATTTCCGTTCCTATTTTCACTTCAAATCTCATTTTCCGGAAAAGCCAGAAGCAGAGGGCACGAAGAGGGAGAGGGAGAAAGAAACAGAGAGCACGAAGAGGGAGAGGGAGAAAGAAAGAGAGAGCCCAGCGCCGGAGTCGATCCAAGCCCAGCGCCCATCGCCGGCGGACTTGAACCCACGAATCGCCGATCCAAGCCGAGAGACCATCGTCGGCGACCACGAACCCTCGAACCCAGTCCCCATCGCACCGCGCCGATCCAGTCACGAGCAGTCCAGTTCTGGAAAATCGATCGCACCGCGTCGTCGATCGTCGATCGTCGATCGCATCGCATCGCACCGCACCGCACCCATCACCGGAGTCGCGCCGCGCCGCACCGTCGATCTTCGTCTTCCTCGATCTCTCCGGGTTTTTTTTTTTTTTTTTTTTTTTTTTTTTTTTTTTTAAATTTGATTGTTGTTTTTGTTTTTTTTTTGAGGAACTGATTGTTGTTGCTGTGGTTGTTGTGTTGTGGTTGTTGCGTTGTTGTTGCCGGAATTTGGTGGTGTTGTTGTTGTTGTTGTGGTGTGGTTGCCGGAATTTTTGTTGCCGGAATTTTTTGTTGGTGTTGTTGTTGTTGTGTTGTGTTTTTATTGCCGGAATTTGTTGTTGAATTAGTTGTAATATTGAAATTTTTTGTAATAAAATTTGTTTGGATGCTGAGAAAATGTAAAAAATTTTCAGGAAAATAGCATTTTCAGAATACATCCAAACACATAAAAATATTTTCCACAACAATTTTCATAATTCACCCAAACACTTAAACATATTTTCCTTTCCCGGAAAATAACATTTCCGGAAAATATGTATTTTCCGGAAAACATTTTACACGAAACAAACACAGCCTTAATGAAGTGCCATGTTTCATTTTTCCATTGGTTGATAGACTTTTTAAATCTTTTTTCTATTCAATGTGTGTTGTCCTTATAGTGCCACGTTGTTTTTTTTTTTTTTCTTTTTTGAGAAACAAACATACTATTAAACATACACTCGTTGTGCTACATTGATTGCATGCAATACAAGTTGTATTTAACTATTTATACAGTTATACTCTTTAGCCGTTTGAATAAAAAAAAAATCATTGGTATTTTTTTTTAAACAAACATTAGCAATTTAGCATTTCATTTCATAAATTTGTATATAGTTATAAATAACCAAATAATTATATATTATATGGAAAATACATTTAATTGGATCATTTTAATCATTTTTTTAAATTTTTTTTTACTAATTTAATATATTTATTTATATTTTAAATAATTATAAATTAATTACAACGTCATCACGGATCAACCTCAATTCGACCCTCAAAACTTTGAACTTTTTCCTTTAATGATTTATTAAATAGTTTGGGTCTGAAAACCACTTTTTCCTTTAATGATTCATTAAATAGTTCGGGTCTGAAAACCATGACCGCAGCTAAGGCTAAAAAATATAGCATTTGACACTTCTATAATGAAACATATTTTTTGGTGTTGGTGTGCTAAATTTAGTAACGAGCACATCCAATGTTAGTTCTCTTAATGGGCTCATTGGCTTGAAAGTATTCTGAAAACGGTCAAACCTATTTGCAAGCCCTGCCATCGTCCAAGTTTCAACTCCTTCCCTTTTCAATTTGGGCTTTCATGCAAAGCTTGGACTATATGATGGAAATAATCTTGGGCTCAACTGACCCAAGTGCTTAATGAAGAACATGTTTGGGCTTTGGAATTTCCATTCGTCTTGTTTTTATTTCATGTAGTGGATGGCCACGATATTGTAGCTTGTCTATTTACATACACATGTAGTTTCAGACTTAATCAATTATTTACCGACATTTTACTCGTGCATAGAATAGAAGCAGAAGGTAAAACCGTTCCATCCGGTCTAGAGTTGTTGAACCTCTAGAAGTTTATTAAGCCAATGCAAATACAACCCCTTTTTTCAATTTTTTATTTATTTATTTTTAACATAAAATATTTGGGTTATGTCAGTTAGGTCTAAAATTTTTCAAAACTAATCTACTTGGTTCCTAATTACCTTGAGAGAGAAGAAAAATGCGTAATAATTTAAGGACTAAGTTGAGTTTAAAAACTAAGTTGATCAGTTTTGAAAAATTGTGAAGTGGATTGACATTAAGCCAAATCTTAACAATATTAACACTATATTACCCTTTTTTTTTTTTTTTTTTAGTATTAATTTTTATAATACATTAATTCCATTTAGTTGGCAATAATATTTTCCCAAAATAAATTTAAGATATATTTTAAAGATGGACCAGCAAACCAAACCTGCCGAATGAGAGAACTCTCACCTTCAGTTGAGACAAAGGTCTCAACTCCTGGCCTCATGGGAAACATAGTGCCCTCTGTAAGGTTGGCCAAGCCCATATCCGTTGCGAGGATTGAGAAGCCAAACATGGGCGAGCCATTATAAGCGCAGCTGTAGTGTGCAATAGCTGGTCTCCAACGAAAGCAAAGAATATCTGACCACGAATGACGCCCAAAAAAGACAGAGCCCATTGCAAAGTCCTTTTGTCCTTGTACGGAAAGAGGGCTTCCATCACTCATGGCCTCATACAGTTTCCATGTTTCTTAGCTCAAACAAAGACACGCGGAGTTCACATTCCTTTTTAGATTTGCCATCACGTGGTTTACACAGGTGTCAGGCAAAGCAATGCATGTGCATGTTTCGAGCGAAAGAGTATCGATGTACTACAAAACGTTAAGAAGAAAAAAACTTACGGGATTTATGAAAAGGAGTCCCTGTTTCACGATGCCCATTTTGATTTTTTGCAGGTCTCTCCTTTTCATATTTTTATATAATAATCCCATAAAAAAGACGATGGCTCTGACAAAATAAACACATGTAAATGTAAATGACGAAAATATATTTTTGTTACTTATATTGGGCAATTTTTATTTTTATTTTTAAATTAATTATGTATCTACCTTACCCTAGTCCTTAAAAAAGAAAATCATTTTCGTTTTTGTTCTTGTTGGTAATCTACTAACAGAAAATTCTTACATAACATGTTACTGACGTTACTAATAAAGTAATATTAAAAAAATTTAGTTGACATTTAAAAAAATGCTATGTCAGCATTTTATTTTATTTTTTTAAAACCACACCTGAAAAACAATTAAAATTTTAAACTTTTACTTTTTTTAAAATCAAACTGAATTAAATCAAATAATTAATTTAATTTCTTTTTCTTTTCATTATATTTTTGGAAGAACATTTTCTTCTCATAACATGACTAGTTCCTGTTCTTGAAACCCAACAAATCCATCAAAACAATGAAACCAAAACCAAAACCAAAACAAAAGCCACCAATTTGAGATTAAATCGATCAAACCCATATGAAAAAAAAAAAAAATCAAAATCGATCAACCGATCAAACCCTTATGAAACCAAAACCAAATCACACATAAATTTCATACCACTTTCCCTAAATATATATATGTATATATATACATACCACAGGAAAAAAAAAAAAAAAAAAATCCAATGTTAACTTCTTTTTCTTTGCTCTTTCTACGTGTAGACCAACCGTTAAAGCATTAATTGATTATTGTTTAACGTTTATTGACTTTTGACTTTTTGAAAAGAATCCAAATCCTCTGTCTCATCAATTGTGCTCCACTTCATGCTCCACCAATAAAATTTGGATAGCTAACCTTTTTCATTAAATAAGACAACTAGTCTCTCTCATTAAAGTCAGAGTTATCTCATTTAATGAGAGAGGCTAGCTGTCCAAGTTTTATTGGTGGAGCATGAAATGGAGTACAATTGATGAGACAGAAGATTTGGACTCTTTTGAAAATGATCTAGTTTGCTTAAACATCATTACTTATTGGGAATTACAAAAAATATTCATAATTTTTTATTTAAATCAAATAACAAAAAATGGTTTTTAAATTATTTTTAATTAGAGCCATGGCCAAATATGGAAACATTGATTAGTTTTTTTACAAAATATTTTTAGTTGAAACAAATTCAACATAAATTCTTATGAAAACCAAGTTAAGAACTCGTACCAAAATTTCAAAAATCATGTTTCTAAGGAAATGACTTGTTTGACCCTTTCACATTGCCCATTGATTAGTAATAGAATATACACACACACACACATACTACAAGAGGAAATAAGTACATATACATATAGATGTCCAAAATATATTCTATTTTTTTTTTTTAAATAAAAACTATAATTACAATGAAATGATTTGAACCTTGCATGTTTATTTTGAAAAGACCAAAATATATCTTTTGAATTATAAGGCTCTTATTGAAAATATATTCTGTTGTTAATCCTATACTAAAAGGAAGCATACTAACTTGTTTAATTTCTTCTTCTTTCTTTCTTTGTTTATTTATTTATTTATATTTTTCTTATGAAGATATGAATGTGAAAACTTGTCTTACTTGAGTTATGTAAATGGTTTTAAAATGAGGTTACTCATTACTCTCTCTCTCACACACACATATATATGTGTGTAAGTATGTTTTTTGTGTGGATAATTCATTTAATACAACTGTAAAAAGGAAATTTAAATCCTATACTTTTCAATTTGATATGCCCAATTCATCCAACATGATTAATATTTATTTTATACAGTTGACATAGGAATGGTACAAGATCAACATATATGATGTAAGAGATATGTTGTATATGTCCCATGAATACTTTCTCCTCGTATAGAAAGGTAAACTAAATATAAAAAAGTGATAAAGTTTGAATGGACAGAGGCATAAGATTTTCTTATTTTTTATTTTTTCCTTGATAAGAGTAATTGCATAAGATAGTGGAAAATAGAAATAAAGACTAGTTTTACACATTTTACCCAAAACAACACCCACATTAGTGTTTGCATAAGTTTTTGTAGGGATGTTAGGCCTAGAAGTTTATTATAAATTTGTACAGTGGGCCTATGGCCCAAGCCAAGGACAAAAAGCGCCCGAGAGGGGGTAAACGTTGTTAAAAGGGACCATATTAACAAACAAAGAAATCAATTTAGATCATAACGACCTAAGGGGTTGTACCGAGAATAAGAGCTACCTCGGCTGACTGAGGCTGAGGTCTGTAGAGATGGTCTGCTATCCGAAGAAACGTCATAGAAATACTTAGTTAATACGGACAAGTACTATAGAAGCTCAAGACATGGAAGGATCCTAAAATATCTAAGGAGAAAGCTGCTACCTCCGTATTAAATGCTCTGCAGCTAACCCCCTGGCCGCATTAATGTGAAGGTGATACCTGAACAGTGGATTTCAGCCTTACAGCTACTACATGAAAACTTATGGGAGGTGTTAATGTGACAAGTATCAAGACCAACCATCTAGCATGCATGTGGAAGATAGGGATGAAAAGGAAAAGGAGTATAAAAGGAGAGGGATGTAATGAGAAAGGGAGATTGAAGGAAGAAGGGTGAAACACTGTAGCAATTTAGAACCAAACTTGTAACCCCATCTAAGATTATTATATAAGAACTAGTCTCCTCGGATATTGCCGAGGACATTGATTACTCATTCTATAATTGTCCATCTTCATTCTTTCACCATCAACCTACTTAATTTGTTGTTTGATTCACTAAAATCCAGTTTTCTAATCCATTTCTTTACAAATTCATTGTTTTGAGTTTTTTGAGCCTAAGTCCACTCATATCTTTGGGCTAGGAAACCAAATCTGGTCCTTACAGTTTCTATTTATCAAAAAGTGTTATACATATATGCACGGTTATTGTAGCTTTCTATATATTATTTAAATATTTTTTCTCTCCCCTCACATTCCCTCTCTTTCCCTGAGTCTCTCTCTTTAACCCATAATCTCTACAACTAATCAACGCAACCCAGCACTGCTAGCCACACATAGACCTAGCACTGCCAACCACCACCATCACAACATAGACACACCACAAAATCAACCAAAAATCAAACAAACCCACACACAGACACACAACAAAATCAACTTGTTGATGCCCACTTTTGACAAATGGTCTAACAGCAGAAGAAGCCCAACAATATAGAGAATGTTAGAAAGGGAAAATAGTAAAGGAATAAGAAAACAAGCCCGACAGGTTGAAATGGCAAGATTGATAGCTAGAAAGCTCACAGGAATAAAAAGTGGTAAAGCAAGAGTAAATGGGCCGAGGAAGCCCAATGAATGAAGTAGTAAACTCATGGGAATAATAAGAGGTAAAATGGAAGTAAATGGGTTGAGGAAGCTCTGGAAATGAATTGGTAAACTCATTGGATTGGTTTAAAGGCTAATAAGGCCGAAAAATAATAAGAGGTAAAGATGTGGTAATTAGGCTAAGGAAGCCCAAAGAATCTAGCAAAAAACCTATGGGAGTAAAAGAGGTAAAGAAGAAGTAAATAGGCTGAAGAAGCCTGAGGAATGAAGTAGTGAAGTAGGCCAATGAAGTCCTGAACAAAAGATTGATGAAGAAGTGGGTTGGCACGACAGAACTATCAACCCATAAGTTCATGGGGTAACACGAATTAGAAGGGAAGGTAAAGTTATAGCAGTCATGACAAAGTGATATGATAGGATCAATAACCAAGAGGCCCACGGACGCAAGAAAGGAAACCATGGGCTTGGCAAAAAGATGAAGGCCTTTTCCCAAGCAACGCCTAGTCCAAGAAGGGATAAAAGGTAGGGAACACGAACCCAAAAGCCCACATGTCCTTCATGCCATAAAAGATAAACCCCAACTAGTACGTACAATAGAATAAAACAAACATGAAGGCAGAAGAAATGGTGTGAAGGTTAGAAAGAAACAAATTTGGGCAGAGTGGAGCATGCATAAAGAGCCAGGGCACCACCTACTTGTACTTAATTAGCCAATGAATAGGAGGTGGGTCATGGGTCAAGGGTTTCAGAAGGTGTGGTCTGGAGGTGGGGAGAAAGATGAGGCCTATTTTGGGGTTCTCACTCAAATTTCTTTAGGGAGAAATGTCCTACTAGAATGGCATCTCACCCAAAAGAAGTAAGTGTGGGCTGAGACCACTTGATGCATGCCATAGAGGTAGGTGATAGAGAGGCTTAATCCTTATTCAAATTAGTGTAATGAAAAATTGAGAGAGGTAAGAAATAAGACAAGCAATTTTGTCTGGAAATGGGAAGGGGTGCAGCCAACACATTCAGAGTAATGGTAGTGGCTGAGTAGTAGGCAGGCTAGTGGGCAGTCTTGAAAGGACATCTATAAGTAGTCAAAAGTAATTGAGGGATAAAAATGGTAAATCCTACCGTGGCAGATAGTATAAAAAATGGTAGCTGTGAATAGTAAAAGGGGGACGAAAGAAGTGAAAGGAAGAAGAGGCAGAGAAAGAAAAAAAAGAGAGAAAAGAAAAAGAACATACAAAAATCAGAGAGACACAAGAGGTAGGAATAGAGGCATGTATTAATAGATTACCATTTTTTCTCCCTCTTGAAAAACCCACTCTCTGAAAGATTGAAGATTGAAACTTAAACCATTTAGGTCCTTTTTCTAAAGTGCGTAATTTCTATGGCAGAAGCCTTCCTTAAGATTACTCACACTGGGGATTGGTTTCCTTCTTGGACTCGCTTTTGTTGAGAAGCTAAGCCTACCTTTCTTAGCAGACAAGTTTTTTTTTTTTTTTTGGTTATTTACGCTTATTGGACGATAAGTTTACCGTTCAGTCATTAAACTATTTATTGTAGCATTAGTTCCGTTTGTTGTATTATTCTGCCATAGCCTTATTAAGCTACTTTCCTTTATTTCGGTGTTAGTATCATTTGTTTAGTATTATAGTTATTCTGTCATACTATATCCTTACTATAACATCTATAACAATTGTTCTTGCTGTGGGCACGTTGTACACTCAATACCCTTGCCAGAATGCGTCTATGCTGGGATGGCTCGACTTGCGCACAAACTGGCCTAAAGTTTATTTCATTTAGGTCAGTCCCAACTCTCTTACCTCAGACCTATGGGCTGTAGTGTAGCAGGACAGACCAAAGCCTAACAACACAAAAAGGCCCACCACACAACCAAAAATCAAACACACCCACACATGGACATACCAACAGAGATAGAGAGAGCATTGTTGTGAACATGTGGCTGTGGGTTGGTGCTTAGAAGTCAATTGGGTCGAGTCTTGGTGCTTGTGGAGGAGATCAGAGTTTTTGGGTCGACTGGAACGAATCTCTGTAGATTAGTGTTTGTGGCAGAGAAGATGTTTGTGGATCAGTGCTTGTGGCCAAGTTTCATCCATGGAGGCGACAGTGTCTTCAAGAATGGAGAGAGAGAGTTTTCAGATGGGTTAAAAGGGAGTTGAAATGAATAATAAAAAAAAAGTGAGGAAAATGATTATTTAAATAAAATTAATGGTAGAATAGACAAATTGATGTAGGTGTTTTGTAAAAATAGATGCGTAAAATAGAAAAAGTATGTATTTTTTTTTTTAAAATAGGCAGAAATTTTACATCTATTAATGCAATTGCTCTAACAGTGATAAGTTTAAGTAATTCAGAAACCGTCCTGTATAAAAAACTTCGGTCCCACTCCAATTCCAAACTTGCTTGACTGAACTTGAAGTATATCAGTAAAGTTTCAATATGATATTGTACTTAGTCAAAAAGGAAAAAAAAAAACTTGAAGTAGTTTAAATATGATAACTTTGCAATTCAATTTTTTTGATGCACCACTTTCTCTAACTAAGTTCTTAATAACTGGATTTTTGGCTGAGCCAGTTTAGCAACTTGTTATAAAAAACAATTTAAAGAAAATGACATTGTACTTTGTTGAACTAACAAGTTATTGAAGAATATCTGCATAATGTGTTGTTTGTTACTCACCTAACGTAATTGCAAACGACATGACATGTTCTCGTAACTTTATAAACTAAATTAATAATATAACAAGAAGCCAGCCAGTTCTAAAACTTGGCTAAATTTGGTAGACTCATACCAACCTATCAGTGTGATAGGTTGGTATGAGTCTCATGGTAAGACCGACAATAATAATATCATATATATATATATATATATATATGGTCTAGTTATTTTGATGGTGACATATATTCACTTTTAGTTAAATATTATTATCATAGTTTTAAAAATAAGTATGGTAAAAAAAAAGTGCTTTTATTTTCGGTTTTCAATTTTTACTAAATTTTGACCAATTTCATGGGGTTTTATCAGGCTAAATTATTGTCTGATTCTCAGTTCAATTGGTTGATTTAGTTCAATTTTTAAAAACTATGATCATTATTGTAATGTGTTTAGTGCATTAATCCATTGCATTAGAGTCACTAAACCCAAGCTTTGGTACAGACTCAAACTAATCTATTAAGAGGTATCTTGTTATATACCACATATGTTGTGAGAGAATGATAGCATGTGACCATCTCGTACTATAAAACTTTTTTATTTTTTTTGCTGAATAACTCATACTATAATAATAAAACTCAATCATACCCAAATGGACTAATGAATAATATAAATCATACCCAAATGGACCAATAAACAATAAACAATAAACAACATGCCAAAAGTGCAGGGAGGGGGGGGGGGTTTGAAATTGAAATTGCCATGTTCACATTGGTAATTACCAAATTCCTAAATGACCTTACACCCACATGGGGAATCCAATGACATATTGAAAAAGCCCCCACCCCACACCCTCCTCAACATACAATCAAATAGTCCATGGCACGTGCGAGAATCCGACCAATGTCCCTCGCACGCTTGACCCTGGGTTCCCCTTTGTTTCTCTCTCTTTCACACCCACACGCAAACGCACATTATAGTATACAGTGTGGTCTAAAAAGAGAGTGTAGTAGCTTCTGTGTATATCTCTCACATATTCAGCAGATTCCCCCACCCGCTCCTAAAGCAAAAGCAAAGCCAAAGACTCTCTCTCTCTCTTTCTCTCTTATCTCTTTGATTATTTTTCATTCCCAACAACAAACAAAAATCAACGCCATTTCTTGGTTCGCTTCAACAAGAAGATGAACTCCGATGCAGTAATCGGTGTAGGTTTTCGGTGATTTTCTTCCATCTCCGACAAGGTAAATAACCTTAAAACAACCTTGCGGTTCCTTTGACTCTTTGAGTTGTCTTTGTCTCGTAGCTAACCGTATTGCATTAAAACCATGTTTGGTTGCCGAGAAAGTTTTTGAGTAAAATGTAATGTATCCAAACATTTAATGTCGGTGTCGCTTTAGTCTCGGAAAGAAAAAACAACAAAGGAAACGCTAATTAAATAAACTAAGACTTCTGATAGATAAGTTTGATATGGATGTGTGTCGGTTTTTTTTTTTTTTTTTTTTTTCTTTCCCTTTTCTATGTTCTGCATTTAATGAAGAACTCAAGCGGTTGATTTTTATTTTTTATTTTTTTATATATTATCTTTGTTATTTAAAATTAATAAATTAATATTTTCGCATTTATTTTATCCGTATTTTCCTGCGTTTTCTCGGTAACCAAACACGGGATTTGGGAATGTCTGTGTTATCTGGTCACCGATCTAAGAAATTACAGGGCTGATTGTACTATTTGTGGTTTGTGACTCTGTTTGTTTTTTGTTTTAGGTTGTTAACAGTGTTTCAAGCATTTAGATCTGAGGATTTCTCTGATAACAGTTTCCTAAAGGTAAGCTCATTATCTTCGTTTAAATTTTAAAAATTAGTTCTACTTACTACTAAAAAGATCTAGGGTTCTCAACAACCACTCTGCATTTTGTTTTTTTATTTTTATATTGAATATTTAAAATCTAATTTCGTTTCCATTTTTGAAACTTTTGGTTTTCCGAAATGTTCGCTCTTAGCTTATCTGTTAAGTTAGCTATTTTTAAAAAAATTTCCGACACTTAATAGTCTTCTTAGTATTAGTATTAATTATTATCGAAAAAAATAATAATTTAATAGTCTTAGTATTTTCCTAGTTTTGAGTTTATGGAATATTAATGCAACTTTGTGTTTAGTTTTTAGTATCGAGTAACGGCTACTTGACTGTGTCTTTTCCGATGCTTTAGAGGCCTTTGAATTAATTCAAAGCTAAACTAACATCAAACTCTTCCACTTCAATTTTTCAGTTCTACCCATTGCGAGGTGTCTCTGCTTTGTTTGATTCAAAATGATGCCGAGGCCGCCACAGGAGGAATTTTTGTTGAAGGAGACCAGTCCCCATCTTGGAGGGGGAAGGCACACTGGAGACAAGCACACAAGCACATATGACCTCGTTGAGCAGATGCAGTATCTCTATGTCCGTGTTGTCAAGGCCAAGGACTTGCCCGCAAAAGATGTCACCGGTAGTTGTGACCCTTACGTTGAAGTTAAGCTTGGAAATTACAAGGGTACAACTCGGCATTTTGAGAAGAAGACGAATCCCGAGTGGAACCAGGTGTTCGCTTTCTCAAAAGATCGGCTTCAGTCTTCGGTGCTTGAAGTTACTGTGAAGGATAAGGATCTTGTCAAGGATGATTTCATTGGTCGGGTTCTGTTCGATCTGAATGAGGTTCCAAAACGGGTTCCTCCTGATAGTCCATTGGCGCCACAGTGGTATAGGTTGGAGGATAGGAAGTCAGAAAAGGTTAGGGGAGAGCTGATGTTGGCTGTTTGGATGGGTACTCAAGCTGATGAAGCGTTTCCTGAAGCATGGAATTCAGATGCCTCTGGTGTTACTGGTGCTGATGGTCTTGCCAATATTCGATCAAAGGTATACCTCTCTCCTAAGCTTTGGTATTTGAGGGTCAATGTAATTGAAGCTCAGGACTTGCAACCGAGTGATAAGGGTAGGTTCCCGGATGTGTTTGTGAAGGCTCACCTGGGAAATCAGGCTTTAAGAACCAGAATTTCTCAGAGCAGGACTATTAATCCTCTGTGGAATGAGGATTTAATGTTTGTAGCAGCAGAACCATTTGAGGAGCCCTTGATTTTAAGTGTAGAAGACAGAGTTGCACCTAACAAGGATGAAGTTCTTGGGAGATGTGCAATTCCCTTGCAGTACGTTGATAGGAGGTTGGATCACAAACCTGTGAACACTAGATGGTATAATCTTGAGAAGTATGTTGTTGTAGAAGGGGATAAGAAGAAGGAAACCAAATTTGCGAGCAGGATTCATATGAGGATCTGCTTGGAAGGTGGTTATCATGTCCTGGACGAATCAACGCACTATAGCAGCGACCTTCGGCCAACAGCAAAACAGTTGTGGAAGACTGCCATTGGAGTTCTGGAAGTGGGGATTTTAAATGCTCAGGGGCTTATGCCTATGAAGACTAAAGATGGGAGGGGAACGACAGATGCTTATTGTGTGGCAAAATATGGTCAGAAATGGGTTCGAACAAGGACGATTATAGATAGCTTTACACCCAAGTGGAATGAGCAATATACTTGGGAGGTGTTTGATCCTTGTACTGTCATTACAATTGGGGTCTTCGATAACTGTCATTTGCATGGAGGAGACAAGGCTGCACAGTCAAGAGATGCAAGAATTGGGAAGGTAAGGATTCGTCTTTCCACCCTTGAAACTGACCGGGTTTACACACACTCGTATCCACTTCTAGTTCTACACCCCAATGGGGTGAAAAAGATGGGTGAAATTCATTTGGCTGTGAGGTTCACTTGCTCCTCTTTGCTTAATATGATGCACATGTACTCACATCCACTTTTGCCAAAAATGCACTATATTCATCCATTAACTGTTAGCCAGCTTGATAGCTTGAGGCACCAGGCAACTATAATTGTATCAATGAGGTTGGGCCGGGCTGAGCCACCGCTGAGGAAAGAGGTGGTGGAGTATATGTTGGATGTGGGCTCCCACATGTGGAGTATGAGAAGGAGCAAAGCAAACTTTTTCAGGATTATGGGAGTTTTGGGCGGGTTAATTGCTGTAGGAAAATGGTTTGATCAGATTTGCCACTGGAAAAACCCCATCACCACTGTATTGATTCACATATTGTTTATAATACTGGTCATGTACCCTGAGCTCATCTTACCAACCATATTCCTCTACCTTTTCTTGATTGGGGTCTGGTATTATAGATGGAGGCCAAGGCATCCTCCTCACATGGACACTCGGCTTTCTCATGCAGATTCTGCACATCCTGATGAACTTGATGAAGAATTTGATACGTTCCCAACTTCCCGGCCTTCTGACATTATAAGGATGAGATATGATCGGTTGAGAAGTATTGCGGGGAGGATTCAAACAGTGGTTGGTGACTTGGCTACTCAAGGAGAGAGGCTGCAATCTTTGTTGAGCTGGCGAGACCCAAGGGCAACAGCTCTGTTTGTGATTTTCTGTCTGGTTGCTGCTATAGTTCTCTATGTTACACCATTCCAAGTTGTGGCCCTTCTCACAGGATTTTATGTGTTGAGACATCCAAGGTTCCGGCATAAGCTTCCTTCTGTACCATTGAATTTCTTCAGGAGGTTGCCAGCAAGAACAGACTGTATGTTATGAGCAAGTCAGTTTTATCTGCAATTGCTTTTGAATGGGAATGATGCCCAGTTCCCCCCCAACCACCCCCCCACCCCCCTCCTTCTTTCATGTTAAGTTAGCAGAAAAGATGCGGAAACAAATGGAGCTTTCAATGTTTGGCGGCTGATACTAGGCTGTGTGTGTAACCTTCCTATGAAGGTAGTAGATTTTGTGTTCTTTAATATTTAATGCCATTTGATACTATTTCTGTTTGAAGCTTGGCTTTATGCTATCAGTGATTGTTAATCTGTAATTTTGTAGGTTGTGAATTACCCTTTGCTGAACCATCTTTATATTTAATCATATCTACTAGATTTTGCTTGATGGGACTTTTGACGTCCCAATCCCAAATCTTTCAAGATGACTTCTTTTTCACGAAGAATTGATTAAATTATAACATGTTTTCTAATGCATTTGCCTGGATCTTTGTATTAACTAAAAATTGTGAATGTTCTGTCAAATTTTTGCATAATGCGATCAATACATGATAATTTCTTCCTAATTCTTTTAAATTTTTAGAATCTTTTGCTAGTTTGGCGTCATCCCCTGGATAAATAGATCTAGTAGATTTATAATTGGTCATCTGGAATGTTGACAGTGACATGTTAATATATAGTATTAACTACTTAGATGAATGAATGTGGACATTGTTGCTCCTGGACAGTGACAAACATAAACTTTCTGCTAAACTTAGCACCGTGCCTTATTTAATTCAAGCTGGCTCTGTTTTACTTTGATTAAACATTTATGCAACTTGGACAGACAGGGATTCCCTTCTCTCCACACGCTTGTATATGTGTTTTTGTTATCTTGTTTACCACTGCGTTTCCAGCTCAGTTTGGTGGAAACCCGGTGCTTCATAAAGTAACATATGAGAGAGATTTTTTTATTTATTTAATTTGTCTATTTTGTGTAGTAATGTTTCTGCTGATGGATTATAGTATTATACCACTTTGCAGCATCCACCTAGAATATCGTTTTTGGTGTTCAGATGCAAATAAATGCTTAGAAATTAGTATTTCTTCATAATTTGTTTGATTCATTTGAATATGGATTTCCTTAATTTTTCCTATTAATTTTTTTAATGCTAATTGTAAAAAAAAACAAAAAATTTGCACACATCCAATTGAGATCTACCCTCCACGAATTTATTGGTGAGTTTACCAAAATTTAATCTTATATTTTTGTTTTTGTGGGTTTGGTTCGAAATTGCCTTAAATAAGAGGACTTGAAACACAATAAAAAAAAAAAAAAAAAAAATTCAAGCAAACAAACAAGTATACATTCACACTCAAAAGAATTAAAACTCGCTTTAATCAGTACCAACTCGGCGAGAGGTCTCGATCCATCCTCTAATACAATACCCGACTACACTACTACCAATCATATGCCTAAGTTACTCCAAGGATAACAAACGCACGTCTCTCTTCAATTGTGTTGTCCCTGCTCTATGTATGTATATATGTGTAATATTACTTTGTTATACTAATAATATTATTTTCCCTCCTTGAAAAAAGAAAAAAATTAATCATATTGACAAAAGAAAAACATTGGAAAGACAGCCCATACAGCTTCCTATCGTATATACCAAAAACGTAGCATTGAACACACAGCCTAATCAAACCGCCATAACCAGGCCACTGTGATGTTAACGAGCTGGTATATGGTGTATCCGGCATATATGCCGGGTCACTCACACCCTGGTGGGGCCTGTCTATGTGTGAGAGACCCGGCATATATGCCGGGTACAACATATAATTTTCGGATGTTAACACCTAGAATAGAATGCCAAATGTGGGGGGTGAGAGACAACATGCAAGGCCAAAAGACGAGAGTAAAGAAAGCAAGTAAACAGGCTGTAAAGAGAAAAGAGCAGCAGAGATAGGTCCCCACATATCTAGAACAGAGACGCCGCCACAGATTCCAAGAATCAACAAGAAGTTATTTTTCTTTTTTTCCTACATTATTTTTATTACCAGGCCTTTGGTATGTATGGTCCTTGCATTGCAGTCAAAATTTGCTGTGGAAAATCAGACAGGCTCCGCTGTTGAGGGGCACTTTAATCGATCTACTACAATAATAAGAAGCTGAGGTAAACTTGATTTACCACATCCACATGGGAGCCATTTGGTCATTTGGACGGTGCAGTACAAACAACCATACTTGCTTTTTGGTCATGTTTATGTATTCCCAAAATGCTTTTTAGAAAGGAACCGGTCCAGTGGACCGTATGGATTCTGCGACCTGTAGATGAACTAATTGCTGCGACCTACAACAGTTTCATAACATTTGTACACTTAGTAGTTTGTACATGAAGGCCTTCACGAACGATAGTTTACACGACCAGAACTTTTGACCAACTAATAACGTTCGGTTCATAGGTTCTGTGGCTTCAACTTTTGATCACTAATATGCAACAATACTTTTGGAATATTCGCCTTTTGAACTCAAAGGTTGACCACGCTTTTAGGTTTAGATTCTCTCTGTAACGTGTATGACAATAGCATCTCTAAACCTTAGAGCATCCAGGGCAAATGTTTCATAAAAAATACTATTTTGATATACTAAAAGTTTACTTTATTATTTTATTACATCATTTTACAATATTTCATTTATCAGATGTTTTATTCTATAATTCTATAGATTAAAATAATATTTACTACACATTAAAATAATATTAACTCCTCCTTATCATCATCATCATCATCAACAACAATAACAACAATGGCATAGCCACCACTGCCACAACAACGGCCTACCAACAAAGCTCAGGCACCACTACCACTAACCAATCACCAAAATTGAACCAACGAACCACCCCCACCCCTACCCAAATCCCAACCCACCAATCCAAAATTGAAACCCATTGCCTCCAAATCACAACCCATAGCCACCCGAACCCCTACCAAAAGTCCAAACCGCTGCCACCCTCATTGATCTGGCCAAACACCGATCTAAACCAACACCCAAAGACCTACTGCCCCAAACATCCACCAATCCAAACCACCTAAACAGCCACCAAAACAACACTCAAAACCCACCACACCAACGTCTAAAGCCATCCAAACACCCAGCAACCACTGAACACCAAAGCCAAGGCCCATAACCCACAACCCATTCAAACCCAAGCCTTAAACATCAATTCAACAAATCCATGCCCACGATGGAAAAACCCAGACCCACGATGAGCAAAGCCCATCATCCACGGCGAGCAAATCTCACCCATGACACACGACGAACAAAATGAAGTTAGCAACCGGTGTGGCGATATCGGCAATGGCGAGAGTGGCGTGGCGAGAGAGAGAGAGAGAGAGAGAGAGAGAGAGAGAGAGAGAGAGATGTGATGGGAGGAGAGAGAAAGATGAACAAAAAAATAATAAACACATTTGCCATTCTCGTCCGTACCATGTCAAAGATGCAATGTTATTGTAGTATGTTGTAAAAGTTTGACACATTTAATACATCTGATAAAGCTCCATTTTTGTGTTTGGTGTGCCATATGTGCCAAATATTTAGCATTTTGCACATCTGCTGTGGATGCTCTTAGAGCATTCACATTTGGGAATTCTATCCCATCCTATTTTACCATCTTAAAAAACTACTTTATCAACTATTCTATACTATTTTACAATACTCCCAGTATCTCATTTCTTATTTACATCATCTATTCATTAAAATATTAATTTCACAACCTCTTTATCTCTCTTTCGCTTCTCTCTCTGTCTTTTCCCTTAGTCTCTCTTCCTCTTTATTTTTCTGGGTCTAAAAGATCACCACCACAGTGAACACATTGCCACCCCCTATATATCCCAGCACCACCATCGGATCATCAAACTAAAAACAAAACCACATTAAAAAAAAAAAAAATCAAACCAAATCAAAACACCCCACATATACCAGAAAACCTAGAAAAAAACCACTAATGGAGACCAATCGGAGCCAATAATAGAGCCAAAATAATCCACACCTCCAAAGAAACCCACCACCAATCTCCACCACTAACCCACCACAAACCCACTAGATCGAAGAGAGAGGCTAAGAGTTTGGGCGCCGATCTGCCATGATCACCACGATTTGCCATGATCAAACCACGATCAGACTCATGATCTCCACGATCAGACCACGCTAGGTGAGACAGTGGCCAATAGCGGCCTGGGCTTGGGCGTTGTTGGGTGTACTTGGCGTTGCTGGGTGATGGTGGCCAATGGTGGCCTAAGGGAGAGTAAAGGGAGAGGGAGAAATCTGAGAGAGAGAGACGTGGGAGACAGTTAAGAGAGTGGGAGAGCTAGGAGACAGTTGAGAGAGAAAAAGAATAAAATAATGTTTTTGGTTTTACAATTGAGCTATAATGCGATTCTAAATGTAGAATCACACTATAGCACAATTGCAATTTTTTTTGCAATACTCTACATTTACAAGTCTGGATGTAGTGGAGTTTTTGGGCTTTTATGATAAATTGAACCAACATATGGCATATAGAATTTCCAATGTGAATGCTCTAATGAAGTCGTTTTAATAGCATACCTTTTATATGTTGTGTATGTAGAACATGAAAATCTAGGCAATAGACTTCAATTAAAAATACATTAGATTCTATTTTACTGATATTTGATCAATCGACTAGTAATCAATTAGCTCAAAGATCCTTTTTCAATTGATTGAGCAACAATTGAAAGTGTGTTGAAATTTTGAGTTCGATTGATCAAGTATCTATTGAAGGATATTCAAAATCTAAATTGGAAGGCTTTTTTTGAGTTGTATCTTGGACTTTTTATCTTGCGTATTTGATAACACGTTACATACTCGATATTTATTACAATTTCATGGACTATGCCAATTTAAAACCTAACAATCTCCTCTTTTGACTTTTAAGTGACAAAACTCAATTTACACTAACCCAACTCAATATAGAGTCATCAATTATAAACAATTCCAATAAACCACATATTGAACTAGGACTGATTAACTGACAAGATATAAAAATAAATAGAAAACCCGTCTTTCCTAAAATAATGAACAAACACATTAAGCGCATCAAATGGAAAACAAAAAAATGTAATAAATCATGGTAACAACAGTTAAATAGTTTATAGATTTTTTTTTTATTACACAGCATGAAAATATTCAATAACCACAAACCTATTTGAAACATAACACTGATATCAACCAAATATGAGCAATCAACACATTTTCATATAAAAATGAATGATAGTTACCAAAAAAATTACATAAACCAATAAACAGCTCCTATAAGCTTCCCTTAACAATAGCATGCTCTCTCCTAGAACATACAATTTCCCTAACAAACACATCACTCCCCTTCACACATACAACAACATGATCCCCCATTTTTTTTAACGAATGACAAGGGATACTAAATTGTTGGCAGCCATAGGGAACTGGCTCTCTCGGCGAGTCAACTAAGTGCAGATATCAACCCCATCATTGACAAGGGCATACTGGGTCACCAAAAGCTCATGCAAACAATCCATATCAAGAATGGACGAAGCAGCTCGAGATGATCATCATCTGCTTCAGCATCATCAATATCTTCGGAATCATCATCGCAGTGTTCACCTTTTTATCTTGTTCAAGAACACCGCAGTTTTTCTATCAAGCATAAGGGTATTTTTAACACACAGATGTGAGAGTGCACGCATATAAGCCTTTCTCTTTAGAGTTTCTAGTGAATGGCTAGACATAATGCAAAGACATACTAGATACAACGTCGATTGCCTACCAGATGCACACACTTGCGGCAAAACTCAGCTCAACTAATTAGTGCATATAGATCTAAGGCTAAGCTACAAATAGCACACGGATTTAGTGTACTTTGGCCACACAAGGTTACAAGTAGTGTATACACACACTTTCTTTTTGGATACTTAAATTTTCATTCTTCTGTTATTTTTATTTTCAATTATAAATATATAAATAACAAAAGAAAAGAAAAAAAAAAAACACACACACACAAACCAAATTAAACTAAAGGAGAAAATCAAATAAAGAAATGAAATAAAATGCCAAACCGCGTAAACTAATATACACCGACTCTTAGTATGAAAAATTTAGAATGATGTGTAACCTAGAGAGTCAAGAAAAGAATACATCCAACAACAAAAGAGAAGTCTTAAAAAAGAGACATGAAAAATAATATTTAATTTTTGGAATCATTCTTGACCCACGTAACATGAATCTTGGGTTGTGAAGTTGAAGAGGTTTTGGTCATAGAGCGTTTACAGATGGATTGAAAAGAAAATGCATTCCCCTAAATTGAGGGAAAAATAAAAAACACTCACCAAGCGAAGGCACAGGGTCTTGTGCCTTGGTCTTAGACAATTTCTTAATCGCTTGTTACTTAACAATTTGGATAAGTCGTATTTCAATTTTCAAGTAGCACCACAATGGTGACAAAAATAAGAAGATTGAAGGACATTACGCTTCCTAGGTGGTGGTTAAAAGTAGTTTGCGAGTTATGATCTGTACCTATGGGATTTTTTTGCCTTTGTCTTTTGAATCTCTGTACATCCTATCCAGTCTAATAAAAACTAGGCTTCTAAGAACTTAAGACTTTATTAAGATTAAAACTAGACATTCTCTCTAATTGAGTTCTATCTTGACCTAACTCACATTCTAGAACCTTCCATTTCTCTTAAAAAGAAGCTTTCTCAAACTTAAAACACTTCCACCAACTTGTTGACTTCATCTAGCTTCGTCTCAGGCTCTCTCCTCTCACATGGTAAATCCCATTATGAATTTAATGAGTAGAATGTGAGAGGAGGGAACACAACTCTCCGTGCTCCGAGAGTACTAAGAAAATTACTCCTTAAGGGCTAATCTAGAGGTCTTTTCAACTTTGACACACTCTTCATAGAGTTTGTTATAGGCTTCTTGCAGGAGTGAGATCCTCACTTATTCGTCCTCAGATGAGCTGCTATGCTAACCACACTCACTCACTACCTTATCATTACCAACTCAGACAGCAAAAGCTAAAAACTTTCCTCAATCACCCTCTGAGTCTCTGACTAGCTAACGGCTCTCAGACTCATCATCACCTCGGGTGACATTCATAGACTTATTACGTTGATCTTTTAAAAAGGCATATGACCATACCCTGAACATTCATGACACTGAACAAGCATTCTTTTCTTTCTTAGCCTTAAACTTCTCTCTAGACTTTTTCTCAGGTGGATAAAATTTTTCCAGGTTTTATACTTGATTTTTAAAATTGTTTAACAGGATAGGCTATTTCTTCACCATTCATTTTATCATAAGAGGAATCAGTATCCTCTTCTTTGATAGTTTTGAGGTCATTTATATCATTTGGGTCATATTAAAGAAGTGTATCATCTTGGATGTCATTTATATCATAAAAAATATTCATGTTTTTAGAGGGACATTAAAATTTTTGGGAGAGCCAAGCCCTCAAGGCCAGTGGGTTATCTTAATTTAAGAATTAAAAAAAGAAGAAAAAGTAATATGTAGGTACTCAGAGTATAGGGAGAAAATGGGCAAATGTCCTTTTCACACAAATTATGTAGCGTTTTGTCAATTTTCTCAAATTAATTAGGAAAATGCCTCTTTTTTGAAATTTGATTTGAGATAAATCGAGTTAGGCTCTATAGTGACGTTTTTAAGGAGCCTATAGTGACAATTTAATGACTTACAATGGCATTTTGTAACTCGACTTCTATGAACTCGAGTTATAGGTAAAAAAAACAAAAAAAAACCTATAACTCGAGTTCATGGAAGTTGAGTTACAAAACGTTACTATCGGTCTTTAAAACGTCACTATAGGTTCCTTAAAATGCCACTATAGGGCTCCAGAATTTTTTTTTTTAAAACTTGATTTATCTTAAATTGAGTTACAAGAGGAGTATTTCCCTAATTAATTTGGAAAAGAGGGCAAAATGCTACATTTTTTGCTCAAAAAGGACATTTGTCAATTTTTTCCTAGAGTATAGAGAGCGTTACTCATTTCTCTCACATTCATAGTGGTCATATTCATGATAGTGTTAATTTATTAAATTTATAATAAAGTTTATCATGAATGTGAGAGAAACAAGTATTATTTATTAATTCTTCGAGAGTAATTAAAAATTTGTAAAAAAATATAAAAAAAGGGGTCTGTCAAGTCAAAACAGATAACTAAGAAAAATTAAGTGGCTGATATCAGCTGAAAACAAAATCTCAGCAAAAAGCTCCCAACAAGAACAAGTTCCAATATTTAGAAACTGGAAAAGAAAGCTCATTGGCCCCACTTGGAAAATTGGACCATATTGATGAGAGAGGAATTATTGAGAGGTAATAAGGACCCATCAAATTGCAAACAAAGCAAATAAATATATGGCAAAATTGTTTTCTCCCCCACCTGAAAATTAATGCATATTCAATCTTACATAGAGGTCCCATGGGCCAGGTGAGCCCTCGCCGAAACCTTTTGCTCATTTTGGATAAGAACGAACATCTTTGGTTCAGATGTGTCCACTCCAAGCACCGTCTATCTCATGCTTTAAATGCACAAATTATTTTGCATAACAAAATTTGCCTTTTATAGTAAAAGGATAAGGTCCACGCTAACAATGGGACTTAAAAATGTGGCCGGTCGATATATAGAACTTTATTAAAACAAAGTTTAGTTCCTTCCAAGCCCATAATATTCCTTACCGTCATTCTTTCTATTTATTATATTTGAAACAATTGCATACAATATCTCTCTTAAATGAACAAAAACCTCACAGGCGGTTGATTCATCCCTTGCAAGAGTTTTTTTTATTTTTTTTTTGTAACTCCCTAATAGCGTGGGAAAACAATCCTTTGATTTAGATTAAATTTATAAATATAAAGGTGCATATACTGTTATGTCATTCAAAAATATAAATTACATGGTAGTTTATACATAGTTAGATTCATAATATAAAATCTAAAAGGTGTAATAGATGAAATGAAGAGGATCTTGTTCCATATGTCAGAGTCACAAACACAAACACACACACACACACACATATATATATATATATATATATAATAAATAAGGAGAACCCATATATTCTTAAAGAGTTTTTACATTCAAAGGCTCTACAAGACACAATCCCCTTTAAAGAAGATAGTATTTCTTCCTTTGATCCCTTCAAACACCTAAAATTAAACCACTCATGTCTATTGATGATGCCTAAAAATCGCCAGTTTGTCACACAATTCTCACATGCTCTAGACAACACCTGCACAACACAAAACAAGAATACCTTAGGAGAGCACTGGTGTGGTATCGGCCAAAGACCTTCCGAAGGTTAAGTTAGAAAAGTTCTCACAACCCTAGAGTGCCAAAGTTGGGGCGAATTATGCGTACTTTGTTTTCTAAGGGCTTGGGTTTTTATAGTAGAGTAGAACCGACTCTTGTTTCTTGGCCAAGAAGATACTTCCTTATGGAGAGAAATCCTAATAAATGTACGTATTTTGCGGGATTCTTCCCATATAGAGATTCCTTGACTATGGTTAATCTAGAGCGCATGATATTTCCATTCAGGGTTCCTTGGAGGTTACTTATACCACGTGGATGTCACGTGGCATTACCGCCATCCACTTTGTACCCATCTACTTTTCATCTGATTGTCATGAGAGTTCGTCACCTTACGCACCATCACCCTTTATTACTTCAAGTTTAAAGCTCCATTGTTTATAGCTGATGTAGTAGGATGAGACCATCTGCTTCCTTTCTATCCTCATTAGTTGCCCCCTCACTCCATTTGTCCATCGTAGAATGTTATGACGGATTCGTGGAGTGACGGTCTAACCTTAAATTTTGGGAGATGTGTTCTGATTGACAGGCTAGCCTAAGGTCATAAATGCGTAGGGTACACAGCGCGTTTTTAGTGGTTAATAACTCGAACCGAAGCATCCCTTCGTCTTTTGTGCTGTTATCTCTATATATATGCGCCTCCTTCCCTCTCACTTTTTGCTTTTCATGACAAATCTTCGATCAGAGCGCATCTGTCAGCCTGATTGACTCTCCTCTCTGTCTACTTAGTGCAACCATCAGCCTTCATCTTTAAGTACTTTTCAACTTGGTAAGTACCTTTTATGTTGAATTCCCTTGCAATTTATTTAAATTTTGAACACCCTGTCATCTATGTGAAACCGTCAGGGTCTTAGGGTTTATTTGTCACGTGTAGGTGACATGTCTAGTGCGTCGAGTGAGTAATTGTGGGTCCACAAAGGAGCGGACTACGATGAGGTGAATCCGTCAGGTTAAGGCGACCCCGACACCTCAAGTGATGAAAGGAACTCGTCGGCCTCCTTACCTTCCACAGGGGATGAGGATTTGGACATGGATGGGTTTGAGAGTGGCTCCAATGACAACTTAGTCAATGCTGAACCCCCCATCCAATCCATCATAGGACCGGATGGCCTTAGAGAGTTCATCATCCTTCCATTGTGGACGGTGAGTGACTTCAGGTCTACCATCAAGGAAAAACACTTTAACACCCTTAGGGAGAAGTACCAAATTCCACATTACATACCAATTCATCTACCATACAAATCTGAGAAATGTTACTACCAGGGGGTTGATGATGTTGGAACATATGAGCAAATGCTCAAAGCAGGACTTAGGTTCCCACTAAGTGCCCTTCACCATCGTCCTTTGCAATATCTTGGGCTGGTTGTCACCCAAGTTTCTTTGAACGCCTGGAGGGTCTTCCTTGGCACGAAAGTTTTGTACGGGGTTCTCTCAAAAGGGGCACATAGGATGATGGTGGAGGAATTCTTCCATTGCTACCGTCCATCCGAGATTGTCCAGTCCAAGGGGATGTATAGCTTCCTTCCAAGGAAACTGTCCCTTAGATTAGTCTGTTATACCCCTGACTCAAATAAGAACTAGAAGAGTCGGTATTTCTTCCTTGAGGGGACGATTGGATGTGTCACGAATACGACCAAGAGTTCATGCCAGTGGACAAGACTTAGGGTATAATGCCCCTGTCTGGTAGGTATTTGTTGTCAATAAGCTAGCTATCTAATTTTTTATATAATGTACTAACTGTCTCCTATTACAGCTCGAGACCGTCCGAAAGTTTCCCTCGAACAGTGGAGTTTCTTTAGAACAAATTTTTAAATTTCAGTTGTCAGAGAGAACATAGGCTAAGCTTGTCACCTTAGACACCCTCCATTGGTACTGCGAAGGCCCAGAACTGGCCGAGGCTACCCGTCGTTACGATTCTCAAATCCATCAATGAAAGTTCGTTGCCTAAGTTATCTAAACATTTGACTAGCAGGTTTCCTTGTTTCAAGTTATCTAACTTTTTATCTGTCCACCATTGTGTAAAGATGGAAGAGAGCAGGAGAAGGGCTTACATCAGGCCCAGGCTGCCAAGAAGAAACATGAGACTCTTAAGGCGACGGGGCAGACCTATCTGTCCAATAAGAGAAAGTCGTTTGAGAAGGTGGACCATCCACCTATGAGACCTAAAGTCATTGTGGATCCAACCATTGGCAAAGCTGCCACTGGCAAGCTGCCTCTTAAGCTCGGCAAGGGGAAGGGGTTGATGATGAGTGGGGAACCCGTCACCAAGAAACCCCCCGTCCTCCTTCATGAGGACTCCCAGTATGCACTTCAACAAATATCTTCAATCATTAAGGATGAAGATTATGAGGACTTGGGCAACCATGCCACGGAAGCTATGGGGGAGATGGGTCTCTTCTATCTCACTTAGGCATGCATTCGTTCAATTTATTTTATCCATCCGGTTATTCTTTATACTAACACGTTTGACTTTGGTAGGGGGTGGTAATGTTGAAGGGTCTAATGGATTGCTACATATCCCACGAGACGGTGATAAGTTGTCTGAGGGAGAAGGTTGAAGCAAGAGATACAGAACTTCGAGATTTGATGGCCTGGAAGGATGTCTAGATTAACAAGCTGGACTATACCAGGAAGTTGTTGGAGGAGTCTAAGGCAAGCGTTGAAGTGTTGAAAAAGATACTTAAGGACAAAGAAGGAGAGATTGTGGAGACAAAAAATCAACTCCGTTAGGCTAAGGAGGTTGTGGTCCGAGAGTATCGTGACTCTAACGCCCCCCTAAAGGAGCTTTGTGGCTCCTATGCCGACAGTTTTGATGATTGTCTTCATCAGGTTAAAGCATTGTTACCTTCTTTGGACCTTTCACATGTTAACATCGATGCCCTAGCTCAAACTACAGTTCAACCCGTTGACTCCGAAGGAATTGACGAGCTCTTTGCTGATGACACCAATCACAATCCTCAGGGTGATGAAGATGCCAGCCATTTTGAGCAAGAGAAATCTGTCATGGTTGCCACTCGTCATCCTGAGGAGGATCATGTTGTGGAGGAGAGGCATGAAGAGACCGCTACCGCTTAGTTATAGTTTTTGCCTTGAACTTGTAAATTATTTTGTTTATTTGCGAAAAATGTATTTCTTTCGTTGACTCTAAATGTAAAACATTGGCCCTTTTGGCAGCCTTTTACTTGTTGTGTCTGTTTATTCAAAATTTGGCTTTCCGTATCATATTTTTGTTCGTTCATGTGTGGACTTGGGATTTTACATTTATAAATGAAGTAGATCCGTACTTTGATGGACTTTGTAATCTTATAATTGAATCCGTCCGTAGAGTAGACTAAAATTTTATTAAAATGGGTGGCTGAATCCATCCACCTAATCCTAATATTTCAATTTACCTTCTTTGGGGGTGAGCTTGTCCACCTTGGGCTTGACGTTTCTGATCACCCTTTAGGGATAAGCCTGTCCTCTTGGACTTGACATTTAAAATTACCTCCTAGGGATGAGCCCGTCCACTTAGGCTTGACATTTCAAACTACCCCCTAAGGGATGAGCCTGTCTACTTGGGCTCTGACATTTCAAAACATCCCTTTAGGCATGAGCTCGTCTACTTGGGCTTAGACATTTCAAAACACCCCCCTTTAGGGATGAGTCCGTCCATTTGGATTTAATATTTCATCTCAGCCCTTTTGGGATGAGTTCATCCATTTGGACTTAATATATCAAGTAACCCCCCTTTTGGGATGAGTTTGTCTAGTTTGACTTAATATTCTAAATCACCCATTTTGGGATGAGTCCGTCCATTTGGACTTAATATTTCACGTTAGCCCTTTTGGGATGAGTTCGTCCATTTGGACTTAATATATCAAGTTAACCCCCTTTTTTGGATGAGTCTGTATATTTGGACTTAATATTCTAAATCACCCCTTTTTGGGAGGCGTCCGTCCATTTGGACTTAATACTATAGAAAAGTAGATACAAAACATATGATATTTCTGAATAACTCATCTTATTGTGGTAACCTTGTGTAATTTTTTTAAAAAGATAACAAAACCTGCCCTTGGGCTTAAAAGAAGCTGTAGATAATAAAATTTAAATTAAAAGGAAATAAAATGGAAATGAGGAGTGTCGTAGCTTGTCTACTGGTAGTACTTCTTCAGGTGCTCTGTGTTCTATGGGTGATGTAGCTTTTGCCCGTCCAGTGTCTCAAGGTGGTAAGTTCCCTTCCTATGCCATAATGCAACTCTGTATGGTCCTTCCTAGTTAGGTCTTAGCTTCCCTTGGGAGGTGTCTTTTGTGGAACCTATCACCTTTCTCAGGACGAGATCTCTAACCTGGAAGTCCCTGTGTCTGACCTTGGAGTAGTAGTGCTTGACCATGAGATTTTGGTACCGCGTTAACCTCTGTTCAACTGTTGCTCTAACTTCTTCCACCAGATCAAGCTACAGATGCATTGCTTCATCATTCCTACTTTTGTCATGGTTCCCTACCCTGTAGCTTGTAAGTCCCACTTCAGCTGGGATGACTGCGTCGCTTCCATATGCTAGTCGAAATGGGGTTTCCCATGTAGGTGTCCTTGCCATTGTCCTGTACGCCCACAAAACACTTGGTAGTTTATCCGGCCATATACCCTTTGCCCCATTGAGTCGAGTCTTGATGATCTTGAGCAAGGATCGGTTCGTGACCTCGATTTGTCCATTGGCCTATGGGTGGGCAGGTGATGAGTAGTGGTTCTTGATCCCTAGTTGTGAGAAAAATTCTCTAAATGCGTCATTGTTGAACTGCTTCCCATTGTCTAAGACTAGCACCCTAGGTATATTGGACGTGTAAATGATGTTCTTCCATACAAAGCTTCACACATTCTTCTTAGTGATAGTGGCCAGGGCTTCCGCTTCTACCCACTTGGTGAAGTAGTCTATACTGACTACTAAAAATTTCAACTATCAAATCGTTGTTAGGAATGGACTTATGATATCCAACCCCCATTGAGCGAACGACCATGGGGCTGTTATTGGGGTGAGCTCCTCTGTTGGTTGCCTGATGAGTTTGCCAAATCTCTGACACTTGTCGCAGGCTTTGACGTACGCATGGTTGTCCTTTTGCATGGTTGGCCAGTAGTATCCTGTCTGGATTAGTTTGTGTACCAACGACCATGATCTAGAGTGGTTTCCATAGATTCCTTTGTGGACTTCCCTCATGATGTAGTCTGTCTCCCTAGGAACGAGGCACCTCATGTACAGTTGGGAGAAGCCCCTTTTATACAGAACGTCTTTAACCAGAATGAAGCGAGCTGCTTGAACCTTCAACTTCCTTACAGCCTCTTTGTCATTCGGTAGAATCCTGCCCTTCAAGTAGGAGGCTATTGGTGTCGTCCAATAGTTCTCAGAACTTATGTTCTGCACACTGGTATTGTCTATTAATGATGAGATTTGAACGAAGGACAATAGCTGACCGGGGATGACTGTGTGTTCTGCTGAAGTAGCTTTAGCAAGTTGGTTGGCGTGCTAGTTTTCCTCCCTTGGAATCTGAATAAATTTTACTCTAAGGCTACTAACTCGATCCTTCACCTGCTCGAGGCACTTTTTCATCGGTTCATTCTTGTATTCATAGTCACCATTAACCTGACTGGTTACTACTGGGAAATCGCAGTATACGACCAAATTTTCAACTCTTGCTGCCTTGGCAAGGTCCAGTCCCATTATCAAGGTTTCGTATTCTGCTTTGTTATTGGTCGTAGGAAAGTCTAGACTATTGGAAAAACTGGTTTTGTATCTCATACAAAACACACAGCGGAAGCAACAAACATGGATCTATTTCATTCATGATTGATAATATGCACTATGTAAATTTCAGAATTTAAGAACAAGATAGTGTACCTTGCTGTGGTAAAATTCAAAGCAAAAGATTATAAGTACTTGGGAACATTTTTAATCTTCACTCCAACTTCACTTTATGTCTAGGAAGTGTGGTCCCTCAATCAGTTTCTAAGGGAGAATAATTGAGTAGCTTCGCTCACACATACACACTATTTCACAATGATGTCTTTCTTAAAATAAAATTCTGTATGTTTCTCCATTTATAACTAACTGATTATCTAATTGGGCTGGCCTATTACGCCTTTCCAATTGGGCTTTAGTGTGTGGCTTGAAGTGAGTCCAAAAGGGACCAATAAGACACTAGCTCTAATGGGTCTTGGGCTTTTCTGTCAACTCTTGACAAGTCCGAAGTTACCATTAATTATATTTAATACCACTATATAAATATAATTGCACTTTAGCCCTTATTAATAAATTATATCCCAAGACTTTATTATATATGCAACCCCTTCATAAAATATTCGTAATAATACAAAGTCATGAATGAAGACTGCCACTTTGTAGATTACTACATCTTAATCCTTGAGTACCTGATTTAATTTTTTAAAGTTATTCATCATATATTTATGAAATCTAATTTCATAAATATATACTTTAGTTATTTCTTACCAAAGTGGCTAGGCCTAACTCTTTGAATAATTGAACCCATTAAACTTATCTCAAGAGAATATTTTATATCTTTGTTAAGAGATTATGAATTTTATTTTGAGAATATATGTTCTATCAACACCAAATGTGGCTGCCCAATATACTGAGATTTTGACCGTTACTTTAGATCTTACTTTTGATATATCAAAGCAACCTACACTCCATGATCAGGTCCATTATTCTCTTAGGATTAAGAGTTCATATAATAGAGGTCATGAGATTTATTATTCATTTGACAGTCGTTAGGAGAATAATGAATCTCACAGCGGTCCAGTTCAATATGTCTTAACTTTTAAAACATATCAACATATCAACTAGAAGTTTTCATTTCCATGATCAAGAAAATTATCTTAGTTGATATGTTATAGTCTTCACAGATGAAATGCGTAATTTCATCACCGACTACGAACTAAAATTCTGAGTTTACAAAGAACTTGTGATTTATATCTTCTGTGACTTTTCACATAAAGTACATACTATGCATCTCATGGACTATATGATAATGTCCAAATATTCATATTGTCATTATTTTAGATAATAACAAAAAAAATTTATTAATCAAAACATTAAGTCATACATAATGTTATATATAATAACGTATATAGCATCATACAATAGCATTTAAGGGTACTAATCCTAACACAAACAGACCATACATTCGATCTTATCTCTTTCCGAGCTATGGAGTACCACACCAGCTCCACCTGTTTACCTATTGGAGGACCTGTCCGTGTGGATGCTCCGTTGTGGGATTTCTTCTACCCTCTGGCCTTCTACGAGAGTGAATTCTGCGATGAAGTCATCTACCACTTGCCCCTTTATAACCGTGTGTGGTTGATACTGAATGTCGAATTCATTCAACTCAATTGCCCATAATGCCATCCGTCCCATAGTTTTTGGGCTGCTTATAGCTTTTTGCAGGGGTTTATCTATCAGAATAACCATAGTGTGTGCTTGGAAATACGGCTTGAGCTTTCATGCTGCAGTTACTAATGTGAAAGCAAGCTTTTCCATTTGGGGGTACCTTTCTTCTGCTCTTCGTAGTGCTCGGCTCGTGAAGTATACGGGCTTTTACACCCCATCCTCTTCTCTAGCCAAAGTTGCGCTAACAATGGCTGGGGAGACAGCTAGGTATAGGAACAGTTCTTCCCCTGGCCTAGACGGCCTTAGTAAAGGTGGAGAAGAAAGATACACCTTTAGATCTTCAAATGCTTGCTGACATTCAGTCATCCGTTCAAACGACTTCCTCAATGTGTGGAAGAAAGGTAAGCACTTATCCATTGCTCTTAAGACAAATCTGTTTAATGTAGCTATCTTACCGTTCAAGCTCTATACCTCATTAACCGTCTTTGGCGGAGCTAACTCCATTATGGCTTGTATCTTTTGCAGATTGACCTCAATACCCCTTTGGGATACCATGAAACCCAAGAACTTTCTTGCCGTCGCCCCAAACACACACTTGTTTGGATTCAGTTTCATGTTGTATGACCGAAGGGTGTCGAAGGTCTCTTGGAGGTCGCTTAAGTGGTCGTCCTCCCATATACTTTTTACTAGCATGTTGTCCACGTAGACTTGTACATTTCTTCCAATCTGATGTCGAACATTCGGTTCGTTAGCCTTTAGTACGTAGCACCCGCATTCTTGAGTCCGAACGACATCACTTTGTAGCAAAAGAGACCTTGGCTTGTGACAAATGAAGTCTTCTCCTGATCAGCTTCATTTAGTATAATCTGGTTGTAATTGGAGAGTGTGTTCATGAAGCTTAGCAGTTGGTGTCTTGCGGTTGAGTTTACCAAGGTGTCTATCCATGGGAGAGGATCGCTGTCCTTGGGGCAGGCCTTGTTCAGGTCCATGAATTCTATGCACATCCTTCACTTTCCATTGGCTTTCTTGACCATCACCACATTCGCCAGCAAATTAGGGTAGTATACTTCTCATATGAAGTCTGCTTCCTATAATTTTTGAACCTCTTCAGCTATGGCTTTGTCTTGCTCTTGTGCGAACACTCGCTTTTTCTTTTGGGCGGGAGAAAATGAGGGCGATATGTTCAACTTGTGGACTATGATTGATGGATCAATTCCTGGCATGTCCTCATGACCCCAAGCGAACAAGCCCTAGTTTTCTTTTAGGAACTTTGTGAGTGCTTGACGTACTTGTTGGCTGGCCAAAGTGCTTATCTTCGTTGTCCGTTCAGGCCTGAAATCATCAAGGAGTACTTCCTCCAATCCTTCCATTGGTTTTGCTACCGTTCGCTGTTCTTCTATGTATATAGTTTGCAAATGATTGTCCATCTCTAGCATGAAAATGTAGTATTCACATGTTGCCACTTGATTCCCTCTTACTTCTCCTACTTTGTTCTCGATGGGAAACTTGATCATCAAATGGTAGGTTGAGGTCATGGCCTTCCATGAATTCAAAGTAGGATGACCTAATATGGCGTTGTACGTAGATGAACAATCTACAACTAGGAATGTGGCATCCTTGGTGATTTGCTGAGGCTAATCTCCGACCGTCACTAGCAGGGTGACTACTTCTACGGGATGCACTTTTGTTCCTCTGAATCCTATGAATGATGCATTGGTTGGGACCAACCGTTCTCTCCCTAATCTCATATGTTGGAATGTTGGATAGTACAGGATATCGGCAGAGCTCCCATTGTCCACAAGGACTCGGTGGGTGTTGTAATCCCTTACACGTATGCTGACTACAAGTGCATCGTCGTGTGGGTGATAGAGACGTTGAGCATCTTCCTCTGTGAATCCAATCATGGGGTTGTTGATTCTTGCCATCTTTGGTGCGTACTGTGTTAGCTAGACGTTCTGAACCATTTGTAGGTAGGTCTTGCATGCCTTCTTGGAAGAACTAGAAGCTGCGCTGCCCTCTATGATCATCCTTATGTCTCCTAAGGGTGGCCTAGGGCGATCGTTTTCTCTCTAGGCAGGTTGTCCTTGGGGTTATTTCGTCCCTTCCTTACTGATAAACCTCTGCAACTTCCCTTGCCTGATGAAAGCTTTTATATGCTGTTTTAAATTGTAGCACTCGGACATGTTATGGCTGTGATCGCGGTGGAAGCGGCAGTATCTGTCTCTAGACCGTTTGTTGGGGTCTCCCTTCAGCTTGCCTAGGAATGTCAGGGCCCCTTCATCCTTGATCTGCATCAGGACTTGATCAATCGGGGTGTTTAGAAGGGTGAAGCTTGTGAACCTTCTTGTTGGAGGTTTGGAGCATCTGTCTTCCCTTCTATCTCCTGTCCTGGCCATCTTTCACCCCCTATCTTGTCATGACTCTTCTTGTCTTTCTTTCTTCTTAGGCTTCTTTTCATGATCTAGTAGTGCATCTTCTGCGTTCATATATTTAGTAGCCCTGTAGAGCACATTTGACATGTTTTTCGGGTCATTCTTATACAAGGAAAATAGAAACTTACCCTTTTACAGTCCGTTTGTGAATGCGGCAATGAGTATCTTGTCGTTAGCTTCATCGATTGAGAGCGCTTCCTTATTAAAGCGGGCTATGTAGGACCTTTGCGTCTCGTCCTCCTGTTGCTTAATGCTCATTAGGCATGTAGTGGATTTCTTATACTTGTGCCCCCTGACAAAGTGTGAGGCAAAGTGGGTGCTTAACTCCTTAAAGGTACCAATAGAATTGGGCGTTAGCCTGCTAAACCAAACCCTTGCAGGGCCCTTTAGCGTAGTGGGGAAGGCTCTGCACATAATCTTGTCTTCCATTCCTTGTAGGTGCATCAAAGTCTTAAAGGACTCCAGGTGATCTAAGGGGTCCTTAGATCTGTCGTAGCTTTCCACTTGGGGCATTGCTGCCTTCCAGCCTTTCTTGGTTCCTTCTTTTAGTGCTGGTTCCTTCCTGGTCTTCGTCTTGAGCGTTAAGCACTGTGCTCTTTTGGTGCAGCTGTGTTAGTGGTTGTTGCCATCGAACGAGTAAGTACCATGTAACTTTTTGTCTGGGAAGCGGTAACTATGGCTTATCGACCTTTTTCCCATAGATGGCGCCAACTGATGATGCCTAAAAATCTCTAGTTAATCACACAGTCCTCACGTGCTCTAGACAACACCTGCACAACACAAAATAGGAAGACCTTAGGAGAGCATTAGTGTGGTATCGGCCAAGACCCTTAGAAGGTTATGTTAGAAAAGTTCTCACAACCCTAGAGTGCTAGAATTGGGGTGAATTATGCGTACCTTGTTTTCTGAGGGCTTGGGGTTTTTTTTATAGTAGAGTAGAATCGACTCTTGTTTCTTGGCCAAGAAGATACTTCCTTATGGAGAGAAATCCTAATAAATGTACGTATTTTACAGGATTCTCCCTATATAGAGATTCCTAGACTATGGTCAATCGTAGAGCACAAGTATTTCCATTTAGGGTACCTTGTTTTCTGAGGGCTTGGGGTTTTTTATAGTAGAGTAGAATCGACTCTTATTTCTTGGCCAAGAAGATATTTCCTTATGGAGAGAAATCCTAATAAATGTATGTATTTTGCAGGATTCTCCCCATATAGAGATTCCTTGACTATGGTCAATCGTAGAGCGCAAGATATTTCCATTTAGGGTTTCTTGGAGGTTACTTATACCACGTGGATGTCACGTGGCATTACCATCATCCACTTTGTACCTATCTACTTTTCATCTGATTGTCATATAGAGTTCGTCACCTTGTGCACCGTCACCCTTTATTACTTCTAGCTTAAAGCTCCGTCGTTTATAGCTGATGTAGTAGGATGAGACCATCTACTTCCTTTCTATCCTCATCATCTATATTCCTAAACATTGGAAAATATATATATATATATATATATATATATATATATATATATATATAAAGCCACCATGTATATGATACGACCCTCTTGCTCCATGGTATGGTGATTGAACACAGTATTTAGAGGAAGCTAAAGAGAATCAGAGAGTTTTTATGTCCTTATTCCTACTTTTACTTCGACCATGCCTTATAAGCCAATTTGAATATCTTTTACCATGTTTTTAGAACCAGGCTCAACATTTTTACCATGTGATTATCTTCAGCCTTTTGTAGTATTGTCCATCCAATTTCTAATGCACAGTCCTATGTGTATTTATTAACCACAAACTATTCAGCAAAAAAATTAATTAACTACGAGTCTACATTTTTGTATGTTACTTATTATGACAAAGGGAAATGATATGTCTACAACATTTTTACAACAAATCTTAAGTGGCAGGTTGTTATTGGTTGTTATTATTGGGGCAAAAAAGTAATCTTAGTATTAGTTTCAAATTTGAACCAATAACAACTAACCACCTGTGATTTGTTGTAAAAATATTGTAAAATTGTTGTAGACGTAGAGTTTTGCCTATTGATGGGGTTTTTTTTTTTTTTTTTTTTTTTTTGTTGCCAATATAATATTTGGGAAGTCAAGACCGAGACTCAACTTTGGGCTCAGAATGTGGCCCAAAGGCTATCGGTGAAGTGTGAAAGGCCTATTTTTGCTCAAAGTTTGGGTCGCATCCAACAAAGATTATAATAAGGCTCCAAAAATACTTCATGCAAAGATAAGCTAGCATAAAGGATGGCCCACCACATTAAGTGTTTAAATAATAGTCTAGCGGTAAAAAGAGAAACATCCAGCAGTAGATACTTGACAAATTAATTAGTATATTCATACAGTAAAAATTATGCATTTCCTCCGTAGTTAGTAAATATAAAAGTGGGTCCGTTATAACAAATACATAAGAGGAAAAATGGTCCAGCAATGAATATGATAGACCTTCAGCGGTAACATCTGATTAGTTAATAAATGTGTTTACATGATAAAAATCATATATTTTCCTCATTTTTATTAAGTCAATATGAGGGAAAACTTCTATAGTATCCAAGACATTATGGCCTTCATTATAATAGCAATAAACAAGGATTAAAGGCCTTATAATTACAAGTAAAAGAGGAAAAAAATAGGATTAAATGAAGGGAGAGAAAAGAGTGTCCATCTAGTGTAGTAAATGTTTAAATAAGATCTCCAAGTGCCATATCATGTCCATAATAATGAATATATGTGTATAGTAAGTGGTGGGAGTTACTTTATGGAAAGTATGAGTGAATATATGGAAATATGAAAGAGAGATGAAGTGGTGTTTAGCCATTTTCAGGTACGGTGTAAAGAGGGGCTGTTTATAACTATTTAAGGATGATGAGATTTTCTGAGGAGATGGAGTGGGATGTTTATGGGTAAAGTTTACATGGGTATTTATGGGTCAAAAGCTAATTTTTGAACTAAATGACTAATTTATGAGCTGAAAATAGCATGATGGGCGAGGAATTTTATGAGAAGATCTTGTCCCCCTTTGATGAGTTGATGGTAGTTCCTTTTATAATAAAGCTTAAAGGATTGACTAGCAAAATTTACAAGGGACTAGGTCTGACAGCAGCAAAATCTCAGAATATCTCCTCTTAGATTTGGCCCAAAATGGTGAGACTTGCTTTTAGAGTGTTTTGCTTATTTGGGTAATGCAGCTAGAGGCTGAGACAATCCTAATCTAGGCATTAAAAGCTAGGATTTGGAGATTAATTTCATCCAATAGGATTAGGGCAAGTATAAGGACTAGAGATCTTGCTTGTTGCAATTAGGATCAGAGCTCAAGAGGGATGGTTGACACTCTAAGCCAGGTGTCAACCATTGATGCCTCTACTAGAGCTTCTACTAGACACCCCCTTATGTCCTCCAAACCACTTTTTCCCTTTTAGGATTCATGGGCTTAGTTCATGAATCAATTACATACATTTTTAGTAATAAAATAAACTATTTAGTTGAGAATTTCATGAGCTTGGAAGTTTTGATTATGGCTTCTGATAGGTCACAATCTGAATGACCCCTTGTGATTAACCCTAATTAATTAATTTAGCCAAGTAATTAATTAATCAATTAATCATGCAATTTTATGGAAGCACAAACAAATCACCAACAACTAAATATGCAGCGGAAAATAAATAACATGGTGATTTGTTTACGAATGGGGAAAACCCTAATGGCAAAAACCCCACCGGGTGATTTTCAGGTCACCACTCCTGAAACTCTACTATTATCAAATCAAGCGGTTACAAGTAAAGGAATCCCAAGTACCTTACCAACCTACAGTTGAACCCTTACCCCAATACCCAATTGGACTTGATCTGTAGTGATAGTCTCCACCTTTGATGCACGGCTCCTAAGTACGTGACTAACCAATGCGCGGATCCAAGTACGCGACTTCAGAACACCAATTGAGGAAGAATGGTTGGCTGCAAAGTTCTTCAGTTCATCCTTTATGATGAATAGCAGGAAGATGCTTGGTTACAAAACCCTATGGTGCAAATACACAGCAACTTCTTGATGGAAGATGAACTAGGTCAAGAACTTTGTCTGTTGATCATAATTTGCTTAAACAGAGATTGCTCAATGATAATGCAACTTGTGTCACACTAGACGGCTCTTAAAATAATCCTTTTATATGTTTAGGGTTAGAAGAAAAGAAGGCCCAAAAACATATTCACGGATCCCAAGAAAATCAGATTGGAAATTTGACTTTTTAAATCTTGACAGATAGCAGGTGTCGAGGTAGCTGTCGAGCAGGTGTCGAGTTTTAAAAACTTTGCACTTTAGCTTGCTTTCTCTTGGACAGACTTGATGACTTCAACACTTGACTTTGAAACATTGTTTCTTGAAGTATTAAAAACACCTAGAACTACCCAATTATAAGTAGAGTGCGTTTTGTCAAAGGATTAGCCAATTTACATAAATAAGTGACATATGTTCTTAAACAAGTTAAAACATATATGTCCTAACAATCTTCCCCTTTGGCAATCCGTGACAAAACCACAACAAACAAATGAGCATATGAGAGAAGTCATAAATCACTCAACTCATATTCACTTGTTGAATACAATAAAATCTATCCTAACACAAACTCTTGAAAACTTTGCAAGAAGAGAGCTTATGATAAGTAGACTTTGACAACCTGTATGAAACACTTTAAACAAAACTCATCAAGGCATCTTGTGTGAAACAGAAATAAATAGATTGCATACAAGTATCAAGAACATGTGTATAAAGATAGAAAAGAAACCACACATGTAGAGATAGGTGAAAGAAACATACATCAACATATATAAGAGATAAGATAAGTACAATGTATGTAAAAATGGTCAAAGGACCTCATATACAAGACTAATGTATCTAAGAGATAAGAAAAAAATACACATAGCCTCATTACATCCCTCAAAAATAACAACACTCCCCCTATAAAAAATGTCCTATACTAACTCTCCCCCTAAGATGACTACTCTCATAGCCCAAAACTACTTCCCCTTTTTGTCACGAGTGATAAAGGGTAGAGTGTCATGTAGACATCTCATTGGCAGAGCTAGCATCCCCATCATCATCATCATCATCGTCCTCAGAATCTGACGCTGCTGGAGTAGATGGTGAAGGAGTAGCCTCTGGAGCAAATCCGCCCATGATCGCCTGCCGTCGTGCAATACGACCCACACGAACATTCACCTGATACAACTCAGCAGAGAGTGTATCAAGACGAGTGTCCATGCGCTGCAGCTGCGCCATAATATCTCCAAGGGATACATCGCTCGAAGAGGAAGAAGGAGCAGATGTAGATGGAGCTGATCTAGATGGAGCCGAACGGGAGGGAGGAGTGGCACCTGGCTGTCTCGACTTGAACTGCGCATCACTACGTTTTACGGTAGCGGCATCTATGGTAGATATGTGTGTGAAGTGGTTGGACACAGGATAGGGAACGAAAAAATGGCGTAAAATCCGCGTGATAGCAGAAGGAAAGATGAGCTTATCACGGGATGCCGAATCAAGATATACCTCTATGATAGACTGGATGAAGTGAGAAGGGAAGTCTATGGTAAGATGTTCAAGAAAAGATAGCAAAAATCGAGCATGAGGCTCTATGATAGAGTTATAGTGAGAAAGAGGATGGAGAACAAAAGTCATCACCATGTTAATGAATCTAGGACCTTTAGCAAAAGGCTTACATGATGTGAACTGATGCTCACCCCAATCAGCAGGGCGCTCACAAAAAGCAGAAATGAGCTCATCTTTGGACACAGTCCTCAGACGCTCACAAGAGGGGTAATCAGGAAACTCTATCCTAGGTACCCTAAGCACATCCGCAACAAGTTGTGGTGTGACAGGAATGCGCATACCTCGAACGCGAGTGACAAAGTGAGGTACTGAAAGATCAATCCCGTGCATGTTGGAGTAGAACTCCTGTATCAGCACGAGAGGGCAAGTGACTGGGATGTCACACAGTGACCCCCATCCCCTACTGTTAATGACAGAGGGAAGGTCAGTATCGGCGAAGTCCGCCAGAATAACTTGGCGTTCCGAATGAACACCTCGTTTAGAAAAGTTCTCCGAAAATGCCTTATAGGCATCTCCATCATGGAACCGAATGTTAAAGGGAGCAGTATCTGAAGAAGTAGAAGCTCCAAAACGCAGAGGGTTCCGAGCAGGAGTGAATTTACGTTTGGGTGCCATAGACACTACTAACGTAAAAGAATGAGAGAAAGAGAGAGAGAGACACTCAGAAAATTTCCCAAAACAGTTCAAAAATGACAAATATTTTGAATAACAAGTACGTATGCATGGGAATGCATGATCATGTGATATGCAAAACACAAATATCATCATGGGCTCAGCCCAATCCAATCCTATCAGCACACAACATATAGCACACATCTAAATGCATGTAAATATCATTATAATGCACATGAAATGCAATGTATGACATTTTAACAACATTTAAGAGTAAACCCAGCCCAAAATTTCAAGAAAAACTCAAAAATTTTGTAAAACCCCAAATTTTTATGAAAAATCCCAAAAACTAGGTTTTCAAACATGCAATGCATGAAAAATGAAGAGAATAGAGATCTTACCAAGTGATATGAGCAATAAATGAACAAGATCCAAGAGGGTTGAAGGATTTGAGTGATAGGAGAGTGAAAGGGAGAGGAACAGACACGGAGAGATCGAGAGAGATCAAGTGAAAATGAAGAAAAATTGCGACAGAACTTAAATAGGCACCTCAGTAAATCTCGACAGCTGAGGTGTCGAGAGGTATCGAGGGAGCTATCGAGGAAGGTATCAAGAAAAATGCCTTCGACAGCTGAAGGTGTCGAGAGGTATCGAGATGCATGAAGAAATATAGATGCGTGATGCTCGATCGATCGCGAAGGTGTCGAGAAGGTATCGAGGAGACAGAAGATATCTCGATCGATCCATAAGATGTCGAGACTTTATCGAGGGGACAGAGACTTTCTCGATTGATCCATCAGGTGTCGAAGAGGTGTCGAGATTGCGATAAGAAACAACTTGAGAAGCTCGACAGATGACTAGGTATTAAGGAGGTGTCGAGGGAGGTGTCGAGCCAGCAGAAAAAGGCAGTTTTTCGAGAAGGGAAAAACATAGACATGAATGCAATCCAACACACATCTCAACCTAAGATCCACTCAACATATAAACCTCTCAAAAACATCTCTCAACAAGAAAATAAGCACAAGGATCATGCAAAACACACACACACACTAAACAAGTCTAACCAATTTTATATTTCAAAAACAAGTTATGACAGTTTAGTGAGCATACATTAGCACATGTAAAACCTTTGTGATGGCCAAATCACATTGTACCTGCACATGTATCAAAAGTAGCAAAAAATATTGCGTGTTGTGTGTGAAAAACATCGCAAGATTGCATATGTGTATAGATGTTACGACGATCTGAGATATGAGAAAATAACTTTTAACTCACACACAATCATAACTGTTTGATGGGGACTATCACCTTTGAGGTACATCCTATAACTCCCACATCTCCTAGAATACACACTTGCAACCATATTTAAAGCATTTTTAATCTTTTTGCTTTTTATTTTCTTTGCATGTTTTCTTTTATTTTAGCATATCATACATGGGTATATAAAAGAGAGAAAAGAAATACCCAAGATGTTAAGCATTTGACATCGCACTTTTGCTATGCCGAAGCATACGAATGTCTTTGACACTGCACTTTTGCTATGCCGAAGCATACATGTGTCATATTATGATTGGCGGGTACCAGTGGTGAGATGATTATTTATGCCTTTCTCTTAGGATTTTCTAGTCCTACCCGTCAAAAAGAGTGATATGAGTGTTAAGTTTTAAGAGATAACCTAATCTTACTCATCACAAACAAGAGCCACAAAGCTCACTTACTTAGTTGTGTATAGAGATGCTCATCTAAGCTACAAGAGATACAAAGTTTAGAAAACTTTGTTTCATTGGCCATCCAAGGTACACAAGTACCAAGGTACACAAAACACACACTGTTTTTGTATTTTTCTGATTTTTTCAATTTTTTTTTTAGTTAAAAACAAAATAAACAAAACTGAAAGTAAACACACAAAACATGTTAAACAAAATAATGCAAAAACTAGATGCATATGCATGAAGAAGAGGGGTAAGAGGAGGAGATCAATCCATGAAGATGACACCAATGTTTTGACGAAGGAATTCAAAACGTTTGCTATCAAGAGGTTTGGTAAACAGGTCAGCCTTCTGATCATCAGTGTGAATAAATTCAAGAGTGAGAGTACCATTTTCGACAAGCTCCCCAATGAAGTGATGTCGAATCTCTATGTGTTTGGTTCGAGAATGTTGAACCGGGTTCTTAGAGAGATTAATGGCACTGGTATTGTCACAATAGATAGTGAGATGCTTTTGACTAATACCATAATCATGAAGGAGTTTTTGCATCCAGAGGAGTTATGTGCAGCAACTACCAGCAGTAATGTATTCAGCTTCCGCAGTGGATAATGAGATGGAGTTCTGCTTTTTGCTCATCCAAGAGACAAGATTGTTACCCACATAAAAACAACCCCCCGAAGTACTCTTTCTATTATCCGCATTGCCAGCCCAATCAGCATTAGAGTACCCAGCTAAGACACCATTAGTGTCCTTGCTATACCACACACCAAACTCAGCAGTGGTATTGACATACTTTATGATTCTTTTTAAAGCGGTCATGTGGGATTCCTTGGGATTAGCTTGATATCTAGCACACACTTCAACATTGTAACTAATGTCAGGTCTACTGGCAGTGAGGTAAAGAAGGCTACCTATCATACCTCTATAAAGAGAGGGGTCAACACTCTTACCTAACAAGTCTACAGTGAGTTTCACATTAGGGCTCATAGGAGTTCTAACAGAACTAGCAGATTCCAAAACAAACTTTTTCACAAGATTTTTAACATATTTAGATTGAGAAAGAAATATACCTGAATCTTGTTGACGAATCTGTAATCCTAGGAAGTGAGTCAGTTCTCCAATCATGCTCATCTTGAACTCAGCTTGCATGAGTTTTGAGAAGTCATGAGCAAATTCATCCTTAGTCGACCCAAAGATGATATCATCAACATAGACTTGAGCAACTATCAACTCATCGTCTTCCCTTTTGATGAAGAGAGTTTGATCAGCCTTTCCTCTTGTAAACCCATGTGACACCAAATATTGTGTGAGTTTATCATACCAGGCTCTTGGAGCTTGCTTCAACCTATAAAGTGCCTTTTTAAGGTATAGCACATGATCCGAGAAGTGTGGATCAATGAATCCTTTTGGTTGAGCCACATAGACATCCTCTTTGAGTAACCCATTCAAGAAGGCAGTCTTTACATCCATTTGATAGAGTTTGAAATTCAGCTGACATGCTAGGGCAAGCAGAATTCTAATTGACTTCATTTGGGCAACTGGGGCAAATGTTTCATTATAGTCTACTCCCTCCATTTGCAAGTATCCTTGAGCTACAAGACGTGCCTTGTTGCGAATCACATTGCCTTCTTCATCAGTCTTGTTGCGGAATATCCACTTTGTACCGATGATGTGCTCACCTTCTGGTCTAGGTACTAGAGTCCAAACATCATTCCTCTGAAACTAGAGTAGTTCATCATGCATTGCTTCAACCCAACTTTCATCTTGTAGTGCTTCCTCAACTTTCTTAGGTTCAACATGTGACAAATAACAGGAATAAGACACAAAGTTAGCAACACATTTGTTAACTGTACGTTTCCTTAATGTGAGTTCATTCATGTTTCCCACAATATCTTCAGGAGGATGATTTAATTTGATTCTAGATGAGGGTCCTTTTTCTTCATGAGACATAGAATCTGGTGAAGTAGGAGCATCTGTAGAGTTTTCCACAATACTAGGAGTACTTGGAGACATAGGTTCTGGTTCAACTATGTCTTGAACTTCATTAGGCTCAGGAGGAAGAATTTCTTTAGAGAGTTCCTCAATGCCTTTCTCAGTGCTGGAATCTGAAGACTCATCAATGACCACATTTATTGTTTCCATTACTTTTAGAGTTCTTTTGTTGAATACCCGATAAGCCTTGCTTGTGGATGAGTATCCCAGAAATATGCCTTCATTACTTCGAGAGTCAAATTTTCTCACATTCTCTCTATCCTTAAGGATGAAGCAAGTGCTTCCAAATATCTTGAAATACTTCACATTTGGCTTTCTTCCTTTCTACAACTCATAGGGAATCTTTTTGGTACCGGGTCTGAAGTACACCCTATTAACCGTATGACAGGCAGTGTTTACGGCTTCTCCCCATAAGTTTCGAGCCACATTTTTGTTATGCAACATGGCTCTGGCCATCTCTTGAATAACTCTGTTTTTTCTTTCTACCACACCATTTTGCTGAGGAGTAATAGGAGCAGAGAACTCTTAAGATATACCTGATCTTGTGCAGAAAGACTCCATGTATGAGTTTTCAAATTCTTTGCCATGGTCACTTCGAATTCTATCAATCTTTAAGCTCTTCTCATTCTGCAGTCTTGTGCACAAAGCCTCAATGTGCTTAGGAGCATCAGACTTGGATCGGAGTAAGATGACCCAAGTGTATCTAGTGAAGTCGTCTACCACAACCATGATGTACCTTTTTCCACCAAGAGACTCGGTTCTAGTTGGACCCATAAGATCTAAATGTAAAAGCTCCAATGGTCTGGAAGTAGCTGAAGTCTGAGTGCTCGGATGCTTAGCTTTTGTCTGTTTCCTAAGTTGACATGGTCCACACACTACATTGTTCATTCTGCTAAGCTTTGGTATTCCCAAGACAGATTCATGCTTAGATACAATGGATAGATGCTTGTAACTAGCATGTCCCATTCGTTGATGCCATAGTTCTTCATTTGGCAAACGAATGCTGTTGCACACTACATTGGCATCAGGAACCAATCCATAGCAGTTGTCCAGAGTGCGAACCCCACTAATAAGCTTCTTTCCAGACCCATTCATGACAAGACACTTTCCCTTTGAGAACAGCACCATGAAGTCTTGATCACATATCTGACTTATGCTCAATAGGTTAACCCTTAAACCTTCTACATAAAGAACATTCGCGATGTCTGGCAGTCCTGGTAAAGATATGATTCCTTTCCCCTTAATTTGTGACTTGCTTCCATCACCAAAAGTCACATTGCCACCCTTTTTAGGCTCAAAGATCTTGAAGAGAGATCGGTCACCAATCATATGTCTTGATTAACCACTGTCAAGATACCATAGACATGTATCTATTACTTTGAAGGCAGACTTCATCATGAAACACACTTCATGCTTGGATGACAGATCAGAGGGAATGGTTCTTTCATTCAACTGCCTTTGATGAGCTAAGCCTTTAACTTTTACTCTTCTCAGGTGAACTCCTTTGCACATTTTTACTCTGAGACAGTCTAGTTTCCTTTTAGCCAAACTGAGATCCTTTCCATTATTCATTGTAAAGGAATTCAAATAACTTTTAGACTTGTATTTTCTAAGACACTCAAACAAATAGTGATTAGAAAAACAAGATGTATTTGAAAACAAGGATCTTTTCAAACCAGTTATAGCCATGACAACAGTGGTCAATGGATCAACACAGCAAAGATTAAACCCTAATCAGAGTGTGTCTGCTCTGATACCACTTGATAGGTTACAATCTGAATGACCCCTTGTGATTAACCCTAATTAATTAATTTAGCCAAGTAATTAATTAATCAATTAATCATGCAATTTTATGGAAGCACAAATAAATCACCAACAACTAAATATGCAGCGGAAAATAAATAACACGGTGATTTGTTTATGAATGGGGAAAACCCTAATGGCAAAAACCCCACCGGGTGATTTTCAGGTCACTACTCCCAAAACTCTACAATTATCAAATCAAACGGTTACAAGTAAAGGAATCCCAAGTAACTTACTAACCTACAGTTGAACCCTTACCCCAATACCCAATTGGACTTGATCTGTAGTGACAGTCTCCACCTTTGATGCACGGCTCCCAAGTACGTGATTAACTAATGACCGGATCCAAGTACGCGACTTCAGAATACCAACTGAGGAAGAATGGTTGGCTGCAAAGTTCTTCAGTTCATCCTTTATGATGAATAGCAGGAAGATGCTTGGTTACAAAACCCTATGGTACAAATACACAGCAACTTCTTGATGGAAGATGAACTAAGTCAAGAACTTCGTCTGTTGATCACAATTTGCTTGAACAGAGATTGCTCAATGATAATGCAATTTGTGTCACACTAGACAGCTCTTAAAATAATCCTTTTATATGTTTAGGGTTAGAAGAAAAGAATGCCCAAAAACATATTCATGGATCCCAAGAAAATCAGATTGGAAATCTGACTTTTTAAATCTCGACAGATAGCAGGTGTCGAGGTAGCTGTCGAGTAGGTGTCGAGCTTTAAAAACTTTGCACTTCAGCTTGCTTTCTCTTGGACAGACTTGATGACTTCAACACTTGACTTTGAAACATTGTTTCTTGAAGTATTAAAAACACTTAGAACTACCCAATTACAAGTAGAGTGCGTTTTGTCAAAGGATTAGCCAATTTACATAAATAAGTGATATATGTTCTTAAACAAGTTAAAACATATATGTCCTAACAGCTTCCTTACGTTGTGACCAAAACTTGGAGAAGAAGGGTATTTATTACCCATTAGCTTTTAAGTGTCAGCCTAGCTTTTGGTACTGTTCACACCAGAATTGGCAGTGGCAGAGAAGCTGATGAGACAGATGGCTAGCTCCTAATTTGGTTTGGGAGTTTGGTTTCTTCTTGGGGTGATCTCTGGTGGAAGGCAAAACTGGAGGGAGTTCTCCAGCTGGTTTAGTTTGCACATATAGGCTGTTTTGGTTGAAATTTCATGTTGGGCTTGGCCCTAAGAGCTGAGTATTTTGGTGGGCCTCTAACTTGGTGGTTCTCTCCACTTGGGTATATCCTCTTGCTTTCTCATTGTGAGCCTTACAAAATTGACAAAGCTACCATATATTGCCATGGATTTTTATTTCACATGGGCTTTAGTTGTTAGTAAAAATGAAATGTATTCATGAGTTTTAATAAATATTTATGATAAGTTTTGGGTATTAATTTCCATGGGTTTTAAATAACAACTTGTATAGATTGTTAGGACATATATGTTTTAACTTGTTTAAGAACATATGTCACTTATTTATGTAAATTGGCTAATCCTTTGATAAAACGCACTCTGCTTGTAATTGGGTAGTTCTAGGTGTTTTTAATACTTCAAGAAACAATGTTTCAAGGTCAAGTATTGAAGTCATCAAGTTTGTCTAAGAGAAAGCAAGTTGAAGTGCAGAATTTTTAAAGCTCGACACCTCTCGATAGCTACCTCGACACCTGCTATCTGTCGAGATTTAAAAGTCAGATTTCCAATTTGATTTTCTTGGGATCCGTGAATATGTTTTTGGGCCTTCTTTTCTTCTAACCCTAAACATATAAAAGGATTATTTTAAGAGCCGTTTTGGGTGACACAAGTTGCATGATCATTGAGCAATCTTTGTTTAAGCAAATTGTGATCAACAGACGAAATTCTTGACCTAGTTCATCTTCCATCAAGAAGTTGCTGTGTATTTGCACCATAGGGTTTTGTAACCAAGCATCTTCCTGCTATTCATCAGAAAGGATGATTTGAAGAACTTTGCAGCCAACCATTCTTCCTCAGTTGGTGTTCTGAAGTCGCGTACTTGGATCCGCGCATTGGTTAGTCACGTACTTGGGAGCCGTGCATCAAAGGTGGAGACTGTCACCACAGATCAAGTCCAATTGGGTATTGGGGTAAGGGTTCAACTGTAGGTTGGTAAGGTACTTGGGATTCCTTTACTTGTAACCGCTTGATTTGATAATAGTGGAGTTTCGGGAGTGGTGACCTGAAAATCACCCGGTGGGGTTTTTGCCATTAGGGTTTTCCCCATTCGTAAACAAATCACTGTGTTATTTATTTTCCACTGCATATTTAGCTAATTGGTGATTTGTTTGTGCTTCCATAAAATTGCATGATTAATTGATTAATTAATTACTTGGCTAAATTAATTAATTAGGGTTAATCACAAGGGGTCATTCAGATTGTGACCTATCAAGTGGTATCAGAGCGGACACACTCTGATTAGGGTTTAATCTTTGCTGTGTTGATCCATTGACCCCTGTTTGTCATGGATAGAGGATAATCTTTAATTATACCTCCTTTATTTGATGGCACTAACTATGCATACTGGAAAGTACGCATGAGAGCTTTTTTGCAGTCTTTAGATGAAAAGGTGTGGCAAGCTGTAGAGATTGGCTGGACCAAGCCAACAGAAGATCCGGCCGATTGGGATGATACTAAGATCAAGGCGACTAACTTCAACAGCAGAGCGTTAAATGCCTTATTTAGCGCAGTCACAAATGAGGAGTTCAAAAAGATATCCTCAACTGAAATTGCCAAGGAGGCTTGGACCATCCTCCAGACTACCTATGAAGGCACAAAGGCTGTCAAAGACTCAAAGCTTCAGAGGCTTACTACAAGCTTTGAAGAAATTAAGATGGAGGAGGATGAGTCATTTGATGAGTTCTATGCCAAGCTCAAGGACATAGTGAACTCAGCCTTCAATCTTGGAGAAACCATCCCTGAACCCAAGATTGTAAGGAAGGTGCTCAGATCTCTACCTGAGAGATTCCATGCCAAGATTATGGCAATAGAAGAATCAAAGGACATTGACAAGATTCCTTTGACTGAGCTGGTAGGAAACTTGCAAACCTATGAGATAGGACTATCTAGGATTGGCAAGTCAAGTAAAGGTAAAAGCATGGCCTTGAAGGCAAAGAACAGTGATACAGATGAGTCTTCTGATGATGAAGATTCTAAGATGAAGTCGTACATTGCTCGGCAGTTCAAGAAGTTTATGAAGAATGCCAATGGAAGGAGCTTCGACAAGGACCGGAGGCAGTTCAGTTCTTCACAGTCTAAAAGCCAAGACAAAGGGAAGAAGGATGCTAAGGATGGAAGTCAGTATACTGTTCCTGCAGGACCAAAATGCTTTGGATGTCATGGGTTCGGACATATGAAAAATGAGTGTCCTACATATCTCAAGAGCATTGGGAAAAGCAAGGCATTTGCTGCAACTCTAAGTGACACTGAGCCTGAAGATGATTCCGACAATGAGGATGACGGGATCTTAAATGCCTTTACCGCCACAGTCAATCCTACTGAAGGGATTGTTGAAGAAGTGGATGAAGAAGAAGAACTGGTGGAATCAAAATTTGAGAAAATGGATGATCAAGATGATATCTATTCAGCCTATGAGAAGCTTTATAAGCTCTCTGAAAAGCATGAGAAATTATATAGGCTGGCCACCAAGAAGCTAAGTGATGTGGAACTTGATCGTGAAGAGTTGTCCACAAAGTTTGATGAGGCAAATCAAACTATTGGAGCACTGAGATTTGAAAACACCTTTTTGGCCGAGAAGACCAAGAAGCTTGAAGCAGAGCTGTTTCAAGTCAGAGCTCAACTAGAGAGGACTTCAAGTGCAAAGCTTGATGAGATGCTCAGAAATCAGAAATCTGCTTCGGATCGAACTGGTTTGGGGTATGGTAATTCTTTCTCAAACACTGCTTCTACTAGCAATACTGTTTTTGTTCCTCCTGCTAATAATATTGAAATTAAGAATATTGATGTCAAAACTGAATTAGCTAGTGAGAACTTAGACAAGGGTAAATCTATCCTAGGAGCACCCCTTAAGCAAGATAAGAAAGATGATAAAAACCCTAGGGCTAAGAAGGCTAACTCTCAAAAGCCTAAACAAAAGAAGTAGCATCTCTGTCATCATTGTGGAGCTGCCGGTCATACTAGACCAAATTGCTATAAGTGGTTAGCCACTCAACAGAGCAATAGCGTGATAGCATCTGGAAATCACAATTAGCTTCAATCCTCTCTTGCTCCTCTTGGAGATCTTCTGAAAGCCCTCATGTTCCTTTCGAACTTGAATGGGTTAAATTCTTCCCCCTCACCGTCGGTTCAAGGATTCAATCAAAGGAAAGGCTCTTCCAAGGTGTGGAAGAAAAAGGACTTTAAGTGATTTCATCACTTTCTTTTTCCTTTTTGTTTTTCTGTGTTTTGCATTGCTTGTGTGTTTTGCTTGCTATTGAGTCAGTCTAGTTTTTGCATTATTTTGTTTAACATGTTTTTGTGTGTTTTCTTTCAGTTTTGTTTATTTTGTTTTTGATTTAAAAAAAAAATTGAAAAATCAGAAAAATACAAAAACAGTGTATGTTTTGTGTACTTTGGTACTTGTGTACCTTGGATGGCCAATGAAACAAAGTTTCCTAAACTTTGTATCTCTTGTAGCTTAGATGAGCATCTCTATGCACAACTAAGCAAGTGAGATTTGTGGCTTTTGTTTGTGATGAGTAAGATTAGGTTATCTCTTAAAAACTTAACACTCATATCACTCTTTTTGACGGGTAGGACTAGAAAATCCTAAGAGAAAGGCATAAATAACCATCTCACCACTGGTGCCCACCAATCATAATATGACACCTGTATGCTTCGGCATAGCAAAAGTGCAGTGTCAAAGACATTCGTATGCTTCGGCATAGCAAAAGTGCGATGTCAAATGCTTAACATCTTGGGTATTTCTTTTCTCTCTTTTATATACCCATGTATGATATGCTAAAATAAAAGAAAACATGCAAAGAAAATAAAAAGCAAAAAGATTAAAAATGCTTTAAATATGGTTGCAAGCGTGTATTCTAGGAGATATGGGAGTTATAGGATGTACCTCAAAGGTGATAGTCCCCATCAAACAGTTATGATTGTGTGTGAGTTAAAAGTTATTTTCTCATATCTCAGATCGTCATAACATCTATACACATATGCAATCTTGCGATGTTTTTTACACACAACACGCAATATTCTTTGCTACTTTTGATACATGTGCAGGTACAATGTGATTTGGCCATCACAAAGGTTTTACATGTGCTAATGTATGCTCACTAAACTGTCATAACTTGTTTTTGAAATATAAAATTGGTTAGACTTGTTTAGTGTGTGTGTGTGTTTTGCATGATCCTTGTGCTTATTTTCTTGTTGAGAGATGTTTTTGAGAGGTTTATATGTTGAGTGGATTTTTGGTTGAGATGTGTGTTGGATTGCATTCATGTCTATGTTTTTCCCTTCTCGAAAAACTGCCTTTTTCTGCTGGCTCGACACCTCCCTCGACACCTCCTCGATACCTGGTCATCTGTCGAGATTCTCATGTTGTTTCTTATCGCAATCTCGACACCTCTTCGACACCTGATGGATCAATCGAGAAAGTCTCTGTCCTCTCGATAGATTCTCGACACCTGATGGATCGATCGAGACTCTCCTATGCTGTTTGGGTCTTCTTTCTCGACACCTGTCTCGATACCTTGTGGATCGATCAAGATTTCTTCTGTCTTCTCGACAGCTTCTTGATACCTTGTCGATCGATCGAGCTTCTTGAATCTGCAATTGGCCTTGTTCCTCGATACCTCTCGACACCTCAGCTGTCGAGAATTATTGAGGTGCCTATTTAAGTGTTGTTCGCGATTTTTCACTCATTCTCTCGCTCCCTCTCGATCTGTCCGAGGCTCTTCATCTCCCAAACTTGATTTTCTCACTCAATCTTCAACCCCACTTGGATCTTGCTCATTCCTTGCTTCAATCTCTTGGTAAGATCACTTTTCCCTTTCTTTTTCATGCATTTCATGTTTGAAAACCTAGTTTTTGGGATTTTTCATAAAAATTTGGGGTTTTTCAAAATTGTTGAGTTTTTCTTCAAATTTTGGGTTGGATTTGCACTTAGATGATTTCAAAATGCCATACATTACATTTCATTTGCATTATAATGATATTTACATGCATTTAGATGTGTGCTTTATGTTTGTGTGCTGCTAGGATTGGATTGGGCTGAGCCCATGATGTTTTTTCCTTTGCATGTCACATGCTCATGCATTCCCATGCATACGTACTTGTTGTTCAACATATTTGATATATTTGAACTGTGTTGGGACTTTCTGATTGTCTCCCCCCTCTATCTTTTTCTCATTCTTTTACGTTAGTAGTGTCTATGGCACCCAAACGTAAATCTACTCCTGCTCGGAACCCTCTGCGTTCTGGAGCTTTTACTTCTTCAGATTCTACTCCCTTTAACATTCGGTTCCGTGATGGAGATGCCCATAAGGCATTTTCGGAGAACTTTTCTAAACGAGGTGTTCATTCGGAACGCCACGTTATACTGGCGGACTTCGCCGATACTGACCTTCCCTCTGTCATAAATAGTAGGGGATGGGGGTCACTGTGTGACATCCCGGTCACTTGCCCTCTCGTGCTGATAGAGGAGTTCTACTCCAACATGCACGGGATTGATCTTTCAGTACCTCATTTTGTCACTCGCATTCGAGGTATGCGCATTCCTGTCACACCGCAACTTGTTGCGGAGTTGCTTAGGGTACCTAGGATAGAGTTTCCTGATTACCCCTCTTGTGAGCGTCTGAGGACTGTGTCCAAAGATGAGCTCATCTCTGCTTTTTGTGAGCGCCCTACTGATTGGGGTGAGCATCAGTTCACATCATGTAGGCTTTTTGCTAAAGGTCCTAGATTCATTAACATGGTGATGACGTTTGTTCTCCATCCTCTTTCTCACTATAACTCTATCACAGAGCCTCATGCTCGATTTTTGCTTTCCTTACTTGAGCATCTTACCATAGACTTCCCTTCTCACTTCATTTGGTCTATCATAGAGGTCTATCTTGACTCGGCGTCCCGTGATAAGCTCATCTTTCCTTCTGCTATCACGCGGATTCTACGCCATTTTTCCGTTCCCTTTCCTGTGTCCGACCACTTCACACACATATCTGCCATAGATGCCGCTACCGTAAAACGTAGTGAGGCACAGTTCAGGTCGAGACAGCCAGGTGCCACTCCTCCCTCCCGTTCAACACCATCCAGATCCGCTCCATCTACATTTGCTCCTTCTTCCTCTTTGAGTGATGTATCCTTTGGTGATATTATGGCGTAGCTGCAGCGCATGGACACTCGCCTTGATACACTCTTTGCTGAGTTGTATCAGGTGAATGTTCGTGTGGGTCGTATTGCACGACGGCAGGCGATCATGGGTGGATTTGCTCCAGAGGCTACTCCTTCACCATCTACTCCAGTAGCGTCAGATTCTGAGGATGATGAGGATGATGATGATGATGATGATGATGGGGATGCTAGCTCTGCCGATGAGATGTCTACATGACACTCTACCCTTTGTCACTCGTGACAAAAAGGGGGAGTAGTTTTGGGCTATGAGAGTAGTCATCTTAGGGGGAGAGTTAGTATAGGACATTTTTGATAAGGGGAGTGTTATCATATTTTTGAGGGATGTAGTGAGGCTATATGTATTTTTTCTTATCTCTTAGATACATTGGTCTTGTATATGAGGTCTTTTGACCATGTTTACATACATTGTACTTATCTTATCTCTTATATATGTTGATGTATGTTTCTTTCACCTCTCTCTTCATGTGTTGTTTCTTTTCTATCTTTATACACATGTTCTTTATACTTGTACGCAATCTATTTATTTCTGTTTCACACAAGATGCCTTGATGAGTTTTGTTTAAAGTGTTTCAGAAATACAGGTTGTCAAAGTCTACTTATCATAAGCTCTCTTCTTGCAAAGTTTTTCAAGAGTTTGTGTTAGGATAGATTTTATTGTATTCAACAAGTGAATATGAGTTGAGTGATTTATGACTTCTCTCATATGCTCATTTGTTTGTTGTGGTTTTGTCACGGATTGCCAAAGGGGGAGATTGTTAGGACATATATGTTTTAACTTGTTTAAGAACATATGTCACTTATTTATGTAAATTGGCTAATCCTTTGACAAAATGCACTCTGCTTGTAATTGGGTAGTTCTAGGTGTTTTTAATACTTCAAGAAACAATGTTTCAAGGTCAAGTGTTGAAGTCATCAAGTCTGTCCAAGAGAAAGCAAGTTGAAGTGCAGAATTTTTAAAGCTCGACACCTCTCGATAGCTACCTCGACACCTGCTATCTGTCGAGATTTAAAAAGTCAGATTTTCAATCTGATTTTCTTGGGATCCGTGAATATGTTTTTGGGCCTTCTTTTCTTCTAACCCTAAACATATGAAAGGATTATTTTAAGAGCCGTTTTGGGTGACACAAGTTGCATGATCATTGAGCAATCTCTGTTTAAGCAAATTGTGATCAACAGACAAAGTTCTTGACCTAGTTCATCTTCCATCAAGAAGTTGCTGTGTATTTGCACCATAGGGTTTTGTAACCAAGCATCTTCCTGCTATTCATCAGAAAGGATGATCTGAAGAACTTTGCAGCCAACCATTTTTCCTCAGTTGGTGTTCTGAAGTCGCGTACTTGGATCCGCGCATTGGTTAGTCACGTACTTGGGAGCCGTGCATCAAAGGTGGAGACTGTCACTACAGATCAAGTCCAATTGGGTATTAGGGTAAGGGTTCAACTGTAGGTTGGTAAGGTACTTGGGATTCCTTTACTTGTAACCGCTTGATTTGATAATAGTGGAGTTTCGGGAGTGGTGACCTGAAAATCACCCGGTGGGGTTTTTGCCATTAGGGTTTTCCACATTCGTAAACAAATCACCGTGTTATTTATTTTCCGCTGCATATTTAGTTGATTGGTGATTTGTTTGTGCTTCCATAAAATTGCATGATTAATTGATTAATTAATTACTTGGCTAAATTAATTAATTAGGGTTAATCACAAGGGGTCATTCAGATTGTGACCTATCATAGCAAGAATAAGACACAAAGTTAGCCATATACTTATCAACTATTCGTTTCCTCAAGTTTAATTCATTCATATTTCTAACAATTGCTTCTGGAAGATGATTCAATCTAATTCTAGATGAAGGTTCCCTTTCCATTTGGCCAACGGTTGGAGGAAGAGTGGTTGGTTCTAGAGTATTCTTAACATGATTGCTATCAGATGAATGAGCAATAAGTGGTGTAGAAGCAGGAGGAGAATCTTCTTCAACTTTGTCACTCATAGGAGCTGAAGGAAGAGCAGACTTTGGCAATTGGTCAACCTCCTTTTGTTGGTAGAAGTTAAGGTTTCATCAATCACAACATTTATAGTCTCCGTGACTTTACTAGTCCTTTTGTTGAAGACTCTGTACGCCTTACTAGATGACAAGTATCCAAGGAAAATCCCTTCATCACTACGAGTGTCAAACTTTTCCACATTTTCCCTATCTTTTAAGATAAAGCAAGTGCTACCAAAAATTCTGAAATATTTGACATTTGGCTTTCTCCATCACAACTCATAAGGTGTTTTCGTTGTTCTTGGTTTGAAGTACATTCTGTTTGTAGTGTGACATGTAGTGTTCACAGCTTCACTCCATAGATTTTTAGCAATATCCTTGTTATGCACCATGGCTTTGACTATCTCCTAAATGTCTCGATTCTTCCGTTCCACTACTCCATTTTGTTGAGGAGTTATTGGAGTGGAGAATTCTTGAGCTATGCCAGCTTCAGTGTAGAATTGCTCCAGTTGAGAGTTCTCAAACTCTCTTCTATGATCACTCTGAAGGCGATTTATACAAACTCCTTTCTCATTTTGCAATCTTTTACATAGGATCTCTATTTTTTGAGACGCTTCAAACTTGGACCTTAACAAAATTGCGCATGTAAATCTGGTGAAGTCATTTACCATAACCATGATGTATCTCTTACTTCCTAGAGATTCTGTTCTAGTAGGGCCCATGAGATTAATATAAAGTAGCTCAAGTGGTCTGGCTGTGGCTGTGGTTAAGGTTGCCTGATGATGAGTTCTTGTCTATTTTCGAGTTAACATGGTCCAAATACAGCATTGTCAACTTTAACTAGCTTGGGAATGCTTAGCATTGCTTCCTTCTTAGATACGAAAAAGAGTTGTTTGTAGCTTGCATGTCCCATCCTTTGATACCATAAATCTTCATTGGGCATTTGAATGCTATTACAGACTATTTTAACATATGGAACCAAATTGTAGCAATTATCCAAAGTATGGACCCCACCGATAAGTTGTTCACCTATTTCATTGAGTACTATAAATTTTCCTTTGGAGAATAACACCATGAAGTCTTGATAAGAGATTTGACTTATGCTTAACAGATTTACTCTCAGTCTTTCTACATATAAAACATTAGCAATGTCGGGTAATCTAGGTATGGAAATAATTCCTTTCCCTTTTATTTAGGATTTGCTTCCATCCCTAAATGTGACATTATCACCCCTTTTTGGCTCAAAAGTTTTGAAGAGAGAGCGGTCTCCAGTCATATGTCTTGAACATCCACTGTCAAGATACCATAAACATGTGTCCATCACTTTAAGAGCATTATGCTTCATGTAATGTACTTCATGCTTATTAGTCAAGTCATATGGCAAAGTTCTTTCTTTGTAACTTCTGTTGGGTAACTTTAACCAAGCCCTTGTCTTGCTTTTGCTAGTAGCCCGATATATGCACCTTTTGAGACAGTCTAGTCTTCTTTTGCATTTCTTAAGAATCAACTGTTCTCTCACCTGAGCTGATTTCATCACAATATTTGTACATAAATCTTTTTCAATCAACAAAGATATCAATTTCAAATAAATTTCAGACTCACACATCCTAAGAAATTGAGAGACATCAACATTAGAATCATAAGAGAAATTATTTGAAACAAACCTGTTCATGTAATTTGTATCATGACAACAGGAATTAATGGATCACATAACAAAGATTAAAACATAATCAGAGTGTGCCTGCTTTGATACCACTTGTTGGGTTAAGATAGCTTGAGCCTAGTTAATTAATTCAATTACCTAAGTGATTGTGAAGGCTCACTTAGTGTATAAAACACTTGTGAATGTTTAGACCCCCAAATACAAATATTCCAAAACAAGCCTATATTCAAACAATGTATGTGCGGAATGATAAATATAAGGTATACCTAAATATGCAAACAAATCTAAGCCATAATTTAATCACAACACAGCAGTAATTAAAAGAAAAGAGTAAGGGATACAGAGAAATAAATGCAAGATAACACCAACACATGTTATTGAAGAGGAAACTGAAGAACTCGGCAAAAAACCTCTCTACCGCCCTCCAAGTGGTAAAATGATCCACTAGAAATTAGTTGGGATACATGAATAGCAATAGGCCCTCTAAGCCTAATCTACCCGATGCACCTAAGCCTTCCAAGCTTCTTGCTCTAACAGGGTTACGCCTAACCTTGTCTTCTCTATCTTACCGGATTCCGCAATTAGCCCATTGCATCAACCAAAATGAATTGGTTCTCTTTTAAACTACCCCCCAAACACCAAGAACCATCTCACTGCTCTGAATGTGGTGAGGTCAGGATTTGACTTAAGATCCTCTCATGGGTATGACAATGGAGAGAGTGAGAGCAGAGGATTTTGAAGAATCAAATATATAAAATTGTGGATGAATCAATCTTGTTATTCTTTAGGGTTTATCTCTCAAAATTCTCTCTAGAAACTCTTTACATTTCATGGGAATAGGGGTATTTATAGAATGGTATGAGATAGAATGTGAAAAGTTAGTATTCAGTAAAGAAGGGTGCACTGGTGAGTCATTCACGACTGGGATGAGTCGTGAGTTCAGTCACCAAATAACAGAAAGGCTAGTCTGTAATTTTTGTCTTATAGTGATCCAGCTGTCTTGACCCTTCAACTTCCTGCATGCTCCACACGTGTGACATATTCTGGCGAGTCACCACTTGCAAGTCACCACTTGTGAGTCAATAATGAGATCCAATCGCGAGTTGCCTTTTAATTGCACACGATTGATCAAGTATTCACACACTCTCACACATAACTCTTACATTATTCCCACCTAAATACAGGGTTTTTAAATGTTGAATTACAAGCAAATTTGACACGAAATAAAGTTAACACATAGTTGAATAGATTCAACCTTATAGATTAATTAGGTTAAATTACATGCAAATCGTGGAGGTACCAGCAAATCACCAATTAAACTAAATGCAGCGAAAATTAAATTGACATAGTGATTTGTTGACAAATGGAGAAAACCTCTCACAAGGTAAAAACCTCACCGAGTGAATTTAAGGTTACCACTCACAAGAATCCACTAATCAATAATCAAGTAGTTATAAATATAAAGAATCTTACCACTACCTTGGCCTATCCCAAAATACCAATCTACAGTTGAACCTTTGCTCCTATACCCAATTAGACTTGATCTTGTAGTAGTCTTCTTTCCTTTGTTGCACAAATCTCCAATCTGTGACTAATTCCTTTGCACGGATTCCAGTACGTGACTAACTCCAGCAACTTGAATGATTGTTGTTGGTTACAAAATTCTTCACTTCATAAATGATGAAGATTAGGAAGCACTTGGTTACAAAACCCTATGGTGTACAAACACAGCAGCTTTACACAGAGTAAATGAATTCTAGGTCTTTATATCTGTGTGTGACAGCTTCTAAAATATGGCTTATATATAACTAGAGTTGTGAGAAAAGAAACCCGAATCAAATAATATAGCATTGGCCGAATTTCAAATCTAGAAATTTTGAAATCGTAATTCTCGATAGATTGAGCTTGTGTCGAACTTGTGTCAAGCTTCTGCTGAGACTTAATGAAACAGCTTTTCTTCACTTGTTTTTTAGACCAATCTTCATGACTTTAAAGATACCACATGATATGTTTGAGCAAAATACTTCTTAATACATTAAACCCAACTTAAATCTACCCAATTACAAGTAAAGTGCATTTTGTCAAAAGATTAGCCAATTACATAGAAAATATGACCCTAACAGAAACCATAATTAGGCATCTTTTTTAAAACTATATGATTTTAGTGATAATTTCTCATCCTATAGTACTTGATGAATTTCAAATATTTCATTGGTTCTATAATCTTTCTTTTGGGTTATTTGATCATGTTAAAATGAGGGAAGACCCAACTTCACTATTTTTGAAATGGTTGAGTTGTCTTAAGTTGTTTCCCCATTTGCACTTGCTTGACTTCTAATATTACTATACTGAGTATTGGAGCTCTCTTCTTACACAAAAACACAATTATTGGTGAACTGGTCAAAGTGTGCATCCAAGACCATGAAAATCTATGTCATCTCCTTGAATGTTTTAATCTAACTATCAACTACAAAACCCATTGCATTCTCCTAGCATTCAAATAATTATTTCTACAAACTTGGCTCTGATACCTTTTGTTCTGAGCATACATATTGAGAAATGGATTGTTATGAGTTCTTTTCAAGGATTGTGTTGTTGAGTAACCGGGGTGAGTTAAGGTTGTAGACTTATAGGCACCCCATTTTGTATAATGTTGATGTGAAAGGGACTCTTTACCAAGGATTCTTGGTCAAGTGAGATGATAAAGAACTTAAAACATTCTCAAAACTTCCAAAAACCCTCTAGAACCCCAATTTTGCATAGACATGCAAAGTTTGGTGGATTTATTTATGGGAAATATCTCTTGAAAATCCAAGACATGGCTGATCTCACATTGCTGAAAGGACTTGCACTTAAAATTTCTCCTATAAAAGGCCTTGTGGGCACATGTTTCAAAACACAAGCAAAGTTTCCTACAAATATGCATCGAATCACTAGAAAAGTGGTTCAAGATGATATTTTGTTTCTTTTAAATTCCTTGAGTTCAATTATTTTCTTGCATGGCAAGAGCTATATTTGGTCTCTGGTCTTCCTAGTTAAAGGTTTATTAATCATTTTGGTCTATTTGATAGATCAATTGATGGGAGAATGATCAAAACCAAGCTTCACCTTCTCTTGTTTGGGTAGGCTTTCTTGTTTTTTTTTTTTTTTTTTTTTTTTTTTTTTTTTTTTAAATTTTTATTTTTATTTTAAATTCTTATCCTATTTTGAGTTTTATATACATATAAAATATTTTTTTTAGCTTAATTCAACTTGATTGCTTTTAAGATAGGATAGAAACATGTCTTAAGCTAGAGTAGTTAAGATCTACGGGTTTTACCTTGTGGTGCACACTTAGGCTCAATGTTGTGTATGCATTTTGTGGAGCTTGTGTACACAACCCAATTTTGCATTTGCGACATCATCTTTCCATCTATCACTAATAATAATAAGATACATTATAGATAACAACAATATCAAACATAAGTCCACAAGTTGGATGGATCATCCCATGAGGATGAAAACTCTAAAGTCCAAAAGTGGACGGATGTAATTGAAGTCCATAGACTGGACGGAACATCCTAAAAGGATGAAAATGCTAAGTCCAAAAAGAGGACGGATATATGTTGGGAAATTTAGATCCCGGTTGATAGAATTAACAAGTTTTAAACCCAATTTGTTAATTAGATTTATTATTAATAAAACTTGTTAAAACAAACAAACATCAAAATCATGTCAAAATTATGTAGCGGAAATAATAAATAAGACAAGATGTGATGACCTAGGAAAACCATTGAAACCAACCAGTTTCACAGTAAAAAACTTTGGGGGAAACCTTCCCGAAAAGCAATCCACTATAGTAAAGAGAAGTTTTTGATTTAGTACAAAACCTTTGTCCTTAGACTCTACAATCCCCGTAGATGAACTCACAGCAGAAACCTTCTATTGCTTCAGAACCTCTGAACTCTTCAATATATGAAAGCCACTCTTTGATGATGCACAAATCCTAGTACGTGACTAACCAATTGTGCGAATCCCAATATGCGACTTAATCACCAACTAGAAGAAGATGTTGGCTGCAAAGTTCTTCACTTTATCAACAATAAAGATCAAGAAGCACTTGGTTACAAAACCCTAAGGCGCAAAGACGCAGTAGCTTCTTTCAGAGAGAATAAGGTATCGGTCACCTTTTGCATATATTCTCCTTGTATTCTTTTATGTGACGGTCTTTAAAATAAGCCTTATATAGGTCTAGGGTTGTGAGAAAAGAAACCCTACACAAATACAAAAGCCTGGCCCAAAAATCAGATCTGAAAATTCTAATTTCTCGTAACCTCGATCGATTGGAAGGTGTCGAGGAGGTGTCGAGCTTTAAATCTCAATAGATAGCTATCTGTCGAGAAGCTATTAAGGAGCTATCGAGAAGACAAAAGATTTCTCGATTGATCCACCAGCTGTCGAGAAGGTGTCGAGGTTGCGATAAGAAAACATCTTAAAAAGCTTGATAGATAGCCAGCTGTTGAGAGGTGTCGAGCAGCTGTCGAGCTATCTGTCTAGCTTTAATGAACATATTTTCTTCACTTATTTCTTGGTCCAATCTTCATGGCTTTAATACTAGACTTGAACAACATGTTTCTTCAAGTATTAAACACATCCTAGATCTACCAAAATACAAGTACAGTGCGTTTTGTCAAAGGATTAGCCAATTATACAAAATATGTCCTTAACAATCTCCTCTTTTGGCAATCCGTGACAAAATCACAACAAACAAATGATCATATGAGAGAAGTCATAAATCACTTAACTCATATTCACTTGTTGAATACAATAAAATCTATTCTAACATAAACTCTTGAAAATTTTTGCAAGAAGAGAGTTTATGGCAAGTAGACTTTGACAACCTGTATTTTTGAAATACTTTAAACAAAACTCATCAAGGCTTCTTAGTGTGAAACAGAAATAATAGATTGCATACAAGAAAGAAACATGTGTATAAAGAAAGAAAAGAAACAACACATGTAAAGATAGGTGAAAGAAAACATACATCATCATATATATATATCAAAGATAAGCACAATGTATGTAAATATGGTCATAAGACCCAAGGTACAAGAAGAAGGAAGTAAGCACTCCCCCTAATAAGATGAACACATCTCCCCCTAACAAAGGAATATATTTCTCTCCCTAACATGTAGAATCTCCAAAAGAAACCACAAAGTCTCCACAATTTCTCTCCTTTTTTGTCATGATTGACAAAGGGTACAAGAAGCTAGAAAGCTTCACCCGAGAAGCATAAAGATGATCAAGGATGACAAGGGGGTACAAGAAATTCAGTTAAATGCATGAATGTAATGAAACAAGATGCTATGGATGACAAGATAACAGAAAGATGCAAAACATGTAAAAGACAAATCTCTCAACAAAAATGTTAAGCATATAGATCCCAAACACACACACACACACACACACACACACACACACACACACACACACACACAATAGGTCTAACCAATTTTATTTTTCAAAAACAAGTCAAGACAGTTTAGTGAGTATGCATTAGCACATGTAAAACCTTGTGATGGCCAAATCACATTGTACTTGCACATGTATCAAGAGTAGCAAAGAATATTGCGTGTTGTGTGTGAAAAAAATCGCAAGATTGCCTGTGTATACATGTTATGACGATTTGAGATATGAGAAAATCACTTTAACTCACACACAATCATAACTGTTTGATGGGGATTATTACCTTCGAGGTACATCCTATAACTCTCATATCTTCTAGAATACACGCTTGCAATCATATTTAAAACATTTTTGATCTTTTTGCTTTTTATTTTTCTTTGCGTATTTTCTTTTATTTTAGCATATCATGCACAGATATATAAAAGAGAGAAAAGAAATACCCAACATGCTAAGCATAGACATTACACTTTTGCTATGCCGAAGCATATAGGTGTCTATATTATGATTGGCGAGCAACATTGGTGAGATGATTATTTATGCTTTTCTCTTAGGATTTTCTAGTCCTTCTCGTCAAAAAGAGTGATATGAGTGTTAAGTTCAAGAGATAACTTAATCTTACTCATCATAAATAAGAGCCACAAAACTCACTTGCTTAGTTGTGTATAGAGATGCTCATCTGGATACAAAGTTTAGAAAAAATTGTTTCAATGGCCATCCAACGTACAAAAGTACCAAAGTACACAAAACACGCACTGTTTTTGTATTTTTCTGATTTTTCCTTTTTATTTTTTTTTAAACAAAACAAAACAAAATAAAAACTAAACAACCAAACAAAAACAGACAAACAATATGAGAGTATGAAAGAAAGATGCATATGCATGAAGGCATGATAGAAGGGTGCAAATGCATGAAAGCATGATTTCAAAAGCAGAAAAAAATCAAGCAAAGAGAGTCCTACTTTAGATAGAAAGAATTAAAGCAGAGGGCAAACAGAAAAGACAATTAAGTCTTAGGCTCCTTTCTCACCCACACAGCACGAGTCTTTGGCCGTGAAGATAAAAAGGCACGTGTCCTAGTATGTCATTAGAATTCTCCTGAAATTGAGTTAAAAAGCTCAAGACTTTTAATAACTCTCTAAACAAAGTTATAGGTCCCTGAAAGGAAACCTGTGACCTTTTGGACAATTGCTTATGAGGATACAACTTAAAGCAATTAGGACGAATGTGTCCAGAAGCACCACAATGGTGACAAACATGAGGGCTAATAAAGGATTTAGAATTAGACAGATCAGTTTTGGATTTTATACCTTTATCACATTTTTCAGATTGTGGCACAAAGACAGTCCTTGATCCAGAAGCTATGGAAGATGAAGGGTTGGAAGAAACAACATATCCTAAGCCAGTCTTATCAGAACTAGGTTTTTGAGTACTCAAGACCTCATGAAGCTTTGCAATAGACATCCTTTCTATTTGAGTTCTAGTTTGACTAAGCTCAACTTCAAGATTCTTGACATTCTCTTCTAATATGGCATTCTCCACAACAAAAGTCTCAACTAACCTTGTAGTCTCATCCAGTTTGACTAACAAATCAGCTTTTTCAGTTTTTACCTCATTCAGCTCTTTTCTACAAAGATGAGAAGTCTTTTCAGATTTTATGAATTCAGTCCATAGCTTATCATAGGCTTCCTGAATGGTCATCTTCTTGGGTACTTCATCATCAGAAGAATCCTCACTGTCACTAGAACTCTCCACAATCACCTTATCGGTTGAGGCAACAAAGGCCATAACGTGACGACATTCATCCACAAACTCATCAAAAGAGTCATCCTTAGTGTCACTCCAAGTAGCAACCAAACCTTTATCTTCTGACTTCTTGGTCTTTTCCTTCATTAGGTAGTTTGGACACTCTATTCTCATATGACCAAAACCTTTGCATTCATGACATTTGATAAGAGGCTTCTCATTCTTGCCCTTCCTAGAGGATTTAGGTTTTCTAGGAGATTTGCCTTTATCCTTTTTCCTAAACTGAAGAAGTTTGATAATCTCATCAGTTATGAAAGTCAGATCCTCATCCTTATCTTCACTTTCATCTTCATCTTTAGAGTCCTCAGTCTCTTCCTTTATACCCTTAAGAGTCAGGTTTTTACTCTTTCCACCTTCTCCCATTGAGCCTAATCCCATCTCATAGGTTTGAAGGTTCCTTACAAGCTCAGTCAAAGGAATTTGATCAATATCCTTTGCTTCTTCAATGGCAGTGATCTTGGTATGAAATCTTTCAGATAAGGACCTAAAGATTTTCTTAACAATTTTGGATTTTGCAATACATTCTCCAAGGTTGAAAGCAGAATTCACAATATCCATGAGTTTAGCATAGAACTCATCAAAGGTCTCATCCTCCTCCATCCTTATTTCTTTAAAACTACTAGTGAGTTGTTGAAGTTTCACAGTCTTTACTGCCTTGGTACCATCATAGGTGGTCTCAAGAATGGTCCATGCTTCCTTGGCAACTTCTATGGATGATATTTTCTTGAATTCCTCATTGGTCACCCCACAGAACAAAGCATTCAAGGCCCTACTGTTGAAATTTTCCGCTATGATTGTTGCATCAACCCAATCCATCAGCGATTCCTTCGGCTTAATCTAGCCGACTTCAACAACTTGCCATACCTGTTCACCTAGAGCCTGTAAAAACACTTTCATACAAACTTTTCAATACGCATAATTAGTTCCATCAAATAAAGGAGGTATAAATAAATATTGTCCTCTATCCATGACAATAGGGGTCAATGGATCACACTCAGGAAATTAATCCAATCAGAGTGAACCCACTCTTATACCACTTGTTAGGAAATTTAGATCCCGGTTGATAATTAACAAGTTTTAAACCCAAGTTGTTAATTAGATTTATTATCAATAAAACTTGTTAAAACAAACAAACATCAAAATCATGTCAAAATTATGCAGCGGAAATAATAAATAAGACAAGATATGATGACCCAGGAAAATTAATGAAACCAACCAATTTTACAGTAAAAAACCTAGGGGGAAACCTTCCCGAAAAGCAATCCACTATAGTAAAGAGAAGTTTCAGATCTAGTACAAAACCTTTGTCCTTAGACTCTAAAATCCCCGTAGATGAACTCACAGTAAAAACCTTCTACTACTTCAGAACCTCTGAACTCTTCAATATATGAACGCCACCCTTTGATGATGCACGAATCCTAGTACGTGACTAACCAATTGCGCGAATCCCAGTACGTGACTTAATCACCAACTAGAAGAAGATGCTGGCTGCAAAGTTCTTCACTTCATCAACAATGAAGATCAAGAAGCACTTGGTTATGAAACCCTAAGTCGCAAAGTTGCAATAGCTTCTTTCAGAGAGAATAAGGTATCGGTCACCTTTTGCGTATGTTCTCCTTGTATTCTCTTATGTGACGGCCTTTAAAATAAGCCTTATATAGGTCTAGGGTTGTGAGAAAAGAAACCCTACACAAATACAAAAGCTTGACCCAAAAATCAGATCTGAAAATTTTGATTTCCCGTAACCTCGATCGATCGGGAGGTGTCAAGCTTTAAATCTCGATAGATAGCTATTTGTCGAGAAGCTATCGAGGAGCTATCGAGAAGACAAAATATTTCTTGATTGATTCACCAGTTGTCGAGAAGGTGTCGAGGTTGCGATAAGAAAACACCTTAAAAAGCTCGATAGATGGCCAACTGTCGAGAGGTGTCGAGTAGATGTTGAGCTATCTGTCTGCAGGTGTCGAGCTATCTGTCCAGCTTTAATGAACACCTTTTCTTCACTTGTTTCTTGGTCTAATCTTCATGACTTTAATACTAGACTTGAATAACATGTTTCTTCAAGTATTAAACACATCTTAGATCTACCCAAATACAAGTAAAGTGCGTTTTGTTAAAGGATTAGTCAATTACACAAAATATGTCCTTAACTATATAAATTAAAGATCATAAGTGGATGGATCATCCCATAAGGATGAAAACTCTAAAGTCCAAAAAGTAGACGGATGTAATTGAAGTCCATAAGCTGGACGGAACATCCTAAAATGATGAAAATTCTAAGTCCAAAAGGAGGACGGATATAGATTAAAGATCATAAGTGGACGGATCATCCCATAAGGATGAAAACTCTAAAGTCCAAAAAGTGGACAGATGTAATTAAAGTCCATAAATTGGACGAAACATCTTAAAAGGATGAAAATTCTAAGTCTAGAAAGAGGATGGATGTAAGTAGAAGCCCACAAAGTGGACAGATCATCCAAAGAAGTTAAAAATTATTGGGTCCAATAGCGGACGTATACAAACAAATATTCAACAAGGTAGACGGATTCATCAAACATATCGTTATGCTAGACGAACTCATAAAAAGCACGAAGAAAGAAGAACAAAGAAATAATAAAAACCCCTCGTAGGGAAATGTTTACATAATCCCAAAATTATGACGGAGGATTATAAATTGTTCTCCAAATATTCTTACATAATTAAAAAAAAAAAAAAAACTATTGCTGCACAGCCAGGGCAGGGGTCCCATCCTTCTCCTCAATCAATACATCGGTTTGGTGATGGGCTTGTTCATCTTGTACTTCAACATTGGTTCCTTCATCCTGGGCAATGTTGACGGGGGGCATTCTCGCTAAATAGTTTGTTTGTGTTCTCGGAATGAACGGCCTGAACTGATGACTAGTCCTGGGTATTAATTTTGATGGTGGATACGTCAAGCTCGGGATATAGAGACTTTACTTGACGGAGGGCGTCATCGAAACTGTCACCATAAGAGATTCCCAGCTTTGTCCGAAGGTCGTTGGAGTCACGGTACTCTTATACCGCAACCTCCTTCGCCAGACAGATCTCATTTTCCTTCTCCTCCAGAACATTTTTTAGCTCCTTCGTCCTCTGGTAAAACTCATCCCTTGCTTTCTCCACCATCGAAAGTTTTTGTAGTTGTACAACCTTCCAGGCCTTCAGTTCATCCAGCTCCTCCTCTGTCAACCTCATCTTATCTTGTAAATGGTCTAATGTGGTCTCACGGTTTAGACACCGTCCCATTAGCCCCTTCATCATGATCATGGCCTGAGAAATGGGGAGGAATAATTAGTTTCAAACTAAGAAAAGATGACCTATGAAAAATTGCCGGAAGATTACCTGAGCTAAACAGCCCCGTCTCACTTATTGCCTCCGTCGAGTGATTGCTCAAATATTCATAATCTTCAGAAGTTACGATGGACGATAACTTCTCCAAAGCATATTTAGAATCCTTTCACAGGAGGGGGATGGGTGGATTCTCCTGTTGGGAGGACGGACCCTTCATTAAGTCTTTGTCAGCCTCAGGCTTGGCTGGAGTGACTGTCTTTGCACCCCCAGCCATTAACCCCTTTTGGCAGATGCTTCCTTTTAAAGGCCTGATTGCTTGAGCCCGGCCTTGTAGGATCCACGTCGCTGGTCTCCTTTTTCTTGGTAGCAATTGCCTTGATTAGAGCCCTCCTCTTAGCGTCGTCCATCTCTGTGGAGGTAGACGGAGGAGGTTAGTTAAAAAAAAAAAAAAAGTCCAAGTAGAATGTGAATGACGAGCTTACGTTGGCGAATTCTGGTGTCGTATTTCTTGGCTGTTGGCGAAGGTTCAGGTCTGTCACAATACCAGTAGATGGTATCAAGTGTGACCAGTTTAGCCTAAGTTCTTTCCTCCGGCATGGTCTTGTTAAAAATTCTTTCGAAAAAGTTGAACTCCTCAAGTTCAACTTGTGGACATCGTCTAACTGCAAAGAAGAAGACGGTTAAAAAAGTGTTAAAAAAATGAATTAAAATACTATAATCAACTGAACGAGTTATGAGTTCAAACACTAAGACGGGCGCATACCAGCTGGATGCAATACGCCCTAAGTTGTATCGACGGGCATGTGTTCCATTTCCCCTGGACGACACATCCACTCGTCACCTTCTTGGAAGAAATTACAACTCTTCCAATCCCTATTAGAGTCTGGGATATCATATAGGACTTTCAACAACGGACTCCTAGCCACAAAACTATACATCCCCTTTGATTTGTCAATTTCATCTAGACGGTAGCAGTGTAGGAATTCTTGCACCGTCAACCTTCTAGCGCCATTTGACATAGCACCATAAAGGACCTCCATGGCTATGAAGACCCTCCAGGCATTTGGGGATACTTGGTTGATGGACAGGCCCAGATATTTGAGAAGCTCACGGTGAAGGGAGCTTAATGGAAACCTGAGCCCTGCCTTTAGCATCTGTTTGTATACCCCGAGAGCTGCCACCCCTTCGTATTAGCATTTCTTTGACTCATAGGGTAGACGAAGGGGGATATTGTCTGGAATTTGGTAATTGGCTCTAAGAGTGTTAAAATGCTTCTCCTTGATGGTAGATACAAAAGCATTCATCGTCCACTCTGGTAGCATGATGAACTCCTTAGGTCCATCAGCACCTATGACGGGCTTTATTGGTTCTTCCCTGCCATCATCAGAATTCTCCTCTAAACCAGCCATCTCTATATCCTCATTTGTTGAGGACTGGGTAGAGGCGGACGGATTCCTCTCTTCCCCCTTATTGTCTTGGTCTTTGTGACTTGACGGGTATGCCTCCTTGTAATCTGCCCCGTCACGAACAACAGATTGATTACTTGATGCACTAAACATTGCCTACACGGGATGACAAAACCTAAGACTATGATGAGTCTAGAAAAAGTGATGGGAGTATAAAATCTAGGAAAATAAAGAATACATCTGACGGATAACGAAACACATGCAAAAAAGAAAAGGGGAATACTTACTAAGTCAGCAAGATAACGGAAAGACGTTGGTGACAGAAGCAGTAATAGGATGGAGTAATCTCTGACAAAGGTGATGGATGCGCTTTGGCAGTGTGTTCTTAGTGTAAAGTGTAAAAATGAAAGGAGATAGGTGATATATATAGGGGGAGTGCACGGAAGATGAAAACCAGTGGAAAGATAACACGTGTCGTACGACCTAATGATTTTCAGGTAGGACTGTCAGAATCATACGCGATTCACAGAGTCCCTATGAAACCGTCACCCCTTGAGTCCGTCTTGATGTTATGGACCCATGGGGTGAAGGGGGCAACTGAAGAGGAAGAATTATATATGACGGGTTGGCCCATATGAACGGATCCCCATATGGACGGACTTAACACAAACATGTCAAGCACCCATGAAGCATCTAATTTTGTTATCTCATGATCTCCAAGAAACCCTAGATGGAAAATTCTTGCGGCCCACACTTGTACACCACAGAATCCTAGTATAAATGGAATTCCAATAGGGGGAGGATTCCGAAAGATGCGTGTATTAACAATGATCTTCTTTATAAGGAAATGTCTTGTCCATCACGTTTGAGATTACCCAAGAGAATTCCCATAATGAAAAGACTTCTACTCCAAGGGAGAGAGGTCAATCTTCAACTACTATAAAAGCCCCAATACCCTCACAAATCAAGGTATGCATAATTGACCATCTCTAGCACTCTGGAGTTGTAAGAGATTCTAACTTGACCTTCGGAGGATATTTGGTCGGCACCACACTGGTGCTCTCTGTTAAGGTCTTTCTTTTTTCTTGTTGTGTAGGTGTTGTTCCGAGTGTGCGAGTATCGTGTGGCTCACTGGTGATTTTTTCGGCATCATCACTATACATCTCAATTATGACTTAAAAATAAATGTCAAGTTGTAAGAATTGGTAACGAGGCTTGCAGGGTGATATAATGTGAAGTTAATAACCGTACATAGGTAGGTTATCACAACGTTGCTACCCATACATGAACAATTACATTGCTATATATGACTTCTAAAATCACTATTTGTTGGAAGCAAGATTCAACATGTCGTACTTTCTTTAGTTTTGAATTATGATATTGTTAACGATTTCTTGGGCTCTTAACTCAGCAAGTATCGCAGGAATAACCAAAAATATTATCAAAGGAGATTCAAGATTTGATTTGAAGCTCTGACAGGAAGTTCTCATTATTCCCAATGGGAAATATCTCCCACTCTTGAAGATGTAAAGCTACCAGATACTTCGTCTGAGTTTAAGTTTGTGTGGAGAAAAAGAGAGGACAATTCACTGCCTAACGAGTACTTTGGTTGCATTTTTGTAAAACATATATAATTGAGGAACTGTTAACATGTTGGTTATCAAAATAAAATAAAATAAAAGAATCATGATATTGTTAAACAACCCAGTTCAGAAATGAGTTAACAATAGAGGAGGGTCATCGATTATATATAGGAAAGACAATGAAGTCAACAATCATAAGGAAAGTAGACGAGGTGGCTGCCCTCTCTTGAAAGTTATGTCAACTTCGTGCAAAACAGAGAAAAGTGCTTTTCGCAAATAAGATCAGTTGCAATTTCATCAACTATGGTGGTGTTGAGGTGGTGGCCAGATCTTTATAGCTAGGTACAATGATCATGTCCTCTTTATTATTGCCTTTTCCCTGAAGTAGAACAATCATTACACCTGCTAGTACATTAATATAATTCAAAAAGACAATAGCAAGACAGAAATAATATTGATTGCTTAGTTGACTCAAATGATCAATTTAAAAGTCAACTAAAAAATGATCAAGAATTAATGGATTGATTTCATTAATGGGATAGTGCAAACAAAATACCAAAAAAAAAAAAAAAAAAAAAACATTTCGATTCAAAATGGTGGATTCATTGAATCTGATCTTATTGGTACTCAATCACCATCAGTATAACAAGAAGAGTAAGCTGTGAGAATCAAGCAAACTATCTGGAAAAGAAAACATTAGAAGACTATTAATCGTCTAACTATTCTTTTCTTTTTTTATTCTGTAATATGAATAAAATAAAAATTATAGAATAAAATTGCTCACATTTTTTATGGATGAATAGATTTAAACTAAACAAGGCAACCAGCCATATCAAAGTTACACTATTTCCAAATTTCTAATTAACTGCCCTTGTGGACCTATTAAATTTTCTGGATAATCAATGAACTTCAGTAAATGAAGCATAGCAACCCCTCAAGGGTAAAAAAAAAAATATGATAACGTACAGCAGAAGCAATAGACTATGAAATAGGGCAAAATTTGCCAAATGGTATATTTTTCCAAAAAATTTAGGTGCGTGGCATGCGTTCAAAGTTATTTAGTTAGTTAGACTGTTTTTTAAAAATCGATTTTGGCAAAATCGACTTTGGACTGAAAAAAAAAAGCTATAGTGACGTTTTTTTTAGTGGCGTTTGTAAAAACGCCACTATAGGTTCCCTATAGTGGCGTTTTCTATAAACGCTGCTATAGGCACTAAGAAAACGCCACTATAGAGTTTGTTTTCCAGCCCAAAGTCGATTTTGCCAAACTCGATTTTCAAAAACAGTCTACCTTACTAAATAACTTTGAATGCATGCCACGTGCCTAATTTTTTTGGAAAAATATATTATTTGGCAAATTTTGCCATGAAATAGTTCCTTAAAAAAAAAAAAAAAAAAAAAGACTATGAAATTGGTTAGGGGTCGGTATCCCATAACACATGGATGGAGGCATGCCTTGATGCTTATTAGTATATACTCAGTACAGACTTTAGCAATTTTGTTCTATAAAGTTATACTTTACCCCTTTTAATAATATCATTAATTATTTTAAGAGTAATGTTATTACCACAAACTTTTCTGCAATATTTTTACAAATTGTTGAGATAGCAAATTTATATTGGTTCATATTTGACTCACCACTTATATCACTTTTTTCTTACCAATAACTACTCACTACATTAGCAATTTGTAAAAAAAAATTGTAACTCTAGCATTCCTCATTGTAAAGACCATAAAAGAATCTATAGATCTAAAATCTAAAAAAAGTATACAAGTCCAAAAATTAGCATACTAACAAAAATTACCAATAGTAAATCTAATGCAAATTAAGCTTAATCAACCAATTTTACTCAAAACAAACAACCTATCCCTTTTAAAAAAAAATTTAAAAATTATTTTCTTACCCTGTAGCATCATCAAAGCCACACACACCAAAAAAAAATCCCTCAAGTGTCTAAGTAGCATTAGAACCAACGGTCGGAGTCACAGCACATAGCCAATAATAGAGCTGCCCCCCTAACTCCAAGTCTTGGCTCCGTCCTTACCATAACAAAATATAGATCCAATAATATATAAAATATTATTAGAAAAAATTTCACTTACCTCCCATGAGGCTTTCTGTTATCACGCTCATCCTGTCTAGTTTGAAATAAAACACTCACCACCATCGAAATGCAAACTATTTGCACTAACCTCCTTAGATGACTGAAAAAAAAAAAAAAAAAAAAAAATCCAAGAAAAATAAGCTCTAAAAATTATTGGATTTCCTATCTGTAAAGATATGGAGGATGACCCTAAGTGGAGGGTCAAAAAAGAAATTCAAAAAATTTTAAATTTTTTTGATCAAGTCAAATCTGTAGGTTAATATAAATAGTTTGTATTATAAGTGAGGTGAATGTTTTATTCTAAATTAGAGGGGAGGTGAGTGTAATAATAAAAAACCTTTGGGGAGGCTAATATAATTTTTTCAATATTATTATGTAATATTAAATACACAAATGACATTTTTTGGTATTTTAAGTGAGACATTCATGATTTAAATCTCAATCTCCTAACTATTAAATTACATAATTAAAAAAAGATGCAACATCGTAGATTTCTAATTTTTTTTTTTTAAAATGTCAAGGTTTAATTATATATAAATTACACTTTGTAATTATTTAAACCTCTTTTTAATTTGATATTTAACGTTCTATTTTGTTTTCCAATTTTGTCCCTGAATTTCTATATTATGTTCAATATGATCCTTTTCCCACTTTTATAAGAATTTTTCCCCTATTTCAGCAAAAGAACAAAAAAAACGTCACTCAAACCTAACCTTTAATTAAACCTTTAGCCACCATCCATTGCCAACCAAAACCCAACAATCTCCCTTGGCCGAAAGCTAGCCCATCAAACACATTAAATTTTTTACTATTAATTTTTTAAAAAATAAATACATTGCCTTGGCCAACGACCAGTGCCAACATCTTCTTCCTTTTTTTCTTTTTTTTCTTTTTTAAATAATAATTGCTGCTGGAATGTGATTGTTAGTGACTTTGTGGACTTGTTGGAGATCAAAATGCTGGAGTTGAGTAGAGATTGAAACAATAGCAGAAGAGAGATGAAAATGGAATGTGGTGGTCAGTGGCAGAGCCACTTGTAGCTAGGGGACCCCTAAATTTTTTATTTTTTTATTTATTGTTTGTCATTATAATTAAAATATATTTATAAATAATTTTTCAAAAAAATACTACTTGGTTCCCTGATTTAAAAAAAGAAAATTATATTCTTGTTAGGGTAAGTGTAGTTAGAAATAATATTTTAAGAAAATTATATCATAACCCTCCCAAAGTATATGCAAGTGATATATAATAGGTTATAAATGTAGTTTTTTGGCGTAAAATGTAATAATATCCCACCAAACTTGATTTTTCTTACTATGCCATTTAATTTTCAGTTCTTTTGATCATATGTTTACGATTTATAATTTGATGTAATCACAATGTTGGTCTCCTAGCTATATTACTTATAAATTGTTAAAAGTGTTTCATGCACTACAAAAAAAGCTTTATTTGTGTTGACTAATTTGTTGTTGCAATTAATAAAACTACCACTATAAGAGCATTCACATCTGGTTTCTAAAACTTATCTCATTTTACCATCTTAAAAGTTACTTTATCTATTATGCCATACCATTTTACAATACACCTAACACCCCATATCTAATTTATCTCATCTATTCAGAAATTCTAGCATTTTACCCTTATTTTTTTAAAAAATTTAGCAATATGCCTCTATTTTAAAACTATATAGGTATATGCCATTGTTTTGATACTCGATTACCTTAAAATCGAGTTTCAATGAAATACTCGATTTGTAGAAAATCGAGTTATGCCCGATCAAACTTAAAAGAAATAAAAATAAATAAAAAAATTGCATGGAACTCGAGTTCCATTAAAAATGCCACCATAGGACAATCAAAACGTAGCTATAGGTTATGCCCCAAAAAAAAAAAAAAAATTTTAATTCATTGATCGAGCATAACTCGATTATCTACAAATCGAGTATTTCATTGAAACTCGATTTTAAGGTAATTGAGTATCGAAACAGGGGCATATACCTATATAGTTTTAAAGCAGGGGCATAGTACTAAATTTTTTTAAAAATAAGGGCAAAAGGCTAGAATCCCCCATCTATTTATTAAAATTTTAATTTGACCACCTCTTTCTCTCTCGTCCTCTACTCTTTCTCTTTCTATCACTCTTCCTCTTCATAAAAAATAATTTTAAAAAAACCCAATCACCACCCAAAAAAAAAAAAAACTAACCAAGACTGCCATCAATAATCACCATTAACACAACCAAAACCAAAACCAACAACATCAACCCACTCTTCCTCTCCATTTCACTGTGTCTAAAAGATCACCACCAGAACCACTCACATTCTACCTTAAAGCAACCAACAACCACATCAACACACTACCCACTACCACACACACAACACCCAAACCCATAAACCTCCACAACTGCAACCACAACAAATAATCAACCACCACCATCATTCACCCATCCCTACCACCACCATGAACCAGACCCACAACACAACAGCAAATAGCAAAACCCACCCCCATCACCAACACGACAACCCCCACCTCCACAAACACACACCTATAGATGACCTATAACAAAAACCCATCCTTTCACCACCACCATGGCAACACCCACCTCCACCATCATCAACACCCAACACCACTGCAACCCCCCACAACTACCACCACATCAAGCACAAACCTAACCATGCACACCCATACTCATCAAAACCCACCGCCGCCACAGCCATCCACCACCGAAGCATAGCAGGTCGGTGGAGATCAGATAGATCTTTGCTTCTTTGTTCTGTCAGCTTGGAGGCCAATCGATCTCAACCAACCCACTACCTACGTCGGACCAAGCACACCCACGCCATATCGATTGCAACCAAGCAAACCACATGCCAAATCAAGCAAACCCAGCCAAGCACACCCACTACCCACGTCAAACCAAGCACACCCACACCGATCTCAACCAACCACATGTCGATTGCAACCAACCACACCCATGCCGGACCCACGCCAAAAAAAAAAAAAAAAAAAAAATCCCAGCATCATGAGAGAGAAAGAAAGCTATGAGAGAGGGAGTGAGTGAGGACTAAAGTGTTAGGATTAGTGCCTTTAAATCCTATTGTATGATGCTATGTATGATATTAAGTTTGACATTGTGTATGACACTATGTATGACTTCATATTGTGTTTAATGAATTTGTTTTATTATTATCTGAAATAATGGTAACATGAATATTCGGACATTATCATATAGTCCATGAGATGCATAGTATGTGATTTATGTGAAGAGTCATAGAAGATATAAATCACAAGTTCTTTGTAAACTCAGAATTATAGTTCGTAGTTAGTGATGAAATTGGGCATTTCATCTGCGAAGACTATAACATATCAATCATGATGATTTGTCTTGATCATAGAAGTGGTGACTTCTGGTTGATGTGTTAATATGTTTTAAGAGTTAAGACATATTGAACTGGACCGCTGTGAGATTTATTATTCTCCTAAAGACTGTCAAATGAATAATAAATCTCACGACTTACATTTGCATGAACTCTTAATCCTGAGAGAATAATGGACCTGATCATGAGGTGTAGGTTGCTTTGATATATCAGGAGTGAGATCTAAAGTTATGGTCAAAACCTCAGTATGTTGGGCAGCCACATTTAGTGTTGATGGAACATGTATTCTCAAGATGGAATTCATAGTCTCTTAATGGAGATATAAAGTATTCTCTTGAGATAAGTTTAATGAGTTTGTTATTTAGAGAGTTAGGCCTAACCACTTTAGTAAGACTAAAGTATATATTTATGGAATTGGATTTCATAAATATATAATGAATAACATTAAAGGATTAAACCAAGTACTCAAGGATCAAGATGTAGTAATTTACAAAGTGGCAGTCTACATTAATGACTTTGTATTACTACGAATATTTTATGAAGGGGTTGCATGTATAATAAAGTCTTGGGATATAATTTATAGATAAGACCTAGAGTGCAACTATATTTATATAGTGGTATTAAATATAGTTAATGGTAACTTTGGGCTTGTCAAGAGTTGACAGAAAAGCCCAAGGCCCATTGGAGCTAGTGTCTTATTGGTCCCTTTTGGTCCCACTCCAAGCCACACACTTAAGCCCAATTGGTAAGGCCCAAAAGGCCAGCCCAATTAGATAAATTGGTTAGATACAAAGGGAAAAACGTTCAGATTTTTCAGAGTGTGAAAAATAACATTGAAATGGTGTACATGTGAGTTTTTGTCACTCACTTGTCATCCCTTTTGTTACCAATTTGAGAGACCACACATCTTGGGCGTTAGTGGAATTGGAGTGAAGATTAAAAGTATTCCCGAGTACTTCAATCTTTGTTTTTGAAATTCACCGCTTCAAGGTACAATCTCTTGTTCTCAAAATTCTGAAATTTACTTAGTACGTGTTATCAATAATGAATGAAGTAGATCCGTTTAAAACTTAATTTCCGCTGCACTCATCTTTAATTTCCATCATAAAGGGGAGAGAGAGAGAGAGAGAGAGAGAGAGAGAGAGAGAGAGTTAAAGAAGAGGGAAATGAGATCAAAGGGAGAGTGGGAGACAAAGAAAGATGGAGATTGTGAGGAGCAAAGAGAAAAAATTAATTTAATATTATACCAGTTGCTACAGTATCATTATACAAGAAAGACGGTACTGTGGCACTATTGTAAAAGTTTTTACAATTAGAAGTCTGAGTAATGGCTTGTTTTGTGCTTTGATGCTAAAATTCCCAAACATATACCATTTACAAGACCCAATCTGAATGCTCTAAATGTGCTATATTGACGGTAAATAAAACTATTGGTACATACGTGATCTATAATGTCGGCTTATAAAAGCTGCCACAATAGGCTAAGTATGTAACTACTGTTCCAAATAAAATCAATTACCCAGTAGGCAGTTAGTCAATTCCACTTAGAAATATCAATGATTGGTGGCGACTATATGATGTCGCGGAAGCCTGAAAAAAGCATACACGATACTCTCTTTGATGGATAGAAACTAAACGGTTAATTTGTGGGTAGTAAATTTTGAATTCACGAGGGGTTCCTTGAGTTCATAAGGTGATAAAATAGAATCTACCAGAGAAGAAAATTGATAAAAGTTTGTGTTTATTAATAATAGTCTAATTTGCCTCTAATGGCTACAAAACATATAAATACTGAGAAAAACGTCTAAAACCCTATTTCACACTAATTATACAATTAGGTGACAAAATATCGAAATTTATTAAAAATTACAAAATTGAGTTAAATGCAGAATCATAAACTAATGACCTTAAGGGTCATCCCAAAATAGACGGGACCTTATTTTAACTTTTAAACTAAAGTTATTAAGGAAAAACAAATATTACTATAAATAGGAAAAATACTATTTTCGGGGCCTTAACGAATGAATTTGCCTAAATTTAGGTGACGCTCGAGGCATTTGTCTCTAGTCTGGATCAGAATACTGTTTCTCTTCAATCTGCCAAATTTCATGCAATTCCAACACTGTTGCCCCAATGGCCTCTACTTGCACCCCTCTTTGATCTTGCCTTGTGACTTCCGGCACCCTTGCTACTCCAAGAAGGCATGTACTATCTGTTTTACATCACTATAATAACCCTACAAACTCAAAATATTTTTTTTTTCTTTCTTCTCTGTAAAACAAAAAACCGCTTCTTAAGTTTTGAGTGAAATACTTAAATCCCATTGTAGTATTATTTATTGTGAAATTGTTAAATGTTTGTAAAACTAAATAGTGAGTTGCTCATATGATGACATATGTTCAATGTTTAAAACAAAGAAACGATTGATGTAGAGATTTTAGAGAAGAGGAAGTGAGAGAGAATGGGAAAATTGAGGTTACATTGTTCAACTTGATGGCCTATGTCTACGGAGAAATTTTGGAGATTTTAGAGAGGTGAAAGTGAGAAAGTTGAGGTTACATGGTTTAGCCTTACCACCTATGTTCAAAAAATCTTTTAATGACTACATCTTTACTAAATAAATTTGTGTGTTACAATATATTTGGACCTCTTAGGCCATTACAAATAATAAATAATAAACTCAGTAAAAAAAAAAAAAATCAATTTCACAGGAAGGGGGGTTAATTTTGTGTTTTAGTCTTTTTCCAATGAAAACAAAGTTCAATGGTCCACTTAAAACTAACAGTACAGTCCTTTTGACAAGTTTCTAAGCTATTAATACTAAATAATGTACATATACAATTTTTTTCACAACAAATTTCACAATTGTCAAAACAATAATATTTCTCACAATAAATTTCACAATTGGTGAACCATAATTTTTATTTAGGCCCACCACTTACATTATTTTATTTCTACCATTTATATAATTTCCAGTGGCAACTTGTAAAAATACTAGCTCTCTTGTTGGTGGATTCTACATAATCATTATTATTATTATTTTTTTTAAATGGCCTACTTATATTCATATATAGCACTAAAACCCTATCTTCCACTCTTTTTCTTATCTCTTAGTTTTAATTTTTTTTTTTTTTTGAATCTCAAACTTTGTCCCTTTTCTATAATAAAAATTTTAATTGCTTAAAAGAATAGAGAAAAAATGTTGAATTCAACATAATTTTTTAAGAGCATTCAAGGCGGTGAGGATACGGCCTTGCTAGTACATTGTTATTGATAGGCCAAGAATGTATTGACCCTTTTGGTAACTTAATCAATTAATTTAGCCAAGTGAAATTAATTATATTCAATTACATGCAATAAGTGTGGTAACACAAACAAATTACCAAATAACTAAATGTAGCGGAAATTAAATTTGACACGGCTGATTTGTTTACGTATGGGGAAAACCACTGAAGCAAAACCGCATCTGGTGAATTTAAGGTCACCACTCTTGAGAGTCCACTATTATCAAAACAAGTAGTTACAAGTAAAAGAAATCCCAGCACCTAATACCAACCTACAGTTGAACCCTTATCCCAATACCTAATTGTACTTGTAATCTAGTGATAATCTCCCCTTTTAATGCATGGCTCCAAGTACGTGACTAACCAATCGATGCACAGATCCCAATACATGACTAACATACCAACTTGAGAAAGATGTTGGCTGCAAAGTTCTTCAATTCATCCAACGATAAAGATTAAGAATCTCCTTGGTTACAAAACCCTTGGCGCAAAGACACAGTAGCTTTTACAAAGGAATATGATGAACTAGGGCAAATTCTGTCTCCGGTCACAATTTGCATGCACAATCAATTTGCATTAAGTTGCATCACTTTTCATCACCTTTGACGGCCTTTAGAATAATTCTTATCTATGTCTAGGGTTGTGAGAAAAGAAACCTTACATAAATACACTTGGATATGCGTGAAAATAGAACTGAAAATCTGAATTTCGTAATTCTCGATAGATACTGTTTCTGTCGAGCAACTGTCGAGCATAAGCATTAAATCTTGATAGATATTATTTGTCGAGCTATTTGTAAATCTTTAATGAACAACACTTCTTTACTTGTTTCTTGGACAGACTTGCATGACTTCAATACTAGACTTGAACTATTGTTTATTGAAGTACTAAACCCATCCTAGATCTACCCAATTACAAGTAAAGTATGTTTTGTCAAAGGATTAGCCAATTTACAATAACATATGTTCTAACAAGTTCCACATATATCCTAACAATCTCCCCTTTTGGTAATCTATAACAAAATCACAATAAACAAATGAAGTATGAGAGAAGTCATAAATTACTAAACTCATAATCACTTGTTGAATACAATAAAATCTAATCCTAACACTAACTCTTGAAAAACTTTGCAAGAAGAGAGCTCATGGCATGATAGATTTTGATAATCTGTCTTTTTGAAACACTTTAAACAAAACTCATCAAGGCATCTTAGTGTGAAACAGAAATAAATGATTGCATACGTAAAGAAACATGTGTACAAAGAGAGAAAAGATACAACAAATGAAGAGACAGGTGAATAATAACACACATCATCATATATAAAAGAGAAACGAGTACAATGTATGTTATCAAAAAATTGTCACAAGACCAGTGTACAAAAGGATAATGTAACTACAAGTAAAGAAAAGAAAAGTACATAAATCCTGACTATATCCCTCAAAAACAAAAGACACTCCCTCTATCAAAAATGTCCTATGCTAACTCTCCCTCTAAATACATGACTATTCTCATCCCAAAACTACTTCCCCTTTTTGTCACGAATGACAATGGGTAAATCACTGAGAAGTCATCATCTCCTCATCACTGGAAAAGTTGGCATCCTTATCTTCATCCTTATCATCATGACCAGTACCATTATCAGCATCCTCGTTCTTAGAAGCCTCTAGAGAAGGAGAGGGAGAAGCGACGAAGCCACCAAGGCGAGCCTGTCGTTGTGCAATACAACCGACATAGGTGGTCACCTGACATAACTCATCACTAAGAGTGTCAAGACGAGCATCCATGTGCTGAAGCTGCACCATGATTGCCTCAAGCGTCACACCACCACTCGAAGAAGAATGAGTAGAGGTAGAAGGAATAGAGGGGGCAGGAGAATCCATCGTCTCAGTTCGTGGCCGCTTCAGTTGAAGCTGGGCCTCACTCCGTCAAATAGACACCGCGCTAATGACACCTATGATGGTAAAGAGATGAGAATCAGGGATAGAGACAGAGAAATGGTGAAGGATCCTCGTGATAGTCGAAGGGAAAATGAGCTTATCACGGGTCGCCGTATCTCTATAAACATCGATGAGAGAGAGAATGAAGTGAGAAGGAAAGTCTATAGAGAGATCCTTTAAGAGGGATAGAAAAAAGCAAGCATAAGGCTCTATAATGGAGTTACAGTGAGACAAAGGATGGAGAACAAAAGTCATCACCATGTTTAGGAACCTCGGGCCTTTTGCAAAGCCTGAGCATGAAGTGTTTTGGCGCTCACCCCATGAAGAAGGTGTCTCACGAAAAAGAGACAAAAGCTTGTCCTTGGACACAGTCCTTAGACGTGGAAAAGTGGGGTAATCAGGATGCGACACTTGCAGAACGTGTAGTATCTTGAAAACAATCTCCAGAGTGACTACGATATGTGTACCTAAAATCTGTGTAGCAAACTGCGGTATAAAGGTTTCGAAATTGTGCATATTGGAGTAGAACTCCTGTATGATCACGGTGGGACATCTCACGGGTATCTAATATAGAGATTCCCATCTCGATTGTGAATGACAATGGGTAGAGCAATATCGAAAAAGTCTGATAGAACCACGTGGCGTTCTGAATGAATACCACATTTGGAGAAGTTCTCCAAGAAGGCATCATGGGTTCAACCCAATCCAAACCTAGCAGCACACAATTTCAACAACAAAACACACATCTAAATGCATGAAGCATTATGAAAATGCAAATGGAATGCAATGCATGAGCATACACCAACAAGTAAGCAACACCCAACCTAAAAATTTCACAACAATCTCAAAAGTTTTCAAAAACCCTAAAAATTTCAAGAAAACCCAAAACTTATCTCTAAATGCATGAAATGCATGAAGAATGAAGGATTAAGAGATCATACTAGAGGAGAAACACAAGATCTAGGCTGAAATCCAAGTGGAGAAATGAGAAAGAATGAATCTGATTTTGCATTAAAGCTATTTAAACAAAATGAAGCTTAATGGATCAAGGATCTGTCGAGCACTAAATCTCGACAAATATGAATCTGTCGACGACAAAAACACCTCGATAGATTGAAAAGCTGTCGAGAAGCTATTGGCCAGACAGAAATTTTCTCAATGGATCGAGAATTTGTCGAGAAGCTATCGAGACAAATTCCAGATTGCTTGATGGATTGAAGATGCGATAAGATCTATCAAAACAAGAAGCCCAAGGTCTCGATAGATAGCCATCTATCGAGGATCTTTCGAGAAGCTGTCGAGCTAGATAAAATGTAGCTTTTTCAAAGAGAGGAAAAACATATAGAAATGAATGCAAACAAGCAAGCTACTCAACCAAAGATCCAAGCAACATTTTAAGCTTTCAAAAACATCTCTTAACAAGAAAATTCAAAGCATTCATAGATCAAACACACACACACACACACACACACACACACACACACGTCTAACCAATTTTATATTTCAAAAAAAAGTCAAGATAGTTTAGTGAGTATACGTTAATACATGTATTCCTTGTGATGGTCAAATCACATTATACCTGCACATGTATCAAAAGTAGCAAAGAATTTGTGTGTTATGTGTGAAAACATCGCAAGAGTGCATAAGTGTCTCAAGTTATGATGATTTGAGATATGAGAAAATCAATTTTAACTCACACACAATCATAACTGCTTGATGGGGACTATCACCTTCAAGGTACATCCTATAACTCTCACTTCTCCTAGAAACACGCTTGCAACCATATTTAAAAGCATTTTGATTCATTTTTCTTTTATTTTCTTTGCATATTCTTTTTCTTTTCTGCATATCATGCATAAGCATATAAGAGAGAGAAGAAATACCTAATTATGTTAAACTTTAAACATCACAATTTTGCTATGTTGAAGCACACAAATGTTATTCATGATTGGCGGGCTTTAGTGGTGAGATGGTTATTTATGCCTTTCTCTTAGGATTTTTTAGTCATTCCCGTCAAAAAGAGTGATTTGAGTGTTAAGTACAAGAGACTACTTAATCACATTCATCACAAACACGAGCTACAAAGCTCCCTTGCTTAGTTGTGCATTGAGATGCTTATTTAAACTACAAAAGAAACAAAGTTTAGAAAACTTTGTTTTAATGGCCATCCAAGGTACACAAGTACCAATGTACACAAAACACACATTGTTTTTGTATTTTTCTGATTTTTCAATTTTTTATTTTTATGAAAACAAAATAAAGCAAAAACTGAAAACAAACAAACAAAAACATGATAAACAAAGCATAGCATAAAACTAGACTGACTCAAAATAAGAAAGCAAAACACACAAGTAATGCATAAACAAAAAGAGAGAGAGAGAGAGAGAGTGACTAAATCACTTTAAGCTTTTTTCCTTCCACACCTTGGAAGAACCTTTCCGTTGAGTGAACCTTTGATCCAACGGTGAGGGAGAAGAATTGAAACCATTCAAGTTTAAAAGGAATGTGAGGGCCTTAAGAAGACCTCCAAAAGGAGCAAAAGAGGATAGAACCTGATTTTGGTTTCTAGATGAGATCATATTATTGCTTTGTTGAGTGGCTAATCACTTGTAGAAATTTGGACGAGTATGCCCTAAAGCTCTACAGTGATGACAGAGATGCTGGTTCTTCTGTTTCGACTTTTGGTTATTACCCTTCTTAGTCCAAGGGTTTCTAGTCTCTTTCTTCTCAAGTTTAGAGGGTGCTCCTAAAATTAATTTGCCCTTGTCTACGTTCTTACTAGCTATATCAGTTTTACATTCAGGTGAAATAAACACAGTAATACTAGAAGAAGCAATATTAGGAGAAGAGAAATTATACCCCAAACAGATTCTATCAGAAACAGATTTCTAAAAGCTAAGCTCATCTAGTTTTGCACTTGAAGTCTTCTCTAGTTAAGCTCTAACTTGAAATAGCTTCACTTTAAGCTTCAAGAAATTGTTCTCAAACTACAATACCCCAATGGTCTGATTAGCTTCGTCAAACTTTGGGGAGAGCACCTCTCGATCTAGCTTAACATCACTCAACTTCTTGGTGGCCAGCTTATATAGTTTCTCAAGCTTCTCAAAAACCTTGTACAATTTTTCATATGCTGTATGGATATCATCTTGATTGTCCATTTTCTCAAACTTAAAGTCCACCAAGTCCTCTTCATCATCTACTATTTTTGAAACCCCATCAATAGGATCAACTATAGCAGTGAAGGCATTTAAGATTCCTTCGCCATCATTGTCATCTGAATCATCCTTAAGCTCGGTGTCACTTAAGGTAGCAGTAAGAGCCTTGCTTTTCCCAATGGTCTTGAGATATGTTGGACATTCTTGTTTCATATGTCTAAAACCTTGACATCTAAAGCACTTTGATCTGGAAGGAACAGTGTACTGATTGCCATCCCTAGCATCCTTCTTCCTTTTATCTTGGCTCTTGAATTGTGAAGAACTAGATTGCTTTTAGTCCTTGTCGAATCCTTTTGCATTGGTGTTCTTCATAAACATTTTGAACTACCTTGTGATATAGGATTTCATCTTAAAATCTTCATCATCAGAAGACTCATTGGTATCGCTGCTTTTGGTCTTCAATACCATGCTTTTGCTCTTACTCAATTTCTCGATCCTAGTCAAATCCAATTCATAGTTTTGCAAGTTGCCAACCAACTCTGTCAAAGTAATTTTGTCGATGTCCATTGATTCCTCAATGGCGGTGATCTTGGCATGAAATCACTCTGGTAGAGATCTGAGCACCTTTCTTACAACTTTAGGTTTGGGAATGGTTTCCCCAATATTAAAGGCAAAGTTGACTATGTTCTTTAGTTTGGCATAGAACTCGTCAAATGACTCATTTTCCTCCATCTTAATCTCTTCAAACTCGTAGTGAGCCTTTGAAGTTTTGAATCCTTGATAGCCTTAGTCCATTCATAGGTTGTCTGGAAGATAGTCCATGCTTCCTTAGCAGTTTTAGTAGAGGATATCTTCTTGAACTCCTCATTAGTTACCACACTGAATAAGGCATTCAATGCTCTGTTGTTGAAGTTTACCGCTTTGATCTTGGCATCAACCCAATCAGCCGGCGCTTCCTTTGGCTTTTTTCAACCAATCTCCATAGCTTGCCATACCTTCTTGTCCAAAGACTGCAAGAAAACTCTTATGCATACTTTCTAGTATGCATATTTAGTACCATCAAATAAAGGAGGTATAATTAGAGACTGTCCTCTATCCATGACAAACAGAGGTCAATGGATCACATAGCAAAGATTAACTCTAATCAGAGTGTGCTCGCTCTGATACCACTTGATAGGCCAAGAATATACTGACCCATTTGGTAACTTAATCAATTAATTTAGCTATGTGAAATTAATTAGATTCAATTACTTGCAATGAGCGTGGTAGCACAAAAAAATCACCAAATAACTAAATGGAGCAGAAATTAAATTTGACATGGGTGACTTGTTTACGATGGGGAAAACCACTGAGGCAAAACCCCACCAGATGAATTTAAGGTCATTACTCCCGAGAATCCACTATTATCAAAACAAGCAGTTACAAGTAAAATGAATCTTAATACCTAATACCAACCTACAGTTGAACCTTTAACCCAATACCCAATTGGACTCGTGTAATGTAGTGATAATCTCTCCTTTCAATGTATGGCTCTAAGTACGTGACTAACCAATCGATGCATGGATCCCAATATGTGACTAACACACCAACTTGAGAAAGATGTTGGTTGCATAGTTTTTCAGTTCATCCAATGATGAAGATCAAGAAACTCTTTGGTTATAAAACTCTTAGCGCAAAGATGCAGCAGCTTCTACAAAGAAATATGATAAGAAACCCTACACAAATTTGCATTGAGTTGCATCATTTTGCATCACCTTTGATGGCCCTTAGAATAATCCTTATATATTTTTAGAGTTGTGAGAAAAGAAACCCTACACAAATACACTTAGATATGCGTGAAAACAGATTTGAAAATCTGAATTTCGTAATTCTCGATAGATACTGTTTCTGTCGAGCAGCTGTTGAGCATAAGCATTAAATCTCGATAGATATTATTTGTCGAGCTATTTGTCGAGCTTTAATGAACAACACTTCTTTACTTGTTTCTTGGACAACTTGCATGGCTTCAATACTAAACTTGAACTTTTGTTCCTTAAAGTACTAAACCCATCATAGATCTATTCAATTATAAGTAAAATATGTTTTGTCAAAGGATTAGCCGATTTACAATAACATATGTCCTAACAAGTTCCACATATGTCCTAACGATTATATTCTTAACACTTTTACAGTAATATTTTAAGAAATCAAATTACTTGTTTAAACTCTATTTATTTAGATTAATCTCTAAATTACATTAATATGTATTTGTTTATTTAGTTTGCTATTAATCTCAATTAATTGTTTTTAGGTTGCTTTTGATTTCAACATTGCCCTTCGAACTAAAATCCTAGCTTTACCACTGGGGGAAACAATGGGATTTTTAATTTTTTGGTATATTTTCCCTGTTTAGTAATCATCAATAATGTATTAGTTATAAAATTTTTAAATTTATATTCTTTTATTAATTATTCTGTACATGATATGAGTATGCTACGTATAAGGTTTTTTTTTTTTTTTTTTTTTTTTTTTTGAGAAGAAACTACATCTACATTTAAGTTAGTTCCTACATTTCCCTAGGTCAACCAATATGATTTTGTTTTTTCGGTAATCAGTATGCTACAATATTCTTGATACATATTTATTTGACATTAAAAAATCATTCCATAATCTTAATAAAATGCATAAACATATCATATATGGTCATCATTCATAATGTCAACTCTGGCGGGATCATATAAGGATATTTTAAGACATAAATTGCTTAAAACTTTTGAGTCAATGACATACGTGTAATGTCAAAATGATGTTTTATGGCACACAAATTTTAGGCTCACAAGCTGAGCAAATAACGCACACTTATAATTAGGAGTGTGATTGTTTTATTTGGCATTAATGTCGTTTTCAGTTTGGAAACGTCGACTAAGCCAGTCGAAAGAGTTGTTGGAAACCCTAGCTACTTGAATGGCCTTAAGCAGACCATTTATTTTCTAATAATAAAGCTAGTTTACTTTCTGGATATGATCCGATACACCTAATCCAAAGTATTTGTTGTTCACATTTATCTTTCCCTAAACATAAAATGTCTCTTTGCAGTGGAACTGTGGAAGGGTTGAAGTGGAGTTTAGGAATATTATAAATATAATAAATTCAACTCTAAACCTACTTCCTTAAAAATTTGTGTTTATTTTTGCTCCTCTTTTTATATCAATACCCTAAAATAAAAAAAATAAAAATTAAGAGAAAAGCTAATAGATGTTCTAAGGGTGCTATTAATTTAGGAAATATTTTAGAAATTTTTATGAGAAAAAAAAACATTTTTATATTTCCTACAAAAAATAGTATTAAAACTTTCCTTAAAAAATCCACTAACAAATATTTTAAAGGTGCTCGTTAATTGGACTTCTATTTTTAATAGTTTGATAGTTATAGGAGATGAGATTTAAAACTACATGTCTCTTTCTATTGTTTCAGTCAACAACAACAACAACAAAAAAAAAAAAAAAAAAAAAAAAACAAATCAAAAAAAACAAAAACAAAAACAAAAACAAAAAAAAACACTACACGTCTCTATTGAAAATATTAAAATTTTCCTAAAATAATCCACTAACAAATATCTTAAAGGTATCCATTAATTGAACTTCTATTTTTAATAGTTTAATAGTTATAGGAGATGAGATTTAAAACTACATGTCTCTTTCTATCGTTACAGTCAACTTAAAGAACAAAAAAAAAAAAAAAAAAAAAAAAAAAAAAAGAAAAAAGAAAAAAAAAAGAAAAGAAAAGAAAAAACTGAACATCTTTATTGAAAATATTAAAATATGTTAGTTAAATTATAAGACTCTTTGATAATAATGAAAGTTTGTATATAAGCAATTGCGATAATTAATATATATACATATGAGAATTTAGGTAGTTTTTTCATTCATGAAGTTGGCTTACATTTTGTTGCATGTTGCGCAATACAATCTGGACCATCTGGTTCAACTTCTATCCCAAACCTCCTTGTACACCTGGGGTGCATACTGTGCTAGTGAGTGAGCTACCTGATTTCCTTCCTGTTGTGTATGGCTATGGGGTCGACCATCTTAATTCTTAAGAACTTCGTTTCTTCCTATATTTTTGTCCTCTAGCTATTCAATTCTTTAGTTGAGCAGTCTGCTTTCTTTTGTTTTGCTTTGTTTGTTTGTTTTGTTTTGTTTGTTTTGTTTTTTTTTTTTTTTTTTATATATATTTATTCAGTACTCATTTGTTTCTTATTTAATAAAAAGGCATGGGTCCGGGCCTTATTTACCACCATCTCCAGATATGTTTTCTTAAAATGGAAAATATTCATACTTTCAGTTCTACCATACTTATTAATTCTGTTTATTTATTTATTTTATTTTAGTTGAATTTTATATTATGATTAGTTGATTACAATATACAACGGCCTTGTAATTATATATAGGCACTTAGGGTACGTTTGGTACACTGAATGTAGATTACATCAGGAATAATAATTTTTATTACTGGGAATAGAAGACATTATAATGGAATAACTATTACTATTCATAAGTTTGATTGTTATATATAGAAAACTTGTAAAAGATGATGTATAAGAAAACTTTATAGTTTTGGAAATATATTAATTTTAAAACCTATTATATACACTAAGGAATAGTTATTACATCCATTTTAAAGAGGAATAGCTACTCTTCAATTTAAAGAATAGTTATTCTAATGTAATAACTAATCCATGTAATAAAGATGCAACCAAATGACCAAATTGATATTACACATGAATAACTATTCCATTATAGAAGCTATTATAGTATACCAAACGTACCCTTAGCCTTATCATTTGTGCAAGAAATATTTTAGTATAGGGGTACAAATTAAGATGTCATCAATCACAAAAAAAAAAAAAAAAGAAAAAAAAAAAAAAAAAAAACAAAAAAAAACAATTCAAACATTTATAGAAATTTCAATCAATAAAGTTTTTTATCATCAAATAAGAGATTTGGATTTTGGTGTGAGCCCACCTACACCGAAAACTAATTTGTGTATTAGCCTTATAATAAAGAGCAGTCATTATAAAGCGGATACCATAAATAAAAATTCTATCATATCTAAAAAAAAAAAAAAAAAATTAGAACATTAGTTTAAAAGTGGTTGAAGTAAAAACAAACAAACAAAAACAAACAAACAAACAACAATAATTAAAACTTTAGTTCAGAGGTGGGTTGAAGGCCACCAATTAAATTTATTATCACATTTATTTACAAGTTTTATGTTGCAAAATTTGTAGTAGTTTTAACAATTTTCAGTTAGTATTGATTCTTACCAGGTTGTTTTATCTTGACTAGTACTATATCTATATAATGCGTAAATTGATAAAAATCATGTATAAATTAAAGAAAATATTTCAATAATATAATTAAAATTAATAATAAAAATAGGGAAATGCTAACAAATTCCCTAAGGGCATTGGTTAATAATTTATTTAAAGAAAGGTTTTATAGGAAAAGAAAAAAAAATTAATGTTTTAACAGCTTTTTTTCATTTCTCATAAAAGTGGTATAAATTTTTTTTCTAAAATAGATTATTAACCAATGCTCTTAAGGCACTCGTTAGCATGGCCCTTAAGGCACTCGTTAGCATGACTCATAAAAATCAAATAACAAAATTAATTTAAGTGACATGGTGAAAGATCTAGCATTGTGTAACATTAGTTCTTATAAAAAATTTAGCAGCCTATCTCGAAAAGTGGAGCCCTCCTATGTTGGATTTTTTGAAGACTAATTTTGATGGAGCAATGCTTGGTGAGGTAGATGAGGCCGGCATTGGAATGGTGATTTGTAACTCATTGGGAGAAGTTATGACTGCTCTTTTAGAGAAGATACATAAACCACCCTCAATGGAGACTTCGGAGTTTTTTGGCAGCGCGTCGTGCAGTGAGATTCACTCTAGAGGTTGGTTTCCAACAATCAATTTTTGAAGGGGACTCCTAGTTTGTGATTAATTCCTTGCATTGTCCTGGTATGCTTAATTCTCAGGTTGCTCGTATTATAAAAGACATTTGGTCTTTAGCTAACTCTTTTCAGAGTTGTTCTTTCTTTCATATTGTTTAGCAAGGTAATGCAATTGCACTTGTCTTAGCCTAGAGAGTTAGATTATCACTTCTTTTAGAAGTCTGGATGGAGGCTTTTCCACCAAATATTTTTTCTTCAATTTTGTCGAATTTACCTATTCCTGATTAATAAAATGTTTCATTCTTTCTTCTCAAAAAAAGAAAAGTTTTTACCAAAAGCAATATGTTAAAATGATAATTTAATTAAATAATTTACACTAAATACTGAAACCTGTTTTACATTTTTTTAAACTTCTAGTAGTTGAGTTTTAATTAGAGTAATAATTTTAGTTTCTTAAAATTTTATAATAGAATTTCACTTAAAATACGTTTGGTTGAGTAAAAAAAGTGAGATGTGTAAAGTTGTAATTTACAACTATGTGTTTTGTTATCTTTAATTCTGTGCCAAATTTGATTTTAACTTTATTCAATCTTTTATACCCTGTATTTATTGTGGGATTTAATTGTAAGGGTTGTGTGTTAGAGAGAGAGAAAGAGAGAGAGAGAGAGTGTGTGTGAAGACTCAAGTAATTGAAGACTGAAGAAGTTTTTACGGGTAGATCGTGACTGAGCATCCCGCGAAATGATGCATGTGCCCTGCACATGATTGGAACCCGAAGAGTCAGGATAGATGACGACATCTGTGTTTTGTGAGTAGCTCGCAGGTAAGGCCTTCCTGTGAGACACTCGCGAAACATTTTGTTCTGCCAAGCTGTACTATCTAATACACACTTTTTGTACCCATACTATATATACCCACATTACCCACAAATGTTGAGGAGTACTTCTGAGAGAAAACCCTCGCCACAAAACCTTGAGAGTTAGAGATTGTTATACCTACATTTCTTTATACAATTGCTTACGGATTTTCCTTAACTCCTACCTCTCCATTTCCATACCATTGAGAGGTTGATAGCTCAAACATTTACCACACCCTTTCAAAGTGTCAAGTAAAGTTTTGGTGCTACTAGGAAGCATTGGAAGAAGCCAATGATGGCAGATGTAACATGGAGCTTGTTGTGGGATCTAGAGAGCTAGATAAGACACGGTTCCAAGAAGCCTTGTTGGAGTAGGAGTGTGAAGAGCTTAGGTACATCAGGTAGATTAGGCTTGGAGGGTCTCTTTCTAATTCATGTATTTCAACTGATTGTCTAATAGATCGATTACTGCTTGAAGGGCGGCGGAGAGGTTTTTCCCCGAATTCTTCGGTTTCCTCTTCGATAACACATCGACGTGTTATCTTGTATTTGCATCTCTCTTCCCTGCTCTTTTATATTCTATTTTACTGCTGTGTTGTTAAGTTTATGGATTAGAGTAGCATGTTTGTTTATTTGATCGTATTTACACTATTTCGCAATTAGTTTTAAGTTAGTGTAAAATCAATCGAGCCGTAACTTTAATTTGGGGGTCTAAACAGCTCTTGTATTTACAACACATTTTCAAGCTTTTAAGATGATATAAAAGGATGGATAGAAAAGAGTAGATAGATTGATATTTTGTCTTGTTCGGTAGAGTACAAAAGTGAACGAAATGAAAAGGTCATATGTAGGTGATTTAACGATCTTATCTCTTAGTTTAATTTCACTTTTAGTTCCTATAAAAAAATATATATCACTTTTAGTATATTTGTAAAAAGTAATTATGAAAAATATTACTTTAGAGTAAACTTTGCTAATAATATGGGAAAATTAAAATTTTCCCATTTTGGTTTTGGTCCTATCACAGTATAGTGTATAAAATTTTCAATTTGCTACATTTTGACTTTTTTGAAATTTGAACTAAAATAAAATTGTTAAAAGGCATTTCGATGAAATCCAGTAGATTAAATTTTAGCCCATATTTAGAAGGGTCAACATAGCATTTGAAAATTTTGTGATGTAAATTGTAATAATACCAAACCACAAGTGATGAATTGTAATTTCCCATAATAATATTAAGACTAAATTACAAATGACATCCTCTAAGTTTAGCTTATCTTCAATTTCATCCCCAAAGATTAAGTCATTCACCTTCCAATCCATTCATAGTTAGCCCTTTTGTTCACCTCCATCCAAATTTTGTTTAGTGCACAAAAAAGATGTAATTTTTACTAACCTTTAACTTCCAATATTTTTAAAGGAAAAAAGAAAATAAATTCATCTAAAAAATAAAGGACAAAATAAAAAGGTATAATTTATTTAAAATTAAAACATGAAACAAAATCATATTGCCCACTATTTCATTATTTTGACCCAACCCCAAATTTGTTTCCAAATCTCCAAATCATTAGAATGAAGCATCATAAAAAATCCCCAATATTTACATAACAATAATTATTTTTTCAAGGGGTTAGGGGGGAAAAGAAAACTAGAATATCTATTGTGTTTGTAGTGTTTTCTTCATAAAGAAAAAAAAATCATAAATCAAAAAATCGCCAACAATAATCCACAAAATTAAAGGACAAAGTCTCAATACATTTTCTCAAGAACCAAACAAAGTATTGATTTTTTTGGTCCCCAACCTATCCACCAATATCCATTTGCACACTAAGTGTCGATTAGGAAAAAAAACCAACCGAGCTATCAAAATCTATTCAGGGCTAACCTAATTATCCAACCACCACAGAGACCACCATACTTATAAGCAAACCCAACTACCACAAACATCAAAACACCAATTGGCACATTAACGCCAACTTGTCAAATCTATTCCTCCATGTAGACACCTTATTTTGTACTTTTTATAACTTTAGCCCCCGTTCCCTTAATGATGATATCACTAGAAGGGTCCATGACTTGTCTAGGGTCTAACTAGTAAAAATATGTATCTTGAAGGATGTTTTCGAAGAGAAAAAGTTTGCATAAACCCTAGCCATGAGCACATGGGTATATCACTTGAACGCGAGCCCTCAAGCACGCACATGAATGTAAGGTTTGCAGAAGGTATGTAAGGAAAGATTTTGGTGGAAACACATGCAGAGCTAATCCCACATCGCTTAGGAAGAGGCATGCACCCCTCTTTGAAGACTATAAAAGGAACCCAAGGAACTTTTTTCAAAAGATATTGAATATACTAGAAAATAGTGGTTCAAAGAGTGAGTTTTTACTTTAAAAATATCCTTAAGTTAAAATTTTATTGGTCGTGACCATTTCTGGTCTAAGCCTTCCAGTTAAAGCTTACTAACCCTTTTGGGTCTCTATTTTATAGATTAACTAAGGGGAGTGGTCAAAATCAAACTCTAGAAACTCTTTGTGTGAGGTTTTGTTCTTACCATTTCTCTTTATATTTCTTTGAATTCTTTACTATTTTACAGCTTTGATAATTTGCTTTGTAGTTTAGTTTTACTGCTCTAGTAGTTAGAAGCATACTAGGATATCCTAGGAGTAGTTTGTTTGATGTGTTTTTGGGTAGGGTTGTGCGTGCGTGCTCATGCATGTGGGTGCAATTCCACGACTATGTGTACACGTGCTTCTACATTCGCACGCATGTTCAACCCAGAAAACTCAAATTTGATTATTCCTCTGTTTTAAGCTTTTAATTTAGTTTAAATGCCTATTTTAGGTTCTATTTGAATTAGTTTTAACATGTTTAGGTTAGTAGTTAGTGAGATAACATGTTTTAATATTGCTTTGTTAGTTTAGATTAAAGATTAAGGTTTGAATGCTTGGATGAACACATGAACATATATTGATGCATAAATGTTGGGGTGATGATGTAGTAAGGTTAGTGAAGGTGAGTCATGCATTATAACATGAACATGTAGAGATGATATGAGATGACCATACATGTTATGGATGTAATAATTTGATGAGAACATAATGTAAAGCTATGATAAAAATATGATGTGTCTTTGCTATCTTATTATGCTTACTGCTTTGGTGTTATCACGATGTGTGAGATACCGTAAGATGTAATGTGATATTAGGTGTTGTTGTATGATGTGAGTGTATACCATGCTTAGATGAATGCTAGGATACATGCTTGAATGAGATGATCAGATGTCATGATGGTATGATGGTGCTTAGATGAATGATTAGGATCTATGAGATGTGATGTGATATGCATGCTTAGATAAATGTTAGGGTATTTGCTTAGATGTATGTTACAAGAGAGAGAGAGAGAGAGAGAGAGAGAGAGAGAGAGAGAGAGAGAGAGAGAGAGAGAGAGAGAGAGAGAGAGAGAGAGAGAGAGAGAGAGAGAGAGAGAGAGAGAGAGAGTGTATGTGTGTGTGTGTGTGTGTGTGTGTTTATAGGATAGCCTATTAGAGGACTTTTTGATAGAATTATGATGTGGAACACAATGAGTAGAGGCCGACCTATAGGTTGGGTAGGGTTGGGTGCTTAACACATTCCCTTTCTTGTACCTTAATTTCGGACACTTACTCTAAATAAACAAGGCCCTCTACAAGGGGCACAAATTAATATGATTCTTAGACTTAATCTAGGTGGAGACTCTCATCACACCCTTCGCCTCTAGTCTGCTCGATTGAGGTGTAACAATTTCAATAATTTTTTTTATTACAATAAATTAAAATACACAATATTACTAGCAAAGCTTCTATCTATTGGTTTGGTGCATCAGAATGAACAAAATGCAGACACATGGTCAATTTTAGACATGTGATTGAATTGTGTTGAGTAATGCATTAGACCTAAGTCAAACACTAGGACTAGAAATATAATTATCTCTAGTCGATTACCAATGTATCAAATACATACTCAAAAGGTAAATAAATGTAATTATTTTTTCAAATAAATTACACAAATTTCTCATAAAGTTTTAAGACCTAATACTCTTCCCAATTTTAAGCTAAAATGACATTTAAACCCCAAAAACCAACTTTGAATTAACATCATGAAGAGCATGTTTAACTTTTGGAAAATGCTAGTGCCACAACAAGTGGTACAACTTTTGCTACAACTTGCCAATGTTATGAGTTGTGAGTGGTGGAGAAAAGGTTGTGGGTCAATAACTCCATCACTCGCAACCTGTAAACGCCTCATTTTGCAACTCCCATTTAACCTCACTTACATTGTATTGCATATCATCACCATCTCATATCTCCCAAGAAAGATTGTAATTTCAACCACATGTTCTTAATTGTTAGCATGTTAGATCCAGGATATTCTTAAACTTTGCATGAATTAGGGTTTTCAATTTCAATTAAATATTCACACACACTTAGATTAGAGTTTTTCAATCTTAAAAATCATGTTTTTGCTCTTAGATTAGGGTTTGTCATACATCACACACATATTCACCATCTTTTTCAATGTCAATCTTTGCATGCCTAGAATTGGGTTTTGTCAAGCTTATGTTTTTTTTTTTTGATCTTTGCAATCACATGTTCTTGGATGATATAAAATCTTGAATGATATGATATATTATTGGTCACCACAGTTTAAAAGATTGGTTTCACCAAGCAGGTTAGGTGCCTAACACATTCCTAATTCTATAACCTAGCCTCCAAAAGGGTTGGTAGGTTAGACTTATCCTTGTAATCTTATCTTTTTAGATTGTAACTAGGAATTAAATATTTGTACTTTTGTTTTAAATTGTATCTAAGATCAAAGCAATGTAGTTTTTAGTTATTATCAAAGGGATGAAAATTCAAATTTTTTTTTTTCAATTCATCAATAATAGTGATGTATCTTTTTCAATTATTTTAGTTTTTTTATTTTCTTTATTAAAATAAGTGGCAAATCCATTATAAAACCCTTGATCTAGGAGGGGTAGATAACAATAGTAGAACCTCCACCCTCTCTTAAGAGGCCATAAACATAACTCCACCCATTCGTGTTGGTTATGCCAAAGCATATTCAGGTTAGGCCAGGGGTGCAGTCTCTCACACAGCTTACCATGTTGGCAATTGTGGTAAAATTTGTGTTTTATTGGCTAAGTATTGATGTTCCTACATTAACCTAGGTTAGTTAATTAAATCACTATTTTACCTTTACCTTTTTTGCACCCCACTTTTAAATTACTATTTTGTCCTAAAAATACATTAGAGCCCTAATTTTACCCTTGTGGTATCAATAATGAACGGTTTTTAAACCCCTTAACCCAACCATATTAACCTATTTAATTAGCCAAGTGATTAACTTTGTCAAATTATGCAAATCTAGGTTATCACAATCAAACAATCATATCATGTATATAGCAGTGAAAATATAAATAACACAAAGATATGATGACTCAGGAAAACTAAACCGGTAAAAAACCTGAGGAGGATTTAACTTAGCTGTCCTCAAGGTAAACTTGAATCCAATATTTTGAAAGAATAGAAGTTCATACGATAAGACTTACAAGCCCCCATGCTCGGCTTCTTATTGCTACCCACCAGTAGAACTTACTGACATGACCACGTGCAAACTCTGAGACCACGGACTCCTTCTTTCTTGGATTCTCCAACAACACAAGCTCACCTACTTGTGACTTTGAGACTCCACTCAGAGGTTTTGGATCTCCTTAAATGTTGATCTTGTATGCAGCAACTTCACAATACCAGATCTTGAGATTCTTCAAGGAATAAAACCGGTAGAAGACATGAGAGAGCTTTTGGGTACCAAACTCTAGATCTACAAAAGAGGCATAAGATGCACTCTAATATCTCTAAAAAGCTTTGAAAACCCTACCTAGGGTTAAGTTATAATGTCCTTTAAATACTGGAAAAAACAGCTCACGATTTGAGCTTTAAATAGATAAGTTATGGCCTTTTTACATTTGTTGATTTTGCTGATACGCGACTTTCGATCAATCGAGTATCAATCGAGTATCATTCGAACGGACTAGATTGTAACTCATTTTTTTTCATACCGAACATGAGTGTTTTGTCTTGAGCTTCAATGTAGACCATTCTAAAATAATGAGACTTAGTTTTTGTCATGTTTTGTCATGGTTTGCCAACATTATAAACTCAAAACCTAACAATCTCCCCCTTTGGCAATCCGTCACAAAACACACATACAACGTAATGCCCATATACAATAAAATGCCCAAATACATCACAAATCTCAACCTAAGACTCCTAACCTAGAAGTTGCAAGAAGCGGTAGAAGGTCTTGATCAGAATGTACCTGTCTTTCCTGAAAACACTTAAAAGAACACATCAACGCATGTATGGAAAGAAAGACATATAAACAATAATATGAAACACAAATATAAAAACAAAAGTAAACTAACTCTCCCCCTAACTTAGATATATCAAAAAGTTTTTATATTATCCCCCTTTCAAAAACAAATTCAACTCCCCCTAAACAAAACAAATAGGATTCCCACATTTCATCTATTTCTCCCCATTTTTGTCACGTATTGACAAAGATAACTCAAACAAAGAGTGACAAAGGTCAAGAGAAAATAGATAATTAAGGGAACACAAAACAATTCAACTCTATAGAAAATAGAGACAACTCCTATGAACAACAAAGGGTAAAAACAAGCTTCTCCCCTTATAAAAATAGGAAAAACAAAACAAGATTTGGGAAAACAGTTCGGGGAAAAATAAAGGGGGTGGGGATAAATAAAAAGACACAAACCAAGTTTTTAAAAAAAAAAAAAACTAAGTTGAGGATACACATGAAGAAAAAATATTCTCTCTTTCAATAAAATGCAAACATGGCATTTTGTGACCCATAAACAGTTGCATGAGTAGAGAAAATATTTGCACATTGATTATCCATCATATCTCTTAAGAAAAATATTTTCTACAGTTTACATATAAAAAATAGCATATACTAAAAAGTACATACCTCAAAAATTAATCAATCAAATTTTTAAATGAAGTTGAGTACCCAATTTAGCAAAGTGTATGTATGCTATGTTTGAAAACAATGAGAGATATGACAACAAAACTGCAAGATGGATACAAAAATCAATGCAATGCATGTGGATCCTCAACACAAATGATGCATAAAAAATATGTCATGGTGCATGCTCTAATGTAGTGAAACTAAGTTCAATATAAGTTTAAATTCACAAAATTGGCTTGAGCATATAGTTTCTAACAAAAACCCCAAAATAAAAAAAATAAAAATAAAATAAAAAAAAAACCACTTATTCATTTTTATAAAAAATTGACCAATTGATCATCACATAAGTTAGAGGACAGATAATAATGATTAATTACATCAAATCAACAAGTCAATTTCATCAATTAAACCCAATTTGAACAAAATCCCCAATTCGGGTATATTCAAGTTCTAGAATTTCCAATATCTCGAACTTTAAACACATTTTGCATTAAGATCAAGGAACTTTTAATCTTGGATGACTACAACAAGACCACACACAATAAAATGTACCAAGTTTAGCAATGATTAAATTGTGTAGTGTGTGCAACTAGTAAAACCTTGAAATACATGTGAGGTGATATGTAAATAGAAATTAATCACAATTTGTACAAAATTTATCACATAAAATTGAAAGAGACTATCACGTAAAGAGTTACATCATATAACTCCCACATCTCCTAGAACATAAGCTTACAATTATGTAAGTTTCTTGAATTTTGCCTCATAATATATACACCAATTTTAATTTATTCAGAAACTTATTAAAAAGTCAAGATAATGTACAAACCAATTTTAATTATATAATTTGGCATCAAGCCTAATAGTATACACCAATTTTAAGTATTAAGCAATTAAATCGAGGCTACATCTTATGTTCTTTTTGTGCATGTGCTACACTTTCTCGAGCACACAATTTTACGATATACACTAAGGTGTTCATCATTGACTAGTGAATAGTGGTGGGATGGTTATTTATGCTTTTCTCAAAAGATTCAAGTTCGACAGTCGAAGACATGTGACTTCAAGATTAAGACAAAGTGATCGAAACCATAAACATCTTTTTCACACAACATGCATGCACTACAAAACTCAAATTAGTAAAGTGCAATAAATAAGTTCATCAAAGCTAAACAAGGTACACATACATGTTATGTAAAGATAAGGTAGTCAATCTTGATTTCAAATCCATGATATGTAATACAAAACACAAAAATCTTTTTGGTTTTAAAAAAATTTTATGACCAAAAACAAAAGCATACATTATGCTAAGTGATTAAAAGTGCAAATGCAATGCATGACAATGCTTAACTAAACTATAGAGGTTACACAAACAAGAAATATCAATTTCTTAATTAACCCATGAGTACATATACATACTTATACAAAATCAGAAATAGCTTAGCACTTATATAACACATACTATTCAAGTTTCTTCACAATGTCAAGCATGTTCTAAATCAAGAGAGAGATATCATAATTCATGTAATACTCAAGAAAAATAAAACTAGACACAAAATAAAATATTTTTGTCTTTTTAAAAATTTTCAATGTTTTTGGATTTTTTTTAATAATAAAAAACAATCTAAAAAACAAAACAACCAAAAACAGAAACAAAACATGTCCACAAACAATGGAAAGGATTAAATCAAGGATAAGTTAGCAATACTCACCTTAGAGAATCTTTTCTCACCCATCTAGCATGAGTCTTCGGGTTTGTAGGTGAAAAACCATGAGAAGCAGAGTGTATTTGAGGAATTACACCAATCTTCTGAGAAAGACTAAAATCTTGCAGATTTCTTTCACAAGCTAACAAGCTTAAATTTTTCAAAAGCATATGAAACAATTTATTTGGGCTTATGACAGAAGAAATATCATTACATATCCTAGATTGAAATACTAAATGCTTAAATTTTAATTTATGACAATTATGACGAATGTGACTGGAGACACCACAAAAATAAATAAATTTAGGAATATCAGTATTCCTAATAGCAAATCTAGTCTCAGATTTTGGTTTTTGCCTCCACAAAGAAAAATTGGTCTAATATGATCAACAACACCATAGAGGTGATAAGTAGGTACAAAAACAGATTTATTATGCTCTCTAATAATAGGTTTAGACATAGGTTTATAAACTTTAGCATCTACATCAGAACTTTTACTTTTGTCTAACCTAGCAAAATAAGCCTTTTCTTTATTATTCCTCTTGAAAGGAGGGATATAAACTTTATCAGTTTTAGGCTTAAGAGAAATAGAAACACTTCAGTTATCAACATCAGGCTTGGCACTAGTCAAATTTTCAATTTTAGGTTTAAATTTAACTAACTCTTGTTTCAAGCTTTTCATCTTCTCATCTTGACAAGAAATTTGATTTCTCAAAAATTCATTATTTTTATTAGACTCATCCAATCTCATAATCAATTCCTCTTTTTCAAGATTAGTCAATTTTAACTTTTCTTTAAATTTCTTAGAAATTTTCAAAAATTTAGATAATTTCTTACGAAGAGTTTCACAGACATCAATAAAATCAACAGAGGCATGAGCAGAAACATGATCAGAAAGACACTTCAAATTATCCATGACGACAGAGGTCAATGATCAGCTCTTAGATCAAAAGATCTAAAACGAAAAAGCTACCCGCTCTGATACCACTTGAACGGTTTTAGACCCTTTAACCCAACCAGATTAATCTAGTTAATTAGTCAAGTGATTAACTTGGTCAAATTATGCAAATCTAGGTTATCACAATCAAACAATCATATCATGTATATAGCAGCAGAAATATAAATAACACAAAAATATGATGGCCTAGGAAAACCAAATCGATAAAAAACCTGGAGAGGATTTAACCTAACTATCCTCGAGGTAAACTTGAATCCACTATCTTGAAAGAATAGAAGTTCATACAATAAGACTTACAAGCCCCCATGCTCGACTTCCTATTGCTATCCACCAATAGAACTTACTGACACGACTACATGTAAACTCTGAGACAACGAACTCCTTCTTTCTTGGATTCTCCAACAACACAAGCTCATTTGCTTGTGACTTTGAGACTCCACTCAAATGTTTTGGATCTCCTTAAATGTTGATCTTGTATGCAGCAACTTCACAATACTGGATCTTGAGATTCTTCAAGGAATAACACTAGTAGAAGACATGAGAGAGCTTTTGGATACAAAAACCTAGATCTAAAAAAGAGGCACAAGATGCACTCTAATCTCTCTAAAAAGCTTTGAAAACCCTGCCTATGGTTAACTTATAATGTCCTTTAAATACTGGAAAAAACAGCTAGCGATTTGGGCTTTAAACGGATAAGTTATAGCCTTTTTACGTTTGCTGATTTTATTGATACGCGACTTTCGATCGATCGAGTATCAATCAAATGGACCAGATTGTAATTCATTTGTTTTCATCCTGAACATGAGTTTTTTGTCTTGGGCTTCAATGTAGACCATTCTAAATTAATGAGACTTAGTTTTTGTCATGTTTTGTCATGGTTTGCCAATATTACAAACTCAAAACCTAACAAATAAAATCCCCATATTCTCTCTCTCTCTCTCTCTCTCTCTTCAATGTGGGTAAGTTTATTTATAACTAATTACTTTAGGTCAGAAACTTAATGGGTTCACAAGAGAATAGAAATTGTGTATCTGAAAATATAAAGTAAAAAAAAAAAAAAAAGGATAGGAAAGTGTGTTGTAATGGATATTATATATGAGAAATGCTATATTCATAACATTTTCACAACACTATCACAACAAATCATATGTGGTAAGTTGTTATTGTTTGTTATGGGTGGGAAAAATGTGATTTAAGTTATGAATTCAAATTGAAATTAATAATAACTTACCATATATAATTTGTTGTAAAAGTATTGTAAAAATATTGTAAACATAGCATTTCTTATTATATATGCTACTAATTACAATAATAGTTTATCATTATTGGTTGCTTAAATTCCTAATGCATGGCTAGTTTATCCATTATTTTCCAACATTCATTTCACCCATTATCCCAATAGCTAATTTACTAATAAATTCCCAATGGATAGAAAAGAGAAAATAATAAAAGTTTTTGAAACACACACCGTCAAAAAACTCTTCACTTCCATGACAAAGAAATCTTTTCTTTACACGTCAAGAAAATTAAATCCAAATATAAAATTAAGGCAATTTCCAAAAATAAAATAAAATAAAATAAAATATTTCACCTTGATTTAGAATTCCATCAAGAAATTTCATTTTAATTATATCATGATAGCTCCACCTTAATCGAAGAATTCTTTCCTTCAAGAAGACCACTATAGTTCAAATTACCAAAGTCAAATTTGTGCTTCATGCTGCTAGGATCCACCTTAAGTTACAATTCTAGCTTGTTATGATTTAGGCACTGTGGAAGTGTTTGTCTACTTGAATAACAAATAAAATGACCATACAAGACAAACTATTTAATTAATGTGTATGGTTCATATGAAACTCAATAAGAAAATTAGTCTCCTTCCACATAAGAAAATCAAATCCAGATAGAAATTTAAAACAATTTACATTGATTTCGTTCACTTTAGATTGATAAAATTGAGATTTGAGCTAGAGTTTTAAATTTCACCATTTTGTTAGAGTTTTTGCATCCTAAATCAATTTGATGTGGTGAAGGAAAGGCTCTCTACTACCTTGGTTTTACTATCATGTTTCAAGGAAATAGTTATTTGCACGATATTGTATCAAATAGAGTTGGGTACCTTTCTATATACGATTTTAGATACAGAGCATGAACCCAGAAAAATCCCCAAATCATCCTCCATTACTGAAGCTCTAAGCTTTGTCACTCACCACCTCCACCACTAGTGGTGGTTTCCTTTCTCTCCTCCAACCCAACTCCCTCTCTCTCTCAGCTAAACTCCCAAATCCTCTCTATTTCTTAGTTGTCAAACCTATGGCGAAACATTTCAACTCCTCTCTTATCCGGTCATTGCCATTGCCACAATTGATGATGGCCTCCTTCTCTCTCTCTCTCTCTCTCTCTCTCTCTCTCTCTCTCTCTCTCTCTCTCTCTCTCTCTCTCTCTCTCTCTCTCTCTCTATATATATATATATATATGTGTGTGTGTGTGTGTGGGGGGGCCTAAGGATGATCTAATGGTCATAGTTCAGGGATGAGTAAAAGAGATGGTGGTGCATGGATGTAATTTGGAACTGCAATTGTGAGCAGGTTGACTGTAAATGTGTAAGTGGGCACTTTGTGTTTGTGTTTGATTTTTCACATTTGTGGTAGAATGATATCTTGTATGTGTTGAAGTGGGAATAAATTTAAGTATGAAGCATGTGTGTTTGAGTGATTGTGATTTGGGTCTGTGTACTGTTCATGTATTTGTGAATTATGTGTGTTTGTGTACAACTCGTGCAAAGTGATATGTTGATGTGAATGAAAATGTACATAGACGATTAATTTGTACCATTGCGGTTGATTTGGGTTTGATTTTTCAGGGTTTATGTTTCAGATTGTAAAGTTGTGATTTACAACTATTTTGTGTTAGCTTTAAGTTCATGCCAAATTCGATTGTAATTTTGTTTAATCTTATGTACCCTGTATTTTATGTGAGATTTGTTTGTAAGGATTGTATGTAAGAGAGAGTGTGAAGACTCAAGACAAATTGAAGATCAAAGGAGTTTTCGCGGGTAGCTTGTGAGTAGCCTTCCCGTGAAGTAAAGTATGTGCTCAACACATGACTGGAATGCGAAGAGTCATGACAGATGGTGACAGCTAGTTTTCATGAGTGTCTCACGGGTAAGGCATTCCTGCGAGATACCTGCAAAATATTCTATTTTGCTATTTTGTCATATTTGATACACCTTATCTTACCCACACTATATATACCCACATTAACCACATATTGAGAACATTGTTTTTTAGAGAGAAAACCCTAGCTATTACCCTTGAGAGAGAGATTGTCATACCCACATTCCTCTACATAATCCATTGTGGTTTTCCTCAACTCCTACCTCTTCATTTCCAAATCCTTGAGAGGTTGATAGCCCAAACACTTACCATACCCATCTTGAGTGTAAAGTGAGGTTTTGGTGTTGCTGAAAAGTATTGGAAGAAGCCATTTATTTGGTCGATGCAATTGGGCTAAATTGCGTGATCCGGAGAGTTAGAGAAGATAAGGTTTCGTTAAGTCAGTTCGTAACAGGAGCTCGGAGGGTTCGAGTACACGGGGTAGACTAGACTTAGAGGGTCTTTTGTTATTCGTATCCTCCAACTTATTCTCTAATGGATTGATTTACTTCTTGGAGGATGGCAGAGAGATTTTTCGCCGAGTTCTTCGGTTTCCTCTTTGATAACACATCGGCATGTTATCTTGTGTTTGCATTCTTCTTCCCTACTACTATGATTTGATGAATATGACTTAGAGTAGTTATATTATTTGTTCACTCACATTTACTCTATTTTGCACTTAGTTTAAGTTAGAGTAAAATCAACCGAGCCATAATTTTAATTTGAGGATCTAAACGGCACTTGTGTTTTCACACAATTTCAAGCTTTCATAGATCTAATTTAATCCTTTTAAAAAAAAATTGATAGATAAATTTATTTATTTATTATTATTTAGGATCTGATGCCAACAGTGCACACAGATTTCCACGTAAACGTTTTTTATTAGTGAGTTAATGGTAAGAATTAAATGTATTGCAAGTTGAAAGTAACAATGACCAAATTGACTACTACTAAAATATAGAGGTCAAATTGTAATCACCAAAAATAGTATTTTGCCTTAAAAAAATATGTTCACACATGGAATATTGCTATTATATTATTGTTTTTAGAGAAATATTGGCATGAGCTTTGAGATTGGGAGGTGGCCACATCACAGACCATATCATGTCTTATTTTTTCTATTTTATATCTTTTTCTTTGTAGTTAGTAGACAATCCTTATTTTGGGAGTGGTTGAAAACCAAGAGTAAAAAATCGCGGGAAAGGTGGGGGCCGGTCCTGGTAGGCCCCATCTCTTAGCTGTTCAATTCGTTTTACTTTTTACATCTTAAGTTGGTCTCACACCTCTCTCAACTCCTAGAATTAAAACAGAATTCAAACTGAGACGTGTCAAAGAGTCAACGATCCTATGATATGCCCTGGTCAATAGCTGCCTCTGATAATTTCTGTAAGGGCTTAGGCCCTTGAATCGAGAATGGCCCACGTCACCAAAGCCCAACACAGAGAGGGGCCCATGCAACTAAGGCCCATTACATTGGGGTTGGCTCGTGTGGCTCAAGTCAGACACGGAAGAGATGGGATTAGCTTGCTAATAAAATGGCAAGTCCTCGGTGAAATAGAATTACGCTCCAGCCAAGTTGGGCCCAATACCGACAAGCCAATTGAAGGAAAGGCCGTGAGAGGACAACCCAATTAAGGTCGGAACCAAACACTGTCAAATGACTTTAGGGAGTTTACTACCAAACACTAATTGATGTCTGGAACAAGTTCCAAAGGAATCCACTGAAGTCGTGAGGATTCTTGGGGATTCAGATAGATGTGGGAATATATGTCAAGTGGGAAAGTAATGATAACTCCCCCACTAAGGAAAGACTATAAAAGGAGGAGAAGGTGAACATGTTAGGGGATTGGAAAAATTACGGGGAGAGAATTAGAGCAAGGGAAACACAGGGTAACATAAGGGAAACACAGGGAAACATAGGGAAACCGGAGGAATTTCATTGTGTTAAGGGTTTGGGGAAGACAAACAAAGTGAAGTTTAGGGCTTGTCTGTAAGATCGTGACATATTCCACATATAAATAAATTGGGGCCCAAAATACCAACACTTATAAGAGTTTTTGGCTGCCACAATTTCTATGCTCAAAATGTTAAAGTTTCTATGCTAGTACTACCCTTGAAGATGATTTTATAATGGCAATTTTAGAATTCAGACCCAAATTGAATGCCCTATATCCCTTTGGTTTAGGAGTGCTTTACTTTTAAATAATAGTATTGGCAGTGTCATTATGCCCATATGGGTAAATTAAAAATTTAAGATATACTAGTTGTGACTCTTCTATTTTTTGGGTAAAGTTTAATATTTTGCATAAATTATAATTTAGGATTACTATATTTTCCAATCACTAAAATACCTAGTGGCGTGGTTAAAAAAATATTTCATCCACAAACGCATAATACTCATCAAATCCTAGGTATTTTGTGATTGAAAAATGTAGTAATCTCAAATTATAATTGATGAATTTTATTAAATTTTATCAAAAAAAATAGAAGAGCCCTTGAGCACGCGCGTGAGTGCGTGCTCAGATTCTAGTATTCCGTAATTATTATTCATTTTTGTCAATCTTGTTTATGCAATAATCAATGTGCTATTAATTGGAAGATAATGCTATAATTTAGTATTAAGATTTAGGGGGAGGGGGGGGGGGGGATGTTCTAAATAAATCTAATAAATAGTGCATATATTGAAAATGCATAATGAAATTTTAACAATAAAACTACTTACAAAATACATGTGATGACCTTTACTATAACTATTATGAAAAATTTGATGGATCAATATAGAAAAGTGAAATATTTACATTAGGTAAAACTATAAAATAATTCAATATATTTGAAACATGGAATAGGTGAATGTATTAATATTATGCCGTCTATGGTGGAGAAGTTGGTGGAGCAATTTTATTTGTTCTACATTCTAATTGCTTTCTAGCAGCATTTGCCTTGATTCTATGATAAAAAATGTGTTACTTTGTGTTATTAATATAGGCTTTAAAACGTACACAATAATGATAAGTACAATAAAAATCAAGCATAAACTTGTTAAATGAAATATTTGAACTGACTTTGTGATGATATTGCATAGCTCCATGTATGTGAAATGGTCTACTTCAGCTTGGGACTTAAAGATTTGTCATTTAATTACCAAAACTATGTAATTAAGTTAAAAAAAAAAAGGTAGATGTGGTAATGATTTGTACCTGCTTTATTATCGCATCGTCCTTGATTCTCATTTTCTGTTTGTCTTTATTGTTTTGAATGTAGAAAATTGCATCATTTTTTCCCCCCTCATAGATGTTGGAAACCACATTGTCCTTGATTTTCGTTCTCCATTTGTCTTTGTTGGCATGAGTGTTAGAGATCATATCGTCCTTCATTTTTCCTTTGTCTTTATTCTTATGGATGTTGGAAACCTTATTGTTCTTGACATTGGGTTGTTGCTTGTCTTTGTTCTTGGAACTTCAAAATGAAGAAAAAAATTGTTTGTATATTAAGATTATCAATTAGTTATTATACTATTTTAAAAAATAGCATAACACACTTTTCCAATTCTGGTGATTCTAAAACTCGTTTCACTTATTTCCAAATCTCTTTCTTGTCAACTCGAACAATGAATCTCTTACCAAGTGAATAAATTTGCAATTTTCGAACCTAACCCATACGCAACATGACATTTTTAATATTAATTTTGATAAAACAATAGAAAGGGATGTTGATTAAAGATATCATTAAAAAGAAATATATCTTGTTATCAATGGCCTACATGTTCAATATTGATTGATCATCCTTCTATTTCTCCCAATGAGCAGTAGGAACAACATGGGCTCTATTATTTAGTATAGTGGACTCAATCCTCAGGTTTGAGTTGGGCATCCTTCCTATTACCAATTAATTGTATACATAAAAAATATCAAGAAATGAAATATTAAAATGAAGACACCATAACCATTAAAATTTGTAAATTATTAAAATAAATTCATATGTAAGACAATTTTTTTCCAATTGTTAATTAATACCTATGATGAAGGGAACAAAACATCGTTATACACAATATTTCTTGTGTGACCACCTTTCTCCTAAGGTCTTCTTCCTTTTTGCACCAATAGTTTTGTGGTGGATTGGGAGACTCCCCTTAACAACACCACATATAATTGGCCATGGCTAAAAACATGATTAGGAAGATAAATTCAAACAATTGGAATTGTCTAAACTTGTACTTTGTTTATTGTAAGTGCAAAGCTCAAATGTACAGGAAATTGTCGTCTGATTAGTACAAATGGCAGGTGTACATTTTTTGTTGTTTTCAAAGGGATTCTTGGCAAGAAAATGCGTGTATCCACATATTGTCCAGTCAAAATTTTAGTGTCAATTACATTGTTAAAACATCCACGGCATATCAATCTTCTACCATTATGCCCATATGGGTAAATTAAAATTTTAAGATATATAATGTAAATTTAATTTCTATAAAAAAGAAACAATATATATAAATTTAATCAAATTAAAAAAAATTAAAAATTTACATAAATTATAAAAAATACTATGTTCATAATATTTTCACAATACTTTCACAATAAATTATATGTGACAGTTTGTTATAGGCTATTATTGGTGGGTAAAATGGTAATTTTAGTTATAGGCTCAAATTAGAACTAATATCAACTTACCTCTAATGATTTGTTGTGAAAGTCATATAAAAATATTGTAAATGTAGCACTCCTCTAAATTATAAGGCATAATTTTTTTTTTTTTTCAAAACTAGCTAGGAACTGTCATAGCTTATTAAAATTATTTTCAATAAATAATGGAAATTATTTTACATTTTTGTTTCAAAAAAATAAATAAAAGATGATGGTACAACAACATACATATAACAACGCTTTTATTATATAATATATGATTTTACTTATTATTTATAATATATTTTTTAATTTTTATTATTTATCAGTTTTCATTTCAACTTCATAGATGTTAAATTTATTATATTATAATAATATATATATTTGAAAAATATAATTTTTGAAAAATTTTCCTTGTCAAAGAATTTTATTTCAAGATTGAATAAATCTACTTTGTACGTAATCATATGGTCAAGATTACAATATTAATTTTTTAAATGAACCGTACAAAATTAATTAATTATTTTTTTTCTATTAAAAAATTGATGCTCGTCGTTTCGTTCATTGTCTTATTTTATTTTTATATACATCAAGAGTTAGAGAAATTTGAGCTACAGATTTGTTTTAGCTTATTAGTTGTGTGTGTATATGCATATAAGTTTTTTTTTTTTTTTTTTTAAATTAATTAACTATTGCCTTTTGTTTTGGTTTGGGTTTGTTATGATAATTAATGGAAGGGACTGTATTTGCATTCCTCACTCAATTATTGAACTCAAGCCAAATTATACCCAGGTTCAATAGAGAGGTCTATACTCTTTTGAACCATTAAGGCACTCGATTATGTGAAGATAGTGTTCGAACTTCTTTTAAAAGATTTAATATGGAAATGAATTATTTTCTTTTAGTTGCTATCCTTATGCAAAAGAAATAAGTTTTCAATAATAAGCACAAGTGGAATTTTATTAATTAAAATTTGGGAATATAATTTGCTATTGTCCTTTAAGAATTCTTAAGATTGGGTCATCAAATCTAACTATTAGCTCGAGGGTGGAGGAGAGCCAAGCTTATAAACGAGTTTAAATATAGGTACCCTCTCTGTCTCTCTTTTTTTAAACCAATTTCTTTATTATTATTATTTTTAATTACAAAAAGGCAATAGTATAAATAAAAAAAAAAATAAAATAATTTTCTTTCACATTAAGTCCATTCTTTCACCTGGATTGATACTTAATCTCACCCTTTAATTAAAAGAAGAATTTCTTATCGATGCTCAAGTAAGAACTCTATAGAACCATCCCAAAAGATAAAACACAAATATATTGCACACGTGCGGGACAATATCTTTCATATAGTATCTATTTATAAATGGTTTTGAGAGGATTTTTTAAATAAGCAAAAGAGAAAATTTTAAAAGCACAAATCCCTAGGATTATGAGTTACATTAGTTGGCAATTAGAGAATGCCACTAAAATTTAGGATTCCCATAGCTTTTGGTACAAAGTTTCTATTGGAGGTAATTGCATTTCTTTAGATATTAATTCAAAAGAAATAGAATATTTGCAGCATTTTCACAACAAAGGTTAAGTGACAGGTTGTTATTAGTTTTTGCTAGTAGAAAAAAAAATTTCAATGGTAAGTTAAAATTAAGACTAGTAACAACTTACTACTTATGATTTGTTATGAAAATGTTACGAGACGTAGTACTTCTTTTTCCTTGAAAGATATTTGGGGGCTTTCTTAATGTTTTAAGATCCTCTTTCATTTTAAATGAATTACTTCATATTACTATACATTTTTAGTGCAATGGTCACTCCACAAATACAAGTATTTGTATGGTGTGGGGGGCAATGATCATATATATACTTAGATTAAGTTATAGTATAATTTCTATCTTATATCAAAAAATGAATTACTTCATTTATGATATGGCCTTCTATTTTTATTATCATTTTTAGTGCATAACAAAGACTAATACAATTGTGAAATGTGATTTGGTTTTACTTTGATAGTTGAGCTATTGATATTTCTTCCTCTCAATTTAAAATTGATCAAATTCATGGTTCATATTAAATTTTACTTATTTCAAGGTATAAAGATTGTCATGTGATTCAAAATCTTAAAGGTGACAATAGTTTATACATTTTTAATACAAAAAAAAAAATTTCTAAAAAAAGAAAGATAAAAAAGATAAAATTTTAATCATAAAATGGATAGAAGTTAAACTAAAGAGAATCCTAACTTTAGAAAAAAAAAACCCAACCTTTAGTGGTTGCAGTAATTTATATCTCAACTAAAATACACCTATAAAAATATGCTTACCCATATAAACCTTTACCTTATGTTTGTCATGCAGTTGAATTGTGTATCATTGTCATCTTTAAGTGCACATCATACTAAAATTTAGTATAAAAGCAATTCTAGTAAAACCAAGAAAAGAGTGAAGAAAAAGAAGCCGCTCAATTGGAGGCTATGATGTTTGATCTTTGTTCTAGAGACAGGAGCCGCCTCAGCCATCTACGTGTAAGTTTGCGTGAAAATGTCAATACCAAATTACAAAACACCAATAAAGGGTTTTTGGTCATTTCAAAGTCATATATAGAATAAGTTCAGACCGGAACAAATACAAAGAAGCCATTGGCGGTTTTCAATTTACTCCCAAAGTGGTTTTTCCTCAAATTAAAAAAAGGCTGCTTCTCCCAGGTCTTCTGTTGTTTCTCAGGAGAGAGAGAGAGAGAGAGAGAGAGTTGAATAGGATATCTTATTCTTATAAGAACCGCTTTATCTGAAAATTTGGTTTTTCAGAAAGTCGTCAGGTTTCTTAGAGAGAGAGAGAGATAGAGAGCTAGCTAAAAAGAGTTTTGTCTTTTGGTTCTTTGCATTCAATTCAAGTTTCAACTCTCTTTTCCACCCCTCTCTCTCTCTTCCCATCTTCCTATCAAGCTCTCTCTCCATTTAATCTCATAACCGACTCTTTCTCTCTCAAAATAATTGCTTTCTCACTCTTGATCTTGGTGATGAATTAGAGGAGATGATATTAGTTGGAAAAAGCAGGAAGCGTTTTTTCCATTAATGGGGTTTTCAGGGACAAGAGAAGTAGAAGAAGAAGAGCAAAAAACCAAGCTTTCAAGGGCTCCCTTTATGGCTTCCAATATCAAAAGCACCAACCACCCAACCCAAGTAGAACAACAGCAGCAACAACAACAACATCATCATCATCAGCAACAACAACAGCATCATCATCATCAACATCAACATCAACAGCAGCATCAGCTTCAATTACAAGATCATTATCATCATGAATTTTCTTATGGAATGATGCAATCATCTTCATCATCCTCTATCCCAGGAAACTACACGTACAGCCTTTAGAATCCTTTTCTATCTTCATTTTCTTTTGTCACACCCCTTTAATTGATCAGGTTCTGCAAACTGCACATCTTTTAACTCTCTTTTTTTTCGCTGTTTTATTGGTGTCACCAGAAACAAAGACACAGTAGCTTATGATCTGGGAGAATTAGATCAAGCCCTTTTTCTCTACCTTGATGGGCAAGACCCCTCTACTGTACAAGACCAAAGACGTGAGCTCTCTCTCTCTCTCTCACAAATTATAAGGAATTATATTTTCCCTCCTGCTTTTGCGTTTTCTTTCGGAGAGATTCTTTTGGGAAACGGTTGTTTGGGTCACAGGAAAAACATGTCCAGCAGTTTGAAATCTGCTCCTTCGTACTTTCTTTGACCGAATCCTTGCAGAAAGAAAAAACAGATGAACAATTTTCGTTTATCAAGAAAAAAATGTTTTCTCTCCTCTCTCTCTCTCTCTCTCTCTCTCATTTTCTTTGTTTCTTATTGTATGGAGCTTGGACCATGACTTGTAACAAACCCACTGACCGTATATTCATCGCGAATCCACATGTGCTGAAAAAGGGTACGAAGTGGGTCTGGGTTTTCTCTGCCCTTTTCTGTTTGGGATGGCAGAGGCCACAAATGCATGACTACGATCCCATAGCTAACCCACCTTCCTTTGCCTTGTCTCACTTCTCTTTCACTTGGATCCTCCTTTAATCATTATGTCTCTACCTGTCTCTCTCTCTCTCTCTCTCTCTCTCTGAATATAAATATAATTAATGAGGTTAGAATTTATTTTTGCAGAGAGCCAAGGAATGAGGCCTCCAACTCTGAACATTTTCCCATCTCAGCCTATGCACGTAGAGCCATCGTCAACAAAAGTATATAAGTCTAACCTGTACTATACTAGTTTTAATTTATTCATATTTTATTTAAGCACAAAATATATATATATATATATATATATAATTTTTTTATCAAAATCAATGAGTGATAAGGTTTATTTGAATTTGGTAGGCTAGTACGGGGTTGGTTTCTCCATCAAATAGTGGTTCCAAGAGACCATCAGAGCCGTTCATGGAGTTGGCCAACGCACGCAATGATGTTCCCACAGGGCCTGAACCTGCCAAAGCTATCAAGGTATAGTCTACTAATTTAATATAATAATTATCCTAACTAAACCAATAATTAATAATATATAATTCAGTATAGAATTGACAACTGAGATTCTGGATTATAATTTTGAATTTTAAATTTTGTGGGTTTTGTCAGTGTGAAGGTAACCGCAAAGGTCCAACCTCAAGTTCAGAGCAGGAAGGTCCTAAAACACCGGATCCTAAGGTGCTGTTTTGCTTTCTTTGCTTATAGTATTTTACTTCAACTCTTGTTTCTTCTCGGACAATTAATGTTGATCTTGTACTGTTTGATTATTTTAAGCAGACTCTGAGAAGACTTGCTCAAAATAGAGAGGCAGCTAGGAAGAGCAGGCTTAGAAAGAAGGTAAAATCCGCCTAAAATTATTACTTTTTTCAAGTAACAAAATAACTACTTAATTGTTTGTGACTCTAACATTTCAGACAAGGTTTGAAAAATGAATCATTTTAATTTATGAGTTCTAATCTTCATCTTATTTTTCTTTTTTCTTTTTTTGTTGCACTACAGGCATATGTTCAGCAGTTAGAATCAAGTAGGATAAAGCTTACGCAGCTGGAACAAGAGCTACAAAGAGCTAGAGCTCAAGTATTTAGGACCCTCTTTTCATCGAACCATTCTTACTACTAAATCATACCATGAAATGATCATTTACGATTAATATTTGGGTTTTCTTTTAGGGAATGCTTTTTGGTGGAGGAGCTCTTATAGGAGGAGACCAGGGACATCCACTTTCTCTGAATAACGTTAGCTCAGGTATTTCTAATTCATCCCAAAAAAAAAAAAAGAAAAAAAAAAAAAATTCATTCTCACATTTTTTATTCTTTGCAATTACCTCAGATTTTCTCATTTTTGTTTCAAGGGCTGAACGTGAACCTTTTATCTAATTGTTTCTTTTCTTTCTTAATCAGATGCTGCTTTCTTTGATATGGAGTATGCGAGATGGCTCGAGGAACACCATCGACTCACTTGTGAGCTCCGAGCGGCTGTACAGGAGCATTTGCCAGAGAATGAGCTTCGACTATTTGTGGACAATTTCTTAGCACACTTTGATGAGAAGCTGAATCTTAAAAGCATGGTTGCCAAAGCCGATGTGTTCCATCTTGTTTCTGGCATGTGGAAGACTCCAGCCGAACGGTGCTTTATGTGGATGGGTGGATTCCGCCCATCTGAGCTCATTAAGGTACCCCAAACCTATTTTCAAAGTTATACTAATAACAACTTTGCTAAAAAATTTATACTTCAATTTGACATTTTAGTGTTTCTATTAGAGACGATCAGAGTTTAAATCTACTTTTGGTATACTATCGAATTAAGAAAAAATAATACTTATATTTCTAAGCTCTTTTCAGTTTAATCACATTGCCAAATGTATGTGGAAAGGACGTAAAACACAAAATATATATGAAAAAAAGATCATGAAAGAAATCACCCAAAAAAAAAAATCCCTAAGCATGAATTAGGTCAAGAACTAACATTAGTAGATTTATTAGATACACTGAAAGGGAAAGGATTTGATACAGCTAACACTACTATCTCTTTTAGGAACTAATAATTAATCTCTTTCTTTTATGAATGAAGTGTAAATATATTTATACATATATACATAAAGAGCTTTAGATATACAGTAGCATGAGGGGTGTAGAAGAGGCTAAATGCACTAGTGTGCAACTAGTGTCGGTGGCACTGGTGAGGAAGATATCGTATAATGAACTAGGATCAATGAATGACGAAAGGTATTGTGAAGGTTTTCACTATAAGGTCGAGTTAGGTATTATTCCAATAAAGCCATGTATATTATTGCAGTTTCTGGTTTCGGGAGAGAAAGAAAAAGAGAGATTCCCGTTTCTCTACTCCCTCTGTCTTCTATTTCTTTCTCATTGATGGAAACAAAGGTTTGAAAACCATGTTCATTCCTCCCTTGGTCTCTAGCAAATAAATAACAACCCCTTGCGCAAATATAGAATACATCATATCCAAGAAGATTTGATTCTCTTTTATTAATTGGAAGAGAATTCGAGTGCATATTATTATTATTTTTTTGAGAAGAAATTCGAGTACATATTATTGTTTTATATATTTTCTTACTTTTCTTCATTAATATTAGGACTGTAATTTTATGATACTCAGGATATGAAATATTTTATTATAAAATTATTTTGTCAATTTTTAAACACATAATGATTCTTTAAAAAGAATTAAGCACAAAAAAATAGTAAGAAATTTATTTATTTTTATTATTAATATGATAATAATTATATTTATTGTTACGTCGATCTGTTAATTTTTTTTTTTTGGTTGTAATGTTGATAGCATTTTTAGCATTTTCCAACTTTATATGTCTTACAAACTGGGGTATCTAAAATATTGCTTTTTTGTATTGTGTTTGTCTGCTAGATTCTATTGAATCAAGTAGAGCCATTAACGGAGCAGCAAATATTGGGTATCTGTGGTTTGCAACAATCTACACAGGAGGCTGAAGAGGCTCTTTCTCAGGGGCTTGAGGCCCTCAATCAGTCTCTCACGGATACCCTAACCTCCGATTCATTAAGCTCTCCGCCTAACATGGCTAACTACATGGGGCAGATGGCTATGGCTATCAACAAGTTGTCCACCATTGAAGGCTTTGTTAGACAGGTACGATTATCATCATCAATAACTCAAAGTGGGTATATTCTCTTTTCTGATGTGGATGAGGGTATCATCACTGTCTAATTCGTTTGTGGTCCCCCACAATGAACTTCTAAATAACGTGGGGTCATGAGGAACAAGAATATGTTCCTGTTTGGGTTGGGATACCTACCCCAACAAATGAACTACTCCATGTCTCACTCTCATGAGATGGCCGGTGGTTATATGGAATCTAAAATATATCTACTCATGAATTATTTTGGTACGTAATTCACTTTAACAGTGTATTTGGTTAGAATGGGAGAAGAGGAAAATTGAGAGAAGTGAATGAGGGTTTTTAATTACCATGATTTTTAAAGGAAGGAAAGAGATTGACAGAGTTTAAAGGGTATATAAGATACTCTCCAAGCCCTCATTTTTAATTCTTGCAAATTAGAAGAATTTAGAGACAAAAGTTTCAAATTATATTGTAAAATATATATATATATATATATATATATATATATATTCTTAATGGTGACAATTTATATCTATTTCTTTAAATTAAATAAAAGATTAGTATAATTTTCAATTAGTGTGATATTTTTTCATTTCCTCAAAAAAGAAAGAGGGGAGTAGAAGGGATGGGATGAAGGGTGTTTAATTAAACTTAGTTTGAATGTTTTTCTTTTAAAGAAAAAAGCAAGGGGATTAAGGAGATTTGGATGGGTGTCTCCTCCAAACCTCTAATATTAATATTCCTCAAATTGTGGGAAATTTGGAGGGGAAGAATTCCATTTATATTAAAAAAAATTAATTATCCATTTGCTCTTATTATGTTAATTTATATCTATTTCATTTTTTAAAAAATAGGAATATAATTATAAATTTTTAAAAGATTTAAACAAATGAGAAAGATGTCTATTCACCTCTACCTTAGTCTTAATTTTTGGAACATCAAACAAAAGGATGTGGTAACCATTATCCTTTCCCCTCGTCGCCCCCTCTCATCTCATCTCCCCTCCAAACTCCAAATACGCTGTACCTGGATTTGAGTATTTTAGCCCAATCTAGGACAACCCCTTAGGTTCCGATTAAACTAGGCCAACACATTTATTGTCTCTTCTTTGGTATGAATTATTCTTAATATTAAACTGTAATACATATTTTATAATAATATATAGAAATTAAGATTAAGTACGTGTGCTACATATAAAATTATATAGAATAGAATGATGCATGTAGTTTTAGAACTAACTATAATTACATGATCGAAATGTTATATTTGCCTCAATGCTGATATTAAAAAAAAATATATATGCAATTAACGTTTCTTTATACTTTATCCACTACAACGTATCTTATGTAGGAAGGCTAAAGATACAGAATATGGTTTTATAGGAAGTTCCTATAAAACCATATTTTATGTTATTTTAGCCTTTAATGGTATTTTGATAATTTTCGAGGTCAAGAGAGTATTCAAGTAGTTTTAAAAGTATTTGGATCGTATTAAGTTAAATAGATAGGTTACTAATTAAATAAGTTAGGTTGGTAAGGGATAATTAATTTATATATAAACAGATTATAAATGGATAAATAGGTAATTAAAGATCTCACTCGCCCATTTGTCACCCCTAATAGGAACCTATAAGGATGTCTTTATTTAGCTTTTTAAAAAAGAGTTGCAATTTTTTTATAAAAAAAATGATAAAGAAACTGTATGCATATGTTATTTTTTTAAGTGTTTTTATTCTTTTTGAATTGAAAAAATAAAGAAAATAAACCAAAGATATTTTTATTGTATAAATCAAAACCAAGCCATCTCATAAAAACAATTTTTGTGACTCAAAAATGTACTTCAAAAAATGTTTCTCCAAAATATGCCTCTAGGTACTCTTGAAAACAAAGCAAGCTCCTTTCTTTCTTCTTCTTCTTCAACAGTCAAAACTAAGCAGCCTTAAAAGGAATCGGCCAGGAACAAAGTTCAAAAGACACAGAAGCACGTTTTGATTTATGAAAGCATGGGTTTTGTCAAATGTCATTGCGTTACACTAGAGTTAAAGACTGGTCACAAACTCAGTTAGCTGGAATGAGAGCTACCACGTGGTAATGGTTACAAAGCATCAAGAACACGTGGGCTCTCCTAAATAATAGTGGTCCCCACTCATATATATACATACATCCACATCCAACTGATCTGGCCGCTCCATTTCTGCATGATGTCAGGTCGTAACCGTTTGAATTTGTGACACCACCCGTAGATCCTTTTAGCCCTTCACCGTAATTCTTTTTTGACTAACTGTTCCATTCTTAGTTATTATGATTGTGCTTATATAGGTGAGAAATTATATGGGCGAAAGAATAGAAACACATTTTGCCGCACATTTTGTCACGATTTGATGACATGTGTGACTGTGAGATGTAAAAAAAAAAAAAATATGAATTCAAATAGTACACCAATTATAGATGTACAAGTTATTAAGTTGTGGTAAAATGTTAGCAAAGCATGGTTTGCACGAGTAGACACGGAAGTGCTATTCCACTTGTTTGAAAAAATTACTCTTTCTTTAGCCAAGAAAAAAAGTCACTCTTTCTTTATTCTTTAGGTCGTCTTTCTTCTGTGCAAAATTTGAGGTCGGAGGGAAAGTTACACATCTTTCGTCATGCTTTTAGGATATTTAGGGTTAGGGCGGGCCACAAGTTGGAATTAATGCAGGCTTAACCCGTTGAAAAATTAGAACCCTAATTAGAAAAAATGACATGACTTTAGATAAATTTGATTTTTAGAGATAAACATTGTAAAGTGGGATTTTAAGCCAGTTTTTGACCAATTAAACATTAGAAAGCGAAGTTAATAAATTCATTATCATAATGATTATTAGCAAATCAATCACCTAAGCATGACCATTTAGTCATAAGTTGACTTATAGTGGTATTGTTTTCCCTGGTTTGGACCTAGTACACTATCATCATTATTGTTTCAATTTGAAATATATGACCTACTTATGCGTCAAATAGAGATAGTAACTCCTTTGTGTTAATTAAGATAAATGCATTACAGGGGGAAAAAAGGCTTTCTAATGTTCTGAATGATTTAGAAAAGAACAAAAAGAAAAATTAAAAGGGTAAAGTTTGTTCTTGTCAAATGTCTAGAAAAATGTGTCTATATATATGACATGTATATTTTACCTAGAATAATTATACATGTCCACAATTTACCATAAAATTGACACATTCTCACAATTCTATTCTATACCCAATTTGACAAGCAAACTATACTGTCTGCGCTAAGGTCCAACTCAAGTGCCCCAGAAAACTATTCAAATTTAAAGTTTAATAAACCAAATAGTGCTTTTTCTTCTCTTAAAGTCAGTTCTAGATATTATGTATTACACATTTTTTCTTGTATTGATGTATTCTATGCAATATTTCTTGAATAAAAAAAAAAAAATGAATAAACTTACAGGCAGATAATCTGAGGCACCAGATGATCCACAGGCTGCATCAAATCCTCACAACCCGTCAAGCTGCAAGGTGCTTTCTGGCAATTGCAGAATACTTCCATCGTCTACGAGCTCTGAGCTCTCTCTGGCTAGCACGTCCTCGACAGGAATGAGAAAGAGAACTCTATACCCACTTCACATCTTTAATCACTTTTCCTAAATATAATGCTAATGTCTTTTTGATATCCCTTTTATCATTTCTATAGAGATGTATAGAACAATAGATAGACAAGTTTAAATCTTAATTAAGCAGTAGAATTATCTCTCTGACTCTATCTCTTTTTCTCTCTTATTTTCTTTCTTGGATAAAGAATTTTTAGAAAAGAATTGATTTCGATGAGCAGCCATATTTGACTTAGAAATAGAGGAGAGGAAGAAGTAGAAGGTTTGATTTGGTGTTTGGTTATTATGATTTTACTAGTTTTTGTAAGAGTATGACAGGAAATGTTTTGGCTTTAGAGAAAAACTGAAGCCAGGTGTTGAAAGTTTGAAACTGAAACCTCCATGTGGCTTTGGGTTGCTGCATGCACGCTCACGCAATTCCTAGAAGCTGAAAATACGATTTCATGTTGGACTTCGGCCTCAGGCCCTTTTTTTTTTTCGTTTTTATTTTTTCCTAAGGTAATGGGCCTGAGGGATTTGGCTTCTCTCCGTTTTCAAATGAAACTGAAAATTTAGATATGGCAAAACAGGTCAAAATTTTCTGACCCGATTTGACCTAAAAAGTACTTGACCTGAATTTGATTTTTTTTTACCCGAAGCAAAAAAGGTTGACCCGTGACCCGACCCGTGTTTTTGCGAGCCTGACCTGCGACCTCACCCGTACCCAAACTATTTTTTAAAACTTTTTTTTGGTGTAAAATAAATAATAATAAAATTAAGACAATATTGGTTTAATAGTTTGTTGTGAATTTTAAGGAAACAATTGAGACATTTACATAACTGTATGCAAATTAATTGAAAGATGAATGATTGAACATTCTGTAATGAGTAAAGATTTTTGGATATCAAATAGCAAAATGCATTCCAAGATAATCTGGTTACAGAATAGTTAAAAATATAGATTTAAAATTGTAGACATATGTGAGAAACATTCACAAGTGTGAAAATAGTGAAGCCAAAATATCAAATTAACATAAATTATAAATGCTTAGACCTATTTTTTTAACAATTTATATCCAAAATAAACAGCTTTTCAAAATAAATTATTATATTTCCTAGAGTGTGTGTTGCTTAACAATAATATGATATTCATAAAAGAGACCATGAATAAATAAGTAAACAATCAAATTTTAATATATATCTCAAATTAAAATAGAGTGTCAACCACAATTGACAATAGATTATAAAATTAATTTTCAAGATAATAAATTTCTTATATGTTTTTATTCTTTGTCAAATGAATTATCCAATAAGTCATTTGTAATTTTGTTTTATATTTTAGGATGTTGATATTGTGTAGAAATAAAACTTGAGTATTTATTTTACTTATCTTTGTGTTATTTTCTTTTAAATAGCAATATTAGGATTTGTATAATTTTAAAATTATTGAATAAGTATTAATAAGTGTAATTCATTCTTGATATAAGTGATGAATTCAAAGTAATGCATTTTGTATCAAGTAATTTGTTGCATGACTTTCTAAATAAAAATACATGTTGTTTTTTTTTTTTTTTTTTTTTTTAAAAAGAATTTCATGTGAAAAATACGGGTCAACCTGACCTGCCCGTTTTGCCATGTCTATTGAGAATGTTCATTTAAAGGTTATGATTCAATCAAGAGTATTGTAGCTGAATTGACACTTCCCCATATACAAAGTACTAGGGTGGAAAAATGGTACGAGCTGCGGAATTAGCAACATGTTGTAATTGTTAGGTTCTAAGGTCTTATGATTTTATGTATTTAGAACTCTAATTTGTAATGTTGGCAAACCATGATCAAAACAATGTATTTAGTTTTGTTTAGGCTTGCTTAAAGTTGGTTTATTATTGTAAAGTTGGAATCGAGTGGCTACAGAAGTACTTGGGACTTTCTGCCTGGCTCGATCGATCGAAGAATAGGCTCGATCGATCGAAGAATAGGCTCGATCGATCGAAAATCGCATAGGTTGAATTTTTTGCAGAATTTCCAACTCAGCCCTACTCCATTAAACGTTTAGGGTTTTATGTTTTTACCCTAGGTATATAAACAAAACCCTAGCCACGTTTTTGGAGGTTGCTTCAATTGTGTTGTTGCTCATACATTACTGTTTTGTGTAAATCTCTTGTGAGATCTTTGAGAAGTTTTCTTTTACACAAAACTTAGGGTTTTCAAGTTGGAGATAATATCTACATCTTGATGATCAACTTGGTTGCTGCCATTGAAGCTTAAAGAATATCAAGGGGGGGTGCTTGTAGCTGATTGAAGAATCT